>JAEIGQ010000087.1:0-1326667 GCA_018904275.1 Lordiphosa clarofinis
GCAGACGGTTCAGTCCAGGTTCCAGTTCGGTTCTCGGACAGGTTCTTTTTTCTTTTTAAGCTTCTTCATGTCTGGAATGCGCTGTTTTGCAGTTTTTTTTGGTTTGAAGCTAACATAGCTTAAATTCTTGGGTCTAAGAACAACCAATATTGGTACTGAGCCGTTTATTGAGGCACTTATATAGTAATAAACAATGTCTACTGTTTTCAAGCGAGCTTGCGTAAATACCCCAATCATATGGATGTATTTATAAGAATAAGAAATGTGGGAGTAAGATAAATGAAAGGACAACTTTTAACAGTGCAGCCCAGAAATTCTCCGAGATTTATGTATAAAAGTTTTCAAATCGAGTTAAAATTATTTGTGTTTATATGTGAATTTGTTAAAATATGCTCGTAAAAAACCGAAACCGTACCGGTACAACATAAACGAGAAGGCCAAGCTAACTTCGTCTTTGCCGAAGTTTTAATACCCTTGCAAATGTTTTAATAGGACAGAGTTTACGAACGTCAGCGTTAAAACAAACCATTTTTCTGATAAAACCCACTTTTTGACCGATAGTTTCTATGGCAGCTATAAGATATAGTCATCTGATTTTGACAAAAACTTCCAAATCTGTGTAAAAGCGTATAAAACTAATAATTGTCGTAGCGGAAGGCGTTTACATTAAAAACAATAAAGTTTTCTCACAAAAACCCACTTTTCGACCGATAGTTCCTATGGCAGCTATAAGATATAGTCATCCGATTTTGACAAAAACTTCCAAATCTGAGGAAAAGCGTAAAAAAAAATAATTTGCCGAAGCGGAGGGCGTTTACATTAAAAACAAAAAAGTTTTCTTACAAAAACCCCACTTTTTCAACCGATAGTTCCTATGGCAGCTATAAGATATAGTCATCCGATTTTGACAAAAACTTCCAAATCTGAGTAAAAGCGTATAAAATAAAATAATTGCCGAAGCGGAGGGCGTTTACATTAAAAACAAAAAAGTTTTCTTACAAAAACCCACTTTTCAACCGATAGCCAGGAGTAAAAAAATTAAGGATATCGGTTCCGGTTCTGAGTTTCAGTCTGTTCTTTTCGGTATACGGTTCCGGTTTGATTCCCTGATTTAACGTATTTTAGAAGTCGTACGGGTCTATAAAAGGAAGAATTGAAAAGTTATCAAGTTTTTATAGCTTCTAATATCTCCAAAGATCAGGTAACATGTTGTAAGTCACTAATTTTCCGATAATTTCAACCTGCCTTTCTACTAAGGACCCTCTTTATAATGTCCAGCTAACCTCTAAATTGTATGAACTATCAAAAGTTATTCTTGCTGTTCCAGCTACACAAGTAAACGACGAACGTTTATTTTCCTATATTAAGTTTATTATGACTCACTTTGTTTGGACTTAAGTTTTAAAATTTCTGTTAGTTTTACCGGTCAATACCATAAAGGTATACCGAAATAAAAATCCAGGTACCGAAACAGTTTCAGAACCAAAACAGAACCTTTTACCGAAACGTTAGTTTCGGTACGTACCGGAACCGGAACCGAAATTAGTTTTGCTTCGATTCCCTGCATTAAATAAATTATTATTTAGTTATCAAAACTGAAATAAGAAAATGTGCACCGATTTTTTTTTTCTTTTTTTTCTCTCCAAAATTTTGATAAAATTTTACTTGAACATTTATTGAGACTATTTTTAACGACATTTTTTTGGACCAAAATTTCTCGAGAACTGTTGAATCGATTTTGATAATCTTTTTCGGTGAAAGCTAACATCCAAATGTATCAAATCCAAGATTAAAATTGATTAAAAATAATATTTATTTTATTGAAAACAGTTGTCGAAATATTAAAAGCAGCTTTTGATGATGATAAAGGGCTAAATGGACGCAGAATCAATGTGGCTATGGCCAGATTCTCGATCATTGGAATATTTTTACTATTTCTTTTTACGTCGATCTCAGAGACTGTAATAGATTGACCCACAATTTTTGGCATGTATTTAGGTGTATACTGTACCGACATCGAGTTAGATTCGGAAAATTCCACCTCCTCCATCGTATAACAGTGAAAAACTTTCCCTCTCTCTCTCTCTCTTTGTACAAACGCGTTGATTTCCCAGACTTTTAGAGGTAGAGCCACAAGTTTTTTCATACTACACCTACATGTATTCCGTACCCAGCTGAAGTTTGCTTCAGATTTGACGAAGTCCTCCGTAAAATACATATAAATATATATTAAGTTTGGCCCAGCATCTGTCTATTCTGTATACCATAATAAGATCCGAGCAAAACCATCGAAGATATGTGTTAGGGTATTTTGCGGTCGGGGCACTCGACCGCAACACTCTTATTTGTTAATTTTTTGTATTTTAATGAATGGTCCACCAAAAAAAAAAAACAGAGTGACAAAATCTTTTCTAAAGTTTTTTCCCACATGGGCTGAAAAATCATGTAAAATTCAGCCGCATAGACCAAAAGAGGGCCTTAAGTAAGTACATTAAGTGAACTCAACTGTTATTTTGTGGTTTTTGATTCGGTTAAGAATCGCACTTCTAACATTGAGCTTAAAAAGCCCATTGAAGATTTTTCGGAAACGGATCTGAGTCAGCTTTTAATCTCCTTTTGCAGTCTGAGTAAATGATTGATTGCACACCAAAGGAAATTGATATCAACATGTTTGGGGTTATTTACCCCTTATATCCGCATAAAGTTTTCTGTATTCAACTTTTGATTTATAATTTCTGGTGCAATCAAAAAACAGCACTTGCAGCACTATCAAAGTATGTATGTATTATTTTGAGATTGCCAGGATGTTCCAAGATTGTTAATTAATTTGGCAATATAAAACAACTCAACTGCACACACACACACACACACACCAATGCTAAGCACACACACACTTTCTAATTTAAAACGCTCGAGTTGGAGATCGAACCACGACAACAACAGCACCGAGAAGGAGAAGTACAGAGCAATTGGCTGTTGTGTAGCTGCCCACAAAACGAATGTGAAAGTGAATTCACAAAGATAGACACAGAGGCGCCCCCCCTCGCGCCCCTCTCGACAACAAACGGTGAATTAAAGCGTTGAGCTAAAACCAGTGCGTAAAGTTAACAAAACATAAAACAAAAAAAAATGTTTTGATTATTATGCAAAGACTTTGCCAATTTCATGGCAAGTTGAGGGGGTGGTTGGGCGGGGGGGAGACTTGCAGCGGTTGAGAAATTTTTCATACTGAAAAGCTTAGCCTGCGCTTTAGGTTTAGTTTTGCTGTACGTTTTCGGTTACACTCCACTTCATTTGAACTCCTCGCCCGCCCCCCGTTCGACAAACCGCTTCACTGCGTAACAAAATTACAAGACACACAACAACAACATCAGCAACATTAAAACCAATGTACATATGTGTTAGGGGAGCGGGCCGAGGGGTAGAGTAGGACTTGTCTTTAATTACACTACAACAAAAACCTGGACAGTTTTCTTCTTTAACTTTTTTTTTTGCTTACTTTGCCTTCACATTTACATTCCCGTTTTGACTGTGTATTTTTTGTGTTGTTTTCCTTTATACCGATTTTCTTTCAAGACACATTTCACATTTTCTTCTTTGTGTGCATTTGTGTGGGGGTTTTTAATGCAAATTTGAATGCACAACTCACACTTTATGCACTTATCACTTTAAATGGCCATTTTTGTTGCATTTTTTGGAATTATTGTGGTTTTATAAACAGGAGCGAGAACCAACACGGACCGAACAACAACAACAATGAGTATTAACATTAGTGAGACCAGGTTTGATTCGTTTTTGGGATTTTTCTTTCACACCTCGCGACCACAGAAAAGTTGCCGTGGTGAAGGTTTTTCCCCACGCCATTTTTCGTGCGGTGGCGTGGGAATTTGACTCGAATTTGGCCCCACTAAAAGTGTCATTAAAACAGATCCAATGTCTGGTCACACTTTAGTTGGGACTTAGAGCGAAGAGAGCGAGCTGCTTCAAATGTACAAATAATAATTTAAATTAATCCAAAGTGCAACGGCCGAAATGCACGATTAGTGATTTAAGCCTAAAGTGTTAATCAAATAAATGTTGTAAAAATATGAGAAAAGTGCTTCTGTAATACTTCCTAGTGCAATCAAGAATCTCTCAAAGGAAGCCAACGCCAGCAACAACAACAACCACAAAAAACGGTGGTGAAAAAAGGAAAACCAGTTAAAAAATCAGCGTATACAACAAAATCTCAACAAAAATGGGTCTCAACGGCTGCTGTTCGTGTGTCAAGTACTTGATGGTCCTTATAAACATCTTGTTTTGGGTATGTATAAAATTTTGCCAGGCAGCGTAAAAAATCTCAACAACTGGAACATTGCGGGGGCATCCTCCTCGCCGCTTCCTCTGCCTGGGCTTACGCGCAGCCGCTGCAGCTTCACAAAAAATGTTAGGACTTTTAAAAAGTTTTAAAATTTATTTAAGACATGTTTAATATCTAAATTAATAGTTTTTTATTTAAATTTTGAAAAAGGCCAAAGCGTCTGCACTTACGCTCTTCCAGAGCTCTTGCTCTCTCGCTGCTCCCTACTTCCATAAACAATAGATGTTCCGTTTTGGTGGGTGGAGAGAGCCTCCCACACATACAGACAAGAGACAACTTCTCACACCCACACATATTTGTTCAGTTGTTGTAGCTTTAGTATTTTCTTTTTACGAGCGTTTCATTCAGCACACAGGACCTACTTTTGGCGCCCCACCCTTTTCTCTGCCTCCTCAGCCCCCCCTTCCCAATTGTTTTGTTTATTGTTTTACGCAATTTGTTGGCTTGTGTCTCAATTGTTGTTTTCAATTGTTCTTGGTGTTTCGACATCAGTTTGCTTGCTTCTTCATTTCGTTTTCAATAACGATTTTGAATTTCCTTTATTTTTCCCATTTCTGGCTATAGTATTTATTAGTCAATATCTATTTTCGAATACGGCGGAAAAACAACAAAAACATTTGGATCTGATGCTGTTCTTGTTGGTCGTTTTCAATGGCCAGAGATGGCAGGTTGTAGGAGATGTTTTGTCGTCGTCGTTGTTGTTGTTGTAGCTGCTGCTTGTGCACAGTGGTGTGTGGTTAACAAAAAATTGTTTTATAAAAAAAGAGCAAGACAGGATTAATTCATTACCCCGAAATTTGTATCATGTCCCGAATGTATTTTTAATGAACGCAGTAATTAATCGGCGCTGAAGCTAGCTATTAATTGTCTAGAAAAACCTTATAGGTAACGCATGTCAATTATACCTAAATTATGGTTTAGCCTTGGGCGACTAATCAAGACGAATGCAATAGGGGTGAATTACTTAGGATATATGTATCTGGAAATAGAAGAGAATTATTTTATGTTTCTAGAAAAAAAGAAAATTTGCATTTCAAATGTTAGCTTAATTTACAGGAAAACCCACAATCCAGGTAAAAAAACTTCATTATAATTAGCATTTCTGTGGTTTAAAACTAAAACTAAGAAAACAACATTCGAAACCTAATAACTGAAAAGAGAATGAGAGAAAAGAGCTGAAAAAGAAAGAAAAAGCTGAAAAGATAAGAAATATGAGAGGAATTATCAGGGGAAGGAAGGGACGGGAAAGTTGAGCCAATCTATGGTAGACAATGTAGTTGGCCGGCAGCCTTCTCTGAACCACAGGATCTGCGATCAATGGATTTGTCGTATTGCTGTTGCTATCTAGGATATAAGTGTATCTACACGTTGGGTTGTCGTGTTTTCGTACAAAAATTTATTTGGAGCATGAAAGGGTCGCTAGCTCCACTGCGCAGGGCTCGACGGATGACCCGTTTCTCAAAGACCCGTAGTTCTTCCATCTGTCTGGATTTTATATTAAACCATGCTACTTTGTACTAGTCGTAATAAGTTCAGGCCTTGGGGATGTATTAAGGGTATGCTCTATATCAGTGGCGTAGATAGGGGGGGATTAAGATGATCAATCCCCCCCCCCATTGAAGTCAAAAATAGGAATTAAACAGAACAAATTCGTAGATATACAGACAAAAGGTCAAATAAACTTGATATCATTTTGTTAAAAAAATAACTAAATAAATAAGACAATAATAATTAAAATTTTAAAGACTCGCAAAAAAATTTTTTTTTATAAAATTCGACTTCATCACCCCCCATTGCAAAAAGCTATCTACGCCACTGCTCTATGTGACTCAAAGTTTCTCTTCTGGTCATATATGACACCTAGGTACTTTATTTCGGACTTTTTGCTATGGGGAACCTAACATTTATATAAATTTTCGGATTAAAGTGACGTGCATTTCGAAATATGTCCGATTAAATCGGACCTCGTAAAATGCAGCCTTCGCATTTATTTGCATTTTATTTCAGAAGCCACATAGCGAAGTAATCGCATAGGCTGTTTAAATAATTATTTAGATCCGGGAGAATATTTTTTTAAATCCGGAAGGTCGGCTAGATATATATTTTATAAAGTAGGTGTTAGCAGTGGGATTTCTCGCGTGAGTGAACGTTCTGATAGACGTTGAAAGGAATTCCCACAGGTGTGGTAAAATGTTGCGAAGAACTTGAAAAGCGGAGTTTGTTGATTTAAACCACTCTTAGCACTCTGAGGTGAACAACAACCTATCCAAATCGCTAAATTGGCAAGAACAATCATGATGGAACTCCGTTTCACCATTCTTAATAGTATTTGTATTTGGAGAACACCAAAAGTGTTTTGGCGCATGAAAACGACATTTATTGTTGCGCAGTGGCTTGTACGTGAGATAGGAACCAGCTTGTCTTTGTGTGCGGCAGCCAAAAAATCGAGAAAAAACTAACACGAGAAGTGAGTGCACGTACTGAAAATGCACTGAGGCAGCATCAAATTTGTAAGTAAAATTTGGTATCGTCGCAGCTACATATTTTTTTTTGATTGAAAAAAGTTTTGAGAACAACAAGAGAATGGCTGATCTATCAACCCCTAAAACACAGATTTTGGGTCAACAAATTCACGTTTTCATTTGCGCCGCACAAATCTTGTTAAAGATGAGAAAGGTGAGGATGTAAAGAGTAGTTGCAATTAATTTGGTACAATGTTCAAAGATTTTTTTATTCATAAAATTAAAACTAATGAATATTTTTTTAATAATGTTTTCTTTTTGTTATTCAATTACTCAACAGCTACAAATCGTTGAACAACTTATTCGAAATGTCCGCATTGTAAGTTCCAGAAACGCGAAAGTCTCTCTGGCCGCTCAATAAGGAAATAAGGGAAGATTTGCGAGCGATATGAGTATTCTGATAAAGCGCAGATAGTTTGTAAATGTTAAATCTACTTTCACTCAACATAATCTGATCCTTTCAGGTTTTATTTAAAGTGACGTGTTCCTTAGTTAGACCGGGTATCCAGCACCGCGGAAACTTAAAATTCCTGGCAAACTTCATATAAAAACTGGTGTAGGAGGGTTGTCGAATATTTCAAAAATTTCTATCTCGATATTTTTAACGGTATTGAAAATTTATTATTGCGAAATAAATATTTTGGTGTCAAAAAATCGAAATTTGAATATATTCGATATTTTTAATTAAACCCCAGATCTTTACAATGAACAGGTCTACTGAGGTAATTAAGTCGTAATCTATATATGGGGCATTCCATACAAAAAAAACTTTTTTCTGGGATGATGTCTCCGAATTGGATGATAATTGGCCCAAAGGGAGCTTATTATGAGAGAAGCTTAACCCCAAAATGTGAGCTTTTTTGGAGCTCTTTTGCGGAAGTTCTACGCTTAAAAGTGTAATATTGTGAATTTTTTAAATTTTCAATAACTCGATTTTTTTCCAAATGTGCAGGATTAAAAAGCCCTTTTGAAAATTTGTTTATTTCTTACCTTTCTTGAAAAACAAAGGATTTTTTCAAAAAACTTGGTCTAGCGAGAAAGACCAATCCTTCAAAAATTCTCAAAAAAATATATGTGAAAGCCGCATGTGAAAAATGGCCGGAAAATTCTGCATGCAAAATAATTTTCTCATACGATTGGCTTGAAACTGGGATTGTAAGGTCAAAATGAGAATTTATTTTGTTTTAAATTTTCCGATGTTGGAAATACCGCCGGGATGCTCAATGGGAAGTGAATGGGATGTGGGTGCGATTTGGGTGGAAAGTTGTTTTGGAAGTGGGTGGTAAGTGGATGTAAAGTGGGTGAAATGTGGCAGGAAGTGGGAGGGATGTGGGTGGGATGTGGGAGGGATGTGGGTGTGATTTGGGCGGGAAATGTGCGAGAAGTGGGTGGATGTGGGCCTGAAGTGGGTTATCTGCGTTGGTTCTATTCTGTTGAAGGCGCAGCGAAGCGTGACGGGGCATTCGCTAGTAATATATATGTATAACATTCAAACTAAAGCGCATAAAAAAGTTATTTAGTTAAATATATGAAACGTAAAAACTTCTGATTTCACCAATAATCGTCCGACCAAGATTTTAGGAAAACCCGTTGAGTTATGTGCTTATAGGTCATTCGGCTTCTGGCATCAGAAACCACACTTTGTATAGCCTAAGTCAAGCTTTCCGTTGGCACGGAGCTTTCCGGTGTAATAATAAGACTGACAATTCGAATTTCTTATCCATCCAAGACATAATGGGTTCCGGATCTAGGGTAGACTACGGAAAATTCAAATACTGATCCAATAATTTGTGGTGATTGTTGTTGCTTTGGAGAGGACTTAGACAAGGTGTAGCAAATTTAAAAAAAAATTATTTTGCTAAATGGCCTTTAATACAATTTATTTACCTACCGCACAATCGTCATTGTAGCAGTACTGATCATGGAATTACCAAGACCACGAATACGTATTTTTCGCCGCAGTATGACCGAACGCTAAAACACAAATATCACCAAAATTTCCTATATAACGGCCAAAAATATCCATATTTCGATATATCGATAATATTTTCGACCTCGCTATGTAGATTTAACTGAATAATTTTTTTTTTTGCTTTTTTTTATATATTTGAACAGTAAACACTTCTTTCGTCCCTTAAATTTAATTCATTACTAAATTTTAACTTCTTATGTTATATATGAAATAAAATGTAAATATCTTTTGCTAATTAATATAATATATATATTTTTAGAATGCGGTACCTATAACGCGTCAAATGACACCTCAATTACCTCAATAGACCTGTTCATTGTTAAGACGCGGGTTTTTATTGAAAAATATCGATAATATCTAAAAGTTTTAGTATAGAAGACACGATTACATTTGGATAGGCACAACAAATCTATAAAACTATTAGAATAATTTTGTATACCTTTTATATAAAGTAGCTCCCCCATTATTTTTGATTACTTCGACACATCAGGACTTCATAAAGATATAAGAGTTAGAACTCTCCCAGTCATCTTACTGCTTTTTTAACATCTGTCCAAAGCGATTGTGAAGGCCATTCCATAACAAAAATTTTGCCGAATCGTTACGAATCCTTATTATATGTGCTGTTAAAGTAAAAGTATAAATTATAAAAAAATTATTCAAATAATTTTACAGGATGAATTCAGTTTATTTGTGTTGTTACCTGTACGAATATTTTTTTCATCAAATTTATTCTTTAAACCAGGAGTGGACTCAATGAGCTGATCAGAATTTTATTGCTTTTATTAGTTGATTTTGGTATACATTTAGACCGGATAGTTTTAATATCGTAAAAGGTGTATGATTAATATCCATTTAAACAAACCTTCAATATTATGCCAGCTCGAGGTCTCCTTTTAAAGTTAAATTGATCTTAAATATTCATCCAACAGAGCTGAACATAATTCAAAGGATATGAAAAATGGGATTATAATAAAAAACTATCCATTCCAAATGGATCCTAAAAGATATTTTTTTCTGTGTGTTATTAAGTTCTTTCGCACCACTGTGCTTGGGCAGATTTTCAAACATTTTCATTTTCCACATCTTCTGCGCTTTGGGGGCAGCGTGATCAAACGCCACGATTTCTCGGTTGACGCTGACGTTTTCATGTTGTTGCTGACAATGCTGGCTGCCGTCATAGAGACGGAGACCTCTGACAGTGACCAAAGATGCTGTGTATATTGTTTGTTTTGTTGGCCAGCTGACAAGGCTTGTGCCTCATTAACCGCCCACCCAATGCCTGACAATTAATTTAGATTTTTCTGTGTGCTATTTTTCACTTACTTTTTTTCAAAATGGAGCTTCGCTTTTTCATTTTTTTATGTTTATTTTTTATTGCAGCGAATTGAAAACTTAAAATCAATGCGGTTAATTGTAGGGCAGCAATGTGATTGCGGTTGAACATGCCAAAGGAGGAGTCGGAGGAGGAACGGCTTGAGTGAGCGCTCTCATTCGTTCGTTTTGTGTTCTCTCGGCCGGCGCTTTTCAAGCTCCGGGTAAAAACTAGGTCAGCCAAGGACTTTGCACTTTCATTAGCCTCACATTTGGCTTACATTTTGTTTGTTTGTCAGGGACACACGCGACATCGTGTCATGCATATGTAGCAAGTTGTAACAAACCTATGTATAAATATATTCAAAAAGGCGTGGATTCAATTTTCCATCAATTCGTAACATTTGCTACAAAATGCATGTAATCACATGTGCAGTTGGATGTATATATGTAAATAGCGGGGGTCGCTTTTAAAGATGTGATGATGAGCTTTTACAATAAAATTAGGTTTAATTTTCACTTTAATATTATGTTTGGTTTTATATCAAATTATAAGAAATGTTTAAATCAAACAGAAACTAAACAGTTTTTCATTGCTTTCTGACCTTTTTTCAAAGGACGACCTTATCTCCCTTCATTTCGAGATTCTCTTTTCATCACACTTGTCCGTGTATTCAACTTCTCTCTCTACGCTCTTTTAAAAACTGGATTTAACCTGTGATGATTTATAATATATTTTTGAATCATACCTTTTTGCACCGAAAAGGGATATGAATCAGGAAAAAAACAAGCTACCATTAGGCGCTCTTGGAACAGCCTAATTAATAAAAGTCATGTTAACCGCAGCACAAAGTATAAAATATTTCAATCAACAACTGGGTCCATTTTGTGCCATCAAAAGAGGAGGATTCCCAGAATTCATTGAATATACTCTGCTACTAAATCACTAAAATAATGATGTTCCCAGACGAAAGATACTCAATATCTAAGGTGGAATGCTTTGGCAAGTAGCCCACTTTCAAAAGAGATCGTGGAACTGCTTTTGACCTTAACGATTCGTCTAGCTGGATTGCAGTGCACGATGAACTGCCACAGGGCATTCGTAACAGATCTCAGGAGACGCACATTAGATCACGCATGGCTTTCAGAAAATTGACACACGATTTGGAAAATCTTAACTATTTCCAGGATGGTTTAAAAATTGTCAGCTGTAATATTGTCTTCTAAGACTGCAACTGTGGATCGCTTGTCCCTGTACACGAGAAACTTCACAAAGCACCAAAATAAATAGTCCAGTGGGGCAAATTACATGATCTTGTTGGACAATAGTCTGTTTTAAAACTTGAGATTAATTGCTCACACAACTCGCCTCTCAATTGGCAAATTCCATTGACTGTAACGTTGCGATTTTCATTTAGGGTGTTCTGCCTGCTTTGATTTTTAGATATTTTTGGAAGCTATAAAGATATTCTTCTGGAAAGCAAGCGAATTGCATCGTGAAGTTGAAATGGTAGAAGGATCGTTTACTGATTCCTTCTAATACCTTCTCATCTTCATGACGCTTTGGTAAACTGCGTTTAGCAAACAGAAATCGTAAGGCAGTAACCAAACTTTTTGAAAAATCCGGAAAATTGTTGACAAAATAATCGCAATTTCGAAGTTGGATGAGCGCACTAAGCGGAAGATAAGGACTGTAGAAACAAAACACGATGAGCTGTCCAAGGTGCCTAAACTGCGCCTCAGGCAACACCACAAAAAAGCGGGAATAACCTTTCTTAAAAAGCACAAGTTTAGGGATGAAGAATACGAATCCCTTATAATTAGGAATGAAAAAAGTACAATCTAGACGGCCCACAAAGACATCATAAGTATTGGAGAGGTAAGCGACATCCGCGAACGATCTGTCACAAGCGCAACCATGGTGATGAATCTCTCATGGTATAGGCTGCTTTTAGTGCTAAAAGCAAGTTGTTAATTCGTTTTGGTCCTGACCCTATGAATGATTAAATGAATGTAGAGATGTTGGAAAGTATGCTTATCACAATCGCGGAACAGTTCTATGGTGAGAATTGGATTTTTCAGCAAAATAGCACTTCCATACACGTTGCTCGGCGACCACTGCATATTTTAGGTCCAACAATATTCCAATGTTGCATTGGCCGACATTAAGTCTGGATCTAAATCCAATTAAGCATCTGTGGGGCATAATTTCTGCCAGGATATTCGACGCTGCAAAGGAGAACGACACTTTAAAGCAGCTTAAAGAAGCAATTGTAAAACTGAAAAAGGTTTTTTTTTTAAACTTAAAAAAAATAAAAGTATTCCTTTATGGATCGCGAATGATAATGAACCTTTGGTTGAGATAATATTTGATTACCCAAAAATAAAAAAAAAAACCTCAATTGGCCGCGATTTATAATGATTTTTCGTGGAGATATGATTTGGCAGTCATCCACCATATCTATACTTATAAACCTGTAGGCCCTACTGGCTGAAATACTGACATATAATCAACCCACAGCCAACGCGAAAATTTGGAAAGTTGTCCGCGAGGTAGCAGAAAAGTCCAAAGAAAAGTTTGTATACGGCAAATATATGAGCTATTGCGTTAAGGCAACATTGTGCTAAGCTGTTTTGGTAAGAGCACGAGAGAGTGAGTGAGAGAGGGAACGACTCACACTCACACAAATTAGGTATGCGTTGCAATAGGTATATAGGTAAGAGGCGGTACCGACCGCAAAAGCTGTTTTTATTGTATGCTGGCAAATAATTGGGAGTGAGAAGTGAAAATGTTTAAAAAGCTTTTGTTGAAATCATTAGTGTGCTCAGCACTTTGTCTTATTAGGTCGTAATTATTTATGTCGAAGAATTTGACTCTTTAAATTTTGGGAAAGACTTAGGAATATATACGTTTCCAATTATGAGCAAGCCGTGCTGCTGCTGCTTTAAATTCCGCAATTTTGAAATATATATTTACTAGATATGGGCGCGGGACTGAAATATCGCTAGATCCGAAATTCACATCCACTTGACAGAAGGGATTAATATATAATTCCGGAATTTGGTCCCTAAAGAAGGGATAGGAAAGGGCCACTGCATTTACCTCGCAAAATTTTCATATATTTTAACTAGCTGCGAACTCGAAACTATCTACAAGATAAATCAACAATATTTCTAAAATTTCTTAAAATCTTGGACGTGGACAAAGTCGCGGCGGGTTCAGCTCGTAATATATGTTTGATCACACATGCCTTTCGTTTTATTTTTAGTTTGTATAAATCTTTTAGCACTAAATTATAGCAAATAATTTAAACAAAATATAAACAGTGTCCATTGGACACACTGTTTCGGCATAAGTGCCAGACTTTTCGTCTGGGTCGAGCAAGCTTTGCACAATTTGTTCAGTGAAAATTGGTGTTGGGACCAAGGCATACTAAGGCTGGAATGACACTTTCAATTTTTAGGAACAATTTTAGTCACAATTTTTCATCTATGGGCAAAAGTCGTTGGTGTTAGCGAGTCAGAGCATGCTTGAATTCTCCGCAGAATGCTTCAGAAGAGGCTGTAATAACAGCAGCGAACTTGACCTACTAACAAAAAATTGAAAGTGTCATTCCAGCCTAAACAAGGTAGGCTCAATCACTCTCTCTCTCTCTTGACAACTTGTTAAATTTCAGTCAGTAAGCAACTGTTGTAAACAAAGCATCTCCGCGGACGAATTTTTTGTGTTTACTTAGTAGCTTAGTAGGCTTTGTATTTCAAATATATTACTCTCTCGCTCTCGCTCTCCTTGACACAAATATACGGAGTTCTGAGAGAGCGAGTGAGCCTACCTTGTTTAGTATGCCTTGGTTGGGACTGCTTACATTTTTCTCCTAGTCCCTATGTGCACAACAAACTGAACACCCTTATTACGCCCCTTTAGAAAACACAACTTTGCGGGTTCTGGACATATCGTACGACTCTCACTTCAGCGATTATTAATATTATACGCTTTTACACAAATTTGGAAGTTTTGGTCAAAATCGGATGACTATATCTTATAGCTTATAAAAAAATTGTTTGTTATAAAGCTGGCGTTCTTAAACTCTGATGTATTAAAATATTTGCAAGGGTATAAAAACTTCGATTTCACGGTTTTTTGTAACAGTTTGATCTGCACCACATGTTTACCCGACAGTTTACTCATCTTCTATATTAATCTTAGCTTGAATGAGAATTTTTAGTATTTCGCGGAAGTGGATTAATAAAGTTTCGGTAAGCAATGTATGTATTAAACCATATTGAGGAATATATATAAAGAGACAGGTCAGGAACAGATTTGCCAAATCTTCAAGTAATGGTTTCTTATACGGTCTGCGTTTCTTAAGAAGATCTGGCCAATCGCTTAGTAGGATTTGAATGCATTTTATCTCTTCCGCTTTATCATTGAATGCTTTTTATCTCTTCCGCTTTATCATCACCTTGACAAAAGTCGTTAAGTTTTCCATCATAGGCGTAATTATGTTCTCTGTAGAGGTTAGAAAGTTTGTTTGGCTGTAAGAGATCGAGATATTTGAGAAACACTGTGCAATTTCTCAATGTCGTTCTGGCCTAGTACTGGTTTTCCATCCTTCATAATTCTCCATAACACAGGCAGTGCTGGAATTTCAAACTTCCAGTCCTCTCTCCCTGGTTTAAGATTTAAAAATTGTCATTCTTCTTATGTTCTCAGAGTTTCTCTTTTAAAAGAGTAATTGGGCTTTGAACTCCTTCTGATTGAGCGATGTCTTAATCCTCCCAAACACCTTATACCAAGGCTCGGCTATAGTGTTGCCCCAGAGATTATAGTGCAGATCTATTCTGACAGTTTGTGGTAAGAGCTTGTTTCTCAGATGAAGATTCAAAATTCGATTGATGACTGTGGTTGGATTTCTCAGCCTTGGGAATGAAAACACCTCTCACTTCCCTACTGTTTTTCTGATGTTACCTGTAAGTAGGGATGCATTGCAAAATTGCTGGTAGTATCATCCAGTCCTGGTAATTAAAAAGGTTGAAGGGATTTTATAAATCGTATCATCTTAAGAGCAATCTCTCGCACATATTTTTATTGACTCTAAAAGACCAGGTTTCTGCCTTAAGTAATATATAAATTATTTTACAAACAACCCTCGTTCGCTGGATGTGCATCTTGGTTGCTTCTGTTGCATATACGCTTGCAACCAAGCATCTATGCTCCCATGCACTTTGGCTTTAGTTTGATATACTTGTGCCCTTCCATTCTCTCTCTCTCTCTTTCTGTGTCTTGCGCAATTCCCTTTGGTGGGCCACCCACTTGCAGGAGAAGCCTGGTTTATGGCTATATTTTTATGAATTTTATGTTGTTTTTGCATTTGGCATTTGTTTACTCAGTGGGATTTCATTTGTTGGTGGTCTTAGCGCCAAAAATGATGTGACAAAACCACAAATTTATCAAAGATGTCGCAAAGCTGCGTAATCTTATCTAGTAGCCCGGATTTTATGCAATTGCGCAAGCGCTAAAAAACTGAAAGCTTTGTAATAATACGAGTATTTTCGTCTACAATTTGACATTCTCCGCAGTATCAAGTCATACTAAAGGGTGTGTATTATGTGCTACATGCTTAATATTCTAACATCTCATTTTTTTTGTGCTATGAATAATAAGACTGAATAATAAATGCTCCCGCCTACCCCAACTATTAGGTCATTAGCTCTTAATTAGATTTTTCCTACGGCAGAAATTTTAATAAACAACAACAAGGGTAGTTTTTGTGAGTAATACAACAAGTCGCAAAGGGAAGTGTGTAATCATTCGTTTGCTTATTAATTCACTTTTGTGTTTAAGAAACTAAGATTTTGCAAGCGCTCAGTTTGGTTGATAACCTCTAGGTTAATGATAAGGCTGAGGTTATTGTATTTGTGCTGCTCTTTTCGCTGGGTAAATATTTCTATACAAATACTTTTTAAGGACGCGAATGCTCTTATGATCAAAATCTTATCAGAAATTTCAAAGAAAAATAAATAAAAACCCTTGCTCGACCGAAGTTTATATAGTTGCAGCTTTTACAATTCATTTAAATTAATGTTTTAAATGAATTTAGTCAAACATCCTAAATTATATCCATAACTCAGCAATATAGGGAAACAATTAAATTAAACTAATGGAAGCCAATCTTACATTTATTCATAATCCATTTCAAAATATTATACAAATACGCATTTTGTCATAAATTTCTGTGTTTAAATTGCTTCAGTAGAAGGAGCAAAAGTTACAAAATTTGCAAAAAGCAGGAAAGAGATGTAAGAGACATCTGTCGCGCTCGCGCTGCTGTCGAATTCTGAAAGCGAACTCTTGCTGCTGCTTCAACTTCGGAAACTGAACAAGCTGCTCGCTATTTATCGAAAATTGTTTTGTGTGCTGCCTCCTGCTGCTGCTTTTGTATTTCTCAAAAGCAGAATCAAAAGCAGACGAAATTAAACTTATTGCAGTTTTTTTAACTCTGATTAATTTTGCTAATTTCTTGTTGATAAAAGCTATCAAAAATCTTTCTGAGGGTACAAAGACTGAAAAAAGAGTACATTTGAAAATATGTGATTGCTATTAACTGTAAATTTTGTTTTGCATTATAGCAGAAAATACTCAATTAAACTGATGAAAATCATGTAGCGCACGTCGTAGATAAACAACGACAAAATATTTTGGCTTCCAATAAGGGCTGCAAACCGGTTTGGAGTTGAACTGCTCCGAAGTCGGAGACTCCGGAATTTTTGGGAAGCCCGAACCAAACTTGAACCGGAGCAGAAAAATTTTTTCTTCCCAAATTGAAACGGAGCAAAAAAAAAGTTGAAAAGGTTTCGGTTTAAAAAAGATGTTTTATTACATTTTGTATACCCGATACTCGTAGAGTAAAAAGGGTATACTAAAGATTTCCAAATGTATGATTTAACTGCGAGCTTCTTGAAACAGATGTACAGACGCCCATACTCCTTTGTGGTGTGTGTGTCTTGTTTTAAATGATATAAACGAATTTAAAATATTTAGAATATACAGATTAAACGGTTGCGCCGTCGAATCCATTTCTGTCAGAAATAGGTCTACTGTTTGCTCTCACTTACGGTCTCTGAGTTCATTTAGGAATATCTCCGTCTAGCTCTAACCACTGTGATTTACCTATGCGGAATCTTCCTATGGAATAATCTTAGTCTCTTAACACCGCTCAAAATTGAGTAGCGTTAATTTAATTTCTAATACTCATTGCTTTATGACTTATTGACCTGGAGCCTGCTAGAACGTTCAATGATTTTCAGTTTACTTACATGTTTTTGAACAAAATTATTCCTGAACCCCGGTTCGAACCCGAACCTAGTTTCAGCAACCTTCTGAACCCGCTTCGTGAACCTGAACCCAAAAAGTTTCGCGGGTTCCAACGTGAATCCCTGTCGATTTTTATGAGATTTGCAGCTCTGCTTCCAATAAAGTTTTTTAGAATTCTCTAATTAGATATTGTGTGTTTTATTATGCAAAGTTCGCTAAAAATTGCGAAAACACACTGTAACTCTCAAAGTGAATTCCACTTTTTGTACCGTGCGCCACAAAATTTTGTGATCAATTACATAAAAATTTGTTGTCGTTCTGTAAATTTTATATTTTAGTTAAAATATGCATGTATATATACATTGTATATATTTGCTCATCATTAGTTTTAAAAAACAATTTTATGGGGTTTTTTTTATTTCATATTAAAAAAAGTGATTTCTTTCGAAAATTTGTGCGGGGTTGTGAGACACCCATTTAAAAGTTTAACATTCGTGTTTTTTTTTTTTACCAATTATTCTTTATTTTGTTAAAAAAATGTTCTTTTGTTTGCATTTTTTAATGTTTTTTTTTTACCTCTTTGTAGCGTTTTTCTTCTGCCTTATTGCTCATCTTGCAACATTCTCTTTGGAAGTAGAAACTGACTTTTTGGCAGAGGCTCTCACTTTTAACCTACGCTCAATTTTTTTTTTTCATAAATTTATATTTCTATCAAAAATGCAATTGACCAAAGATATTTCCTTCCGATCTGGTGCACCAAGTAAGAGAACGTGTTGACTGATATGCTGCTTGTCAAAAGTTAGGTAATAAGAAGAGAGAAACAAAAAGTTGTAATTTTTATTTTTTGTGGCCAATATTCGCGTGGCTCACAACCCACCGTGGCTCATAAACCCCCATCTTCCCCTACACTTCAATCTCACTAAACACTACACAAAAAAAATCCTTTTTCATCCTTTTCATTTTTTAGCTTTGGATGAAGAATAAAGATCAAGAACTATCTCTTTTTCTTATACCTCCTTTTTAAACGAAAATAAATCAACTTCGAAAATATCCAATAAAGGATAGTTAACTTTTCAGTCCAAATGGATACCTAAAATTTCCTTAGGATCATCAAAAACCATCCTTTTTTCTCAGTGTATGTATAAGTTTATATCTTTATATTTCAATTCGAAAACCAGTGCGATATCGCCATATTGTTGTCCGATTTTCATCAAACTTGATTGAATCATGTGCAAGCATAGAAAACGTAGGCTGCCTTCACACTGTTCGACACATGACCCATGACATCTAGTAAGCCCGCATTTCCCCATGAAATTCTATGAATTTGACAAGCTTTGCAAATTTAAAACAGAACAAAAAGCAGGACTACTAGACTATCATGTGTCGAACAGTGTTAAAGACAAAAAGTTTTTCCTACTAAAACTTGTATTTCGATCGAGATTTAATATGGCAGCTATATGCTATTGTAATTCGATAGCTTCTACACATCCGGCCACAATGTAAAATATGCTATACAGCACTGACGGGCCAAGTCAAGCTTTTCTTAATTTCTTGGCGTTTGTGTTTATAATTTTTCGCCCAAAATAAAGGGTGCTACAATTATAAAGCTTGGCTTTGCCCTTTAGTGCTTTATAGCATATTTTACAATAACATGTGAAAGGAGATGCTTTCTTTTATGCGTAACAAACATCTGGACAATTTTTGAAAAGAAAACAAAAATCGACTTAATAATAATTCACATGAAATATTTCAAATTATTTCTTTGATTTAAGCTTTGCAAATATTTCATGAAATATTGAACTATTTCATTGAAAACTATATCCCAGGGGCAGAAAATTTCGCAATCTTTTGCGATAATTTAGTTGCCATTATTACAAATTTCATAGGAGTTAACACTAAAGCAATGGATCCATATTTAGGACTACGTATTCAGCCAAATTTTTATTAAATGTTGGGCAAATTTCTTGACGAAAATATAGGCAAAAATATGTAGCCTATCTAAGAATCCATAAACCACAATTCCATCCAAGAACTTAAGTTTGGTGGACACATAAACCGAACATTTTGCAGAATTTAAGAGGATTTCAGCCTTGATAAAATGATAAATCATAGTGACTTTAAATTGGATATGGAAATGCCTAAATCTGAATTTTTGACCGGTTCTCGGTTTTTTTTTACAAAAATATGTTTTGAAATATTTTCAAGATGTTTTAAAAATTTTCTTGTGGCATTTTTGGTTTGATTTAGTTTCAGCTGTAATTTCTGCTTAATTTGAGCCTAAAACTCTGTCAAATTCTTGCCATTTCTGGCTGTTCTCACTAGTTATGGAGTCTGCCCTAATTTCACAAAAAAAAAAACTAACAAAATAATAAACAAAAGTTGAAAATACAATTTGTGTTTTGTCTCTGCTGACATCATGAGTCGGTCACACACAAACGTACAGAGGAAAGCTTGGTGGGGGGAGGTGGCACGCTTTAATTGCCGCCAGCCACCACATGGCGTCACTGGAGCATGATGTAGTGCACAAACTGCATTCGAGTTAAACGTTGGCATCACATTGATTTAAGTAACCTTATCCATTGTACTATTTTGCAGCTCATTGGTCTGACCATAGTCATCGCGTCCGTGTGGATGCTAACGGATCCCACATTTATGCTATCAGTGACGCAAACCTACAATCACTATCACATAGCACTCTATGTCTTCCTGGCCATTGGCATTTTGATCACATTGGGCGCATTCTTTGGCTGTTGGGGCGTTTGCCGCGAGTCGCAGTGTCTGCTGGTATCGGTAAGTAAGCCAATTAAATGCACAGCCAACACACTCACTCGCCCACGGTCCTGTCTGGGTGCCTACACAAGAAACCAATCCATTCATAAATCTTTTTCGTGTTTTTGTGCAGTTCTTCTGTGTCATACTCATCGTAATGGTGGCCCAAATAGCCGCTGGTGCCTGGGCCTTCCACAACTACGATAAACTGGATGATATTGTGCGTGCAGCTGTGAAATTTTCAGTGCAGGAAGAGTATGGACAATCCACCATGAGCTCCCGGACAGTAACATTTGATACACTGCAAAAGAATGTAAATATTTATTTATCGCTTTGATTTATGAACGAGTATTTATTTTTCTTGTGTGCTTTATTTTCTTCCAGTTGGAGTGCTGCGGAGCGGATGGTCCCGGAGATTGGGCCACAAGTCGTTTTAATAATGTAGATCGCACAGATATTGTGAATATAGCTGTGTCTTCCATGAATGTCTTCTACAATATACCCGAATCGTGTTGCAAAGAGAATTTAAAGGATAATGAATGCGAAATATCGAGACGATTAAAGTTTGGTGGTCCACTGAATACGGCCATTTTTGACAAGGTAAAAAAAGGGAAAAGTTAAAAATGTTGATGTGAGATCGATGTACACAAAAATGGGGGCGTTTAAAACATTTTTTTGTAAACTATCTGATCCATTGTTTTCGAGCTAAAGGCAATCACGCTATTGGGCCGTAAGAATATATATGTATTTTATTTATGGGGTATTCATTTCGGAAACAATCGCATAAAAAACCATCTTTACGCTGATGACATAGTGCTCCTGGCCGACTTCGCAAATATGTTGCAAAATAATGTTGACTTGAATGATTAACATTCAAAAATCAGAAGCACTAAGGCTCAAGAAAAATGTAGAGTTTAATTGGAGACAGTTTTATCCTACAAGTATCTTAAAGATACCCTTGGGTCAAGTGAAAAATTGAAAATTAAAACGCATGTTAAAATAAAGCTAAGTGTCAGTCTGATGAACACTCAGACCGTGCTACCGAGCGTGAAATACAAAATGTTTGAAGCAACAGCTCGCTTTATTCTGTGTTACGCATCACAGGAATGAGGATACTCTAGATAGCATAAAGTAGACAAAGTCAAATAGGTCCACCCGATGCGATTCACACTGGGGCTAGAGTTCCAGAATTTTAATGCTAGGGACACACTTGCGTATTTCACTAATAACTTTTTTCCAAGTCAACATTATGCGGTGAAGCTAGAATCTCCAGCTAAATTTCCTCTGAAGTCACCCTATTGTTCTAGACAAATGGAAAAAAATTTGCAGCCATAGAGTATCCAGCTCCATGATCTTGATTTTGTCAACAACATATTTAGGTTTTAGCCCAGGTTCTACTCTGTAGAGACCAGAAAATACAAAATATACGACACAAGTATCGGTACAGAATGTTTGAGTTATTAAAGAAGCCGCAGTGGGAAACTCTTCCGACAGGCAATTATAAAAGCCTGATTTTGATTCTTGCATCCCACAAACGGCCGACAG
This sequence comes from Lordiphosa clarofinis, assembly GCA_018904275.1. Taxonomy (NCBI): domain Eukaryota; kingdom Metazoa; phylum Arthropoda; class Insecta; order Diptera; family Drosophilidae; genus Lordiphosa; species Lordiphosa clarofinis. The sequence goes on from JAEIGQ010000087.1 coordinate 21,798, forward strand.
CATCCCAAAAGCAACCTTAGTTTTCTGAGGCGCATCAGATCGAGTTCCGTACCTCCATCACAGCGACTGCGCTTTGCAGGTCGCTGAAGGCTGACTTGTTTGGCTGTTCATCCAAAACCAGACGCATGGGATTGTCCAAACGAAGATGGAGGTTTGATATTTTGGTCCGCCGAAGCTTGTACCCACCGGCGCTTAGCCTATTTGCTTGTGCACCTGATGCCTTGTTGTTAGTGCTGGCAAAGCAGAACACATTTGCAACCGCTATTTAACAGGATGGGAGAGAAGCATAGCAAAGTTAATCAGCCAGGTTTGGAAAGGCTGCAAAAAGCTTTCCATCATGACACTCTGCACATACGCTTCGTATGTCGGCTTCCAAATGCCTGCTTACGCTGTCAAAGCGCTTTCCGAAGTCTGAAAGCCATGTGTAGATCCAATCTGTAGTCCGTGCATTGCTCGATAAGGATGCCGTCAGTGTTTATATGATCCGTGCACCCGGTTTGCTCCTCGCCTATGGTGTCCACATTGGTGTCTCTCTATGAGCTTTGAAATAGTGCCATAGTGAAATAGCGTAAGTCGCCCTTTTTGGGAAATTTTTCCAAGACGCCTTAAAAGCTACGCCACCGTTGACGGTTTGCATTTAAGGAACTCCGCAGTTATGCCGTTAACACCAGATGCTTTATTGTCGGGCAGCGATTGGATGGCAGTTATGATTTTGCATTTAGTTGGCGCTAAGATCCTTACCCTGTGGGGACTTGGAATCCGTGGCAACTCGATAAAGAGTCGGGATGCGGCTGTGGATATCTCTCAAATGGGATCTCCATCTATTCATTTGGTCCGTACCGTTCGTAGGATATTTATCATCTGCCTTGTACACCGTCTTCAGGTCACCGTTTGCTGCTGCTATTTGAGAGAAATTGTTGATGCGGCTGATTTTGTCCCGGCGCACTCATCTTTTGATCACACGGTTTTTAGCTCGATATTCTTGCTTCAAAGTCAATTCTTGATGTTGTGAGTTTGGATTCTGCAATTTCCGCCTAATTTCCGCTCGTTGACTTACTAAAGTCCATGTCCATTCGCTTATCCAAGGGAGGTGATCTCTGGGGACTTTACCGATTATGCTGTCAACAACATCTAGGACAGGGTTCCCCAAGAAGAGAGCGCTAAAACGTGACTGTGTCTCTCTCTCTCTAACACACAATGAAGTATGACTTCGGCAACGATGTTTGTGCCCCCGGGACTATCGCTGGGGAACTCCCATCTATGATGATCAAGAAAATATATACTTTACGTTGTCGGAGATGCTTTCTTCTATGCGTTTAAAACATCCGGACAATTTTAACATAACCTCTCCAAGGGTACAAAAACGTTCTGCTTGGTTAAAAGAAATGTTGCCAGTTTTATTTGAGTCAAATATCTAGCCGGGTGTTCTGACTGAGTCGAATAGATGAAAGTTGTGACAGATTTCTCTGAACATATATGGCACCAGTCAACCAGCAGTACATCTTTTGCGTGTTTACACTTCCTGTTGGCAGAATTTGGCACCTAAAAGTATTGCAACCTGCCCTTGGATATCGATTGGTTGAAGGCACTTAAGTGTAAATAATTATCTGCGTTCTTCTTCTCACATCGCATTTCAAGTGGCTCCCACGACTGGTCCTCTTCAAAGGTGGTGTCAAGTGCAGGCAGATCCTTGTCACTTACGCTTTAGTTTAATGTTAAAAGGTGGATTGAGTTGTGTCTAGTAAACATGAAATTTATCGCTACGTGTGGATCGTGGTCAAGTCTCATGTTTTAGTTGGAACAAAAGCTGTTGGCGAACAATCAGACGTCAAAGGAAAGACTGCTGACGACAGAATCGGGAGGTCCTTGAAATAGTACTGTAAAGGTAGCCAGCTCTTTTTGGTGGAAAAAATTGCGGGGTAAAGAATTGAATAAGCGCTCGCATTGATGTTTTGTCAAATTTTCCAGAACATGGATTCTACAAAATACTTGATTTCTTCACCAAGCCAACAAAAGCTATTAAGAATCAATTGAGAGGTGTGTCTTGAACATAATTCCTTGCTCAATTTTATGGCTATCGTTGGTTTTTAAAGAATCATCAAAATGTTGGTCATAAAAATTAATAATCCTTTACTTTGGGTTCTGTTTTCTTCATATTCTTGTTTGCTTTTCAATAATTCCACGCCTCAGCTAATCAAAATTCCTCGCCTGACACAAGAGACGATAAAAATGTACTAATTAATATTGTTATTCAGCACGCAATTCTCATATATGTGTGTGTGTGGAGAACGGGAGGCGTGCAATAAACAAACAAACAATAAAAATTTGATGGCAGTGCAAATGAGAAAATGATTCTTGGTTTTAACAATTCGCTTTTTCTTTTCTATATTTTTCAGGGTTGCGTGGATAAGCTGATTGAAGTCATCCATGAGAATCGGGTCACCATTTATGCCATAACCGCTGCGGTCATTTTGTTGGAACTCTTGTCGCTGACATTTGCTCTGAGCCTGTGCTGTGCGGTGAGGAATCAGCATTACAAGGCCTGAGAATTACAGAATTCCCATAGGGAAATCACAGACGATGAAAAGTACTAACAAACCAAATGTCAACCGAAGCGCAGGCGTTACTGAAAAAATAATTAAAACAACACACAAAACAAGAACAATTGGAAAGGAAATGCATTTAGCAGGGCAAAGAAAATAAAACGTACTTTAAAACAATTTTTGTAGTACTTTGAGCGCAATTTGAAGAGTGTGAGAACTTTTGGACGAAAGAAACTTTTCTAAAATATTTCTACAACAGATAAACCAGCAAGCTCCATAATTTACTAGCATAGTGAATGTTTCAAATTCAAATAGATCTAAAATAATGATAAAATAACATAAATCTGCAAAGTGATTCAATTTTGATTGAAATCATCGCTAGGGTTGAGTCATATTAGTTCTAGATAGTTCAAAACAAAAAACTTAACAAAATTTATGTAAAAAAAAAAACTTTCACTCAAATGGCTAATGGCTGTTCTAAATGGCTGAAAATGTTGTTTACGTCAAACTCATCATATAGAATAACAACTTTAAGAAGAGTAAGGGCATCTATTTAGAAAATGCCGAAAAGCGTCAATCGCAGCCATTCACTAGACAACTGCCGATTTAGGTAGATGAAAATGGGCGTAATGGATTCATTTTACCCTCTATTATGTATCAAATATATGTACCAATTGGCCATAAATTTGAAAGCTAGGTACAATGGCCAAGCCTAAAGAGGGCGTATAGTCCAACGTAAAATTTTAAATACTAATACTTTGTATAGTGTCAATCTCTGCCGTTAACTTCGACAACTGTCGATCTAGGAGGATGGAAGAGTCTTATAAACGTGTTAAATTAACACAAGAAACATCTTAATCTCTACAATCTGACGATATTAGAGAGTATGGCTTGATAACGCTCTGTCATCTATCATTGAGTCAACGGGCTTAATTAAATACAAGCAATTTGTGCTTCCAGATATCGCAAATCTGATCCGAAGACAAGCTCCGAACAGAAAAACGTTTATCTTCTATCCTAGTCCAGGACCCTAGCACAGTCGCCAATGTTCATGCCCCAAATTAATGAGGTAGTAAAACCCATCTATGCCGTGTCCTGGCTTACTTCATTATATAATATTGACAGACTGTATATATTTTTACATTTATTGCTTAAATTAACATAAATATAAACGTGTGCACATTAGGTTGGACCCCCAGAGTATACAATTTTTAAGGTCATGGTCTCAACCCCCTATCTGATACTTTTTGATGTATAATAAGCGTAAAAAAACGTTGAAGAAGTTGATTTTTAACGGACGCGAATAGTCTCTAAAGTTTTTGTATATGGCAATGTGGCATACGCAGTGTTGCCAGTGTCCTCGTTCATTTTATTTAAAAACTATTTAACAAATAAAAGACTGTTACTTTGAGTTATTTCAAAAGATGCCAGCAATTGAAATGAACAAACAAAATTTTTTAAACTTTAAGGCTCTGTCGAGTCCATTAAAAATTAAAATAGAATTTTTTGATTTTCACAATAATTAGCTTTGGGAATGCTGAGACCTGATTTTTTCCATTTTTACCTTTTGGGGTTCGACCCATGTAAACTAGTGAACTTATAATAATGCAAAGAGTAAAACTAAGTGAAGATTTAATAGAGAATTATTCAGATTAATTAATTCTCTGTTCGAACCGTCGAAGCGGATTTCTTCAAAAACCTTTTAGGTTCTGCCTATAAGAATACCCCAACATACTAGTGTTGGGTTGCTCATGAGTGAGTGAACAAAATTGAGTTTTTAAACTGAGCAAGCGAACTTGTACTTCTTCAATTGTTCATTTTTGTTCAGAGAGTCTTGTTCAGTCTATCTTGTTCACCCTGTCTTGCTCTGAGTTGTTCCCTTGTTCTGTTCTTGCTCTGTTGTTCTTTTGCTCAGAGGGTTGTTCCGATTTGCTCTGTTAACTGTTCAGTCTCTCCCTTTGTGAGCTGTTCAGTCTGTCTCTTACTGTGAGAGTTTTTGTCTGTCTCGCTCTGTGAGCTGTTCAGTTTTGTCTTGCTCTGTGTGCCCTAACATCTGTTTAGTGTCTAGTTCAGTGAACTGTTCAGTGTGACCTGACTGTTGAATAAGATCACTGTTTATGGCAACTCTGTATTAAGCAACATTTAAGTGTGGCAATCACGTCCGCTTTTTTTAGTCAGAATGTCTTTAATAAGAAAGCAAAGCGATATTTGGAACCATTTCACCAAATTGGAATAATAAAACGGCGAAATGTGGAACCAGTTGTCCGGCAGAATAACAACGACAATTCTGCCCTTGTAGAAAATGTCGAGCAATTCGGTCTTATAAGCCAACAAAGGATTGCAAGCTTTGTGTATAAGCCAGCCCTACATGTTGCCAAAAATACGCGACGAGCAGATGGCTAATATGTGATCGGGGGACAAACAGCAATACACACACATACACTTGTAATCATCTGTTTTCTTTCTCTCGCTGAGAACACAAGAACAACAGAACAAGAGCAAGTGAGCAAGAACAAATGAACAAGTGAGCGATTTGAGTGAGTTGACTCACTTAGAAAAAAAGAACAAGTGAACATGTTCAGCGAAAAGAACAACCTTTACCCAACACTTCAACATACTTGCCTCTCAATTTCTTTTTTCCAATTGGAAATGAAACGCTAAAATTTCCAAGTCGTTTTGTAGGCATTAACACCTAAAATGCAAAAAGGACCAAGGAAATATTGTTGCTGCCTTTGCGCCCCTTCTTCAGATTTTGATGCCCACAGCTCGCGATTTGAACCATTTGAAACCTGTATGACTCAACGCTATTCATCTCTTGAACATGTACTATTAATATGTGTTATATATTATAGCAATTTAAGCACTAAAGTAAAATGTTATTTGCCAAAAAAAAAAAGAAAAAGTAAAAGCAATCCAATTTTGTTCAAATTAGTTTCTCATAAGACTTTAATTCTTTGATTTTGTTAACATAAAGCCAAATTACATCTATGTTTATATGTGCATTCCGTTGAAAAAAAATGCCCAATTAATGTTCTGGTAAAGCGTTGCCATCCAAAGACCCTACCTAAAACAAAACAAAAACTTGAGCTACACGAAATTAAATGCCAAATATTTTATGTATTTACAAAATTGAATTTAAACCCCTTTTTTATTTGTGCATAAGAAGACGTAGGGGAAAAGCTAAGCTCGAACTTCACCCAAAAATCAAACGAATTTTGTCGAATCCAACTTACCTGCGAAATGATTTTTTTTAGATTTATTTAAACCGGGACTGTAAATCAAAATTACCATTACAATTTTTTGTCAAATTAAAAATCAAATTACCACTACAATTACAAATATTTCGTAATTTAAATTTTAAATACAATTTCAACTACTTTCATGTAATGGAAAATTACTTCAATTACTTTTAATTATCAATAATAAATAATTACAAAATAATTGTAATTGTACTGGTAATTAAATTTTTAATTACCGAAAATATTTAGTAATTCAAATTTCGATTTACAGCCCTAATTTAAACCATAAGTAAGTGCAACTATTTAGGTGAAGAGCCACACGCACACACAGACCCACACAAAATGTTACTTACTACAAATCTCTATATTTACTAAATCGTATTTGTATTTTACCATAAGAAATCGTACGTGTTAATATATATTTTTTGTACCATTTTCATTTCTCATGCCATACAAATTCCGAAAAACAAAAACGAATATTGTATTTTAATTGTTGTTATTGTATGTGAGTTTTGTTGTTAGTTAAACGTAGGCAAGCGTCATACTTTGTACCCTTTATAATAAATCAAATCTACAACCAACCCAAGGACAAAATTATATTAAATTTAATAATCATAATTAAAACATACAACATCTACACATATATATTTAAATTTACACCTTAAACTAAAATATTTATTTACAATTTTTCTAGTAAGTAGTTAAGTGGAAACACCTTTCGTTTACTGAAACGTTTGGAGTTGGAATTTTAATGAAAGAAAAATTAGCCTAAGTCGAACATTTCATAAATCGCCACATAGGATATGTATGTGTTGTATTCGTAGCGCATCACATTTGGAAACTAGAAGAATGTCATAGGGGAGAACCCAATAAATATTTAAAGCACCATCTTTATAATGCATATGAAATCAAAACTATATATACAAAACAGTACTTCACTTCACGTATTGCATACATCAAATAAAATAAAATTTAAATACAATCAACTACAGCTAAAAAGTTTGCAGATCACATTTTTGAAATACCGTTTATGATGCCATTAAACATTCACCTAGCATCTCGAGAAGAACATAAAACAAAAGTAAGCAATACCCACACACAACATCAAGAAAACGATGCTCAAGATTTGTAGTCAAAAAAAAAAAAAAATACTTACTTCTATAATATAGATCCATACTCAAGATCAGAACATTAAAACATTATGATATTTGAAATACCATATAGAACAGTGGCATATAATTGATATTTCATATAAATAAATATCTATAACACAACTAACTAAGTGTTTTTATTCGTGCTGGTATTCTTAAAATAAACAAAATAATTTGGGAATAATTATTATAATTTTCTAAAGTCCGATTAAACTTCTGACTAATTTGTTGCTTGATTTAACTGTAGCATATAGTATTTCGACTTTATTAATGCCAGGTTTAACCAATATCTGGGGGGAGGTCAAGCGACAGTACTTTATTTTTATACTCTGTACCGAAAGTACATCGAGTATATTAAGTATGTGCAAAAGTATGTAACAGGCAGAAGGAATCATTTCCGACCCTATAATGTATATATATTCTTTATCAGCATCAACAGCCGAGTCGATATAGCCATGTCCGTCTGTCTGTCTGTCCGTCCGTCCGTCCGTCAGTATAAACAAACAGATCTCAGAGATGGTAAGAGATAGAGGTTTGACTTGTATGGGTCAAATGCTTCTTATACTTGCAGGCAGATCAAGTTTATTTTAAATTTTTGCCACGCCCCCTCCCGCCTCCGGAATTTGGAAAAAACGTCATATCTCCCGCAGTTTTAAAGATAGATGATTCGTTCATTCTAGAGATCGTTAGTCATTCGTAATATGTATCGATTTGCTGAAAGAATGATAAAGATCGGATTAGCGGTTCCCAAGTTATGACCAAAAAATAAAATCCGCCTCCCTCACCCCCTCCCACGTACTCACAACCAACAACGCATTTCATTCAACAACGTGTAAGTGAGAGAGAGAGAAAGAGAGGGAGAGAAACTCAGAGATTAGCGCAGCAGAAGCGTTGCATTCAGCTCCTACTCTTGGTACAGAGTATGACATAGTTCTGAGCTTAAGCCAAACATCTGATCTAATTTTGTGATTTTGATTTAAAAATACTATTTGGCAAAGTTAAAGACGAAATTACATAGTTAAATTTATGGGAGGAAAACTAGTGATTACCTAAATCTGTTAAACTGACAGGGGCTACTTGGTTCGGCATAAATTGTTATATGTTTACATGTAGATGATAAATTATATTTGGAAACAAGTAGCCTTTTCACAGTTCCTATAAAAATTTGAGTTACAAATCTAGTTTTCCTCCCATAAATTTAAAAATGTAATTTCGTGTTTAAGAGGCTATAACTTTGCCAAATAAATTGATTTAATCGCCATGAAAATCACAAAATTAGATCATATGTTTGTCTATAGGCTCAGATGGCGAAAATATTAATTCAATAACTGCGCTAGCTTTAACGGGCTATAAAAAATGCTATAAATCCAAAAATGTCTGTCTTTAGAGGCCAATTTAGACACTTTTCGCTGTACTAGTATAGCGGCTATGATTTTTAAAATTTGCATTGATATGTACTTTATCGCAATTAGTTCATAAATTCAGCTAATTATGCCTAGTGTGGCCTCCATAAATCCTAGAGTGCCAAAAAGTCGACTTTTTGTTTTTTCCGCGATATCTTGGAAACAAGAGCTGATTGAACAAAACCAATGATACAGTTTTGTTCAGTAAAGTCTATATTAACATAATCTGTTAAAAATAGACCTGCACCAAAATCACTGTTGGGCTGTGTTATTAAATAATTTAAAAATCTATAAAATTATAATTTAAGTAGATACAGAAAAATTCTTTCGACCCTTTTTTTCCCCATTTTTCGTTTTTCACGATTTTTGAAATTGTTTATAAAATTAACAAAAATTTTTGTGCAAACCGCAAGTTACGTTTTGGTGGGCATGTCGGGATCTAATTTCGGTATACCCTTGAGAGAGTATATTAAAATTGTCCGGATGTTTGTAACGCATAGAAGGAAGAATCTCCGACCACATAAAGTATATATTCTTGATCAGCATGACGAGCTGAGTTGATATAGCCATGTCCGTCTGTCCGTCTGTCCGTCTGTCCCTCCGTCCGTCCGTCTGTCCGTCAGTTTTAAAGCTATCTTAACCAAACTTTGCGCGAAGTCTTTTAGTACACACGCTGCACATTTGTCGGAACCGGCCGGATCGGATGGCTATAGCATATAGCTGTCATAGGAACGATCGGTCGAAAAACTAGTTTTAGTGAGAAAAACTTTTTTGTTTTCAATGTTATCGCTCCCAACGCTCGTATTTATAAGTTTTCAATGATTTTACATAATTTCAACAAGATTTGTCGAAATCGGACCACTATATTGTATAGCTGCCATACAAACTGCCAGGCATATATCAACCTCCAAGGGTATATAAACTTCGGTCGAGCCGAAGTTAGCTGGCCTCTATTTTTTTTATTACAATGAAAAATAAAAAATTTTTTAGTTGTTCGGTTCATAAAAGAATGACCCATATAAGCAGTGGCGTTCCGAGGGGGGGGGCGGCCCGCCCCGGGCGGCAAATTTTTAGGGGCGGCAATTTTTGAGGGCTGTGAGTTTCAGGGGCGGGAAGTTTTTGGGGCGGCAAATTTCTATCTCTAATGGATTAACTGTAAAATGGACATAAATATGCAAAAATATGGCATATTTGCGCATTTTCCCAGGACATTATGTCCTAGAAACGGTATTATTTTTTAAATTTGTAAATGTCAAGTTAAAGTACTCAGTTTTATCTGAAAATTGTAGTTCAACCTTTCCTCAGTTTCATAAGATATAAGTTCGTTATCGATCTGCAAAGTATGGCCGATTTGCATGCAAATTTAATTTTTAGTACTAAGCTACTGATTTACAAGCATATCGGCCATACTATGCAGATTGATCACAAACTTATATCTTATGAAAAAAAGAAAGTCCGAACTACAATTTTCAGATAAAACTGAGTACTATAACTTGGCATTTACAAATTTTAAAAAAAAGTCCGTTTCTAGGACACAGGATCCAGGCAAAACTGGCAAATAAGTCAGTGTTTTGCATTTTTATGTCCATTTTACAGCTAAACCATTAAAGATATGGAATTTCTAAAGCCAGATTCGGGTTCAGCGTGAAAACTTGTCTAGAAACAATCATCCTTTTACCATTTACGGTTCTCTGTTGTTCTGTGCGGTTCTTGTCAAAATACTTATGCCAAACCCCATTTTCACATTTGATTTATATTTTCTAACCTAAGCAGCTGATTGTGTACTACTTATGTTAAATTGAAAGCTTACTTTTATACCAGTATCCGATATAAATTTCGAAATTTTAGGATTTTTTGTTGAAGAGATATAATGGTTTATTTAAGTTTTTTTTGGTCAAAATAATTATGCCCATTAGTGTATATTGATTATTCTCTTAAATTAAGAAATAGTGGTATTTCTGAAAGTGATTTAGACTTTGCTGTCATTTCAATATGGAGAACGTTGCAAGACTCTGCACTTCAAGATCTAGTAAAATAAGAAATATTCATTGAATGCATTTTTGAAAGCTTACGAATCAGTATAAAGGAATTAAAGAGCAGAGGTCTACCATAGACAGAGTCAAACATGCTGCTATAATGATTATGTTCTCAAGGGAGTATGCAGGAGGGTGCAGATTTGTAGTATGCCTTGAAAAGTTCTTATGAAACAAAATTTGTGTCAACTGAACAATAATTAAAAAAAAAATTCTTTTTATCAAAAAAAATAACCACAATTTCCATATTAAAGTCCAAAAATTTCATTCCAATGAGCAAAATCAGAAAGTTGTTTTCAAATATACTTTGTAATCAATACAGAATGAGTTCTTTAACAGTTTGTTACATGGACTAAAAAAAAACAATGTATAGTGTTAATTATAAAAGAATAATTATCAAACAAGAATAAATATTTTCACATTAATTCATCTATTTCGCGATATTTTCCGAATTTTTGGAGCTTACAATTCTATCAGTGGCGTACCGAGGGGGGGGCGGGGGGGGCGGCCCGCCCCGGTCGGCAAATTTTTAGGGGCGGCAATTTTTGAGGGCTGTGAGTTTCAGGGGCGGGATGTTTTTGGGGCGGCAAATTTTAGGGGCAGCAAAATTCAGGGGCGGTAAATAATTACAAAATGTATATTGATTATTCTCTTAAATTAAGAAATAGTGCTATTTCTGAAAGTGATCTAGACTTTGCTGTCATTTCATTATGGAGAACGTTGCAAGATTCTGCACTTCAAGATCTAGTAATATAAGAAATATTCATTGAATGCATTTTTGAAAGCTTACGAATCAGTATAAAGGGATTAAAGAGCAGAGGTCTACCATAGACAGAGTCAAACATGCTGCTATATTGATTATGTTCTCAAGGGAGTATGCAGGAGGGTGCAGATTTGTAGTATGCCTTGAAAAGTTCTTATGAAACAAAAGTTGTGTCAACTGAACAATTATTAAAAAAAATTGTTTTTATCAAAAAAAAACCACAATTTCCATATTAAAGTCCAAAAATTTCATTCCAATGAGCAAAATCAGAAAGTTGTTTTCAAATATACTTTGTAATCAATACAGAATGAGTTCTTTAATAGTTTGTTACATGGACTAAAAAAAACAATGTATAGTGTTAAATATAAAAGAAACATCAAACAAGAATAAATATTTTCACATTAATTCATCATAGTTCGCGCCAATCTATTTCGCGATATTTTCCGAATTTTTGGAGCTTACAATTCTATACTGCCATTGAGTTATGTTTCCAAAAACGTAGTCCAACTCGTCCAATTAAATCAGCCTCCAGTAAAAACCTCTACAGGAACGTTTTGTTGTAGTAAAAAACTAATTTCGAAACGCATTTGCCATCAAACTAGAAAACCATGTTCGACCTCAAAACAATTTTTTTCGGCCCATCGAAGTCAATTTGTATTTAAATTTTGGTTAAGAAGATATGTAAAATACGTTTCCGCGGATTTTGCGAAAAAATTTTGCCTGCGGCGCACCTTTATTATACATCCCCAAGAATTTTTTCCAATAATGATACTAACTTTTGCAAAATAATACTCCCCTCACAATTAAGGCCTTCGTCACTCCTAATCAAAATCCAGCGTACGTCCCTTTATGTTACAGAGAAGTTTTTGATGGAAAGAATTAGAAAAACTTAATTGTAATTATAGAAAAAAGGTTAAAATTTAGGACTATTCAAGGGGAAAGGGGGGCGGCACAGTCGACTTCCGCCCCGGGCGGCATAACTACACGGTACGCCACTGCATATAAAAGAAAAAAAAGAACATACTCATATGCTTTTTAGAATATTTTGTGGGAATATATATGGGCATTTCCACCAAAAGGTCAACCTGGGCCAAAAACTTAAAAGTGGTTAAAAAAAACTACATTTTATCGAATTTTTATAGGGAATCAACCAAATTAAGCTAATGTAAGCTAATCTTACATTTACTAATAACCCAATTGGATATATTATATAGCTCAATTTTTCTCATTATGACATTAAAATTGCTTAATTTCTTGGAAAAAAGTGACTTTAGATTACATGTACTTTCGCTATCTAGAATATTTCTGATGGTACAATACATGAATGCATAAGAGACCATGAGAAACTATTTCAATGCAATTACCTGTAAGTTTTTGCTTTGCATTATAGCAGAAACCACATAAATATCATGATGGTAAAAACTGTCCCGTGCGACATGTCCTGTGCGAAAATGCTTGCTTACATTTTGAAAAAACTTCTAAGTTATTTTTGGGTAAAATAAAATCCATTTAAAGGTGAAAAACCACTGCACTACATTCTAATATTTATCGCATTAATATATTGCCTCAGGATTCGCTGAATTCGGCGTTTGAATGGTTTCCCGCGAAAACCACTTCTATTTTTGTCCCGTGCGAATGTCATGTTTTTTTGCGATTATCTTGAAACCAAAAATTTTCCAAAATCGATCTTTGCATCAATTGTAGGGCTGTTGAAGAGCTATAATTTAAGCCTATTGTGAAAATAAAAATCCGTTTTATTTTGACTTTTTTGAATGTTTAAATGCGTACGATTGTCCCGTTCGACGTAATGGAAATGCCCATATATATTTATCCGGTCTATAATGATTACCGATTCCATATCTCGTAAACTATTTTGAATTTGTCTTTTATGTCATTAACAACTTCAGCAAAGTTGTTACTCTTGGCTTGGTCTACAAAATACTTCTTTGTTGTAAATCAAAAATATTACATTTTCATACATAAAATTACAAAAGTTGTTAAAAAAAACAACAAGTTCTCACCACTTTTTTATAGTTTTTCAACTGTATCTTGAACACGTTACAATTTTGAACTAGTAATGCATTAAGGGGGTCTTCCTTTTTTTCCATTTTTTTTTTTGCATTTTTTTATAGCTTGGATATTTGAGAATATCGCCCCAAAAGGATTTTTTGAAATTCGAAATACTTCAGAAGATATAGCCTTTTTAGTGGAGCAATGTCTTCACACATACAAGTAATTTTTATATTTCTTCAAACTTTAAACGCATTTATCTCGAAACCACGTTTTTCGAGCTGGCGGCCATGATATCTCCAGTTACACTAAACCGATTTTGATGATCAAAACTGAAATCGACGCAGAATTGTCACCATTCTGGTCTGAACCTCAATTATAATTTTAAAAAAATTTTTACTATTTTTTTTTTACACTAAACTACAAAAAAAGGGCCAAAAATAGATTTTTCATATTTTAATGGCCGCCATTTTGTGAAAAAAAATCACAAAATTTTTTTGGAGATTCAGACCAGAATTACATCTATTCTGATTATAACCCCATTTTCACTTTTCATTTCTGACATCCTGGAGACCTTGAATCATGGCCGCCAGCACCATATCGCATCGAAGCAGTAAACATTTTTTTTTTACTTTTATCTGTTTGTAACAAAATAAAAAAAAAACAGATTTGGAATACCTCTTTGCGTTTTCAAATAAGATTTTTTTTTAAAAAAGCTCCAAAAAACAGCCTTGACATGAGGAATACCCCCTTAAGAAGTTGTAGCTCAGACCAAAAAAAGAAAGCGTTAGAACGAAGAAACTATATTTAATTACTTTTTCAAATATCATTTCATATATGTAATATCCTATTTTGACTACTTAAATATCCATTTAATGTGAAGTTGTGCCTAACAGTTGGCAAAAGCGTCAGCAACCTTCCGAACTTTTATTCTCCAAACTTCCTATATCAATCCATGGACTTATCCAACCTCTTACCACCTCTTATTACACTTGACACATCTTACCGAACTACCTTTAATTTTCTTTCTTAAATTTTCTCCTTCTCCATTGTGATGGCCAAAGCCTCAGCAGCCATTCACACTTCAAACATCAATCCATGGACTTATCAAACGTCTTCTCAGACTCGGAATGGGTCTTTGCTAACTTTAATTTTCTATCTTAAATGTTTTTCCAGTTTAACCCCAGCAATGCCTCCATGAAAACGCCATCTTAGATACATAATTAAATTGTAATCTTTATTAAAATGGTTTTGTTGTAGCCATTTTGTGTTAAATTTTTGTTCTCTTCCATCGTGAGTAGCTTTAGAACTGTTTTAGTTTCAATTATTCCGTTATGTAGAAAACTAAAATAGTTTAGTTAGCTCATAGTTCCAAAGGAAATGAAAACTTAAAAAAGACATTAACTAACAGTTAACAAGGTTTCCATTAATACTCAAATAAGGTACAATTATGATGAGATTTTCTTCTCATTTCGTTATTCGAAATGTAACATTTACGTTAATTTGAAAGTTGACAACATATATTTTAATTGTATTTGGTAGACTCGGCTTGAATATGTTTAACAATCTCGAAGTAGGACATTTTAGGTATTTGTAGACAATTAAATTGAATAACTTTAATAATGAGTATGGATTTTCCTATTATTTCAAATCACTAACCACGTTTGCTGTTGTTAAGATATAAGTACATATAAGTAATTCGTTTGTTTTTCTTGGTGTTTCTTAACACAAATTAAAAGATTTAAAGTTTTCAGTTTGTGATAGCATAAATTATAGTTGCAATGACCTGAAATGATTTGTTCTTTACGTAAAGTTGCTTTATAAATATAATTAAATTTAGATCGCTTATGCTGGGAAATTATTATCATAATTTACATTTACTAGGTACATTTTGATTTAATTTAGTTTGAACTAAATACGAATTAAACATAGATTAAGTGTAATCATGTAAAGGTAAGATGGGAGTGCTTTTTCCCTTAAGTGTTCCTAAACGCAACTAACTACAACATTGGACTTAAAATTGCCATAGATCGAATTTGGGGATAGAGTAGTACGTAGAGTAGGTAGACATATGCACAAATTCTTATTTTTTTGTAATCATACAATACAAACATACTAAACATTTAGCTGCTAAAATCATGTTAAATGTTATCGATTAGTTAAATAAATATATGAATATTCTCTCCATTTAATTAAATGTAAATTTAAGCGTTTCAATTTCATTTTATTTAGTATTTGACTAGTTTAGACATTTAGGAATTAATGGTAATTTAATATGTTGGACAGTGTAGGTTAATATTGCCTAATTCGCTTAATGGTTAGACCTCTATTCTGGGGGGTGGTAGGTCGCATAGGTATTTGATTTAATTAGTTTGTAAGGGGCAACTGTTTTGAATGATTACTCTAATAGGCAGAGTTGTAATGGTTAATGGTAGAATTAAAGACTTTATCTTCAACTGTCTCGGAAGAGAAAAAATTGTTTACTTTATGGTTAAGAAATAGAATCATTTTGATATAACCCTTCAAGTATGCCTCGACATCCGGCATTGTTGTTTTTTAGAATAACTTGGCACCTAATTAATAAAACATTCTTTGAAGCCGATTTCTTTGTCTCAGTTGAACTTATAGTTAAGTTGAGTTGTAACGACATTCAAAGCAATTTACTGAAAGTCAGTTTGCAAATTAGTGCATTTGAAAGTAAATTATAATAATTAATATCAGAAAAATTTTTGGATCTGGGATAGTTTTCTCTTTTTCAAAAGTCAAACTGCTATAAGCGCTATCAAAAGTTGTGAAAGAATCCCGAACCGCGTTTGATAAACTAACAGGACTTGCTTTTAATACTGAAAATAGAGACACAATTTTTGCATGTAAAAAGGTGTAGGTGTATACCGTACCTAGATTAAGTTTGTTTCAGATTTGAAAAATTTCCCCTTCTACTCCTTTTAACCGCGAAAAACTGTCTGAGTCGTTGTTTTTAAGTTTGAACTAGAGATGTACCCGGGAATTTGAACGTGTCAGAGAAAAACTTTGCTCAGTCGACACCGCTTGTATTAGAAATAAGTCAGCTGTTCGCTCTCACTTGTTTGGATACATTCAGGAATATGGCCAAAAGTGCTGAACTACAAGTTCGATTCTAGGATGTGATAAGAGCACTGAGCAATTTGCACTGCAAGTGCCAAATGGAAAAACACTTAACATGTTGTGCGCGTTGACTGATGTGCTTCTGGAACACTGGAACATCCAAGTCCGGTAAAACTACAGGTTAACTAAACTCCATCCAAATTTGTTCTTTGAGTTAAAGTTCAAGTCCACTATCAAAAAGCTGCAATCGCTGCAAAAACTATCGATGGTATCAACTGTTTTCGTTTAATTTATTGTTTATTAAGGAAGATAGATGTCTATCGGGGGTGATTGAATTGGGCGATAATCGCATTAAGAAACTATCAAATTTTACTAAACTCAGGTTAGTTTGATTAAACAGACATTGAGAAACCGGAACTAATTCTGCTTTCTAGACGACTGCCTAAAGCGTAACTGGTGATAACAAATATCAGAAAGTGATCCAAAAAACGATCAATTATTAACGTATTCCTTCATTTAAGGCCCTCTTTTGGTCTAGGAAATTTTTTTTTTCATTTATTTTTTAGCTTGGATGTTCAAAAATATTACCCCTAAAGCATTTTCCAAAATTCGAAATGCTTTAGAAGTTATAGCCGTTTTTGTCGACCAATGTCTTCGATAATACAAACAATTTTCAATTTCGTTCAAACTTTGAACGCGTTTTTCTCGAAACTACGTTTTTCAATATGGTGCCCACGTTTTCTCAAGTTCTACCGAACCGATTTTTATGATGTAGATCTTTATGGATGCAGATTTAACGTGGCTATCGTCTCTACCTCAATCTTTGAGCAAAAAAAGGTTTTAGTATTTTTTTTTGTACACTGGACTGCAAAAAAAAAATGGTCAAAAATCAATTTTTCGTTTTTAAAAGGCCGCCATTTTTTTAAATTCAGTTTTATTTTCACAATTCTGCTACGGACGATAAAGGCATTCATACTAACCAACTTCCCATCTTCAGTTTTGCTTTCTGATAATTGTAAATCCCGGAGACGTGGGTACCATCGACACACCTTTTTTTCGAAGAGCCTACTTTGGATCCCGAGAACTTTTTGAACAGCCCTCGCAATCACAAATTTTTAATTTTGTATCTATTATAATGAATTGTACAACCAAATACAAAAAACAGAATTACAAAATCTCTTCCCGATTCCCTTTCCACGAATTTTAAAAAAACATGTAAAATTTCGCCCTCTAGACCAGAACAGGGCCTTAAGAGGACTGCAAATATCACTTTTTTCTTGATAGCCTTATACATTAAAATTCTTACTTATATTCAATCAATCAACAAAACTCAACGTTGAGTATATTCAGCTCATACCGCAATTGGATCGAGCGACTGAGCTAAAGTTTTTTTGATCAAACGTTTATGTGTTCGATCGAGCAAAACTCATCGTTGACCGGCCAACCGGCCTCTCTCTGTTTTTCCATATCTGGTAAGAGCGCCTTCTCAGCCTATGCGTCTTTGCAAGAGTACGACGCTATTTTTGCTCACTCTGATCAATCGTCGTTGTGCTAAACGAGCAAAACACCCGAACTGATTGGAGTAAGACGAACATGATTATATTCAGAGTGCCAACAATTTTATTGAATCAAACTCAACGGCGAACACATTGTGTTTGCAAGTTTGATCCATTGAGCGCAAAACTCAGTTTATTCGGGTGTTGATTAATGTGTGAGCATTTTGCAATCGAACACAGCCGTTCTCTGGTGCTACTAATACATGTGAAGATAATATCTCAAGCAAAAGCAACCACAAGAAATATAATGAGAAACCCAATTTTTGTTTGTCGTGGCTGTCTCATGCACATCCTAATACAAAGCAGAAACTTAGGACTGCGTTGATCATATTACAGGAGAGCGAGAGTGCGGGTCTGTAACAAAATTTTTGCTCGGAAAGAAAGAGAGAAGAGAACGCATATGAATTTGTTGTTGCGTGAAGGATATCCTATTGCGTTGAAAAACAACGAAAGCGCGGCGTACGGAATGCGCTGCGGCACCCCTGATTTAAGGTAAGCTCTGACTTCAGCAAGTATTCGCTTAGGGTTGCCGAACATTGGTATCATTCTATCTGTTGACAAACAATAGTTAAATTCAAAGAAAATTTAGCATTCTATAACCTTAAACCCATATTTTTAATTTGAACAGCTCAAAAGCGATCTGCAAAAGATAGGTGAAAAAATACGGAGAAAAACTGTACTCAGTCCGCTGAACTGAAAGTGTTTTCTGTTTCCCCCTACCTATTTTTCAGACAACCTTAAAGTTGAAACAGCCGGATAATTTGTATCATACCTTAAAGGGTTAACTCAAAATCAGCTCTTGCAAATTGTTGTTTTTTATACCCTCTGGTTAAAAGAACCCATCTGTGTGCGTTTGTGTGTGTATGCATAACTAATATAGAAATATCAAACCACATTGATTGTCTCGACTATGTAATATTATTATTATTCCATGCACACAATGTCATTCAATGTACTCTGCGTATTATAAAAAACTTTTTCCATTGTGTATTTCTCTGTTATTATTTCATGATTTTATGTTTTGCCTTGCTTAAAGCAATATTTACTTGCTTCGTACTACTTTACACATTTCGGTGATATGATAAAGGAAATTAAATTCTGTACTTAAATGTTAAACGCAGTTGAAGCGTTAATAATTTATGACATGCTGAACGTTTTTTCATGCTTATGCCTGTGTGAGCGCGTGTTAAATGAAATTTAATTGAAAAGTCATGTTTCGTTATTGTTTTCTATATCATAAATAAACGCTGGCTTATCAATTTTTAAAAAAACTGCAATTGTCAAGTGCTATTTTTTGTAATCGGTGGTTGGTTTTACATTTATAAAAATTGCATAATTCTTTTTAAAATTCAACTGCAGTATTTCTGCGAAACTAAATTGTTCTAAATGAATTTTAACAATTCCTTGCATATATGCTAGAGCGATTTAATCGAATTTTAAATGGAAATGTTGTATTTCTTATTTACGCTTTAATTGACCGCAAAAGTTGCACAGAAATTTAAATTTTCCATTAGAGAGGTAGAATTTAATGTTTAATTTTGTTGCAGACAAAGCCGAGGAAAATGAAGAAGAACCAAGTCGGTAAGAAAATCAAATGGAATTGAATTTTATATATAAATATTATTATTACTGTTTGCTAAATGTACATTTTAATTTTATTCGAATAAAGTAAATCGTGTTGTTGTCAATTATTCCCATTTCTTTCCTGGAAGGGTTTCTTTGTCCATCATTAATTAGGTTGGTGGTTTAGGTTGTATTTCCTTTCCATTGAAATAAAGTTCCTTTATACACTCACATTTACATATATATATATAATAAATACATACAAGACCAATTCGCATCTGACGGCAGGATTAAATTCATAATATGCTCAAAAAATTACATATTCTGTTTGCTTTAACACATTCATAAAGTTTAAGGTTCTCAGATATTATTGTTATTATTCATCGTTTTATATTTTTGTTAGCTGCCTAAACTAATGTTAATTACTAATATGTTTGTTTTCCTTTTCATCAATTTCAGTGGTGTTTGTTGTTGGTTTGCAATAATTGTTATTAATCAATTTATAGATCTATAAGCGATATTATAGTCCTTGAATGGCATATTTCCGGCTGCTCGTCCGCTTGTCATCAAAGGTCGTTGTCAAACATTTGCAACGAACGTGTTACCAAATCATCCTTCAGACAGGCTTCCAGAAATTCTTCTATCGTTATGATGCCGTCCTGATTTAAATCCAATTTGCGAAAGACACGATCAACCTGCAAAAAAAGGGAGATTTTCAATCATACTTTTTGGTTAATTTCCCTTCATTAATAATGCGACGTTAAAGCTTCATCATTAAATAAAACTTCCGCTGCAGTGTCTGTGTGTGCACGGAAACTGCACACAAGCCGCTTCCGTTGTGTATGGCCAATGCCTTTGCAGTTCCCACTTGTGTATGGGCTTGCACAATTATAATTACTCATACGCAGTGTACAACCATGTCACGTCAACGGATGCTCTAGCATAAAAAGAGAAAAAACGGACGAAGAAGAACGTTATTCCGTGCCTAGATAATCAAGGATTGGTAGCTTGCACTTTCCAGGGTTTTTAATGAAGCTCTTTTGTGTGGAGCAGAGCTAGTCAATGAAATTGCATTCCAATTGAACAAATTTAAATTTTTCTGTGCAGATACTTTTGGTGTACATAAATACTGTTAAATAGGGGCTTCTCAATTTTATCTTTAGGTTTGGTTTGTGCTATCGTTGAGCGCTCCAAAACCAGCTGAACCAGCTCTGACCTTGACTGCCTTGAAGGCTATTATTGAATGACTGAGGTCAGAAACCATGTTCGAAATACACGGTCAGCAACTCCTGGATATATAACATTGATTTGAATGGTCCCAAAAACCGCGAAATTTTGAAAAATTTATTAAAAGAGTAATTATGAAAGCACTTCATGTTGGTAAATCGAAGATTTATAAAAAAATAGCAAAAGTTTTATTTGAGCTTAGATTGCACTAGGCAACAAGGTCCAATATATTGTTGGCGGTTGGCGGTGATTATAGACGGTTTACATATGTTGAACACGAATCTGTTTTCAGAAATGGTCCATCAAGTCGAGGTTTTTTTTATAATTTGAGCTTAAAGTTGCAAAAAATGCCTATTTTGAACCTTTTTAGATGCGGGGAACCTATTTTTTTGTTTTGACTTTTTGATGTGAAACATCTTTAATTTCGGTACGGACGATTTTAGTAGGAGTAAAATTTGATTTGAGCGTCGCGTGACGCTGACATTATTCACATTTTCTGTTGTTTTGATTTGTGCAGTTTCCCGGCAAACACACACATAAGAAGATGGGCACAGGGGGGAAGTAAAGAGGTAGGAAAGATGCTGAAGAGGGGCAACTGGGTGGGTTCTGGAAAAGATCTGCGTGTGATCTTGGTGCGATCTTGTGGTATGTGGGAGAGATTTGGGTGGATCATCTGGGCGCGATCTGGGCGGGATCTGGGAGCGATATGGGTGGGATCTGTGTGGGATCTAGATGAGGATCTGGGTGGGAGCTGGGCAAGATCTGGCAGAGTACTGGGTGCGATCAGATGGAATCTGAATGGGATCTGGGCAAGACATGGGCGAGATTTGGTGGGATCTGGAAGGGATCTGGATCGGATCTGGTGGTCGCCCCAGGGAGCTGAATCATCATCATTTATCTTTCGATCAGCGGATTAAACTTCCTCAAAAAATTAAAGAACTCTGCAGCAAGTGTTCCTGTTTTTAGTATTTCTACTCCCCGTTATTTGTCTTCTTTCGAAAGAGCGACCTTGCTGATTTATATATCATTGAGAGAACTTGTGATTTGAAAATAAGCTCTTAAACTTATCATCATGTTTCACATAAAAGCGTCGAGAGTGTTACGACAATCAATTTTTTTTTTTTAATTATCGTAAATTATTATTTATTAACATTCATTAACAAATAAACTACCCCAAGGAATCATCACGAAATCATCGTATGGTGGCCGGCTCTGGGAAAATCTTTAGTCCTTAGAACCATTACAAAAGTTCAACGTGGTGCTACACTATGAATGATTGGTGCATTCCATACAACACCAACAGATGCACTTAACATCATATTAGAACTCATACCTCTAGATCTTCCCGGTAGAGAAATCGGCAGTAACACCGCTTTCAGGCTGAGAGAAAGCGGTACCTGGAGAGATTGTAACTCTGGCCACTTCTCGATACTTCTGCCTCAAGCGGAGGTACCGCCAATTGGCGACTGCATCCCAACAATATCTTTTACTGCCAGGTACAAAGTCACCATACCAAGTCGTCTGGACTGAAACTCAATACCTCACAGCAAAATCGAATGCCATCAATTTCTACACTGATGGCTCCAAACTAGATGGACAGGAAGGAGGAGTAGTATTCAGTCCAATCCATCCAGTAGGCTACCAACCTTCTAAAAAAACCTCTCAATCTAAGCAAGTAAAGTTTTTGTTTTATCAATTAGTCAACGTGCAAAGACACCAACCAGATATCTCAATGCCTTTTGTCTCATTTCGGTTCCTGACACTGCTACATTGAAGGCAATTAGATGGTCAACGACGTCGCCAGACTTGGCACCATTAGTCAGCTCCTACCGGGTAAGAGCAACATAGCAGCGCCTCTTCCGACCTTTAAGCTACATATAAAGGAAACTACATATCGAATAACCATGAGTCAATAAAAAACGACTCAGTGAAGTTTCTAAGCTTACATGGCCTACTCTTAGCATTAACAAATCTAGGGCGTTACTCCGTCAAGAAAGAGTAATCATTTCCCTTTTAGTAGGGGATCTTACTGGACTCTACCTTATAGGAAGAGACGCCGCTGGAATCGGCATCAGAAACAATGGCTTCTGTAGAAGATGCAATTCAGTGGATGATTAGGAGAGGGTAAAACACCTCTTCTGTTGTTGTCCAGCTCTCAGCAGAAGACGACTCACAACTTTGGATCGTCCTTTCCTAGACGATCTGTCAGCCATTTCTAGAAAAGAACTTACCTCACTGCTCAAATTCATGTTATTTTCTAAATGGTTCAACTAACCTACCACAAAGAAGTGTACGATTATTTTTGGCGAAGATATACCATTTCGTTTCCTATTAGAAAATTGAGTAAGAGAACCAAATGTTCCAATTGAAATTTTATTTATAAAACTAGAGGCAAGCTAACTTCGGCTCGACCGAAGTTTATATACCCTTG
Source organism: Lordiphosa clarofinis (assembly GCA_018904275.1). Classification (NCBI taxonomy): domain Eukaryota; kingdom Metazoa; phylum Arthropoda; class Insecta; order Diptera; family Drosophilidae; genus Lordiphosa; species Lordiphosa clarofinis. The sequence continues at coordinate 44,801 of JAEIGQ010000087.1, forward strand.
GAGCATGATATCTGTTTGCCAGTTTGTTATATGGCATCACAATTTTGACAAAATTTTGGAAACCAAAAAGTTTTTCTCACTAGAACCATTTTTTCGACCGATCGTTTCTATGGCAGCTATATGCTATAGTCATCCGATTTGAATCAAACTTGGCAGAATTGTGTGTTAGCATATAATATTGACCACTAACAAGTTTGGGAGCGATAGCATTGAAAACAAAAAAGTTTTTCCTACTGAGACGTTTTTTCAAAACTATCTTTTGTATGGCAGCTATACTTTACAGTTGTCCGATTTTCATAAAAATTGGCGAAATTATGTGAAGGCATAGAAAACTTATAAATACGAGATTTGGGGACGATTGCGTTGAAGACAAAAAAGTTTTTCTCAGTAGAACTACTTTTTCGACCGATCGTTTCTATGGCAGCTATACGATATAGTCATCCGATTCAAAAAAATGTACTGCGCATTTGTACCAAAAGACTTCGTGCAAAATTTGGTTAAGATAGCTTTTAAACTGACGGAGGAGATAGCATAGAAACAGACGGACAAAGCTTAATCGACTCAGCTCGTCATGCTGATCAAGAATATATATACTTTATGTGGTCGGAGATGCTTCCTTCTGTGCGTTACAAACATCCGGACAATTTCAATATACCCTCTCCAAGGCTATAAAAACAGGGCTGAAACTCTAGCCAAAAATGTTCCCTTTTTATACCCTTGCAAAGGGTATTCTAATTTTGCCCAGAAGTTTGCAACGCACAAAAATATTCATTTCCAACCCTATAAACTATATATTCTTGATCAGGGCGACGAGCTAAGTCTATTGAGCTTTGTCCGTCCGTCTGGCTGTCTGTCTGTCTGTCTAAACGCCTTCCGCTTCAGCAATTATTAGTTTTATACGCTTTTACACAGATTTGGAAGTTTTGGTCAACATCGGATGACTATATCTTATAGCTGCCATAGGAACTATCGGTCGAAAAGTTTCAGTTATAGATTTTATTTGTTTTAATGCTGACGTTCGTAAACTCTGATGTATTAAAACATTTGCAAGGGTATAAAAACTTCGGCAAAGACGAAGTTAGCTTGGGCTTCCCGTTTAAAGCGCCCCATACATCTCACAAATTTTTGGGCAAATCGCTTATGTGTGTTAGTGAAATATGGGTGTATGCGTCTCACGCACGCATTTGTGCAAATCGAGACAAAAATCAAAAAGGCTTTGATTTTTTGTATTATTTGCGCACAATTTGTGTGGTTAGTGGGCACATTGTGCAAAAACAGAAGCAAATGAGGCTTTTATTTTCAAAATCATAGACGTTTATTGTTCCATAACTGCTCTGTGGATCAGAAAGCAAAGGAGTACGCCAACAGAGAGGTAAAGAACTCCCAATATGCAATTTTGATAAAAAATACAAAGAGCGCTACCCTGATGCTATCAACTTTTCTCGTCGAGCTCTTGCTTTAAAATGAAAATTGCGCAAATACTGGTGTGGTGAGTGGGCTAAGTGCGTGTGAATTTTGCGCAAAAATTTGTGAGATGTATGGGCCGCTTAAGTTACAGGTTAATTTGACGTTTAACTGAAATTTTTTTTATTTTGTTATATGTTTATGCACTTGAAAGTGTATTATAATTTTGCCCAGAAGTTTATATATAAAGTAATATATATTCTTGATCAGCATGACGAGCTGAGTCTATTAAGCTTTGTCCGTCCGTCTGTCTGTTTCTACGCGAACTAGTCCCTCAGTTTTGAAGCTATCGAGCTAAATCATTGCACAGAGTCTTCTTTTGCCTTTCTCGTTTAAGTTGCATTTTTAGATTATAATTTAAACTTAAGTCATATTCTCCATAAATAAAATGCAAAATTAGAAAATTTTTTGGCGCCAAAAATGTATAACTTGCAGCCCTTAATTCTCCCGCAGTTAAGTACGTGGCGACACCATTGACAGAGGGAGCCACTAAGGTGGAAGCTTTTCTAAATTTCCTTTGAACCATTTAAAAGAAATTTATGTGGCATCTAGGAATTAATTTCCAATCCGGCTTTTTCGTATATTATTGTTCATCCTTTCATTACTTTGGCTAGATATGGTTTAATTTTTGAGCCCCCATTTGCACTTTTATTTAAGATGTGGCATTATTATAGACAGCTTTTTGCAATGCTTGGGATAAAGGCTTAATTTGATCAATTTGTGTTTTGGTTCTCCCTCCCAATCTACGTCACTGCACACTGCAATTTATTTTGTGCGTTTTGAAAGTTGATTTAAGGTAACTCTCGAAATAGATTCAAGCGGGAGCCTTATCTAACCATTCAAAATCTTACCTGATCCCTTGCCTTGCGATCCTCTTCGGGCTGATGCGGTCTCCTGCCCATAAGCTCGTGTATGGCCAAAACAATTTCGCTAAGTTCGCCGCGACTGATGCGACCGTCACCATTTAAGTCGTACAATTTGAAGGTCCAGCGTAGACGCTCATAAACCGAGCCGCGTAGCAGTGTGGACAAGGTGACCAGTAAATCCTATTAATAAATATGCATTAAAGTATATGGTGTATAGGGTGCATGGTATGATATGATAAGAGTAATTACCCGAAAACTAATGGCGCCATTGCAATTAACATCGAATGCTTTGAACACATAATGAGCATATAAACTGGAGTCTATGAGAATGGAATATAAATATATGGGGATTATGTAATATAAACATTGTTGGTCTTTTTTTTTGGGGTGCAGCTGCAAAAACGAAACATTCGCTTAAGTGGCGCGTTATGACGCACACACGCCCAAGGATTCACAAATACTTACTGCCATGAGGAAAGAATTTGGCGTAGATATCCTTAAAACAATCCTCGTGCACCACACCCTCGGGACATTCCTGCAAAAGCAAAGACAGAAATCGCCATGAAAATGTGTTTCAAGCAAAAAGCAAATGGAATGAAAGTGTATATGAAAAATTGGCTCACTCACGGCAAAGGGCAGAGTCTGCCCGGCAGACTAAATACACTGGGTGATGAATTTTCAGAAATTTATTTACTTAGGGCAAACTGTTAATATCCGTTAAAAATATTACAATTGACAACAGGTTTTTCTCTTTTTAATATAGCAAGACTTTGCGGCATGACTCAAATTTTATTTTGTTTAATTGATTTCGAAATGAAAAGGTATAGACCAGAGGTGCCCAGAGAACTATTACTCTAGCATCAACTGCAAGAAAGATTTGAAGAATAATCGACTATTGCTGGGTGTATGCCCAGGTGTGTTTAAATACAATTTTCTGTGTTGTAAAAATAAAAAAAAAGCCCTTCGTTATTTTGAAGAAAAGTTGAATTAAGAAAAGAAAAATACTTTTCAGTTATAAAGCACATTGAGCAGCCTTCTCTATCTTGGCAGCAATGTCGTAGAGGGTAAAGCTTAGTATACACTTTCACCAAAGACTCGCCAAAACAAAAATACCCAAAGTGACAATTCTTTTGTTTTGGGACAATGTGTAAAATGGTCACTTTGCCAAGACCGTAGCTTTTGGTTTAATTTTAAACTATAAGTTTTACAATCAATAAATGCAAGTTATTAACATGCGTTCTTCATGGCCAAACCCTGGCTACTGGGCCTGATGAGCAGATATGACACTTTTGCAATGATTAAATTCATAATTATAACCCAGTTTAAGTATGATTGAAGTCTCACGGTGTTTTGTACCTTACTTTGAATACTGCGCTCAATCATTGATGAGAAAATTATCCAAATTTCACCCGACTACGCATATTTGTGTATCGGCAATGTCCGATACCTCTTGAAATAATTAAAATTAATTATTCAGGGAGCTATCGATAAAAATACAAAAACTACGGATCTAGTATTTTATCGGTATTTAATCGAGGCCTTTTTGTTTTGAGTGTGGACTGCCACCAAAGACACTGCCAAAGGATTTTGGCACAAAAATTTTTATGAGTTTTTTTATATGGAGTTTTTTGTTTTGGCGAGTCTTTGGTGGAAGTGTATACTAAGCTTACGGTATAAGACTGAAAGTCTAAAATACCTGGATTCGAATATCGGTAGGCATGTACAAAATGTTTACTAAAAATTAATGTTTTTAATGAACAAAAGTTTTTTCACTAAAGTTGAAAATTAAATTGCGTAAAAACCCAAATTATTTTCTTGCCAATTGAATTGAATCAAAATTATATTTTTGAATAGTTCATTTTAATCAGATGAATATTGTAGCGAACCTAGCATCTGACTCCGGGAACCAGCTCCCTGGAACCGGCTTCGGTACACAGGGAATGTTCACGGCTGGTATCGAAAGATCGATAAGCGATGAGAGTCGATATCGATTGGTTTTAGCTGTAACACCTTTGCGTCCAATTGTACGCAGACTTATTCTTCCACTTTGCATAAGCCCAATGCCCCACCCGTGTGAGTGGTAACCCCTCGGCTGACCTATACGGCGAGTCCCAAGTGGACACACAAAATTCACTACAATATTAAAATAGTTCTGAGATTTTCATTTTCTGCCTACTTATGGTTATATGGAGATAAAGCCCATATGAATATTAGTCATTGTGCACAACGAAATATTACTTAAATTTGACATGGGCAACAATTCTGTATACAATTTCAGACATAATGCTCAAATTTTTTCGAACTAGAGGCTTAAGTGAATATTTGGGTAAAAAGGGCATAGCAGAATAAGCATACAAAAACTGCCCCCACTCCGATCAGCACCAAAATTAAATATGTTGTTACCATCATTGAGAAACTCACTCTCCTAAATTTGTAGTCTTCTAATCGCTATTGAAGTAGAGTTATGAGGGCGGAAAGATAAATAAAAAAAGTCGTTTATCTTAAGAACCGCTTAACCGATTTGGATGGGTTTAATATATGTTGTAAGTGTCCAGAGCACAATTCAAAGAATAATTTTTGCACTTTTTTATGGTCAATTCTTTGGCCCAAAAAAATTCATTGAAATTTTCAAATAATTCTTTTACGGTGTTAGCCTTTTGTGACAACGACAGTTTTTTGCTGGTTTTTTCATCAAGAGGTCCCTAACAACATATAATTTTTGCAAACACATCCCAAGTGTACCTCATGGTGAAATATAATTAAACGTTAAATTAGTATATTTCGTTAGTATTTTTTACATATTAGGCACACTGTAAATCAACTTAAAAGGGGAAAAAGGGGAAATTTTCTGTCAATTCTGTGTGAGTAGTTACAGTGTGCTCACTATTATAAAATATATTTGTAAAACTATTCACATGTTTTATTGGTATTCACTATGAAGATTATTCCCGATGACACTGCAAAAACACTGCAATAGCGATTAGAAGACTAAAAATTTAGGAGAGTGAGTTTCTCAATGATGGTAACAACATATTTAATTTTGGTGCTGATCGGAGTGGGGGCAGTTTTTTATGCTTATTCTGCTATGCCCTTTAAGGTAACTAACCCCAAAAATTCGTGAATTAATATTGCTCGAATTATATAAAACAGAACAGAGCAGAAACTAATTGGCGGTCGACCATGGTTCTTTATTAATTGAATTTCAAAGGGTGTATTCTTGCGCATACAAATATATGCTCGATCACATATGCTTTTGAAATATATGTCAATATTTTCTAAAAAAAAACCACTTGTAGTTTTATTTCCATTTAAAGTGGGCTATTTGTGAAAATAAGCTGCGCCGATTGTCGGTATTTATAAGAACATAATGTCATGGTGAAGGAATAAGAATGTCCAAGGTTCAGTGTCCTGTGCATTTTCGAAAGGAGAAAAACGTTCATTGCAATTTCTTGCAAAGCGTCTTCTAGAACTTTTTTTTTGAGTGGTCACATCTCGTCAGGTTCGATGTTATGCCTAGCAAAAGGAAGTGCAGTTCATCCAAGATAAACTGAACTGGTCCCGAAGCACTGTCATTGACTGTCGAAGCTTTCTACGAGAGGTATACCTGGAATGGGCGGCACGCGCCAGTATGAAAAAAAAATTGGAGGTCCCGGTCATATCGTGGAAGTCGACGTGTTTTGCAGACTCGATCGTGGCACTGGGTATTTCTTCGTAGTGTCCGTCGAATCCCGTGATACAAACACATTATAAAAGAGCGAGTAGCGAAGGGCACCACAATTATGTCAAACAGCTGGAGGGCATACAATTGTTTGAGTAAATAGGGATTTCAGCATCAGACCGTGAATCATATACAGAATTTTGTTGACCCGTCTTCACACGCCCACACCACAAACCTTAACCGCGTGTGGAGGGACCTTAAAGAAAACATTCATCGCTTTGCTCAAAGAAAGGACCACTACCTGGGTTACCAGGCCAAATTTAATTTTCATAAGACGTATCCCTCGCATCCTGAAAGAGTCCATGAGATATTCTTGGCCATTTTCAGTGTGGTAAGCTTTCAATATGGAAGACTTTTGTAGTAACTAGCGCCGCAGTCAAAAATGTTCGTTTTTCAAAATATTATTTTATAGAAGGAAGATAGTGGATTAGGACCTTCTTTTATGGACACCACTATAAAGAAAACGCCTTTATGTAGCTTACGTGGAATAGGATTCCTGGGGAAACTACGTTAAAAAACGCGCCTTGAATTTTTCCTCGATAGGTGGCATGGAAAAGAGTTTATAACAGCTCCAATAGGTGTTAAGTTTTCCTCGTACGCCTTTCATATGGGTAAAGAAGATTCAATTTATTTATTAGCAAAAACAAACTGAATTCCCAAACCATAGGTGATCGCGCATAAATTTGTATGGGCAAAAATGCAAATTATATACCGCCAATTAGTTTCTGCATGTAATTTCATTATAATTCGCTTTCCATCGAGAAAAAATTGTTCCAGAAATCCTTTAAGATAAGTTTCCTTCAATTTAACAATTACCAGGAACGTCCAAGACAACCATCTAGAGGGATGAACTTGCTGTTGTGCCATATGAAGTGCTCGCTCCAAACTAGTGGTGCCCAAAATGCCAATTGCATATCCCGTGTATTAGGAACTCATAGTTCACGTATAGAGAGAGAGCACACGCACACATTTGTTTGCTTGCTTTTTGCCCTTACCCTGCAAACATTTTTTATCGCTGAACATAAGAATGCGATTCTTCCAGTAGGTGTCGCTTCACTCTGGCGATATTATATATTTATCGCATTCTCATCTCCTTATCTCACTTCTTGGAGGAGAGAAAGCGTTTCTTCCAGGAGTTAAGAAAGGGGGGTTAAAAGAGTGTTTCACAAAAAAATTTCCATATGTGCTTTCTGCCCCCCCCCACCAACTAACTTTCTTTTCGCTAATTTTTCTCTTTTTTAATTTAAGAAAACGCGATCACCCTAATGTTGTTATTATTTTATTCATCGTTTAAATTGTATTTGTAACCTTTTTTTAAAATTCTTATGGTTAAATCGCCAAACTATCAGCAGACTCTGAACTCAAACTATCGCCAAACTCACATTTTGACGAGAGAGATTAGAAACCCGACAAAATGTTTGCGGGGATGTTGCTACACACACAATGGCAAATCTTGATAGTGTGAGTTTGGGCACCACTGCTCCAAACGAAAACATTACAAGGGAGCACCTCCAATAGCAATTGGTGCGATTGAACCATGTGATCCACCGCTGGTTAAAATCAATGACGATGGTTGCTACTCTGGGTTGTGTTGGCCGTCATTGTTCATCCAAAATAAAACTTAATTTTATTTTTACGGTTTTGTTGTCAAAAATATACAATACAAATACGAACCTAAGTGCCGTGGGCCTTATGTACGGACACTTTTTGTTCAGCTGTTCTTTGCTGAAAAATTCTTATTGAATTGGAATTTTGGAAAAACATGAAAAACAATATAAGTAAAAGCGTAGAACTGATCCCTCCATCGGAACAGCAGCTGAAGCTGATGATATTAGGTGTGAAGTAAGTGGAGCATTGCTCTTTTTCCCGATTGTTCACCGAATTTTATTTTGCTTGTTAACTATTTATTCTTTAATCAACTCTCGAAAAGAAACAATGCAACTACCGATGATGGGAAATTTATCAAAAAGGACAAACTATCCCATTGACTACTTAAATCAAATCATTCCGAAGCTCCTCATCATCTCTTGGTTTTGACCCACATTTTGTAGCATTTCTCTTTGTGTGTGTATGTGTATGTGTGTGAGTGTGCCTGGACATGAACAAACAGTCAGTCACACCCACAAGTAACCTCCTCATATACACACTACCGTCGACTCTTCGTGCTCTGTGTGCAATGAAATTCAAAACGTGTGTGCAATAAATTGGCTGTCATTTTTCGCGCTTGGCTCGTCTTTGTCCTTAGTTATGGGGCCAAATGAAAGAGTTTCTCCCTTAGTCTTTTATGTTTCTCTTACCGTTTTGAATCCTCGGTACATAACGCGGATTTCCTGTTTGGTGAATTTGGTTTGGCGGCACAGATCTTCAAGGGCAACAGGTATGGGCTTAGGCACGCGTGTGTGTTCCAACTCATAGACCACCTCCTCGATGGGACTTTCAGGTGGTGAGGCCATGGTTGTTGTTGTTAATTATTTGTTGTTCAGTTGTTGTTGTTTAATATTAATTTGTTCTTTAAGTGGTGGTTTTTGTTATAAGCCTAATATCAATTTCCATTTGGGCTAAGAACTCATTATTTAAATTCGCTGGCAGAAAAACGTTTCGGTATTCAATTTCTATGTCCTTTTCCTTTCTATACTTTTCGGCGGTTACAGTTTTTTTTTTTTGGCTACGGTTTCCTTTCACAGCATTTCTGCTCGCTTAGTCGCTAATGAGGCAGACATCGCTGGAAAGATAGACAGAGTGAGAGATATTTTGAGTTACAAAATTACATAAATCAGTGTAGAAGATGCCAGGCAAGGACGCAGCTCATCATTTGCCTGCCTGGCTGTGTGTGTGTGTGTTTGTGTGGCCCTTGCAGCTGCCGGAAGTGCAACTCGTAGTTACCTAGCTGTGTATATAAGTTGGTTGCAGTCAGGACTTGCCGGCGGCAACATGCAAATGAGGATTATTATTGCGTACTATAAATCACAGAGAATTGAGTTATGCGCGCGCCTTGGCGTATGCAGCATTTATTTTCACACTTTTTATAGGGTTGAAGTGGGTGGCTGGTGCCGGTAGGAGGGGAATTTGTCGTTTGCTTAGTCATAGAAATTAATGAGCACTTTGCTGGCAGATGATTTGAGTGTGGGTTTGTTTTGCAGAAAACTGAACATTTTTTGTTAAATGTTTGGAGCCTTGACAAATGATTGAAATATTTGTGCCTCTGGGGTTCTGAACATTTTTTCGTTCAGAAAATTCAAATATTTTAAGTACCGTTATGAGAGATTTTATAATTAAGTTTAAACCAACAATCATATAGATATGAACTTAAGCTGTTAAAAAAAAAAAATTTACCATTTCTTGGAGCTTTTTGATATATATATATACACATATCAAATTTTATCGTAAATAAATAATAACATTTTTTAAGGATTCCAAATTATTGTGTTATGCAATCTGTCAGAATTGGTAAAAGTTTTGATTTTCTAGATAGTAAAAGAATAGTGAGTTGAATTTTAACGCTACACTCAGAGAAGAATCAAACCCAATCGTGCTTTAAATCAGTCAGCTTTGATGTGAAATTTTTGGTAGGACGGAATATTCATGGATCTAAGGCGGAAATACTGAAATTTATGTGTAATCGTTCTAAACTCACCAATAGATGGCGCCACTTTTGCATCGTCAGTCATTTACTACGTGACTGCTATTTGATATAGGGGCATTGGGGGGAAAAAATGTTAAGCCCACTAATGCGATGCGTTTTGTAGTAGAACTGGTATAACAATAAACAAAATTTTGAAATAATTTTAGCGTCTGCGACTTAGATTCAAAGCTTCTTACTCGGAAGTACTGTTGCCCTTGCCTACATTTTTATAATTTTTTAAGTAGTTGGCGTAGACTTGGCATGACCATTGACAAAATTGTTTTTAATAAAACCAAGACAATATGTAAATAATATGTACTAAATATATATTTATGCAAACCACACTTTGCTGTTGGCAAAAAATACCGCGAATTTGTTTATAAATCCAAACTAGTCGCACTTTCCAAAATGGACAGTCTTAAACATTTAGTTCCACATAAGAGCGCACTGAAATTCTCTATCACCTTTGCTTTGGAATTTTTCAAATATTTCTATCAGTTCAAAATTTTTGCAAGGCCATTCCGGCCCGTCGCTCGAGCACAAGCAAAATTGCTTTTATTTCCCCTCAGCACATAATTTATTCAAGCATATTAATATGTTCCAATTGCTCAAACTTGCACTCAGGGAAAAATTGCATAGTAAAAACTAATACATTCATATTTAAAATTCATTCATATTAAAATCAACTAATTTTCACTTTGATTTAAATATAAACACACTTAATGACCAAATTTTCTTTGCCCTTTATATATGAATAATTTGCGGAGTTCGTACTTGAGAATTACAAGTGTTCTTATGTTTTTAGGCAGTTGGTAAGTTCCATTCTATACAAGTAGTGTTCTAGACACTTTGCCACCAACACGTGAAATAGCTTAACTGGTAGAGAGGAACGGCATTCAAATTCAGACGAATGGCTCCGAGTTCGAGTCCCACAGTAAAGATCGATTTACACGACCTGATCACTCATCTGAGTTTTCGTCTGATTTGCTGTCTGACCGTGTAAAAAGGAGTCTGAATAGACATGATGAGCGATCAGACGAAATTGAACCGGTTCTATTTGGCCTGAGCACTCATCTGAGTGGCATTTATCGAGTTACAGTGTTCTTCTGACGAAAACTCATCTGAGCGATCAGGTCGTGTAAATGGAGCTTAAGTAAACATTTATAATTTAAGGGTACTGTATACCTTCAGAAATTTTTTTTTGGATTTTTTTTTATTTGCTTAAACGTTCTATTAGGATCTTATAAACATCCTGCAAAACTTTCAAGCTGATCCGAAACTTAGTTTTAAAGATATAAACAAATTAAATATTTTTTCCGACCCTTTTTATATAAAAAATTGTTTTCATCAACCCTCGTATTTTTAGAAATTCGTATTTTTTTTCCTTTTTTGATCAAAAACTTTATAAATATTTATAAAATGTTCGATATTATGGAAAAAAAAAATTTCGAAAAAAATTTTACTTGGAAATTTTTGGAGATTTTATTTTTTACCATGTCTTGACGCACTTTGACTCAAATTTCTGGAGAACCGCTTAACCGATTTTCATAATCTTTTTTTCCGGTGAAAGTTAACACCCAAATGCACCAAATCCGATTTATACATTTATTAAATATAATTTTTATTTCATCGAAAACAGATGTCGAATCTTTAAATGCGATTATCTCGGAACCACTTTTTCCAAAATGGTTGCAAAGATTTAAAGAGTACCTGTTGACCGATTTTCAAATTCTTTCCCTTAAATTGCTCCTAATACCCACCATTCTGGTGTGAACTAGGATATTTTTGATCGGTCAACAAATAACGGAGCTAGGACCAATACAGTGGGAAAAAATAGTCGATTTTCGAAATTTTGACTTTGAAACCCCATAACTACGTCATTTATTGACCGATCCAAAATATCCTAGTTCACACTAGAATTACATTATTTCTTAACAAAACCCTGTCTTCAGTTTTAAATTCAGATCATCCGTTCTCCAAAAATTTTTGCAACCATGGGCCTATGTTTTAAATTTTTGGTTAACTTTGAACAGAAATACAACAACAACCGTAGGTACAAAAACAACAACAAAAATTACTTAATTTAGTTTAACCGATTACCTATCCAATGAAAAAACCCGCTTCTTAATACCACTTATAGTTTTTGAGTAATCTAATTTTTAGTAAACATTTAAAAAATGACACCTGAAGGTATACAGTACCCTTAATCTCTTATATAAATCATTGAGTTTCAGGACCCAACTGGTTAGTAGTGGCTCCAATCGGATTCCTGCCCTTGATTCAGGACAAACTAAATAAATATAAAAAATTAATAAAAAAAAATAATTAAATATTTTTATATTTAAATTAAAAATTTTTTCATATTTAAATTTAAAATTTTTCATATTTAAAAAAATTTAAGTGTATCACACTTTATATTTACGAATTCCATATTTAACGCTAAATCATTGGTGAAAATATTAGATTCAAAGTGTAAATATTAAAATTTCAGTGCATTTTTCCCTCTGTGTGCAACACGCAAGACGGCACAGTTTCACATGTTCTTGTTGATTTATAAATTTGTTGCGTGGATGCATTTTTCGCAGTCCATCAAAGTTGCAAATATGATACAAAAGTAGTACTTCAGTAAAACAGCAATAAGTCAACGAATTAAAAAACAAAATACAGAAGAAGATGGAGGAGGAATTTGCCAAACCTGGAGCAAACTTGATCTGGGTACGGTATACACCTGCAAAAATTTGTGGCTCTACTTCTTATAGTCTGTGAGATCAACGCGTTTATACATAGAGAGTGACAGTTTTTCGCTGATAAATGATCGAGAATGTGGAGTTTTCCAAATCTGAAACAAACTCAACAAACTCACAAACTGCCAGTTTGTTAAATGGCAGCTATAATATATATTATATTTGTCAGCTGAAAAGTGTAAAGTGTTCAAAATAAAAAGTTTTTCTCACAAGAACTACTTTTTCGGCCTTTCGTTCCTATGGCAGCTATATGTTATAGTCATCCGATTTGGATCAAACTTGACAGAATTATGTGATTGCATGGAACATTGATTAAAACCAAGTTAGGATGCGATAACAATTAAAACAAAATAGTTTTCTCACTAATCCACCAATCCATAATCAAGGTAGTCACTCTTCATAATTTGTAAGCTGACTTGGATGCATTTCTGTCTTGGTCTAACGATAATCTATTAAACCTTAACAGTTCCAAGTGTAAGGTTATGACATTTTACAGAAGCTCACCACAATTCTTTTCTTATATGATTAATAATGTCCCACTAGAGTGTTTGAATGATACAGTCAATGAGGTAAATGATCTTGGGGTTATTCCTGATCACCGACTAAGGACGGTTTTCTCATGTTCCTGGTTTTGCAAATCTAGGTGGATTTGCTCATGTTCAAGGCTGACCATTTAGATAGATTTCGTAGCAATGTACTTCATCCTCGTTGATTTGAAAACAATGTACAAAACAATTTATATTAAGTATTTTTATGTGTGCGCGCATATGGTCACACTGGTAACTAATTAGGCCAAATTGTGATTAAAATAGACTTGATTAATAATTTTACTGTATTTCAAACTTTAACTATGGTTTCATACGCTATTAATTAGTACAAGTAAGACTGAAAAGTTCCTTTATTTGGCCTATATAGCCAAAATTTATATCAAAATTTGTCCAAATTCATATAAAAATTTGTCCAAATTCATATAAAAATTATTCCAAACTATTAGTCTGTCAACTTAGCTATAGTCCTTTTACTTATTCTCCAATCACAGTAGCATGTGTTTCCAAAAAAAATTGCTTTTTTTCAAAATTGGCTCGCAATATACATATTAATAAACTAGCGATGGCAGAGGGGCTGCCAACTTACTTTTAGTGCTCATACAGACCTGCCGGTGGGACTGTAGCGCAAATGCCCAAATTGAAAATCAACCTACATGAGATAACCAATTGCACAAAAACCACCTAGTTGCAAAATCTAGGTGGATTTCGATTTGAGCAAAAACAGAAACATGAGAAAACGGCCCTTAAATTTGACTCTCATATAACGGCTACTATTTGTAAGGCCAAGAGTATTCTTGGGTTTATTAAGCGCTGGTCGAAGGAATTTGATGATCCATATACGACCAGCTATTGGCGCCAGCTGTGAAGTAACTAGCCATGAAAAAGCAAATTCTCAAACTTTGCCGTTCGGATCCGGCGTTAAACTGTAGGTCCCTTTCTCTTGTGCGAAAAATTTAAAGCACACACGCCAAGAGATCGTGAGAAGCTTGGCTTGGCCCCGTTTTAGGAGCTGTATAGCCAACATTTACATATACGACGAAAATTTCGTACATTTCTCTTGTCCGTCCTATACTCGAGTACGGATTATGTGTGTGGTCTCCGCAATATTCGACCCATTAAGATAGAATTGAATCTGTGCAAAAGCAGTTTTTATTGTTTGCTCTTCGGGGTTTAAAATGGAATCCTGAGGTCTGTTTACCATCCTACTCTAGTAGACTCCACCGTGTAATCAACTACACTCAAAAAAAAACAGGCCAAATCGCCCTAAAATTTAGAAATTCGCCCTAAAAAAGGGGTCAAAGGCGATTCGCCTTATTTTTAAGAAAATGCTTTTCACAAAGTGATTGTTTTAGTGACCTTTTTGATTGAAAATTATAGAACTTTTTAAGCAGACTCTAGGTCATTTAAGTCACAAAGGAGGCTGGTTGACAGTACAACGCTATTTCATGAATACCAATTCAATCATCAGCTGTCTCTGCCTGTCCTTAGTGTTAGTGTGTTGGCAGAAGTCACCTCATGACAGAATTGCTATAACCGCTTGGGAATCCCAAAGGCAGGCTTGTAGCAAAATCCGTCATCAGCAACAAACGCCAAAAACACAAAGGACTTTGTGTGTGTGTGTGTGTGTGTGTATCCCGTGTATTGGCCCTTCTGCTGCTAGTGGGGGAAATTCTTTCCCCGCATTTAACTAACACAGGCGCCAATTGTTTGAATTGCCCAAAGCAATCAAAAGGGGGTGTTGTTTTTTAATGAAACTATTTTAGGTTTAGTTTCTAACAATGCTTTTCTAAAAAATAAAAAATTGTGTTTTAGATTTCAGGGCAATTTTTCTAAAAAACACTTAGACAATTTTAGCTGTTAGGTCGATTTAAAATTCCCAAGCGGCTATGGCAGCGCTGGCATCAGGAGGAAGCAGCTAACAGTAAACACTTAAAAAAAGTTTTAGGGGGAGGTAGGGTAGAACCGACCACAGACCAACCCGTGTGTGGTTGGGTTCTTGGATCCACCCCGCCCCAACCCTTCGGTTTTTAGGGTTTGTCCTATCTTCCTATACTATATCAACTCAGCTGGTCATGCTGAACAAGAATATTACGGTCGGAGATGCTTCCTTCAATACGTTACAAACATCTGGACAATTTTAATATACCCTCTAAAAGGGTATAGAAATGGGTATGGTAAACATCGCCCGTTCAAGGAGATTTTTTTCTCTTAAATTGTTAAAATTTTTAATTCTACATTACTGCTCGGTTTTAAAATAGCTTGCAATAGATAACATTTTTGTATAATTTAATTTTCAAAAAAAGGAATATTTAAGTAAAATAACTTTTAATGCAATTTTAACTTAATTCGAGTTAATTTTAATTGTATTATAAGCTCGTAATGGTAAACGTGGCCCCCGCAGTACAAATTTCAATTATGCACAATCGATTTCAATTTGCACAGCGTTTCACTAAATCTAATTACACTTTATGCATTTCATTGTTGGCCTTCATTTGACACATTGTTAATCAATTAGCATTAAGCTCTCCTGGCGAAATGCCACACACACCACCACCTGCTTGGTCATTATTGTTGCCTTTATCGCTGACGAGTTGCTTATGGCCATTATCTGGAATCCCCAGCAGGCGCATGTCAACAACAAATATCACAAAATGGTTTGGCCGCAAACCAAAACGATAAAATTATCCCCACATGCAAATGCAATTCCATTTTATTTTCCAAATATCTCCACGTGATATTCTGGCTCAACATTTTTGAGCCTCTTCATTATTTCGCCATTCCTCTGGGCGGTGCCAGATTCCTTTTTTTGCTCAACAGCGCTGAAAGCAGATTGAAACGTGTTGAAACCGCTTGAAATCGTATATCATTCGCCTTGCGCCACCAACTAAAGTTTTACTTAGCCAAAAAAAAATAAGAAATGAATCTAATTGGCGTTGATTTATGGTCTTGTGGTAGGCGCATAAAGATTTACTGGCGACCTTGTGGACGAACCCGCAAAGTCTGCGCAAAATTCAATTGTTGTAATTGCTATGCCAGGGAGCACTCGCACAAAAAAAAATTACAAAAAAAAGTGTATACATTTATCCGCAATTTAATAAAACTCTCGGAAACGCTACAAAAGTGCGGTTTTTGCTGCGGTTGCGTGTCGGTTCTGAGTATGCGAAAGGCGGAAGGGGAGGCTGCTATTTAGATAGTTGGTTAGTTAGTTGTTTTTTGAGGATGACACTCCTCGTGTTTGTGTCCATGAAAACGGCATGAAAACAGCAGGAAATGACAAAAACCTAGGCATGGAGACATGCAATTGCGCAGTGGATGAAATAACTCTTTAAGTGCACAGAAAATTATAATTTGACAGAGATTTAAAGGAGTTTTTAGTCAATTTTGTGATCTAATTTATGTCACCAATGAAGAAGTATTTATTTGTAAAAATTTTTGTAGCCAGCATAAAACTGGGAAGATTTGGACATTTTTTTTGCAGTACGTGGCAATGATCGGATTCAGATTCAGAAGATCATTGTAGGGATCAAGAGACCTTTAAAATTTGTAGCGAACCGATTCTAAGTGGTACGTTTCTATAACGTTTTAACGTTGAATTTTCTTTGATCAGAATTTTGACTTTTTACATGGGTAATACAAGTTTTATAGCTCGGTGAACAAAATTTAACAGAAATTTGATTAATTGTTTATTTTTAGGTCAAAATATTTGAAAAAACAGTCAAACCAAAAAAAAAAAAATCTACTAAAAAAATTATTTCCGCGCTCTCAGGCTGTCTTTCATCTTGAAATAAATTTTGAAATGTACATAAAAATATTCTCTTTCTGAGAAAAAATATTCGCATCAACAACAGATTGGCCCTCGCGGAGAAAAGTACAAAATACTGATTTTTTTATAGGAAAAAAATACTTCCGATGGCTTTGGTTGAAGTCTCACATTTTTATCGAAAAGTTCACGAGAAAATAAAAAAAAACCCTATTTGGTTCGACTAAATCCGATACACCGTTCAAAAGTTATGATTTTTTTTAAATTTCGTTTGTACCCGGCTTATCTTAAGAACTATTGAGGGTAGGGGAAAAATTCTTTGGGGTATTTTCATCTATGTACAGTGCTTCAAAATAATAGCCATTAAAAATTTTTTGGAAATAAAAAAAGTTGGGTGGCCGAGTTGATATGGAATGTCCCATATGCTACTTTGCTTTAGAATTTAAATTTGGGGCAGTTTTTTTTACTGCACGATGCGAATATGTCGAAACCGCCCTGATTGTATCATCGATTCAGCCTTGTTCATAATTCCACTTCCGCAAAAGTTTTTTTATTAAGAGGCAAAATATACTCCCAAACTGGTTTTGAATCACATAATTTTTGTGGAATTGGAATTGAGAACAAGGCTGTATATTTCATTGCAGACATTGGAACTCGGGTTGTCGAATATTTAAAAAATATCTACATCGATATTTTTGGCGATATTGAACAAGTATCATTTCGATAAAAAAATGTTAGTGTCAAAAGCATTGATATTATCGATATTTTCGATATTTTTCTATAAAAGTCAGCATCTTAACATTGAATAGGTCTATTGAGGCGTCATTTCATCTGATTGCGCTTAAAAAATAGTTTTTATGTATATTTATCAACTGTATTTTTAGAGAACAAGTTACTAGATATCTGTGACAATAGGGAATAACAGGATAAATGTGTTTTTCCAATATTACAGGAAAGCAATTACACTATGCAACAATTTTTTGAACCCGGCTTCTAAATAGTTGATCCTTATGTAAAATTTCACGTTGAATTCAAATCTGCTCTCAGATATGTCAAAAGTAGAACGGTTCTTGAGATATCGCGAAATTTTCAATTTTAGTGTTTTAAAAAAAGGTAGGTCTACTAAAATGCCATTTTCTCTGATTTTAGTCCACCGATATGTATAAACTGTAACAAAAATAAAAGATAATAAAATTATTTTTTAAAAAAACGACAGTTGTTGTAAATCCAACCATAAATGACGAAGTTATGGCACTTCAAAGTTGGATTTTTGAAAAATTTTTGATAATTTTTAATTTTTTGCTGACTTTTATTGAGTTTTTTTCAATCTTACCATTAAAATTGCTCAGGTCTCAGATATTGACAGGATTGGGTAATCTTTAACGAACATTTTTTGCCCTTGGTCATCGAAATCGGATGAAAAACAAACGCTATATTCACAATTAAGTAAACATACCTCTGTTTGAGAGTATTTTTTGCTAGTTTTTTCAGTATAAAAATCACATCTTAGCAAGCCAAATAAGAATAAACGTTGAGCATTAGGAGTTTTAGGAGGAGCGATATCTCAAGAACCGTTCTACTTTTGACATATCTGAGAGCAGATTTGAATTCAGCGTGAAATTTTACATTAGAATCAATTGCTAAAAGTGCGGGATACAAAAACTTTTCAAATTTTGTGACATAGTGTTATTAACTTTTAATAATAAGTAAAAAAGTTTAAACATTTGGACCTACTGTGGTCTGTAGAACTTATTACTAATAATAATAATAATAATAATAATAATAATAAGTTATTAGTATTGATACTGAGAAATCTGTACGCCCGACTGACAGACTGACATATTATCAACGCACAGCCTAAACGTCTATACTACAGGTTTCAGATTTGTTTTCCGATTTTGGAAAATCCGGCATCGAGGAAAATGGCCGCAAAATTCTGCATGCAAAAAAACTTTTTTTTCATCCGTCTCGGTTTGTATGGGTAGAATACGAAATCAATTAAAATGTGATTTTTCATGCGTAAAATTCCCGGAAAATTCTGCAATAAAAATACTATTTTTCACCCGAGTGACTTGAAACTCGGTTTGTAAGGTCGAAATGAGAATTCATAGTTTATTATAAAGTTGTTAATTTAATTACAGTTTAATGTTTGAGGCTTTTGATTTCGATTTTTTCATTGATTATTTCATCAAGCGTGGGTCAAGCAGAGTGGACTTGACCAACATTTTATTGCACTGAAGAGGTGTTTGACGAGCAGTACAAAATTTAAAAAAAACTTCTTTTGAAAAAACGGCTTTTATTTGATTTCATTTGTATACCGCAAAATCGCCTTTGTAGCAATACTGATAATGGAATTACCAAGCTCACGATAATGAATTCTTGTTTGCAGCATTTTGCTTTACATGTCCAGAGCACAAGAAACAGTTATTCGCAACAGTATCACCGAACGATAAAACATAAATATCTCCGAAAAATACCACCCAAAAATATTTGATATCCGATATATCGCCTCGGAAAAATATGCGATAATTATATTCGTAATTTTGGCCAAAAATATCGATATTTCGATATATCAATAATATTTTCGACATCCCCAATTGGAACCATTGATCGGAATCATGGGTTTTTAAACAGAAAAACTTTTTCCATTTCTACTTTTCCACATAAATATTAAGTGCTTCAAATTAATGTTTTAAATTGTATCTTATGCTCGGTGATTAATAATTTTATATCTTTTCGAACGAATTCGTAAAATTTAGTTGAAATCAAATCACGATCGCTCGGAATGTGGGTCTCAGTAAAAACAAATTTTCGATTTTAATGTTAACGTTCTCAAACGCTGATGTTTTAAAACGAGCAAGGGTATAAAATGTTCGGCACAGACTAAGAGTCTTAGCCTTCTTGATTTTTAAACAGGGATCGCAAATAAGAGTTATGGACTTTAAAAAAATCAAAGCCAAATAAGTGTCCTAAACCCTTTTGGAGACATTCCATATACGAATTTTGAGTGAGCAATCCAAAATCAGGATAAACTTTTATTTTCAATTTTTAAATAAAAATCGAAAAATAACTCTTATTTTTATTATAAAAATTTAAAATAAGAGTTATTTTTGATTTTTATTTATAAAAATTGAAAATAAAAATTGATTTTGAATATCTTTTAAACTAAAAGTCGCATTTCAAAAGTGAACATATATCTATGATCTATGATTCAATACCTTTCCAATGATACCTCAAATGTCCTTGAAGGATCAAGGATAAGGATTAAGGATACCAACGGAGGAGATAGCTATATCAACTCAGCTTGTCATGCTTCCTCCTGTGCGTTACAAATATCTTGACAATTTTAATATACCCTCTCCAAGGGTATAGAAATATCTCTTTGTCTTTAACTCGGAAATCATATCACCTTTTAAACCGCATATCGATTTGTTTTTTACACCCGTTACTCGTAGAGTAAAAAGGGTATACTAAAGTCTTGCAAATGTATGTAACAGGCAGAAGGAATCATTTCCGACCATATAAAGTGTATATATTCTTGATCAGCATCAACAGCCGAGTCGATATAGCCATGTCCGTCTGTCCGTCTGTCCGTCCGTCCGTCTGTCCGTCTGTCTGTATGAACACCTAGATCTCAGAGATGGTAAGAGATAGAGGTTTGACATGTATGGGACAAATGCATCTTTTTTCTGCACGCAGATCCAGTTTGTTTCAAATTTTGGCAACGCCCCCCTCCTGCCCCCGCAATTTGGAAAAAACGTTATATCTCCTACATTTTTAGGGATAGACAATTTGTTCCTTCTAGATATAGTTAGTATTTAGCAAAATGAATCGATTTGCCGAAGAAATGATGAAAATCGGATGAACGGTTCTTAAGTTATGAGCAAAGAAGTGAACCAAGACCCCCGCTACCCACCCAAAAAAAATGTTGCATACTTTTTTGATGGTTACCCTAAGGAATGCAGGAGCACTGTTAAACATGTTTTTTTTCATGAGTAACGGGTATATCGAAGTCGGTTAGAGCCGACTTTAACTAATGCTCTTGTTTTTTTAGATGATCCAATGACGAGCTATGATCAACACGTTTCACTTTTGAACTGTCTTAGCCGGCTGGTTCGGCTTGCTTCATAGTACCAGCCTACACATCAAGTTTTCAGTTCAAGCTTAAGTCATTTCTAAGAAATGACTCTTAACCAAGGCTGAAAACCTCTGAAATTCTGTAAAAGGTTCGGCTTTTAAACTTAAATTCTATAGAAACAGCACTTTCAATAATATCAATGCCGGACTCTCTTCTTATTTACAAGCAAAAATTGTGAAACTGATACGTTTCTTATGCTCTATCTATGTTCTTCATTGTTGGTCATCCATGGTTCGGGGTTCACTATTGTCAAAACCATGGCAATTTAGTTATTTTCCTTATGATCTTGACAATGTTCTTTACCTTTGGTCATCCGTGGTATTAATCGCGGTTCGGTATTATCATAAACAGGGCAATGAAGTTATGTGTGATAGTTTGTGGTCTTGAAAAACAGTTTCTTAAGCATTTCGCGGTTTTTTTACCATTTAGATCCCTTACCTGCGAATTGCGCCTATGCATTGATGCTGACATGATTTTTCACTTGGTTGACAATTTCGTCTTTCATAATTACTATTTTTATCCTCATTGGTTTTTTTCGCGATTTAATAAGTCTTCAGTCAGTGTAAATGGTTTAAATGCCTCACCTATCACAAAGTCTGTAACTAAATTCGTTTTACACTGTACTCAACTAAAAACCATTTTGTACTTAACTAAAATTGTTTAGTACGCACGAGTGCTGAACACAAAAAAGTTCGGTACTTGCTTTTTTCGGTCGGTGCGTTACAAATTATTTAATGTTCTTGTGATTTCGTACAGTAAAATGTAAAATTGGCTATATAGCTCCTCCAACGGGGCCAAGCCATATTCTCATCTCACATGGACAGTATAACATATAAATATCAGTTTGAAACTTTTACACAAATCAGTGTACACAACACAGCAAATATTTCTGCATCATTAAGTCAAAATTAGTCATTTTTGAGTTATGACAGACTTGAAGTAATTGAGCGAAATGTATAAGCAGCGGCATTGAATCATTAAAAAAAAATTGGTATCCTTAATCCTTATCCTTGATCCTTCAAGGACATGTGAGGTATCATTGGAAAGGTATTGAATCATAGATATATGTCCACTTTTGTAATGCGCCTTTTAGTTTAAAAGATATTCAAAATCAATTTTTATTTTCAATTTTTAAAATAAAAATTAAAAAATAAGTCTTATTTTCAATTTTTATAAATAAAAATCAAAAATAAGTCTTATTTTCAATTTTTATAAATAAAAATAAAAAATAAGTCTTATGTTTAATTTTTATAATAAAAATAATTCTTAAAAATGATTTTTATTTTAAAAATTATAATCGTTACGATCCCTGTTTTTAAATGACTTTTTAAAGATATTTGATCCACTGTTGACAATTTCAGTTAACAAAGGGCGGGGATTGGCTTGGCGTGCGTTCGTTTTTCCTTTTATTTTTTACTTGTGGTTCGAGTAGCATTGCATGACTGCATGCAAGTCAGTCAGTGGTTTACTCTTTCCAAGTCCCAACTTCGGCATTGTCCAGCCTTGTCCTTCAAGTTAGCTGTCGCTGCTTTTCTTGTCGTTTGTTATTTAGAAGTTAAAAGCCTGACATGCATACCAGCCCCAGCCAAAAACTACAGACAAACACAATTAGACAAATGAATAAACATACAAAACTTGGCATTGCCTCTGCCGCAATTTGCATGTGGATTTATTATGAAAAGGGGAAGAAGGAAATACCCACTTTCCACTTGAAGTGCATTTTGGTGTGGAGCTATTTTCTCATAGCTTTTCGTTTGTCAATTGGCTAATAGAGATTTGCGCATTAAAACTCTTACGCTTTTGACCTGATTTAATATTTAATTAGCTTTAACCCCAGTAAGAAGCGGGTGTTGGTGTGCCTGCCGGCGGAAGCACATGTCGTATACGTGATATTTGACAAACATGTTACATGCACACAACGAGTTGGCATTTGCAAACAGGCAGCGGCCAAACTGCATTTGAAAGTTAAATAGGTTTGGGCGTGGGGTGGGAATGCGAATGGAAATGCGAGCGAGGGCGTTCAACATGGCTTCCGCTGTTTAAACGGTATTAAAATGCTGTAAAATGCCGGCGGGATAGAGCCATGAAATAAGTTGGTTTTGGCAAGCTGCTGCCAGGGCAAAAAAAAGACATTGTATTCAGGTTTTATGCGGATTTTTAGAGCACCCTTAGACTAAATGGGGGGTGCTATTTATGCTAATCGAGGCGTGCATATAACTGTTATATTTGAAGGCGACTAACCAAGTGCTACACAGAATGCAATGAGTTTTTCAGTCAATATTGCCAGAGCTGTAAGCAAATTAACATATTTTTAGTAGAAATAGAGCAGAGTTCGGATGTCTGCAATCAGCTGGTTGAGTTTTAAGACGAAAACGTCGACATGCAACAACAGTGAGAGTTTATGAATTCGAGTCTTGAAATACATTTAGACCATTTTAAAATGTCACCAATGTCAAATGTCCCTTCCTAAATTCCTCAGCAATAATTCAATTAATTTTAATAATTTAAAACACAAAAGTATAAAAGGATTGATAATTACAAATATAGCAAATGTCACACAAGAGTAATTGTGTTCGAAA
The DNA here is from genome assembly GCA_018904275.1 of Lordiphosa clarofinis. Classification (NCBI taxonomy): domain Eukaryota; kingdom Metazoa; phylum Arthropoda; class Insecta; order Diptera; family Drosophilidae; genus Lordiphosa; species Lordiphosa clarofinis. The sequence goes on from JAEIGQ010000087.1 coordinate 68,240, forward strand.
TTGGTCTTTCCTTTAAGCTTTGGCTTTGCATTTATTAAATTTTCTATCAATTTATGATTTGGCTTAACTGTTTTTATTTGGGTCTTAAACTTTTGCTCTGACAAATTGCAAGAGCACTTCAATATTTCTCAACGAAATTTCCAAAAGTTTTACTGCAAACTATTTTTAGTTTTCCATTTGCATTCTATTTGCTCAGTCACTCACGCACGCACACACACACCCACACAGTGACTGAGCGGAGGCAGAAGCCGTACTATCAAAATCACTGGCGCTTCCATTTCCGATGTCATGGCTATTTTTCAGTTGGCATTGATTAAGCCCAAGATAGACCAAGAAAAAAGAGGTCACAACGGAAATAGCTTTGACAGTCTTAATCCAAGCAAAAATATTTTTCACAGCTTTCTCCAATTTGCTGCATTAATTTCCGTTTTTGCATTTGAAAGGCCTTAAATTTTGCCAAGAGTCACACCCAAAGGAGCTTAACTGGCTTTCAGGTGCAAGTATTGCATATTTCGAATAAATAAATCATGAATGCTGAGAAAGGTCAGGCAAATGGCTGCCAGGTGCATACTACAAGCATAGACAAATATTAGGAAGTATATAAATCACAGATGCTGGATAGATATTTAAATTTGTAATGAGCTCAACTCAATTATAAAAAAATGTATCAATAAGTACAAGTGTCAGTTATGAAATTACTATTTATTTTAAAAGCATTTTTAAAGGCTAGTATTGGCACCCAAAAGTACATTTCATTGAACATAACTTTATATCGGGCTTGTAAACAACAAAACGTCCGAGATATACAGACTAAAATCAAGTCCAAAGTACCGTTTTTAGTCGGTTGATCCCTGATTTTCACAGTTTGATCCAGGTCGAGATCAAATCTATCTGTTATACTCTGGGACCAAAAATAAGTCTTATTAAAGATCGAAAAAATCTTTAATAATCGCACAAACGTTTGAAACACACCAAAATGATCCTTAGCCCAAGGACTATAAAAATCCTGCAATCTTTTTAATATTATTATTATTTTTTAATTTTTTATATATTGTTCAAAACGTAAGCATTATATTTTGATTTTTATTTACTTTTCGAAAATTAAGTTTTATTTTTTGAGTTTTTTTATTACTCTAAAAATATGTCTTGTTTGTTGAGTTTTGTTTGTTATTCTTACAATAAGTCAAAAAATAAAACTTATTGCTTGAGCTTTATTATTAAAAAAAAAAATAAAACAGGGATGCAAACCACTTGGAAAAAGGGACTGGTTCGGTTCAGTGGTTCACACAATTTTTGAACCGCCGGTTCGGTTCATTGCATGGTTTTTGGGGCTTACTGAACCGCGGTTACGGTTCGGTTCGGTTCGGTTCGCTCTATATTCATTTAATTAACTAAAGAAACATATTTTTGAAGCAAGTATTCGGAATATTCATTAGCAAAGACTTGGGTTTTCAGTTAATCGGCTATGATCAAAATTTCGTCGGCAATTTAGTTTTGAAATCTTACAACTTTACATATCAAGTGACGAAAACATCTTTTGTCACTTGATATTGTTTAGAAACTTTCACGGTTTGAAATCGACTACTGAAAGCTAAGCGGATCAAAATCGTCAAATAATTACAATTATCTTTTGACCTGATCAGGTAATCTCTGACATATTTGGAACTTCACATATAAATTTAATCAATTTTAATTCGAAATCCATAAGTTCATTCGGAAATCTACGTCGAAATGTGGAACACACCCTATTATACAATAATCATTTAATTTTTAATAAATTCTGAACTTGCTTTGATAGATCTTTAAGACTGGTTGATTTCATGAAGACATTTCCATTTGAATAGTTTTATTATACTTGTTTATAAGATTTTCAAATCAACAGGGAATAATATTGATTTTAAAAAACTTACATTAAGTTCAATATGATGGAATTTTAGTTAAAACTTAATAATATCTCTCCTAGTATATTTTCATCGATATTAAAAGACTCAAGAGCGTCTGACAAAACAAACTCCAAAGTGGAAAATGGTTATTCTACTGACACTTGTGTAAGTGGAACTGCTAAAACAACATTTAATAATCTTTAGGTAAACGCTAACAATCGATATTTTACTTTTTCATGGAATTGAATCCCTATTATTGAGTTGTTTGGCAAGCATTTCCAACTCGCCTTTACTTATCGAGTTCAGAGAATTATCCGTAAAAAGGTTGATGTTCTTAGCTTTTTTACAACAACTCTGCTTTCCCAAGTATTTTCGCAATATTTTAAAGCTGAATGCTGATTTTGCTTACTATTCACCAGTAACTCAATACCTAGTTGAAGTGAACCGAACCGAACCGAACCGTTATATTATTCGGTTTTTGGTTCGGTTCAGCATTTTTGAAAACACACCGGTTCGGTTTACGGTTCGGTTCATGAGCGAAAAAAACGGTTCGGTTCGGTTCAAAACCGGTTGGGTTCAGAACCGGTTTGCATCCCTGAAATAAAACTCAATTTAAAATATCTCCGTCCCCTTAGCACATAGACTCTTATTTCTTTTTTCTATACACTTGAAAAGAGTATTATAATTTTGCCCAGAAGTTTGCAACACATAGAAGGAATCATCTCCGACCACATAAAGTATATATATTCTTGATCAGCGTGACGAGCTGAGTCGACTAAGCTTTGTCCGTCCGTCTGTCCGTCCGTCCGTCTGTCTGTTTCTACGCGAACTAGTCCCTCAGTTTTGAAGCTAGCGAGCTGGAATTTTGCACAGAGTCTTCTTTTGTCTGCACGCTGCTAATATGTCGGAACCGACCAGATCGAATGACTACTTCTTATAGCTGCCATACAAATGATCGGTCGAAAAATGGATTTTAATGAGAAAAACTGTATTTTTATACTCTGTACCGAAGGTACATAGAGTATATTAAGTTTGTGCAAAAGTATGTAACAGGGAGACGGAATCATTTCCGACTATATAAAGTATATATATTCTTGATCAGCATCAACAGCCGAGTCGATATAGCCATGTCCGTCTGTCCGTCTGTCCGTCTGTCCGTCCGTCCGTCCGTCCGTCCGTATGAACAAACAGATCTCGGAGATGGTAAGAGATAGAGGTTTGACATGTATGGGACAAATGTTTCTTATAGCTGCAGGCAGGAGAGAGCGAGAGTGAGAGAGAAAAAAGGGAAAGAGACTTTGAGATGAGCGCAGCACCAGCATTGCATTCAGCTTCTACACCAGGTACAGAGTATGCTATAGTCGGGCTTGACCGACTTTCTCACTTGTTTTCAATATTACCGCTCTCAATCCCGGTCATGGGTGATATTAAATGTTTTTAAGCTGATCTGCGAAGTTTGGTCGAAGTCGCTAACCATTGAAACGAGCGTTTTCAAGTGTATCAAAACTTCGGCACAGACGAAGTTAGCTTTGCCTTTTTCGTTTTTACTTATGAAAGACGAAGAATTTTGAAATAAACAAGTGAAAAAGTCTTTCATGCCCCACTATAACATACTCTGTACCTGGAGTAGAAGCTGAATGCAGTGCTGCTGCTGCGCTCATTTTTAAGTCTCTCTCTCTAAGATTGTGCGGTGTTGGTTGTAGGAGATATAACGTTTTTTCCAAATTGCGGGGGCGGAAGGGGCGTGGCAAAAATTAAAACAAACTTGATCTGCCTGCAAGTATAAGAAGCATTTGTCCCATTCATGTCAAACCTCTATCTCTTACCATCTCTGAGATCTGTTTGTTCATACGAACGGACGGACAGACAGACAGACGGACGGACAGACGGACATGGCCATATCCAATCGGCTGTCGATGCTGATCAAGAATATATATACTTTATATGGTCGGAAATGATTTTTTCTCCCTGTTACATACTTTTACACAAACATAATATACTCATGTACCTTTGGTACAGAATATAAAAACTTGGAGAAAAACACTTTTTGAGTTTTTATATGACTAATTTGAATTATTTTAAAGAGAGTAGATTTTTTTATTTAAAAAGTTGCATTGACTGAGGCAAAAGTTTATTTTTCATTGGTTTTGTTCTCTTGTTTCCAAGATATCGCGGAAAAACGAAAAAGTTGAATTTTTGGCACTCTAAGATTTATGGAGGCCACACTAGGCATAAATATCTGAGTTTGTCAACTAATTGCGATAAAATCATATCTATGCATTTTTTTTTAAGTCAATGGTCCAGCGGAAAGTGTCTAAATTGGCTTTTATAGACAGACATTTTTCGATTTTTAGCATTTTTATTAAAATGAATCATCCCGTTTAAGCTGGCGCGGTTATTGGATTAATATTTTCAAACATAGGAACTTATTTTTATATTTTTATGGCATTTAAATAAGTTAATATGGCAAAGTTATAGCGTGTTTAAGACGAAAATACATATTTAAGTTTATGGGAGGAAAACTAGATTGTCAGTATAAATTTTTATAGGAACTGTTCTTTGGAATCAGTGAACATAAACTAATCGAACGGGGCTGCACCTCACAAAGTTAGTAATTTTGTTGGCCTGTGTTATTTCAAGAAATTAAGCCAGACTTTTTAATAAATCTTTAATTTTGAAACTTCTGTAACATATAACGTGGTTGTACCTTTCGGTGGATGAGCTGATGCAAGGGTAGCTTAGCAGAGCACGCACTGGTTCCGGCTACATATTCGTCGGCAAATAGAATAGAAGGGGGTACTACTTGCTCGCTTTTTATAGACAATTTTATAACAATTCGCTTGCGAACATCAGTCCTTGGGTTTCATTTACGTTAGACAGATCAAGGTTTGAAACGAAAGATGGGACGGAAAATTCAGATAAAGATTCACCCTACATTTAAAAGAGTACAATGCCGTCGTCGCATCTGCTGATGCTTAGGTGTACATATTCGAGTGCTCAAGTTAAAGAGGTGTTTGTACTCAAGGATCGTACTTCTACGAAGAAAATACACTATAGGTGCTCCAAGTCTATGCTATTCTTGCCAATTCAATTAACTTACTATTCATATCTTTCTTGACTTTTTGTTAACGTTTATTAATTGAGATATGGCTTGTAATGTAGGCTTACTGTAAGAGCGCTGTGGCCACTTCAGGCAGCTGGAGTGTGTGAGTCAGTGTGCGCGCGTATGTGTGGGAATTTGTGTATTGTAGCGGGGTTTTCGGAGTCGAGCCACTCGCCTGCAACGCTCTTTTTTTTTTTATTTTTGTGAACTAGTGTTATACGAACTGGGTGTGTAGTAATATCATTTTGTGACTGCTACCTGTTCAGAAAATAACTTGTCTTCAACTAAAAGTAAGAACAAGATGGTACGAAAATTCTTGGGAACAAATGTTCCCAAAGTTTCTAAAAATAAGTTAAATTGTTTTTAATCAGATAATATTTGCTTTAATCAACAACAAAACCCGAGAGAAAGAGCGAGTTGGCTCTGTTTTCAATCTCACTCTTGTCAGTTCAACCAAGCATAAGTAGCAATCTAGATGTGAATCTGCAGAAGTGTACAACGGCTGAATGCTCTCATTCAAAGTTTTTCTTAAAAACCTAAATGAATCAAGTTAGGTGGAGTGGATCGTGGAAGGGATATTTCTGATTCCTATGGGTGGAGGAAAAAACAGTAGCGCGGGTGAATATCCCCCTTTCCAATTCCACCCAAATGTGAGGAATCCGCTCACTCCTGGTCCAAAATCAATCAAAATTTTTGTTCCCAGTTGAGTTTGAAAACGGAACAATATGAACTCAAATCAAGTTCTTACAAATGGAACAATGTTAACTCAATTTAAATTTTTGTGTTCTCAAAGAAAATTTCTTTGAGATCATTGTTATACAAATGAGAAAGACCGTTCCTGCACTGTTTGGTAACTTTTGTGGTCGTTTTGAGTCAAATGTTTTCGGTTTTTTCCCTCTGTGTGGCAATTTGTTGTTCATGTCCCTGTATTAACGTAAAAAGTATGGTGCAGCACTGAATGCCATAATCTAGCCAATAAAGTCATTTACCCATTTTTATTACACTTAATATTAAAAGTTTAAAAATAAACAACTTTAATGCAATCATAAAACAACTCATTTTAATTGCCAGCAATTAAACATCGGTCAGTATCAGTATCAGTATTATTGATGATTTGTTTCTGATTTTTAAGCGAATTTTATATTTTTCCAACTCGTAAATTGCTTATCTCAGTTTGGTATAAATCAATTTGACATCATGACGCATAATTAAAGTTTGTTGCTTTGCCAAAAAGAGTTTGCCAGCAAATGTAAGGCGGGTAATTGGCTGTCAGCCAACTGATATAAATGGCCCATAAATGAGATATGCGATAGGAAACGGAAGACATTAATTATACTCAACTAAAATTAAATATATTCAAAGCACACAAATGCGTTTACCATTTGACTCTGGGTTCTTGCACTGGGGAAATCAAGCTAAAAGTGTTGATGAAAAGTTTTGTGTGACGACTTTTAGTTGGTAATGAAATACCTTCTCCACCCCTTCCTCACCAAACAAACACAGACATACACAACTGGCTGGGATAATTTAAGTGCAAATTTTTTTAGTTGCCATGCACAAGCAGCAACGTTTCTTGCTTTTTCCCAGCGGAGCTTTGAGATAAGCCGAGGAACAATAACAAATGACTCCTCCGGGTACGAAGCAGTCGCATATGGAAAAGCTCCATTTGCAATAATTTTTTAGTTAAATTGCGAATTCTTCTTTTGGGGCCAAGCCGTGGCTATCTTAAATCAACAAACTGTTTGGTGACCCGCAAAGCTGTTATTAGTCGAAGACTGCGATGCTTTTAAACACATTTCCGACACGCGACGCGTAATTGCTTTAGGGGCCGTTTTGGCAACCAAAAACACTACATTTTGTATATCTGTAAAATAAATGTGAACGTGAGAATGTATGAGGGTCGTTTTAATGGCTATTGGCCTTAGAATATGGAATTTCTAAATTTGCCACATGAAAGATGTAAGTTATCTTTTATTTTAAGAATGAAATCAAATTAGTGTCATTTTTAAGTGTTTTTTTTTAAGAATTTTCGTACTTGGATCAAGTACTGAAGAATGTTGGGATCAAAAAATTTACTCTTGGATCAAGATTTTTCACTCTTACGCATGTATTTGATTCAAGCGTGAAATTTTATGTTTTTTCTCTGAGTGAAAAAATATCTAACATCATATTACCAGTTATTGAGTTATTGCTCTGAAGCACTTAAACCATTTTGAAAAGCTTTTTGGATCGACTCACACCCTTGGGTTCGACCTGTGATTTTTTTTCGATCGACAAGAATATATTCTGAAAATTTTGTGCAGATCGGTTTAGCGATTTAGACGCCTATTAGGAACAAACATACATTCACTTTTATAGAACAGATCCACCATATATATTTCAACATTCTAGTAGTAGTTGTAATGCGTTTTCATTCAAAAATATAACATAAATATATTAAAATGCAAGGTAATTTAGTTTAAAAAATTGGGAATAAGATCGGTGGAAATCCGCAAATTGCAAAATGCTTGAAATTGTCGAGACATTGGAGTCTTTTTCATTATATCGGCAAAGTTACCCTACCTAATTTAAAACCTTTAATTAAAACACCGGTGAAACACCGGTCGAGTTTTTTATGCATTTATTTATTAATAATGTCAAATGAATTACTATCAAAAGTAGAGAAAAATGCCTAAAATTAGTTTAAAACCCGCTCTTCTTCGGAAAGCCGGATTTCGATAAAAAAAAACCTATCGCAGGAAAGGACAGAAAACGTGTCTGTGATGCATGACTTTAAGGCTAATGTCAGAGTGGGCGCGAGAAGCGAAGCGATGCGAGAAGCGATAATATTTCTTGCTATGAGCAAAGCGAGAAGATGACATAGTGAAAGCAGTTTTAATTTTTGTCAGAATTTACCATGATTTAATAATACAAGAATAGACCAGTAGTCAGAGACTCAGAGAGCGCGAACTTTATTTTTTGTGAATATTGTAAGAGCAAGCGAAGAATATTTTGCTACAAGAGCAACAATTAATTTTGTTAACAAAATAAAGTCTCCCCGGTTCACCCACTCACCCGAAATCGAAATGAAAAAAGGAGAGTTTGATAAAAAAAAAGGCAACAAAATTCGACTTTTTCCAATGTATAGATAGGATGGGGGTGATTCTAGATGATTTTCGAAATGGTCCAGCACGTCGAAATTTTTAGTAATTTGAGATTTAAGTTGCAAAATTGCCATTTTTGAATCTTTTTAGGCGTATTTTGTGCGTAACTTATACTTTTGTTTAGACTTTTTTGATATTTTCGGAAAGTAAATGAAATAAACACCCCCAAACAATTCTACGATTGTTTTACTATTTTTAGTAATTGTATATGTTTTCACAAGTTTTGTTGAAAATTTTCTTAAAATTCAAAACATATTACTAGCCCGCTGTATTGTTTCTGCAGGGCAGGGTTTGAGCAACATACAATTTTGTTATTTTATTATTATCGAGGCGGTCTATTCAAAATGCTGTATCTTCGGTAAAAAAAATCGTAAAATTCTTTTGAATATTTTTTTAGCAGTAGATTCCAGAAACGTAGGTTTAATTTTAATATTCATTCCCTTATCAAAAATTAATAATAATTTTAATATGCATGCTTTCCAAACCTCTTTCTCGCACCGCTCTCGCTTTATCGCTTGGACTCGCTCATCGCTTCGCCCTCACTCTGACACCTTTTGAGCGATTGCATTGAAAAAAGTCTGCAATGGTTTATCGCTCGTTCTCGCCCAATATTATCGCATCGCTTCTCGGGCCCACTCTGACATTAGCCTAACAAGCAATCGGTATGAATTGCCGAGTGTGTTAGGCCCCCACAGGCAAACTGGTCTTCATACGTGAATTTGTAGGGAGGGCTTGTATAGATATTCTTTCACATTCTATACAATAATCATATTTTTATTTTAATAATAATACATTGCGAATTAAACTAAGCTCAGCAGAACATTGTGCTGAAAAACTAAAAAACTATTGTTATGATAACCGACTTGGCACATTTTGCCCCACCCGCACCCACTTACTATGCCGGACTTCCCTGGTGTTCCTAAAAGAGACAAATGCGCCCGCGCCATTGTATTTTTCTGTCTTCTAAATTATTTCTAAAATTTCCATTCAATAAACCAACGCTTTTTATACGTAGGATACCAGCCCCTCCCAATTTTTGTTATATTTATCGTCAAGGATATCATGAAGCTCCTCCTTTGCAAGATATGGTTTACCCAGGGAGACCCATCTGTGATCCTTAAGGCTTCCTAAAAAAAAAGGTCAAATCCTCATTTTCTCCGGTATTACAATATGGGCATGGCACGTTTACCGATCTTTTGTCGTATTTGACAGCTTTCATCATATCAGGCGGATATTTACTCCGCCGAAACACAAGCCTTCTTGAAGACTATAATGGTGATCTTCCAATTACAGCGCAAACAACAGGGGGGTCTTTCCGACTCCAGTCTCAAAGTAGTTCGCCAGCAGATGTCCCGTTCAAGCCGCCGTCTCTGTTTGATACGGTCTCTTTCCAGAAAGTTTACAAATTTCGAAGAGACTCCCATTTTGTGTAGTTTATACCAAATGAGATTGCTTGGCACTTTATTCAAAGCTGCTTTAAAATCAGAGCTCCCAGAAAAAGCTCCCTTTTAACAAGCTGTCAGATAAAATACAGTCACTCTCAGTCACTATGAAAAGTGAAACGAAGTGACATCTCACCTCTGACTCAATGTGAATAATACTATTTTACTGACTTTTTACAAAGTGTTCTTTGCTTAATTACTGAAAGATTTCTTTAGCTTGCTTTGCTCATGTGTTTCCTTGAGAAACTATGCTGGGCAAAATTTGTCGAAAGTGTCTTCTAAGCATGTGTGTGTGCCTCAATTAACTATTAGTGTGTATTAGACTGGCCCTTAAAAATAGATTTCAAAATACCGGGCGGAAAAAGTTTCGTTTTGGTCCCAATAGATATGAAAAAATCTTTGGCAGCGATCGGACTTCATTAAGAGGACGCGCGCTTGCCCTCAAAATCGAAAATTTGAAATATATGGAAAATGAGGGGGATGAGTTTCGAATTTAATCTCTAAAACTTCAAAAAAAATTTTGTGTGTTAATTCTTTTTATATCCTTTTAGGGAAATATCATATCAACATTTTAAATATGAATGTGTCTTATTTTGAGTGTAAACTTGGCCAGAATCATATCAAAAGAGCCAGTTTTCTCAATTTTTTTTTGGAATTTTTTTCGATGAATTTTTAATATACATGAGATTCTGATCTTTGCTTTTGCCCGGGCGGCAGAACTATCGTTTTTTTCGAGCGGTGTGCAAAAAAATGCTAGGAAATGCAAGGTTTCAGCTCGGTTATTTTTTGACCGATCAAAAATATTCCAGTTCCCACCAGAATGATGAGTATTAGGAGTAATTAAAAAAAAATTGAAACAACAGTTACTCTTTAAGTTTTTGCCACCATTTTCGAAAAGTGTTTCCGAGATATTTGCATTTAAAGTTTCAACAACTGTTTTCGATTGAATCAATAATTTTTTTGATAGATTTTAAACATGTATTCGATGCATTTGGGTTGCACCGCCACTTTTTTCGGAAATAGCGAACATTTAATAACTTATATCCATATAAGGGGGTCGGGAAAAAATAGTTTTTGTTAATTTTTTAAAACAAATAATCGGATCTACTTTTGTGTCGGATTTGCTTGAAAGTTATACAGAATGTTTATAAGACCCTAAAAGCACGTTAATAGGCTTTTTACACTGAGCACATATGCGGCCGGTTCCGACAAATGTGCAGCGTATTTGTACCAAAAGACTTCGTGCAAAGTTTGGTTACGATAGCTTTAGAACTGACGGAGGAGATAGCATAAAAAGCTCGTCATGCTGATCAAGAATATATATACTTTATGTGGTCGGAGATGCCTCCTTCCCTGCTTTACAAACATCCGCACAATTTCAATAAACGCTCTCCAAGGGTATAAAATGTTTTCTGAAGGCATACCCCTACATCTGATCAAGTTTTCTTGGAAATGCTTGTCATCTTCTATACAATGTTGTTATATTTAAATCCCATATAAACCCTTATACACGAAAATGCTCCATATTTTTTAAGCAGATAACAGGCTTTGTTGTTATAAAGGCTTAGGCTTGTATAAACAAATTCATATAAAAAGTATTTTTCAACAAATTTTCAGTTGCACTTTATTCGCCACAATGTTTACCGTTTGTTAAGTGGACGAATTCTACATTAAACAAATTCAAGTGTTTTCCTTATTGGCAACATTATTGACAACAATAAAATTGTATCTAGAAAATTTGTATCCTTAGCACACTTAAACTATCTTAAATATCTGTCAAAGTAGGTGGTACACTTGAGGTCAAGAACGTGTGACAAACTATGTGTAGTATAGATTTCAAGAGCAGCCACACTTGAGAAGTCAAGCCAAAACCTCGCCTTGACTCAAATTGAGTTAAGAGGCCAATCAGTTTGGGAATGGCACACACACACAGGACCATTGCTAGCAGCAATTGTTTTCATTAATTTAGCAGCAATTTAGACTCACTAAAAATGCCATAAAATTTCAGTTTTCGGGGCAAAAAGCAACACAGTAAAAGTATGCAAAATTGTAAAATGAAACAAAAAAAACTTCTCTGACTGCATTTCCGTTTGGAAAGTTTTAGTAACTCCCACGAATAGCACAGTTATTTTGGCACTGACCAAAGAAACTGACTTCATTGTTGGCCAGCAAACTGCCAAAACAGTTGCGAGGCACTCCAAAGGGAGTGTCGGAGCGCGGGCGGACAAATTTCGTATTCAACTGTGCGAAATGCTCAACAATAAAACGCCATTGAACGACGTCCCAGTGGCGACGCACTCACACACACAGGCACAAATAACCCACCCGCTAGTCTTTATGGCCCCGGCACTTCCGGTTTAGCGATATGCGCCAAGTTTTAGACAATCATTTTCTTTCCAAGAAAAGCAAAAGGCAAAACGCAAATGCTTAGCGAATTTTTGGCCGAGCTATAAATATGCTCAGTTATTTGTGTCTGCAAAGACCACAAAAGTTTACTGGACAGCAATTTTTTTGCTTGAATTGCTTTTATTTATGAGCTGGCTTAATTTATTTCCGACGTAATTACAAGAAAAAAAAACTAAAACATCAATCAGTGCTAGGTTTATGTTTAACTTCTTTCATAAATATAACTTTTAACCTTTTGAGAAAAAACTTAAATACTTTGTTTGATTTGTAGGAGGTTTGCAGCCCTGCTGATGTCCAAACGAAGCCCTCAGGAAACCTCAGTTTTTGTGGCCGAAGACAGCAAAAATGTAAAAAAAAAATATTACCAAAAATTATTCGGTATCCGATAATGATATAGGGTATTTTTTAACGATATTTTTTCTGGCATTCCTTTATGACTTACACACAGAACTCTAAAATGGAATTACCATTTCCAATACTGTTTTTCAGATAATTAAAAACAATTCTAGATTGCGATTTTTTTATAATAGCTCGAAATACGATTAAATATGGACTAATTATTACTATATTAAATTAGTTTTACAATTATTTCGACAATTGTAATTGTAAGGGATGATTGTTTAGCAATTGTGCATAAAAAGTAGAATTATTCAAGTATTTTAGGTGTACAATAAAAAGTATTTACAGGTACAATGCTCAATCATTCAATGCATTGGCCAAATATTGGCCAAATATTAGGCATAAACCCCTTTTCCAAAAGTGCTCAAAACTTAAATTGTTTTCTCTCAGTAGATTACAAATACATCAGTCTTCAATGTTACCTACCACGAATTTTGATTTAACAGAGCTCGGTTAAGTGTCAGGTTATGCAAACGAATGACAGTTCAATGTTAAGTGTGTGTTTTCTGCTGCAATTTGCAATTCCCAAATATCAATAAAAACAGAAAGTTTTGTCGAATTTTTGTCATGGAATCCAATCGTTATGGTATGTACTATGTTTTAGTGCCTTTGATCTGTAGAAATAAATCGTGACGTCCCTGTAGTTGAGAGAATTCGTAATTCATCTCACAAAAAAATATTGGAAAGAAAATTGAACTTTGCGAAGCCCTACCAAATTTTGCTTAGATTTGTTAGAGCTTTGACTTTATCCACCTTTCAGAGCTATCAATTCTGCTTCTGTTTCACTTTTTCTCAACCGCAATTATGTGCCATTCTTTGCAAAATTTCACTTTTTAGGACACAACCTCATATTCTCCAATGCCTACTTGCATGCAAAATGAAAAAATGTGAGGAGTAGGGAAGATGTTATTTTTGATTGCTTTAGAGAAGGGTTAGGCCAAAGTCTTTCAGTCGCATATAAAAGATATTTAAAAGAAAAAAGGAAGGATATTTTGTCCAATTTGGGCGATGAATCGCAGAAATTTAACCGAATAATGCAACAATTTGTAAACGGAAAATCAATTCTTAGCCATTGAGAAGCACATGAACCCAGAGTGTCGTTCCCAATGGTCACTTACGCTAAAGCGTATTAGAGGATTTAGTGTCAAACCCAATCCAAAAACCCTTTTGCAGTCTTCCGCCGACGAGAGCAGTAACGTGCAGTTAGAAATGATAGTAAGCCGCATTTTTTTTTCAGTAGTCCTGAAATTCCATAAAGTTTGCGGCCGAAAAATATGTTTCTTATTACGCGTCAGTAATTGTACATTTATTCTTATGTAAAAAATCAGGAAAAACCAATTTATTCTTGTACAAAAAAATACATTTTTTTTATAAATTTTTTTTAAGGCCGATACGGGATTCACGCACGTACACAAAGGCCTTAGTGTTTTTAGCGTTTGCTGCTTGATGTCCGATTTTGCTACAAGCCTGTCTTTGGGAATCCCAAGCGGTCATAGCAGTTCTGTCATGAGGTACCTTCTGCCAGCACAGTAAGGACAGGCGAAGACAGCTGAAGATTGAATTGGTATTCATGAAATAGCTATAAAGAAGGCTGGTACTTTTTGGTGTTGTGCGTGTCTTGTTTTAGACAAGTTATAGACAAAATCCTAACTTAAATGACCTAGAGCCTGCTTAATAAAGTTCTATGATATGCTAGAAATATTAAGTTCAATAGTGACTATAGAGCAATACACAAAAAATAAATCTATATATATAAAACTGTTCAACCTGACTAATTGACTGACTGGTGACCGTCGCACAGCCTAAACCATAAAAGATAGGAAGATGAGATTTTCATAGTAGTTATATCTTATGCTGAAAGTGAGTACTAAGAATGGATTTTGGAAAATTCTGTCTGCAAATGTGGAAAATTCGGAAAACTGTTGTATGCAACTTTTTTGTTTTTCATCCGATCAAGTTCAAACTCATTTTCAAAGATCTATATGAAAATTCAATAACAACTGCATACCAATCTTCCGGAAAATTCACACCCGTGGGTGGAAAGTGGGTGGTCAAGGTTGTATGGGCGAAACTTTTGTTGCCAGCGATTAGCGGCAAATTCATTTTCAAAATTACACATAACAAAACATAAGTTGTAAGCATAGTACGCGAAATAATTTGACACGTGTTTTCCCGATTTTGGAAAATCCGCACACGAGAAAATGGCCGGAAAATTCTGAATCCAAAAATTATTTATCATACGATTGGCTTGAAACTCGGTTTGTAAGTATAGAATACGAAAGAGTTTAAAATGTTATATTCCGAAGTTGGAAATTTTGACCTGACGGTCGACAAATTCCCGGAAAATTCTGCATGAAAAAACTATTTTTCATCCGATTGCCTTGAAACTCGGTTTGTAAGGACAAAATACGAAATAATTTGAAATGTGATTTTTCAATGTCGGAAAAGCCGCCCACGAGGAAAATGTCCGGAAAATTCTGCATGCAAAAACTATTTTTCATACGATTGGCTTGAAACTCTGATTGTTAGGTCAAAATGAGAATTTATTTTGTTTTTAATTTTCCGATGTTGGAAATACCGCCGGGATGCTCACTGTGAAGTGAATGGGATGTGGGTGGGATTTGGGTGGAAAGTTGTTTTGGAAGTGGGTGGTAAGTGGATGTAAAGTGGGTGAAATGTGGCAGGAAGTGGGTGGGATGTGGGCGGGAAGTTGGATGTGGGCAAGTGGTGGGATGTAGGTGGGAAGTAAGTGGGATGTAAATGGGAAGTGGGTGGGATGTGGATGGAATGTGGCGGTAAGTGGGAGGGATGTCGGACGGATGTGGGTGGGATGTGGGTGGCAAGTGGGTGGAATGTTGGTGTGATGTAGGTGGGATGTATGTGGGAAGTGGGTGGGATGGAAATGGGAAGTGGATGGGATGTGGGTGGAGTGTGGCGGTAAGTGGGAGGGATGTGGGTGGGATGTAAATGGGAAGTGGGTGGGATTTGGGCGGGAAGAGGGCGGGAAGTGTGCGATATGTTGGTGGCAAGTGGGTGGAATGTGGGTGGGATGGAGGTGCGAAGTGAGCGGAAAGTGGGTGGGATGTGGGTGGGACGTGGGCGGGAAATGTGCGGGAAGTAGGTGGGATGTGGGCCTGAAGTGGGTGGTAAGTGGGTGTGCGTTCGTTATATACTGTTGAAGGCGCAGCGAAGCGTGACGGGCTATTTGCTAGTATATTATATAACCCTAAGTATTAGAGTAAGCAATGATAAGCTCACTGTGTGTAAGAACCTAAAATATGTAAGGCTGGAAAAGCCATTATAATACATTTTGATAGAAATAAGCAAAGTCGTTAGAATAGTATGTGACAAATTTGAGCGAATATCTAACCAATTATTTAAAATAGTCTAGTCGACATATTCCAAACGGATCCAGACACATATTTTATATTCTGTCTACTTAAAGTGTAACGATGTCCGATTGTCCCCATTCATTGAAAAGGTTTGACCTTATTTGAAAACAATATATCTCTAGATAAAAAAAAATATAAGTATGGTGAATGGTTAACAAACTATTCACCGACTTGAGATAGTCACATCATATAAAAAGGGTTTGGTTGTTACTGAGAACGCCTAAAAAACCATCTATTGAAGCCAGCTTCCTTACGGTTGAAAAACGTATGACTATTAATTTCTTGTCTTAAAAACGTTACTCTTACCCGTAATTCATTTATATACTGAATATAAAAGTGATGTCTTATTTTTAAGCTAATTTTACTTCAGTTAATGTTTTCCTTATGTAATTTCTCTGCTTGTTCAGGCAACTAAGTACATGGCAAACTTTTTTTGCTTTTATTATGCTTTCGGCATTTTGGTGTGTATATTATTTTTGTATGTTCATTATCTACAACAAGAACAAAAAAATTCAAATAACAAAAATTTGCCAGAAAGTAAACTTTATGCTGAAAATGAAAAACAGCTACAGCGGCAACAACAACATTAGCAATAGCTGTTGCAATAAAACGAAACATTCAACTCGCGCAACTCACACAAAAAGCTAGCCCGAAAAAGTATGCTATACATTTTTTCTGTTAAATCGCCCAATGACTGTTGAGTCCTCAACTTTCGACTTGGCAGGCCTGGCGCACAGTAATTAATGCTTGTAAGTGCCACTTGTCCTCAGTTTGTGGGTGTGTGTGCGTTTGAGTCAGAGTTGCCACGTTTTCAGATTTTTTTTTTTTTGGCTGTTGGTCTCAACTTTTTCCCGGGCCGCTTGTTAATTGCATGTTGAAAACATATGTTCGCTTGTAACTGTATACTCCCCTTCCACCTACTTCCCCACCCAATTGGCAATTAAAAAATGTTACCAAAATCTTTTGCCAGCCAAGGCTGACGGACGAAAGACATTTAACTTATTGTACATACCGAAACACATGGCGTATGCGTGTTAAAGTCGGCAGGCGTTAACTTTTGGACAACTTTGTTTTTATCAGCTGGCGATAAAAACAAAGTCAAACAGGCAGAATGAAAAAAGAAAACCAATATGTACATTAGGGTGGACGCCGATAAAAAATATAACTGATACCATCTTAAACAATTACTTTAGGGTGTACATAAGAACTAAAAAATCAAAAAATTTTATACATGTTTTAACCTCTGCGAAAAGCCTCAAAGTTTCCACAAATATTACGTATACGACCCGTTCACCGAATCGAAATTTGTCGACGAATTCTTCGTATCATTTTAAAAGTTGTCAAATTTGAATTTAATCGAAAAACAAATAAAAAGAAGCAGAATCGAATGTATTTTTGGTTGGTGACTAGGACCAAATTTTGACGAAGCGAGCCCATTTTCACGAAGAAAAGCGTTTTTTCCATGCTTTTGTATGGGACTAAATTGTTAAGACTGACCATTTAAAGTGCGACTGGTGTGGCTCGCAAGTAAGTCATGGTCCACGAGCGGGGTTTCAATAAAGGGCCATGACGCTGAACGACTGTCTTCTAGTCGGATACACAAAACAGTAAAAACCATTTTAGTGTCCATTTTGGCTACAGGGCAATGTAAACTCATGATCGCCCGTGGACACCGTTTTGAATCGATAAAAGACAGAGCCTAAACGAAGAAAAAAAAGACTATACAAAAGACTGTGATCTTTAAATTGTCCTACAACCCAAACCGTAAGATTGACAAAATAAGAGTTTTGGTTTATGATAATCAGTATTTTGCCTGAGTATAGTAATCCGATATTTTCGATCACCCAGTCTGAAGAGCTTTATAAGCAGCCCAGTAAAGTAGCTATTCCGGGCACCGTGCGAGCACTCAGTTCATGTGGGACCTACCAAAGATATCTTAATACCCTCTTATGAACGGCTAAAACTTGTTTCATCTAGAGTAAACCGCGCAAATATAAAATTTTGCCGTAATATAAAATTTTTACCAATATATTAAGTACCGATATATTACCACTTTGTGTTTATATAACGTAAAAACATTTTTATTGGTCATAGTACCTTTTGTCAAATCTAATGACTTCAAACCAAGTCTACGCCAACTACTAAATATTAAAAATGTAGGCTGGCAACGTACGTGAGTTAACTTTAAGTCCAAGTCGCAGACCCTAAACCTTATTTTTTCTCAAAAATTTTTTCTTTGGTTTTAAACACAAATATGATCGTTTAAGGGTATCAGTATGACGTTACATTTTTCCATATATAAAATGTCCGACCTAATGTACATGTAAAAGTTTTGTAGACACATCTGGAAATGGATATATTTTATGTGCAGAGTTTTTTATATCGTAAATTTTCTAGCAGTTGAATATGTTAAAGTGAATAATAGATTTCTTAAATTTATGGAAATCCATTTGATTTTCATTCTCCTTTATTAAAATTTCAGAACAGCTAGCCCCTCACTCTATGGTATACAGCTTTAATTACCTGTGTATTTTGATAGTCTACGCCCAGCGCCTAAAGTGATTAGGCAATTTATAGAAACCGCTGAATCATTTGACACCTCACAGTTACAGGCATTTTCCGCTTGCGTGATTCATAGCTCTCCCGCTGAAAAATTTTATTTTATTTTTTTTTAATAAAATTGCATATAAATTAACGAAATTGATTTTGTGGTTGTTTATTTTTAACATTTCTATTTGCAGTTTTGCCATTTTTCCGTAGGCTGAATGAGTGAATGTGTGGGTGTGTAAATGAAACTAGAGCGCACCTTGATGCTATTTTTAAACGCCACACAAAAACACAAGAACAACACCAGTTGTCGCTTAGTTTAGCATTAAGTGTTTTCCATCTCGCTGCAGCTGCAGTAGCCGCGTCCTCAGACCAAGTTTTTTTTTTGTTCTTGCTAGTTGGCAGCACTTAAAATAGTTGGACCAAATAGCGACAAGTATTATATAAATAGACGACTGTGAAAAGTACTTTTATTACGGAAAAAAGGGAAATGAATAATAAAACTGGCACTCTGTCAGATTTTTAGTAACAACATTTTATCTTATAAAACTTATGATCTGCAGCGCTCAAAGTATATCTCAGTACTCTTAAAGTATATTTTTGTTGTAAGATAAATTAATTTTAAGAACTAAAATTATAATTTCAGATTTAATGGGCGACCTAATAAAATGACTCATACGACATGTTACCCACATCAGAATTCTTAAAACAATATCTTAAGTAAAACGATGTTGAAAATAGATTTGGGTACAAATATGGAATTGTATTTTATTACTTAAACGGCTGACACTTTATGTTAATCATACTGAATTTCGGCGGACTTTTAAAAATATTTCCAAAATCAAAAGATTGTCGATATATTGATCACGACCGCTAAGGGTCTGGACTGCAGCTATTGATGCCCGCCAGTCGTTTCTGTCTCTGTTCGAGCTAGCTACAAATGCTCACACTAAGCTCGGAAATGTCTTAGCGCACGTGCTTATCTCTCTGTTTCAATTTCGTACGTCCCTTTGTAATGGCTGAACGAAAGGTAGTGGGAATATACGGAATAGTGGCATAAATATTCATAGCTCTTGTTAATCTATGACTGTAGCTACCGATTACACATTCGATAATTATATGTTTGCATACATAGGTGAGAGCTATCGAAGCCAACTTCTCGTCATGGTTCTGACCATTTCCTTCAGCCCAAGAAGCTTAAAAGTCTGGTAAATCCAAGTGTTTGTAGACATATTGCCAACCCTATTGTATCATCATAAGGTCCTGCATAACTGTTGTAAGGAATTGTTTCTGTGGCTAAAGCGTAGTATACACTTTCACCAAAGAATTGCCAAAACCAAAAACTCCATATAAAAAAACTCACAAAAATTTTTGGGCCAAAGCCCTTAGGCGATCCCTTTGTTGGCAGTCCACACTTCCAACAAAAAGTCCTCGATTAAATACCGATAAAATACTAGATTCGTATTTCCTGTGTTTTTATCGATAGGTCCCTGAAGAATTAATTTAAATTATTTCAAGAGGTATCGGACATTGTCGATACACAAATATGCGTAATCGGGTGAAATTTGAATAATTTTCCCATCAATGATTGAGAGCAGTTTTCAAATCAAGGTACAAAACACCGAGAGACTTGAATTAAACTTATACTGGGTTATAATTATGAATTTAATCATTGCTAAAGTGTCATATCTGCTCATCAGGTCCAGTAGCCAGGGCCATGAAGAACGCATGTTAATAATTTGTATTTATTGATTGTAAGACTTATAGTTTAAAATTAAACCAAAAGCTACGCTCTTGGCAATGTGACCATTTTACATGCATACATCTTACAATCTGGTCACACTGTACCAAAACGAAATAATTGTCAGCTTTGGTATTTTTGTTTTGGCAATACTTTGGTGGAAGTGTGTACTACGCTTAAGGCTGGAATGACATTTGTTTTTTTACAGACAATTTCTAGCAATATTACGAACACGGCGAGTTCGGCAAATACTTAAATAACATACCAAAAAAATCCAGAAGTTTGTTGAGAGTTTAGTATTTTCACCACCCGTATTTTTTTGTATTTTCAGCAGGAAAGGTCACACTGGCTGTTGTTGACATCTGATTAAATTTTTCAATTGAATGTACAAAATTTAATATATTTTAATGGGGCGACAGGATAGACAGGTTAGATTAAAAAGGCTGCTTGGCTGAGGCTGTGATCAAGTAAAGACGTCATGACCCTTTGTGATGGGGTTTAAATAGGAAATTGAAGGATGAGGAAGGGGTGGGGTTGAGTGGGTGAGCCAGGAAGCACATTCTTATTTAACCATGTCCCTTGGGGCTTAGCTAGCCAAACATTTACAAAAGAAGAGCAACTGTCTTTAAAAAAAAAAAAATACTGATATATTATGTAGAAAAATGATAAATGCATACACAAAAACTTAATTTTTTTAATTGAAAAAATAAATAGTTTAATTGCAAGATGCTAAAAGTAAATTTATATAGCCAAATAAGTAATCAAAATTAGCAGCCACAGCAAATTGCTGTCTAGCGACAATATTGTATCTAGCGAAAACAATTCTGCCGGCTGCTCTATCTCTAGCAGCAATATTTTTTCAGCAGCAATATATTGTGCGGCGAATTTAACAACAGTCTACATCGCTCTCACTCATTTAGATTCCCATAAGAGCAAAATTGCTGCTTGAAATTGTCGGTAGAACAAGCAAGTGTCATTCCAGCCTAATCAACACAGCAGACCAAACGCTCGCAAACGATATCGCAAATGAGTGAACTGCGATACTTAACCCGACAAAACTCTCGCAATCGGATCAAGAAAAGATAGAAATATGATTCATATGTCCTTCAGTTTGTGGCAGTGAAAGTCTCGTTTACGATAGTCCCAAGAAATAGGGTTAGCGAGCGTTTTGCGATACTTTTGTAATATTTCTAGCGAGCTGAATACAAGACTTACTGAATTATTTACTCCCTCTCTCTTTTTATTTCATTTTATTTTTTGCACGTCACTCGACCTTTTGTCGCAAGGCTCTCGCAGGAAAGCTCGTGTGCGAGTGCTTTGCTATAAAAAAGTTGACTCACGTTCTTTGCTCACATGCGATCGTTTGTAAAAATTTTGCGATAGTCTCGGAAAATGCTCGCTTCCTGGTCGTTCGCCTGTGGATATGACCGCTTTTGTTTTTATATTCGGACCGTTCAATATTCTTGTAAGAAGCACACGCCCATAAGCGTTCTCATAGTACATTCTCTTGACTAAATGTATGTATGTGTGAATAAGTTGTGTTTTTTGGTCTAAATTTAGACTCCCTACCACATACTTGTTTTCGAGACTCTGGATGAGATTAAGACTTAAGTGATAATTGACTCTTTGAATAATGACCAGGTGAATATTAGTTGACAGCGTTACAAGAGTTCCATTGTAAAACAATGGACCAGGTGCTTGCGTAGCCTTTGATGTGCCGCAGAAAGCCAACTACAGTGGAAGACGCAAAACCCCGGCCATATTCGGATGCCTTATATTTGGTTTGCTAAGATATATTATACATACTTTACCTTGGGATTTGGTTTTTGCTTAAGCTATGAATTATACATACTTAAATATCACCTAGCCGGCGAATTTTCTAGGATGCCTGTTTATGTTCAAAACAGATTTTGGCATTAAGTGCTTGTTATGGAAATTTTTTTATGAGTAATTATCTGTTTGTGCTTAATAGCTTATCTAAAACCAAAGCGTGGGTTTAAGTGGTATTAAGCTAACTCGATCAGTCTTGCTTAATATTCGGTACAAATAAGTTTTACTGTTGGGTTTAGCTCAACTGTATCACCGGCATTTGCTTTTAAATGAATAAAGAGTATGCTAAACACACAATACATAAATGTACAGCTTGTACAAATCGATTTTTATGACTATAACCTTTGTTTGTATTTGACTAAATGTTACTTTTAATTGATTTTCACTCCATGGCTAAAGATAGTCTATGCTGATATAAATGCAAATGGGCCACAGTTAAATCACAGAATTCAGAAATTCGAGTGGAGTTTCATAATCAATATTTTGATTTTAATAGTTTAGGTAACATTTATGGCATGACTACACGAAATCTGATTAAACTAACAAGACTTTGATTAGTGGTTGGCGTTTCATTTCACTTAGAAAATGATTAAAAAAATACGATAGAATAAAGAAAGAGAAAACAAAAACTTATAACATACATAACCAGAGTTCGGAATAGCTCTTTGCTCCTAGCTCTCGGGAGCCGGCTCTCGCTCTCAGGTCACTACACTCGCCTCCAGGCTCTGAGCTGAGAGCCACAGCTTGTGAGCCGGGAGCTATCAATTGGCTCTCGGCTAGTGAACCCCAGCTCTCTGTTGTCACAGACTGTGTCGTACGCGAGTAGTTCTAACCTGTTTACCGTGACTGTCAACTTTTTAAATCGCAAATTAATACCAAAGAGGATAAAAAATAGTGAAAAAAATAGAGGCCAGCTAACTTCGGCTCGACCGAAGTTTATATACCCTTGGAGCTTGATATATGCCTGACAGTTTGTATGGCAGCTATACTATATAGTGGTCCGAATTTGACAAATCTTGTTGAAATTATGTAAAATCATTGAAAACTTATAAATACGAGCGTTGGGAGCGATAGCACTAAAAACAAAAAAGTTTTTCTCACTAAAACTAGTTTTTCAACCGATCGTTCCTATGGAAGCTATATGCTATAGTCATCCGATCCGGCCGGTTCTGACAAATGTGCAGCGAATTTGTACTAAAAGACTTCGTGCAAAGTTTGGTTAAGACAGCTTTAAAACTGACGGAGGAGATAGCATAGAAACAGACGGACAGACGGACGGACAGACGGACATGGCTATATCAACTCAGCTCGTCATGCTGATCAAGAATATATATACTTTATGTGGTCGGAGATGCCTCCTTCCCTGCGTTACAAACATCCGCACAATTTCAATATACCCTTTCCAAGGGTATAAAAATGAAGAACGTTAACACCAATCAAATGAAAAATACTGGCAGGAAAATGCACGACCGCCATTCGCAGCTAACGGATCTCCATGGTAATAAGACCGCTACTAACTTAAGAAACTGCTTTTCAAGTCTACAAATGACCACACAAAATAACATTGCCATGAATTTAACAATACTGACAATACTACAATATACAGTATAAGTAAGTAATTATATGGGACTAATGCTTCTTATACTAGCAGGCAGATCAAGTTTATTTTAAATTTTTGCCACGCCCCCGCAATTTGGAAAAAAGTTATATCTCCCACAGTTTTAAAGATAGACGATTCGTACCTTCTAGAGATATTTAGTAATTCGAAAAATGTATAGATTTGCCGAAGAAATTATAAAGCGGATGAGCGGTTCTCAAGTTATGAGCAAATAAGTAAATCACTCTCCCCCCACCCCTCTCACACCCTTTCACAACTAACACCGCACAATCTTAAAGAGAGAGAGAGAGAGAGAGAAAGAGAGAGAGAGAAAGAGAGAGAGACTTAGAGATCAGCGCAGTCCCAGCATTGGATTTAGCTTCTACTCCAGGTACAGACTATGTTATAGTCGGGTTTGACCGACTTTCTCACTTGTTTTAGATCAAAGTCATTCTATTACCAACTAAACATATTGACGCGATAGTATGATCTAGATATTTTTTTCAGATGAAGGTCGATTCGATACTCAAAATACCCGTATAATACTAAATACCGTGATCTTTTTTATGTGTAGTACTTTGCGATAATATCCAATAGAGTTAAAACAAAAGCATGGATTGGGGGAAAGGGTAAAAATAGGCATTTAATACACTAAAACCTCAAATTATTAAATTTATATAAGGTGGACCATTTTAGAAAGTAGTTTCGTGTTCAGCACATGAAAATCATCTAAAATCACCTCCAACTCTTCAATATACTGAAAAAATGTATAATTTTGCTGCTTTGTGTAATCAACTGTTGACCTTGAGCGGGCTAATCAAACACTTTGATTGATTTTCACTTATTTTATGAGTAAATCGGATCTTACTTAAGATCATTACTCCTTTAAAGTGTGATTAAGAAAGATTTTAAGAAAGTTTTTATACCCTCGGAGAGGGTATATTTAAATTGTCCGGATGTTTGTAACGCATAGAAGGAAGCATCTCCGACCACATAAAGTATATATATTCTTGATCAGCATGACGAGCTGAGTTGATATAGCCATGTCCGTCTGTCCGTCCGTCTGTCCGTCTGTTTCTATGCTATCTCCTCCGTCAGTTTTAAAGCTATCTTAACCAAACTCTGCACGAAGTCTTTTAGTACAAATTCGCTGCACATTTGTCAGAACCGGCCGGATCGGATGACTAAAGCATATAGCTTCCATAGGAACGATCGGTTGAAAAACTAGTTTTAGTGAGAAAAACTTTTTTGTTTTTAGTGCTCTTATTTATAAGTTTTCAATGATTTTACATAATTTCAACAAGATTTGTCGAATTCGGAGCACTATATAGTATAGCTGCCATACAAACTGTCAGGCATATATCAAGCTCCAAGGGTATATAAACTTCGGTCGAGCCGAAGTTAGCTGGCCTCTATTTTTTAAATTTAAAATATTATATCAGATCTGGTTTTTTAAGCCGCAAAATTACTTCCCCATTTGCCAGAGGTACAGAGGTTGGAAAACATAGAAACCATTAAAATCTTGCCACTCGTGGTCCCTAATATTAAGATATTCAATAAGCTCGGTTTTAATTGGATTGAAATAAAGCACAGACACAATATGTACAAATAAATGTACTGCGTTCCTACTGTTGGCATCAGGTGTGTCCACGTAAGTACCTCTTTTGTACTATGTGCGTGTGTGTGGGCGTGTGTGACTTGACAATGATGTGTGCGACTTTGGCGCCTAGTCAAATAAATCGCATGCGATTAAAATTTTATACAAATAGCTTGAGAAGCGTGCTCTTTGCCTTTGTTGTGTTGTTTAGTACATACATAGGATTCCTTTGGCTTTTCTAGGGGTTTTTTTTTTTTTTTTTTTAGTAGTTTTATGGCGTCTGGCGTCAGTTAAATGAGTTGTTGTTTATAGTTCTGAAGCATGTTTGTGTGTGAAAAATTTGCATTTGTACCGTAACGCTTTTGTTTACTTTGTAGGTTAGTTTGTTTGCCAGAGCTCTTGCTCTTTGCCTTTGCTATGTATATATTTACCTTCGATGCCTTCGACTGACGTGAAACGAAGTGGGAGACGACGACGACCAGGACGAGGACGACCACGATGATGATGATGATGATGATAATGATGGAGGAGTTAACCTCAAAGCACTTGACTTGAGTTGCTTTAACTTTTTTTTTGCTTTTGCGTGTTTCGTTTTAATTTGTTAATGATTTTGGCTTATTAATTTATTTGCATAGTTGAGCACATTTGTTTCGTTTTTGTTGCCGTGTTGCTGTTGTTGTTGATTGTGGGAGCGAGAGAAGCCAAAAGCCAAGCAGCCTGCACAACAAGACAAAAAGCGAACAAGAAAAACTGTATCTTTTAGATCCGGGCATATCCTTTATCTCGGACACAGACGCAGCGCTGTCGACAGCGACGCTGACAGCCGCAGCTGTAACCTGAAAAATTTCCCTTGATGTTTTTGATATGTTGGCAATAGATTGGATTTATTAACGCCAAGACCCAACAACAACAACAACAATCTGAGCTGTACAATTCATGAAAATTGTATTTCTGTTACCATAAATAAAAAAAAACTACAGAGCAGCAAAAACCGCGCAGCGTTCCAATCCGTTTAACGTTATATTTAATACCCACTCACAGAAACCGTTCGACGCGCGCACACGAGTGTCCTATACACAACTGATTCTGATTACAGTTACCATCGTCCTCAGCGGCTGCCAGGACTAAACAGCAGCAGAGCAAAACTGCCTCGGAACCGATTCGTTACGCTTCGCATTCGCAGTAAAACAGCGGCACAGCGGTTTCTGTTACCGAAATTGGTCTAAGCACAGCTTTGGACTCCTAACACTGTTGGCAGCCAGGAGCGCTTTCTTACTGCGAGAGAGTGTCAAACTGTAAATAGGCAGAGAGAGGGAGTAAAAAAGAGAGAGAAAGCTGACAACGAGCAAAAGAGAGAGGCGACAAGCGTCAGCGTCGTTAGCAGCTGGAGCATTGAGTGGGTGCGCAGTCTCTGGGGGTATGGGGCTACTGAGGTGGCAACTCGCATCCACATACAGTGGGCCAAATAGAAACACAATATTTTATTTGGTTAAGCCAAATTAAGCCCTGACACTATACAATAGTGAGATTAGGAAACCCAAAAAAAGAATTACAGGAAATTCTGCGAGTCTATAGAAGACACGAAAGAAGGAGCGAGATTGCATAGAGTCCTGGCCAAAAAAAGCCCGATGGCAACATCTCGCTCAAAAATATGCCTATACAGTGAGCAGCGAGGAGAGAGTACGTCTCTTGTTGGACACCCACTTCCCGGGAAACATCCCCGCGGAAGAATGTGTTGACCAAGAGCACTGCTATCAGCCTCGCAGCTCCGACTGGGCAGAAGCCAAGAAAGTTGTGTCCGCAGGCAGACTTGAGTGGGCAATTGGAACATTCCAGCCCTTCAAATCCCCGGACCGGATAACATTTATCCAGCATTCCTGCAGGAAGGAAAGGACATACTCCTACCCATCCTCAGGAAGATCATCACCAGCAGTCTGGCTACTGGGTATATCCCACGTGCCTGGCGCAGAGCAAGGGTAGTCTTCATCCCCAAGGCAGGGAAGAAGGATATAACTAACCCCAAGTCCTTCAGACCCATTAGTTTGACATCGTTTTACTGAAAACGATTGAAAAGCTAGTGGACAATAGCATACGAAGTACGCTGTTAAAGGAGGCACCCCTCCAACCAACACAGCACGCGTACAGAGCAGGCCGTTCGACCGACACGGCATTGTATCAACTCGGGAAGATGCTCGAGAAAACAATAGAAGACAAGGAAGTGACTCTATGCGCCTTCCTAGACATTGAGGGAGCATTCGACAACACATCCCATAGTGCTGTCAAGAATGCCCTGATCAGAAGAGGAATAAACCCTACAGTAGGCAGATGGGTAGATTCACTCCTCCGATGCAGAGAAGCCTCTGCAGTGGCAGGTGAAGAAACCATCACAGTCACCACAACTAGAGGATGCCCTCAGGGGGAGTTCTCTCCCCACTGTTGTGGAGCCTATTAGTGGATGAGCTCCTAGAAAAACTCGCCTCCCTGGGCATAACATGCCAAGGATACGCTGATGACATTGTCATCGTTGCGAGAGGAAAATACGAAGAAACCCTATGTGACATAGTCCAGAGGGGTCTGAAAGCCACGTCTAATTGGTGCAAGGAGGTTGGGCTCAACCTAAACCCTGCGAAAACCATTATAGTACCATTCACTAGAAAATACAAGCTAAGTAGAATGAGGCCAATACGCTTATCCGGCTGCCTCATTACACCAGAAAAAGAAGTCAAATACCTCGGCGTTGTCTTCGACAACAAGCTGAGGTTTGACAAGCACTTAGAGTATACACTCAGTAAATGCACTAGAGCACTATTCACATGCAGGAGCATAGCCGGAAAATCGTGGGGCATGGCACCACATATACTCCGATGGCTATACCTCATGGTTGTGAGACCAATGCTCACTTATGGAGCTGTCGTGTGGGGAGATAGAGCAAACCTCCTCACAGTAAGGACGCAGATGCAAAAACTGCAAAGGCTAGCATGTATATGCATGACTGGAGCCATGCGTACCTGTCCGACAGCGGCAATCGAGGTTTTGATGGAGCTAACACCACTCCACCATACCATCGGCCTGAAGAAAAAAGCAACATTGCTCAGATTAACAACAGAAGGAGTGGGTAGAAACCACATAGTAAGCCTCAGAGACGCTGATAAGCTGGAAAAGGAAATCCCTTTAATCCTCCAACCCAGAGACGAAATGGTGGCCGAGTATCACTTTGACAGGAATTTCACTGTACACCAAAGTAATAAGAAAGAATGGATCTCACTTGAAGAGACACATCCCTAAAGCCACAAGGAACCGGACTTGGGGTAGCAGGATAAGGAACGAAAATATCTGAACCAATGGGAGAATTCACAAGTATATTTCCAGCTGAAGTATGTGCCATCTCCCGTTGTGCAGACCGTAATATGGGGAAGAACTACCATAATAGAGAAATAGCTATCCTCTCCGATAGCCAAGCAGCGCTTAAAGCACTCAGTAGCAATAAGTTCACCTCTAAGCTAGTCTTAGAGACAAAGAACAAATTAGACCAACTAGGCAGCAGGAACAACCTGACCCTACGATGGATACCGGGACACAACAACATCCCCGGAAACGAATTGGCCGACGAACTGGCACGCAAGGGTGCAGCCACCGCAATGGTAGGGCCAGAACCCTACTGCGGCATAGGCCAACACACAATAAAAGAACTTCTAAGAAAGGAAGAGAATACGCTTAGATCAGCCTCCTGGGTAAACACCAGGGGAATGAGACAAGCTAAAGCATTAATAGTGAACCAAGACCTCAAAAGGTTCCAAAAGTTAATCCAACAAGGAAAGAATGCCCTCAGAATTCTGACAGGGCTCTACACGGGTCACTGCAGACTGAGGAGCCACATGTACAAGTTGGGAATAACAAACACCCAGCTTTGCAGATACTGTGAAGAGAAGGAGGAGTCCTCTGAGCATATACTAGTACACTGCGATGCCCTAGCGAGGCGCAGACTCAACAGATTTGGGAAACACATTCTACACCCAAGCAATATCAGTAACTTAGAACCCACAAAAATCCTGACTTTTGTACAGGAGTTAGGGCTGCTAGGGGAGTTGTAAATTCAGTAGGGGGGCACAATAGACCAAAATTGGTCGCGGTGCACCACTTCCCCAACAACAAATAATAATAAGCCAAAGCTGACTTTCTGTTAATTCATTCAAATCTGTAACCCCACCTTACAACGAGTACACCCAGAGAAATCTAACACAAATTGGCGAGACTGAAATCGGCTTCAATTTAGATTTTCTTCATCTTGATTTCTTAAGACGAAAACTGACCGAATACGAGAAGACAATTGATCTCGCCTTCGAACTTGTGGGCGAGGGAAGTGCGGGGAGCCATAAGCGCGATCAAAAAATTAAAACAATTCGTCTGCTAAGACGCTGCAAGAGCGACGACTGCTTTAAAAATCGCAGAGCTGCGATTTTTGAAAATGAGAAGCCAAAGAAAGCAGATGGGTAAAAAGGGATGTGTAAAAATAATGCAACGGACGATTAACTGGGCCTAAAGCAGCTTCTAAAAGAGTTCGATTTAGAAGTAACATTAAAATATATACATGGTTAGTAAAAGTGCTTAAATTCAAATAACATACATACCAGAGAACTGCAAAAATCACCTTTTTCTTGATTGCGTCATGCACAAAAATTCTTACTCACATTTATTCATCGCACAAAGCTCTAGACTCAACTCAACTCAAACCGCATTCGCATCGAACGGTTGTGTCAGAGTTTTTTGATCCAACATTTTTGTTCACATTTATTCACGCATCAAATATTTTCAATCAAACAGACTCAACTCACACCGCAATCGCATCGAACGGTTGAACTAGAACTTTTTTATGCGACACTTGTGTGTTCGATCGAACAGAACTCAGCCAACTCAGGCCAACGCATTGCGAGAGACATAGGAGAGAGAGAAGTTTTATGTTTTAGCATATGCGTCTTTGCATGAGTTTATTCATACGAGATGATTTTCGTTCGCTCAGAATAATCGTCGTCGAGCTAAGCGATCAAATCACCCGAAGTGAATGGAATGAAGCGAGCTTGATTATTAATCAGAGTGCCAACAATTGAATTGAATAAAACTCAAGGGCGAGCATGTTGCGCATGCAAGTTCGAAGCTTTGATCGCAACGCCAGTTTATTCGTGTATTGATTAATGTGTGAGCGATTTGCAATCGAATGAAGCCGTTCTCTGATACATACACAGATGCATAGAAAAGAAGCGGCCTGCAGCGTGCTGTGTCGCTATAGACTATGTGCTGTTTTGTTGGTCAAAGAACCTTGTATTCGTTTGAAAAACTTTGTATTTTTTTTTCAACTTTATATAATCTGGCGCAACAATTAAAAGTACATATGTCGAAAAAGATGACATAAAGAAAGCCCTTCCGTCAACCGGTCTGCAGATACTGTTTCACACTGATACTATTCCTTTTAAGTCTAAGGTAAGCGAAATAGTATGTTAAGTTAAATATTTTATTAGTATTATTTATATTATGATTGCTAAAATATAATTTTTAATTTTTTTTTATTGTTCTTCAGTTAGGAATGGACGAAGTAATGGTATGCATGCCACCGGTTGGATCGGCATCTTCTAAGATCTCCAAAGTAACAACCTGACTGTCGACGTCAACGAAGGATATATGTATTAAACTATCCGAAAAACTGTTCTTAGTATTATATATGTACAATCCTTCATATTTTTAGTTATAATAAATATAATAAAATAAAATTCAAGTCAAGTAAAATTCAAATCCAAGAAGATCTATTCTTGAAATCAGACTTCGTATACTAACTTTCAAGCAGATCTTTGCTTGATATGAAGCCGATTTAATTTGATTGATTTGATTTCAGTATTTTCGGCTTGAATCTAAGAATATTCTGACTTAGCGTACTTTTGACATTAAAACTGCTTGATATCAAGCACGGTCGGCTTGGTTTTTTCTCTAAGTGTAGGGAATCGGGACTTTATACTAAGTCTGTGACCACTATTACTAATACTACTACAAAAGTTAATAACTTCCTTAATGTTCCTTAAATGTTTGAAAGCATATAATATTAACAATCAGCGAATAGGAATATTTCTGTTTGTTGCAAATATCTTGTCAAAATTATAAATCCATCGAATCAAGAACAGATACCAATGATACCAAAAGGTAGGTAGCTAGGTATTTCCGGCTGGCCCCATGTAGGGGGGCCACACATAGACCTTACGGTCCTTAGTGAGGCCGGGTGCTTTATGGTACCAATTCCTTCAGAAATCCTGTAGGATCCTTGACGTTTTGGCAAATGCCAGTAGTTGTTTGGGGGAGCTCTTGGCTGCCTCTTCCAGAGTGGTGAAGCTTGGGGAGTGCAGATGTATTAGTCTTGTCGTGGCGATTGCAGGGCAGCTGCTACTCCAGGTTCCTGGCATTTCCTGCAGGTGTCTGCTGTCGTGATGCCTAGCTTTATCGCGTGAGCGGCTGCTAGGCAGTGACCAGTTAATATGCCTATAAGCAGTCTGCAGTCTCTTCTTTGGAGCTGCAGCGTATAGTGTGTGAGTTTTTTGTCTCTCTTCTTGCACATAATTTTGGAGATTCTGCAGCCGGTCGTGTTCTTCCACTTTTCCTCTGCTTTTTTCTCCGCTATCTCTTCCATCTTGCTGTATAGCGTCTGTAGGGAGATAGGTATGTTTAGTGTTGCTTCTTGGCTTAGTGCGACCCCGGCTTTTGCAAGAGTGTCCGCCATTTCGTTTCCATCAATGCCCTGGTGGCTGGGAATCCAATAGATTAGAGTAGACCGCAGCGCCCCCGTTATGCAGACCAGTGCCTGCCGCTGGGCCTTTTCCATCAGCTTTAGATATGTGGACTTCTCTGTGGCTTGCCACCATACCAATATACCGTGTAGTAGTATCGGTCGTATAACTGATATGAAGAGCCAGAGTGTTAGTCTTGGTGATAGGCCCCAAGTGCTGCTTAGCATCTTCTGGGATGCATATAGCGCATTGGTTGCCTTTTTCACCCTTTCCTCCACATTGAGTCTCCAGGATAGTTTACTATCGATTACTACTCCAAGGTATTTTACGTTGTTTTTTGGCGTTAGCGGTGTTCCATTTATCGTGGGTGGAGTCCATTGCGGTACCTTGTATCTCTTGGTGAAGAGAATGAGGTCCGTCTTCTCCGCATTGATGCTAAGTCCGGCTTCTGTGGCCCACTTTATTATCTCTCTGATACCAAAAACAAAAAGCAGAAATAAATTGAGTGATTATACCACAAAAAATAACACTTATATAAACGATAGACTTTTGATCTATTGCCTTTAATTAACACACAACAGACAGGCCTGTTCTGGTGATTAGTTTCGGCAAAATTTCTCATATCTTTGAAAAGAATTCGATCTTCAGAATCGCATTTCAATTCAATCTGAACTTTTTTAAAAATAAATTAGCTTGTTAAAATATCATATACAGTTTTAAATTGGCAACCTTTTTGCAAATAATTTACAGAATTTTTAAAACCACGCCCAAAAATCATTTATTTCTTGAGTACATACAAAACAATGACAACAGAAAAGTGAATTTTTTTGGAAGTACACACTTTTGAGGCCGTTTTAGAGGATTGTAAAACCTAGTTCAGAAGAGTTGTTTTGTAACTCAAAAGCTTAATTTGTGCTAAAGAAAGTATGCGAAAAATTAAAAAAATTCGATTTTTAAAAATTTATTCTGCTGATTGTCAGCTACAACTTTAACAGTTTGCAGCTATCACCAAAACTGAATGAGCTGTTTGCCCAAAACTAATGACACATTTTTTTTTGTTGTCACACCCAATTCCAAAAACTTTAAAGGTCCAAAAAAAAAGTGCTACCAATCTACCCAAACGCTGATAGGGATTTACTCAGATCGGGTAGCACTATCGATTCCGCTTGTTAGTTTTTATACCCGTTACTCGTAGAGTAAAAAGGGTATACTAAAGTCGTGCAAATGTATGTAACAGGCATTATTTTATCAAATGGGTCATTGCAGACAATTCTACACAAAGATTTGTACTTATTCCCATATAAAATTCAAATTGCTAACAAATTGAACGCGTCGGACTTGCTGATCCGCTTTTAATTTAGCCAGAAGATGCTTTATATGGTTTAACAGGATGAAATCATGTTAAAATGTCCTTTTAAGTCTGACGGGGCCTATCTTGTTCTAAACTGCAACGTAAACAAACAAAATTCTCGAATAGGGAGTGCATTACATTACAGTTTCTGGAGAACGTTGCTAGAGCAGCTATGATGATTTCCATACACAACAAAAAAAGTTATTTGTTTCTTAATGTAGCAATCATCAACCACCATATATTTACCTTCTCTCTTCTTCGCAGAAATCTTTGCTGCAAGTCCATCTTTTTAAATCGTTGCATTTTAGTTAGATTAATTTATTACTTTTGCCATTTCCACTGTGCCGACGACATTCACCTACTTTCAGAAACACCGCAATTCCCTCCCTTGCCATCAATCTTCCAATTACTCACAGAAAATGTATTGCCACACTACTGCACTGCCACATCTACATCTCAGTCTCAGTTGCGGTCTCTGAGCAGAAATTGTCAAGCAGTCTGGCAGCTTTTATCGTTGCACGGCTTGAGTCGGGTCTGGTTCCTGCTTGTCTCGCGCATATGTCGGCTTCCATGTGTAACAGTCAAGCTGACGTCCGACATCGCTGTTAGTTGAGTAGCTGAGAAATTACACCCACGAGCTTGGAGCGCCTCCCGGCTCCTCCTCCCTGTTTGCACACACTTTTTCAACAAACGGACGGACGTCGAACGTTTTACAGCCAAATGACAAGTGCTTAGGGTGTAAGGGAGTGTGTGTGTGTGTGTGTGTGCCCATTTTCAGTTTTGAAGGGGGCCGAGACTGGCCAAGCACTTGGCTCACGCTTACGCGGCTTTCAAATTTAGCGTATTAACTCATTAAATGTTCAAAAGCTCATTGCCTGCGAAATGTGCACACATTTGTGTGCGAGGATGTGCTTATAAAGGAGGAAGGCAGAGGTAGACGGAGAGTGAGAGGATGTGAGAGTGTGAATTATGCATATGTGTCGACTGCGCTGTTGTTGTCACTTGGCTGTGTCGTTGACAGTTTTTTACACCACGTAGCCATATCCATTGGACATGAGAGTGAGAGTATATGGGGCTAATGTAAATTATGCGATAATATGCTTATTTTGCATAAGTTTAGTACTCAGACAAGCTATATTTGCAGGCTAGCGGAAAAATGTCTAAAAAAGATTGAGAAAATAGACAATAGGAAGTTTAGTGTTTGAAATTAGTAGAGTACGCACACTTTCTAAGGAACTTCGTAATGAAAAATTGGCTTCTCATTCAAAAAAAGAAA
The DNA here is from genome assembly GCA_018904275.1 of Lordiphosa clarofinis. Classification (NCBI taxonomy): domain Eukaryota; kingdom Metazoa; phylum Arthropoda; class Insecta; order Diptera; family Drosophilidae; genus Lordiphosa; species Lordiphosa clarofinis. The sequence continues at coordinate 102,711 of JAEIGQ010000087.1, forward strand.
CTTCGCACTCCCACTTATTGAATCTTTTGCAGAAGGGAAAATTTAAAAACCAGTGGTAGACTGTGTGGCGCGATGATACACAACCTACAAAATGTTGGAACGTTTAATAACTCAGAGTTCTTTAAAAGAGCTCCACATAAAAAAATCTAAGTCGAAAGTAGTTCCAAATATATGTAGTTTGCTGCAGCCAATTTATAAAACTTCTTGAAAGCTGCAGGATTCACAATTACCAACAAGTGATTTATATTACGCTTGCTTTTCATGCCGAGCAGTTGTTCTGAAATCTTTAGCACAATATTGTTTATTACTACACAGAAAAAAATGATAAATATGAGCTGGGAATCAAGATTATATTTTTTCATATCCATACAAAGCCGCTATGACAAACTTGAAATTGACCTGTGATTTCATAATGATATTTTTAAGATCAAAGTGATATTTTACAATTTCAATATTACACAAAGAAAAAATGAATTACGAATAGCAGGTTGTAAGTCTATGCCCTTTTATTTGCTTAGTCGAACTTGGGACCAGTTGCTCTTCACAAATTGGCATGGCATCTTACCACACTGTGCTATTGGGCATAACTGTGAGCCTACTAAAACATATTTTTACGTTGCTTGATGTTTTGAAATGAAAATGTCTTTGTCTCATTTCTATTTCGCATTCTCTATACTTCCCTTTCTTCTAGTTAGAATTTCAAATATTTAAAATATTATTATAGATATTTAACAAAATGTCAAATTAACCTGCCCATATCAAATTAATAAGGTTCTTACTTTTTTCTGTGTATCTAAGTGCCTCGAAGGTTAGTAGCAGTACCAATATTGGCTACATGGTTCTAAGACCCCAGATTTCCAACTTTTTTAACTTCTGACCAAAATAAGTAGCAAAGCAGCACATTACAGACAAGCTGAAGCTTCAGAAAGAAATTCTTAATGAGAGTTTGTACAATTCAACTTTAAAACCAAAAAAGTTCATGAAAGTAATAAACAAATATCAAATATCAAGTACGTAAATGATTTTATAGATTCCTTCGAAAATTGTCAAAAAGAACACGAAACTTTGGAAAGGTCAGAAAAAATTCGAACTATTCCAGCAACTCAGTTATCAGTAGGGTTGTCGGAAATATTATCGATATATCCATATTTTTCCCCAAAATGACGAATATCATTATCGCGATATATCGGAAATCGATTTTTTTTTTTGGTGATATTTTTCGGTGATATTTTTTTAGCCTTTGGCCACACTGTTGCGAATAACGGATCGGGCTCCTATTAAGTTCTGGATGGCAGAGAAAGACGCATTGCCAGTGCTTTCTGACTAGGCATTGTCATGTTATAAGGAAGGTCCGTGGCGTTTCTGACACCAGAAGCCGAATGACCGATGGGCACATAACTCATCGGGTCTTCCCAAAATCTCTGACTAACGATTACACTATGCAACAATTTTTTGAACCCGGCTTCTAAATAGTTGATCCTTATGTAAAATTTCACGCTGAATTCAAATTTGCTCTCAGCATTTTAGTAGACCTACCCTTTTTCAAAACACTAAAATTGAAAATTTCGCGATATCTCGAAAACCGTTCTACTTTTGACATACCTGAGAGCAGATTTGAATTCAGCGTGAAATTTTACACTAGAATCGATTGCTAAAAGTGCGGGATACAAAAACTTTTCAAATTTTGTGACATAGTGTTATTTGTAAAATCAGAAGTTTTAACGTTTCGTAGATTAATAGGCTTTGTTCACTGAGCACATTTAACATCCAACATTCTGAGTTTAAATGTCAACATTTTTAATCTTTTGATCCATAAATTTAAGTTCATATACATTTATGAATTTATGCATTATGTTCAAAATGAAATAAAAATAAATATATTTTATTAATTTAATATGTAAATATACATTAAATCTATTTTTCTAAACGCAGTCAGATTGTTCCTCTTATTTCGCGTCAAATGACTCCTCATCTCAAAAGACCAGTTCATTGTTGAAAAATATCGAAAATATCGATGTTTTGGCATCAAAATATTTATATCGAAATGAAACCTTTTTAATATTGCAAAAAATATCGATAAAGATATTTTTAAAATATTCGACAACCCTAGTTATCAGTTGAACGATATTCTTAAGCACTTAAGTTTGATTTTTCTGATCTAAGAAATCTAAGAGCTAGTATATATGAACAGCTCCTAAAATATATAGCGCTTATTACTTTGAACAAGCAACTAAAATTACAATATTGAAATAAAGAACATTATTAAGTTAAAAAAAAGTGCAAATAAATCGAAACTATTCCTTCATGCTTAAGCAAACCGAAATTCGCTCCAAATCCTTGGGTTCAGGCGTTCCAGTAACCGGTCCGCGAACCGAACCTTAGGCTTTACAACGGGCTCGAACTCCGGACCGAAACTTTTGCAAAATTGTATAGGTTAGCAGCCTTGGTTTTAATAAAACTTACAAGGTCCTTTTTACATTTACAAATAATATCTTTAAAAATAGAGGCAAGCTAACTTCGGCTCGACCGAAGTTTATATACCCTTGGAGGTCGATATATGCCTGATAGTTTGTATGGCAGCTAGAGGGTATATTAAAATTGTCCGGATGTTTGTAACGCATAGAAGGAAGCATCTCCGACCACATAAAGTATATATATTCTTGATCAGCATAACGAGCTGAGTTGATATAGCCATGTCCGTCTGTCCGTCCGTCTGTCCGTCTGTTTCTATGCTATCTTCTACGTCAGTTTTAAAGCTATCTTAACCAAACTTTGCGCGAAGTCTTTTGGTACCAATACGCTGCACATTTGTCGGAACCGGCCGGATCGGATGACTATAGCATATAGCTCCCAGAGAAACGATCGGTTGAAAAACTAGTTTTAGTGAGAAAAACTTTTTTGTTTTCAATGTTATCGCTCCCAACGCTCATATTTATAAGTTTTTAATAATTTTACATAATTTCATTAAGCCTTGTCGAAATCGGACCACTATATAGTATAGCTGCCATACAAACTGTCTGGCATATATCAAGCTCCAAGGGTATATAAACTTCGGTCGAGCCGAAGTTAGCTGGCCTCTATTTTTTATTTTTTTTTTATGAAAAAAAGCCCATGTGGTGCATGAAGTTTGCATGGGAGTGTTGTCCAGCTGAAATATTCATCTATCTTAGTAAAGATCGTCTGCAAACTTTTTTAATTCACTGTCTCCACAGAGAAAAAAAGATCAAATCAATTTTGAATTCAGGTGAATAACCTGATTAAAATGAACTTTTAAAAATATCAATATTTTTATTTCATTTTGTCAAGAAAATAATATCTTTATAATCCAAAATAATACCATTCACTTATTTTGCTTGTCCTCACTCTCCAGGTCGTCGGGGACAACTGACCAGCCGCTCGTTCGTTAGCTTGGATCGCCCACTACCAAATCCAGTCGGTGCGCGCACGCTCCAAAGTACAGTTCAGCAACCGTGTTTTGTCGAGGTACTCAGGAAACTATTTTTGAGATGGTAGGTTCACTTTCCTTTAGTCCTTGAATTAGTCCACGATCCACCGCTGGCAAATGCCGAAAAGTCGACATATTTAAATGTGCTTTCTTTAACAAATACTTCATTAACATTTTCAATTTATTTTATATACTTAATAAAAAGCATCCTCTTTGTAACACGTTGACAGTCAAATGCAAACTGATTTCTGGTAGCAACACTGCGTATGAGTTATTAAAAAAAATGTTAAAACTTTGTTTACTCATATTAGGGTGGTAAGAGCATAAACATTAAAATTTGATACTCAGCGGGCCAAATCTAATGCACATGTACTCATTTCCCTGAAGTAGTTCGGTTTGAAATTGGGTAAGTATGAAAAAAAAACATATTTCCTCTGAACAACTTGTGAACTGATTCATTACTGGCTCTGAACCAATAAATCATCTTACTCCAGAATATTACCCTACAGACTTAAACAATTTTCAAGATATGAATCCGGCTCAAGTTCATCCGACTGGTTCAAAATCAGGAACATATCGAACATTATACTACCTACCTACAGACCCAGTATTTAGATCGTAGCTAAAATAATTTCTGAGTAATGTCATCAAACCACTTTTGAACCGGTACATCCAGATTGTTGGATACCGGGAAAATATCTAACTTTATACTAACAACCTAGAGACCAAGTTTCCAGCTGATCCTATAAAGGTTCTTCCTGGTATACTGCTTTAAGCTGTTTTTCCAAAATCGAATTAGGATCTCTACCTAATACTAGATTTACAAAAACAAATCTTTGAATGTGGAATTAAACACTGGAACTCAACTAATTTAGAACGTTTTTCCTAAGCTGGGTATCAAAGCGTCCTTTACCTTATTTTCATCATTATATCTCCATACACTCACCCACATATACACGCACTCTCATCACAAGGACCACCGTTTAAAATTCCCTTTTGTAAATGTCCAAGCACTTCGCTTTATGCAATTTAAATTAATTTCTATAATTATTTCAGTGCCTTAAATGACTTTATTTAAAGCTCTCTCACACACACACACAAAAGGTCGTCTACTGCACGTCCGTACTTTCACTTGGCTCGCCTTACGCATACAACCATATAAACAAACAGCTGTGTGTACTTCCGCTACATTGCATGCGCTTAAATATTTCATATAGAAATTTGTGGCTGGCAAAAATGACAGCTGCGTGTGGAAAATAATTAAGAAGTAGTTTTGCCTTTGATGACCCTGGCCACAGCCGCCTTGCCCCATAGGCAATGCAATGTGTTGCATGCCGCAGACACTTTGGCGACGGCAATTACGTATACGACGCGTGGCCGTCTCGTGTGACTGGGAACCTCCTCAAAAGCTTTCTGCAGCAAGGAAACAAACGACTGACAACGATTTAGTTAAAAAAAATTGTGCACTTGATTGCTTTTGGCATGAATTCGAACTGCATACAAATTTCTGGCAATAATTGCAGCTACAGGAAATGTAAACAAGTTCCGGGGTACACTAGTGATTTACACACGGCAACAAGTAATTGTATTTGCTTTAAAAGTTAGGTTCATAGACGGAATTTTTTAGCTTACCCTAAGAGAAAAATTAGAGGCAAGCTAACTTCGGCTCGACCGAATGGCTATATCAACTCAGCTCGTCATGCTGAATATATATACTTTATGTGGTCGAAGATGCTTCCTCCTCTGCGTTACAAACAATCGGACGATTTCAATATACCCTCTCCAAGGGTATAAAAACGGGAAATTTCAAACTTGAAGCAAGAATGTTTGATGTCAGAATTACGGTAAAAAAAATGAAATATTGATCCTGGTATACCTATGCCGAGTGTACATGTTTAGTAGGCTAAGCCTACAACTTCAAGCCAATGTAAAAAAATCACTATACAGAATAAGTTAGATATAAAATAATTAATATAACCTTGAGAATATTGAGAATTTGTCATCATTTGTCAACGAAAATTTACTAATTCAGTAACCCTGAGGCTCCTGAATCAGTCGACATGCTCACTTTGGTGATTGTTAGTGTCTTCTGTCACCTTTAGTTATGAAATCATTTCATTCATAATATTTGTATTTCAAAATTGTGGGCCATCGCCTCTCAAGAAAATTATATTAAATAGAAAAATATCATTTATTTTTTGTTTTAAATAGGTTTAAATATTACCTGTAGCTTCTTAAACGCAGTCTGGGTTTTTTCACTCTGAATTTCGGCATTCTTGTGACTCAAAATAATTTCTGCTTTCAGCTCCAATTTGTGCAAGTTCTTTTCATAAGCTTTTTGCAGCTTTCACAATATTTTTCAAATTGTGAATCGTGCTGGAATCACACACACTAGATTTTGGTTCCACGACAAAACAATTTCAACACATCAATTCAACACACGTCAATTCAACACACGTCAATTCAACATACGTCAATTCAACTCACGTCAATTCAACACAAAACAGTCTTCACAAAAAAAAAGTCAACACACGTCTTTAAGTCATTTCACCCAACACAACAATTTAACACTTCGTCAATTCAATTCAAACCAAATTTAAATCTAATAATAAATTAATTATTTAGTTTTGAGTTGAATTGACGTGTTGAAATTGTTTTGTGTTCAATTAACGTGTGTTGAATTGTTGTGTTGGGTGTTTGTTTTGTGTTGAATTGACGGATTGTTGAATTGTGTAGTTGGGTGAAATGACTGTGTGTTTTATAGACGTGTCACCCTAGATTTTTAGTCTCAAACCCAAAAAATGATATGAAGTCCAAAAAAGGGTAGCAAATTGTCATGATAAAATTGTAAATTGTCATTTGATTAAATTAGAATGCATTGACTTTTACTCCATAAAATATTTCAAACAATACGTAAACTTTGTGATTGATACGCCTGATAATATGCCTGCAGGTTTTTTATATGGCAGAAATAAGGCCCGTATGCTATAGTCATCCGATCCGGCCTGTTCCGACAAATGTGCACCGTATGTGTACTAGGATGTCCCAAAAAATAATACAGTTTTTTTTTACGCTTGTCAGTAACGTGTCAATGTGCTTTCGATTACTTGTTATTTGGTTATATCAAGGACAATAAAATATGAAGATGCACTTCACTTTAAAATCTGATCCGAAAATTTTAAAGCAGCAAACAAGCATTTACACAAATTTAAAACGCAGTTCTAAAAGTGGTATTATTTTAATAGGTGTCGTAATACTTTAAATAACGGGCTTAAAACTATTGTCTAATAGAAGAGTTCCTAGCAGTTTTACTTAACAATATCCGTAAAGTGAATTCAACTAATGAAAGCTAAATGATAGCGCGAATATCACTTTTCGCTAGTGTATTTTAAAGAATTATCCTTCAAAACATAGCAAATGCAAAAAAAACAATGGCAAAAAGCTAAACCTGCTAAAATATCGAAAAGCAACTCTGTTAGTACTAAAAGAAAGCGCACTGAGTGCACTGCCAATGGTATGACGCTCCATTTTGCTCTGTTTCCTTTGCGCAGAAGACATGGCCGTTAGATAATGCGTATGTGTCTAAATATCTAAATATGGATTCCTTGCTTATAAAATTAAATAGGCAAGCGTTCGGTCAAAATTTTTGCGGTAACTATATATGTACACAGAAAAAAAAAAGATCAAATATCAGCCCTATCTTTAATAATATCGAAATAATATCAATTTTTCATATCGATGTGATACTATTTCTACCAAAACATATGGACGCTATAATATCAACTTGATATTTTTTTCAGATGAAGGCCGATTTGATACTCAAAATACCCGTATGATACTAAATATCGTGATCTTTTTTTTCTGTGTATATTAAAATTTTATGATTGTTCCTGACAGCTTTATTTTAATACATATTTGACGTAGATTAGAGAGAAACAACACATCAATAGAAGCTCTGCGCGTGCTGAAACGGGAGAGGTTTCTCTACATTGTGCCACCAACTTAGGTTGGGCCAGCAATAATTTTGCTATCGGAAGATTGACAAAAGCAGGTTGGAAAACCTTTAAATGCACTGTACACGTGCCTACTAATACGTTTAGGAACAATAACCTGCCTCAACATGGCGCATGTTGCCGGCTGTCTCATACATATAGACATACCTAGTTCGTTAAGGCAATGATGGACGGCTCCCAAATCAAAGGGGCTGCAGAACAGCGCGCAATCAGCCTGGCCCAGGCAATGGAGAGAGCTTGCGACGCAGCAATGGCACGCAAGAAGAAAGGCGGAAATAAAAACAAACCCGTACATTGGTGGAGCCAAGAAATCGAGTACTATCGCACGGACTGCCACAGCTCGAGAAGACGGTATCAACGGGCGATGAAGCGATGCTTGAGAAGACCATTGGACCTACATGCCAAGCACCAGGCTGAAACACTGCTTGTCTCTTTTCAAGCACACCGAGCCGCGCTAAGAAAGGCCATCAAGCGCAGTAAAGCAAACTGTTGGAAACAGCTCTGCGATGAGGCCGAGGACCAACCTTTCGGTCAGGCCTACAAGGTGGTAATGGGAAAGCTTGCGAGACGGCCCACACCCACGTGCCCAACGCAACTAGGAACTATCGTCGAAACCCTGTTTCCGCTCCAGCCGGAAATTCAAGCGACGACATGGACAGACACGGATGAGGGACCTGAACATACTACAGATGCAGATGAGGTACGCGCGGCCCTATCGCGCGTAAATGCAGATAAGGCTCCGGGACCAGATGGGATCCCAACCAGAGCAATAAAAATTATCGTCGAAGCCTATCCAGAAATATTCGCAGACCTATACAACTGTTGCATCCGCGAACGTGTCTTCCCACAGAGATGGAAGCTCCAAAGATTGGTACTACTCCCAAAAGGCGACAAGAACGCAGAGGACCCCACGGCATACAGACCATTATGCATGCTGGACACAATCAGCAAACTTTTCGAGAGAATAATTTGCAATCGTCTTGAGAAGGAACTTCTGACCAGACACGGCCTCTCAGACTATCAGTTCGGCACGATTGACGCCATTTCGACGGTAGTGAAGATAGCCAGTGATGCCACTGCCGGGAAAAGATGGCAAGGAGGCACAAAAAAGTACTGTCTAGTCACAACATTAGACGTCAGAAATGCCTTTAACTCTGCTAACTGGACCAAGATCCTTCAAGCACTTGTAAGGCTCCGCATACCCAAATACCTGGTGCAGCTGGTGACCACTTATTTCGCAAACCGAACACTGCTGTATGATACGTTGGAAGGACGGAAAACACATCGGGTTACAGGCGGTGTTCCACAGGGCTCGGTTATAGGGCCGATGTTGTGGAACGTAATGTACGACGGGGTTCTCCGCCTAAACACGCCGGCAGGAGTGAAAATCATAGGTTTCGCAGACGACATAGCCATCACGGCTGTGGCTAAAAACCTAAGTGACGTAGAAGCCAAAACCACTGAGACTGTGGTACAAGTCACCAAATGGCTCGACGCAAATGGGCTAAGCTTGGCTCCCCACAAAACCGAGTCTGTCCTCATAAGCAGTAGGAAACGAGTAGAAACTGCCAGGGTGAGAGTCGGAGATCAACTGATAAGATCGAAAGAGGCCATCAAGTACCTGGGGGTAATGTTAGACCACAGACTCAGCTTTAAAAGCCACTTGGAGTACGTAGAAGAGAAGGCTGTTAAGGCCATAAATGCATTAACCGGGATAACGGCGAACATTGGCGGACCACGACAGCGAAGCAGATGGCTGATCTGCAATGTGGTCAGGTCAATCATCCTATATGCATCGCCAATATGGGCCCCAGCAATGGCGGTCCCTTCCTACAGCCGTGGATGCAAAAGGCGCGTACAGAAAATGTACCCTCCGAGTAATAAGTGGTTTCCGAACAGTGTCAGAGGACGCAGCACTCGTTCTCGCTGGAATGGCCCCTCTCGACCTACTAGCGACAGAAAGTAGAAGCCCTCCTACAGATGAGTTGCGACGGGCGGCTACAATGACACAGTGGCAAATGAGGTGGAGGTCTACAACCAACGGCAGCTGGACAAAGAGACTGATAGCGGACATTCGGCCGTGGGTGGGTAGAAAACACGGACAAATCGACTTCTATTTGACGCAGCTACTGACGGGACACGGATGCTTTAAATCCTATCTCTATAGGTTTAAGCACGAGACGGATCCGTTTTGCACACACTGTGCACGGTCCATAGAAGACGCAGAGCATTTCTTTTTGTCTGTCCGAGATTTTCTGCAGAACGGGAAGAGCTAAGCCTAGGTATTGGGAGGCCATTCACAGTCGTTGACTTGATGGACATCCTTCTTAGCTCGCAAAACAACTGGGATGCAATTTGCACCATGGCCGCAGAAATCATCAAGACCTTGCGTCGCGCTGAAAGACAGCGCAATTTAAATTCAAATCCTATTTATGGATCTAGTTGAGGCTTTCATGCCTTCTCCCCCTAATACTTAGCGGTGGTACCGCGAGAGGGAATCGGAGAATAGGGGTGGTTTTAGTGGTTGAGGAACTCCAAGTCCCACACTTTGAGGCTTACAATGCTTTCCCCCCTATAACAAAAAAAAAAACCTAGTTCGGTAAGTACACACATATCTATGTACAATGTACATGCTTAAGTACATTCTTCCTTTTAAGTAAAAATATGTGCAATGTACATTAGGGGGTTCGATTTTTTTTTTCGCGAACGAAATCTACGGTCCATTCTAAGACAATTTCACCAAGAAACCATGGGTCTACAATGAATTCGTAGTCCGCGCAAATCGACTTCAAATATTTATGTTGCATTTTCCAAAAACCGTACTCTATATCCCCCAGAGTTTGCAATTATCTAAAAAATTTTAGAGAGAAGCCACACAAAGTGACAAAGAAGCCATACAGTGAGTCAAGTGCTGCCCAGCAAAAAAATTTTGTTTTCCTAATAACTCGACTATTGTTCATCCGATCTTCCTCCGATCTTCCTCATTGGCGAATCGATAAATAATCATGTTTACAAAATATCTCTGGAAGGTACAAACCATCTATCTGCAAAACTGTGGGAAATATGAGGTTTTTTCTCAATTGCGGGGTCGGGAGGGGGCGTGGCAACCTGTGACATAAAAATTTATCTGCCTGCAACTACAAGAAATATTTGTCCCATACGTGTCAAACCTCTATAACTTACCATATAAAAGATCTGGACTTTTATATGGACTTACAAACATCCGGACAATTTCAATATACCCTCTCCAAGGGTATAAAAAATTTAAAATTTTTTTTTAAAATTATGATTAAGGGTCAGACCAGAATGGTGACAATTCTGCGTCGATTTCACTTTATATCATCAAATCGGTTGAGACCGGACAACTACAGTCATGGATTTGACGAGGAAGACTACAAACCACCAAAACAACCATCTGGGGGGTTCAGCCTGTCGGTGTAAAATATGAGTAGATTCCCGTCAACCAAACCATTGCCGACCTCAGTATAAACTCGTTTCAAATATTTGTGTATTCATTGAAAAAATATGCATTTAAAAATATGGTGGTGGGAAAACTCTAAAAACTTTACGAAATATATACGAATAATAAAATTGGAGTCATACAGCTTTTATATGGCTCTTATGTATACTAAGTCTTATAATGGATTTCCTACATTAAAGTGCCAAGAGTTGAGTTGAACTGCGCACTTTTCATATCTCTATCGATTTGGCTTGTCATATTGAAAATGCTATTCTTATACTTTAGCAAAAGTAAAAGATTGTTTCCTACAAACTTATGGTGCTAAGCAATGGTTGTCCATTTTAAATAGTCAATCAATTCTGAAATTTAAAGAGAAAAATACAAACGATTTTGCTTATTAAGCTGCTTCTCATGAAAGGGTCGCTATTACTGCAGCGCAATTCCAGTGTAAGTGACACCTTTAACCAGGAGCAGGCAATTGCTTTTAATGAACATTATTGTTAAGAGAACGATTTACTTAATTTTGTTTTACAGCAGTACACAATATCTGCATTGTAAATAATGCGTTAAATAAATACGTCGTAGGATATATAAAATACAATAAATAACTAGTACAAAAAATCTGTTCATGCTCGATGATTCATCTTGGTTTGTTTTGTTTTTAAATGTTTGTATATGACAAAATGTTTAGACAGTCTAATCTGCATTGGCATCAATTAGAGCAGGCACTTCTGATTGATCAATGGGCGTGGCAGTGGAAGCATCACCCACAATTTCCTGAGATTCTGGCACATTAGGGGCAGTTTGGTCTTCGGCATCCTTGATGCTGCTGCTGGGGGCATCTCCAGCTGCCTGAGGGTCCAGAATTGGCTGTTCTTCTGCTTGTTCGGCTGTTGTGCTGGCAGTCTCTGACTCTGCGCCGTTGGCTGTGGTAGATGCTGCAGCAGCGGCTGCAGCTGCAGCTGCCTTTGCCTTGGACTTCTTCTCCTTCTTTTTATTGTTTTTCTTGGCATTATTGGCCTTTTGCTGCTGTTCTGCAGCTGATGATTTGTATTTATCTTCGGTTATCAGTTTGCCCTCGCTGGTGGTCAGCAGCTTCATTTGATTTTGCAGATTGGCCAAAGTTTGTTTCAGCTCGGCACAATTGCGCGACATTAGTTCCATTTTGGCCTTGTCGGTATTCACGGGACTAATTTTAACTGGCTCCGGTTCTGGTGGCAACTGCGGCATGGCGGGAATTTCGATATTATTCTCCCTTAAACTCTTATGCAGTGTTGTTCTCTCCAATTGTAAAGCACGCAGCAGTTTTTGTAGCTGCATAATTTGCTTTTGCTGATGCTCAGATTGCTGTTCTCGCAGCTGTTTCTCAGTGGCCAATTCAATGACCATGACATTGGCCTTTTCATACTTCTGTCGCCAACCCAAAGCTTCTTTTTCAATTTTCTTGGTATGCTTTGACATCTTTTCGAGCTCCACCTTATAGCTGCCAAAGACTTCATTGGATTTTTGTAAAGATTTCTGGAAGTCATCATATTTGGCTGTGTAGATATTGAGCTGTTCCTTCAGCTGATATTCCCGTTCGGTAAGATCCTTGATGGCGCGCTGAGCTTGCAACAGTTTCTCCAGACCAATTTGGTTTTCTCTGTGGAAGAGAAAAAATAGTTGGAAGATTTAATTGATTGCATTTGATCTATTAAAAGTTGGCCAGAGGTTGGATGCTCAAATTTTTTAAACCAAAAGTCGAATCTGTATTGGAAATATTTTACATATGTGCGCCCTTTGTAATTAAGTATTTATAAATGTGTGTGCTTTAACGACCTTTATGATAATCAAACCATCAATTATTAAGCTGGCTCGAAGTCTCGTTATGTTTTCAGATAACTTCAAAAAGCAGGAACACAACACACCACAAAGAAGGCTTGTTGATCGTACAGCTGTTTAATTGGTATCTCTACCAAATCGTCAGCGATCTGCGTCTACTTGTGCTGGCCCCAAAGCCAAGTTGGGGAACGCGCACACTCACAAAGGTACTGGCAGTCAGTACTGTTCTTATGTGTGCCGGTTTTTGCTGTCAAGTCTTTTATGAATTCCCAAACGATTATGGCAGCTCCGGCATGCAAACCCCTCCAAAAACCGATCTTTATTGCCTTGTGTGTGCGAGCATTGATGCGTTGTCCTGTGGGAATGTTATCTTTTAAAACCTTCCACCTACTTTCTGGAGTTCATATATAAATGTAAAATTGGCTTACAGCTCCTCGAACGGGGCCAAGCCAAGCTTCTCTTATGACTGCTTGGAAATGCCAGCTCTAAGCATCTATACTCGCATAACGCAGCCCAAACCATCAATGATCCTCCTCAAAAATTTCTCTTAGAAAAGTACAGGTGATCCTTCTTCAAATCTCTGCAATAGTGAGAAAGCAGATGAGGACCGTACAAATTAAACTTTGTCTCATCCGAGAAAATGATCTAAAAAGATCATTTTATATTTGCATTTGGAGGTACCACATAAACCTCTTCCAACCAAATCCCAACCGAATTCCAGTTCTTACACACACACGGAAATTTTTTTGGATGGTTTCAAACCATCCGTGTTTTGTTAGATTTCGGAAAGCTCTTTTCCCAGTGGCTCCCTCTGTCTATGGTGTCGCTCTCTACATGACAGTCAAATACTACTACGTACCACATCCTAATTGATTTCGTGAAATCAGTTTCGATGTTTTTTTTTTTTTTTTGGCTTGTGTCACATAGAGATGACATATAAGTTGGCCGCTTGATGCATTAGGCCAGATACAGCAGTTTATGGTGAGTTAAGTATGACCAGGTTTTAAGACAACAGTGGTGATTTAGCTTTAGCTATAAAACAGCTAAGCTCAAAACGTTTTTTACTTCCAGGTCGATGTTGATTTCGATTTGCTTTCGCTTCAGTGTGACCGTTCATAAAAAAGTGGCTACGCTTTAAATTTTGTTACGATTGAAATAAAAAGAACGTTGTTGGTTATTTTGCATTCCATATTTAAGTAATTAAATTATAATTATTTATTAAATCTGAGCACAGAGTCATAAGTGCTCGAGTTCTTGGAGCTTGTGCTTGACGTGGTCATAGATGTTCAGGGTTACAAATCTGCACACCCTTCCTAGAATGTTTAAAGTAACAAATTCTTACACAATTTTATTATGCCTCTTCCTCTTTTGATCTGACAAATTTGCTTAAGTCACTTTCCGTGACCATAAACAAATACATAATTAATTGAATTTATCTTAGTAAAGTTGGAAACTTCTAAAAACTACAGATTCTGCCCACATACTATTATTAAAGAAGATTATAAATATTGATTTTACAATTGCATGCGACATTTATTGCTTTCGCGCTGTTTAAATTTTGCGCCAATTGAAAGCAAATCAAGATAAAATCAGGGTGCTTCCACGAAAGCAAATCAATTTTCAGGAATACCACTAAATTCTCGTCCGAAATAGTTCCAAATCAGGCAAGATCATTGTAGATTGATCATTGAATGTATTCGGCATCTATTTAGATTGAACCGTGCAACTTAAGACTTTCATGACATTTGGGATTCATTGCACTGAAACATCAGTATTGCTTCTAGATGTTGAATCCTTTTAATCATTCAGGCTTGCTTTCTTTTGGTATAGAAATATACCAATCTGTGAGTTTGCGGCCAATTTTTAATGAATCTTTGCGAAGTTTTGTTTCTTTTTTAAAATATGATAGGAAAATTTATGCAGTTTTTATTATAACGTCATCTGTTCAGCTATCAGGTACTGTGTTGCAAAAAAAAACCGTTAAAAATAGAACGCAGAAATTTTAAAGCGATTTGCATACAAGCAATTAAATTCTTTTATTTAAATTGTGCATAATGCTTTAAAATATTAAGCTTTTGCGTATACCCGGTATTTGCGTACAAGAGGTTCGTGATATAATATAATCGATATTTACGGTATACTTTATGCGGTTGGAGATGCTTCCTTCTGTGCGTTACAAACATCCGGACAATTTTAATATAATAATGATATGGAGAGGGATTCAGCCCTGTTTTTAACGATGGAACTTCAATTGGAACATCTGGTTTTCTTACTATATTTTCTAATAAGAAAATGGAATCTCTTGAAGTTCTGTGGCACCAACGAATTTTTCGAGAGATTTACAAAATCTCTAGAAATTGTTATGGCACCTTCGTCCTATGTCCACTGGACATTGTAAAGTCATTCTTGGTTTTTTATGTTGGTCCTATGTTCATCCTATGCTTTCACATTTCTTATAAGCCCATTCAGCCGCTAGGTCACTAGCGGTCTGTAAGAAATTACTTGTAGCTAACTTATCTTTGGCTTACATCCTCCGGGTTTTTTTTCGTATTCATTTTGGTTCTTCTAAAAATTTTGCACAACTTTGTAGACGCTAGCAATTTTTGTGTCATTTTCGAAAATTAACAATTCTCATCTGACAGCACTGGCCCACTTGGCGTATTTACAAAATTATTACAAAAAGATACTCAACCAAGTGTGCGCAAATAAAATCGCTCTGAATAACCTCGCACAAATCGAAACATAACAGTTAATTTTTGCACTTAGAGTGTTGATGTATATCAATTATTTTCTCTTATTTTTAACGCTCTTTCAAACACTAATCGCAAAGTATTTCTAGCCTACTGTTTCTATGCCTACACTGAAAGAACAAGGTGAGGGAAAAAGTGTTCTTCCAGAGTTTATAAGAGGACAGAAATACTCATTAAGGGACAGCCTAAACCGCACTATCCTTCAAAATGATGGTGTGTTGGAAATATTTGGGCTTACCAAGAAACTAGAAAAGATATATGTTCAGAAGCTTAAGGAAATTTAATGATTTAAGCCTAGTACGGAGGGCGCTCGAATTTTCCTTCCAGAAATTTGCCTGATATTCCTTTTTGTGGAATGTAAAAACCAGTGTGACCAGATAACATTAAAAAAATATACCGAAAACGGAAAATAAATAAATGGGCCAGCTGATTTGTATTTTGACTTAACCTTAAGATTTAAATAAAATGAGGCACTATGCACAACATGGATGAAGTTGCAGTGGCAGCTGTTAAGTTTAAGAACAAAGACTTCAGAATTGGATTCGCCTGCTGCCAAGAATCTAATGGTCTCCACGGGGCCGGATAAGTCCAATTATAATTGTTTTATTTCCATTTGGTACATCATTCCGGGCGAGGACCAAACTCAGGTACACATAACGCTGCAACGAAATATGGCTCAATTTATGCATTGGGACGTGCCCTCAAACATGACAATATTCCAACATGGCGCTTGAACATAAAAGAATAGTTTCGATTTATAAATACTTATTTATAATGTTGTTTATATAATGTTGTTTTAGAAGATTTGACGATGAATTTTCTATTGCACAATTTTTGTAAGAATCTATATTTGATAAACTTCTTTTCTTTGCAATCAGAAGTTGATTCATCCATTTGGGGCTTCTGGATGTAAGTAACGTGCTACTACTTCTGAACTTTTTTTTGTCGGAAGTTAATAAAGTTAAAAATCTCGGGTCTAAGAGCACTGTAGCCAATACTGGTACTGAGCATATAACAGAAGAACGTTTATCGAACGATTATAGTAAGAAACTCGAAATGAAAAGCAAGAGAAATAAATGGTAAATCCTGGACTTTTTAAGAAGTTTAATTAATTGTCTGCAGCAACAAACAGATGCTTGGACTACGTTCCATTCAAATGTTTTTAGTTGGAGCTTCTTCAAAGAACTCTGAATCAATAAATCCTTAAGAGTCCATCGCGTCACATCGTAGTTTTCTCAATTTTTCAAAAAGCTAAAGAATTTTTAGAGTCCTCCAGGGAATCTCAAAAGATAACATGGTCATCTCTTCCATATCAAGAAATGCTTTCGACGCACATGAGCAACCTTCATCAACATTACTTTCTTCATACTTGCAATTCTTTTCTGCTGTGCAAAGTTCTCTACCTCGATCCATATTCACTCCAATATCGACGGTAATAGTATAAATCTAACCCAAAAGAAATGTCATAGGATTGGAGAACTTCTTGAATGATAGCAGTCAGATAACAAGTAATTTCTATAATTCTATGTGTCGTTGGAAAAACAACTTAATTTGTTGAACCGAACCTAATTTCTTGAAAAAGTGGTCCGGTTCGGGTTCAGGTTCGAGGAGTCGAAAATATTACAGGTTCGGTTCATGGTCCGGTTCGTCGGAGTCAAAAAACCCGAACCGAACCGGTTCTATGGGGTTCGGTTCAGGACCGGTTTGCAGCCTTGGTTGTAAGTGCGGTGTCCAGTTGCTTGTCATTCGTGATGTCCCACAACCATGCATTGTTTTTCACTGCATCAACTAATGCATTTTTGTCGTCATAACTGAAATTTGTGTACTTTTGCTTTGCCTTTTGACAACTGACACAAGGAATAATTGACTGCACAATATTTCTTGAAGGATACAGTCCACACGCTTCATCGATATGGCAACTCTCAAAATTCCTTGTGTGTATTACTTGGCTTTCTGCATCAGAATGAGGCAAGGAAAAATTTCTTCAGCAATTTTTTTCATATGGAGTTTGACAGCTGAAGGAAAATTCGAAAGCCCTCCGTACTAGGCTTTATTTGTGGCTCTAGGAACAAATGTCGCGAAAAAGAGTTGAATCGCAACAGAGAAGTGAATTTTATGGTATTTTCAAAAAGGTAGTTTAGATGTCGCTTCAGAAAATTCAATAGAATTCTGATGCAGAGGGTCGTGAAACTAGATGAGGACTTTAATGGGCGTAGTACAAACGCCCAACGAGGACAGACGGCTTATCCAAAAAGCCAAATAAATACTCATAAATAAGTTTGAAAAACTCCAACTTTTTTGGAATGACTCGTAGTGCAGCATTTATGTTAGTTTTGGTTTGGTGTTCGGCTCATATGCATATCCTTAGCCTTAAAAACCTTAATTTGCTCAACAATTTTTTTATTTATGGAAGCTAGCGTAGAATGTTCGGGTGAAAAATGCTTAGGCCCAAGGACCACTTCATCTCACGGTATATCACATGCCGATCCTTCACTTCTAATTCAGGCACATCAACCCTTTTTAAATTCAACAACAACGTTTTGGCATCTCAAAGGATACTTTGATAAAATAAAAGTAAAATGAAAAAGGAGAAATTGAAATTTTATGTAGCAACTTTAAACTCTTTAAACTCACTGATTCCTTTTTACTTTTACGAATTTGTCGCACATTGAGAAATAGAACCATTTCAAAAAATAACTTCTGGATAAGCATTAGGGTGCTGAAACAAGCGACGAATGCATCAAGGAAAGAATGCGCTCTGGCTCAGCTACTGCAGACAGCGGAGCCACGTGTTCAAGAGGAACCGACAACCCTACTTCTTACCGGCGCAACCCGGCCCGTTATTTTCCGAATTGTACGACGCAATAGATATTACAACAAACACATGGTGCATTGCGTTGATCAAAAGCAAATGACAAAAATAAGAATGTTGTTGTACCCTTTTCGTTATTTCTGCTGCCCACCGCTGATTGAGTGCAAAGAAAAAGAGAAGTATTCTAAGCACATTTCGATGTTCTTGTCGAAGATCCTGGTCTAACCGCTTCGATTTTAAATAACCCAAGGGCTTTTAAAGTCCCGAATCGGAATTCAGTCTTAGTATGTCCTTACTTACTTGCTAAGTATTTCCTTTTCCATAGCCGCCTCCACCTGGGCCTTATTAAGCTTGGCCTGATGCAGTTGCGCTTCCAGTTGCACCTGTTCATTAAGCTTCTCCAAATGCTGTTCGCGCGTTTGATACTGTTCGGCCAGCAGTTTTAACCTAAAAACAAGAGAAGAACATATGGTTATACTGCGTGTGCCAGTGTGTGTGTGTGTGTGTATTGGCCTCTGCCAGCATGCAGTGTCTATATTTAGGCATCTTTGAACTCGCACACCGGTGTGTCCATTGCCTACGCCTTACTTTTTGGTCATTTCGATGTTGTAATCACGCAATTTGATGTTCTCCTCATTGTTTTTGGCCAACGACTTTTGCACTTCGTTGAGAGAGCCCTGAAATTTGGCCTGGCTCTCCTTGCGTCGCTCCTCCTCGACCTTGATCTGCAGCATGCTTTCATTTTTCACAGATTTGATAATGCGCTGCTGTTCGCGGCACACCTCTTGCAGCTTGTCCCGCATCAGCACGCTCTTGTTGAGCTCCCTTTGCTGAAAGATTGGACAAGATAAGTGGGACAAGACACCAGGGATTAAAACCGGTTCACTCACCAGATCCTCTAGTTTCCGCTGCACGGCACGCATTTCGGTGGTTAGCCTGGTCACCGTCTTGTCACTCTCCACCGAACGCTGCAGCAGCAACTTAACCTTCTCCTCACTCGTGGGACAGTCATCGAGAGACTTCAGCACCTGCGGGGGCGGGGACAGGAGTTAAAGGATAATTTACTTGACAACACGTTGCGGTTGCCATTGTTACGCTGGAACTTACCAGCTCCTCTAGTTTTTGATCCCGCTGCTTCTCCTCTCGGGCCACTCGCTTGTTTTTGCTCAACTTTTCCATGCTGTTGAAAGTGATTTTAGAATGCTATTATTAACTTTTTTGTTTCGAATTTTGACTATATTTGTTTTTTTGAAGTTGCTCTGAACAGTGTGACCGTGTACAGAACAGAAATATCCACATTCTGTTAGTGATGGACTTAATAGTTAACATAATTTGGGTGGACCTTGTCTTACTGTTATTGTTAGAGACAACCGAAAACTAAACTAAATCAGCAAATTTTTTAATTTAAACTCAAAATACTATTTATTTAGTTAATATCAGTTATTTGAGCCTGTTCCATATTAGGAGTTGGTATTCGTGTAAACGTTTGCAAGTTAATCTTAAATATATCAATCCAAATTTACATAGAAAAAAATTTCCGTTGGAATTGTAACGAAATCATGAACTTTTATTGACGATATAGTCATATGGGAAGCAGATTGAGCACCTCTAGGAGTTTTGCCTGATTTGCTCCAAATGCTCCGAGTGACAAGAGCGATTTTGTTCTCAGCCAACTGTTCCTTTCACATTCAGAGTAGGAGCAAGACCTTAGGTTCGATAAGTAAAGGAACCAGAGAATCGAAGAAACTATTTTCGGGTTTTTCTACATCACAATACAATAGATTTGCTAAGATAGGTTCTATTTTTTAAAAGACAACCAAGTTACGTAAAAGTCCCCCAAAACTAAGTCCCAGCTTTGCGAGTTCACTCATGCAGAACTTTACTAGCCAACTTAAAGCCAACTGATCACATTCCTGGCTGCTCGAATAAGCTTTTCAACCTTAATTTAGATAGTCGAATACAGTAGAGAGCTTTGTTATTTCTACACTGAGAAAAAAAGTTTCTGATGATTGTCAGGATATTTTCGGTATCCATTTGGATTTGAATTCTTTGCATCTCGACGTCCTTATCATATCTGCCCCATGATTGAAAGACTATTTGAAGCGCACCCCAATAGCCATTTAAGCTTAGCACATTAGAACTAATATCTTCTAATATAATTTTATCGTTCTCTATGTTTTTCTTTATGTTAATGCTAATTTAGATTTATGGATTAAATAGGAATATTTTGCAAATGTTTATCAGACAATAATCAGACGAATGAGACTTTTTAGCCTAATTTTCAGTATTTTGCGAGTGGATTTCAAATTAATTATTTCGCGCTCTCAACACGCGACCATCTCTACAAGCAGCTCTGGCTGTTAACTTAACAGCACATTGGGAGCAATAACAGTTTTAGTGTTGCCACCTTATGATAAATGTAACAGTTCTTAGAATTTACGCCAGATGGCTGCTTAAAGCACAAGCGGGATTTACAGTTATTCTGCTGATCTTCAGTGAAAAATTTTATTTTTTTAGCTTTGTCGTATTTAATTGCTTAAAAATTATCGAATGCATTTAAGATGTCGGTTCTAGAACAAGAATCCATTGACTATCTCAACGAGCAGGGCATTTTGCCGCGCTTGTTGGATATATTAAAACAATTGGTGAATATTGATCCGCTGCCTGCGGATCCCTTGATGCACGTTCTCCATGTGCTGGGATGTCCACTGATACCACAGGTATTATAAGCAAGGATGATACCAGGATTATTATATATATTATATAATTCCATGTCGCAGGCACAAATGAAGGCGCTGGAACGCAAGGTGTCGCGTGCCCATGAGGAACTGCGCTATTTGCGTCGCCTTCTGATCGATTTGGATTGCGAGGATCAGCTCTATGAGGGCGATAGCGATGAGGATGAGTATGTGGGTGCTTTTGAGTCGAGTGCAGATACATTCGACGGTGATGGTTCGTCGCTGGCCGAAGCCGATCAAGAAACTTCCCTGGACCAGGACCAGGAGGATGAGTCATTTAACTAGTGGCTACATACACTCCGAAGCATGCTAATCGTGCATGTTAATTTAATTTTTGTATCTACGGATATTTTCATTTTGTTAAATGAATGCTATTTGATCAAATTTATTGGATTATGAAATAAAGTCAACGCCAGGGATCGTTGCATTATGTAGAATGTTCAACCGACATGTAACTGCTGATTGAATACCAGGGACTCACCCACCCACCCACTGATGATGACTTTAGCCTGGGGAAATCAATAACAGGTTATGGAACATGTTCAAAACTCTTGTTGCTGTGGCAGGCCAAAGCAACAGTTCAATTAATGCAAACACATCAATTGCAGGCGGAGGCGGCAGAGGAGCAAGTGCAGGAGACCATGCGGAAAAGTGCACAATTTCATTTACTAAAAACAGTTGAATTGGTGGCACCTTTTTATCATTATGGAGTTTATTGCAGCAGCTAATTAAATGAAGCTTCTGGCATTAGGGAAATTGATTAATTTTATTATGTTTGTCAAACAAACTGGAAATATTTGTGTATTCAAAAAATGCTTAAAATAAGTCATAAGGAAATTAATTGGATATACTTGGCAGGCATGGGGAAACCATCACTGCCTATGCTGGAAATTTCTATACATATGTATTTGTCATAGCCATATTGAATGTTTTTGGGTCTAAGCAAGAAATTCAATTTTAATCAAGTCCGCAAACATCTTAAAACTCGGTTTATGTTGACGGAGCCATTTCTACGGAACATTGCCATGAATTTGATAGTACTGATAGTACTCCATGGATGACAAATAATGAAGAATATAGTCAAGATCATAAGGAACGATCCGTAACTGACAAATCATTAAATCGCGGAAAAATACACAAGAGGATTAAAAAATGTAATATTGCCAAACAAATTTCACTTCCAACTAATTGAAAAATCATGCCAGAATCAATGCATTAGCGCCATTCGCAGCTAAGGGATCTTCATGGTAATAAGATCACTGAATTCTTACGAAACTGCTTCTCAACTTGAGAATCTCAAGTCCACAAATGACCAGGTTTAAAACGTTCCTTAGGATCTTGACTACATTTTTTAGCTTTTGTCATCCATGTTGTTTATCGCGGTTCAGTACTGTCCAGTGGCGTAGATATCTTTTTGCAATGGGGGGTGATGAATTTCAGAAATTTTTTTTTGTTTCGTTTTAGTTTTATTTATTGTCATCGGTAAGTATAGTATTCCGTCCTTCTTTTAGAAAATTTAAAAAACGACACTTTCGATAGACCGCGAACTATTAGGAATTTAGCTCGTCATGCTGATCAAGAATATGTATACTTTATGTGGTCGGAGATGATTCCTTTTCAAGTGTATAAAAATGTAAAAAAATTACAACATTTTTTATAGTTTTTGGGCTATAACTTTAAAAAGCGCAATGATATCGGACAACTGTTCGATAGAGAGTTCGCTCAGCTCGCTTGTCGTCGACGGACGTGTTTTAAGCCGCTGTATCATTTGATTGAAGTTTTTTTATTTGCGTACTTCTCATTGCTTAACGATTGATTTTTTACACTGTGTCGGTGCTATTGTACCTTACACCAATTCAATTCGTCTGCATAACATTAACCATTACAATTTGCGATTTTAATTTATTAATTACAAATAAACTATCCAACGCTTTGTGCATTCTTCGTGAGAGCTTTTACCGTTCACCTGCATATGTTGTTGTCGTAGGGTGAATGTGCTCTTTGTATTTCCTCCCGCGATCAATCACACTCTGCTATAGCTAAGCGCCGCTAGTCTCTTAAGCTACCGCGTCTAAAATTACAACGATTGACTCTTGATCTCTTCTCTTCTGTGAGAACCCACCAGCCCAAAACATTTGCTGTAATCATTACGTCTCTGCATTTCCTTTTCTTTGGGCTGCAGCTGTAACTTCTTTACACATACATTCGTACACACATACTAAAAGCAATGAGTACCTGTTGCGCTGAAAACTGTGTTTTTAATCATAAAATAACGCAGCGCCAGCCTATTGTTTATTGCTGGCTCTGTGACAACACAGCTCATTCTGGTTGTGCTAATTTTGGGCATGTCGGGACACAAGTTGCGTGCCTCATAAAGCAAGACATTGGCCTTATCTGGATCTGCCCAAGCTGCAAGCATCTCGAATCGGAAATGAAGACGTTCATAAGGCAAACAAACTCGGAATATCAGTTTCTGTTCTCCGGATTTCAGGAATTACATTCCAGATTTTTGACAGCACATTCCAACTTCAAGAATCTTAAAGTGCTAAGTGCCTCGCCAAAAAGGAAAAAGACACAAATTTTCCTTTCTAATAATAATTTATTAGTTTCAGATTCCACCGCCCTTATGCCATTTAGCCCTGCGGAGGATCCTGAACCCGCTTCAACTTCTAGCACCGTGGCTTCTGTTGACCCCCCTGCAACAGTTTCTATCCACTCGTCCACTGGCGTACCTGCCGATGGTCTTACTCTCATGTCTGGAAAGCCCGCTTCGGCTACTTCGGACAACTCCTGCTCTTGTTACCAGTGCCGCTGCAGGCTCATCTGGTGTTACAACGATTGCGCCGATTAGGGAGCAACTTCCTCCACCATCCAACTGTAACTTGGATAATGCATTGGATAATGCATCTGGAACCGTTATCACGATTAACCCACCGAGTGTCCTACTCCCTCTATCCAACAATGGCTTGACTGGTACATCTGGAAATCCTATATGGGGTGTTGCACCAAGAAAATCAATGCCAATATCTGGGGTCGCTCCCCTAAAAGCAATATTTGTTTCACGTTTAAAACATAGCGCAACGGCAAACGATGTTAAACTCCACCTAAGCAACAGGTTAAACACTTCTGTCACCGAGTTCACCGTCACTAAATTCGAGTTTAAGAAGAAGCGAAGGATGTCTTCTTTTAAGGTTGAAATTCCAGAATCCCTGTTCACTAGAATTCTTGAGCCTTCTCTCTGGCCAGAGCATACAATTGTTAGTGAGTACATTGGCAAGTCCAAAACTAACACGATCCTCTCATCTGCCTCTAACCTATCAAAAAACTGACTTCAGCCTTTATCATTCACTATCAGAATGTGCGCAGTCTATTAGGAAAGCTTAATAGATTGTATACTAACAGCAGAGAGAACAAAATACCAAGAGATGAACTCGCTCTCACTGTTAAGTTAACAAAAAAAAATCACGTAGCTCATTCAGCTTTCGGAGTCCGCATAGACAAACAGCTGCGCTGTCTACTTAGCAGGCGTGTGCTGTTTTGTTTTGCCTACATATGCCTTAGAGAAAAGCACCGGAGCGAAAGGGAGGGCATGTATATCGGGCTCTGTCATTTCGTTCTGTGTGTACATCTCATGTATGTATGTGCTTATGTTCATAGTACGTGCCCAAACTGTTTGCGTAGAAATGTGTATTGTTGGCATTGTTGCCAGTTTTCACTGAGCTCAGTAACTTCTGAATTTCTTGCCTAAGCAAAGGGCAACGAAAGGGAAGAATAATTGCATAAAAACACGAATTTGAAACTCACAACCCCCCACAAATTTTCGAAATGTCCAAAAATCACTTTTTTCAATATGAAATAAAAAACCCCAAAAATTTATTTTTTAAAACTAATGAATTATCTTTGTTGCCTGTTGAATGGCACCTGTTAAAAATAAACAAAAAAATTATTTTTTCCGACCCTTTTATGTGAAAATTGTTTTCATCAACCCTCGTATTTTTAGAAATTATAGGTATTTTCATTTTTTTGGTCAAAAACTTTATAAATATTTATAATGTGTTCGAAATATATAAAAACTAATTTTACTTGGAATTTTTTGGAGATGTTATTAAATACCATGGCTTGACGAAATTTGACCCAAATTTCTGGAGAACTGTTTAACCGATTTTGATAATTTTTTGTATATTATATAATAATAATTTTAATAAATCTATAATAATTTTTACTTCATCGAAAAAAGATTACGCGAATTTGTCGGAACCGCTTTTTCCAAAATGGTTGCAAAAATTTAAAGAGTATCCAAAATGGTTGCAAAAATTTAAAGAGTATCTGTTAACCGATTTTCAATTTTTTTTTTGTTTTTTTCCACCATTCTGGAGTAAACTCGGATATTTTTGATCGGTCAACATATGACAATACAGTGGGAAAAAAGTAGATTTTCGAAATTTGACTTTGAAACCCCATAGCTCCTCTGTTTATTGACCGATCCAAAATATCCTAGTTCAAACCAAAATTACATCAATTCTTAAAAAAATTCTGTCTTCAGTTTTGAATTCTGATCATCCGTTCTCAAAAAAATTTCAAGCATGGGCCTATGTTTTAAATTTTTGGTTACCTTTAAACAGAAATACAACAACAACCGCAGGTACAACAACAACAACAATTAATACTAAATTTTATTTAACCGATTACCTATCGAATGAATAAAACCGCCTCTTAATTTCATTTATAGTTTTTGTGCAATTTAATTTTCTGTACACCTATTTGGGATTTTTTATATTATGTGTTATAAATTGTTTTTTTTTTGTGTTATATTATTTTCTGTAAACCTTAAAAAAATCATATTAAAAAACGTTGACATGAAAAAATTTTTAGAAACGATTTTGCACAAAAAAATAATTTTAGTAGAAACGAGTCATTAATTTTTTTTTATATTTGCAAACTAGTGTATTAATTAATTGTTAATTCCTTTAGTTTTTTTCATTTAGGCAACAGGCATTTTAACCCACTTCTGAAAAAAGTTTTCCAATTTTTCTTTCATTATAAACATAATAAAAAATTGTACAAACATGACGGTATGTTATGAGCGAAATCGCTAACAGGTGTCATTCAACAGGCAACAAAGATGCACACAACTTTCCTCATCATTAGTTTTAAAAAATAAATTTTTGGGTTTTTTTTATTTCATATTGAAAAAAGGGATTTTTGGACATTTCGAAAATTTGTGGGGGGTTGTGAGTTTCAAATTCGTGTTTTTATGCAATTATTCTTCCCTTTCGTTGCCCTTTGCTTAGGCAATTAATGCATAAGTTACTAAGCTCAGTGAAAACTGGCAACAATGCCAACAATACACATTTCTACGCAAACAGTTTGGGCACGTACTATGAACATAAGCACATACATACATGAGATGTACACACAGAACGAAATGACAGAGCTCGATATACATGCCCTCCCTTTCGCTCCGGTGCTTTTCTCTAAGGCATATGTAGGAAAAACAAAACAGCACACGCCTGCTAAGTAGACAGCGCAGCTGTTTGTGAATGCGGACTCCGAAAGCTGAATGAGCTACGTGATTTTTTTCGGACTAAATTTGAGAGAGCGAATTCATCTCTTGGTATTTTGTTCTCTCTGCTAACAGTGTCTCCTTTGATGCCAATGTTATTGCTTTTTCGGAGACGTGGCTTAATTGTTCTGTATCTGATAGTGAAATTTTTTCTAACGACTATGTCGTTCACCGATGTGATCGTTCTACACGTCTTGGCGGTGGCGTTCTTATCGCCGTTAAAGCAACCCTTTCTTCCGAAATAATAATATTCGACAATGTACACAACATTGAATTCGTGTCTAACCGAATAACATTTCCCGATTTTAATATTTATGTTTCTTGCTCTTACATTCCCCCTCGATCAGACATAAGTACATATAAGCATCATTTATCTGCAATATGTACCATACAATCACATCTTAGAGATAATGATCACTTAGTTGTTTTAGGCGATTTTAATCTGCCAAGTCTGGCTTGGATGCCACTTGATGATTCAAATGTCTTAGTTCCGAGTCCGCATGACTTTGTCCATGGTATCATAGACCTTTCTTTGGGGCAAGTGAATTCTATATATAACAGCAATGGCAAGCTTCTAGATTTAGTGTTTGCCTCAGAGTTCTCTAACCCATGGGTCAGTAGAATCGACCCTCTTTCTACCCCTGAAGATGCCTATCACCCAACTCTTGAGGTAGTGTCCGACCTATACTTGAGTACTGCTCATGCGTATGGTCACCACAGTATGCAACATACCAGGGCCTTATTGAGTCGGTGCAGAAGCAATTTCTCCTGTTCGCCTCACGCGGACTTAACTGGGAACAACACCGTCGCCTGCCATCGTATGTGGACAGACTTCGTCTATTAAGCCTACCATCCTTGCAAGATCGTAGAACCTGTCACGGAGTTATGTCCCTTCATAAGCTAATAAACGGTCAAATTGACTCTTGTTTTCTACTGAGCCGAATTCATTTTTCCATCCCACCTAGATCTACAAGACAGTTCCGGCCAATTTTCTTAACTATAAGTAGATCTAATTTTGAGTCTCATGACCCGTTTCGAATAATGTGTATGTTATATAACGATTTGTACCATTTATTAGCTTCTGACGGTTCGATGTCGCTAAATGTATTTGATATTTTATCACATTTATCTTCCCAATAATTGTATATCTTTGTGTCCGCCCAACTGATGTGAGTCGGAGCATATCATAAAAAAGTTCTCCTAATTAGGGCGGAGGCGAGATTAGGATTAATCTGTTTATGTTGACAGCTTTATTTGTCAACTCTATTAAATAAAAATACAAAATACAAAATACAAAACTGAAAATATGTAAAATAAGAATAAACAAAGGACTACCAACTATTTTTTTCTAAGATTTTTAATTTTAGCGGACAAATTTTCAGAACTTTTTAAACGTGGACAAAAATCGATTTTTTAAAAAAATAACCACATTTTTAATGTTCAAATAAAAAAATGTGTACCTTATCAGCAAAGTCAAAACTGCGTGTTTGTTTTATCTTTAACTTCATTCAATGCAGCTCACATTAGAAAAAATTTGGTTGCAATAGGACACTTAATGTGGCCACAGGACCAACAAATGTCAAGACACCTCGCTTATGCAAATATCTCGTAAGCCTGACGTGTTGGGAGAAAACGGACAATTTCTCTGATTTCAGCGGAAAATACATAAAGAACGGTTGCTAACTTTGTAACGAACACACGAAGCGTTGCTTCGGCAACACACTCTGTCTACTAAAAGGGTCGGCTTGGCTCAGGGACATTGGCGTTGGTGTTGTGCTGCTTCAGCAAGGTGTTACAATAATAAAATCGTAGACAGAGGCAGGGTATCAAAACGGACAATCGAACCAAACAATGATCAGACGGAATCGGACAGGCTTAATCATCAAAAGAGGAGAACTATGATGGTAATGATCTCCATCTTTACCCACCCAACCTGTAGAATCAAAGAAAAAGGTTACATGATCCTACCCAAGACGAACTGCTGTGCTAGACCCTAGGGGGCCCAAGAAAAGGGAATTATTTCATTTTACATTCAATATAATTCAGTTGTATAATTCCAGTTGCTCGTAGTATTTCATTACAGATTTCTTAGTTTTACTATTTGAGTGTAATTCAGGGTACGTTATCAATGCTAGGGTCAAATCTCCATACTCACAAAATTCAATGCACAGGACTTAATATTACCAAATACTCACAGCTTAGTTTTCACCTACTTATATGCCGATGTGATCATTGGGCCCAAGATGACGTTGACAAGATGGTGAGGCTGTTCAAAGATATAAAAATATATTAAGTTTGGAGATGCCTAGAACAAATTCTGTAACTTCAATATCCGACTTACATACACATTTTTACAGCAAATTGTTTATATTAAATATCTCTAAATTAATTAGTAAGTAGAAAATAGTATACTACTTTAAAACAACAATTGATTTCGGTGCAGGTTGAAATTAAATTCCGCATTTCTATGACATATGCAAAAGCGATATGAACGTCATCATCATGACCGTGAACTTGAAATTTGCGGGGAAACAAAACAGGAAACTCTTTGCTGCTGATCATTCACACTAGCTTTGGAGCATGATAATTTTTAAGATCGCTATGGATGCACTTGCTGAGGTGTATGCAAATCGAATTTTAGGTTATACTTATTGCCGGTGATATGTATGCAGACACTTAAAGGTTTATTCCATGGGTTGAGAAATCTCCAAACGAGTGGGGCAGTGGCCAATATAGGTGGAGCAGGTTGTCCGCTTGCCACGTGAGTGATAGGGCGGCACACCCCAACAGAGCTAGCGATGCCAAAGATGCGAATGGGCTACGGGTTGGGGATGTTAATGATGCATTTGAAGAGGCAAAGCCCAATTGTATTACCTGCCTACTTTGGCTGAGGCTTAAGCCCTTAACCTAAAGGCCTGCTCACACCTGAAATGGATATTATTTGAAATATCGAAACTGTACTGACACTGATTCGTACCTTTAATTCGATTTAGCACTTCCACTTTTAATTGCACTGCCGACTGCAAGACGATCGCCTTGTAATTAAGGAAAAATTAGCACTATACGGTGGCTTGTGTTCTGAACCGATTTAAAAACAATGCTCCACGCAATTATTGGCAGCTCCATTACCTTTCGATTTATTTCTTACTTGACTCTATCTGACAATTACACTGTGACACATTTTTGAACTAAAAAAAGTTGATACGGTCGAGACCAAAAAATTCTGAAAGGGTGTGATGGTAGTATAAAAACGCTGCATGGGTTTGGTCTGATTAGCTGCCGTTTTCTTTTTATTGACCTTTGAACTTTTCAGCTTCAGTGTAGGATTAATGATTCCATATCTCGTAAGCTATATTGAATTTTGCTTTTATGTCTTTAGCAAAGTTGTTGCTTTTGGCTTGGCCTACAAAACATTTCTTAGTAGCAAATCAAAAAAATTACGTCTTGGTACTTAAAATTACAAAAGATGTGCAAAAAAATCAATTTTTCACAACTTTTTTCAGTTTTTCAACTTTTTTCTGAAATCCTTTACAAATTTTGACAAGTAATGTAGGTAAAAGTTGTTGCTTAGACCAAAATAAACAAACCGTTAGTACGAACACACTTCATTTAAGTACTCTTTGATATAGTAAAAAGACCAAAAGCATGAAAAACTGTCAAAAAAATTCGAAAAAAACGAATTTTATCGGTAAAAAAGTAAATAAATTAAATTTCTTTAGCTACATTTTTTAAGTTATATTTTTTGACAACTTTATTGATTTAATACAAAACAATCGAAATTTTTGATAGTGTCATCCAATTTCTACCAAAAACTGTACTTTTTCGAGTTTTGGTTGAAATTATTCATCTTTCAGGGTCTTTAACTATATGAAGGATGTAGTGGCCGGTTTGACTCGGATTATAAAACTCAATTGTTAGGTACAGTTTGTAGACAAACTTTTCCAGTCACCCTCGCACTTGTTCGAAAACATCGCGGTCACTGGCGCCAGCAAACATACCAAGAACCAATGAAAAGAAGATCATACGATTGAACCGCTGCTTAGAAGCTAAAAGCTCTGCTTAGAGCACATGCCTAGGGCGTGGATATGCAGTTTGGTACAGCCAGAAATCAATCGACTGAGATCTTCTTGGCGGCGGCTTCCCGGCGGCCCCGCTAAATGCGAACTTTTTTTTCGTATTTTTGTTTGCTCGTTACCGATCGTTTTGTATCGATCTACTATCGTTTGTTATAATATTTTATGTTTGCTCACCACTTTCAAATTGCGTCCTTTTGAATGATAAAACTTTGCATTTTGAAATATTTGCATTGTGGTCAAAAAATTATGTAACTTTGACGCCTTGTTCCCAATAATAACTGAGTTTAAAACATGACCCTAAGCGCATTAGAAAAAGGTTTCCGGCAATCGCTCATTTGTTGGGCTTTCTTGAACCCTCCTTATAGATGAATTTCCTCTCAGAAAAAAATAATGTTAGCTGCGGTAAAGCGCTTTCCATTTTGGGAGATATATAGGTTTATAATATACATAACCCAAATATTCGGATTTTTTTTTCTTTATATAAAAAAAAAGTGAAAACGATCGTAGGCTTGACAAATATTTTCAGCCCTACATTTTTAGAATTCTGAAGGACTTAAAATACCTCCCTTGCTCATTGGTCCAGTTTCTACGGCGAGGCTTTTTCAATCGGGTGTTTTAAATGAAAAACGCTAGGCTAAAATTTAGAACGAGCGAGTTTCGTCTAACCGACTTCATATACCCGATACCAAGAAAAACATGTTTACAGTGTTCTACGTTCTTGGGGACATCTGAGTAGCCTTTACTCTATTTCACATTTTTCTCTACTGGACCGCCCTCTTATCGTTTCGTTTATTCGTTTTAATAACATCTGGGTACGATCGCTATCTTTAAAACTGTAGATATAACGTTTCCGATTGCGGGGCGGGGGGCGTGCCAAAATTTGATCTTTAGCTTGTCCTATGAACTCTCTCACCACCTGGATCTAGGTGCTAACGCGACGCCGATAGATCGGTTGCCATATATAATTGGTCGGATGATTCCCTGTTACATACATTCACGTTTTTATACCCTTTATCACATAACGGGTATAATTTCTCCGGCGCCCGGCCTTGTGAGTTCGTGGGCCGGGCCGGCCTCTCAAAAAGAGTTCGGTTTGTGCGGGCCCGGGCCTCAAAATACAGGCCCGCGCCCACCTCTACTTCTGATCACACGTATATATATTTTGGCTGCTGGCTATTAAATCGGTACACCAACGTGAAACACGTGGAACCTTATTTTCAAATTGAATTAACCAAAGTGGTAAAATCTGATAAGAAAGTGGGAAAGTGAATTATCATTGTGAATTTAGTGGAAAAAGGTACGTTGAGGTCTTAGTGAGAAAATTAGATGCTTATGCTAGTCCACATTTCATCTAGGATCACGTGTGCTGGAGTACACTCCGTCGCCAGGCTGAGGTCTAGGGTGTACTTCTGGCCAAAAAAGACTTTCTGACCAGTCTGCGCGGATCGCCCTTCAACCTCCACGCTTGCAGATCAGACACCCACCAGCAGAAGCTGACACCTAACAGCCGCATCATTCACATCATCCTCTATAGGAGAAGTTGCCATCAATGGATTCTAATCAAGTCATCAATAGAGTTATGACACTCTAAATTATGGAGTTTAAGGCAGCGTAACTAAAGCTAACCCAAATCATATGCCTCAGCAAGTCATCCAAGTGATCTTGAAAAGTCAGATTCGGTGCAGCCAATGAGAATGATCGTGTGCAGTTAATTCCTTATCTCCTTTTCTTTTGCACAAAACGAAGAACAATTTCAAGTTCAAGTTCATCATGATGAAGTTCGAGTATGGACAGAGCATAATTATGATATTCTGATGACTTTATATTTGCCTGAGCACACAAAAGATCAGCTGCCCGATGCACAGTGGTTCCGAGATTCTTAAAAAAATTAACTGAACTTGACTTTTCCTTTTGATTTCCTTTAATGATAATAACCCCATAAATGGGCATTTAATAATTCCTAATAATAATTAAGTTTAAGTCAATATCTATATTTAGTAGAGTAACGTTTTCCTATTATTTGCTGAACAATATGAGTCTGGTTGCCAATGAAGAATAATTATACATATATATATCTAATTAAAAATTCCCTCTAATAGCACAACGAGATCATCTACGTCATCTTGGGCCCAACGATTACGGCGATGAGCAAATATGCTTAAAGAATTTGTGAGTACTTGTAATATACAATGGTAAATTGCGTCTTTTGGGTATATATATATTTGATTCTCCCTGGTTTCCTACAATTGACTCTCTTTAATGAATATAACTGAATTTGAATTGTCTTCTTGAATTTTATTGTATTACCCTTGATTTTTTTTTTCTGTTCTTGCATTAATAAGATTTATTATGATTAAGCCCAATCTACTTATAAGTGAAACTTGAATGGTCACTACGAATTAAAATGAATTCTTAAACTGATTTGATGGTCTGTCTAGTACTCATGCGCAACGCTCACAAAATGATATAAAGGGGTAAAATCCTTTACATTAGGGACAACGTAAAAAGAGTTAGAACGTTTGTCAAGGTCGGGAGGGTAAAGATGAGGGGCATATAACAACAAAGTTCCCTCTATCAGGCATTATCTCCCCACTTTCCTTTCTTTTGGCGTGTCGGCGCCTCCGTTTGTGGTTAATTTTAGTTATTTTCTCATTATTTAGATTTTTTTTGGTTTTCAAATTTGCGCATTATTATTAAATGTGGCAGCGCAAACCGTACGACTAGGGTAGAAAGAACTCCGACCAATCCGACGAGCTGGACCCGAGCACAGCAAGAATGCGCACTCTCGAACTTAGTCGTGCAATAAATTGATATTTTAGCAAACAACAGCAGCTAAAATTGACAGTCCCAGAGCTGAACACTACAAGGACCATTCGAATGAAGTTGGTATGTTCCAACCGATTGTTTACGTTAGTCTATGCTACTTTTTCGTCCTTCATTGCTTGGTCAAATTCGTTATAGTTTTCAAGAAAAAGTTGAAAAACAGTACAAAATGAGGGGAAAACATGATGAATTTACGACATTTTTGCAATTTTGAGTTTTAAAGATGTGACTATTTTGACTTGTTACTTAGAAATGTTTTGTCAACTAAGTCAAGAGCAACAACTTTCAGACGTCTTTTCAGACGTCAAGGCGAAATTCCAA
Organism: Lordiphosa clarofinis; assembly: GCA_018904275.1. Classification (NCBI taxonomy): domain Eukaryota; kingdom Metazoa; phylum Arthropoda; class Insecta; order Diptera; family Drosophilidae; genus Lordiphosa; species Lordiphosa clarofinis. Next base: position 136,533 of record JAEIGQ010000087.1, read on the forward strand.
ATAGTTTACGAGATAGGGAGTTACAAGTCCCAATCATATGCTTAAAACTTCAAAGTGCTATAAAAAGAAATCGGCAGCTAACCAGACCAAACCCAGGGAAGGTTTTTGTACTACTATCATACCCTTTCAGAATTTTTTGGTCTCGACCGTATCAACTTTTTAGTGTTGCACAGTGTTATGAATTGAGATATGGCTTAAAATGTAAGAGTACCTACCAAACAAATTAAAAAAATTAATATTTCCAAAACGGAGCCATGAAAAATTTTTTGAAATTGATTTTTGAGATCACTATTCCCAACTATACTAAGAAAATTTTTCAGCTGAAATGGATCATTTTTGTTTGATCATTTTTGCAAACTAGTTTTATCAATCCACAGGCTCGATCGCTTATCCTAAAGATCTAATATTAAACAAATGTACATACACGAAGAAAAAAGGCATTTTGCAGTGCTTTGCAGAATTTGCTTTAACAAATAGATTTAATACAAACATAGTGTTCAAAGAGATGTAGGGCTAATCAAAAACAAGAAAACAAAATTAATACAAATTTTTTCAAAAGTTGGACGCGGACAAAGTTGCGGCCCCGTCCGCCCAATGATACCAATGTTTTCCACAAAAAGAACTGCATTAGCAGTTAAACGAATAATATTTGTTTGTGCGGCGTAGATAGCTTTTTCCCAATTGGGGGGATTAAGTCCAAATTGTATAATATTCTTAATTTGTGGGTCTTTAAAGTTGTATTAATTGTTATCTTATTTATTTCTGTTAATCTACGAATTTGTCTCTATTATTTCGGATCTTCTACATTAATGGGGGAGTGGGGAAATCTAAGGTGATCAGCGTCACTGATTTGTATACATCATTTGAATTTAATTGTTTCAGAAAAAGCATTAAATAATTACAACCGGCAACTACTTGTATTAGCCATAGCACTCCACAGCAATCGGTCGTGGGCTTGTTATTATTATTTCTGCCGCATTATCTGCTGCAACTCCAGCGAGCAGCAGCGAAAGCAACATGAACTAGTAAAGTCGCGGAGAAAGAGAGAGAAAGAGAGAGAGGGAGATGAATTAAAATTAAGAAACTTATTTACGGTTCACTTTAAAGTAAAAACTCACACAATACTTGAAATTCATTTTACCAAATGGCAAGCTACTCAAAATGATCTTCTGAATAAGTAGAACGATTGCAGCTGGCTTTTATAGCAAATGGAAATCCAAGCGGATGCCTTATCAAAGCGAAATCTATGAAAAATAGTCGTAATAATAGTTCATACGAAATGTTATTAAAAACAAGCAAGCAATTTTAATTAATTATTAATTTAATTATCTCGAATTTTTTCATTACATGCTCAACTATAAAAATGTTGGATTATTATATATTAAAAATTTGTTTTGATTTCAAGGTTCACTTTCCAACTAATAGCTTAATCAGAATCAGGTCAGGCAAGGGTTGCTCAGTTTCAGTCGAATTTTTGTCTCTGTCAAAAGCAGGCCATCCACACACGAATTTGTTCGACGAACTTGTTCAGCGAACAAAAATTCATTTGCCCACTAACTTGGCGAACATTTTTCATGAACATCATTTCCTTCGAAATCTCACCGAATAAACATGAAAATATGGCAGCGGAAACTAAACATAACTAGATGGCGACACATATTGGCTTAGCACATTATTTGATCAATTTGGGGGCATTCAACAAATTTCAGCAACAATTCATTGCTCATTTGGGCACGTGTTCACTCTACAAATATTTTTGACAAATGATGTTCGTCAAAATGTTCCCATCCATTGACGAACATGTTCGCACGAACACACGCAAGATAGAAACATTTATATTCTCTGCGAACAAAACGTCGAACAAAAAAACTGTCGAACACCTCCACTAACGACGAACATTTCGTCGAACTGAACAAATTCGTCGAACAAATTCGTGTGTGGATGGCTTGAACTTGCACATTTCTCCGGTACGAGTAGAAGTTCTTAGTGCGGTTTGTAGAAAGAAATTTCAAAGTTATTTGTGATTTCAATTTTTTCATGTTGGAAAATCCGCCTCCCGGGCGTGAAAATTTTCAGAAAATTCTCCATGTAAATTTCAATGTTTGATCCGATTTACTGAATGCTTGGTTTGTCGGCCCAGAAGGTGTGAAAATGTCCGAAAAACTCTGTATAGAAATAAATATTTTTCAACCGAAAGGGCATAGCAGAATAAGCATACAAAAACTGCCCCCACTCCGATCAGCACCAAAATTATATATTATATGTTGTTACCATCAATGAGAAACTCACTCTCCTAAAATTGTGGTCTTCTAATCGTATTGGAGTAGAGTTATAAGGCCGGAATGATAAATCAAAAAAGGCGTTTACCTTAAGAACCGCTTCAGCATCAACAGCCGAGTCGATATCTATATATATATCTATATCTATATATATACAATTTTAAAGAGTGACAGAGAGAGAGAGCGGGAGAAAGAGAGAGAGAGAGACTTTGAGATGAGCGCAGCACCAGCATTGCATTCAGCATCTACTCCAGGTACAGAGTATGTTATAGTTGGGCTTGACCGACTTTCTCATCTGTTTTTTTTACTTACTTTACTGGGACTTGAACTCGGTAGCTCGAAGACTGAAACATTCGCAGTTTAACGGGCAGTTTAACCGTTGGTATTTGGCCGGTGAAAGAGCATTTCTTTTATTTATTTTACCTTTTTTTTTAATGTTTTTGTTTTTATTTTTAAAACATTTTATACAGTCGTTTAATTAATTACATTTGCCCAATCTCAATGTTCAACATTAACAGAATTAACTGCCGGCCAATGTCATATGACATTGCGCATGCGCTGTCTCTCTCTGAGAGAGCGCGTCCAACGTAATTCTCTCAAAGTTTGCGTTCCCTCACTCCCCTTGCCTATAGAACCAGATTAAGAATGCATTTATCTCGATTCCAAGTGCGAAATTTTTGGAAATTCAAAAGCGACTACATTTTTTTCAAGAGTGCTCGTACTCAAATTATTAGTGGTAAAGTTTACGAAATAGTTTGTAATGTTACTTCCCGGTATGGGAAAATTCTCGCAGAACGGTGGGAAATGGGTTGCGGTGATGGGTCCAATGCGGAACGCATTAAGGTTGCCTAAGGGGAAAAGGCAAAGCTGTAATCAAGTCGATGTATGTAAAATTGGCTTTGTGGGCTCTACGGGGGATAAAAAATAAAATAATATAATAAGATAAATCCCCAGATCGAAACAATCAAATAATAATTGGCTTTTACGATTGATTTCCAACTGATTCTATTTTTGGTTCAACACATCAGTATATACTTATTTCAAGCGTCGCAGCGAAGAAGTGCGACAAGTACACACTCTCAAGCTAATGAATCTCTACCAAATTACCAACATATTAGTTCTGCCTTCACATTAAAACCGAAGACTATATCATACGATTTGCCTACGTGTTAACTTATTAAATCAAATCCAACTTATTGACACTCGCCCCACAAGCTTCTTGTCTCAACAAAATCCAACAACCTTTCTTTGATTTTCGATCATAAAACTTATAACAAATTCCCCTTCATAATTGTCAGCAATCTGCAAAAGCAATTTTTCTAAAACCTGTCATAGGTTTCCATTCATATCCCCCAAGCTCGATATCTCACTTCACAAAATGGCTAATTATTCCGCATACTTTTTATTTGTTTACATATATTTCCGTAATATTTCACACACAACATATCCTGATGGTTTGAGCTCCTGGAACAGCTGCCAAATGATTTACAGAAAATATTTGTCACAGTGCGATAAATCCATCTAATCCGCTTGGCAGGAGGTCGGCATGTCCATGTGACAAATAAACTGCAGTCGAGACTACATAAATATTTTGCCAAAACTATTTGCAACATTATATAAGCAAGAGAGAGTGGGGAAGGCCGGCTGTAGCGGCTGTTTTTAATTGCATACGTTGGTTTTGAGTTTTATTTCATTTTTTTTGTTGGCTTAGTTGACGTTGAATAATCGCTGCGGAAATTGTCGCTTAACGGCAAATTGTGGTATGAAAAAGTCGGAGCGATAATTGATTGAAACGGAGTGGTTTGGCAAATGTTTTTTGTTTTTTTTTTGAGGGGTCTAAAAGTTAAACGGCAACAGGCAAGCTTTTGGTTGCTAAATCTGGGTGCGAGCGGCGGTTCGAAGTGCATGTGGCGCTGGTAGAATACCCCTTCGATGTGAAAAGATGACAGACGATGAATAGTTACGGAAAAGCCAATTGGGCGCTCATGAGTAATGAATAACGAGTAATGGGTAATGAGTATTGAGTATTGAGAATAGAATATAGAGTATTGAGTATTGGGTATTGAGTATTGAGTAGTAGATTTTTGAGTATTGAGTATTGAATATTGAGTATTGAATAATTATACGTCCGAACATTTAAAAATATCCTTCCACGCTTCCCTGCCTTGTTGTAAGCACACTGAACCAATTCCCCTCACCCACTCCCTTTGGATCGAATCGGAAATGGCAAAGCAGTTGCTGCAAAACCGAACTACCAAAAAATAAACCCCAAAAAAGGATAAATGGGTTGGGTAACGGAGGCAGCAACGCTTCAATTTCATGTCGAGTAAATTTTAATTTACTGCCCTTTTGTGACCGCAGGTTGTGCCAACATGCGAGCCAACAAAACTTTTGGTAATTTTTTTCGACTTTTTTTTTGAACAGTTTGGCTTGTTGGTCAAATGATGTATCCGGATCGTAGGCAAACGGTCGGACTTTAAAGCCCAGCTCAGCCATTAGTTTTAATGACCGCAAACGGCCAAACAAACCGAACGAATGTTAAAAAGGAAAGCGAGAGGAAAAGGAGAAATGAAATTGCTGCTGGCTAATTGAAGACTGGCTGAGGGAAGGGCGTGGCAGGTTTTACAACTATGCTTCATTAGCGGGCGAAAGAAAACTCTATTTGCCTAATGAGGCAAAGCGCGAAAGAAATGCCATAAAAACGTGCCCAGCTTAAATATTGTCAAAATTTATGTTAGCCGCAATCGGAGAATTCGAAAACAACAACAATTAAAATGTAATTAAATATGCAAATTCTCTGTGTTAATGAGCTGAAGAGGAGGGCTGAGAAGTCTCTAGTATAGGTATTAGCCCTATGACCCCCATACGTCAATGTCTGCAAAATGTTTTGCCAAATGGCTCTCACACACAGACAGCGCGTTTTGTCATCTGCTGTCATTTTTCATGAGACAAACAAAAAAGGGTTCCACCATTTTTATGTGTCAACAAGAATAATTTCTGTCACTAACACGAACACGAAGCTGAAACGAAAACTTGGCTAAAATGATAAACAACAAGGAACAGGGTAAGGCATCCAGCGTATTAATAACGAAAACAGAACGACAAAAGTGCCACAAACACGTCCACAGCGATGACAACGACGACTAAGACAAACATAAGAGTGCGCCAAGGAATCAACAAGCAGCTGGGAAATTAATACGGGGCGATCTTCCCCCGCAAAGGTGTGTTTCGCCCATTGCTTTTGAATTAGGCTACGTGCAACTATTTGCTACGTGTCATAATCCTTTGGCCACATTTTTTTGGTTTTCGAAAGTCGTCCGAAATTTATACACTTATAAACACTTACTTTAGCTAAGCTGAATTTTTGTGCGACTTAGCTAAAAAACGCATTTGTTGACTGTGATTTTGTGTTAAAAGAGAAATAGATGGATGAAAATATTACTTTTTTTTTGCTTAAGCAGATAGGAGGAATCATAATATGGAAAATTCGACTAGGCACAATTCTAATATAAGCTGGTCCTATCAAAGTTTATTTAACATTGCAATATTTTTAATGTTTTTATTTAAAAATTTAGCCACGAAAGCAAAACAAACTCGCGTTTGTCCCAGAAATCTCTGCAGATTTGCCAAGTCCATTTCAAAGATCAAATGCAGAATATGAAATACGAATATATAAGGGGTACATCTCCGGCACAAATCGTTTTGGAAGAGAAAGAAGATACGAAAGAAAAGGATGTCAATAGCAACCATTAATGTCTCAGTTGCCTTTTTTGCGGCAAAGGGAAAATGGGGGAAAATTTTCCTGCGTTTTGAGTATTTTGATAATGCGAAGACAGATTGTAAAATCTATTGTACTTTCACACAGAATGGCATGTTTAAAAGACACTTTAAGGTCACCGTACCCTCTACACACTGAATAGTGCAGGAGACCGGAGTCTCTCAGATAGCCATTGGAAAGGCAAACAGTCGGACATGACTTTCGGTTGAATTACTCAATTAAAACCCCAAGCTTGGTTCAGAGGGTAAGGGCTGGGTCGCCATAGTTGTCAGGCCCGTTCTGTTGTCCTTGTCATCATGCCCCTTTCGGGACGTACTTTCCCACAATAATTCGAGCCACAGCTTTCTCTGTCCGTCCGTCTGTCTGTCCGTCTGTCCGTCCGTCCGTATAAACAAGCAGATCTCACAGATGGTCAGAGATAGAGGTTCGACATGTATGGGACAAATGCTTCTTATACTTGCAGGCAGACCAAGTCTATTTTCAATTTTTGCCACGCCCCCTCCCGCCCCCGCAATTCGGAAAAAACGTGATATCTCCTACAGTTTTGAAGATAGCTGATTTGTACCTTCTAGAGATAGTTAGTAATTAGCAAAATCTATTTGCCGAAAAAATGATAAAGATCGGATGAACGGTTCTCAAGTTATGAGCAAAAAAGTAAATCACCCTCTCCCCACCCCCTCCCACCCTATTACAACTAACACCGCACAATCTTAGAGAGAGGGAGAGAGTGAGAGAAAGAGAGAGAAAGAGACTTAGAGATGAGCGCAGCACCAGCATTGCATTCAGCTTCTACTCCAGGTTCAGAGTATGTTATGGGCGGGCTTGACCGACTTTCTAACTTGTTTATTTTAAAATTTTTTTAAAAAACTCTCCTGTAATGTGCAGGGTGTGGGTGTTTATTTGTTTTTTTCCTGTACTAGATATTATTGACAGGTACTAAGAGTTTTACTAGAGAAAACGTCTAAGTATAACACACTATGGCGGAATTTCGAATTGTGCACCTCTAGCTTTGCTCTTAGCTAGCTCATCATGCCATACACACACATTCATAATGATTCTTAGGTGCACTTTTCTGCAATGTCCGGAAGGACCTACAAATCAAATTAATCTCATAAAAGTCTTCTTATTAATGCACTACAAGAGTCTATCAGACATAGGGAATTAAGATGTTGTATTTTCCCTTTTCTCGACCCACCCTACCTAGGTAATACAACCAAGAGTTGCATTAGCCCCTTTTAAAATTTAGACCGTGTTCATATTACCTCTCATCTTCTCCAGGCTCTACTCTGGACGAATTATGATTCACTTAGAACATGTTTTTAAATTCAACAAAATCGGTTTAATAATTCAATATAAAAATTCTTCATTTTTGAGACCATGTCTTTGCTTAACAATAATAATGTAGAATATGGATATATGTTTAGATAGAACAACAACTAGACGTATATATTCGTTTGGATATGTGTAGGTGTCTTAACAATTAAGGTTTATAAAGAGTGAAAGAGACTGATATTGGTAAGATGTTTGTAAACCTCCAATTTAGGCCATATAAAAATAAAAGGATTGACATGTATGTACCATTTCAAAATAATACCTTTTTACATTGTTTACAACCCATTACTCACTCCGTTATCCCTGAGCTCAATGATGACGAATTGCTGGTAGCTGTAGGGACCAAAAATAATTATAAGTATATACAGGCCAACAACAAAATTAAGATTAAAACATCAAATTTTCATTCATATCTTACCAACACAAGTCCAATCAATGCTTAACAAATAAATTTCTGATACTAACTAACTTACATTTGATTATATTAATAGATATTCAAAAAAAACTAATATCAACTTCATTCTGCATACTTTTATAAAAAAAAACTGAACTTCACTCGATTCTGTTGAGTATAACTAAACACAGTTTGAAAAGCACTGCTATCAAGAGGTTTTGGGCGAATGACGATTAGCAGAGAGACCAAGAGAGCGGTTGTCAGTGTGTTAATCTTGAACTTGAAATTTGAACATCAGCTGTTGAGCTCTCGCAAGAAAATGTGCTTTACACTTTAAATGGGGCCTTGCCGACTCCAGATGCAGCTGGGACCTGAGTTCCAAAATATGAGTGACTTTGGAATTTAAGCTTGGCGGATGACTAAAAGTTAACACACATGCTGATGGCTTAGTAGCACTCCAAACAAAAACTATGACTCCGAATTAATAAACTTGGGTGGCGCTTTCCATATTTTGCACTATCGTGTGAGGTGGAGCATTTAATTAAGCTGCACGAAGTACTCGATCTCTTTTTGCTGGCGGTCTTCCTTCTTTCGTCTTTCTGGTCGAGACTCTTCCCGACACGTGCACCGGTTCTAGCCGCAGAAAAATCAAATAAAACCTTCTTTCTTTCCTACGGTCGAATCCAGAAGTGGAAGGGTTATTTGTATTCCCCTTTAACCACACTTTACTTGTGCTTTCCAGATTTCGGTACTATGTAGGAAAATATAAAACACATTACCATTACGTAGTTTTCCGTTTCGCCAATTCTTTCGTACCTTTTATTTTAATTTTCACTTTTAAATTCACTAGGAGCGTAGATTCCAGCCAGAAATAGGACACCACTGTGTATCTTTGTTAATTCGGCTATTTTGTTCACCCAAGGTTAGCAGAAAAAATATATTTTAATATATTTTAATTTATAAGATTACACAAATATATTTTATGATTGCTCGGTCGAAAGAAGCATTGTTTCAGACTGCACCCGTCTTCGCTTCGAACTAACCGTTCTCTCCCACCGCGAGCCCTGTCTCACTCAACCCCGCCACTGGGCAAACAAACACAACCGCGAAACAAGAATAGCACTGATTGTGGGAGGCACGTCGAAATTTTATCTAGGTTTACCTCATTGTGTCACTCGGCTGAATCGCACTCATATGGTCGCGCTGTTTTAACCTCTCAGGCAAGCTTTTAGAAGCTTATTCTTACGCATGCGTATGGTCTCTTTTCTTCTTGCAGCTAGACATAACCAGTGCGTGGGTGGCGTCAGCACCTAACTGCATTATGGCATGATCTGAGTCCAAATCCACGTTGCTTTGAGTGAAAGCTCACCTTTAGAGAAGGCTATCTACTTAGGGAGAGAGCTTCGCACGAGGTCTAAGAATAGCTTTGTTTGCGCTATATAGACTCCTACTACTATTTTAAAAAGCTTATATTCTTAGTAGTAGAACTCAAACTGCTTTTTGTTCATTCAAAACGGCCACTACACTCCATGTCAATTCCATTCAAATTATTTTTATTGGTGAGTTCCCAAATACTTATCTTTGCCTCGCTATTAAGCGCAATTTATTCTTCCTCATGAAAGCTCTTTAAACGATTTTTGCCTCACCCTTATTTCGACATTTTTTTTCTGACCGTCATAAATACCAAAAAGCCGAACAGCGCCCATCCACAATCGAGTTCGACGTTCGATGTTCGTCTGGATCGAATTTTCGTTTCTCTGCGTTCACGAATGCAAACTGAACATAACTCATTTTTTGTTACAGTTACTTTTCTCGGGTTTTGTTTGTGTTTCGCTCTGTGCAAAGAACGAAACGAAACGATTCAGAAACGTTTCGTTTCGTTTGTTTGCCCGCTCTGCATAAAGCTAACAAAGAAATTGACTTATCTTCAGTATTCAGGCCAATTTTCTTTTAGTATGGAATCAGAAAGGCTTTAAATGAATTATGTTATTTATTTTAATTTTTGTTTTTCATGTCATGTTAAGAAAAATCATTTAAAAAAAATTTTTTTGTCGATCTTGGTGGACCTTTCTGTGGAAATGCCCATATAATAAGTGGGTCGAAAACGTCAAAAACATTAACCGATTTTAATGATCTTAAATTGTATGGATTCGTCGTCGCCCCTAATAACAGAAAAACTATTTTAAACTTTTATTTAAATGGTCCTAAGACCTCGAAATGTACAAATTTTTCATATAAGTTTACAATTCTTAGGAGATAGGCTAAATATTTGGAAATGGGAATTGAAAGTCAATCGGTCCAAAGAAAATCGCGAAAAATTGCAAATTTTCATGAGTTCAAATTATTGTGAAGATTAAACAGTTAGAAATTGTCGAGGGGTATATGGGAGGTAAAGGCCAACCGGTCCAAAAAATTGCGAAAATTTGCGTTTTCCATTCTTTGTATTTTTTATCTTCTTTGGTATTTGTTTTCGTGGTTTAATAACCTATCACAAAGTTTGTAACTAATATAAAGACCCGTTTCTTTTATACACAGAGGGAAAAAAACAAGAACATTTGACTTAAAACGAGCACAATCGTTACCAAAGGGTATGCATGCACGGGTTTTTTAATTTGTAGAACAATGTTCTCACTTCAAGATCAATTATTTGAGAACGCAAACACTCAAATTGAGTTGATATTGCTCCATTTTAGAGAACATGATTTGGGTTAATGTTGTTCCGTTTTCAAGAACAACAAAAAATTTTATTGTACTTGGACCAGGTGAGGGCGTTTCCTCACAGTTGGGTGGAATAGGAAATGGGGACATACCTCATCATTTGATTGGAAGTGAAGGGAGGCAAGACTCCTTGAAATGCGTGCCTGCTGCATCTCCCTCCACCCATAGGAATCAGAAACATCGCTTCCACGACCCACTTCACCTGACTCGTTTCATTTAAGTTTTACAGAAAATCACAGAAAAATTGGTTCGGACTTGACGGGGACTTGAGCCCTGTACCTTATGCACTCAAACGTATGGAATGACGCTCTAGACAATTCAACCGTTGAACAGTTTTGCAGATGTATGTCTAGAGCAGAGATGGGCATGCACACATACCGTCACACTTTTCACACGCATACAAGCACATGCAAATATAAGTAGCTGTCAATGCTTATAGTGTACGTGTGATTTTTGCAGTCGGCCGCGGCAGAACCCTAATGCACGCGCTGCTTTGTGTGTGCATTGGAACGTCGCGAAGCGCCCATCTCTGGTCTAGAGGGTTACTTATGCTTTGTTAAGCACAGAAGAGAGAGATCAAAAAGAGAGCCAACTCGCTCTCACTCGCTCTCTCTCCTGTTTAAGTTTAAGGCAACTAATTTTCTGAATTTTCTGTACCCTTGGAGAGGGTTTATTGAAATTGTCCGCATGTTTGTAACGCAGGGAAAGAAGCATCTCCGACCACATAAAGTATTTATATTCTTGATCAGCTTGACGAGCTGAGTTGATATAGCCATGTCCGTCTGTCCGTCTGTTTCTATGCTATCTCCTCCGTCAGTTTCAAAGCTATCTTAACCAAACTTTGCACGAAGTCTTTTGGTATAAATACGCTGGACATTTGTCGGAACCGGCCGGATCGGATGACTATAGCATATAGCTGCCAGAGAAACAATAGGCCGAAAAAATAGTTCTAGTGAGAAAACCTTTTTTTTTGTAACACTTTACACTTTTCAGTTACGAATATATTGATGAATTTATTGTATAGCTGTCATATAACAAACTGGCAGGCATATCTCAAGCTCCAAGGGTATGTAAACTCTCCGAGTGTTTTTTCAATCCTCGAATCCAAATTTACTTATATCATTAACATATCGTCCCATAAATACTATTTCAAATGGTCTAAAAGCCTGTGCTGCAAATCGGTCCTAAGCCGAACCGCGGAGAACTAGTTCGCTACGGGCTTAAGGGTTCATCGAATCGGACTCAGCTTACACATTTTTAAAATGCAAAACCTGGACCAGAACCGGACCCCCTTTGCTTAGAAAAAGGTTTTGTTTAAAGCTTTCACTTCATTGTATACCTATATTATACAATATATTTCCCGGATACAAATAATTGTATAGTCCTGTATCGGGGCATGATCATTTCAAAATAAATCTCGGCATATTACGACTTCGAGAAGGAAATCATACATGTCATGTTGTAAAGTGGCAAAACAAATCCTTTTTAACAAAAAATTTTACCAAAGATTTGATAAACGATCTTAGAATCGGTGAGCCGAGGTTCGAACCAAAGTCAAACCAAATCTTAGAATTTTCAAAGAGTTCGAACTACTGACTCCAGAGTTTCAGAGGCTTGCAGCCATGCTGCAATCAAAAGTTCTCGATACCTCCCAATATTTGACCTCCATCTTAAAATTTTACACGACAATTGCAAGTATTTGGCCACTGTGCGACTAAGCAAATTAATCCCATTTTCTGCAGTAAAGAGTACTTGCCCATTGCTGAAGTAAGCTAATTAGCACTGACCCTCACAGCTCGGCTTATTGCTATGGATACAAGCATCCCACCTCTCACCCTCCCACAGATGGTAGCCATACAACAGCCTGTGCCCTCCATTAATACCAATTAAATGAGCTTAGACTGACTTTACAGCTCGCTTTGATTTTGGTAAATCGGTTCATCATTGCTCACGTATTACGTATACGCCACGTGAGAAACTTTTTAATTGAAAAATTGACTAAAGCCCCGACCTTTCATTATTTGTTAAACGATTCATTAGAAAACCGCACAGGAAGTACATTTACTCGTTTATTTTTTGTCCAAGTCTGATGAATGACTTAATCATCCAGAAAGCGCCACACAAATCAACAAGCAAACAACGCGACGGCCCAAAGCGGCTGTCACAGAAGTTTAACGAGCCAACGGCCAAGTCCCCAGACCCCAGACTCCTGAGAGCTCAAAATTAATGGAGCAAATCAAAAGCGAGCAACAAAAAAGAGGGCAGCCGGCCGCCTGCCGCCTGCCTTTAATAATGACAAGATTTGTGCGGGCTGCATACAAATAGACGTATCGTACTTAAAGTTCCAGTTCGCCAGAGCTCATTAATTTCATACTGGTCTGCCGTTTCATGGCTTTGGCTATGTTTTCTCTTGGTGTTGGTTTTCGTTTTTTTTTTAATTAAAGTCAAGTGAAAATTGCAAAAATATTAACTTCCGCTCCAGACCAGCCAGCTCAAAAAAAAAGCCATCAACATTTTAAAACTTCATTTTTGTTGTCTTCTCTGTGGCGCAGTTCAAATTTATGCGCTTCGTTTTATGGGTTTGGGTTGCCTTTAATTAAGTAAAAAGCCAAAGCAAACGCCAAGTGTGCAGGGGAAATTACCTAGCCGAAAAAAGCACACACACACACCCACATATTAAAAATTCGTTAAATTCGCACGAAAAGTAATAATAATTTCGCATTTCGCTGTTTTCTCTTTTTTCTTTTTGGGCTAGGTCACAAGAAGTGGTGTGTGTGTGTGAGTGCAAAGGAAACGGCTGATGCCTTGCATAAGCGTGAGCCACAATTTGCTATTCATTTGAATTTTATAACGGGCTGCTGACTTTGTTGTTTGCCACCGCCGTTCGACCATAAAATGCAAAAGATTATTTACAGAGCCGTTTTCACTAGCCACTTTCATTTCCTCTCTTATGTAGCCACTAAATGTTTGGCTTTACGAACACCAATAATAAAAAAATAATGCAAAAACGGGGAGTGCATTGCGTAAAGCATGAGGTGAACATTTAATGTAGCATACTTTCCAGCGTAAGGCAATACTTGAATTTTAAACATGTTTAAGTTTCCACTTGAAATGTTTTGCATTTCTCAAGTTAATTATTACTTTAAGGAATTGAGCAGGCTACTTAAATTGTCTTAGAAGTCTAGGAAAACCACTGAACTACAATTGTTGAAAATGAGAATGAATTTCTGGCAAGACAATTAATTAAAAACCTCCATAAAATATACAAACTGCAAGGGTATCCACGATTTTCTCTGTTTTCTTCTTCGGCTCGTTTGCAGCCCGGTGCATTGTTACCAAGAGTTTTATCCTATTACCAACTACTTAGTTCAAGTTAAGGGATTGTGTTAAGAGAGCTTTAGCTGCCATTTATGCATTGGTGTCTGCCAAGTAAAACCAAAAGTTGGCTTTGTGGAGCAAGTCTAGCTATTTATTTACACTCAGAGAAACAATTGAGAATTTTCCTCTTAGGCAGAGATTAAAAACACTTAAAAATTTGTAAGCGAAACTGTTGGCCGCTTTCTCGGCCAGGTAAATTGGGATAGCTGGATCTTCACTTGATCCGTTCAAAATTGTGACCTTCCAGAGTTGGTGCCAGGTGTGAAGGAAAATGCGTCGCTTCACGTTATAATGTTCTTTTATTTGTGGCTTCGTGCCAATGTTCGCTCTGTGGCGGTTCTAAGCTTACTAACTAAGTGAGAGTTTACAAAGATCTAATGAAGTCAAGAGAGTAATGTGTAGGATAACAAGAGAGAATACAATGAGAGCAAGCCTGGCGTTGCCAGCCTGCGTAAATTTCATATAATAATGGTGAGCAAATTAAAGGAAAGTAATCGATATATATATAAGTTCAAAAGTAAACAATTATTAATTTCAAAGTGGTGTTCTCCCCCAACAGAAACCTTAACCGTAACCGAAAATCAAGTTTCTTATAACCGTCACCATATAACCTTTATTCACAAAACCGGTTATCAGTACCTCTACTCGTAAAAAATTTGAAAAACATAAATTTATTTGATGTATGCACAATGAACACAGCTAACCAATATCTTTATTTTCCTCATCTTTCCACATATGGGCTAATTCTGCGTTGTGGACGTTATATTTGTACGCAAATTTGCTTATTAAAGTTTTTAAATTTAAATGCTTTTTTTTTTTTGCAAAATGTGGTTCCTTGGGAGTACTTTCAAACTTATTTTAAAATAAAAGGTTAACTTTTTTTGAAAAAAAAGTTATGCTTGCTAAAAGTTCCGCTGCGGACGTTACAATAAATGGAAGTTCACCTTCAGGTTTATGTGCATTTCCACATATTTTTTGAAGCGTTGAATTTTGTATAATAAGCAAAAAATTTAAAAGCCCACATTCAGTTTCAGCAGGCAAAAATCCATTATAAACACCTATTTCCACCTCAAACTATACAAAAATAGTTTTTGAGTATGCAGACGTTATATACTTTGTTATTAATTTGAAAAAAATGAGTAATAAAGATATTTATTTTTTCATTAGATTAAAAGACATGAAAAACTCTGTTTATAAAGCAAGTTTGGGAAACCAAATTATTTAAATTAATTGTGTTAAATTAAAAAACTCCTATTTTCCGTTGCGGACGTTACACACGGTAATCCGATTTTTAGTTTAAATTTTTAACACATATATATTAGATACCTTACAAAGTTATCTTACAAGTATCTTAAATTAAAGAAAATTTGACCCATAAAATTACCGTTTTTTTTCAAGAATTAATACAAGCATGAGCTAGGTGCCTTTGCCAAGAATAAACAAACCACCGTAGAACTATATTGTTTACTTATTTTGAAGCTTTTATATGAATCCTATTATTCTATTAAAAATTCCATTTATTTGTTTTTTAGACTTAAAAAATTCGAATAACTCTTTAACTCCCACCAAAAAGTCTCCATCTTTTTGAAAATGCCAAGATTTTAGTTATATTTAGGGCAATAAATTGTTTATCCTTAGAAGCTATATCATGGTGGTTAACACTTAGAAAAAATTATAAACAATATTTAGCAACAATTACTTAATACTATTAAATAATTTAAAAACCTATAAAATTATAATTCGAGTAGATACAGCAAAATTTTTTCCACCAATATTAACTTGAGACTTGTCCGACAAACCAAACCTGAGATATCCCGTTTTTAAAAAACACTTTTTTCCATTTTTTCGTTTTTGACGATTTTTGAAATTGTTTATAAATTTTTGCAAAACCGCAAATCACGTTACGGTGGGAGTGTCGAGATCTAATTTCGGTTTTTTTGTTTATTGAAACAAAAAATTTTGAATTTTGAGACTGTTCGATTTGAAAAACAATGACCCATATACGTTGACCAATGTATGCAAATGTAAAATTGGCAATACAGCCCCAAAGAGCCAAGCCAAGCTTCTCTCAATCTCTTGGCGTGTGTGCCTATAATTTTGCGCACACGAGAAAGGGAACTTCAGTTTAACGCCAAATCCGAACGGCAAAGTTTCGAGAAGCTTTTTCACTTCACAGCTGGCGCCAATAGCTGGTGAAGTTGACTACTACCTCCCGCACAGCAGGCCAGCACACCAACCGCTGAGCTACCCAAAAAAAAATTTGAAATAAGGCCACAAAAATTAACACAGAAATAATAAAAATTTTATTTGTTATTTCCTTCTTTGGGGGATATTGAGTATGTTGTAAAGTAGACGTACGGTAAATGTGAAAGTTAAAATTATGAAGTGCAAACAAATTGTTGTTGTTTTACGTAAAAGAGCAGCAAATGTTAAGCAAGTTAAAATCTAATTATAACAAAAATGTAAAACAAATTGTATCTTCATACTTTAAATTTGGGTATTATTTGCATTTCATTATTATTTATATTATATTTCTTCTATTTAATTTTATCTTTGGGGACTTTTTTAATTGTGGACTTATTTCGGGCTGCCGGCTAAGGTGGTACCCTTGCTTTACGCCGGTGTTGTTTGGGAACCAGTCCGAGAGCTCACATTCGCTGAGGACACTATTTCCAGATACCCAGTTAGTAAGCCGTCTTAGTAAGATAGAGGGAATAAGCTGCATAGATACTCTACTGGAATACGGTCGATCCCTGGGGCTTTGTTTGTCTTTGCTGCCTTGATGGCAAGGTACACCTCAACGGCCTTGTTTTTCCTGTTTGTACAACCATTGTTAGAAACTAAACTGAAAGCTTAGAAATTTTGATTCGTTGTGATTAGTGTTATAAAAATAGTTATTTATTTACTTGTAGCTCTAAGTTGGAAATAAACCTAATTTTTAGGTTCTAACTTAGAAATTGTGGCTCTGGCAGTTTTTTGTGGTTAAAAGGGGTGGGAGGGGGATTTTTAAAATCTGAAACAAACTTAACTTAACAAAAAAAAAAAAAAATTGTCACACTGTAAAACAATTTTATAGTATTTTACTGTCAATGCCTTTGATTTTCAAAATTATTCTCTGTACGACTTTTATTGAATTATTCGCTCTGTGGAAAATTATTTTATTTTTGCTTTCACCAGTCAAGCTCGTGAGGCTTTTGCAATTTTCCACATGCCAATTTTTTGGTAACTCTATGGGGTCCCCCAAGGAATGCTTGAAATTACATTTTCCACATTAAATAATGAAAATGAAATAAAAATAAAAAACTGAGCAACTCTACGGCTGCTGTTCACGAAATATGCAAATGTGCCGCGTGCAGTTTAGCAGATAAAACGAAGCGAGGAGCAGAATACATACACACATGTGTTTTTTTTCGTATTGGTTCTTTTAGCTTCTGGTGCAAAGTAAAAAAAAGTTTGCCAGCAGACTCCGTTGTACTAGTAGTCACACATAATGTGCAGCAGCTGTTGCCGGCAGTGCCAAAAGTCACAATAAATTTGTGCATTAGTTTACCCGAACGCCAACTGCATCTGGGCGCCGAGGCAATTTTGGGGCTTTTGTGTGGCCTTTAAAGCGCTTTTGGGTAAAATAAATAAAGCAACATGTGCAAATAAATAAATTACAAATCGTATGCATATATGCATTTGCCGTACATAAGGTTCAAAGCAAGGACTATTAAATTGCAAGAAAATATTTACTCAAAACATGAAGCGCTTTAAGCGTTTTTGAGAATGTTCCCGGCAGAGCACTGCCATGGGCTGTTTAGTTTGTTTTATGAAGAAAATTAATTAGCTGTTAATTTCCTTTCGTATTGTGTTTAAGTGCACAAGCTGAAACAATAAAAATAAATGGTAACTTTAATAGAATTTGTGAAATTATGAAGTAATTGACTACTCAATCAAAACTCCAAGGAAATGGCTCTTCTGAATGGAAGAGGAAGAAATTAAAGCTGAACACTCGGTAGCCCGCAGCAGGAATCGGTAAAAATGTTGAATAAAAATAATAACACAGGATTATAATTCCACCATTCATCTTCCTCCTTATGAGGACAGATTACGCCTAATCAACCTGCCTTCTCTCAAGAACCGCCGAGCTTGCCATAGTGTTCTTTTTATTCATAAACTCCTGTCAGGAGATATCGACTCTATCGCTATGTTATCTAATATACATAAGTCTTGCAGTCTCACAACGCGTTCGTAGAAACTTGTATCTAATTTATTTATTTACAGCCTCGCCTAACAAACTACGGCCTTTGTTTAAACTATAACTTGCACTACCATATTTTTCATCTCAATCCTCGTTGTTTGTAGTAAGAAATAATTTATTGTCGTTCCTAAGTAGGCCCTCTTAAAGTTAGACAGAACACGGTTAAACTATAAATAAATTATAAATAATATAAGGTTGTCAAAAAAGTCTTGCGGTATTTTTATTGAATTTTCAATTGTTCATAAAATTGGTTATAATAATGCGATTTAAGTCAAATATGCACCGTTTTGTTCGATGACGAGTTCCCAACGAGATGCCAACTTCATAATGCCCCTCTTATAGAAGCTCGCTTCCCTATTAGCAAAAAACACGGAGAGCCAATTTTCACAGGACTCTCTTGTGGCCAACTTCCGACTACCAAGCTCGTTCGCCATGGACAGAAATAGGTGGTAATCACTTGGTGCGAGATCCCGACTATACGGTGGATGCAAAAGAACCTGCCATCCGAGCTCCCGGAGCTTCTGGCGCGTCCCCAAAGATGTGTGTGGCCTGGCGTTGTCCTGATGGAAGACAATTCGGCCTCTGTTGATCAAAGATGGCCTCTTCTGCATGAGTGCTGCATTCAAGCGGTCCAGTTGTTGGCAGTACAGGTCCGAATTGACCGTTTGGCCATAGGGGAGCAGCTCATAGTGGATGATTCCCTGCCAATCCCACCAAACACACAGAAGTACCTTCCTGGCCGTCAATCCAGGATTGGCCACCGTCTGGGCAGCTTCACCGCTTTTCGACCACGACCGTTTGCGCTTCACGTTGTCGTAAGTGACCCACTTTTCATCGCCAGTCACCATCCGCTTCAAAAACGGGTTGATTTTGTTGCGATTCAGAAGCGATTCGCATGCATCCTTACGGGCAAAAATGTTTTTTTGCGTCAAGTCGTGTGGCACCCATACATCGAGCTTCTTTTTGAATCCAAGCTTCTTCAAATGGTTTGTAACGGTTTGATGACTCATGCCCAGCTCTTGGCCGATGCTACGGCTGCTACTATGCCGGTCTCTTTCGATCAATTCAGCGATTTTATAGCAATTTTCGACGACAGGCCTTCCGGACCGTGGCGCATCTTCGATCACCTCTGCACCAGAACGAAAACGTTGAAACCATCGTTGTGCGGTGGAAATGGAAACTGTATCGGGTCCATAAACTGCACAAATTGTATTGGCAGCATGAGATGCATTTTTGCCTTTATCGTAGTAGTACTGTAAAATATGCCGTATTTTCTCTTTATTTTGCTCCACGTTTGCGACGCTATAACTCACGAACGACTAAAAACAAACAACAATAAATCTCAAACACGTGTTAGCGCGTGAAAAGAGCTTTCCAAAAAGCTCTAGCGTGAGCCGATGCGACGAATACAACTAGAACTACGCGCTTGCAAAGACAAGCTTGCGAAAATACCGCAAGACTTTTTTGACAACCTTATATTACCACTTTTGAGACGTCCAGCCTCCTAGGAAATATATTCTGCACAATTTTTATGCACTCACTGCAAAACTGTTCTTAGTTTATCTCCAACTCTCTTGTGTTCAGTATATCGCGGAGAGTCCAATGTGAAGAAGTTTTTATACCCCTGCAAATGCTTCATCATTTCTTAAAATACTTCTGAACGGATAATTCACTTAGAAAAAACAAAAATTATTAAATAAATTTTTATATGCATTTTTTATAAAAAAATTTTTATTAATCATAAAATAATTTAAAAACAGACTTAAAACTAACTCTTTAATTTGATTCATGACATCCATCTGAAAATTCAGTAAAAATATTCAGTATCAACTTCAGCGAGTGATTCGTTTATACTAATGTTATTTATGTGTTTTAGCTTGCAGAGCATTATCGTAACTGATTACTAAATAAAATGAAATTATTCAGTAAATAAATCGTCGAATAAGTACGTATTGGTTTTTCTTAAATTAGCATCCATCATAAGTGAATTTGCTTTGGTTAATGTTTGAGTTGCCTTTTGCGAAAAATTCAGAAAGGCGTTAGCGGCGGTCTTATTTATTTCAGCTATTTGGGCTACTCGTAGCTTATTTGATCTTGTTTAAAACTCGTTGAAATCGGATTTGGGATGCCCACGACTATCAGATTCATTTGACTTTTCAGCTTTTTCCTTATTGCACAGTGTTTTTGTTTTGGCATAAACTCTAGTTCTTACGTTATTGACCCCAAATTTGGATTATAATCATATTTTGGGGCCCCAAGGACGATTTGGAAAATTTTACTCAATTTCGACCAATATTTGATATAGCTGCCATATAACAGATCTGGCCGACTTGCTTAAAATTTGTTGTTTTTTATGCTATTGAACTGAAATTCGGCTTGTACACGTATTTTTAGCTCCTAATACGACTTACCAAATCTTGTTTGGTTTGGACAACTATTTGATATAGCTGCCATATAACCGATCTTGCCGATATGCACCAACTTCGTTGGTTTTAAAAATATTGAACAGAAATTCGGTCTGAGCACGTATTTTAGGCTCTTTTAGCGACTTATCAAATATGGTTCGACTCGGCATACTATTTCATATAGCTGCCATATAACTGATCTGTCCGATTTGCTCCAACTTTGTTGTATTTTACGCTATTATACTAAAACTCGGTTCGTAGTTTTATTTATAGCTCTAAATGCGACTTACAAAACTTTTTTGTGTTTGACGCTACCAAACGAAACATTTTTTTTTCTGCCTCTCTCGAGTAATATCTTCAGCTTAAGCACGAACTCAGCTGCAATAAAGCCAATTTTCTCGAAAAGTCGCACGTTGTAGCAAGAAGTGTTAGTTACTTCGGTCAAGCCCGACTTAACATGCTCTGTACCTGGAGTAGAAGCTGAATGCAATGCTGGTGCTGCGCTCATCTCTAAGTCTCTCTCTCTCTTTCTCTCCCTCTGATCTCTCTCTCTCTCTCTCTCTCTCTCTCTCTCTAAGATTGTGCGGTGTTAGTTGTAAGAGGGTGGGAGGTGGTGGGGGAGGGTGATTTACTTTTTTGCTCATAACTTGAGAACTGCTCATCCGGCAAATCGATACATTTTGCTAATTATCTATAACTATCTCTAGAAGGTACGAATCATCTATCTTCAAAACTGTAGGAAATATAAGGTTTTTTCCAAATTGCGGGGGCGGGAGGGGGCGTAGCAAAAATTGAAAATAAACTTGATCTGCCTGCAAGTATAAGAAGCATTTGTCCCATACATGTCAAACCTCTATCTCTTACCATCTCTGAGATCTGTTTGTTCAGCTCGGTCTTAAAGAAATTTGTTGACATATCAGCAGCATTGTTGTTGCTGTATCCTTCTATTTTTAAGCAAGGACAGATCAGCGTTGCCACGCGTATTGCTGTCCTTCCCTCGTATGGTGAAAGCCGTAGAGTTACACTTTCCAAAAGATGTGTACATGTTTGGATGCCTTCCGTGATTAACATGTTGAGTCACTGAGCTGCTTTCTGGGTATCTGATGTGTGGCTTTGTCAAAAGGTTCAAACCGAAAATAAATCGAAATATTAATCGCAGTACGCAGAGGGAGGAGCCTTAGAAATATTAAGAAGCACTCTTGAGACAAGATCCTTGATAAGCAGCAACCGATTTATCATTGCAAACAAACTATTTAATCGAGTTGGCATCTGTTAAAAAGGACTATAGGAATTATCGGTACCTTGTGCAGATTTTAGCTTAATATATACATATATCTCACAACTCTTTTACATTTGCTTATGATCGCTGTTTAGAGGAGGATAACAATTTTATCACCTTTTTGCCAATTTATAAAAATGCGATTCACTTCGGATTATTAAATGTTTATTGGCTGATCTCTGGAGTTGCAGTGAGTTGAAAAACGGAATAGCCGACGGCCGCTAGCCAACGGTCGCTAGCTGCATCCCAAAGCTCCGCTCAGATAAGAAAAGCTCAAAGATAAAAGCTTTGAGCGGGAGAACTATTTATGTGAGCTTTGGCTTTAATATTTGTTTATATACATTTTGACTTCAAAGCAAACAATGACCAAAAGGCATTTACATTTAAATTATGATTTATTAAATTAAACTAAATTACGTCAACGCGTCTGCTTCGAACATACTCCCCCGTTGGAAGAGTCATGCTTTCAACCAGTTCAGGATTCGAGGGCAGAACAGCTAGTTTGGCAACGGCTCTCTTGATAAGACCCGTCGCTGTGCGGATCATAGCGACTCTGATGATGCCATCCTCTCCTGGTATGACTTCCTCGATGCGACCAAGCTGCCATTTAAGCGGTGGAGTGTTGTCATCCTTTAGCAGCACGATTCTGCCGATTTGAATGTTTGATGAAACGGCTCGCCATTTGCCCCTCTCTTGCAACAAGGACAAATACTCGGTGCTCCACTTTCTCCAAAAGTTTTGCTGCATCTGGGTCACCAGCTGCCAACGACTGAGACGATTGGCGTTGAGATGGGTGACATCTGGCTCAGGAAACTTGGTAAAGCTCGAGCCCTTGAGAAAGTGTGCAGGCGTGAGCACATCGAGATTTTCTGGATCTTCTGTAATTGGACAAAGTGGACGAGAATTAAGAATGGCAGATATCTCGTAAGCAAGGGTGCGAAGTTCATCAAAAGTCAGAATGGATGGGCCGACGACTCGGTGGAAATGGTATTTTGCTGCCTTAACAGCAGCCTCCCACAAAAACCCCCGAAATGAGGCGCACGAGGAGGAATAAATTTCCATTGGATGCCATCAGAAAGACAGGATTCATTTACAGCAGATATGTGAGGATCGCTAAGGAACAAATCTTTCAGCTCTGCCAGCTCATTTTTGCACCAAACAAATTTGTGCCGTTATCGGTCCATATTGTATGCGGCTTGCCTCTCAAGCTGATGAAACGTCTCAAAGCTGCGATGAACGACGATGTTGACAAGTCCTGAACGACCTCCAAATGGGTGGCCTTAGTTGAAAAACATACGAACATCGAAATATAGCATTTGTGAGGTGGCTTATTACGAGCTTCAGCTTTGTGATAAAATGAACCACAAAAGTCAATGCCAGTGGTGTGAAAAGTTGGGTTCGGCTGAACGCGATCTGCTGGTAATCTTCCCATCACGTGCTCGAAGATAGTTGGCTTCATCCGAAAGCATCTGACGCATTTGTTGATGACGCTTGCAACAAAATTCCGACCTCCGACTGGCCAGTACTTTTGTCGCAGAGAAGCAAGAAGAAATTAGGAACCTGCATGCAAAAATTTGTGATGATATCAGCTGATAATGGCTTTGGTGACGGGATAGTATTTTGGAAGCAGTATGGGATGCTCCGCATCGTAGTCTAAATTCGAGTTTTGGAGCCTCCCACCAACTCGAAGCAGACCATCGGAACCAAGTTCTGGTTTAAGAGAAAGCAATTTGCTGTTTGGAGGAAGTGGCTTGTTGGCGGTGAGTGCATCGAATTTCATGGAGAAGTGCACTTGCTGAATACTCCTGAGAAGAAGCAGTGTGCCCATGGTAATATCCAGTACAGTAAGCTCTCCTCCCTTTCGAGAACAGTTTTTGCTTCGAAGGGAGACAAATAGATGTACATAAGCAAATACACGTTGAAGCTTTAAAAAAACTATTTTGGTACTTGCTGTCGATTAAGAGATCCTGCCGAATTGATCCAAGCAGTGCAGTATGACGAGGCTCTGGAAGCTCCTTTAACGAGTGCACTTGAGCAGGCCAACCAGAAGAGCTCAAAAGTAGAAATGGCGGTCCATGCTGCCACAGACTGAAATCCTAAAGCTCTCTCGGAGTACAGCCTCGAGACACCACATACGCAGGATTCAGGTGCGTTGGAACATGATACGACGTCATCTCCTGGATTTGCGCAATTCTGTTGGATACAAAAACATTGAAATTTAACGGTGATTCACGAATCCAGGACAACACAATCGTCGAGTCGGCCAACAGTGGAAATAACAGGGAAATGATATGCTCTCTTTGACGCTAGAGACCAACTCAGCTAGCAATAATGATGCACACAACTCCAGTTTGGGAATGGTCAACGATTTTAAGGGTGCTACTTTTGACTTTGAGCAAAGATCTGCGATGAAACCAATCCTTCGGCTTCCGATCTCAAATAGATGCATGCAGCATAAGCTGACATGCTGGCATCACAAAACGCATGCAGCTGGAAAGACGCCCTTGGCAGCATAACATTGAGGGAATTTGAAATTCTGGACCATTGTTAGTTGAGATATCAGCTCACACCATGCTGACGATAATGGCTCTGGCAAGGTATCATCCCATTTTAGATCTTCCTTCCATAGTGTTTGCAGAAATATCTTGGCTTTGGAGAGAATGGGCGCTATTAAACCAAGTGGATCGTAAAATCGTGCGATCGTGGACAGAACGATACGCTTGGTAGGTTGGCCATCCGGTAAAATTTGCGAGAAATTAAATAGCAGACTATCCGAACTAGGATCCCACACCAGCCCCAAAGCTTTAGCGATGTCGGTTCCATCGTGGAACTTGATCAGCTTCTCCTCGTCACATTCCGGCTCTCCATCCAGGACGCTTGGCTCATTAGAGCACCACTTCCGAATAGGAAAGTGGCTTTTAAGTAGTAATTCCTTGACTTGGCATCGTATCTGCTTAGCTTCTTCAACCGTATTGCCGCCAGAAATGAGATCGTCCCTATAGAAGTCTCTACGCACTATTTTGGCACCATTTGTGAAAGTTTTCTCCTCGTCATAGGACAGTTGATGCATGGCTCGAATTGCCAAAAGGGCAGCAGGCTTCGTTCCATAGGTCCCGTATTCAGCTTGTAAATCTTGATTTCGTCTGTAGGATTCTCACGCCAGAGAATGCACTGCAAATATGCGTCAGGGTGAGACACAAGTACGCATCGGTACATTTTGCAAATGTCTCCACAAAGAGCAACCCTGAAAAATCGAAAACGAAGTAGAGTGTTGAATATCTTCGGCTGAATGGTTGGCCCTGCTAAAAATAAATTGTTAAAAGATCGGCCAGAAGTGGTTTTAGCCGATCCGTCATAAACAACACGAAGTTTCGTACTGGTGCTGTCGAGCTTTTGCACGCAATGATGTGGTAGAAAATATTGGGGCGAACTTTCTTTTGTATTCTTTGAGAAATGCGCAATACTGAGCCTTGAGATCTGGATTTTTTGCAAATTTAGCCTCCAGACACTTTAACCGGCAAAGAGCGATACAGTACGAGTCGCCAAGAGCCTCAAATCCAGAGCTTGCTGGTAGTCGGACTGAATATTGAAACAAGTGCTTGCATAGTACATCCTCATTTGATACTGCAGGCTCGGAGGAGTAGCAGTTCTTGATTTACCAAAAACGCTTTATTATTTCAGCCAGCGAATCCTCATTAATATGTGCTTCAGGTGACCTGACAATGGCAGCCAAAGTTAAGTGCTTGACTGGCGGGTTTGAAATCTCTCCAGATACGATCCAACAAAGTTTGGTGTTCTGAAGAGTTGGCAAACTGTCAGCCAAGTGAATTTGACCAATGCAGATTAGATCAAAAAATAGCCCAGCGCCAATTAAAAGATCGATGCGCTGAGATCGGTAGAACATTGGGTCCGCAAGAGCTATATTAAGTGGTATGTTCCACCCTGTGGCATTAATATCGAAGTGTGGCTGATAGTCGGTGATGGTTTGCGTGACAACACACGCGAATGAAGCACGATAGCTTGCATCCTGTGATTGAGCTACAACGTCAACCGCTTTGTCGGAATCCAAAGTTGATTTTCCAATGCCAGATATCGATATATGTGATTGACGAGGTTTAAGGTGTAGTAGGTTGGCAAAACGAGAGGTGATGAAGTTCAGCTGTGATGCTGAGTCTAATATAGCGCGGCATGGAATGAGTGTGCCAGAGCGATTTTTTACCAAAATGTTGGCAGTAGCAAGCAACACGTAATTATTAGGGATATTATTTTGGATAGGTGGAGGAATTGGTAATGAAGATGAACAGGACACTAGTGAAGATAATGGTGGATTTTGTGCATTTGATGATGAGGATGATTGTGATGATGGTGCATTCGAAGTCATGTGGAGCAATGAATGGTGCTTCATATGGCAGTACTTGCAGTGACCTGACTTGCATTGCTGCAAACTGTGGCCCTTGCGCAAACAATTAAGGCAGAGGTTCATTTTCTTTGCCTCCTTGTAACGCAAATGGGGGCTCAAGTTTAAGAAACGAGAACATTTGGTTAAGAAATGATCTCTTCCGTCACAAAAAACACAAATAGGATGATTTAAGTTAGTAGATGAGGCAATAAGGGCATGTTGGTTAAGTTTGTGCGTGTTTTTTCCCACCTGTTGGCTTGGTTTTGGAGTTACCATAGCACTTTCCAAGTTCTCCATAATCCTGCATCGCTTTTCTAAAAATAAAGCCAGAGAATTCCAGGTTGAAAGCGTATTGGTCGGTAAATCCTGCTCCCATCTTTCCCGTGTCTTTGGGTCCAGTTTTTGGGCAACAATGTGGATCAGAAACCCGTCCAAGATTTCATCGGATTTCGCAAGGGAACGAATCGCACGGAGATGTGAATTCATCTTGTCGCTCAGCTCTCGAAGACTTTTTGCAGATCCCATCTCGACACCTTTTAAACCAAATATCGCCTTTACGTGTGCCTGAAAATGAAGAAGCTTGTTGTCGAAACGATTAGTGAGGAGTTCTTTAGCCTTATCATAGTTCTCATCAGATGGCTCAAGTGAACGAATGGTTTCCAAGGCAACACCTTCCAGGCTGGCACGCAGATACTGAAATTTTTCGATATTACTTAGCTCTTGGTCATTGTCCACGACTGTGTTAAACATCGCGAGAAAATCAGGCCAATCGGAATATTCTCCACTGAAGCGAGGCAGCGAGAGGTTAGGCAGCCTTGATTTTCGACAGGAAGTGTTGAACATTGATTCTCCTTGAAAATGTTTTTCAATCACCGTTGAATTTGCCTTACTCGATTTCCTTTGATGAGCAGTTAATTCCCGAGACAGCTTAGCACTGATCTCGAGATACGCATTCGCGAAATTAGAACGCGTGTCACTTGCGAGCTCCATCAGGTCAAGCTTCTCCACGCTGGTTTGTGTGACATTAAATTCTGCGTTCAAACTTTCAATAAATTTAGAGCGCGCAATCAAGTCAGCCTCGTCAAAGTGGCTTAGAGTTTCACAAGTCAAAAACTCATTTAATGCGAGTGTTTGACGCATGATGGACTGAACTTTGGCTTTATAATAGTCAATGCCACTAGGAGCCGACGGCAACACAGTATCCGGCATGATTAATTTAAGTTGCAAAAAAAGACGCACCACGCACAAATTTTATTTAAATGTTTTTTGATTCTCGCGCAAATCAAGTCACCCTGTATGCGCGCGCGCCAAATGCAACTTAAGGCAAAGCAAACGATCAAAAACTAACGGATGCTCTCTTTGCTTTGCTTCTAACTGCCAAAGGCGGACGTTGCCCCGCGGTTAGGTAACAGAAGAAATTGCAAAAAAGGCACTTGGCGACAGCAGCAAATTTTGCTTGAGTTTTTAAACTGCACTTTGATGTATGTATTTATGTATGTACATATGTATGTTGGTCGAATGTACCGTATGTACAAATGCAAATCCGCACAACAAAAAATTGTTTTTAATTTGTTCACAAAAGAAAATACACGCACTCGATTTAACTGTTTAATTGTTTTATACAAATTGTACGCGACTGCACAGATGTATGTATGTTTGAATGTGTGTGTGTGTGTTTGGCACCGACTTGTGCACAAACAGCAGCGAGGCGAAACGTAAATTGTTTCAACGATATGAAAACAATTGTAACAACCGACTTGCAAACTCCAAGATCACGAATCACGTCGGGGTCACCAAATGTTTAGAGGAGGATAACAATTTTATCACCTTTTTGCCAATTTATAAAAATGCGATTCACTTCGGATTATTAAATGTTTATTGGCTGATCTCTGGAGTTGCAGTGAGTTGAAAAACGCAATAGCCGACGGCCGCTAGCCAGCTGCTGCATCCCCAAAGCTCCGCTCAGATAAGCAAAGCTCAAAGATAAAAGCTTTGAGCGGGAGAACTAATTATGTGAGCTTTAGCTTTGATATTTGTTTACATTTTAATTTCAAAGCAAACAATGGCCAAAAGGCATTTACATTTAAATTACGAATAATAAGATTAAACTAAATTAGGTCAGCGCTTCTGCTCCGAACAATCGCCTTAATGACGACTATCGATTAAATGCATACTTTTCTAGAAGAGAAGAAAAAGAGACGGCTTTTTTAACCTCATTTTGGAAATGCGGGTGTGCTTTTTTTTAATGATTGAGTAAATTTGTGGTATATACATAAATATTTTCACAATTTTTGCACATTCCTTGACCACCTTGCATGCGATGAAAAATCACTAACATTTGACTTTTCCCTTTTTTTTGAGGTTTGCACTTAGGAAACTTCAATTCGCTAAAGGCATATTAAATTTAGTTTCAGAATTCATTAGTTTTAGAATTCATAAAAAACAATGTAAATTTAATACATCCTTTTATATGTAAGTCTAAACAATACGTTTGTCATTTGTATTAAATTAGCCTTAAACTTAACAATAAGTAAGGATTTCCCTAGACTCCAAGTCAATTTCCAACTAAAAGTATCCTTTTCATTTAAATTCGCCAGTAAAATCCTTTAGCCATAGCAATTATCACCTATTTCCGCTGATCCAAAACAAGTTTTAAGTGAATGCAGTAGTTTCATGTGACATATTGTTTGTTGTCAATAAATTTTTCAAAAGCGTTTCAAATATTTGTTTATCTTTTTGAAGTTGCATATTTTTCCGCCAGTCTTCGCATACATATATTGTTTAACTTTCTTTTTTTTTATTATTGTTTCAAGTGGTGTCGTTGTTCTAGTTGTTGTCCATATAGATAACTACGTGCTAAGAAATGTATAACAAACTACACACACTCACTCTCCAAATTGAGATTCATACAAAAGGCTATCCAGGACAGACAATGGTTGGCGCCCACGTCTCCATGGACACATTCTAATAAAAAGCAAGCATAGAGAAGGCCATTTGTGTGTTGCCATTTTTGCAATGCTTCTTCCTGTCTGATTTTCTGTGTTATAACTTTGTTAGAGATGAGCAATTGGATTTGGAGTAGTTTCTAGAATTTTGTATAATAAATTATTTATATATAAGTTAATCATCTTATTTTTTAAAAAAGTGTTGAAATCTTTTAACCCCCTTTTAATATTGTTATATTCTCAGAGAATAGTTAACATAACGCATTCACAATGATCAAACGGACCAAAGTTACTTAGAAATCTGTTGCTCCTTATAAAATGATGTGGGAGTTAATTTTTAGGTAAAGATTACAACAGAAGAACAAAGAGAAAGTCATAACAGTCTTAACTGAAACTCATAAAATATAGAAATTTCCATTTGCTTTGCTCATCACTTGTCTCTGCTACTCCATACAAATCCTTCGCACAGTTCAACTTTTGCTTCTTATCCCCCTTCCGTTTTTTTTTAGGCTTTTTGTAACTTGGGCAACATTTGAGTTATAAATGCCGCACTACTTGAATGAATCTCATGGGCGTAATAGTTTTCAAATGGCTTTTTTTCCCATTCCAACTATCTCCCTCTCTTTGTTGCTGCCGCATGTCTGTCTCACTTTTGTTGCAAAAGTATCGCACACAAGTGATTCAAGCAAAACCGCTTGGCAATGCAAAAAATGGCCCTACGAATTAGCCAAGTGGTGGAAGCAAGAATGCAGCAAATCTGCAATTCAGAGAATAAAGAGGAGCACACACGCTAAGCTGTAACTCAATTTCAAGAGGTATAGTGTTGTATGCTAAAATTCAAACAGTTATTGCAGTTTTAAAGGAGCAAAATTTAAAGTAAATTCGCAAAGGGCATAACCGGATTTTTAGGGGAACCAAAGCCCAATCCAATTATTTTTTTAAGAAAGTAGTTTTCAAGTACATCAACCGAAAGTATTTGAGCGATTTTTTTGAATACCTCCAGTACCAACCCTGAATTTAAAAAAAAACTCTCTTGTTGAACGTTTAAGGCCAAACATAACGTTGGATAAACTAATTATAAATACTTTTTTTTTACACACCGCTATGATAATGCAAAATGGTTGATCTTCCTAATATTCTTAGACGCCACCACAATTTATTTTCGTTAGTTTCAAATATTGCAAAATTTTTTTCTTCAATTTAAAACATTTTTTCTTCTATACTCCAAGTATCAGGTGGATATATTTATGTATATAGCCTATCAAATTCAGGGCTGCAACCGGTTTGGAGTTGATCTACTTCGGAGTTTTTGGGAAGATCGAACTGAATCTGAACCGTAGCTAGTCAATTTTTTCTTCTCGACACCGAACCTGAACCGAAGCAAAAAAGTTGAAAAGGGTTCGGTCTTAAGAAATGGTTCTATTACATTATTATCCAGCTGCTATAAGTGACAATTTTCAATATTTGTAAAACATGTTATAATAAGAGCTTGGAAATAAATGTATTTCAGTATTGTATAATTGTCAGAAGAAACAAGTGAATAATGTTTTTCTTCTGAGGAAGATTAAAATCAATCTTAGCTGAATAGCTAGAAAATAAGGTTCTTTTTTAAATTTAAAGAATTAACTCTTAATTCTAAATCGTTAATGCTTTGGGAAAACATTTGATAAACAAGTGAGAAAGTCGGTCAAGCCCGACTATGTCATACTCTGTACCAAGAGTGGGAGCTGAATACAGCGCTTCTGCTGCGCTCATCTCTAAGTTTCTCTCTCTCTCTCCCTCTCTCTTTCACTCACACGTTGTTGAATGAAATGCGGTGTTGGTTGTGAGTGCCTGGGGCTTGGTTCACTTTTTTGCTCAAAACTTGAGAACTGCTCAACCGATCTTTATCATTTCTTCGGCAAAATCATTCATTTTACTAACTATCTTTAGAAGGTAAGAATCGTCTATCTTCAAAACTGTAGGAGATATACCGTTTTTTTTTAAATTGCGGGGGCGGGAGGGGGCGTGGCATAAAATAAAAATAAACTTTATCTGCCTGCAAGTATAAGGAAGCATTTGTCCCATACATGTCACCCCTATCTCTTACCATCTCTGAGATCTAGGTGTCCATACAGACAGACGGACGGACAGACGGACATGCCTATATCGACTCGGCTATATCTGCCTGTTACATACATTTGCACGATAGTAAAATAATCAGAATACAGAACCCCGAACCATGGATGACCAGTGCTGTAGAACATACATAGATCAATCATAAAGAATGTATCAGTACTACAATCTAAATTGGTAATTTAGTGCGAGAGCGTGCCAGATGTAGTCCATAAGCTTTATTCAATAACGTCATTTACTCTGGGTGACGCCAATTCAGAGACTTTCTGATATACTTATATACCGCCTTTGATATGTGCTTATTGCGCAGTTCAGTATTGTCATGATCATGGTTATGTAGTTATGTGGGGTCCTTTAAAACCTTCACAAGATGTTTCTTAAACATTTAAAGGTTGCGAGCAAAGAGCGATTACGAACCCTGGACCCTACGAGATATTTAATTATTTAATTCAGCTTGCTGGTTCTAGTTGCCTTGCTGACATAAGCGGTTTGAAATGAAATGTTTTGAACTAATCATACGAAATATTACAAGTGTCAAAAGCTATTGAATTGATGAATCGTTGAATCACTTTATAATAAAACATGAACTGACTTAAAACGAGGGCTGCGAACATTTCCAATATAGTATGGGGTTCACTCATGAGTGAGTGATCAAAATTGAGTTGTTCTTTAAACTGAGCAAGCGAACATGTTCTTCTTCAATTGTTCATTTTTGTTCTCGCTCTGTGAGCTGTTCAGTTTTGTCTTGCTCTGTGTTCTGTACCCTAACATCTGTTTAGTATCTAGTTCAGTGAACTGTTTAGTGAGACCTGACTGTTGAATAAGATCACTGTTTATGGCAACACTGTATTAAGCAACCTTTAAGTGTGGCAATCACGTCCGCTTTTTTTTGGTCAGAATGTCCTTAATCAGAAAGCAAAGCGATATTTGGAACCATTTCACCGAATTGGATAATAAAACGGCGAAATGTAAATATTGCAGCAGTGGAACCAGTTGTCCGACAGAACAACAACGACAATTCTGCCCTTGTGGAAAATGTCGAGCAATTCGGTCTTATAAGTCAACAAAGGATTGCAAGCTTTGTGTATAAGCCAGCCCTACATGTTGCCAAAAATACGCGACGAGCAAATGGCTAATATGACGAGCAAACTGAGCTTGGCATCTGCATGAGGATCGGGGGCCAAACAGCAATAAACACACATACACTTGTAATCATCTGTTTTCTCTCTCTCTCGCTGAGAACACAAGAACAACAGAACAAGAGCAAGTGAACAAGAGCAAGTGAACAAGAAGAGAAGTGAGCGATTTGAGTGAGTTGACTCACTTAGAAAAAAAGAACAAGTAAACATGTTCAGCGAAAAGAACAACCTCTACTTAGCACTAGTTCACTCAGAGGTTCGAACGCGCGAGCGGGTTCAGAAGGTCGCTGAACCTAGGTTCGGGTTCGAACCGGAGTTCAGGAATGTTTTATAATGTCAATAAATCATAGCGCAACGAGTACTAGAGTATTAATGAACATTGGCCTTGTTCAGCAGAAGAATGTGCTCCCTGATCAAGTATAAATTCGCACTGATCCTTCTGCTGAACTCGAGTGATGCAGTATCATGATAGCCAATTTCAAGTATCATGATAGAGGAGCATGTAACGAAGAAATAGTACGCTAGTTTGAAGTGATACTGCTCCCACAAAAAGTAATGATGTATTGATAGGCATGCTATC
Source organism: Lordiphosa clarofinis (assembly GCA_018904275.1). NCBI lineage: Eukaryota > Metazoa > Arthropoda > Insecta > Diptera > Drosophilidae > Lordiphosa > Lordiphosa clarofinis. Next base: position 169,517 of record JAEIGQ010000087.1, read on the forward strand.
GATAAAAACATGCGCATCTTGTGCATTGATTGCACCGTAAATATTACAATAAATTCTAAAAAATAATTAAACCTAATTGTGACTTCATATATACGGAATTTATGTTAACACGTATCGCAAGTGTGTATACGACGCCATTGCAGAATTGATAGATCCGCTTTGAGATTCTTATTGTCCGTATAGGAAATCACAGTGGAAAGAGCGAGAAGGGCATATTCCCTAGAGCGAACAGCTGACTAATTTCTGACAGAATCGGTTTCGACTGCGCAACTGTTCAGTCAAAATATTCAAACCTACCGGTTCTATCATTAGCATTCTTTGCCTAACTTCTACTAGTCGGAAGAGTCGGAAATGCAAACACTGACAACAATACTTCCAATACTTTAAATATTGCTTTTCATCTTCATCTGAAGATAATTATGGTAAAAAATGATTAATTCTTTTGTTTATATCATTCTTGAAGCTTTTATTTATTATTTCCTTTTGAATATTATACTACGAAGCAAATACCTACAAATATTGGAAAATGTCAAATTTGACATTTGTAGCAGCAAGGAAATAAATTAAATAGAACTTGTTTTTGGAACCGAACCCTTTTATACTTGCTTTTTCTCCGGTTCAGGTTCGGTTCGTACTTCCCAAAAACTCCGGAGCGGTTCAACTCCGAACCGGTATCGTAAAAATTATTGCGATAATATAGCTTTTAATATCATATCCTAAAAAACTAGCCCGGTTTTTAATTAATTTTTTAAAATTACTAAACAAGGCTTTAAATATCATAATTATAAATTTATCACCTCACGTCCAGAGGATTTTAAACTATTTTCCGTTCTGCATTTCAAATTGGAACCCGCAGCTCCCGCACCCAACTCTAATCTATACCACACAATGCGGGCGACACGGGTATATCAAAAATGCAAGTAGGTTCACACCCATACCAAATCAACTTGCGATGGCCAACGATGTGAGATGACAGCAGTTTTTGGGGCAGCGAACCGCGAATCTCTAAACCGAAACCAGCTTTTAAATGCAATGTAATTGCAAACAAAACTTTGCGGCTGCACGTGCAGGTGTGTGTACACCGGATTGTCTGCAAATAATGTATAAATAAAGCGCATCAACTGAAATGGTGCCGCGATTTACCCGAAGTTCGCTATGGGCCATTTCAGTGGGCCAGATTACGTAAATTTATATTTTTTTGACAGCGCCCCGCCAGATATGTGGGGACAATACTTTATTTATGCCATGAATAAATGCAAATTTCTCCACACCGACGCAGATTTTGTAACACGAAAGAGTGTCCCAGCTCGGCAGCCATCGCGTGTCCTTTGCATAATAATAACTTGTAGCTGTCAGTGTGCGTGCGTGTGTGTGTGTGGGCGGACCTCTGGGAAAAACTGTTGGCCCCCGCTTTGGTTTAAGCACGGGGCGTGCGCCGTATGCGAATTAGCATTTAATATGTGCCATAAGGCCATGTGCATTAAAATTGCTAATACGCTGAAAAGGAAATCGCCAACTTATGAAAACAAGCGCCTTGCATTCTTTCAAGTGCAAATGCTCCCAGCACATTAGCACACAAATTGAAAGAGCAGAGCCAAAGTAAACAATTCAAACATTTCCTTCCCACTCTCTTTGAAGTTTGGCCAACTGATTAGTCTCATGTATTCCATACGCCCTTCAATTGACTGGAAACGAGAAAAGATTGTTTTATTTGCTTTTGCGCAAGGTCGCCGACTAGAATTGCGGGGATAAATCAATTGCCTCGGCTTATTTCTTGATGCGCAGCAACACAAAAAGTTAAGAAAGGAAAGAATTAAATGTCCCCCAGCTTAGCCATAAACTGACGACCAACCCAATTTGTATACACAGCAGCGGGAAAACTTTGGCACACATTTATCCAAATTAAATCTGCTTAATTTTGGGCAGGAGCACGATAAAAGATTGCGCATACGTCACGTAGGCCAGCTAAGTCTTTGCTAACATTTCTTTATTTGCCTACTAAGTAAGGTTTATGCTTAATACATAACATGTGACTTATTAGGTAAGCCATAGTAACCGGTCAACGTAAAGGATATTTAATATTTTCCAATTATTCTGTGCTTAAGCCAGATAGAGGGAGAGAGAGAGAAAGTATTAAATTCGCAAAGTTAGAGTAGTTTCTAATAAATGGACTCAATTTCTTTTTTATTTCACTAATTAATCCTTTAACTAATATAAAAAACCTTCTTTTCTTGTTTCAAGGGAAGAAAAACATCTGCTTCTTAGTAGCTATCAAATGCTTAAAAACATTTCCACATTCAGCACGTGTGCATTTAATTAGGTCACCAAAAAACCAAAGCAATTTCGTTCAATTCTGAGCTCTGTGTCCTGCTGTCAGTTAACCGCAATTCAAAAAACTCTTTGGACAAATTTGCCTGTTTTCCTGGATTAGATTGCTCTGATGCTTCTGGTGTGATCTTTCGCTGTTTGGGGCCATCAACGTCAGACATTCTGATGGATTGCCATGTGAGGAGTTGAAGCAGTGGCTGTTTAATAAGCTAAGCGTTACCTTCAAAACTGACTGTGACAGCTGATGCGCCTTTATATAAAATTTCTCTTTCGCTGACTGCCTAAAGAGGCATGAAAATTGTTTCTTTACCTTTTGCTGTTTGCCTTGACAAATGGTGTTTAAAGGCCTCATTTTGTGGGTTTCTTTTAAAAAAAAAAATCAACAAAAAAGGCGAGAGGAAAAGAAAATTTATATTTATATTTGAATTATGGCTGTCGTGGCTTGTTTAGGCCTTTTAACACAACTCTTTTTCCCAGCATCATAAATATTCAGATATACACTAAAAAAAAAAAGCGGAACAGAAACCAATTTAAGTGTTGTGCTGTTAAGGGTACTGTATAAATTCAGTTGTAATGTTTTAAAGGTTTACAAAAAATTAAATCTCACTAAAACTTTAAGCAATAATAACAAGCGATTTTTTTATTCGAAAGATAAGCCCATGATTGCAAAAATTTGTTGAGAACGGATTATCTGAATGTGAAAGCGAAGGCGGGGTTTTGTTAAAAACTGATGTAATTCTGGTGTGAACTATATTATTTTGGATCGGTCAATCAACAGCGATGTTATGGGGTTTCAAAGTCAAAATTTCGAAAATCGACATTTTATTTTGGTTTTAGCTCCATTAGTTTTTACCGATCAAAAATATCCTAGTTCAATCCAGAACGCTGGGTATTAGGAGTAAAGAAAAAAGTGGTTTAGAGATAATCGCATTTAAATTATCGGTTCGGTAAAGTTCGGTCAAACAGTTCTCAAGAAATTTGGTTCAAAGTATGTCAAGATTTGGTAAATCAGCATCAACAGCCGAGTCGATTTAGCCATTTCCGTCTGTTCGTCCGTCCGTCTATCTACATAATTTTTTGGCATGACATTAGCGCATTTATCATCATGCAAAACTCAGATGAGCACGAAATAGAAAAACGAAGTCAGCTCCGAACGCTTGGCGAACGTTGACCAAACGAGAGAGAGAAAAGCGAAAAAAATTTTTAAGTCAGTGAAATTTCGGCTTATGCAGAAAAAGTTCGTGTTCCCAGAAAATATATAAAAAATATTTTCAATCATAAATGCGCAAATATGGTTGGTGAGTATCGAATTTAGTTACATCTTCAGACTCAATAGTACTGAATTATTATAATTATCATTAATTTGTCATTATTAATCTACTTTATTACTTAAAACAGGTCATTCCTGCAGAAACGATAAGCAACAACACTTTTAAAGTTCAATTTAGTAACAATCATCACTACCATTAGAAACCAAAGGCATCATGGCGAACATCAATAATAATAATAATAGAAATAAACAAAAATAGTTGTTGGTTTGTATATTAAATTATAATTATTTAATAATTATTTGTTAATAAAAATTGCAAATAAACTCAAATGTAGTTAAGTTGATTAGGGGGGTGACATTTCACTCAAAGGCATGCAAAAAACATGAATTCGTAAGCTTACGGCCAGGTCTTCCTCCCTACGATATACAAAGTCAGTGCATCTGAAGTACTAAGTTCGTAAGGAGAAACGCGGAACCCGAAGGCTGGTGCGTGACGTCACCCAATCGGTTAACGGCACCCCCTGGGTTTCTAGCAGAACTGTTAGTTGGCATGAAATATGGCCATCTGTCATGCATCCAAGTCCGACTGGGTTTTTAAATGCGTTTATGTGTATGTGTACGTGTGTGTTTGTTTGTGTATGTGTTTGTTTGACAATTGTACAGGGTATTTCGAAGTCGAGCTCCTCGACTACAACGGTCTTACTTGTTGTAATTGGTTTTAAAGTTTTCTTAACTAAAAGTACGAGTGTCGATTTAATGTTTGTTCATTTTTGTAAAGCGTATTTTCGGATCTGCTTGAAAGTTTTTCAGGGGACATTAATAGAACCTTTAAGCGAATAAAAAAATCGCAAAACAAATTTTTCTGATATGGTATACAATATCCTTAAAGTGACTGATTTACATTCAATATTTTAAGACCAACTCTTTCCACTTTGAAGTGAGCAGTCAAATCGCAACTGCACTAAATAAAGCTGAAATAAAAATTTTTTGTTTTAAAAAAAAGATAAAAACTCGTTCATATTGTTTTTATGTCCGAGTTGCAGAACACACGAGAATCAATATATGTGTCGAAGTTTACATGAATAGAAACACTTCTGAGCTATTTTGAAATCAGAATGCTATTGCAAAGCAGTCCTAGGGCCAATTTCTCAAAAGTTGCGGTTAAATTTGCCGCTCGGAATTACCTGAGGTTAAGTCTTTTCGTTTTCTTCACGTGACTTACGGGCAGGTTCACCCGATACAAATTAATTAATATCGCTCTGAAAGGGTGAACAGAGCCTGTCAACGAGTCCGCCGTACCAAAGGTACAGAAAACAATTTCTCCACAGCTTTGAAGATAGATGATTAATTTCTTCTAAAGAAAGTTAGTCATTTTTATTATAAAGATCGGATGAGCGGTTCTCAAGTTATGAGCAAAAAATAAAATCCCCCTTCTAAGCACTCACAACCAACACCACATATGTATCATTCAACAACGTGTGAGTGACAGAGAGAGAAAAAAAGATGGAGAAACTTAGAGATGAGCGCAGCAGAAGAGTTGCATTCAGCTCCTACTTTTGGTACAGAGTATAACATAGTGGTGCTTCACCGACTTTCTCAGTTGTTAGTTATAAGTTCCAGCTATCACAATCTCTAAAACTATTTAATTGACTTCTAAATTTCAGTTTATATATGCGCTATTTAAAAGAAGAGGAACATGAGGAGATATTTAACCTCGATCTAAGGACAAGATCTGTTTTCTGTTCTTTTGAAACATAGTAAGTATTAAAGGCGAAATCAAAGGCCATAGTTTCATGATTTTATCATGATTCTAGATGTCATAATTGTACATGTTATACTAGAACAATTTTTGAGTTACCTTTAGAATTCTACTGCATTATCATTTCCAGGTCTAAGTGTCTTGGATAACGTTTTTTTGATGTGAAATGATTTCATAATTACAGCAAAAATATTTAATTTCGCCCTTAATTTCATGCATGATTTTGAAACCATTTTTTATTGAAAATGAATTGCAACATCCGTAAATTATCTGCGTCTTATTTTTATCATGAAGCTAAGTCGAATTATTAAAATTTTTGGTTTACCACAAACGCGTTTTACCGGGGCGAACTGATTGATAGTACAAAAAGGTTGATTCATAAAACTATTTCAGTGTAAAGACAGGCAGAAAGGCAGACTAAATGCAAAAAATTTTCCAACATATTTTGTCAATTCAGATTTTTTTTTAAAATGCCCAACCCACTGAAAGGTGCAGTCACTAACGTCTGTCACGAAATCGCGAGGGAAAACGGAAATATAAAGTAATGATAACTACGGACTAAATAAGTTAAAATAGTAGTTTATAAAGCAGGAAGAGGAGCTTCCGAGTTGAATATTCGGTAGAGTTTAGAGTAATCAGCTAAGCACACCCAAATCGGTTTATGTATGGCATAGTTAGTGTTACAACGATTCCGTGATAAGGGTTATATTTATAATTACGGGATGTCTAATATGAACGTTGAGCTTAATTTGGACAACGAACTCAGATGAGTCAATTTCACCATTAATCAGTCTACGTACGTATATAGAGGCTATAAATGGCCTGTCTTCAGTAAGCATTTGGTTGGAAAAATTGATTAATTTTTTTTTTAACTTTTCGTTAAATTTACCCGATTGTAATTACACCCACCATAACCAATAACCGCAGCAACAATTATATTCAATTTTTAATGACCCATAAATAGCTCACTTATCATTTGAATAATTAAAAATATCTTTGCCATTAAATACAATGGTTCTTTCCAATTTTAATTTAGTGTGTGATGATGAAGGTGCAAGGTATAACCACTGTCAGCTGCCTGTTCCTAACTGGCTTGGCTTGGGCTGCCACGACGCGGTTCACAAATCTGCAATGCGAAACTCTTGATCAATCATTCCTCACATTTAAGACGTGTAAACTGAAAATTCTCGGTCGTGGAATAGTGGGAATGAATTTGTATGGAAAACTGTTTCATCTGCCCGTTAATAATATATCTGTAAGTAAGCCCATAATTTAAAATTTCTTAGTGGTAAAATTCTTATCAATTCAATTTAGTTCAATCTTAGTCTGTGGCGCAAGTTCAATGGGTATCGTCCGTTTATGTACAATGTGACACGAGATTTCTGTGCAATAATGGGTGATCGAAAGCCGAAATTATCCTTCGAGAGGTTAGTTGTAGATGCGTTTCGTAATAACTCGAATATCAATCACACCTGTCCCTATGATGTAAGTAACAAGATGTGAGATAATCAAAAATAGTAAAAAAAATTATTTTTTTTAGCATGATATAGTGGTGCACGAAATGGTACTCTTAGAGAAATATTTTACCAAGATTCCCCTACCCTCGGGTGAATATAAACTCAAGGTGGTGGTGGGAGCTTACAAAGAATGGAAAGCAATTTTCAATATCCATTTATTACGCAAAGAAGATTAATCTAGTAGATAATAGTGTCATTAAAATAAATAAAACTATTGATGAAACCAGAGTCATAAAGTGTTCAAAGTTAAGGTTCAGTGGCTGAGTAAAGTGGCTTCGAAATCTAGGTATTAAGAGTTGTTTTGAACATCATTAAAAAAATTTATTCAAATCGAGAAATGTTAAAAGCATCTATAAAAAACCGTTAACATGTTAAGATCCCATTTGGAAATAAATTATTAAATTAAAAAAAAAACACTATTCTACTTTTTTTTTGGTTTTTTAACACTCAAAAGAAAGCCTACTTTATTTTTCACCAGTTTTGAGAGAGCGGTTATGTTTAAGTTTAAACCGGCTGTAAATCAATATAACCATTTCAAATCGTCGCAACTTTTTTGGACTGTTGTTCAGAACTTAAGTGAACTTTAAACATATATACATTCATACATTAGCAGTGTGAACTCCCATTTTACATCATCTTCACTTTTATGTATTAACTTTTCACTATGCACTCTAAAAATTTTCTTCCTAGATTTTAGGAAACGTTTAAATACAAAAATGGATTATAATTAAACTGTTTAGGTAATTTTTTACCCAAACAAATCAAATGTGGACTAAAAAGTAAAAAAGGCAAACAATTTTAGGCAATGTTAAGCCTAAAGTCTAGGACCAATTTCCAAAAACTTTATGCTACGGACATGAAATGTAAGTAATTTATCAACTTGTTATTATCTCAGGACTTGATTTGTTTGCAATCATCGAGTTGATATCGGTTTTTTATGCATATAGCAATTTGGAAAACTATTCATGACAAGATTGTTCTCAACATGACCATGGTCATGCAGTATTTTGAACCAAATGTAAATAATATAAAATAGAAGACCAGATAATTCTTTACTCTATTAAGGACAAAAGTTGAAAATTAACCTCCTAGGACCGATTTCAACACGATAGCGGTAACCATATTAAAAAAGTTAGAAGGCTAAGTCTGCAGAATCGTTCTACCACAGTTAGACCCGTTTTTTCAATTAAGACCTATTCAAAACCGCTAAATCATTAGAACAAGATTAATATTTTTATTCCGCAGCGCAAATTCCTTAGCCAAAGAAACCCATACTCAGACCACTCTTTGTCATAATAGAAACCCCGTGTCCAAGTCGTAATTTCGTACACCAAATAGAAATTTATTGCCAAAAAACGCTAAAAATTCATTTAATATTTAGGAAAATTTCATAAAAAGGCGCCAATACCATTGGGTTCCAAGATTTAGCAAAACCGATTTTAAGCAAACTATGCCCTAAAATTTAGGTAAAAATTGTCTTAGTTTTAAGGAATATCATGTTCGAAGGTTAGGGAAACAGTTTTCTAACAGTTTTCATATTTACTTGAATTAAGGTATGAATTATCTAAAACTACGGCTTTTTTTTAATGAAGGAATAAATTACCTAAATATAAGGCATCCAATGTTCTACAATTGATGTAATTCATACTAATATTTTAGGTATTATATATGCCAAAATTAAGATAAGACACTAATCTACATTTCAGGCATTTGTACTCCTCCAACTGCGGCATAAAATACAAAAGTTTTATTAAACTTCTTAATCTTATGAGAATGTAATGTTTTAAGATTGAAGTAATTAAAATTAATTTTTTTAGGTATTGAGTTGAGTTGGGAGAGTTATGCGTATATATTAAAGTTTAAAGCTTTAAAGCAACTGATTATGTACCATCTATTGCTTGCACACCTCTCACTCGATCACTAAATTTTTTACCAGGGACCGCAACGATTATTAGTTCTATTATAAAAATCTATTTTTATACCCTTGGAGAGGGTATATTAAAATTTTCCGGATGTTTGTTACGCATAGAAGGAAGCATCGCCGACCACATAAAGTATATATATTCTTGATCAGCATGACGAGCTGAGTTGATATAGCGACGTCCGTCTGTCCGTCTGTTTCTATGCTATCTCCTCCGTCAGTTTTTAAGCTATCTTAACCAAACTTTGCACGAAGTCTTTTGGTATAAATACGCTGCACATTTGTCGGAACCGGCCGGATCGGATGATTATAGCATATAGCTGCCATAGGAACGATCAGTTGAAAAACTAGTTTTAGTGAGAAAACCTTTTTTGTTTTTAGTGCTATCGCTACCAACGCTCGTATTTATAAGTTTTTAAACTTGTCGTTCAAACTTGTCAAAACTTGTCGAAATCGGACAACTATATAGTATAGCTGCCATACAAAAGTTAAGTCTGAAAAACAGTCTTAGTGAGAAAAACATTTTTGTTTTCAATGTTATCGCTCCCAACGCTCGTATATATAAGTTTTCAATGATTTTACATAATTTCAACAAGATTTGTCGAAATCGAACCACTATATAGTATAGCTGCCATACAAACTGTCAGGCACATATCAAGCTCCAAGGGTATAAAAACTTCGGTCGAGCCGAAGTTAGCTTGCCTCTATTTTTATACCCGTTACTCGTAGAGTAAAAAGGGTATACTAAAGTCGTGCAAATGTATGTAACAGTCAGAAGCAATCATTTCCGACCATATAAAGTATATATATACTTGATCAGCATCAACAGCCGAGTCGATATAGACATGTCCGTCTGTCCGTCCGTCCGTCTGTCTGTATGAACACCTAGATCTCAGAGATGGTAAGAGATAGAGGTTTGATATGTATGGGACAAATGCTTCTTTTATCTGCACGCAGACCAAGTTTGTTTGAAATTTTGGCCATGCCCCCTCCCGCCCCCGCAATTTGAAAAAAACGTTATATCTCCTACAGTTTTGAAAATAGACGATTCGTACCTTCTACCATAAAAAAATGAATCATACTTTTCGGATGGTCACCTTAAGGAACGCAGGAACACTGTTAAACATGTTTTTTTATGAGTAACGGGTATATCGAAGTCGCTTAGAGCCGACTCTAACTTACGCTCCTGTTTAATCTAGAAACCATCACGAGCATGCGTCCAACCATTCTTCAATGTTTTATCACAATCTGATGAAAGGTTAAGGTAAGCATAAGGGACTTGCAGGTTCGTTAGAGCAGAGGTACAAGGTTTGCCGGAAAGCAATAGGACTGTGTCGATTGAAAAAAATTTTTCACTTCACAAATGATTAATTTATAGGAGGAGGATAGTCACGAGGAGGACTACAGAGGAGTAGGCCCCTCTACATAAAACGACTCTCTTGGGCTCACGTAAAATAAGCCTCCTTTAATTATTGTCTGTGCTTCTTTTTTAATTTTTTTTTAATCACAGGATCCTGATGACGATGACGAAGATGATGTTGAGGACGATGATAATGTTTAAGAAGCACTCAGTGCCACCTAATTAATAATGTATCATAATGTTCCATTTCATTAATGACAGTTAAAGACAAAGACAAATACGTTTTTTAATAAAAATAACTAAACTTTAAGTAATTTTTAGCATTGAACCGCGAAAGTCCCAGGCGATCTGAAGACACCATAATTCTTGTAAATTCAAGGTCTATGGAGGAATTTTTTTTCGAATTTTTTGGTGAGGGGTGGCTCTACTAAACAATTACCAAATTATTGAGCCAATCGTTACAATTCTTTATAAAATTTCAAAATGGGTTCCTTCTGCGTCGATGTAGCGCTGCCAGCACGATTATCAAGCATTGAATTTTTTACGGAAGGCGTTCTCCGGAATAGCCTTTTCAGCTTGCACCACTCACAGAAACACGTCGCGCGAAAATGCCTGCCTTGTTCTTTAGGTGTTCGGAGTCAACTGACCAGCCGCTCGTTTGTTAGTTATGAAAGCCCTCTACCGAACTCAGTCGGTGCGCGCACGCTCCAAAGTAGAAGAAAATCAGTCCAATTTCTTACTTTCCGGACATACCCTGTGTGTATAATATAAACTGCAAATCTGCCCAGCACGTCTCGTATCTATCTGGCTCAGTCAAGAATTCTGGACAAGGCAAGACCTAGATGATCTCATTTGAGAAGGCGATGGTGGCCGCCAGCATCACCAGTCCAATAATGAGAAAAAAGGTAAGTTGTCTGGGTAAAAAAGAGAAACAAAGTAACCTTAGTAATTGTACTGCTGAAACTCATGTGACTTTCTCATTGGGAAACTCACTTTCATTCGGAAGGTCAGGATGAAAGGTTCAAAATTAATTAATTTTTTCTTTTTACCATTAAGTTGTTTTTGTTTTTTCCAAGCATCTTTATTTATGTTTATATTTTAAATAAATTTTAATTTATGGAGTGTAAAGCTCAGTTTTACCACTTCAATGTTGCAATTGCGATTTTATGGCTCAGAAGCAACTCAAGTGTCCTTTAGCATTGTTATCTCCTGTATTTTCTTTTCTTGCTTTCTTACCCATCAGAATCATAAGTCTGCCTAGTGTCCTGAGCAGCTCTCTCGTACCTTTAGATTTGACCCGTTGAGAGTCTTGACCACAGGTGGCTTAGTGCGGCTTAGAGCCTGTGCCAAAAACAAAGCATTCTGAGCTTTAATGCAGGGGTTCTGGTTGTCCATAGCCCTCAAAATATGATTCTGTTACTTCTTTAGCGTAATGGCGGTATTTAAGCAATCCAAGGCATCTCCCACAGCAGCCACCACATTGCGATTTTTGTCCTTGAATTTGTTCGGCAATAAATCCGGCACGCAGTCCTTTGATAATATTTTCTTCTTTTTGTTCCACACTCACCATGGCATAACTCGAGAAGCCTTTGTACGATCCTTCGGCCAACATTCCCAGACATTTGCCAAGGTCACCAACACATCAATCGAGTCCTTGCTATTGATAGTCCCTCTGTCTTAAAGTCGTAAAGTCATCAGCAAAGCATTTACTTGGAACATAACAAAGATATAAAACTGAAATGATTTATTTGTGATCGAGTACAGAACTTGTAATTATATACATTATAGGGTCGGAAATGTATCCTTCTCCCTGTTGTTTTTTTGCAAGCATATTTATTTATGTTTATATTTTAATCTAGTTGAGTAATTTTTCATTAAGGCTCAGTTTTACCGCTTTAATGTTCAATTGCGACTTTATGGCTCAGAAGCAACTCGAGTGTTCTTTAGCATTATTATCTCTTGTATTTTCTTTTCTTGCTGTCAAGTGTGAGCGGGGTGAGCGACTCCTTTTTAATAACATGCACTTTTTCTGAGGCCTTGGAAACGGTAGCTGGCACTGCACTGGTTAGATCTATTACCGAAGAATCAGTGGGGGTTAGCAACTCATTTTTTCTTATTTTTTTTATCGTTGAACAGCCTTATCTTGGCCATCTTACGACGATCCACATCGCCTAGCAGAGGAGACAAAGCTTTCTTACCCATCAGAATCATAAGTCTGCCCTTGAGATTTGACCCGTTGAGCGTCTTGACCAAAGCGGAGGTCAAGGGCTTGATAAGCTTTTAGTGAAGCATAGGTGGCTTAGTGCGGCTAAGAGTGTGTGCCAAAAACAAAGCATTCTGAGCTTTGATGCAGGGGTTCTGGTTGTCCAGAGCCCTCAAAATATGATTCTTTTACTTCTTTAGCGTAATGGCGGTATTTAATCAATCCATGGCATCGCGCACAGCTGCCACCACATTGCGATTTTTGTCCTTGAATTTGTTCAATAAAACGGGCACGCAGTACAATGATAATATTTTCAGAATGAAAATAAAGCCAATATATTGTTCCACACACACCATGGCATAGCCCTTGGGCAATCCTTTGGCCAACATTCCCAGACATTTGATCAGTAGGGCCACCAATACAAAATTCGTGTCCTTGCTAATGATACGGCTGAGTCCGCTCAACTCCCACCGTTCGCTTAACTATTATTTCTTTTTACCTTTAAAATGTTTTCTTTTTTATGTTTGTATTCAATATGAAACATATCTGTCTGGTTTTTGCCTAGTTCGACGTAATGGCTGAGACCGCTCCACTCCCACCGCTCGCCTGACTCTGGGGCGTCGAACTCTGACACGCAAAGGTTGTTCCACCACAGGATCCTGAACCCTCCAAAGTTATTTCGGAACAGACATTGCTTCTTCTTCAATGCCTTCCTCCCCAACAGTTTCTTCTGCAATATCAATTCCTTGCTCTTCCAATGTTTCTTGTTCAATATCCATTAATTGAGTACGAAATATATATTTTTATACCCTTGGAGAGGGTATATTAAAATTGTCCAGATGTTTGTAACGCAGGGAAGGAAGCATCTCCGACCACATAAAGTATATATATTCTTGATCAGCATGACGAGCTGAGTTGATATAGCCATGTCCGTCTGTCCGTCTGTCCGTCTGTTTCTATGCTATCTCCTCCGTCAGTTTTTAAGCTATCTTAACCAAACTTTGCACAAAGTCTTTTGGTATAAATACGCTGCACATTTGTCGGAACCGGCCGGATCGGATGACTATAGCATATAGCTGCCATAGAAACGATCGGTTGAAAAACTAGTTTTAGTGAGAAAAACTTTTTTGCTTTTAGTGCTATCGCTCCCAACGCTCGTATTTATAAGTTTTCAATGATTTTACATAATTTCAACAAGATTTTTCGAAATCGGACCAATATATAGTATAGCTGCCATACAAACTGTCAGGCACATATCAAGCTCCAAGGGTATATAAACTTCGGTCGAGCCGAAGTTAGCTTGCCTCTATTTTTTAGCTTTCTAAATAAGCCTGACATTTAGAATATTAATTTATTTTTAGTGTTTTCAAATTATTTGGCGAAATCAAGGTTTATAAGGAAATCTGTGTGGTCGTTGGAATGTGAATATGCAATCCAAAAGTCCGCTGATGATAAGATGTGGTTATCTTTGAAACAGCGATTGTTGTACGGACATAACAATTGCTATTCCAAATTGTTGTAATTAATCTCTGTTGATTTGTGTTGATTACATTGAATTGTAACTCTCCACCGACCTTAAGCCAGCTAAATGCAAAACTTTTTCAAATTAATTACATTGTTATATAAAATTTTTTTAAATGTGGTACCTTTTTGACAAATGTTACGAGATCGAATCAAGTCTATGACAATTACTTGTAGTGTAACAAAAAATATAGTAACAATTTTTATACTCTGTACCGAAGGTACATAGAGTATATTAAGTTTGTGCAAAAAGTATTACTAGGGTTCGCCAAGCATCAAAATCCTTCCGATCGACTCTTTTATTCTTTCCCTAGATCACACACTAACTTACCTTAATCTGAAATTAAGGCAAAGTCAAAGTGAACGACCAATGACGAACCCTCGTCCCGTAGAGAAAATAATCTGATATAAAATACCTAAAGGCAATCACCCAACTAAACAACAAAAACACCAACCCCAAAACAAAAAACTTTTACTTGCTTCGACCTAACAAGATACGTAATACAGAAAAATCGTTTGATAAAATACAACAAATTTTGTTTGAATAAATAAAAACAATTGCTCAATTGGACAGAGATTTGGTTATTCTCACTAGGAAATAGCCAGTGTTAACTGAATTGAATGATCCCCAACGGACTAACACTACGACAGTCCAGACATCTCAAATATTTTACTAGCATACTAAACTATTAAAACTGTCACTAAATTGTTGTCACATCTCACGTTAACTGAATCAATTTTTCTCTATTGTTACACCCATGACTCTAATTATATCATCTTCTTCATACATTATCGTTGTTTTCATTAGAAAATTAAATATGCTTCTTAAAATTCACCAATTTAATTTGTTGCTTCACAACTTTTGATCAAAAATTTGCTATCTCCGGTTTGTCACACATTTCCACAATCATAAAACTTACCTTTTTGTTAGACTTTGGGAAGTCATAAGCTAAAAAAAATACAGAGATAGCCATGTCCTTCTTTTACTACGTTTCTTGTTTCCGTTTCTTCTTTGAAAATCTTTTTCTGTTTATGCAGCTTTGTAATTCAAAAATGGCCGCCAATATAGAATAAAGTCTGACACCAACCAGTTGTCCTCGCCTTTCTTTACGTTTTCTAGTCAACTTTCTTTAATCTTTTTTATGACCACTTCGTTTCATGATGATTTTCATGAATTAATATTGTATCCATACTATACTCTAATTAATAATTTATATAAATTTATCACATTCACCCCCTTCCCCTAATTCCCCTGACCGTCGCCGTATGAACAAACAGATCTCAGAGATGGTAAGAGATAGAGGTTTGACATGTATGGGACAAATGTTTCTTATAGCTGCAGGCAGATTAAGTTTATTTTCAATTTTTGCCACGCCCCTTTCCGCCCCCGCAATTTGGAAAAAACGGTATATCTTCTACAGTTTTGAAGTTAGACGATTCGTACCTTCTAGAGATAGTTAGTAATTAGCAAAATGTATCGATTTGCCGATTTCAGTTTGAATCATCAAAATCGGTTCAGTGTAACTGGAGCAATCATGGCCGCCAGTTTAAAAAAATTGGTTTCGAGATAAATGCGTTTAAAGTTTCAATTAATTTGAAAATTGCTTGTTTTATCGAAGACATTGGTCGACAAATAAGGCTATATCTTCTAAAGTATTTCGAATCTAAAAAAAATTCTTTAGAGACGATATTCTTAAATATCCAAGCAATAAAAGTAGCGAATGCTGGATTATTAAAGTATACATAAACGGTCATACTGTGAAATACTATTGAGAAGCCCAGACGTGTTTTTGTCCCATACATGTCAAACCTCTGTCTCTTACCATCTCTGAGATCTAGGTGTTCTTGATCAGCACCAACAGTTGAGTCGATTTAGCCATGTCTGTCCGTCCGTCCGCCTGTCTGTATGAAAGCGTCGATCTCCGAGACTATAAGAGATAGAGATACAATTTTTTGCATGTATATATAGGTGTATGCCGTACGCAGATCAAGTTGGTTTCAGATTTGCAAAATTTCCCCCCTCCACCTTAATCCGCAAAAAACTGTCAGAGCCACAATTTTTAAGTTACATCATTGTCGCTTAGCATATATTATCTTAGGCCCTTAATCTATCTATTCTGAAACCCAAGATGAGATCTGAGCAAAAACACAGAAGTTATTCACGAAACAATTTTTGCACCCCCCCTTCCCCCACGCTTTGCTTATTATGCAAGGGTTGCAGCTTGCGCCCGCGTGTGTGAGGGCGCGTTTTTTTATGTGTTTATGTGTATGTATGCGGTATGCGGTATGCGTGTGTGTTTGTTTGTGTATGCGTGTGTGTTTGTCAATTGTACAGGGTAATTTGAAGTCGAGCTACTCGACTGCAACGGTTTTACTTGTTTTGTTTAAAATTTCTGTATAATTAATGCAGGCTTAAATTTTGATAAAAGCTTTAACTAAAAAAAGGTGTCTTAAGAATTTTATTCCGGACATTTGTGTTGTCTTTTCATTAGCCTTGGCCACTGGCGGTTGCTTTGCAGTTGATTTCGTACATAACTAAGAGTAACGTCTACGTAAGGCTAAGCGCAGCAGTTTTAACGCATATTTATAACACCTTAATGGCTAATGAGCAAAACGTGCCGCTCACTCACTCTCTCACACACACACACACCTGCACATCCACACATATACCAAAAACTTTTGAAACATGAATATGCGAAAACACGAAGAAAATACATTAATTAAATTTTCCGGGCAAAAGAAAACACGTAAAGCAAAAAACCAGTTCAAAGTTGCCTATGTTGGGTATATGAAGGAAAGAAGAGAAATTTAAATGCCCGGGTTTTGCATTATTTATTTATCAGAATGAAAACCAAATAATAACAGCCGCATAAAAATGCCAAGGGGGCTTAAACAATATGGCCGATATTTTGCGAACAAAAGATAATAATATAATGAGCAGAAAGGCAATGGCAAAGCCAAATAATAATAATAATACTTATTGCCCAGAACAGAATTCAATTATGTGCGATAAACAGCAGTCATTAAATATTTAAGTGCTAATGGCAAATGAATACGCGGTCACGGCTAAGGACAAAGACAAAATGAAATGAATTACAAGAACAAAGAGCATGAAAGAGAAGTAGGCAAATTGCTAAGAGTCTGCGGGGAAAGCTTGGTTACTTAACAACAAATTAGTGGCAGCGACACACACGGTGCTAAACAGTACTCTACGTGGGGTCGGTCCCCCTTTTTTTAAGGGTGTACCACCTGGTGCCTTACATATGCTTTATCTGCTCACATTCCCCTCTCAATGAATTCTGACTTTCTTGTCATTGTTTCGTGGGCGTGACCCTGTGTTGTTATGATGCTTGGTATTTGCCTTTTACCATGACTCGAGGGAAATTTTCACAGCATTTTGATTTTTGTTTTCAGCTGTTTAATTTCAACTTATTTTATTTGACGCTTTATTATTCTTATGCATGCAGATGAAACGGTTGCCCAACGAGGCGCCCAACATGGGACTCGACGGTTGTGTTTTTTGTGTGCGGCAGTGTGTGGTGTGTGTGTGTTTTAGTCTGTCTGTTGACTTGGGTTTTTGGCTAATTTTACGCTTTTCTAATTCAATATTGTACGATGTTATTACATTCGAGGTTATACAAGCTTTTATTTTAAGGTTCACCATGGCACTTATGTTGTGGTTTAAAGTAAGTTAAACAACATTTACTGTGTAATGACTTTTTGGGGGATGTGTCTTTTAAATGTTTAATATTTGAGACAAATAATTTTAAAGGTTCATTTTTATGTCATTGCATGAGCGCCATATCTCAGTTGTCCTGCAGTCGATATTGCGCAAACAGACTTCGGCTTTCAGTTAAAGCATCATATTTCAATATTGATTAGGGAGCATTTTGAATTTAAAATATTTTACTAAACTAACTCAACACAAAAAGAATAATTTTTTTTTCTGAGTTAAACCCAATGAGAACTTTGAACGCGTTTTTCTCAAAATGGATTATTTTAAGTAATGCCAGTATGGAAGTAAGTGAGCGATATATTCTTGATCAGCGTGACGAGCTGAGTCGATTAAGCTTTGCCGGTCCGTCTGTCCGTCCGTCAGTCTGTCTGTTTCTACGCGAACTAGTCCCTCAGTTTTGAAGCTATCGAGCTGAAATTTTGCACAGAGTCTTCTTTTGACTGCACGCTGCTAATATGCCGGAACCGACCGGATCGGATGACTACTTCTTGTAGCTGACATACAAATGATCGGTCGGAAAATAACGGAAACACCCTCGCTCTCATCACGTCTGGTAATAACACTAGTTTACAAAAATAAAAAAATGACCCTTTCAGCTGAAATTTTTTCTTAGATAGTTTGAATGGGATCTAAACGTTTCATTTCTGGCTCCGTTTTTGAAATATTAATTTTTAAATTTTTGTAGGTACTCTTATTTAAGCATATCAGTTCTAATAGATAGATCAGTGAAATCGTAAGCGTATTGGTGAGCTTGTTTTAAATCGGTTCAGTAGTTTGAATTCAACAACCAGAATATTTCAAAAATCGATTTTTGCTCGAAAATCAGAATTTCTTTTTAAACGACTAGAAAAATAAAAAATAAAAATTATTTTTATTTTTCTACTTAAGAATCGCACACGAGAAAATAAGGTATTGTGAGAAATCGTTAACACGACTGGATAAAAGGTAGAGACTACGTCAATTTGAGTATATTGTGTGTTTCCAAAAATTAACTTGTACTTTTCTTCGTTTTTTGGTCAAATTATGAGTGAACGAGCGACAAATAAAATAAAAACGGACAAGTCGGCCGAAAATTTGTTTTAAAATATTCAGAAAAATATCCCATTTTTTTCACTAAATTGCTTACAGCTCCTGTGTTTGTTCACAGATTTTGATCATCGATATCGGTTTTTCTTCGTAGAAGTGCGGTTCTTATGTAGAAAAATAAAAATAGTTTTTTTGGATTTTTATATTTTTTCCAGGAGACCAAATTAATTTTCGAGCAAAAATCGATTTTTTCGAAATATTTTTGGATATTGTAGTCAAACTAATGAACCGATTTAAAAACAATGTTTTACTCGATTACCGGCAGCAATAACCTTCGATTCTTATCGCTTGACTCTATCTGACAATTATAAAGTGGATATGGCTTATGTAAGGCCCTACCAAAAATCAAAAAATATTCAAACGGGCCTGAATTTTTGAAATGTTTGGACACCATTCCAAACACACTAAACATAGAAATGGGTCTTTTTGGCTGTAAACTAGTGTAATAAATGTTTTTAAGCTGATCTGCGAAGTTTGGTCGAAGTCGCTAACCGTTGGGACAAGCGTTTTCAAGTGTATCAAAACATCGGCACAGACGAAGTTATCCTTGCCTTTCTCGTTTATATTTAAAATAATAATAAACGAGAGCGTAAGTTAAAGTCGGCTCTAACCGACTTCGATATACCCGTTACTAATGAAAAACAGGTTTAACAGTGTTCCTGCGTTCCTTAGGGTGACCAACCGAAAAGTATGCAACATTTTTTTATGGTGGGAGGGGTGGTAGCGGGGGGGCTTGGTTCACTTTTTTGCTCATAACTTGAGAACCGTTCATCCGATCTTTACAATTTTTTCGGCAAATCGATTCATTTTGCTAATTTCTAACTAGAGGGTACGAATTGTCTATCTTCAAAACTGTAGGAGATATAACGTTTTTTCCAAATTGCGGGGGCTGGAGGGCGCGTGGCCAAAATTTGAAACAAACTTGATCTGCTTGCAGACAAAACAATCATTTGTCCCATACATTTCAAACCTCTATCTCCTACCATCTCTGAGATCTAGGTGTTCATACAGACAGACGGACGGACAGACGAACGGACGGACAGACGGACATGTCTATATCGACTCGGCTGTTGATGCTGATCAAGAATATATATACTTTATATGGTCGGAAATGATTCTTTCTGGCTTTTACATACATTTGCACGACTTTAGTATACCCTTTTTACTTTACGAGTAACGGGTATAAAAATTTCTTTTTAGCAAACTTATAAAACAAGATTGAAAAACCTTGAAATGAGCTTAAAAATCTTTAAAACAAGATTATCATCTCGCAACTTATTAACCATCCTCCAGTTTTCTGTAAAGCTTCAGTTAAAAAACTTTATGATATAAGGCCCTGTTCCGAATTTCGACTCGATATTCGTTTAAACTTTAGTATTCATCCTAAATGAATTCAAATCGATAGAAAATTGCGACGGGATCTAGTAGCCACAAATTAAATCGACTCTTATGTTTAAATCAGTGGTGCCCAAACACACACTATCAAGTTTTGCGATTGTGTGTAGCAGAGCAACACGAAGTAAACGTCGTTCTGTCATATATATAGGCTACAAACAAACACACATATGTGTGTGCGTGCATTTTATAGAGCACACGTATTCTCTCTCTCTATGCGTGTGTCGGCTGCGACGCTGGCAGAATTATGACTTCGTATCACATGGGATAGGGAAAATGACATTTGGGCAACACTGGTTTAAATTTATAAAAATACACGGTAATCGTCTCGGAGTTCGGGACAGGGCCCATAGATTTATTTTGCTAAAAAAAATAATGAAAAGAAATAAAAACGAGAAAGGCGAATCTAACTTCGTTTGTGACGAAGTTTTGATACACTTAAAAACGCTTGTCCCAACGGTAAGCAACTTCGACCAAACTTCGCAGATCAGCTTAAAAACATTTATTATTACCCATGACCGTGATTGAGAGCGGTAATATTGAGAAAAAATGGGGTTTTCTGACTTTAACCCATTTTCCTACCGATAATTTGTATGTCAGCTACAAGAAGTAGTCATCCGATCCGGGCGGTTCCGACATATTAGCCGCGTGCAGAAATAAGAAGACTGTGCAAAGTTTCAGCTCGATAGCTTCAAAACTGAGGGACTAGTTCGCGTAGAAACAGACAGACGGACGAACAAAGCTTAATCGACTCAGCTCGTCATGCTGATCAAGAATATATATACTTTATGTGGTCGGAGATGATTCCTTCTATGCGTTGCAATCATCTGGGCAAAATTATAATACACTTTTCAAGTGTAAAAAAACAACCACCTCTTCTGGGGGTGGTGAACTGTGAAAACTTCGTAAGCTTTAGACGCTCGTTAGGACAAAATATACAAACATAAAAACATTCTATAAATTTTGTAATTATGTATAAATATTTAGTAATCATACTTTTCCGTGAGAGTCTGCTTTTTCTCTTGCTTTAATGCTATAGGAACCATTTCGCTTTCCGACTCAAAATCAACCCATTTGTAGTTTTTTGTCCGAAAGCGTTAACATTTTGCTACAAAGTGATATGAATCCCTGCCCACTTTTTGTGCTGTTCAAGCAATATTTATTATTTAAAAAAGCTTTCTGCATATTTAAATATTGTTCTATAAAAGTTTTCTCATTTTGGCTTTTAAATATGCAGAGTCCGCTTAACACATTTGATTTTCTTTTGGCCAATTAATGAAAGGCTCTTCCGTTATTCTCTTTAGATGCATGCATGCATTTATCTTGTGTGAGTGGCTTTTTTAATAAAATTATTAAAACTTATTTGCCAGCTGACAACTCAATTTATGACCTCAGCTTCAAGCACTCAAAGGCATTTTCCATAACGTTGGCTTTCTGTTTTTACTCTTTCACCCTTAATTTGCCTCAGGGACAGCAACAGCATGAGGAGAAGCGGTAGCATCAGTCGATGCCATAAATAAGCTCCCCTACCCGTCCCATGCAATTATGCGCTTGAGCTGTCATTGCAGTTGCCGTTGCTCGTTGGTGTGAAAATTGCATATTGGCATAAATTAATCAGCAGCGACAACGACGTCGCCGACGACGACGACGACGACATCAGCTGGTCATGATTGCTCTCCCACGACCTCAAAGCCTCGATTCGAACTGTCCAAACTTGACTGAATGCCTGCAGCTGAGGCGTTAATATATGTATATGTATGTATGTATTGAGAAGAAGAAAATTGCCAGCCTGAGGTTGATTGCGTATTGGCAGACGACGGCAATCAGATTAAAACGAAAGGCAGTGCATTTGATTTTGAAAGTCGATTCGAGTTCATTAATCTTGACTATTTACACAAAATTGAAAGTCATAATTGGGAAGAGTTATTTGGGTTAATTTCCATTTTTGGTAAAATGCCATATGACATCATGGGGATTGGTTTTGCAACCGCAAATGCTGACACAGACCGCTGCATCTAAGTCTCTAACCATTCTTCACACTTTGCCTGGACATGGGTGTCCTTTTGCCTTGTTTGCGGTTCAGCTCAGTTTAATTGATTTGCCTTTGCTTTAAAGCTCAACACACAGCACTTGCCACAGAGGGCCAACAAATAGGCTACAAAAAACTTTTCCTAGTTGCTGAAAAGAAAACTGCAGACAATTAAGCGAACCCATCAGTGGAAAGGCCGGAGAGGGAAGGAGAATTGAGAACTGCAGCAATTACTTACTTGCAATCTGTTGGGTACTCGCTCCTCCTAACCGAGAGTCTCGAGTCTCGACTCTTGCGGCTGCGGCGTGAAAGTGAAATACTTTTGCCAAGGACTTTCATTGTTGCGGTCTGGCGTTGCAACTGCAACTGTTGTTGCCGTTGTTGTTTGTGAGCAAAAGGTTGCAACTTGCAACGCAAGCTCTGTTTCAACAAAACTGTGTCAAGCATTTGGTTTCATTTTGATTTTGCGTTGTTAATGGATTTTTGGCAATAGGCAAATTGATACAGGAAATAATAGTGGCAAAGTGCATTTATAATAGAACAATGCACTCTGGTCGGAGCTGTGTTGTGTGGGTGCTCAAAAACAAAGCCACAATTTGCCATACTTAATTTTTGATGCCGATTAGGTACAAAATGTGGTATTTTTTATAATATTATTTATTTATTACAAGCTGAATACCCAAAGTCGCTCGGGTCTATACTAACTTATAAACTTGCCTGAAACCATCAAATAGCAAATTTCATATGTCCAACCCACAATTTAAAGTTCATAAATTTAATTGGTACCAAGATATGTATTTATAATGGTCACTATTTATAAACACTGGGGTGTCCCAGAAAAACTTTGTTTTTGTTTTTAATGCAAACGTCTTCAAAGCTTGTATTTATAAGTTTTCTATGATTTCACTAATTCAACTGAGTTTGATGAAGATCGATATATTATATTTTAGTTAGATGTTTTAGATGTTCGGGATTCAATATTTTCCACTATTTCATCCTGCTTCTTCCTATAAAGCCCTCTTCAGATATTGATTATGTTAACTAGGAACGATCGGGCGAAAAACTCGTTCTAGTGAGAATAACTTTTTTGTTTTCGATACAAGCTTCACCAAACCTAGTGTATACTAGTTTTTCATGCGTTTTCATAACTCTAGCAAGTTTTACGAAAATCGAGTTACTATGTAGTTGAATTGCCTTAGAAAAGATTGCCATTAGGTAGGTAGGTATTACCGGCTGGCCCCATGTAGGGGGGGCCACACATAGACCTTACGGTCCTTAGTGAGGCCGGGTGCTTTATGGTACCATTTCCTTTAGAAATCCTGTAGGATTCTTGACGTTTTGGCAAATGCCAATAGTTGTTTGGGGGAGCTCTTGGCTGCCTCTTCCAGAGTGGTGAAGCTTGGGGAGTGCAGATGTTTTAATCTTGTCGTGGCGATTGCTGGGCAGCTGCAGATGAGGTGTTCTAGAGTTTCTGCTACTCCGGGTTCCTTGCATTTCCTGCAGGTGTCTGCTGTCGTGATGCCTAGCTTTATCGCGTGAACGGCTGCTAGGCAGTGACCAGTTAATCCTTGCCTATAAGCAGTCTGCAGTCTCTTCTTTGGAGCTGCAGCGTATAGTGCGTGAGTTTTTTGTCTCTCTTATTGCACATAATTTTAGAGATTCTGCAGCCGGTCGTGTTCTTCCACTTTTCCTCTGCTTCTTTCTCCGCTATCTCCTCCATCTTGCTGTAAAGCGTCTGTAGGGAGATAGGTATATTTAGTGTTGCTTCTCGGCTTAGTGCGACCCCGGCTTTTGCAAGAGTGTCCGCCATTTCGTTTCCATCGATGCCCTGGTGGCTGGGAATCCAGTAGATTTGCACCTTGCTGAAGGTGCTGAGGGAATCTAATGCTTCTCTGCTTGCCAGAACATTTTTGGAGTTGATGGCGTGACTCTGCATTGCTTTGATTGCCGCTTGGCTGTCTACGTATATGTTGATTTGATCGTTTGGTGCGTGTAATTCTGCCAATTCGGCTGCTTTCCTTATGGCGAAAACTTCCGCCTGGAATATAGTGCAGTGGTTTGGCAGTTTGTAGGAGAGTTTCAATTCCGGTTCCTTGCAGTACACGGCGGCTCCGACTCCTGAGGCCATCTTTGAGCCGTCCGTGAAAAGGTGCATTGCTTCCTGAGCCAGCCCTGTACGCCAGTCTTCTGGTCCCAGTAATGCTGATGCGCCTGTAAAGTTGGTTTTTGGGATCATGTAGTCCGTGCTACTGTTGATCTCTCTGCCCACTGTGCTGTGTCCATAGCTTTGTAGAGCCATGGTGCCAGCCGCGCAAAGACGTTGGGCCGTCCTGTGTGCAGTGAGGCGTGCTTGGATGTCCAGGGGGTTGACACCTAGGATGTGTTCCAGTGCTTTTGTTGGAGTAGACCGTAGCGCCCCCGTTATGCAGACCAGTGCCTGCCGCTGGGCCTTTTCCATCAGCTTTAGATATGTGGACTTCTCTGTGGCTTGCCACCATACCAATATACCGTGTAGTAGTATCGGTCGTATAACTGATATGAAGAGCCAGTGTGTTAGTCTTGGTGATAGGCCCCAAGTGCTGCTTAGCATCTTCTGGGATGCATATAGCGCATTGGTTGCCTTTTTCACCCTTTCCTCCACATTGAGTCTCCAGGATAGTTTACTATCGATTACTACTCCAAGGTATTTTACGTTGTTTTTTGGCGTTAGCGGTGTTCCATTTATCGTGGGTGGAGTCCATTGCGGTACCTTGTATCTCTTGGTGAAGAGAATGAGGTCCGTCTTCTCCGCATTGATGCTAAGTCCGGCTTCTGTGGCCCACTTTAGTATCTCTCTGAGAGTAGAGTCCATGATTGAGCTGACAGTCGATGGACATTTTCCCATAATAATTATGCTTATGTCGTCGGCATATGCGGTTATCTTGGGTGCTTTCCTGCGAAATTTTTTAAGTAATTCGTTGACCACAAGGTTCCATAGAAGAGGTGACAGGACTCCGCCCTGGGGCGTTCCGCCGTGTGCCTCTCTTGTAATGGTTGTGGTACCCCACTCGGCTTGTACTCTTCTGCAGCTCAGCAGGTTATATATCCAGGAGTCCAATGCCGTGTGTATTGCTAGGGCTCTTAGGCTTCGCATTATTGCTTCTGTAGTGACGTTGTTGAATGCACCCGAAATGTCAAGGAATGCTCCCAGGGCAAATTCTTGATGGTACAGTGCCTTCTCGATGGTGGCTACTAGGGAGTGTAGCGCTGTTTCCACCGATTTCCCTTTCGTGTAGGCGTGCTGGTTTCCCTCCAAGGTCAGGTTCATGCCTTCTCTTATGTGAAGGTCCAGTAGCTTCTCCATTGTTTTGAGCAGGAATGATGTGAGGCTGATGGGCCTGTAGTCTTTTGGTTGCACGTGACTGCATTTCCCTGCTTTGGGCAGGAATACAACGCGTGCTGTCCTCCAGGCCACAGGTACATAGCTCCACCTCAAGCATGCTATAAAAATGGATCGTAGCCATGGGACGATTGCGCATTTGATCGTTTTTAGCATGGCTGGGAATATTCCATCTAGCCCTGGGGATTTATAACTCGCGAACGAGTCGATCGCCCATCGGATCTTTTCTGGAGTGATGATATCGTCTGGGATGCTGACTTGTTGCGTGTGTAGGTCTTGAGGCGTATCTGCCTCAGTGACTGGAGTGCAGCCTGGAAAGTGCGCATCAAGTAGAGCACATGTCGCTTCCCTGCTGCTTTCTGTCCAGTGTCCGTCGTTCGTTTTTAGCTGACTCTGCATGGGTGGCTGCTTTGAAAGCAGTTTCCTGAGTCTAGCTGTTTCGGAGACCTTCTCTATGCTGGAGCAGAAGTTTCTCCAAGAGTTCTGTTTTGCCTTCCGTACTTCTTTTTTGAAGACGCGAAGTCTAATCTTGTATTCCTCCCAGATTATTTGCTCATCCGCTTGTTTGGCGAGTTTGAAGCATTCTTGCACGTCCTTCCTCTGCTCTTTCAGCGCTGGGGTCCACCAGGGGGTCTGGTTCTCCTTTTGCTAACTGTGAGTTTGCAGGAGGTTTTGTATGCTTCGGTTAGGTTGGCTGTGAGCGTCTCCACGGACCTCTCAATGTCGCCTACCGAGTAGATACTCGTTGGCTTTGGTAGTTTTGATTCTACCGTTCTAAGGTACTTCACCCAGTCTGTGTTCCGGGGGTTCCTATAGGCGTTTCTGGTTTGGTTGTGGTTGAACTCGATCTTAAATTGGATGTACTTGTGGTCTGAGAAGGAGTTTCTATCAAGGACTCTCCATTCTGATGCCTGTGTACTATTCCCTAAGGTCAGAGTTAGGTCTAGGACATTGGCCGATGTTGGTCCCACATATGTGGGCACATCTCCAACGTTTTCTATTTTAAGGTTAGTTTGTAGGATAAAGCTTAAGAGTGACTCACCTCTGTCATTGATGTCTGGACTACCCCACACGGTGTGATGTGCGTTGGCGTCCGTTCCGACGACGAGTGGTTGTTTTCTCCTGCTCGCCTCAGCCGTTAAGTGTTCGAGCTCGGGCGGTGGCGACTCTCGCTCGTGTGCCATATAGCAGGATGCCAATAGTATTGGCTCATCATCGCGACCTTCCAGGGCCACAACTGTGAGGTCATCCGTGCTGTAATTAGACATAAGGTAAGCATAGATGCCTTTTCTTACCAGAATGGCCGTCCTTGCCTTACTTACTGCGGTGGGATAGAAAACGTTGTAGTTTTGTGACCTTAGCCCTGAGACCTTGTTCCCTGCCGCAATCCAAGGTTCCTGAACTAAGGCCACTTCGGCGGGCCCTGTCTCAAGGGTTAATAGGAGCTCCGCCGACGCAAGCTTGCTTTTATGCAAGTTGACCTGGAGGACCTTCAACTGCATGGTCGTTGTCGGCGTCCCCAGGCCTGGATGGGTCAACTACCATGGTTGCGTCCACATCCTCATCGTCCTCCATACTGGGTGGGTCAGCTGCTGTGGCTGATTCCTCATCCCTTTCGGTCTCTACCTCCGTTATATCGAGGCTGCTGGCTTTATCGACCATCTCGTCGATGCCCAGGTCTTTCTCGACCTCTCCAGCCTCTAGCGTGTGCTCGTTCTTGTCTTCGGGATGGCGCTTTTGAGTCGTAGGTGCACGCTTCCTACTCCCCACGCCATCTTCCCGAATCTAGGGTAGAGCAAATCATCGGCCTCCTTGTTGATCTGGAGGACCATGTGCTGCCCGTTCTTGTCGGGCTTAGCAACATGCAGTACCTTCCAGTCAGCTGTTGGCACGTCTGGGTTTTGCCACCTTAATAGTTTCAGCGCCTGCTCCTTTGGTACAACCCTTGGGAAGAGTACTTTCGCTTTCGGCACTGACGGAATACAAGTTCTGTCAACTACTTCCAGCTGGGCACCCTCCCATGGGCTTCCCATGTCTGCAACGACGCTGGTGACCCACTTGAGGGTGAGGTCGTCCTTACATTTAAGAATTTTGACTCCAAACAGCCAGCCTGCTCCGTCGAACGTGACAGGTTGCGCTGCTGGGTCGTCCATCCTTTTAAAAATCTCCTCGAACAGCTTCCCCTCCACTAGCTTCCACTGTTCCAGGGTCATTTTGCCGAAAGGGTCGCTTTTGTCGACGAGGGCTACGGTCAGATGCCGTTTCGCCACGTCACTGGCTGACTCCTTTCCCGGCGTTTTCTGTACCCATTGAAAATGGGTAAAGGGGTCTGAAGTTGTGATGTATGTAACGGAAGAAACATTTCCGACCCTTAAATATATATTCTGATCAGCAAGGTCGTTAGCTTCCGTCTGTCCCTCCGTCTCGTCCGTCCGTCCGTCCGTCGTCCGTCGCCTCCGTCCGTCTGTCTTTGAACGGTGATCTCACATAAGATAAGATAATTTTGTGTACATAGTATAGCCACGATAGTTTGTTTCAGATTTGAAAATTCCCCCCTCCCCTTAAACCGAAAAACTTCAGCCACAATTTTAAAGTTACAACATCGTCGTTAAATATATTATCTTAGGCCTATAATCTATCTATTCTGAAAAGACTTGAAATCTGGCAAAACACAAGTTATTAACGAAACAATTTTTACCCCTCCCCCGCCGCTTACGATTAGTTGTCGCCCCGTGTAGGCTTTTTATTCTTGTGTTTGTTTGTGTATTTGTTTGCATTGTGGTATTTTGGAGTCGAGCTAACTCGACTGCAATGGTCTTACTTGTTCCCTTTGGAGAGCTTGTGGAGCCTTCTTGCGGTCTTGGGCGTGGCTTGGCTCGCTGGGGCCTCCGCCTTCGCTGGCTCAGTTGAGCGCTGCCGCTTGACAGCCAAGCTCTCCTCCACTTTGTTGGCGTATAATGCGGAGGTGGCTTGCATCGCCTGTCTCTCCGCAAAGTGTTTGCGACCCTCCTTGATATTTTGCTCGGCCCACGCCAGCTTGTTGCTCTCCTCTAGGGTGAGCTTACCGCTGCCATCGAGCCTCGCTTTGATCTTGAGGGCCGCCTTATATTGGGCCTTCGCTCGCATGCCTTCCTTCGTCCTTTTGGGCCTTACCTTACAAGAGGTGCTAGAACCCGACAGGACTGGGGAAAGCAGCAGCTTTTCCTCGGCCTCCGTATTTATAGAGCCGCCGTGCGACTCGCAGTCCGAGTCTGTATCGACTGCGGTACCACGCCACACTTTGGCTTTTGACGTTGTGGCAGTAGCTGTACAACTGTCTTGGCCTGCTCCAACCGCGAAAGAGGTGTGACCGCTGGCGACACGAAGAGGGGATTTCTCCCCACCGTGCCCGCCGGTGGTAGCAGTCACGCCTTCCACCGACGTTTGGGCTGATATCCCAGCCCGAGTTTGGTCCTTTATGTTGTGCATTTGGAAATGACCATGGTGGTTGCATTTTGTTCTTGGGTACCACCCCATAGCATTTTATGCCTACTGCCAGGCACCTCGTAACCATGGCTCTTGCTCAACTCTGCCCAGCTAAAGCTGGACAGAACTGGCCGTCACCTTAGCTAGACACTGCATTTCCTGGGTGTAAGACGCGCAAGTGACACTAGGTATATAGCTCGCTTTAAGCCGAGGTACATACAGTGTCCATTGCCCAGCCGACACCCTCGGGGAGGGTTCAGTTAGAGGATTTCCGTCAGCCGTCAGATTGCCATTAATAAGAAAATCTTTTTTGTTGTCAATGTTATCGCGCCAAAACTGAAAATTTTTATACTCTTGGAGAGGGTATATTATAATTGTCCGGATGTTTGTAACGCATATAAGGAAGCATCTCCAACCACATAAAGTATATATATTCTTGATCAGCACGACGAGCTGAGTTGATATAGCCAAGTCCGTCTGTCCGCCCGTCCGTCTGTTTCTATGCTATCTCCTCCGTCAGCTTTAAAGCTATCATAACCAAACTTTACACAAAGTCTTTTGGTACAAATACGCTGCACATTTGTCGGAACCAGCCGGATCGGATGACTATAGCATATAGCTGCCATAGAAACGATCGGTTGAAAAACTAGTTTTAGTGAGAAAATTTTTTTTGTTTTCAATGTTATCGCTCCCAACGCTCGTATATATAAGTTTTCAATGATTTCACAAAATTTCACCAAAACTTGTCGAAATCGGACTACTATATAGAATAGCTGCCATTTAAACTATCAGGCATATATCAAGCTCCTAGGGTATATAAACTTTGGTCGAGCCGAAGTTAGCTTGCCTCTATTTTTAAATATTTCCTTGGCAATTTAAGCATTACAGGTGTGAAACTTAATTAGCATTTTCATTTTTTATTGCCAGTATGAAGTAGTTAAAATAAGTTATAGCCTATTTCCACTATAATCACAATTTTCGAAATGTACATGTATTTTTCCATATGATACATTTGTACATATTTTGCAGTGCCGTGAACATGTGAATGTGATAATTTGAATTTGAATTAATTGTGTATTACTACTTTGAACAAAGTTCTACAGAGCTTAGATAAATTAAATCAACTTACATATGGGCTAATCCTGCGTTGCGGACGTTACATTTGTACGCAAATTTGCTTCTTTAAATTGACACAGCTGGCGTCCACTTTGGTATATTTGAAATACTTTTGGTGCAAAATGCAGTTCTTTGGGAGTACTTTCAAACCTAATTTAAGATAACAGGTTATCTGTTTTTTGAAAAAAAAGTTATGCTTGTTTAAAGTTCCGTTGCGGACGTTACAAAAAAATGGAAGTCGACTTTGAGGCTTATGTGCATTTCCACATTTTTTAGCGAATTTTGCATAATAAACAAAAAAAAGTCTAATAACAAAAAATTTAGTAGAATATATGACCAATTCAACCCAGCTTTCAAAAGAATGATAAGTGATCCCGTTATTAAAATATCTTAATTTTCGTGCTGTTGCGGACGTTACGTTGCGGACGTTACACTTTTTCCATTGACCCAAATAGTATAAAAAAAAATTTTTTTTTCATCCGATTGACTTGAAACTGTGTTTGTAAGCTATTTCGCGTATAGTTTGACACGTGTTTTCCAGATTTTGAAAAATCCGCCCACGAGGAAAATTTCCGTAAAATTCTGCTTGCAAAAAAATTATTTTTCATCCGATTGGCTTGAAATTCAGTTTGTAATGATAAAACTCGAATTCATTTGGGTTTTCATTTTCCGATGTTGGAAATACCGATTTTTATCGATATTTATCAATTATTAATATTAATATTATTTAAACACACTTTTTGTTACTTTGAGGTTATGTTTTTCGGATTCTCGACAACCTAAAGCAATTTAGAGCCCAGATTCAGACTCAGCAGGCAATAATCCATTATAAACACCTATTTCCACCTCAAATAAAAAAAAATTTTTGAGTATTTTCTTGCCGTTGCGGACGTTACACATTTTCACATTAACTTTTTTCAAAAATATGTGTAATAAAGGTATATTTTTTTTTTCATCAGCTTAAAGGGCATAAAATTCTCTGTTTATAAAGTAAGTTTGGATAGCCGAATTATTAAAATTCATTCTGCTAAATTAAAAAAACCCAATTTTCCGTTGCGGACGTTACACACAGTAAACCGATTTTTAGTTTAAATTTTTAATACATATTAGATATCCTACAAATATAGTGAGTACCTTAAATTAAAGGAAATGAAACAAACTTTAAGTTTTGCTAAGCGGAAAATACTATAACGACTGTTTTTACCATTTTTGTGACCAATAAAAAAACCCTTTTTTTTCAAGAATTAATAGAAGCAAGAGGAAGGTGTAGGTATGCCTCTGCCAAGAGCAGACAAACCACCGTAGAACAATATTGCTTACATATTTTGAAGCTTGAATATGTACCCTATTATTCCATTAACAAACAATTGGATTTTGGACAACTTTAAATTTCAACCCTTGGTTTAAAAATTTTCGGATCAGCCCATATTGCGAGACATTATTATTATTATGAATACTTTTCAAATTGACATAACACAATTTCAAGCTTGACATTATTTCACGCATTTTTTGTTTTGCATTTTTTTTGTGTTTGCTAAATAAAGATAAGGACAAGTTGAAAAAATTATTGGCTTTCTCCGTGCGCACCGTGGTTCCTATAAAAGTAGTCGATTGTAGATCTAGTTTATCCGTTCGCTCTCTCTTGTGGCGGACACCATCACCAGAGCCTTCTCAAATAATGTCATCTATGCCATGCCTTGCCCAGAATTCTCGTTTTTGAGTGTTTTGCTGGGCGTACCTTACCGCGACCAAGTTCTCCTCCCGCATGTGTGAGCACGAATTCATATTAATCCTGCCAAGTCACAGATTTGCTTCTTAGGAACTTCTTAAAACAAATGCTTTATTTTAAATGAAAACCATACACATTTAAAAATAGAGCCAACCTGCGATCGCATCAGGGTTGTTGTTTTGTGTTATCGATAACAAAATATCTGGTATTGATTTTTACACCAGAATGGACACATAATTTTAAATATGTACAATGCTCAAGTAATTTGAAAAAAATTGTCAGTCTGCCTTTTTTCACCAAAACTTCAATAAAGTAGCCATTTCATGACCGATTTCTTCTGTTAAGGACTTATTTTAAAGTAAATTAAATAGTTTTTGCTGTCCGATAAAAAAACATAACAATTTTGTATTGTTATGAACATGATACAACTATATAAGGTAAGGTGCTCTCTGAGAGAGCTCCCTTTTCGGGGCTCCAAATTTTCATTGTGTTGCTGTTATTTGATTGAAAAGGTTGTGTGCTCACGAATTTTTTGTGATTTGCCGACGGGATTTATTTATAATTTGTGTCATCAATGTCATTTGTGCTTATAATCAATTTCAAGCCAATACTGTTGCGTTTGTCGATGTAAAGCAGTGCCGGCCCATAGCTGCCCGGAATCGATGTCAGTCCTGGATTTATGCAAACGCGAGAAGAACTCTTGATTGTGTGAATCGGTGAACACTGAATTGCAAGTAAGACACCTGTGGTCTGGAGTAGAGGCGGCCAAATGGAGAGGACAGAAAAGTGCGCTGGTGTTGGTGAACAAGAGAACTCCTTCCAGACTACAGTAGTATGTTTTGACTAAAGGAATGAAAGACGGCCGAACAACAATCCCAATCTACACCACAAATAAACAACGAAAACGGACAAACAAAAAAAATCCACACATTAGTTAAACTTCACACAACCATAAGTTCGGCTCGCGTTTTGCTTAAAAACACGACTAACATCGGCTCGTGTGAGCTGTGGATCGCCGCCTCTGGTCTGAAGAGAGCTTTCATGGCCGGCAATGAAGTAAAACAGGGCAGGGAAGAGAGCCCGAATTTGTGGCTGTGTCTTTCTCCTGTCATATTGTTACGGCACTGCATTTTGGGCTGACACCGGCTAGCAAGTCATTTCAGGGCGGGATCTTAACCCTAGACCGCATCGCGAATAATCACTACAAATTCAAATCTTCACTAGCAAAAACGGGCACAAATTCAAAAACGCAAACAGTTATTGGCCAAACAATCAAAATTTAGAACAAATCTCTAACGAAGAAGCAGCGCCAATAGCCGGCTGGCTTTATCAGCTGCCTGTTGAAAAGTGCCAAGCGAATTCCAGTAAAATTTAGTCATGTATATACTATGTGTTTGTAATTCTGAGGGTGCTTTGCTTTTTGTTTTATTCTCTCTCTCTCTCTCGATATCAGCAAAAGCTGTCAGTCCTCGATAAACTCTGAATGCCATACCTTATATAATTGTATCATGGTTATAAATCTACAGGCATTTTAGTATCGATAAATTTTTAAATTTGACAACAAAAATATTTTTGTTTTCTACATTTGAGCCCATAGCATACAAAGCGCTCATTTTTTTCCGACAACGAAACGTTGCCCCCAGTTTTCTCTTTTTAAATTTGATTAGAGCTTTTGAACTGGCTGAAGATAAAAAAAAGTTTTTTTATCTTCTTTTGGAAAGATCGAAAATAACGGTTATCGATAATATCTCGATAACGCGTCGATAGAATTTTTATATGGCGATTTTCGGGATCAGCGGGCCCGTCGAGCAGTGTTATCGGACGACGCAAAATTGCCAGGGCTCAAGTGAACTGTATTATATTGATTTAATTTGAAGGTATTTTCACAGCATTCAATTCACGACTTGTAGGCCCCAGGATAATTTTTTACGCAAATGCCCTTAACATTCACCCCACAGAGTTCAATTGTCTCTACTATAGCTATCTCATACATACACTGAAAAAAATAAGATCAATTATCACGTTGGTATTTCAATATAATTTCAATATCAATATTTTTATATCAAAGTAAGATAATTTAGTATCAATATAACCCAGGGTCCATTGACCCTGTTTCAATATACCTGAGTAAAACAAGTCATGAACTAGTTGTTATTAAGCACACGTGGTCGTGTAAATGTCAGGAAGGCCGTGTTGGATATTTATTTATCAAAAGACAAACTACTTACATTAAATAAACAAATAATTATAATATTAATTGCAAATTTTTATATAATTTAGTGATTAGGGCAGGCTAGTAATGAAAAATCATTTTGTAATACTTTCGAAGAAATCAATTTGATACTTGGAATATAATAGCCTAAATAAAGAAATAGAGGTGTATTTATTTATTTTATTTTTTTTCATAAATTTCTATTCAGTGTAGGGTTAAAGCCCTCAATTTGCCACCACTCAAAACCATTTAAAGCACATTGGAAAAAAAAATATACAGCGCAGAAAAAGAGTTGCGGAAATTGCGTTGGTTAAGCTTATAACAAAGAAAGCGATAAAAAAAAAACTCACTTAAAAATGTGTGAGAAATTAATTGCGATTTCAACCAAAAATGGATAACCGCAAATAAAAGCGCAGAATCGAATTGTTTTTGTGTGGGAAATACAACGAGAGAAAAAAATCGAAAACAATTGTGAATTTAATTCAAGTTTTTTTAAGTAATTCATTTAAGGCAAATTATGTTCCGTTTTTTTATCACTACTTTTTTCAAATCTTTCTGTGTAAACAATTTAGAATCAATTTTCGCGCTCCTCCAGATGCCGCTCAGGTTGCTGTCAACTCAGCTTCCTCTTCCTGTCGACTGCCAAGCCATCACTCAAAGCTGTCCGCATTTGCATAAACACTTCTAATCCAAATTCCTTGCAAGCTGCAGCAGAAGCACCAGCCGGAGTCCTCCTGCTGGCTACTTACAGTCAATTGCCTCGCGCTCTAAAGTGACAACATCCAGCAGACAGACAACCAACCAACTGTTCCTCCCCCTTCTGCTTAGCCAACATCAATTGAAGTTGGCCTAGGGGTTTGGGTCGATGTCGCCTGCCAGGCTGGCGTTTCCTTTTTCCTCTCGGGCAGCACTCAGAGCTACGATTTCGTCAAACAAATGTCAAGCGAACGGATCACGCACACAACAGACTTGCATGTCATTCACTGTGGCCAGAACACGGACTAAGAGCCTGGCAACGCGTAGCCCGTCAGTCAGCGTGTCCGTTGCGTGTCTTCTGAACTAAACAGACGAAACTACACATCAACCCTATCCCACCCTGAAAACTTGCGGACAACTGATAGACAGAGAGACGTCTTTGCTCTACTTTTATTTTTGTCTTCCAAATTTAGTTTCTTAAATAAATATTTTTTGAGTCCGTCAGTTGCAGCTGCTGCTGTTTGTGGCGTTCGCCAGCACTTCAAAAGTTCGCCGCTCCCTGAAAATCTAATTAACTTTGGTAAACTAAGAAAATTGCCATTACTACACCCTGTCTGGAAATTTAACAAAATTAACTAAAAAGTGGAGGTACATAGTGAACAAATTGGTTCACAGAGTGTGAACTGTTTTTATAGACTTCTATTGACTTATAACTTTTACAGATATTAACAATTTTTATTTGCAAGCCGTTTGCTTTTTGTTTCTTAAAATAACTTCAGCCTACACAACAACCTCTACTATAAATTGCCACTTCCTGCGGGACTTGTCCAGCGTCTAACTAAGCTCGAGGCACCACAAGACCCAACAAAAAGGAACAACAAACACAATTGGCTTGTGAAACAATTTGTCCTAAGCTATTTTGTTATAACTTTTGACTTGGTTTTTCTACTTTCAGCTGTCAATGGCCAAGGGATTGTCCAGGGAAAAACTTTTACCACACGTTTTCAATAATGATTAGTTTTGTGAAAAGGATCAGCAAGATGCATTCAACTTAAAATTTGAAGTGGCCATAAATACATTTTCGCCACCCTTTTTGTTAATTGGGTCATCAGCTGGGTGAAAAGAAAACATTCAAAGAAATGGACCAATGGGTCTCAAAGTTGCCATGTCCAAAGCACTTAAAACAAAAGCCCCCTGGAGAGCAACCGGCGACTATTGCTTTGGGTCAGCATTTGTGAGTTGAGTTCGAAAACGGTAGGTAACTGATGGATATTTTTGGAGAAAAAAAGAGAGAGGGAGAGAGAAGGGTGAGACAAGAAACTACAAGTAAAATGCGTAGTATTTTGTTCTGAAATCATGAGTACATAAGGAAGAAAAACATCAACATGTAGAAGTGTTCAGATTCTAAAACCTTGTTTAGAAGAATTGTTTGGTAGCTCAAAAGCTTCACTTTTTTCCAAAGAAAATTTTGCGAAAATTTCTGATTTTTGAAAAGTGATACTCGAAAAAGAAAAAATATACGTTTTTGAAAAAAGGTTTTTGAAGAAATACTCCCGGAAAACATGAGTTTTTTTAAAACCTTTGCAAAACAATTTATTCTTCGGACTGTCAGCTACAACTTTGCTGAAGACAGTTTGGAGCTATCACCAAAACTGAAGGAGCTGTCTACTAGGGTTGCCAATATTTGATCGATATATCGATATTTTTGTTAGACGATATCCGATATGATATTTTTTGTATCGATATTTTTATAAACGATATATCAGAAAAAATTAGTATAGTAATTACAGGAACAAAGTGTCTGAACAAGACTGCCGAATTTCTTCTGCACAAACGAAAAAACAAATGAATTCCTCCATTCAACTTGATTCAGAAGGGTATTTCGCAATAGATTTTCATCTCGTTAACGATATTTCTTCGATGAAGTGCGATTTCTAAGTAGAATATTAAAAAATGGTTTTTCAGTCCAGTTGGAAAAGGCGCAATCCTTAAATGTGAGGTCAATTTGCGCGGACAAGAAATTTATCGTAGACCCATGGTTTCTTTGTGAGACTTTCTTTACATTTACCTCGTTTTCTTCGCAGAAGTACGATTCCCAAGTTGAATAAATTAAAGTTGCTTTTTAGTTTCAATTTGCGCCGGGTAGGAATTCATTTTAGACGCATGGGTTTTTGCCGAAATTTTCTTAGAATTTTCCGTAGATTTCGTTTTTGCTATACGCTTTGTTGATTTTGTCTGCCTATTTAAATCGAACCCCCCTAAAACTATAATCTAGTTTCGGAAAATTGAATCATTTAAGTCTTAAAGTTATCCTTTTAGAGAGATATGATATAACGGGCACTACAAATGGTCATTTGGCAGTGAGGACGTTCTTCAAAACAACGATATATCGATTACATAAACATCGATATATCGATATGTTTTTTGGACCCGATATATCAAATATTGATATTGAAAATTATTTTGAGTTTTGATATTATCGATATAGATATTTTGAGAAATATCGACAACCCTACTGTCTACCCAAAACTAATCACACCTTAATTTGTCGTCCCTCCCAATTTCAAAAACTTTGAGGGTCAAGAAAAAGAAAAGATCTACCAATATAGCCAAACGCTGATTGGGTTTTACTCAGTTCCGGTAGCTCTATTGATTCCGCATAGTGTAGTTTGGTAGTTTTTTTGACTCTTGCACAGTGTTATCAGACAAATCTCTCATATTCTTATTTTTAGAAAAGTTTTCCTCAACTTTCTTATGTCTGTATTTCTGTTTATTAGAAAAGTTTTCTAAGTACCAGGACGAACTAAAAAAAAAGGCGAGTGCCACACTTTTTTCTTAGTGTGCATTTAGATATCTTGGAAAATGGCTAATTTACCACAACTGTAGCATCTACACAGAGGGAAAAAAGTGTTCAGAAAATAAGTGCCGTCAACTTAAAATGAGAACAGAACGTTCTTAAAATTTTTGAGAACAAATGTTCTGAATGTTCTTGGAATGATTAAAATTGTCCTCAAACGAATAATATTTACTTTAAACAACAACACCGGCCTTCAGCAGAGAGATATACAAGAGTTGGTTCTCTTTTTGCTCTCTCTCTCTCTCTCTCTCTTGTCTGCTCAACAAAGCATCAGTAGCCCTCTGACGTGCATCTGCAAAACTGTTTAATGGCTGAATTGTCAAGTGCGTCATTCCATACGTTGAGTGCATAAGGTACCGGGCTCAAATCCCAGTGAAGCACGAATAAATTTTTTTGTGTTTATCTGAATAACTTAAATTAAACGAGTCAGGTGGAGTGGTTCTGATTCCTATGGCACATTAGATGGGTGGAGGGAGAAAGCAGCAAGCGCGCACATCCAGAGTAGCTTTGCCTCCCTTCACTTCCAATCAAAAGAGGTATGTCCCAGTTCCCAAATGTTAGGAATCCGCCCAAACCTGGTCCCAAGTGCAATCAAATTTTTTTTTTAGGTGAGTTTAAAATGTTCTCAAAAATTAAAAAAACAATATCAACTATTTGAGTTTTTGCGTTCTCAATAAATTGTTCTTGATGTGAGAACATT
The DNA here is from genome assembly GCA_018904275.1 of Lordiphosa clarofinis. Taxonomy (NCBI): domain Eukaryota; kingdom Metazoa; phylum Arthropoda; class Insecta; order Diptera; family Drosophilidae; genus Lordiphosa; species Lordiphosa clarofinis. Next base: position 207,796 of record JAEIGQ010000087.1, read on the forward strand.
GTACTACAACAAATGAGAAAACCCGTTCATGCATACTTTTTGATAACGATTGTGCTCGTTTTGAGTCCAATGTTCTCGGTTTTTTCCCTCTGTGTAGCTTAAAAATTCCTTTATAATTAATAACCCTAACTTTAATTTAATAAAACTTTAATAACACGTCTTAATGGGTATGATTTTGTTATAAACTCAGGAATTCTTTTTTCCTCGCTTGATGGGCTTCTTCGGACATCATTCCAATAGATCACTTTCTACAAGTATCACATCTACATTTAATGTCTGCACCATGTTTTATAACTTTGTGCACAGAAGACGGCAAGTAAAACCAAGGATAGCTTTGTGTTTTTATTGTATTGTATCAAATAAACATTTTTTCAGAGCAAAAGTGTATTGTTTCGGGGACTTTTCGCTTAGCCACTTGGAGTAGATTAAGCGCTTGCAGACCGACACTTTACCTAAAATGTGTAACAGACATAACAGTTGGAGAGCCAATTTTCACAGGACTCTCTTGTGGCCAACTTCCAACTACCAAGCTCGTTCGCCATGGACAGAAATAGGTGGTAATCACTTGGTGCGAGATCCGGACTATACGGTGGATGCAAAAGAACCTCCCATCCGAGCTCCCGGAGCTTCTGGCGCGTCCCCAAAGATGTGTGTGGCCTGGCGTTGTCCTGATGGAAGACAATTCGGTCTCTGTTGATCAAAGATGGCCTCTTCTGCATAAGTGCTGCATTCAAGCGGTCCAGTTGTTGGCAGTACAGGTCCGAATTGAGCGTTTGGTCATAGGGGAGCAGCTCATAGTGGATGATTCCCTGCCAATCCCACCAAACACACAGGAGAACCTTCCTGGCCGTCAATCCAGGCTTGGCCACCGTCTGGGCAGCTTCACCGCTTTTCGACCACGACCGTTTGCGCTTCACGTTGTCGTAAGTGACCCACTTTTCATCGCCAGTCACCATCCGCTTCAAAAACGGGTCGATTTTGTAGCGATTCAGAAGCGAAAATGATTTTTTGCGTCAAGTCGTGTGGCACCCATACATCGAGCTTCTTTTTGAATCCAAGCTTCTTCAAATGGTTTATAACGGTTTGATGACTCATGCCCAGCTCTTGGCCAATGCTACGGCTGCTACTATGCCGGTCTCTTTCGATCAATTCAGCGATTTTATCGCAATTTCCGAACGACAGGCCTTCCGGACCGTGGCGCATCTTCGATCACCTCTGCACCAGAACGAAAACGTTGAAACCATCGTTGTGCGGTGGAAATGGAAACTGTATCGGGTCCATAAACTGCACAAATTTTATTGGCAGCATGAGATGCATTTTTGCCCATATCGTAGTAGTACTGTAAAATATGCCGTATTTTCTCTTTATTTTGCTCCATGTTTACGACGCTTTAACTCACGAACGACTAAAAACAAACAACAATAAATCAAACAAGTGTTAGCGCGTGAAAAGAGCTTTCCAAAAATCTCTAGCGTGAACCGATGCGACAAATACAACTAGAACTACGCGGTTGCAAAGACAAGCTTGCGGAAATACCGCAAGACTTTTTTTTATATATTCTTGATCAGCATGACGGGCTGAGTTGATATAGTCATGTCCGTCGGTCCGTCTGTTTCTATGCTATCCCCTCTGTCAGTTTAAAAGCTATCTTAACCAAACTTTGCACGAAGTCTCTTGGTACAAATACGCTGCACATTTGTCTGAACCGGAAGGATCGGATGACAATAGCAAATAGCTGCTATAGGAACGATCTGTTGGACGGATATGAATCCATCTGCCTGTTACATAAATTTGCGCGTCTAAACTATACCCTTTTCACTGCAAATGTTTTCTAATAAATTGTTGTATTCCCAAATTCCATTCCCATTTATAGTTTTTGCCATTCGTTTTATGACCCACTGTTTTAGTTCTTGTGTAAAGATGGGCTAACATTGCCTGGATTTGTCATTTGATTGAGAGTCAACTTTGGTTTTCTGGCTTTCCGTTGCCTGTCCTTGTCAAAGAGCCCGCAAGTGGGCTAAAATCATTGCCACTGGCCTAGCCATTTATTCATTTAGGTTTCGCACATGTCGTTGCAGCATATTTGCTGACACTTTAATGCCAAAGCAAACTGTCAAGTGTTGATCGCTCTCGCCCGAAACTAAATAAACTACGACTAAAAGTCAGACCACCAGCAGCAACTGTGGCGAAGCCATGTCAGTCAATGGTATCAACATAAGCCGCAAGACCCCCCCACCTCCTGCTCAGACCCGAAATGTATTCATTTCAACAAAGTTTGTTCTTACTCCCCCTTTCAGCTTACCCGCTGCGAATTTGCGTTTATTTTTGGAAACAAATCAAAACAAATGAAATCAATTCAATGAAGCAAATCAAATTTCATGCGTATTTCGTCGCTTTTGGCTGGACAATAAAAATTTCGGCAACCGAAACGGAAACGGAAACTGAAACCGAACCGCAACTGAGTTAAGTCAAATCTGTTGCTGTTGGCTCAAATTGCGGCAAATATTTATGGGGAAAAATAGGCGTTAAGGGCGTGTGTATGTGAATGTGCTAGGCTTGCACAGACCGTAAAAATCTAAGGGGCAACAACATAATTTGTGGGTTATTCTGCGGGTGCGTGTTTTGTGTGTGTGTGTGAGTGTGCGTGCACATTGTGTTTATGTCTGGGTGTGCGTGGCATGCAAATGAAGATCGACATTGGCATAAATTTTGACTAAATTGACTTTTGAACAAAAGTTTCAGCTGTCATGAAATGAAATGCCACAAGGCAAAGATGGTCTAGCCAGGAATTTGATTTTATTTCTTTACACTAAGAACATTTCGAGTGTAATCATTTTTAATGACAAAAGTATCCCATTTAAGATCAAGGGGCGTCCGGTGGAATCAATTGGATTTTAAGCTAATAAAATGCAGTTTAGTTAAACTGAAAACATATTTAATCACCAAATTTTTTCTGCGCCAGGGAATTCATACTTGAAAATTACAAGTGGTCTCTAGTTTTTAGGCAGATGCTAGATGTAATTCAATACAAGTATTCTAGACGCTTCTATTCATCTGTCTACATTTGCTATCTATTAAATTATCAGGACAATTCATCTTGTTGTCCCGGCAATCAGAATCAGGTTGGAAATTTGTATGTTATGGAATTTAAGTTATGGACATTTTAAAAAAATATATATTGTATAAAAATTCAACAATTTCTATAAACATTGTTCTAAAACCACATTGTGGAATTTTCCACATTTTATGCCTAATTGTTTCTCTTTGTGTATTCGAGTCATTGTGGCCAATTTATTCACTCAGCTGGAGGCTTATATCATTAACATTTCACCTGGCTGGCAACAGCTGTGAAAACTCAATGAAATCCTCGTGGAGCCATCAGTAACAGCGGCGAGGGAAATGACACCATCACATTTGCACCAAACTCCATTTCTGGATGTCGATGATATTTGCGCATTAATTTCATATCATTAAACATTTGCCCTGCAACATTATTTACAAAACTCACGGCGCGCTGGGCAATTCCCAGGAAAGCGAGAGTTGGAATGGAATTACTACCACTTCGCTCTCCCATTTACATGGCCATTTAATTGGAAATGTGCCCAGGTGGGCGTGGCAAGGGGAGAGGGGGTTAAATACATATAATGTTGCCAGGCTCATATTGAAATTTATGCGACTGGAGCACTGTGTATGGCAAAACGTGTGTTTGTTTAGTTTAATGGCGGTTATTATATTGCCACTGATTAATTATTAGTGTGGATGCTTGTGATGCAGGTGATGCTGGCAAAGCTGTTGAAGTGTTTGTTGTGGAAGCAATTAGTCTGATTAAAGGTAATGATTACAATGACTAATTGAGAAAATGCATGATTAACTAGGTGGACAGCAGAAAGTCGCAATCGGTGGCTCTCTACTTAAATTTAAGCAGTGAGCAATTTTTAAAAATCCAAAAGGAAACCGCAGGAAATGCCGCAATTTTAATTCGATCCACACTTCGACACCGTACATCCGTATAACCACAATTCAATTACGTATTTCCCTCTACAACCGCATTATTAACACATTTTAATACCCTCACCCAGAAGTTCGCAACACAATTCTGCCAAGTTTGATTCAAATCGGATGACTGCCATAGGATCGATCGGTTGAAATACTAGTTTTAGTGAGAACGATAGCGCAAGTTAAAGTCGGCTTTAACCGACTTCGATATACCCTTTACTCATGAAAAAACATTTTTAACAGTGTTCCTGCGTTCCTTAGGGTGAACATCTGAAAAGTATGCAACACTTTCTTAACTCGGCAATTTTTCACATTTTTGCTCATAACTTGAGAACCGCTGATCTGATCTTTATCATTTCTTCGGCAAATTTATTCGTTTTGCTAATAACTAACTATCTATCTTTAAAACTGTAGGAGATATAACGTTTTTTCCAAATTGCGGGGGCGGAAGGGGGCATGGCCAAAATTTGAAATAAACTTGATCTGCCTGCAAGTATAAGAAGCATTTGTCCCATAAATGTCAAACCTCTATCTCTTACCATCTCTGAGATCTAGGTGTTCATACAGACGGACGGACGGACGGACGGACGGACAGACGGACATGGCTATATCGACTCGGCTGTTGATGCTGATCAAGAATATATATACTTTATGTGGTCGGAAATGATTCTTTCTGCCTGTTTCATACATTTGCACGACTTTAGTATACCCTTTTTACTCTACGAGTAACGGGTATAAAAACTGTTTGGTTTTCAGTGCTATCGCTCCCAACGCTCGTATATATAAGTTTTTAATGATTTCACATAATTTCACCAAGATTTGTCGAAATCGGACAACTATATAGTATAGCTGCCATACAAACTGTCATGCATTCCAAGGGTATATAAACTTCGGTCGAGCCGAAGTTAGCTTGCCTCTATTTTTATACTCTGTACTAATGGTACATGGAGTATATAAAGTTTGTGCAAAAGTATGTAACAGGGAGAAGGAATCATTTCCGACCATATAAAGTATATATATTCTTGATCAGCATCAACAGCCGATTCGATATAGCCATCCGAGTCGATCTAGACTTGTCCGTCTGTCCGTCCGTCCGTCTGTATGAACACCTAGATCTCAGAGATGGTAAGAGATAGAAGTTTGACATGTATGGGACAACATAACATAACATATTTATTGGTTTTATATCCCAGTGCTACAAGTTACAACTTATATTTAATGCACCAGTCACATTGACATATAACATATGAGTTTGTTTTGACTTAAGACTAACAATTGTTTTAGCTTATTTAACTAATTTTACAGTAAAATTTATTTTTTTTTTATTTTTTTATTTTTTTTATCTTATTTTTATTCTAATTGGTTTCGTTTCAGGTAAGTTTTTAAGTTACTTTTAAATTGCGTTTCGCTTGTATAGTTTTTATGTGATTAGACAATTCATTCCATAGTCGGATAGCAGGTATAAAGAAATGTCGCTCTGAGCAAGATAGCTTAAATCTAGGATAATTCAAATTATCTGTTCTCTGAGAGGCAGAGAAATTTAACTTGGAGTAAAGATAGTTTGTATTGTTAATCTTTTATGGTTTCTAGTGAGTAATATGGTCGCGACGATTATAAATATATCTTACAATTGAATTAAAAGCTACCGTTAATTTTCTCATGTCATCTACATGGGAGTGTCCGAATATTTCGATTCCATAAAATAGTGAGGGTATAAGGTATGTCTTTGCAATAAGAAGCTTAATTTGTATTGGTAGAAACATTTGTGACACTGACAGTTGCCTTAACAGTCCATACGTTGTACCGCACGCTTTAGTAACAGGCCTACTCCACGTAAGTTTCCAGGGGTTTTTTATGTATAATAATACATTTGGACTTAGAAGGGTTTAATCCAAGCCCATTGTCCCTAGCCCACCTGTCAATCTTTAAAAGTTCATTGTTATAAACATTGATACAATCAAGAATTCTAACTAACGGACAACCAACATATATCTGGACATCATCTGCATACATTTGTACTTTACAATTAGACAAATTACTAGGAAGATCATTGACGTATACAGAAAACAACAAAGGTCCTAAAACAGAGCCTTGGGGAGCACCTCTCGTGAGGTTTTTGAAGGTAGACGTGGAAGATCCAGCGACCACTGCCTGTGATCTATCCGTTAAGTATAGTGCGCCTGGTATTTATGTGCTTCCAGCATCTTTATATTGCCTTCTCCACATACACCAATTGCCAACGTCCACCGCTGAGAGACCCAATTCTCTCCATTGTGTATTGGTGTGAGTCAGCGAAAAGTAAAGAGAGTTGAAACATCATTCCCAGAGGCTTTAGCCTCGGCGGACGGCCCCCCAAATATCGATTAAATGTCGCCAAAAACTATAAAAGTGGGAATCCGACAAGAAACTCTGTGCATCAATTTTAGGCCAGAAAGTCTTGGTCAACTAGTAGTTAATAGTAGCAGCAAAAGTGTGGGTGTGGTTGCATGGCAGGTCAATTGATGGCCACAGAAAAACTTGTTTAAATATCCATGTAAAGTGAACATGCATTCAAATTAAACACTTTAAAGCCCTTACAGAAAAATTTTTTTATCTCCGACTACAACAATATCAACAAAGTCCCGCTTTAAGGCCTTTCAACGATCGATGCAGGGTAAAGACTCATTCTGGTGTAAGGAATTTGAAATTGAATGAAATCATAGAATTCTGATAAGCTATGGAATAAGTGGCCATAACATTCTAGACTCACTTGCCATGTCTGACAAAAAAGTCTTGAACCTTTACTTACTCTATTAAAGGGGTGCCCGAACAGTTTTGTTAAATACATTAGAATGTACGATAAAATATTTATCAACATTCCCCCGCGATCATTTCCCAAAACACAAACATAACTCTCATTTAGTTACCGAAACTTTCTTCAACGAAATTGCTAAACAGTTTCTTCTGCTAAATATTAATAAAAATGCACGAAACACAAACTTTTACCAAGCAAATGCACCCCCGAGGCAAGTTTATAAAACGAAAGCAAAAGAAAACCGAAAAAAGAATTAATTTACACTCAGTATCAAGGGGTTAGATGGCCATAGGAAGGGTTATTGCCCAAGCAGGGCGCCAAACTATGAAAACTCATTTAACTACTTAAAAGTGCAAAAGAAAGACAGGGGGCGAAAGAGTGCGGTGACAAAGGAGCCCTACATCGCCAAATGCAAAACTTGTGTTGACACGACATTTTGGCCCACTCTTTGACTGTGCCACTCTCACCTGCCACTGTGTGTGTATGTGGGGTTGTGTCTCGGGAAGTGGATTACAGGGCGGATGCATAGCATAGACAAAGTGTTGCCGTTGCCATTTCACTGAACTGACGGAGTGACAAACTTCGCACGTTGCACAAAAGACGTCGACAAAACTTGTGCAGATTACTCAGCAGGCATCTCCGCCTCCTTGCAGCCTGCCCGCGCGCGGCTACTTTTTTTTTTTTTTTTTATGTGCAACACAAACCCGGTACTTAGTGAAAAGTGAAAAACCAGTGTTACAATGTTGAGCTTTTAACCGTAAATTGTTACCCGAGCTGAAGCAAAGACAAAACTGTTTTTTCTTACTTTTTGCAAATGAACAACAACAAAGTCGTCTCGTGGCGGGGTAAACGAAATGTGTCAAGTAAGTGCAATGCCTCAAGTTGAAATTTATGCAAAGTGCGCCAGTTTAGGGAAAACTCGAAACAACGAATACCTACCCTAAGCACTTCAAGTTTATTGTAATTTCAATGCAAAGAGGCGGAGCAGATGGAAAAACTATTTAAGAAGAAAAGGCATTAGAAATCAGCAAATACATTTGACTTAAATGGCGACAAAAAAGGCATATTTTCAAGGTTTTTTTTTGGGGAATGATTAAAGGACTTTTGAAAAAATTGTCCATTAAAAATATCATTTATTAGGTAAAAAACTACGACAAATTTGTGATGTTTAACCGAGTATTTTAATTGCTAAGGATTTTGTAGATCAATTTCGATGTTTAGTTTGGAATAGAATTAGTATAATGGCGTAAATTAAAGTGCAATAATATTGTTCTATCTTATCAAAGAAAGCAGTTGAAAGGAGCAGTTGAGGCCATTAGCCGGATTTATTATTTCTAGTTAGCTTTCTTTTCCATTAACAAGAGTGAGGCGCATAATAACAAAGCAGCACTTATATATAATTTAAATTTTTACTAGTAGAGAAATTAGTTTAACCCATATGGGTCATTCTTTTATAAACCGAACAGCAAACATTTTTTTTATTTTTCATTTTAATAAAAAAAAATCCGAAATTAGATCGTGACATGCCCACCAAAACGTAATTTGCGGTTTTGCTCAAAAATTTTTTGTTAATTTTATAAACAATTTCAAAAATCATCAAAAACGAAAAAATGGAAAAAAGGGTTTTTTAAAAACGTGATATCTCAGGATTGGTTTATCGGATAGGTTTCAAATTGATATCGATGGAAAGAATTTTACTGTATCTACTTAAATTATAATTTTATAGATTTTAAAATTATTTAATAATATTAAGTAAATGTTGCTAAAAATTACATATCATTTTTTCTCAGTGTTAACCACCGTATAGTCCGGATCTCGCACCAAGTGATTACCACCTATTTCGGTCCATGGCGAACGAGCTTGGTAGTCGGAAGTTGGCCACAAGAGAGTCCTGTGAAAATTGGCTCTCCGCGTTTTTTGCCAATAGGGAAGCGAGCTTCTATAAGAGGGGCATTATGAAGTTGGCATCTCGTTGGGAACTCGTCATCGAACAAAACGGCGCATATTTGACTTAAATCGCATTATTATAACCAATTTTATGAACAATTGAAAATGCAATAAAAATACCGCAAGACTTTTTTGACAACCTTATATTTGTTTCTGTTTCGGTACTGATAACCGGTTAATAAAGGTTTAGGGTTACGGTTAAACATTTTTTTACAAATTTAAAAATGTATTTAACGGTTAAAGGTTACGGCTTCAGTTACGGGTTTAATCTATCCTATTACATGATTAAATTACGAAGTTAAAAAACTTAACTGATGCCATCTTGAATGATTGCTTTAAGGGTGTACATAATGAATACAAAATTTTTAGTTCATTTTTTAACCTCTGCGAAAAGCCTTCAAAGTATCTACAAATATTACGTATACGACACTTTCACCTAATGGAAATTTCGTCAACAAATTCTCCCTATAGTTTTAAAAGTTTTCAAATTTGAATTTAATAAAGCAACAAACAAATATGAAGCAGGAATCGAATGTATTTTTGACCGGTAAACTAAGATCTAATTTTTATGAAGCGAGCGCATTTCCAACGAAGAAATGCATTCTATCCACACCCTTTTATGAGGCTGTCCATTTCAGAAAGTGCGACTAGTGTGGCGCGGAGGTTGGAGTCAGCATCGTCAACTAACGGGGTTCCAACAAGAGCTTTGTCCACAGAAACGCACGGACCTTCTATTCAAATCAGACATAACTGTGCAAACCATTGATATATTGAGATAGAACCCGAAACAAAGCAGGAATTGAAGACTACATCAGAAAAGGACATTTTAAAATTAAAAAAAAAAAAAATGGCACAAGTGTAATGCTTTGAGGGGAACGAAATGAATTTACAAGAAAAACTTAATGGTTTTTGATTTATAAATAAATTTCCAGTATACATACACTCAAAAACAAGTGAGAGTGTTGCGGTCGAGTGGCCCGACAACAAAATACCCTGTACCAAGTAATGTAGATCTTATAGCTTTGAATTCCTTTTATTTTAAAATTTATTAGAATAAATGGCCAGGCGCACTTGCAAATCTTCGGTGTTTTTGCTCGGATCGCAATGTGGTACACAGAATAGATAGATGTTGGGCCTAACTGAATATATATTAAGTCACTAGGTTCAAACTTAAAAATTTTAGCTCTGACAGTTTTTTGCGGTTAGAAGAAGAAGGAGGAGGATTTTGCCAAATCTGGAGCAAACTTGATACATGCAAAAATTTTTGGAAAACTTATCTGTCTGTGAGATCAACGCGTTTATACATAGAGAGAGACAGTTTTCAGCTGTTATAAGAGGGAGGAGGTGGAATTTCCATAAATGAAACAAATTTGATGTGGGTACGGTGTACAACTACACACATGCCAAAACTTGTGGCTCCATCATTTACAGTCTCTGAGATCGACGCGATCGTGCAGACAGACAGACGGACATGGCTAAGTCGACTCGGCTGTTGATGCTGATTAAGAATATATATGCTTTATAAGGTCGGAAATGCTTCCTTCTCCCTGTTACATACATTTGCACAACTTCATGATCCCCTTTTACGCATTTTTAATGAGTACAGGCAGAACGACTTGGTCTTAAAACGTTATTGATTTTATCCTGTTTCGGTCTAGAATTTTGGAAGAACTTTTCGCTATTGGAAATTCTTATTTTGAGAAGAAATCGTTCTTAAATTCGAAATTGACCGTTAAAAATTGAAAAATAGAATTTCAAAAATGTTTGCTCTTGGAATCGAGATAAGTTCGTTCTCAATTTGGTTCATAGCAAGGCGAGAAAGGGGAGGCGAACTTCGAGAGAATAGCGTTGGACAGGCTTGTCGTTGTTAGGTGCGTACAAATACAAACAGCACATGGTCTTAAATATGATTAGGACGAGAGGTTTCGCTGATGCCAAATAGCCGAGTGAGCTAACGCGCCGTCGTCCGTGTGTTCAGTCTTTTGGCAAATTGATGAGGCCGCCAAAGCTTTCCATAGACAGAAAGGTCGGTTAAGACGCTTTCTTAATCAGTTTGTCGCTAGATCATAGGCTAATTTCTTAGAGTGGTGCACCAATTGGTTATGATACCTGCTGGTGTGCATATTAATTTGGGCGCATAATGGCAAGGCGTCTACACTGCAGTATATATTTATTAGTTGTATGCCTCTCATACCAGGGGCCCAACATAGGTAGATGACTCTAGTTTATTGAGGGCAGTGGATCATGCCGTACCCCATAATGGGATCGCCCAGATCCATCGCTACGAGGCTTAAGAAGCCAATGGAGCTCCAATGCCATTAGATGCAACTGTAGCTACTGCCCGAATTCGGGGCAAGCGGGGGCTTAGACACGCCAAAGTATTAAACGGCGTTATCCGTATATGGAACCCTTGATCCTAGGAGTCGCACTCAAGCTACTTTTCCGGGTCACATTTGTAGTAATCGTGTTGAGTCTTTGAACGATTAACGGTTAAGTTCCAGCTGTTCGCCAATCGACCAAAGCTCAGGTTCTGATCCAGCCACTGAGTTGGCAATTTTGTATCCGACGATGAAAGACTTCATTTGATTGGCTTATAGTATAACCAAGATGTCATACCACTTCGGAGAACAGCTGAAAGTAATGCAGTTCAGATCATGCTGCAGCGATATTTTGCGCCATCCGGGACACACTGCAAAGTGTCATGCTCAGCTATCGCCCTATCATCCCCAAGTATAAAGTGCAGCGTGCTTCCTCCAAAAAATACTATTTTTACTTTTTAATTTTATTTAAATTCAAATAGTTAACAGTGCTTAACAGCTCTTTGATCAAAGTCACCTTTCACCTTTTAGGTTCATGGTCACACTGATTTAGTTATGTTCCACACACATAAGCAAATTCCTGACAGGAAATTTCCGCAGTGCTGGATACAGTCCTTTACTGTAAAATTTGATTAATATTACCGATTTTGTGGGTTGGAGCATTTCTAATCCACAATTTCGGTTACATTTACCCCCGAATTTTTTTTTTGACTAATCAGTCCTGAACATTCCCACACCTTTTTCACTTTTGACGGTATTGACTTTTTCGACCGCAAAAAATCGGCATTGCCAAAATGTATGCAATATATCAAAATGTATATTATTGAAAAACTTAATTCAAAAATATATTTCACCGCTCCCTTTTTGCGGCGACCAACTTTCTTTTATTTGTCCAGCGTCGATCTCGCGAAGCCTTTTCTCTGGCCTCTGCCGCCGCACAGGCGGCTTTGTAGGCCGCCCTTTTTGTATTGTTATAATCCAGTTTTGCGGCATTGAGTTGCCTGATTAACATTTCCACGCGATTGCGTGCCGCCTCCACGAGCTGCGTTTTCTCGATCATCTCTTGCTGGGCACCACTGGCTGCCGCCTCGGCATTTCCCAGATTTTCCTGGGCAATCCTAATGGCATTCTGCAAGGCCTGCAGCAATAAAGCAGCCTGCTTTGCCGCAGCAGCTGCAGCATTTAGATTACACTGCGAGCCTGACATCGACGAACCCTCCTCCTGGACCACCATTTCCGCCTCTCGCACTTCCTCCTGCAGTTGCTCGACAATTTGCTGCTTGCCGGCCAGGGCAGCCTCCGCTGCTTTGGCCGCAGCGAATGCCTTCTCGGCCAATTGAGCTTTGACCTGTCGGGCAGCTGCCTCAGCAGCGGGCTGCTGGGTATCCGACGCCTGTTTGGCCTCCATGGCAGCCTTCTGTGCAATGCTAGAGGCAGTTTGCTTGGAATTGCCGCGCCCCAGACTCATGCCACAAGTGCCGCCGCTGCCGCCGTCGTTGTGTTCCATGTGACTCATGCGTTTGCGCTGCGGAAGGAAGATTTTTTTTCAGACAATTTCTGTGCTAAGTGCTGTCCAGCTCACCTGCTGTCGCAACTGATAGCCACGCGCGGCTGGGGCGGAGATTAGGTACATGGAGATCAGGGCCAGGGCCAGCGGTGCAATGCGCATAATTATGTGAGCCTTCAAAGTTTCTGCAAGTTTTCCTTTTCAGTTTCAGCTCGAACATTTTTACATTTCAAGTAGTTTGCTAAGCCAACGTGGAGAGTAGAAAATGAAATGCTTAACAAAGTTGTGAGGGGGTCGAGGGGCGGCATAACTTTTCCGCGCAATTTAACTTTACGTTTTTCAGCACTCTCAAGTTTTCGCTTCCTTTCTTTGGAAAAAAGAAGTGGACTAACAACGCATGTGGCAACATTTTCATGTTTTTTTTCTCTTCTCTCATTTTTTATTTGGGCACGAAATTAATTGGGTCGTCAAAGTCCTTTAGCCTTGATAAGCTTTATATCCTTATCGAAATGGCAGCTGAGGAGCGTAAAAAAGAAAACCCCAGACGATTGCTTGGGTCATTTGTGCGTTGATCTGTTAATCCGAAAAGGGTTCGCTGAAAGCTTTGGTCTTTAGCCATTTGATTGAGAGGCAGCTTTTGCCTAAGGAAAAAAGGGGTTTCGTTTGACAAGTTTGCACACTTTCTGGTTGACTACTAACCGCAACTAGGCATAATAAATTGAGCTTAAGCTGGCCTCCTTCAGCTCCAATTATTGTAGAATTCCAAGCTTAACACTTTAACCAGCTGGGGCTTTAGTTGAAACTGTTTGCCAGGCAGTCAAAAACCGCAACTGTCTGAAATTTCTATTTTTTGCACATTTGTTGTCCTGGTTCGAGGAGCTCGTCACTTGCATGCGCCTTTTTGCATGTCCAAGTGACTGTGCACAAGTGTTTCAAATGACACTCTGAATGGTAACGTGGGCGGCAAACCGCAAAAATAGACGAAGAAAAAATTCAAAGAAATAGTTCAAATCGATGTGTATGAATATGGGACAACATTTGCCCTTAAGTATAGAAATTCTCTTAAAGTTAAAGGTCACTTTAAATGGGATTCTTTGTGGTAGATTTGATGTAGCTTTGTCAATTATTTTTGAAACATTTATTTTATTACAATTACAAATTCCCTTTAGATAAGACCAACAAGCGGAAAAGAAAAGTAATCAAGACATTACAACAATTGCAACTTCGTCTTAAACCAAGATTCGGTTAGAACACTGCAACAGCATTCAATTGAAGGCATCATTCATGCAGGCTTAGGGAGTGTTAGTTCCATACACTCCAAATCTGTAGTTTTTACCATCTCTGACATCTGCGAGTTCATAGGGAAATGGCTGTATCGCAAAAACGAAATCTACGTTCAATTCTAAGAAAATTTCACCAAAAATCCATGGGTCTACAATAAACTCGTAGTCCTCGCAAATCCACTTCAATTATTTATGTTACATTTTCCCAAAAAAAAACAAGTTAGAAAGGCGGGTCTTTAACACTCTCTGTATCCCTCATTGTTTATATTTTTCTGATATATTTGAGATAGAAGCCAAACAAAGTTAAAAAAGAAGCCATAAAGTGAGTCAAGTGCTGCCCATCGCCGTTGAACTGGTGCAGCAAAAATTTTTTTATTTTTATATGGACAGACAGGCGGACATGGCTATCCCTGGTATTAAATTTGTTTGCTTATGACTTTTCCGCAGAGCTTCTTAACAAAAAGGTAACAGTTTGCCGCAAATTGCGCCTGACAATATCGGCCGAGTTTTTTTTAACAATTCTTGTCCCTAAAAAAGAAAACAGCTAACAGCAACATAACAAATTTTCTTGTGAACATTTATAATCTATTTAAAATGCATTATTTTAGTTTTGATAAGTAATGACGACACAATCCAATTTGTCACTGAAGAAGATGCTGTAATGATGAGTCATCGTGGTTGTCCAAGAGCAGCGATGCAGAATCAAATTGATTCAGTTCATCGTTGAAAGATGGTACAAAGAAAATCTAGTCGCAAGCCAGATAAAGATCGCATGATTAAGATATTGGAAGAGAAAAGCTATTCGATACAAATAATAAGCGAGGAGTCCCAAAAGAAAACACTTAGTTTGCAGGATATCGTTACTGCTCTAAATGAAACAGCTAAGAAGTTAGCTTGCCCCTTCACCACATTTTGTCCAAGCGTTAATGCAGGCCAGGCTGACGGAAATCCTCTAACTGAACCCTCCCCGAGGGTGTCGGCTGGGCAATGGACACTGTATGTACCTCGGCTTAAAGCGAGCTATATACCTAGTGTCACTTGCGCGTCTTACACCCAGGAAATGCAGTGTCTAGCTAAGGTGACGGCCAGTTCTGTCCAGCTTTAGCTGGGCAGAGTTGAGCAAGAGCCATGGTTACGAGGTGCCTGGCAGTAGGCATAAAATGCTATGGGGTGGTACCCAAGAACAAAATGCAACCACCATGGTCATTTCCGAATGCACAACATAAAGGACCAAACTCGGGCTGGGATATCAGCCCAAACGTCGGTGGAAGGCGTGACTGCTACCACCGGCGGGCACGGTGGGGAGAAATCCCCTCTTCGTGTCGCCAGCGGTCACACCTCTGTCGCGGTTGGAGCAGGCCAAGACAGTTGTACAGCTACTGCCACAACGTCAAAAGCCAAAGTGTGGCGTGGTACCGCAGTCGATACAGACTCGGACTGCGAGTCGCACGGCGGCTCTATAAATACGGAGGCCGAGGAAAAGCTGCTGCTTTCCCCAGTCCTGTCGGGTTCTAGCACCTCTTGTAAGGTAAGGCCCAAAAGGACGAAGGAAGGCATGCGAGCGAAGGCCCAATATAAGGCGGCCCTCAAGATCAAAGCGAGGCTCGATGGCAGCGGTAAGCTCACCCTAGAGGAGAGCAACAAGCTGGCGTGGGCCGAGCAAAAGATCAAGGAGGGTCGCAAACACTTTGCGGAGAGACAGGCGATGCAAGCCACCTCCGCATTATACGCCAACAAAGTGGAGGAGAGCTTGGCTGTCAAGCGGCAGCGCTCAACTGAGCCAGCGAAGGCGGAGGCCCCAGCGAGCAAAAGGCCACGCCCAAGACCGCAGAGCAAGGCTCCACCAAGCTCTACTCCAAAGGGAAAAACGCCGGGAAAGGAGTCAGCCAGTGACGTGGCGAAACGGCATCTGACCGTAGCCCTCGTCGACAAAAGCGACCCTTTCGGCAAAATGACCCTGGAACAGTGGAAGCTAGTGGAGGGGAAGCTGTTCGAGGAGATTTTTAAAAAGGATGGACGACCCAGCAGCGCAACCTGTCACGTTCGACGGAGCAGGCTGGCTGTTTGGAGTCAAAATCCTTAAATGTAAGGACGACCTCACCCTCAAGTGGGTCACCAGCGTCGTTGCAGACATGGGAAGCCCATGGGAGGGTGCCCAGCTGGAAGTAGTTGACAGAACTTGTATTCCGTCAGTGCCGAAAGCGAAAGTACTCTTCCCAAGGGTTGTACCAAAGGAGCAGGCGCTGAAACTATTAAGGTGGCAAAACCCAGACGTGCCAACAGCTGACTGGAAGGTACTGCATGTTGCTAAGCCCGACAAGAACGGGCAGCACATGGTCCTCCAGATCAACAAGGAGGCCGATGATTTGCTCTACCCTAAATTCGGGAAGATGGCGTGGGAGTAGGAAGCGTGCACCTACGACTCAAAAGCGCCATCCCGAAGACAAGAACGAGCACACGCTAGAGGCTGGAGAGGTCGAGAAAGACCTGGGCATCGACGAGATGGTCGATAAAGCCAGCAGCCTCGATATAACGGAGGTAGAGACCGAAAGGGATGAGGAATCAGCCACAGCAGCTGACCCACCCAGTATGGAGGACGATGAGGATGTGGACGCAACCATGGTAGTTGACCCATCCAGGCCTGGGGACGCCGACAACGACCATGCAGTTGAAGGTCCTCCAGGTCAACTTGCATAAAAGCAAGCTTGCGTCGGCGGAGCTCCTATTAACCCTTGAGACAGGGCCCGCCGAAGTGGCCTTAGTTCAGGAACCTTGGATTGCGGCAGGGAACAAGGTCTCAGGGCTAAGGTCACAAAACTACAACGTTTTCTATCCCACCGCAGTAAGTAAGGCAAGGACGGCCATTCTGGTAAGAAAAGGCATCTATGCTTACCTTATGTCTAATTACAGCACGGATGACCTCACAGTTGTGGCCCTGGAAGGTCGCGATGATGAGCCAATACTACTGGCATCCTGCTATATGGCACACGAGCGAGAGTCGCCACCGCCCGAGCTCGAACACTTAACGGCTGAGGCGAGCAGGAGAAAACAACCACTCGTCGTCGGAACGGACGCCAACGCACATCACACCGTGTGGGGTAGTCCAGACATCAATGACAGAGGTGAGTCACTCTTAAGCTTTATCCTACAAACTAACCTTAAAATAGAAAACGTTGGAGATGTGCCCACATATGTGGGACCAACATCGGCCAATGTCCTAGACCTAACTCTGACCTTAGGGAATAGTACACAGGCATCAGAATGGAGAGTCCTTGATAGAAACTCCTTCTCAGACCACAAGTACATCCAATTTAAGATCGAGTTCAACCACAACCAAACCAGAAACGCCTATAGGAACCCCCGGAACACAGACTGGGTGAAGTACCTTAGAACGGTAGAATCAAAACTACCAAAGCCAACGAGTATCTGCTCGGTAGGCGACATTGAGAGGTCCGTGGAGACGCTCACAGCCAACCTAACCGAAGCATACAAAACCTCCTGCAAACTCACAGTTAGCAAAGGAGAACCAGACCCCCCTGGTGGACCCCAGCGCTGAAAGAGCAGAGGAAGGACGTGCAAGAATGCTTCAAACTCGCCAAACAAGCGGATGAGCAAATAATCTGGGAGGAATACAAGATTAGACTTCGCGTCTTCAAAAAAGAAGTACGGAAGGCAAAACAGAACTCTTGGAGAAACTTCTGCTCCAGCATAGAGAAGGTCTCCGAAACAGCTAGACTCAGGAAACTGCTTTCAAAGCAGCCACCCATGCAGAGTCAGCTAAAAACGAACGACGGACACTGGACAGAAAGCAGCAGGGAAGCGACATGTGCTCTACTTGATGCGCACTTTCCAGGCTGCACTCCAGTCACTGAGGCAGATACGCCCCAAGACCTACACACGCAACAAGTCAACATCCCAGACAATATCATCACTCCAGAAAAGATCCGATGGGCGATCGACTCGTTCGCGAGTTATAAATCCCCAGGGCTAGATGGAATATTCCCAGCCATGCTAAAAACGATCAAATGCGCAATCGTCCCATGGCTACGATCCATTTTTATAGCATGCTTGAGGTGGAGCTATGTACCTGTGGCCTGGAGGACAGCACGCGTTGTATTCCTGCCCAAAGCACTGTGGGTCGAATTCCCAAATAATTGGCATAAAGTCGAAAATTTCATGGAAACAAAACTCATTTTTAATAATACACCTTAAAAATACATAGTCTATGTACAAAGAATCGAGTAATATTTTCGATAGTTTTGCAACCCTGAAATTGTTATCGATTATCGAAGTCAGGTGATGAGTGCTGTGATTGTTGCGATAAAATTGGCGACAACTATTTGTTAACTTTGAGGACTTGCACGTCGTGTAAAGTTGCACAAAAATTTTTGCCAAAATATGGATAATAAAGGCCATGGTATGTAGAATAAATAAGTGGAAGCATTTCTTGATAATATTCAATATGTTGCTTTAAATTGTGTTGTTTCGTGTGGTCCCTAAACAGAGAAAACTTAAGAAAAGTGCAAGTCTTCTGTGGAGCAAAACTAACTGTGTGCGTGTTTGTGTGTTTTTTAATATATGTCAAAATAAAGTAGAAAGTGTGTATTAAAAGATTATAATTATCCTGTCTGCGGCTTTTTGCGGCTTTTGCGGTGCTTTAAACTTGAAAATGAGCTTAAACTCTGTCATGCAACGCTGCTGGACGTATGGACGGCAACTCTACCGCTTTTAAAAACCAGATATTTGGCCAACTAAAGGAATGTACGCTTCAAATTTGACTATAAATTACTGGAAATTCATTTTTAATTTAAACTCTAACATTTTATTCACAGTTCTCAAAACTTTGTTTTCAGATTACGTATACGCAGTGTTGCCATATAAGGGCGGTCGAGGAAGGCGTGGTCAAATTAACTTAACATTTCGTTTAAATATTATAGGTGTTATATCTATTAAAAGTACCAAGTTTCAATTCGATATCTGCAACACACGACTTTATGCCAATTATTTGGGAATTCGACCCACTGTGCAAAGCAGGGAAATGCAGTCACGTGCAACCAAAAGACTACAGGCCCATCAGACTCACATCATTCCTGCTCAAAACAATGGAGAAGCTACTGGACCTTCACATAAGAGAAGGCATGAACCTGACCTTGGAGGGCAACCAGCACGCCTACACGAAAGGGAAATCGGTGGAAACAGCGCTACACTCCCTAGTAGCCACCATCGAGAAGGCACTGTACCATCAAGAATTTGCCCTGGGAGCATTCCTTGACATTTCGGGTGCATTCAACAACGTCACTACAGAAGCAATAATGCGAAGCCTAAGAGCCCTAGCAATACACACGGCATTGGACTCCTGGATATATAACCTGCTGAGCTGCAGAAGAGCACAAGCCGAGTGGGGTACCACAACCATTACAAGAGAGGCACACGGCGGAACGCCCCAGGGCGGAGTCCTGTCACCTCTTCTATGGAACCTTGTGGTCAACGAATTACTTAAAAAATTTCGCAGGAAAGCACCCAAGATAACCGCATATGCCGACGACATAAGCATAATTATTATGGGAAAATGTCCATCGACTGTCAGCTCAATCATGGACTCTACTCTCAGAGAGATACTAAAGTGGGCCACAGAAGCCGGACTTAGCATCAATGCGGAGAAGACGGACCTCATTCTCTTCACCAAGAGATACAAGGTACCGCAATGGACTCCACCCACGATAAATGGAACACCGCTAACGCCAAAAAACAACGTAAAATACCTTGGAGTAGTAATCGATAGTAAACTATCCTGGAGACTCAATGTGGAGGAAAGGGTGAAAAAGGCAACCAATGCGCTATATGCATCCCAGAAGATGCTAAGCAGCACTTGGGGCCTATCACCAAGACTAACACACTGGCTCTTCATATCAGTTATACGACCGATACTACTACACGGTATATTGGTATGGTGGCAAGCCACAGAGAAGTCCACATATCTAAAGCTGATGGAAAAGGCCCAGCGGCAGGCACTGGTCTGCATAACGGGGGCGCTACGGTCTACTCCAACAAAAGCACTGGAACACATCCTAGGTGTCAACCCCTGGACATCCAAGCACGCCTCACTGCACACAGGACGGCCCAACGTCTTTGCGCGGCTGGCACCATGGCTCTACAAAGCTATGGACACAGCACAGTGGGCAGAGAGATCAACAGTAGCACGGACTACATGATCCCAAAAACCAACTTTACAGGCGCATCAGCATTACTGGGACCAGAAGACTGGCGTACAGGGCTGGCTCAGGAAGCAATGCACCTTTTCACGGACGGCTCAAAGATGGCCTCAGGAGTCGGAGCCGCCGTGTACTGCAAGGAACCGGAATTGAAACTCTCCTACAAACTGCCAAACCACTGCACTATATTCCAGGCGGAAGTTTTCGCCATAAGGAAAGCAGCCGAATTGGCAGAATTACACGCACCAAACGATCAAATCAACATATACGTAGACAGCCAAGCGGCAATCAAAGCAATGCAGAGTCACGCCATCAACTCCAAAAATGTTCTGGCAAGCAGAGAAGCATTAGATTCCCTCAGCACCTCCAGCAAGGTGCAAATCTACTGGATTCCCAGCCACCAGGGCATCGATGGAAACGAAATGGCGGACACTCTTGCAAAAGCCGGGGTCGCACTAAGCCGAGAAGCAACACTAAATATACCTATCTCCCTACAGACGCTATACAGCAAGATGGAGGAGATAGCGGAGAAAGAAGCAGAGGAAAAGTGGAAGAACACGACCGGCTGCAGAATCTCTAAAATTATGTGCAATAAGAGAGACAAAAAACTCACGCACTATACGCTGCAGCTCCAAAGAAGAGACTGCAGACTGCTTATAGGCATATTAACTGGTCACTGCCTAGCAGCCGCTCACGCGATAAAGCTAGGCATCACGACAGCAGACACCTGCAGGAAATGCAAGGAACCTGGAGTAGCAGAAACTCTAGAACACCTCATCTGCAGCTGCCCAGCAATCGCCACGACAAGATTAAGACATCTGCACTCCCCAAGCTTCACCACTCTGGAAGAGGCAGCCAAGAGCTCCCCCCAAACAACTATTGGCATTTGCCAAAACGTCAAGAATCCTAGAGGATTTCTAAAGGAAATGGTACCATAAAGCACCCGGCCTCACTAAGGACCGTAAGGTCTATGTGTGGCCCCCTCATGGGGCCAGCCGGTAATACCTACCTACCTAATGCAGGCCAGATAACTGTTCAGCTGCCTGCTTTTTTCCGATCGTAATTAATCTCGGTAGGGATTTCTTGATCTGGTCTGAGGACGACGTGGTAATGCTGGTATGAGCTTTGATTTTGGCTTCTATGCATTCACCTTGAATCATCAGCCCGGGACAAATTCTCAAGATGAATCGAGACGGGTTACCCCTTTTACACATTGCCCCTCTCGTGTAGCAGATGATTTGATAGCCGATAGAAAAGGATTTCTGTTTATGTCATCATTTGCCAGGACCGTCAAGTAGCTGTTTAGCCTTCCTTTAATCGGTTATTCGGCGAATCAATGTTTCCACATTCATTTAGGGCCGATTTCACATCTTCTACATAGAGCTATTTGTCACATAAGCTAACAAATAACAGTGTAAAATCGACGACTATCTGACACATAGCAGCTATCTGGATAGTTTTATGCCTATTCTAGATTACCATAAGCTCGATATGGGTAATTATTTCTGAAGTGGGCAACTATTTTATTTCATAGTCTCCAAAAATTTTAATTTTTTTGCCAGGATGAAACCGGAGTTTTCAACGATTTTTAATAGATTTTTCAGAATTTTACCATTGATGCAAAGATATAGCTACTGTTTATATTTGTTAAAGTTGGTTATTACTAAATATTTAATGGGCCTAAAAATAAGTAAAAAATTTTAAAAAATATAGCTTTTCCTTTACTTTGTGGTAAAAATATTTGCGATGGTTGAACTGGAGGAAGAAACCGCCGAAACTTAAGAAAAAAAATTTAAATCGCGGTTTGTGAAAAAAAGGCCATTTTGAGATTTTTCAAAAAAATCGGGAGTAATCCTCTTGATATTCTTAGTGATCTGAAAACGGCTTTATGATGGGACGGCCATCATACAAATGATAAAAAAAAAATGAAGCATACTTTTCGGATGGTCACCCTAGGGAACGCAGGAACACTGTTAAACATGTTTTTCATGAGTAACGGGTATTTCGAAGTCGGTTAGAGCCGACTTTAACTTACGCTCTCGTTTTTTCTGTGCATGTATTACATTTTTTTGAGCAATTGTTATTATATTTAGTTGCCAAACAAAAACGTGCTGATTTCTCCGGGTATTTTAGCGTAAACGATTTTTAGCCAGTATCTACCGGAAATCCACCTTTTTGTTAATGTCAAGGTTAAGGTCGAAAACACATACGCTTATAAAAATGTAATACCATAGATAGCCAGATAGTCCCGTCCGTCCATATAAACCAGCGTTGGCCAGTTAGTGGGCAGTTGACACCAACGTCCATCTAATATCTAGACCAGCGAGAGCGAGGTCAAAAAGTGAGAGTGTTAGGGTGCGGAAACATAGCTCCGCGAATTTGCTTCGACCTTAAAGCTTCGAAATCTGTCGAGCGAATGACGCTTTTCTGCGCTCTCGGTGTCGGCTTCGGCAAGCGTTCGGGTCATGATGAGCTAGTGGCCATCGCTGATATAAAACGTATAGATATCTGACATGGTAAGAGATAGAGGATTGGCTTGTATGGGGGTTCTAAACACACTCAAGAAAATGATTTTGCAGCGAGAACTGTAAATTTATTTGTGTAATTTAAGTTATCTTCTTGTATCGTATTGTAGCCAAATCTCATACATGTCTATAATACTTGAAACTAACAATCCTCGAAGTCCAAATACAATGATGCATGTCGATTAGGGTGATATTTTGCCCCCAAAAATTCACTTTTTCATTTATAACTCAAGTTTTTCGCTATTATTTTGAAGTTTTGTTATACCCTTGCAAAAGGTATTATAATTTTGCAACGCATAGAAATATTCATTTCAGACCCTATAAACTATATACATTCTTGATCAGCTGAGTTGATATAGCTATGCCCGTCTTTCCGTACATTCTTCTGTCGGTCCCTTCATCTGTTTCAATGCTATATCCACCGTCATAAATTAGACAACTATATAGTACATCAAAAGATAGGTCTGAAAAAAGTGTTAAGAAAATCTTTTTTGGGTTTAATGCTATCGCCTTCATACTTAATATTTATGAATATTATATCGCTCACTTACTTTAATACTGGCATACCTCAAAATAGTCTATTTTGAGATAAACACGTTTAAACTTCTCAATGGATTTAACCAAGAAAAAATGGTTCTTTAAGTTTCAAGCTAATCAAGTAAAATATTATAAATTTGGAAATGCTTATTAAAAAAACTTGAAAATATTTATGATTTTTTAACTAAAAGCCGAAGTATGATTGCTTAATATCGACTGCAGGACATCATTAAGTAAAAAATCGTATGAGTTATGCCAGTCTTGAAATAAGTGATTCCACATAATTCTGCCAAGTTTGATCAACATCGGTTGACGGATGAATCGGATGGAGCATGTAGGTGCCTTATAGCCTATTCACACTACAGTCCATCTACCGTTTACCGTCTACCGTCATGCTGTTCAAAGCGATATTCTTGGGTCCACCACTTAATAATTGATATATTTTTTTTATATATTGAGATAGTAACATCCCCAGCTGACGGTGGAATATTTTAAGAAAATTTGGTATGGCAAGTTCTTACTAACCATCTTTGACGGTAGACGGTAAACGGTAGATGGAATGTAGTGTGAATAGCCTATTAGGCTGCCTTCACACTGTTCGACACATGGCACATGATAGTCTAGTAGTCCTGCTTTTTGTTCTTGTTTAAATTTATATAGCTTGTTAAATTCATAGAATTTCATGGGGAAATGCGGGCCTACTAGATGTCATTGGTCATGTGTCGAAGGCAGCCTAAGAAACGATTAGTTGAATAAGTAGGTCTAATGATAAAAACTATTTTGTTTTAAAGGCAACCGTCCCCAAAACATGTATTTATAGGCTCTACCAAGCTGTATAAAAATCGGACAACTATATAGTACAGCTGCCGTAGAAAAGATAGGCTCGACAAAAAGTCCTACTAAAATATACATATTTATTAATAGTAGCGTCTTAATACTTTCCAGGTATGAATGTTATCTGTTGCAACACAATTTTGTCGAGTTTAATAAAAATCGGATAATTATATGGTATAGCTGTTTGCTTATGGGAGACGGCGTGTTGCCTATAAGAATTAGAATAACACACCGACAGACAGTTGATTATGTGTAATGTGAGATGTGTGAACCAGATAGATGAACTGGATCTGTGATTGGAGCAAGATGAACTGGAAGTGCCACATGTTCAAAGAAGTGGCGCCATCTATTGCTGAGTTTGGAAAAAGGTCAGCTTATTCAAAGCCTATATGAAATTTTGAAATTAAATTTATTCCAAAAGTTTATTTATATGAGGACTGAGGTGTCGCTTGAATAGGATCAGAAGAAATCTCCTTAAAGCTTATGGAATTCTCATTTGTATTCAGTCAAACTTCATGTTTCGAAATGAAAGTTCCTCGCACATCAAAGCTGACTCAATGCCTCGCACATTCTGCTTGCCCACATAAATTCAATTTCCCTTGCAGTCAGTCAGTCGAGCTGCATCCGGGCTACGTTTGGTGTTTGTTTCTCCTGGACAAATGAACTAAATGCTCTGTCTATGTGCTGATGTGGCGATGTCCTTCGTTGTGTTTGGGTATATATTATATTTATGCCACAGCAAGTGCTTATTGATGTCACATCTGAAATTGAAATCTGCTGCACACAGGCATTTTACATACGTAGAACACACCTGGGAAAAAAATGAAACAAAAACAGAAACTTCCGATATGAGAAAAAGCCCGACCGCCTTAGCCCATGGTAAAGTTTATTTTGAATGCAAAAGCAAATTGAATTTAAGTGTAACCGAAAAAATTGCTCACTTGGGTGGGGTGTGAGTATAGCCAAAGTCATTTCCTTCACTTCTGACTGATCATCCAGACAAACTCCTCATAGTTGATCTTACCATCACCATCGAAATCCGCCTCACGTATCATTTCGTCAATCTCCTCATCCGTGATCTTCTCACCCAAATTAATCATCACAAAACGTAGCTCAGCGGGCGATATGAAGCCATCGCCATCTCGGTCAAAAATCTTGAACGCCTCGCGCAATTCCTCCTCGGTATCGCTTTCACGCAGTTGCTTGGACATCATGGAACAGAATTCGCTGAAATTAATTTCTCCGTCGCCGTCGGTGTCCACCTCATTGACCAGATCCTGAAGCTCCGCCTCTGTTGGGTTCTGGCCTAGTGAGCGCATTAGAGTGCCCAGCTCGCGTGTAGTAATAGTGCCGCTGCCATCCTTGTCGAAGAGATTGAAGGCTTCCTTGAACTCGGCGATCTGCTCCTCGGTTAGATCGGCCATTTCGAATTTTTGTTGTTGTAGCTGTAGCTGAATGAATTTTGGAAGCTAAAATCGTCAGCCCAACTGACATTTGCCGCCGACCTGCCTAGATTCGACTCAAGTCTGTGACATCATGGTCACGAAATTGACATAATTGATATTGCCCTCTGTATCAGGTTCTGCATCAAGTAATATTTTCTCAATCTCGTCCTCCGTCATCTTGTCACCCATAGTCGTCATTATATGCCGAAACTCGGACTCGTGTATATAACCATTTCCCTCTTTATCGAACACACGAAAGGCCAAAATAATCTCATCTTCGGGCGTCATATTGCGATACCTTCTCGACATGATAACCAGAAAATCATTCAGGATTAACTCTCCCGTGTTATCTGGATCGTATTCACCATAAT
The DNA here is from genome assembly GCA_018904275.1 of Lordiphosa clarofinis. Taxonomy (NCBI): domain Eukaryota; kingdom Metazoa; phylum Arthropoda; class Insecta; order Diptera; family Drosophilidae; genus Lordiphosa; species Lordiphosa clarofinis. The sequence continues at coordinate 233,565 of JAEIGQ010000087.1, forward strand.
AGTCCTGCAACTCAATTTGCGTGGGATTGTGTGCCACGGCACGCATCACGTGCTTCAACTGCTTAATGGGAATGATGCCAACGTTATTGGTGTCGAACAGACTAAAGGCTTCCGTCAGATCCTTGACCTGATCATCTGTCAGATCATGGATACGCGTAATGGTAATTCGCGGCTCTGGCGGTGGGGTACTAAAGTCAAATTCTTTATCCACATGGGTCATGACTGGGCAGGGTTTAAGGCGGCTGGGCTTCACTTAACTTTACAGGGTCGATTTACAATATTATATTTTGCTGTGAAATTTTGAATGTAAGCTGAACAATTTGACAACTAAAGCCTTAAAGAAACTGCTCGAGAGCTACTTAGACTTTCGTTTTCTTCACAAAGAGACAACTGACCAGTGTGTTCAAAGGAATTCTTCCGATAGCAACAGCCCCCACCTAACCTTAGATCATAGCTGTTAAATTGCGATTACAGTTTAGTGTTGATTTGGGGTTCATACGGGTTTGCTGGGTAGCAATTGTGGTAGCTTTTCCTTGAGGAGTGATCTGTATTTTTAAAGATATTTTTATTGGACGAGAAGGGTTATTCCGACATAGGCGATTATCGAAATTTCTAAAAACGATATATTAGAAAAAAATTCTATGCAAATTATATGGCAAGCCTGGTTAAACATCTGGTAATACAACATAAAATAGCACTTAAGAACTAATCGTTCACGGTTGGATAGACTCTGTAATATGAGTCAGTGTTGAAATATATTGAAGTGATCGACATGAACCCAATAGCTTATTGGAGAACTAATGCGGATGCGATCTTGACCAATAATAAATAAAATAAAAATAATTTTATTACAGTCCAGTCGGAAAAGACAAAGTCCTTAAATGTTCTTATAAATTGAGGTCAATTTGCGCGGGCTATGAATTCATATTGGATCCATGGTTTTTAAGGGAAATTTTCCTAGAATTTCACAAAGCTGTGTCATTTAAATCTTTAGGTTATCCTGTTAATAAGATAAGATATAACTGCCACTAGAAATTATCATTGGCTGAATTATGGTGAAGACGTTCCTTTCAGTTTTCTTAAGCTTCATATGTTTTTATACGCGATATATCAAATATCTATATTGAAATTTTGATTTTTATTATTATCGATATTGATATTTTAAGAACAATCGAAAACCCTACTGAAAACGCCTTTAGCTTAGCACCTGTTGGCAAAAAAAAAATAAAAGTATGGAACGATTTTTATTAATAAGAGCAGGGTTTCTAATTGCTCATGGGAGACAACAAGAATACACTTAATTGTGTCCACTTGCAACTTCACATCTTAGTTGAAAATATTTGAAGTATTATTTATCTGATGATTTTAAAAGAAATAATAGTTTTCTGTATGTTGTTCTAAGGCTGCCTTCACACTCTTTGACACATAGTCTAGTAGTCCTGCTTTTGGTTCTGTTTTAAATTTGAATAGCTTGTCAAATTCATAGAATTTCATGGGGAATTGCGGGCCTACTAGATGTCACGGGTAATGTGTCGAACAGTGTTAAGGCAGCCTAAGCTTTAAATTTCATTCATTTCAAAATTAGGTACAAAAACATAAAATTATTTGTTTATTTATTTTAAAAAATTTAAAATTATTCTTACAAAAATAAAATGGATCAGCTTACAGATCAACAATTGGCTGCCTATAAAGATGCATTTAGTCACATGGAAAAAAATGCAGAAGGAGTCATTACGGCCCAGGAACTTGGTAAGATGATGCGCTCTGTGGGCCTAAGTCCCAGTGATGATGAACTTCTTCAACTGATAAGAGCCTCAGATGCGGAAAACAATGGTGAAATTGATTTTCAAGAATACTGCACCATAATGATTCAATACGATCGGGATATAAAATTTCAGCTCATTCAGGCGTTTCAAATGTTTGATAAAAATGGCGATGGTTTTGTATCTACCGATGAACTGCGTCTCATTATGAAACACTTGCAGCCAACACCGAAGGATGTGGTAATTAAACGTATAATAAATGTATGCGAAAACAATGGAGATGGTCGAATAAGTTGCTGTGAATTTGTGGCGATGATGAAGAAGTCGTGGTATGCGTAGCTGGGTTCTATGAAACGGATGGCGATTTTTTTACAAAATATGTCTGAAGGGTATAAAGTATTTATTTACAAAACTGTGGGAGATGTAACGTTTTTTCCAAATTGAAAATACCCTTGATCTGCCTGAAATGATAAGAAGTAAACGTCCCATACATGCTAAACCAACATCTCTGAGATTTGTGCGTTCATACAGACGGACTATATCGACTATATAATTTGTAGGGTTGAAAATGATTCCTTCTCTCTGTTACATACTTTTGCACAAACTAAATATATTCTGTGTGCCTTTGCCACATGCCTTATCAAAAATATGTACATTTGGTCGAATGTGTAATTATGTATAATTTAAATCGTGATGCACGGGCTTTGTTCGTATGTACATGCTCGGACATATTCATCTCCGGCAGCGCTTATGAAAAGCAATTATAATTAAATATAAAATCGAGTTTTTTTAGACGAAAAATCAACCAAAGTGGAAGCGAATAAGATATAGCATATATTTAAATAAATATGGTAACTAAATAAATGAATTTATTTTACAATTAATAGGCGTGTGTCCATTTGTAAATAACGGACGTAAATAAAATTAATTATCTGAAGCTGTGCTTCGTATGATATGAAAGGACGATCTTTCTGTCAGCTGAGTCATTATTTAATGCATCTAGTAACTCGCTCTCTGAAGACGTATTGCCATGCTAACTCAACCATTACCAGGGGAGGAGAATAAACTACAGGAAGCTGTAACTGAACTTACCGTTGTTTACCCTGAGTCGGGACCTCATTGAGTTCTGGATGTAAGAAAAGAGCCATTGCCAGTGCTTTCTGACTGTCATTGTAATATGCCGGTGCAACCACACCGGAAAGCCAGGCAAAGGTAAAAAAAAACCAATCCACTCCAGCCGGCGGCAGTCGGACGAAACACGGTTCAAAAGAAAATTAAAACCCGCAAATTTAAAGGTTAAATTCGTACAAAATATTTTTATACTCTGTACCGAAGGTACATAGAGTATATTAAGTTTGTGCAATAGTATGTAACAGAGAGAAGGAATCATTTCCGACCCTATAAAGTGTATATTGTCTTGATCAGCATCAACAGCCGAGTCGATATAGCCATGTCCGTCTGTCCGTCCGTCTGTCCGTCCGTCTGTCCGTCCGTCCGTATGAACAAACAGATCTCAGAGATGGTAAGAGATAGAGCTTTGACATGTCAAAGATGGGACAAAAGTTTAATATAGCTGCAGGCAAATCAAGTTTATTTTCAATTTTGGCCACGCCCCCTCCCGTCCCCGCAATTTTGAAAAAAACGTCACAGTTTTGTAGATAGTTCTCAAGTTATAAGCAAAAAAGAGAACCAAGCTTCCCCGCCACCACCCCTCCCACCCTTTTACAACCAACACCGCACAATCTTAGAGAGAGAGAGAGAGAGAGAGAGAGAGAGAGAGAGAGAGAGAGAGAAAGAGACTGAGATAGAGATACAGAGAGACACAGCTGCAGCACTGCATTCAGCTCCTACTCCAGGTACAGAGTATGTTATAGTCGTGCTTGACCGACTTTCTCAATTGTTTTTTTTATTAATTTCGACGAAGAATTTATATGTTCAAGAGTTATACAGAAAGTTTAATTTTGCAAGTGAGGCGGAAAATTTGTGTGTTCTGTAAAAATAAGAAGGTGAATAGGACAGACAGCCGACCCACCAAATCCCTTGGGTCAAAAAAGCCATCAAAGCGCTCCAAAAGCCTATCCCTGTTGCAGAAGAAGGATGAAACTCCAGGGTCCACAACGGCTGCCGTTTCTTGAAACCCGAGAGAGTTTGTTCCACTAAAGGCGGTATAGGCGGTATAGGTCCATCGCTGTGATCAGTCTCTGCTGACTTCAGCTCCGGGCGTCGGCTGAGTCAGTCTTTTGAGCCAAAATTCCTGAACTCATATAAACCATTGTATATACCGGGAAGAAACCTTTAATCAACTTGATGCATTTGCATAATTTTTAACTCAATTTCAAAGCAGATCATTGCATTAACTTGATGTTTGTTTTCTACCCAAAAACGTTCCCCTTGATTACCCATTTCTACAACTTGGGGCTTGCCTCAATCGATGACACATTTACATGGAAACGCTTGTTTGGCATGCAGAAATTGCAAATTAGCATTCCAATTCCCATGAGGACAGCTTCTATGTTCCTATTCTCTGGTCGCCTGTTTATGCCTGATTAAAGTAAAACAAACATATTGCCATTTGCATTATTGTACATACATACATACAGAAGCACAATGCATATATCCTTTGGCTTTTGGCTCAGAAACTCATTCTAATATATGCAGAGAAATGTTTGACAATTTCTCGCTGTGGGTCAACTTTACGGTAGCTCCTCGTGCATTTGCTTCTCATTAGCCAGAGTCCCATTATGTTGTTGGCTGTTGTTTGTGGACGTGTGAGAAAGGATGAGCTGGATTATACAAGTCAAGTACATTGGCAAATTGTAGTTTGAAATTATACAAATGACTGAAATTTCGCATTCCACAATATTCGCATTTGCTCGCCAAAAAACTATTGCATACCACAAGGGGCAGCGCAAAAATGTGCAATAATGAGAAAGTATAAGCAAATGCATTGTATTTAATTAAAAATTCAATTACCCAAGCTCCTCAAACGGCATAGCATTATCGAAATGGTTTTAGGGATTTTTGCTTTGGTCATTTCGTGGTAGTTGAAGAAACCGAAAATATGAATATCATGGGGAAAATGGGAAATCCAAACGCCATTTGACATTGTTCTGTTGGTAAAAAATATTAAGCACTTCTAATTCCGCAAAGTTAATCTAATGGCTTGAAGATTCGATCTGCTTAAATTTCCCCCTCCCGTTTTCATTTTTCTGAAAGCTATACAATCATTTCTACTAATAGCTTCTCTCCATTGTATGCAATTGAATCCAATTCCAGCTCCAACCCACTCCCTGTCCGGCTTCATTTCAATTAAGCATATGAAAGCAGCGTTGGCCACACAATGCGGCACCCAGAGATACAATTGAGTGGCCAGTGGCAGCAGCAGCCACAATGCGTATCAGTGCAACTCAGTCTCCGTTGAAGAATAATGCTATTCAATCAGTTCGAGAAGAGCTTGAGTTTGAGTTGAGGGCCAAAGCGCTTTCAATCTGCGTTCGCACACAATTGCAGTCCGGAAACGAATTATTGTCAGTGAGGCTAGAAAAAACGGTGAATTGTGCAACTTGAACAATGATTTTTCATCTTTTGTTCGGCTGCGACTGCTACTTTTCATTAACTCCCCTTATTGTTGACTCCCCTTATGCATCCATATTTATTCGTATAGGTGGACGAGTATGTGCTCAGTGACTGGGCAAACATTCAATGCTCTTGACGGTGTGCTTAAGGCAAAAGCCAAACCCAAAGCAAACGTCGTTCCCTCAATTTCTATTGCTTTTTGTTTGTTTCTGCTTTGATGGCACGTGCGTGAAGTGGCTCGATTCGGGGCAAAATGACATAGCCAGAGCCATAGCCAGCGTCAGGTGGGAAACATTTTGAAACAAAACACGACAGGTGGGAGACTGAAGTGGAAAGGCAAATATGTAAGTCAATAGCACACACACACACACACGCGCATTTCTGATCTGGGATTGAGGGCTAAACTAACAACAACAAAAAGTAAGCCCCAGAAATTTAGCTGAAGACCGAAGTTATGCAGGGGAGAAATGCATTTACTGATAAATTTGTTTTCAAAAACAGGCAAATAGGACTGCCGATAAAAAATTTTCACAACTTATTTCAAAACACAAAAAAAAGGCGGAGTAAATTCATGCTTGGCTCTTGTATCATTCCAAATGTGGTGACTTCAATCCTATGTTTCCGGATCACATGTTCATAAATTTTGGTAAACAATCATGTACGATGGTGCAGTGTGATTAGACGCCATTCCATTCGTGTTCAGTTCAAGATCGTAGGTTCGAGTCACAGTTTTTATACCTTGTACCAGGGAGAAGGAAGCATTTCTGTCCGTCCGTCCGTCTGTCCGTATGAACGCGTCGATCTTAGAGACTATAAGATATAGAGATACAAATTTTTGCATGAACATAGGTGTATACTGTACGCAGATCAAGTTTGTTTCAGATTTGCAAAATTTGTCAATTGTACAGGGTATTATGAAGTCGGGTTACTCGACTGCAACGATCTTACTTGTTATTTCTCCGTTTTTCAGAATTTTTAAACAAACCAAAACTGTTGTGAGGGTTCAAGTGTTTAAGCCTTTGTCTTTTAGAATATTGAGGAGAAAAGGAAATAAAAGCAGAGTTTGTCCGGAAAGTAGTAGGACTGAGTCGATTTAAAAAAATAGAGGCAAGCTAACTTGGTTCTACCGAAGTTTATATACCCTTGGAGCTTGAGATATGAAAGATTATTTTTCAGACCTATCTTTTGTATTGGAGCTATACTATATAGTTGTCCGATTTCGACAAATCTTGGTGAAATTATGTGAAATCATTGAAAACTAATAGATACGAGCGTTGAAAGCGTAAGCATTGAAAACAAAAAAGGTTTTTCTCACTAAAATTAATTTTTCAACCGATCGTTCCAATGGCAGCTATATGCTGCTATATAAGTGTGCAGCGTATTTGTATCAAAAGACTTAGACCAAGATCATTCTTGCATTCAATTTTACGTCTTGCACTCGTTTTCCAACCTAAGTCAATCACAAAAAAAACTTAACCAGGTACAAAATAAATTTGTTAGGTCATAGTAGCTCTTAAATATAATTGTTTGAACTTTAACTATGCCCCCTGTGACGAACATAACACAGTCAAACCAAGTCAATTTGGTTAAAGTTGAAACCTTCCATTTTTTACTAAAATGCCAATAACTTCTTTATTCTTGATCGGATTTTAATGAGTTATGTGGCGTTGTATTTTTAATAGATAAATCCTTAGTGACCAGCAATAAAATAAATTCTACACAATTTTTTTCGTGGTGAAAATCGCACTTAAAATCTAGCTTTTTTTTAAAAAAGTGATAAAGTTAATGCAAAGTTGCCGATAAAAGCCTTTATAACGCCGAAGTCCAGCACCGGATTAAAAAATGGTGTACCAACGAATGATAGGGCGTTCAATTAACTTCCAGGTAAGCATTACCTGATCATAATGAAAGAACCGGTACCAAAGATATACGCATTTTTCTAAAGGTACTTTATTAACAAATTAGAAAACTAGCTTCTCCGCGATATCTTGAAAACGGCCCCATAAAAAAATTTGCGGATTGGATTTTTGGACCCTGCGGAAGGACTTACACAAGGAATTGCTACCAAATGTTCGGGATCGCGAAATTTTTATTATTTTGTAAACTAGTGTTAAGGCCTGTATCCAGCACTGCGGAAAATTCCTGCTCAGCTGTTTGGCACTGTTAACTATTTGAATTTTAAAAAATTTTAAAAATATAAATAATATTTTCTGAATAAAGCATGCTGCCCGGAGTATGTAGCAAAATTTTATACTTGGGGATGATAAACCGCTGTCATGACACTTTGCAGTGGGTCCCGGAAGGCACACAACATCACTGCAGCATGTTTTTATGAGCGCAAATTTAAAATGCTATTATCCCCAAAGTATTATGACTTCTTGGTTAGTCGCCCATCGAATGAAGTCTTTCATGGTCGGATACATTCGCATCTACATTAAGGATTTTGTCAACTTAGTGGACGGATCAATAACTTAGCTTTGGTAGATGGGCGAACCGCTGGAACATAGCCGTTAATCGTTCAAAGAGTCAATACGATTGCTACGAGACCTGGAAAAAGATCCATATACGGATTACGTAGTTTAATACCTTGGCGTGTCTGAGCCGCCGCTTGACCAGGAAAGTCCATGTGACTCGGGCAGCAGCTACGGTTGCAGCTAATGGCATCCCGTTATGGGGTACGCCAAGATCCACTGCCCTCAAGAAACAAATCATCTACATATGTGGGGGCCCCTGGTATGAGAGGCATACAACTACATACATATATATCGCGGTTTAGACGCCTTGCCATTATGCGCTCAAATTAATATGCACACCTTCAGGTATCATGACCACTTGGTGCACCACTCTAATAGATTTACCTATGATCTGGCGACACACAGATTAAGAAAGCGTCTTAATCGACCTTTCTGTTTATGGAAAGCGTCCCTCTGGCGGTCTCATCAATTTGGCATAAGTGTGCCCTTGGCACCATCCCCTACCAATCCTTGCACGCTGATGGTTCCCTAGCCAGATGACAGCTCATAACAAACAAATATAAAAGCATTTCCCCAAAATTTTCGCTCGTGACATCCAAAATAATTGTTGACAATATATTCCTGCGCTGTGTGTCAGCTGTTCTCGCCATCCACAAACGCTATCGATAGGCCAACTATCGATAAGAAAATGTGGATTACGTTCATGTTGCTGGATACACAAGCAAGGAAAACGCAAACTAAAAATTCCTGCCACAGTTTTTTTTAGTTTCCGCGGTGCTGGATACCCGGCTTTATTTGGAAATTCAAAATAAATATGTTTTCCTCAGATTTGATCTGTTGTGTGCACTTAACGAAAAAACTGGTTATAGATAAGAACATGTTAAATAACCAATTTGGACCAAATTTATTAAAAAAGAAGGACCTTTTCATTTTAACAATTTATAACTTTATTAATATTAACAAACTTCAAACATCTTTGTTAAAACAATGCCTTATTTACAGAGGTTTTGTTCTTAAACTAAACGATTTTTATGTACTACCTATGAGAACTTAATTTTTTTATATTTTAAAATATTCTTTGTCGGAAGCAATCACTTCAAGTTCTTCATCAAGATCTTTTCATCTTCTTCGTTTCCGTCGTGATATTCTTCATTATCAGTATTTGTCAAAAATTCAAATCGTGGTGGTGGCAGCAGCGCAAAAACTTGATTTGGTATGATTATTTTTAATTTTTTTTATTTTGTCGTTCTTTTAAATAAATACTATACAGCAAAGGGTCCGAAGTATCTAAGACTTAGCTTTCAAGACAGCAGCCATGTCTTTATCTGCTGAAGCCTAGTACGGAGGGCGTTCGAATTTTCATTCCAGAAATTTGCCTGATATTCCTTTTTGTGGAACCTAAAATGCAGTGTGACCAGATAACATTAAAAAATATACCAAAAACGGAAAATAAATAAATTGGCCAGCTGATTTGTGTTGACTTAACTATAAGATTTAAATAAAATGAGGCACTATGCACAACGTGGATGAAATTGCAATTGCAGTGGCAGCTGGTAAGCTGAAGAAGGTGAGCAAGACTTCAGAATTGCATTCGCCTGTTGCCAAGAATCTAATGGCCGGATAAGTCCAATTATAATTGTTTTATTTCCACTTGGAACATCATTCCGGGCGACGAAAGATGGCTCCATTTTGTGCATTGGGACGTGCCCTCCAACATGACAAGATTCCAACATGGCGCAACTGCTTCCCAAACACTTGTTGTAAGTGCGGTATCCAGTTGCTTGTCATTCGTGATGTCAAACAATCGTGCATTGTTTTTAAGTGCATCAATTAATGCATTTTTGTCGTCTTAACTAAAATTTTTGTACTTTTGCCTTGCCTTTAGAAAATTGACACATGGAATAAATGACTGCACAATATCTCTTGAAGGAATATCAGCTGTTCGATACAGTCCACACACTTCATCGATATGGCAACTCTCAAAATTCCTTGTGTGTATTCCTTGGCTTTCTGCGTACCACACATCAGAATGAGGCAAGGAAAAATTCCTTAAGCAATTTTTTTTATATGGAGTTTGACAGCTGAAGGAAAATTCGAACGCCCTCCGTACTAGGCTTAACCAGATAACATTAAAAAATATACCGAAAACGAAAAATAAATGAATTGGCCAGCTGATTTGTGTTGACATAACTATAAGATTTAAATAAAATGAGGCACTATGCACAAAATGGATGAAGTTGCAATTTCAGTGGCAGCTGTTAAGCTGAAGAATGTGAGCAAGACTTCAGAATTGGATTCGCCTGTTGCCAAGAATCTAATGGTCTGCACGAGGCCGGATAAGTCCAATTATAATTGTTTTATTTCCATTTGGAACATCATTCCGGGCGAGGACCCCACACAGGTGCACATATCGCTGCACCAAAAGATGGCTCAACTTATGCATTGGGACGTGCCCTCCAACATGGCGCAACTGCTTCTCAAGCACTTGTTGTAAGTGCGGTGTCCAGTTGCTTGTCATTCGTGATGTCCCACAATCATGCATTGTTTTTTACTGCATCAATTAATGCATTTTTTTCGTCATAACTAAAATTTTTGTACTTTTGCCTTGCCTGTTGATAATTGACACAAGGAATAAATGACTGCACAATATCTCTTGAAGGAATATCAGCTGTTCGATACAGTCCACACGCTTTATCGATATGGCAACTCTCAAAATTCCTTGTGTGTATTCCTTGACTTTCTGCGTACCAAACATCAGAATGAGGCAAGGAAAAATTCCTTAAGCAATTTTTTTTATATGGAGTTTGACAGCTGAAGGAAAATTCGAACGCCCTCCGTAATAGGCTTGACTTTGTAGCTAAAACTCCAGCACATTCAAGCAAAGGCAACGAGCCTTGTCGTCAACTTTTGTTTTTGTCGGGAGCTAACATTCTCATAGTCCACTTTTGGAGGACCACCTCTTCTCACCAATGCATTTGTAAATCTCAGGGGGGGGGTTTAACCCCCAAAACGAAACATTACCAGTACCATAGCCTAAGTCTCCTCGACTTGCCTACTCTTAAAGCTTGTTGTGTTGACACCACAGATTCGTCTCTCCCTCTAATTCCTGCAGTCTGAACTGAAGTGTACCATGTAGAATTGGGTCTTAATTGTATTGCTCACATTACATATAACAATTTCCGTAGTCTTGCATTATATTTGTCCGCATCGAATTTGTAAATCTACGGCGAGAAGCATATAGTTCTTCTTACATGATCGGCGCAGTAGATAATTAGTTCTCTATAATTAATATGCAGACAATTGCTTTTCTTCAAAAGCTTAAGTTGTTCAGAATCAATTGGGTCCGGGGGGTAAGAACGACTTATTCTTAATTGAAGTTAGCACATAAACGATTTACACTGAAAACATAATATTCAACTCGCTGAATTCAAATCCGACTGTACCGATCAGGAAAGGTTCATCTACTCCATATATGTCCTTCCTCTCTTTAAACTTTCCAGATTTGTCAAAACTCGACACAATCTATTTAAGTAGTTTTTGGCATTCTCTTCTTCTGTTGACCTTAAAATCCAAGCAGGTTTGACGTTTTCTTCTTTTGTGTGTGTCTTTTCATGTTGCCAGCTTTTGTTTTATGGCGCAAATTGCATTTTGTGGCTGACAACAAAAGTTGCTCGCTGGCCAGGCCAACAACATGATTAAATTACACATACGCCCCGTGTGTGTGAGTGTGTGGGCGACACACAGCCACTTCCATAGAATTATTGCTATTGTTGTTGTTGTTGTCGTTGTCGCTGGCGTTTAGTTAATTAAGTTCTACAACAGCTGCCCCACTGTCCAAACAGCCCCCTTAATTAGTTTTTAATTATTGCCACAGAGTTTTTCGTTGAACGTTTTCCAAAATGCCGGGAGCCAACAACGAGAGCTTTTCGTGTTGGACTTTTGCTGTTCCTTGCTTACGAGTTTGAGTTTAGTTAATTTTATTTGTATTTGCAAGTATTTGCCACGCCCCGGACACCGCAAACAAAGCCCGCCCCCTCCAAAGCCTTTTGTTTACGCTTTATTTTAGTGCAGTTTCCAGAGTTTGTTTGTTTGGCCAGTGGGAGGGATAAGCAAAGTTTTAAGCCAGCCCATTAGCCTAATAGTGGGCCTAAGTTTATGTTGTTTAATTGAGCTTGGTTAGTAATGGCATTACATTTTTTAACCAAAAAACAAAAGACCCTTATAGAATGCTAATTGAAATGGCTCAGCAAACATTTCATTTAGAGACAACAACACCGACAATGTGTGCATATTAAAGCGTTGCAGCTGAAACTACTCCCTTTTGTTTTCAATCTTTCAAATATTTACACGCTTGGTTGTGTAGCATTTGCCATAAACCACCGCGAAACAATAAAATTCGCAATAAACCAAATGGAAAACGGCAACAGAAACGGCAGCTCATGTGAAATGCATGCAAAGCAACAATGGACGAAAACAAAGCAAGAACAAAAATGTTTTTCATAACTCAAATTGCTGGCAACACAGAGTAGGATGGAGAAAGGAGTGCAAAGTCACACAAAAACAAAAACCAATGTGATAACAGCGAAACAAAACATGACAAAAGCAATTAGATATTCAGTTTTGAGGCACGAGCCAAGGCTTTATTCACCCTTCATGAAATTCAAATACCATTTGACTATTTTCCAGATCAATGAGATCCAATACTTAATACTTTCAAAAAAGGAAACACTTGGTTCCTTAGCCTCTACGATATGCTTGGCTGCTGCTTTTCGCAACAGATTTTGGGAAGTTCGCTCCATAGTTTTCACATAACCTCGACGTGGACAGGACTCCTCCAACCAATTCCACTCTAAATTATCATTATATTTGCGTCTTGAAGCACCACAACCAGCTTTAAATAAGAAACTGTTTATATACTAGGTAAAATTTTGAGAAACTATCCACTTACAAGCTTCCACCTGAAGATTCTGATAGGCGAGCAAGCACACGAGCAGCAACAAAGTCAACGAAAAGCCACCCATGATGATCTAAGAGAAACTGAGAATTGGTCTATGACATTTCAAATTGTATAAAATTTGTTAGGGCTGCGCTTGAGCAGTGAAACGAATTTACTTAAAACTTTTCAGTTTATTAGAGAACCCACGATTTTACAAACAAATTAGACTGGCCCTTATTTTAATTATTTTATTTTTCGATTCCAAAAAGTTTCGTTTTTGTCCAAACAAATATAAGAAAATAAGAAAGGACGCATGCTGGTCCTAAAAATGGAAATTTTAAAATTTAATGGGAATATTTAAGTCTCGGATTTCCTCTCTAATATTATTATGCTTTTATACTCTTGAAGAGAATATATTGAAATTGTCCGGATGTTTGTAACGCACAGAAGGAAGCATCTCCGACCACATAAAGTATATATATTCTTGACCAGAATGACGAGCTGAGTTGATATAGCCATGTCCATCTGTCTGTCCGTCTGTTTCTATGCTAACTCCAAACTTTGCACAAAGTCTTTTGATTGAAATACGCTGCACATTTGTCGGATCTAGCCGGATCGGATGACTATAGCAAATAGCTGCCATCGCAGCTGTATCTGTCTGTATCGTCTGTATCGACTCGGCTGTTGATGCTGATCAAGAATATATATACTTTATATGGTCCGAAATGATTCCTTCTGCCTGTTACATACATTTGCACGACTTTAGTATACCCTTTTTACTATACGAGTAACGGGTATAAAAAGTTTGTACACGTCATTTGTATTTTGCTATTGCTTTTCGGCTCTGTAGTTAATTCGCTCAAAAATTGCAATGTTTTCTTATTATTTTGACATTTGGCAAAAAGGGAGAACATATAATGTAGAACAAACCTGAAAATTTTAAAAAATAATTAAAAATGAAACCTTGAATGACCGCCTTGACTTAAATGTAATTCGCGGTCCATTAATGACATTTTTTTTAAATTGTTGTTAAGTAGGGTCAAATTTACCAATTTGTCTTTAGATGCTTCTTCTTAGAATAGTATTTATAAAAATATATTCCATGTCGGCCAGGAGGGGTGTAACCACGTGCGCGCCAATTTTAAAAAGTAAAGCATGCTTTCACGAGGAAGAGAAGGATTTTTTTTAACGACTTGTAAAAATAAGTTCATGCAGGCAAATAATTTGGACATATTTGAATGAAGATTTGACCGTATAGGCCAAATTGTGGAACTTTCCCCCCATATATGATCAAATTGATCAGCCAAATCAAAATGCTTTTTATTGATACTAATGGCTTGCCAAAACTTGTAATTGACAATGAAGCGCGGGCAGGCAACTTAGGATTCATTTTTAAACTAAACGTTGACTTGGAACGATCACATAACTGCTGTTGTCGGAAAAATGTACGCACTTCTCCGACAATTCTAAATTACTAGAAACCTCATACCATCTAAATTAAGACTATTGCAAAATACATATTTGAACGTAACCGCTTTGATAAAACATCTGACGTTGCAATAAAAATCTTCGATCTTTCTCTGCAATCCTGGACAACCCTTCGAGCTTTGATAATGCTAAACGAGAAGGCCAAGCTAACTTCGTCTTTGCCGAAGTTTTTATACCCTTGCAAATGTTTTAATACATCAGAGTTTACGAACGTTAGCATTAAAACAAAAAATTTTTCTAAATAAAATCCACTTTTCGACCGATAGTTCCTATGGCAAATATAAGATATAGACATCAGATTTTGACCAAAACTTCCACAACTATGTAAAAGCGAAAAAAACTAATTTTTGCTGAAGCGGAAGGCGTTTACATTAAAAACAAAAAAGTTTTCTCACAAAAACCCACTTTTTGACCGATAGTTCCTATGGCAGCTATAAGATATAGTCATCCGATTTTGACCAAAACTTCCAAATCTGTGTAGAAGCGTATAAAACTTATAATTGTCCAAGCGGGAGGCGTTTACATTAAAAACAAAAAAGTTTTCTCACAAAAACCCAGTTTTCGACCGATAGTTCCTATGGCAGCTATAAGATATAGTCATCCGATCCGGTCGGTTCCGACATATTAGCAGTGTGCAGTAAAAAGAAGACTCTGTGGAAAGTTTCAGCTCGATAGCTTTAAAACTGAGAGACTAGTTTGCGTAGAAACAGACAGACGGACAGACAGACAGACGGACAGACAGACAGACAGACGGACGGACGGACAAAGCTCAATCGACTCAGCTCGTCGCCCTGATCAAGAATATATATAGTTTATGGGGTCGGAAATGCATATTTCTATGCGTTGCAAACTTCTGGGCAAAATTATAATACCCTTTGCAAGGGTATAAAAAAAAAATGTTCTCAAATGAAACTTATTCGGGCCTGTTCGGAATTTCGACTCGATTTTTGTGTAAACTTTAGTATTTTGCAGTCAAATTTGAAAACGTTGTATAGAAGGGACAAATATACCTGCGGCTACTAGGTCAGGAATAACAAAACTCGGAATTGTGGCAGGAGCTGAAACCGATTGCTTAATCCCAAATAAATTTAAATCGAGAGAAAATTGCGACGGGATCTAGTAGCTTCAAATTAACTTGACACTTATGTATAAATTTATACAAATTGCATTCGAAATTCACATGTTTACACAAAAATCGAGTCGGAATTCGGAACAGACCCCATTATCTATATGAGTTGTTTAAATTCTGTGCGTGAAGAAGAACGAATAATATAGTCTGCCCGAGATTCAAGCCAGCTAGTTCTGAAAGACATTTCTTTATATATGCTGTTCGCAGTTGGAATAATCTTCCTCATAATTTAAAAAACATAGTAAATGCCACGCAGTTTAAACTACAACTAATAGCACACCTGCAAAATGTAGTAGACTCCTGAGTAAGAAAGCAAGGGAAAGAGTTAGAGTTGTTTTAAATTAATTTCATTTAAATTTAGATTTATTTATTCTGTAACTTTTGTGTTTTTTTGTTCGAGAGAAAACCCTTCTTATATATTATTTGCGTATGAAACTATAGTTGTAGTTTTAAATCCTGTAAAATCTTCTTTCATGGCTATTTGCTTGTGTGAACTGTTCACTTCTGTCTCTTCGGTCTTCCATATGAAAGGCACTTCCAAAAATTTCCATTTTTGGTTTATTTATTAACATTATTTGGATTATATATTGACAATTCAGACTTAACTTTTTTAGCAGTTAACTATGCGCATACATAAAAATACATAAATTGGTTAAGCATGTACATGGTTTTGAAATCAATGAGGATGAAGTAGATGGCAACAAAAACCATCTAGATGGCTAACCTTGAACATGAGCAAAGCAAATACAGCAAATCCACCTAGATTTGCAAAAACAGCAACATGAGAAATCGGCTCTAAGACCATTGTCATTATTTGTGACCAAAATAAAAAAAAGTAAAATAAAAGTAAAATGGGTAATAATCTGTTTTTGTTTTTCTCGCTCAAAATAAATATTTGGAAATAGGTTTTTAAAAAATTTTTTTTTTCAAATTATGACAGAAGCTGTAAATTACCGAACGTTCGGAACCGAGTAAACTTAGTTATATTAGTTTTCTTTCCAATGATCCAGTAACCCAGCTTTATCTTGACACTTTACATATATAGTCATCTAGCTTAGGTTTGTATGCGGTAGTTGATCTACAATTTCCTGGACACAACTGAATTATTTAAAGAGCACACCTGACAAAAAAATGGGACTTTAATATTAAGTGCCAGCAATGCTAGAGTTTATCGTAAAAAGCTGATAATTCCGCTGCCAGAAAATTAAGTTAATAGTACTACACACCTTGGTAAGGTAAAAGGAAAAAACACAACTCTTACTGTCTAAATTTATTTATTTTGATTTATAATAAAGTACCTTTTTTAATGCTATTAATGTCGAAAAGTGAGTTTTGGAAAAATTAACAATATTTTGATTTTAATAGCTTCATTAAAATCCCGTAAGTATTACAGAACCAAAAACAAATAGAGACGATAAGCGATTAAAGCTAGATTTTTTGCATGAAGTGGTCTTTGGTAGGCTTGAAAAGACATTCCTGATGAGGGTATAAACGTTTCCGCCCAGCGGAAGTTATACAATTTGTTTGATTTCTTACCTTCTCACCCTTTAAAAACTAAACAGTTGAACTCTAAGCAAACTTTTGTTTTATCTGCCTTAAAGTGTGTAAGGTTTTTAGTGATTCTTTGTAACTTCTCACTTTCTACTTGCTGGTTAACTCTCCAACGCCCCAACTGCTTTTTTACTCTGCACATCATCTTCATCCTTCCGCTTAACTTCACTGGCTCAACCTCCGCTACTTATTCCCTTACCTCATCATTTTGCCTCTAAGCCACCTCTAAATGTTCGGTTAACAAAGTTCGTTCAATAAACTTTGCCTTTAGCAATGCGCTTTGATCAGCAAGCTGCATGAGAAGCGGCTTTTGCTTGCCACTTTTTTTTTTGTTAAGCCTTTGGAGCTATGGCAACATACTCAAATTCAACCTTTGAAGTAGGCTCTGCTCGATATTCCTTCGCTAAATTTCGTTTTGTACTTAATACACGAGCTGTTTATTTTGGGGCGTTTTTAATTTATGGCCTGTCCAAGGGCGGCTAAGGCCAGTTTGTCTTGATAAACGGCTTAACTTGGCTTGTAGCTTTAAGAATTTGTCAGAAAAGTTTGTTGGTGGAGGCAAAAATTAAAGCCATAATAAAAATGCCTGTTCAGGAAGTTGTTAGTTGACAACAAGAGGAGCAGCAACAGAAACTGCAACGGCAGCAACATTCAGTTGTAGGGCACTTGGTGTACTAGGACATTGCTGTTGTTGAGTACTCGACGCCGTATGCAATTATCACCCGAAAAGGCTGCAGGGTCCAACTGTGCTGAAGCTGCAGTTCTCCGGCCTAGGTTACAGGTAGCAACACGAAAACAAACAGCAACAAAAAATACTCAACCCAACATTATGTGCTCAAAATGTAAATGTCATTTGTGTACCGAGCAGGGCGACAACTGCAACTACACCAACTCGTGGCAAGTGTTGCACATTTGAAAAATGTGCTTCAACTGAAGTGACCCGCTCCCAGTGCTGCCTCATCGCCTGTATGAATAAATGTGTTAGGGCACAATCGAGAGTCGTAAATTTCCAGCAGTCGTCAGGTGAAATAGGTGTGAGAGCAGGGTGGAAGAGGAACAAGTAGAACAATAGAAATGCAAAAGGCACAAAAGAGAAGTCTAATTGGTATAATAAAATGTCATAAAATGAAAGAACTGATGCATTGTAGTGGAAGGAAATGCACGAAAGGTTGGTGATTGGTTCAAGTAAGCGATAAATTGACAATAGGACAAAAGAATTCCATCTATTGGCATAGAAATTCACTCGACTGGGCAATTTGTATTCTAACTTTAATATTCCTTGATGACAACTAAGAAGACGGCTTAAATCGACTGTCATGTACTCTTTACCTGCGAATATGTATGGTGAGTAGTGTGCTTTTTTCTTTAAAGCAAGAAATAAATATTTATAGAGGGCTCCCCTTTAACATATTCCTTTTGAATAAATACCAGTTTTAAAAGAAGCGGCGAGGCCACAAGGTTTGAACTAACAATTTACCGACATTTTCAACAATGAACACTGATTCTTAAAATTTGACAAATTATTTTGATTTTTATTTTGTTAAATTAAAAAAAAAAAAACTTTTAGATGGAAAATGAAGGTCCAGTTGTGGTTTATGTTGACTTAGGAAAGCTCGTTGCTCTCTGACACTCTTAATTTCTTTTATTTCATGTAATTGTTGATCTGTTTTTGCTGCCCTAACATTTCGTATGTGCGTTGCTGCATTCGTTTGACGGCCCAAATAGCCACCCCTTCGTGTTGCTGGTATTGTTTACTATAACACACACAAACACACAAACGAAACGAAAACGAAAAACTATTTATTATAATATAATGATACTCCAAAGTTTAAGTAATTAACAAAATGTTCACAATCATAAAACACAGAGTGACACAGATGAGCAGCCTGCTGCGTCGTCAATTCAAAAGAATGTTCTGCAGAGGGACAGCAAATCACAAAGCGTTACGTAATAATTAAAACCCTTTTCAATACCTGCCAATATATATACCAAAGAGTTCATTCAAATTCGGCAGTTTCGCAGGAACTAACATGCGACATGAGATTTTAATATATTTAGATTTTTTCTCGGTGCTAACCACTATTTTTATACTCTGTACCAAAGGTACATAGAGTATATTAGGTTTGTGCAAAAGTATGTAACAGGGAGAAGGAATCATTTTCGACCATATAAAGTATATATTCTTGATCAGCATCAACAGCCAAGTCGATAAAGCCATGTCCGTCTGTCTGTCCGTCCGCCCGTATGAACAAACAGATCTCAGAGATGGTAAGAGAAAATTAAAAAAATAAGAAAGCTTGCAACAGTGCGTAAAGTGAGAAATGAATGCATGACGTTTTTCTTCTAGGTAATGTAGTATAACCCGTCTAGTTCATTTTACTTCGCAAATAAAATAGTCCAAGTTTCTACGAAAACCTCCATAAATTTTTAGAACACCCTTAAAAGTAGTTATATTGAGTAGTGTATTAAAATGAACCAAAAATGTTATGTCGTCTATGGAAATTCAGGATTTCCATTCAGGATTTAAACCATTTTCTGGGTGTGATCTCAGAAATTTCTCGACAGAGATTTCCATCCCCTACTGGGGGCGAAGGTAAGTAAGTTTGCTGACCGGTTTGGTGAGCCCTGCGGAATCCTGGTCGACTCAAACCTCCCAGTTGGTGATCACCGGTAGCAGAGCGGTGCTCCCTCAAAACTGCTGGCTATCATGAGCGGGTTACACTTCTTATAGGGAAAAGGTCAAAAAATTTTCAGCAATGAAAACTGCAACAGCAATGCCTTGCATACGAACCCTTGATAAAAACCCACGCAAAGGTTTTAACAACTACAATTTGAGGATATGCTACTTGAATGGTTGCTCCCTCAACAGTGAAGGTGATAATATTCATCGCACGTTACCGCAAATCAGGAAATATTCAGGGACAGGGGAGCAAGTTGAGAACATCATCAGGGGTGCCCTGGAAATCTCTAGAGAATTTCGTATAAACGAAGCATTTCAAATTAAACTGGGGCCAAGGCATACTAAACAAGGTAGGCTCACTCTCTCTCTCTCTCTTGACAACTTGTTAAATTTCAGTCAGTAAGCAACTGTTGCAAAGAAAATCTAACATAGAAGCACACTTTGAAACGCCTCTCTTTTTTGAGTGATGTTAACTCAATCCTGCCAATGAGAACATATATTGTGACAACTCAAAATTTTACTCAAAATTTTTGTCTACATAGGAAAACATGTTGGTTCGAGGGAGACGAACATAGTCAAAATAATTACTCAAAGTAAAATAAATTACTCAAAGAGCCATAATGACAGCAAACAGCTGATTAATATCTGAGTGAAATGTTGACGACGCAGCAGAATGTGCTTCTATGTTAGATTTTCTTTGCAGTTGCTTACTGACTGAAATTTAAAAAGTTGTCAAGAGAGAGAGAGAGTGAGTGAGCCTACCTTGTTTAGTATGCCTTGGTTGTAAGCAAAGCATCTACACCAGGGTTCCCCAAGCAGAGAGCGATAAAACGTGACTGTGTCTCTCTCTAACACACAATGAAGTATGACTTCGGCAAACATTCGGCAAGTAAGTTCGTGCTCCCGGGGCTATCGCTGGGGAACTCTGATCTACACGGATGAATTTTTTGTGTTTTACTTAGCAGCTGAGTAGGCTTTGTATTGAAATATATTACTCTCTCGCTCTCTTTGACTCAAATATACGGAGTTCTGAGAGAGCGAGTGAGCCTACCTTGTTTAGTATGCCTTGACTGGGGCTACTTAATTAACAAAGTGCCAAGAATCCGACCGCCTACTAGATTATGTGGAAGAAAAACCGTACGCATCGCTTAGCTTTTGTCACCTAATCTAGTAGCCAGGAAAATTTGAGCCTCTTAAAATATAAATTCAAACAGCTTTAAAATGAAATGCTAACGTTTATACGAAAACCTCTAGAGATTTCTGTGTCACACCCGTATGTGTCTAGATTGGTAAAATGAAGAAAGATATTTTAACAGATCAAAATTGTTGAAAGTAGTTCACTGGTATGGACTAGCTAAACAATCTATTATAATAATCATTATTATTATTATTAATTATAATTAATCAAAAAGGAAAAGTTTTAGCTGGCTCCAGATTAGATAACGCTTGCACTTAGCCTTAAACAGGAACGCACAACACTACAAAGGAGGTCGGTCGACTATACAGCTGTTTAAAAAATTTCCCGGTTCTTTGATCAGTACACTCAAAAAAAGCTGGCTTGCTGAATTTTAGTTAGATCAGGATAGAATTTATACCGTTCTGTACTTAAAAGTTCAATGTTTTCCTCTTCTTTGTACCTAAAATCATTACGAAACATTCTAGAATCAAAAATCGTCTGTTAACATAATTGAAATAGGGGAAAACATTCGAAGTATAAAATCATCCATAAAATATTCTTAAAAGTATTTAAAATTCAAAATATTTTCGGTCGAATCTGTTTTTCAAATTCCCGTCTTTGATTACGAAGAATGGGGTACATTTTTTTTACACTGAGCACATCTAACCAGGGACCGTAACAGTTATAACTTTTATTTTAAAAGTCCTCAAAATAACTGTTATTTTGTGATTTTTATTAAAAAAGTCCGAAATTAACAGTTATTTTTTTATTTTTATTAAAAAAGTCAGAAATTAACAGTTATTCAGAGACTTATATTTTTTCAGTCACACAATAACAGCACAGTGTTACAAAAAAAAAATCTGCACATACTTTTCACGAGACCCAGTACATATTGTTGGGCAGGTCGAGTAAAACATTTCCTCATACTTGGTTTTTTCCTAACACCCCCAAAATCTGAAGTTATGGCCCAAAAACCGCTTTTTGCTTTTTTACCTCACTTAAATAGATATAACTCGCGAATGGACCGTCTGATTGCTCATAACCTTATCAATTCCGATAGCCACAAGAGGGATCTAAAACATTATAATCAATGGTTTGACTAATTTAACGCGATGGCTGAGAAATGCGGCTTACAGATTTGGCATTTTCAATTTTTTTGATAAATTTGTACTTTGACCATCACTGGTTTAACTATTTTATTCTATGCGATTTTTCCTTAAAGTTTGTAATAAAAGCCCATTTAATTGTCCGTCGAACGGTTGTTGTCCCAATGAATTTGGATACCGTTTTACGAAGTTATGCGCGATTTTCTGAGTACACATCGACAATCTAGTATTTTTTTTTAGTGTGCTAACATATTTATTTTTGCTTTCACATAATTGCCCCTAAAAGTAAACTCAGTTTTGATTTGGCGCCAGATTCAAATAATATTTTTAAATACTTAAAATGCAAAAAATATATAAACTTCCATGTATCAACACTTTTTCGCAAATATTAACGGTCTCTGAATACTGTTATCTAGCTTAAAAATAAATTGAGCTATACTGAGTAGATGTGGGCTGCAAGTGGTTGTTATTATTTTTTAATGAGCTGAAATTGGCAAATTAAACAAAAGAGCCGTGCAATGCCAGAATCTTATACAGGTAGGCACGGTTAAGGCTTGTGAAAAGCTGATTGCTTTCATGGCGCAAGCCTTGGCCACGCCTGGACATATCTGGTCTAATGCAGAGAACTAAGCTGCGGGTTCTATTTAATTATAAATCCCTTTGGTACCTAAGAAATTACTTTTCAAGTCTACAAACAAGGCCCAAAGATAACTGTCTAACCACGATTGTAGAGAACCGCGATAAAATACCATGGATGACCAATGATGAATAATATAAAAATCACTATAACAGGATGGACGAACCATTAAATTCCAAATAAAAACCAAAGTGGGCCACGCCAAGTAAAAATGAGAAGAAAGTGACATCAGCTTGCCCTTAAGCAGCAATGGGTAATGCATAGCCCGCTTGGGCTGCGACGCCCGGCCCGTTATCCTGTCTAAAAACTCAGCGCATAATAAATTGCCTTCTTTTGAGGCGAGGACCCGCACAAGCTGACGTCGCAACAAGTGTAATTGGCTCGATTTGAAGTGAGTTAAAACAAATAAATCCAAGAGTGTCGACGTCAGCCCGCATAAGCACAGCGCAGCAAGTGCAGTATGGGCGACTTTAACTCACTTATAAGTATATAGTATTTATTTTCAATGGTTGACAATGTGTATTCAACAGTTTCCTTTTTAAAAGTAAAGATGTAAATAATTTTTCGCCAGTCTTCAGCAATTTAGCAGGAATTTTAGCTGCACCAGCTGCTCGTGGATTTTTGGGATTCTTTTCTAGGATCCCCATGAGCGCAATGGGGATCGTCCATCCTGTTATAGTGGTTTTTATATTCTTCGTCATCGGTCATCCATGGTATTTTATCGGGGTTCTCTACAATCGTGGTTAGACAGTTATCTTTGGGCCCTGATTGTGGGCCCTGTTTGTGGACTAGTGGAAAAGTAATTTCTTAGGTACCAAAGGGATTTATCATTAAATTGAACCCGCAGCTTAGTTCTCTGCATTAGACCAGATATGTCCAGGCGTGGCCAAGGCTTGCGCCATGAAAGCAATCAGCTTTTCACTAGCCTTAACCGTGCCTACCTGTATAAGATTCTGGCAGTGCACGGCTCTTTTGTTTAATTTGCCAATTTCAGCTCATTAAAAAATAATAACAACCACTTGCAGCCCACATCTACTCAGTATAGCTCAATTTATTTTTAAGCTAGATAACAGTATTCAGAGACCGTTAATATTTGCGAAAAAGTGTTGATACATGGAAGTTTATATATTTTTTGCATTTTAAGTATTTAAAAATATTATTTGAATCTGGCGCCAAATCAAAACTGAGTTTACTTTTAGGGGCAATTATGTGAAAGCAAAAATAAATATGTTAGCACACTAAAAAAAAATACTAGATTGTCGATGTGTACTCAGAAAATCGCGCATAACTTCGTAAAACGGTATCCAAATTCATTGGGACAACAACCGTTCGAAGGACAATTAAATGGGCTTTTATTACAAACTTTAAGGAAAAATCGCATAGAATAAAATAGTTAAACCAGTGATGGTCAAAGTACAAATTTATCAAAAAAAGTTGAAAATGCCAGATCTGTAAGCCGCATTTCTCAGCCATCGCGTTAAATTAGTCAAACCATTGATTATAATGTTTTAGATCCCTCTTGTGGCTATCGGAATTGATAAGGTTATGAGCAATCAGACGGTCCATTCGCGAGTTATATCTATTTAAGTGAGGTAAAAAAGCAAAAAGCGGTTTTTGGGCCATAACTTCAGATTTTGGGGGTGTTAGAAAAAAACCAAGTATGAGGAAATGCTATACTCGACCTGCTCTACAGCGTGTGCTAGGTCATTTCGAAAGTATATTTTGGCTGTAACACTGTGCAGTTATTCAGAGGCTTTTATTTTTTCAGTCACACAATAAAAGTCTTTTGCTTATACCGCAGTAAAGGAACCATTGACGAACAAAAGAAAAAGATATTCTTAATCAGCTCGACAAGAGTAATCGAACAAGCCAAAGAAGATTCTTCTTCTTCTTCTTTATTGGCCATCACAACCGTTTGACGGTCTGGGCCTCTGCGATTAACGATCTCCATTCGCTTCTGTTCTGTGCGAGCTGGAACCAGTTGGTCCCACCAAACTTGGCAATGTCTTCCCGCACCTGGTCTTCCCATCTTAGTGGTGGTCTTCCCTTCTTGCCGACTCAATAGTCAGCCGCCTTCGATTTATACGCCTTTTTCGTTGGAGCTTCTTCCTTCATCCTGGCGACATGTCCTAGCCAGCGCAGCCGCTGTTGCTTTATGCGCTTGACCAGACAGTTTTCCCCATAGAGCTCATACAGCTCGTCATTTTTATACCCTTGCAAAGGGTATTATAATTTTGCCCAGAAGTTTTGCAAACGCATAGAAATATTCATTTCCGACCCTATAAACTATATATATTCTTGATCAGGGCGACGAGCTGAGTCGATTGAGCTTTGTCCGTCCGTCTGTCTGTCCGTCTGTCTGTCCGTCTGTCTGTTTCTACGCAAACTAGTCTCTCAGTTTTAAAGCTATCGAGCTGAAACTTTGCACAGAGTCTTCTTTTTACTGCACACTGCTAATATGTCGGAACCGACCGGATCGGATGACTATATCTTATAGCTGCCATAGGAACTATCGGATGAAAAGTGGGTTTTTGTAAGAAAACTTTTTTGTTTTTAATGTATACGCCTTCCGCTTCGACAACTATTAGTTTTATACGCTTTTACACAGATTTGGAAGTTTTGGTCAAGATCGGATGACTATATCTTATAGCTGCCATAGAAACTATCGGCCGAAAAGTGGCTTTTATCAGAAAAATGACGTTCGTAAACTCTGTTGTATTAAAACATTTGCAAGGGTATTAAAACTTCGGCAAAGACGAAGTTAGCTTGGCCTTCTCGTTTTGAATAAGGAAATCATCGCCATCATCCATGCTTCTGCGCCATATTGCAGGACTGGGATGATAAGCGACTTGTAAAGGGCTATTTATACCCGTAACTCGTAGAGTAAAAAGGGTATACTAAAGTCGTGCAAATGTATGTGACAGGCAGAAGGAATCATTTCCGTTTTTTGGTTTATGTATTTGAGTGTGGTCTTTCTCGATCGACTGCAAGTCTGCGGCTTTCTTTTCCTGCCAGCATTGCCATGACTGCTAGAACAGACTTCAAAAGTCAATGACAAGTTGACATAAGCCAGCTTTCTCCAAGCACGACTTAATCTTCATAACTTACGAATTTAACCCTATTCAAAGCGACACAACCGTTTGGTATAGGGACTTTAAACATATTGACTACAAACAACTTCTGGACAACTTAGATCTATGTAATTGGAACACAATTTATTCTTATACAGACGTCAATTCCCAGTTAAGCGAATTCTCCTATTATATAAATATATTATATGACAAATTTATTCCACTAAAAAGTAAAAATTATAATGATAAGCATAAACCTTGCTTTTCGCGGGATATCGCGAAAAAAATTACAGAGCGTGACACAGCTTATAAAAAGTGGAAAAGGTACAAGACTTCTGATCACTACATGCGGTTTAAAGTGCTTAGAAGTCTTGTATCATGTTATTATCAACACCGCTAAGCGTACTCATTATGCAAATAAATTTAGAAGTGCTATCTCCTCGAAACAGAAATGGAGTGAACTTAGGAAACTGGGAGTTGGTAAGACGAAATCCTTTAACAAAGTGACTACTGACTTAAACGATCTGAACAAAAATTTCTTACAATCAATAACACCTGACATCCTGACTAACTCTTACCTTGACGTTGTAGAAGATAATAACTGTGATAGTAGCTTTAGTTTTACGTGCGAAGCGAATGTGTCCTCAAAATCAAGTCGAGCGCGGTTGGTCTGGATGACATGCATCCAAAATTTTTCAACCTCATATTGCCAAAAATCCTAAACTATGTGACTCATATCTGCAACACCGCATTTACTACGTCAACATTCCCGGAAAATTGGAAAATTGCCAAAATAATCCCAGTTCCAAAGGCAAATAATGATTACAGACCAATATCTATTCTACCATTTCTATCTAAAGTGTTCGAGCATTTAATGTTACAACAGATAAACAAGTTCCTAGTAAGTAACCCATTGTTAAACAATATGCAATCTGGTTTTCGGAAGCATAGAAGCTGCATCACAGCAGTTTTAAATGTTACCGAAGACATTCGAAGGCAACTCGATAACAGCCAAGTGACATTTCTCACATTACTAGATTTTAGTAAGGCTTTCGACACAGTACAACACGACATACTA
Organism: Lordiphosa clarofinis; assembly: GCA_018904275.1. Taxonomy (NCBI): domain Eukaryota; kingdom Metazoa; phylum Arthropoda; class Insecta; order Diptera; family Drosophilidae; genus Lordiphosa; species Lordiphosa clarofinis. The sequence continues at coordinate 260,231 of JAEIGQ010000087.1, forward strand.
TGCACAAAATTAAGCAAATTTTTTAATTTTAACGACACTGCCATCAAACTAGTTTCGTCGTACCTAGTATTTACCCACGAAGAAATGTCTACATTTTTGCCAGTCAAATGCGGTGTACCTCAGGGCTCAATTCTTGGTCCTCTTCTGTTTTCGATGTATATTAACGATCTACCTGTCTCATTGTCAAATTGTAATGTCCACATGTATGCTGATGATGTCCAGTTGTATGCTAGTTGTCCACTAGAAAGTATAAATAATTGTGTTAATTTATGTTACAGTGAACTGTCTAATGTCAGTAAATGGGCTCAATGTAATGGACTATCTCTCAATCCTTCTAAATGTAAGTGTATTGTTATTTACAAAAAACCGCTGAGCACTGAATCACTACCTAATTTAATGCTTAATAGTACACCAATTCAATACGTAGAGCAAGCTGTCAACCTTGGCATAACAATTAATAAGACTCTCTCCTGGAGTGACCAAGTAATTAAAGCCACTGGAAAAACATATGGACAACTTAGGCAGCTTTCACTGACTCAGCAGTTTTTACCAACTGAAATTAGACTATCGATTGCTAAAACGTACTTGACACCCTCGCTGTGCTATGGTACAGAAATTTTTGGAAATTGCGACGTGGCATCTCAGCGAAAACTCACAGTGGCATATAAAAATATCGCGAGATTTGTCTACAATGTTGGAAGAAGAGAGCACATATCCAGTTTCGCCAAACAAATCCATCAACTAAATTTTAAATCCTGGACCGACTATAAAAATCTACTGCTTTTGCACCGAATCATTTTTACAAAAGAGCCAAGCTATTTATATGACAAATTATGTTTCAGCACATCGTCCAGAACTAAAAATATCAATAGCATACGACATAAACTCTCCTGCTCAATTCTTCGTACACACTGTTCGTTTGTGGAACCAATTATCCCCTCAATTAAAGGAAGTTAGTAGTGCAGCGCAATTTAGGGACAAGCTTAGGCAGTTTTTAATGTTAAACAATTAATTAATTTTATTATATTAAACATGTTTAAAATATCTTGTTTGGCTCAAAGCAGATGTGGAAATGTAATTTTTAAACTTTAGATTAAATTAGGTTAATACGCTTTCCTCAATGTTCGTTTTTTTCTTTGTAGTGACTAGTGCAATAATTTATAAGGTTATCCTTGTCGCACTAGGATGTAAGAATAATAATAAATAAATAAGCCTTAATATGTGTGTGTGTACCCAAATGAACTGACTGTATTAGTGACGGAGATACCCTCCCCCCCCGCTAATAAAGTGACGAATATATTAATTACAGGATTTTTGTTTAGTTTTAAACAACAGCGCCTTCAGCTTAGTGCACATCGTGACTGTTTTAAATCCAAATAACTTTATAGACCCCAAGCAAAGCCGGGCACTTGGCTGGCATGAAATTTATTTTTCTAAATTTCTATTACATTCTGCCAAGACATTTCAATTTTTTTTCTCACTTTACGCAACTTAAACTGACAGACAGCATTGGCTAAGGAGCCACTAGCTGGCACTTTTGTGAGATACTTAGCACCGCCCACACCCTCTGCCCGCCCGCTCATATATCAACTGTCGATGGCTATAAAGCTTTGCTCGCTTCGCTCTCGTACAATCAACAAAATTAGTTTCATTTGAACAAATGGCATGGCAGTCAACGTCGACCCACATAACAAACTGAGCTTTAAGCATTTCCCGCATACAGGATAAGCCACATTCGCCTGCGTCGCCACTCCAATTCCTCGGCTTGCTTTTGATGGCTTTGCTTGCATTCGCTTTTGATCTTTTCCAACTGCTGATAAATGATAAGAGATGGCAAGCCAAAGCATGAACTAAAAAATGCCCCAAAGTGTAGAAAATTGCGCCGCAGGTGTGTGGCCGCCTGCTGGCTGCTGTGCTGGACTTGGACACTTCCAAAAAAAAATGTAAAAAAAAATTCGCGAAAAGAAAACCTTCTCCTGTCAGATACGTCAAGCCAACCGCGAGGCAAATAATTAAAAAAAATTTCTGAAAATGTTATGTGCTATACGGAGAGTGAAAAAAAGTAATTAACCGATATTAGACAGCGGCAAAGATGGTACGCTGGAACCGTTGCCAATTAGCGGCAAAATGTGGTACAGTAAATACTCAAATCATTGGACAGAATGAATTGAGAAGCTTTCTCCACTCGAAACGCTTTGATTTTAAGTTCTCAACTATAGCCTACTTGGTTATACGTAAGAGGGAATGGACAGTAATTATATGACTGTCTACCCATAAAACTATCTAAGAGTGCCGTTCACCCAACTAAGCAACTACTGTTTAAGTGGAGACACGTTGCCTCCTGGCTGGCTCCTTTTCGCGCCGCTCCACCATTGCCGCCCTCAGCTGTCTGTCAACATGCCGCAATGAATAATGGCCATGGCGGACCGGGCCCGGTTGGTCGGCAGCTTTATAAATCTGTTTATTGTAACGTTCTGACTCCCGTGACTTGGCTGAAACTTTGTAATTTATGCATTTCACTGGCCCTAATGAGGCTCCAATTGCAGACCAGCTTGGGTTAAAGATTGTTTAATAAATACAAAAAGGAAATCTCAAACGTTGCCGATGTCGGTGACTACCCACCTCTAGTCCCTTCGCTGGGTTCCGCATGTTTAAAGAGGTCTCTGTGCTGGCTGGTCGGCGCTCTGTCAATATTTTATTGGCCGCGCTTGATTTTTTTTATATGGCAAGGGCAGCGCCACCCATCGAGAGATACGAATATTCACAGATAAAAGCAAATGCACGATTTTTATTTATGCAGGGCAACAAAAAAATAAAGAAAATTTGTATGCAATTGCAAAGTGAATGTATGCTGCTCAATGGCGCGTTCAACTACATAAAGATGATGAGAGAGATGGGTAGGGAAATCCCAACAAAGGGTACATTGGCTCACACGAGATCTGTAACCTATTCAATTATTCCTTTTGGCCAAATGTTTTGTGTTTTCAGTGTCATGTGTTCTAGGCAGGCGTTGTTCATATGGTTTTGAATGCGTCGGGACTTGTTTTAAGCCTTGCTGCAGCTCGAATTTTGTTTAGCAGGTAATAGCTTGTGGGTTGCCTTTAAAGTAGCGGGGATGTCAATCAAACGAGTCTTCACTGGCATTACGATTCTTCAAGAACAGGCTGAAAGCGGCCGCTTTATAAAGCTACTGCAGTAGGTTTCTGAATCATCATCATGATCGTCGATTTTTCCACTGATTTGGAAAGTATCCACATCGCAGTACAGCATTGAAGATTCTTGAGATATATGTAATGGCAGGACTCGGAAGTTCGAAAGTTTTGGCGTAATAAGATCATGTCCTGCTGCTTAAGTTCTCTGATAAGTAAGGCAGTGGGATTCAATGTCAGTGCATCTGCATTGTTTGGTGGGTTCGGCTGGAAAACATTTCTTAAGTAAAGTGCCATAACATTGCCTTTTCCTCCCATTTTCCTCTCTGGTCCCTTAAAAGCGCGCCTACCTTGGCAGGTGGCTTTATGCTTGCTTGTGCCCTCCATAGGCAAAAATTGGTGAACACACCACCACCGCTCAACCCATTTTTTTCACATTGTGGATATAAATGAGCGATAGTTGACCTCACATGTTAATACTTTCGAAGATATAAATTTGATACTTGGAGTATTAGAGAGAATTCGATACTCAATAATTTCAAATTGATGTCTTAATTGTGTCATTTTGATGACAACTTTTTTTTTGGGTGCACTTAACAGAAGCACCTATCCCTAGATATCCCTATGGGTGACATTGATACAACACATAGATTCGAAAAACTTCAAATAAAACTGAAGGGCAACAGACTTCACTGGCTAATTAACTCCTGATCCCCTCTAAAACTGGAATGTAAGGTATTACTATACCAAAGCATCATAAAGCCTGTCTGTACATATGACCCGCAGCTATGGGGAAATGCTTGCGCGTACATTGTGGACATTCTTCGAAGATCACAATCAAGAATTCTTGGAGCAGTCACTGGAGCGCCACATTGGTACATTCGCAACGAGTGTATCCACATCGACTTAGGATCCCATTGCAATGGATTGCATTTTTCAAAACTGAAATACAACACCTCAAACGCAAATATTCCGAGAAGCTTCTGGCCCACCCTAATGAACTTGCCCAATCTCTCGCACTGCAAGCAACGCATTCTCGCCTCCGAAAAAAAGACCTACCAATCCTGCGACTGAATTAAAGGGCCGCGAAGCATAAAGTACCATCAATGGGGGATTGTTGGATGGACTTGAAAACTTATTGTAAGTCTTATCAAGAGAGGATTCAATAAATTCCGAAAAAAGCTAAAAAAAACCTAATTTCTGCTCTCTAAAAAACATAAACATTTTTATATCTAACTTTACGTTGCTGAGACTCCAGCTCGTATGCTTTAGTGGTTAAACACTAACGACATGGCGTCTAAACGTTGCCCGGTATGGTTCACAGACGCAATATAGGTTCAAAGTACCCGGTCATTTGTTAAACTCCAATTTTTAGAAAAGCCACGTGGCGCAGACGGTAGAGCGTAGCTTTAGAACACGGAGGTCGCGAATTCGGGGTTCAAGTCCCAGTGCAGGCAAATATTTGTTTTTTGTTTGTTGTGGTTTTTTAACAATAAGTTTATTTCATAACAATCTTCTTTATTACTTAAGCCCCATACGGAGTACGACGAAAAATTCGTTTTTTTACAGTATTTCACATAAATAGAAACACTTTCTAACAGGACATGAACATCAAAGCAAAGCCAAGGTGTATCTAATTATATGAAATACTGTAAAAAAACGAATTTTTCGTCGTACTCCGTATGGGGCTTAAGGCGAAAAAAACACTGTAGAAAGGAAATATCCACTTTAGAGTTTTTTTTATACCCTTGGAGAGGGTATATTAAAATTGACCGGATGTTTGTAACGCACAGAAGGAAGCATCTTCGACCACATAAAGTATATATATTCTTGATCAGCGTGACGAGCTGAAATAGCCATGTCCGTCTGCCCGTCCGTCTGTTTCTATGCTATCTCCTCCGTCAGTTTTAAAGCTATCTTAACCAAACTTTGCACGAAGTCTTTTGGTACAAATACGCTGCAAATTTGAAGAAAAAAAATCTACGAAATATCTATCAACTGACGTTACAAATGTTTAGAAAAAGTTTCCCTATGTTCAGGTAACTGTTTTCTTTAAAAACTCACTGATAACTCTATTTTACAGCCAAAAAGACCCATTTCTACGTAAACTATTTTAAAGTTTAATTTGGATTGGTGATTTCAAAACATTTTTCATGGCAACGATTTTTAAATATAATCAGGCCTGTTCCGAATTCCGAACGTTTTCAAAAAGTAAAAACGAAACGAAAACGAACGTTTTACTATTTGCTGTTCCCAATTCCGAACGATTTGGCAACGTTTTGACTTTTCGAACTCGGTTTCGAAGTCGCTTTTATAAACAGCTGGCTGACTGGCCTGCGCGCGTGTTTGTGTATATCGACAACAGCCAGAGTTGGCATCATCGCTATAATTTTAATTTACAAAGCTCTTATTTACACTTTAAGTCAATTTATTTTTATTTACAACAGTTTTTAATTCTTTCATTTGAATATGTGATGTCAAATTTGGTTAAATATAGCTAAATAAAATAGAAAAATTGCTGACCGAATAAATTAATTTAAATAAAGCAACCCTAGCAGCTATCGATTGACGATTGAACTCGACTAAAACGTAAAGTGGAATTCAGAACAGCTCGGTTTGAAAACGACCGCTCGGTTTTGCTTTTCACGCAATATTTTATAGATGTTTATAAAAAAATGATTTTAAAATACACTTAAACTGTTAACATTTTAAATAGTGAAGCTAATCGATTTTAAAAATGTTCAATATTATTAAATTGATAAGTGTATAATTTTTGCGATTTATTTTAATGCTTTTATTAGCAATTACTTTTCATTCTGCTGACTCTGCAGCACAACTTTTGAAAACGACAATTCTGGTCGATTTGCGGAATTCGGAACAGCAATCAACCCGATTTGCGACAATTCCACTCGTTTTCGGAATTCGGAACAGGCCTGAATATAAAAATTTTTGGTAGGTGCACTTAAATGTTAAGCCATATCTCACTTCATAATTGTCAGATTGAGTCAAGGAAGATATAAATCGGAAGGTAATTGAGCTGCCAATAACAGCATTGTTTTTAAATCGGCATAATAGTTTGAATACAATAAAAAATACAAAATAAAAATATGTGGCATTTTCGTGATTATTTCAAAAAACATTTTCGCTCGCTTTGACTTTTGTTCCGTTCTAGAATCTTATTATACCCGTTACTCGTACAGTAAAAAGGGTATACTAAAGTCGTGCAAATGTATGTAACAGGCAGAAGGAATCATTTCCGACCATATAAAGTAAATATATTCTTGATCAGCATCAACAACCGAGTCGATATAGACATTTCCGTCCGTCTGTCTGTATGAACACCTAGATCTCAAAGATGGTAAGAAATAGAGGTTTGACATGTATGGGACAAATGCTTCTTTTATCTGCACGCAGATCAAGTTTATTTCCAATTTTGGCCACGCCCCCTCCTGCCCCCGCAATTCGGAAAAAAAAGTCATATCTCCTACAGTTTTGAAGATAGATAATTCGTACCTTCTAGAGATAGTTAGTAATTGGCAAAATGAATCGATTTGATCGATCTTGATAAAGATCGGATGAACATTTCTCAAGTTATGAGCAAAAAAGTGAACCAAGCACCCAACCCCCTCCCACCCTAAAAAATGTTGCATACTTTTTGGATGGTCACCCTAGGGAACGCAGGAACACTGTTAAGCATGTTTTCTCATGAGTAACGGGTATATCGAAGTCGGTTAGAGCCGACTTTAACTTACGCTCTCGTTTTTTTGTAAGCACACAAAATACTTAAATTTGGCTGTTAGTTCCTCTACTCAATTTGATCCATCTACGGTACGTGTTGTACGATTTTCCTCACCAATACCTTATTTTCTTTGTACAAGTGCGATTCTTAAGTAGAAAAAATAAAAAAAAGTTTTTGAATTTTTTTATATTTTCCCTAGGTGTGGAAAAATGCATTTTCTTGCATTTTACAAAAAAAAAAACATTTTTTTTAAATATTCTTGGTCGTTGAATTTAAACTACTAAACCGATTTAAAAACAATGCTCTACGCAACTATTGAGATATGCCTAAAAATGTAAGAGCATCTACCAAAAAACTTAATGTAAGGTTGTCAAAAAAAGTCTTGCGGCATTTTGTATTGAATTTTCCATTGTTCATAAAATTGGTTATAATAATGCGATTTAAATCAAAATATGCGCCGTTTTGTTCGATGTCGAGTTCCCAACGAGATGCCAACTTCATAATGCCCCTCTTATAGAAGCTCGCTTCCCTATTGGCAAAAAACTCGGAGAGCCAATTTTCACAGGACTCTCTTGTGGCCAACTTCCGACTACCAAGCTCGTTCGCCATGGACAGAAATAGGTGGTAATCACTTGGTGCGAGATCCGGACTATACGGTGGATGCAAAAGAACCTCCCATCCGAGCTCCCAGAGCTTCTAGCGCGTCACCAAAGATGTGTTTGGCCTGGCGTTGTCCTGATGGAAGACAATTCGGCCTCTGTTGATCAAAGATGGCCTCTTCTGCATGAGTGCTGCATTCAAGCGGTCCAGTTGTTGGCAGTACAGGCCCGAATTGAGCGTTTGGCCATAGGGGAGCAGCTCATAGTGGATGATTCCCTGCCAATCCCACCAAACACACAGAAGAACCTTCCTGGCCGTCAATCCAGGCTTGGCCACCGTCTTGGCAGCACCACCACGACCGTTTGCGCTTTACGTTGTCCTAAGTGACCCACTTTTCATCGCCAGTCACCATCCGCTTTAAAAACGGGTCGATTTTGTTGCGATTCAGAAGCGATTCGCATGCATCCATGGCAAAAATGTTTTTTTGCGTCAAGTCGTGTGGCACCCATACATCGAGCTTCTTTTTGAATCCAAGCTTCTTCAAATGGTTTATAACGGTTTGATGACTCATGCCCAGCTTTTGGCCGATGCTACGGCTGCTACTATGCCGGTCTCTATCGATCAATTCAGCGATTTTATCGCAATTTTCGACGACAGGCCTTCCGGACCGTGGCGCATCTTCGATCACCTCTGCACCAGAACGAAAACGTTGAAACCATCGTTGTGCGGTGGAAATAGAAACTGTATCGAGTCCATAAACTGCACAAATTTTATTGGCAGCATAAGATGCATTTTTGCCTTTATCGTAGTAGTACTGTAAAATATGCCGTATTTTCTCTTTATTTTGCTCCATGTTTTCGACGCTATAACTCGCGAACGACTTAAAACAAACAACAACAAATCAAACACGTGTTAGCGCGTGAAAAGAGCTTTCCAAAAAGCTCTTGCTTGAACCGATGCGACGAATACAACTAGAACTACGCGCTTGAAAAGACAAGCTTGCGGAAATACCGCAAGACTTTTTTATATATCAAAAACGGAACACCATTTCAAGCTATCCTAAAAGAATATTTCATTTGAAATGAGTCATTTATTTTTTTTTTTTTTTGGTAAACTAGTTAACCACTCCCACTTAAGAAAAACTTTTTATTTTCAATGCTATCGCTTTCAATCTAAATATTTATTACTATTACAAGCTTTCACATAATTCTTTTAAGTTTGATTCAAATCGGATGACTATAGCATATAGCTGTATATCTTATAGCTGACATACAAACTGGCAAGCAAATAGTGAGGCGTTTCCAGTTCATCCAGCTCGAATCACAGATCCAGTTCATATATCTGGTTCCCACAACTAACAACTATCGATGCTTGATACTCCCGCCTCACACTGACTTATCGCTCCGCCATTACGTTACACTCATTCTTACTGGCAACACGACGTCTCCAATATACTGTCTCTACGCCACAATGCAGTATGGCACCATTGCAATAGTAAAACAGTAGATCCATCTACTGCAGAAATTGTATTGTTTCATCTTGTAGACAGTTTTGAGTTCACAGCTAGTGAAATCAAACTAAAATCTTGCGTGGTAAATGCAGTGGCCTGTACACATGCCTATTTTTTTCCAAACCCTTCGGTTCATCGAAGTGATCCGCTATTTTTTGTAGATTTCGGTTGAACTCTGAATTTTACCAGGGACACCGGTACAGTTCGGTGTTTACAGGCATTATTTTAAAATGTTAACCACAACTCGCTTGTTAGCTATAAAAAGTACTTCAGTTTCCTTTTTATAACTGGCTTTCACATCTGTTAAAGCTTTCTTTCTAATTATGTTTAATTATATAACATTTTATGTTTTCTGCATTTTACAAGTATTTTCTTTCAATTCTTATTATCTCTTCAATTTGGATTTGTTTTGTTTTATTATCCTTTATTCGTTGGCAACTGCAGTGCATGGCCACTTCGTTTAGTCCCCGTTTGGCCCAGTGCTGCCTGCCTTCCATCAACACTCCCAGTTCTTTTCTTTTTGCCATTTTTTTGTCAGTTCCAACAACCCGCTCACACCCACCAGCTACCTCTAGTCCGTCCTTTTTTTCGCTGTGCCATTTCATTGTCTTCTTGCACCGTGGTAGAAGGGAAGGACAAAGAGGAGACGGAACTGGAGCACTGTTATATGTATGATGGCACCCCGGTTGCAGCTTCTGTTTTACATTGGCATACATATTTGCATTTTTTTTGACTGTCGCCCCCTCCACCCTGCTACCCCACCACGCTGCCTGCGCTTGTTTTAATTTCGTTTGCCGGCGTTTTGTTGTTTGTTATTGTTGTTGTTGTTGGTCTGGGGCGGGGCTTTGATGACAGCGCCATGAAATTGCAGCTCCACTCGGACCTGCATTTCAATTGAATTGTCAGCGTTTTGCTGTAAGAAAAATGTGTCATAAAATGTTGCCTCGTTAAGTTCGTTTTTTTTTTTTTATAGGAAGCAAAAAAGTTAACAAGGAATTTCATACATTAATTTATCTGTGGTCTGCCTAAAGTAATGAATTTTCCACTTGTTTTATTTCAAGTTTAATTAATTCGTTACCATTGTATGGCTTAATTATGATCATTATTGATGTAGTTGTCGAAGAACATTATCAGGCTGTCTGTCAGTTGAAAAGTTTGCGGTGGAAGTTGCAAGAGAAAATACTAATTAATGCTTGCAGAGGGCTTCCTTTTTTATCCATCTCCTGATTGGCCAACTTTTTAGAAATTGAGTCAAAATCTACAAAAACTTTTACAACATTTTTCTAGCATCTGTCAATTGCTTTAAATAAACAATAGACAGAATAGAAAACAGAAGGAAAGTGTCGAAATTCATTTACCCTTTCCAAATGCCAATGCAAATTAGAGTTTGACTGGATTGTGTTAAAGAATTTTGCTAAGAAAATAAAATATAAAAAAGTACAGCGAAATGAAACTGGAAATGAAACAATTTCATTAGAAGAAAATAATTTCAGAAAAGTTAGCTTTGACTTATTTCAGAATATTTATTAATTATTATTTTTTTTGCGTTACATAGATCTGCCTATAATAAAAATATATCTACAAGGGTTTAAAAAGATGTAACCCTGTTATTTCGTCTTCTCTCGTCTTAGTATACAGCCTTTGTGGTTCAACAAACCACTAAGGAGCACTGCATGAGACTGCAAACCTGAATAGTGGTTATAGTTTGAATAGTTTGAAACAAGAGAAATCTTTGTAGGTGTTGTTACAAGACACTGTCTGTGGCATAAAAAAACTCACAAGGTATGGCGGCCAACCTGCTATTGACAACCGTGAGCTTTAGGTTCGCATAAATTGAAAGGAACAAAAACCAAAGCAAATTGACGAATTAACTTATCGTCAATTTAAGGGCAGAGGGACTATCATTAGCAAGGACACGAATGCTGTATTGGTGGCCTTAGCGATCAAATGTCTGGGAATGTTGGCCAAAGGATTGTCCAAGGGCTTCTCGAGTTATGCCATGGTGAGTGTGGAACAATTTATTGGCTTTATTTTCATTCTTAAAATATTATCATACGTCAGTGTGCCGGTTTTATTGGACAAGTTCAAGGACAAAAATCGCAATGGATTGCTTAAATACCGGCATTACGCTAAAGAAGCAACAGAATCATATTTTGAGGGCTCTGGACAAACAGAACCCCTTCATCAAATCTGAGAATGCTTTGCTTTTGGCACGCGCTCTTAGCCGCACTAAGCCACCTATGCTTCACTAAAAGCTTATCAAGCCCTTGACCTCCGCTTTGGTCAAGACGAAAGACTAAAGATGGCCAAGATAAAAACAAGAAAAAATGAGTCGCAAACCCCCACTGATTCTTCGGTAGTAGATCTAACCAGTGCAGTGCCAGCTTCCTTTTCCAAGGATTCGGAAGAAGTGCATGTAATTAAAAAAGAGTAGCTCACCCCGCTCACACTTGACAGCATGAAAAGAAAATACAGGAGAAAACAATGCTTAAGGACACTTGAGTTGCTTCTGAGCCATAAAGTCACAATTGCAACATGGAAGCGGTAAAACTAAGCTTTACACTCCATTAATTAAAATTTAATTAAAATATAAATATAAATAAAGATGCTTGGAAAAAACAAATAAAATTTAAAAGTAAAATGAATAAAAAATAGTTTTAGAACCTTTCTTGCTGACCTTCCGAGTGAAAGTGAGTTTCCCAATGAGAAAGTCACATAAGTTTCAGCAGTACAATTACTAAGGCTACTTTGTTTCTTTTTTTGGGTCGTCTGGGTAGACGACTTGGCTTTTTTCTCATTATTGAACTGGTGATGCTGGCGGCCACCATCGCCTTCTCAATAGAGATCATCTAGGCATTGCCTTGTCCAGAATTCTTGTTTGAGCCAGATAGATACGAGAAGTGCTGGGCAGTTTCGCTGTTTGTATTAGACACACAGGGTTTGTCCGGAAAGTAAGTAATAGAACTGATTTTCTTCCGCCGCGACTGTACTTCGGAGCGATTGAATTCGGTAGAGGGCTTTCCTAACTAACAAACGAGCGGCTGGTCAGTTGACTCCGAGCACCTGAAGAATCAGGACAGGCATTTTCGCGCGACGTGTTTCTGTGAGTGGTGCAAGCTGAAAATGCTCTCAAGGCTTTTCCGGAGAACGTCTTCCGTAATCGCGCTGGCAGCGCTACATTGACGCAAAAGGAGCCCATTTTGAAATTTTTTAAAGAATTGTAACGGTTGGCTCAATAATTTTTTTAAATCGTCTCAGTCCTATTACTTTCCGGCATAACCTGTACCGCTGCTCTAACGAACGCTGCATGTTCCTTATGCCTACCAAAACGTTTCCTCCGATTGTTATAAAACTTTGTAGAATGGTTGAGCGCATGCTCGTCATGGTTTCTAGGTTAAAAAATTGGCCACAAATTTTTCCAAACACCGTGAAATTTCCAAAATTATACCGTTCATCCGATTGTAATGGAACTTTGGGGATGGCTTGGATGGTGTCCTGGAAGGTTTCGAAGTTTAAGAAATATAATGCAAATGGTACAGAAAACCGCAAAATTTTCAAAATTTCCAAATGCGATAAAGCTATGTGGCATGGACTTGATACACGGATAATTAATTACCTGGAGTTGAACATAGTCTATACAACTTTTATTTAAATGGTAAAAAAACCAGCGAAATTTGCAAAAGATACAGGTTATTATGAAGATTAGGTTAGATCAGAATGACATCTATACTGATTAAAATCTCGTTTTTAGTTTTTATTTCACACGACCTGGAGAGGTGGAATTGGGGCCGCCAGCGTATATACCTTTTCTTAGACCCGAGAACTTTTTGAACAGGCCTCGTATCGAAGCAGTAAGCATTCTTTTGTTTACTCTTATCTGTTTGTAACATAATACCAAAAACAGAGTTGGAAAAACATTTTGCGTTTTCAGATAAGATTTTTTATACTCTGTACCGAAGGTACATAGGGTATATTAGCTTTGTGTAAAAGTATGTAACAGGGAGAAGGAATCATTTCCGACCCTATAAAGTATATATATTCTTGATCAGCATCAACAGCCGAGTCGATATAGCCATGTCCGTCTGTCCGTCTGTCTGTCCGTCTGTCCGTCTGTCAGTCTGTCTGTCCGTCCGTCCGTATGAACAAACAGATCTCAGAGATGGTAAGAGATAGAGGTTTGACATGTATGGAACAAATGCTTCTTATACTTGCAGGCAGATCAAGTTTATTTTCAATTTTTGCCACGCCCCCTCCCGCCCCCGCAATTCGGAAAAAACGGCATATCTCCCGCAGTTTTGATAGCCGCAGATAGTTAGTCATTCGTAATATGAATCGATTTGCCAAAGAAATGATAAAGATCGGATGAGCGGTTCTCAAGTTATGAGCAAAAATGTAAATCACCCTCCCCCACCCCCTCTCACCCTCTTACAATTAACACCGCACAATCTTAGAGAGAGAGAGAGAGAGGGAGAGAGAGAGTGAGAGAGAGAGAAAGAGAGAGAGAGAGAGAGAGAGAGACTTAGAGATGAGCGCAGCACCAGCATTGCAGTCAGCTTCTACTCCAGGTACAGAGTATGTTATAGTCGGGCTTGATCGACTTTCTCACTTGTTTTTAAATAAGGTCCATAAATTATAAAGCATCTTATTTTGTTCTTATTCTTATTCTACTTTATTTAACACGCACCTAATACTGTCAATGTAATTTATCAAAATACTTGTATTTACTCGTACACTCCTGATGTACTCGTGATAGGTCAAGGGCCTGAGTAAAACCCTAATTTTTTATTTTGTTCACTAGTGTAATTCGTTAGAATTTTGCTTGTAAAGTTCTTAAAATTGTAGAAATTGTATGCTGATAAACTCTGCGAAGTTCACTAAAATGTCTAATTAGATTCCCGTAAGCCTCGTCTGCGAACAGTGGACAACGAACACAATCGAGTGATCACATCGACCTTAATATTTGTTTTCGGTTTCAAGTAATTCGAGATGAATTTTTAAAGCACCAGATACTTAAGATAGGAACCCACAAGCAAATCATCTGCCCGAGTATTAAATAGGCCAAACTAGGTAAATTTTCTGCCATATTTGATCAAACTATTTGCGTTAGAAACCATATTTTTAGTTTTGTATTATTTGTTGTTGGGGAGTGGTGCACCGCGACCAATTTTGGTCTATTGTGCCCCCCTACTGAATTTACAATTCCCCTAGCAGCCCTAATTCCTGTACAAAAGCCAGGATTTTTGTGGGTTCTAAGTTACTGATATTGCTTGGGTGTAGAATGTGTTTCCCAAATCTGCTGAGTCTGCGCCTCGCTAGGGCATCACAGTGTGCTAGTATATGCTCAGAGGACTCCTCCTTCTCTTCACAGTATCTGCAAAGCTGGGTGTTTGTTCCCTGCCCTGTCAGAATTCTGAGGGCATTCTTTCCTTGTTGGATTAACTTTTGAAACCTTTTGAGGTCGTGGTTCACTATTAATGCTTTAGCTTGTCTCATTCCCTTGGTGTTTACCCAGGAGGCTGTTCTAAGCGTATTCTCTTCCTTTCTTAGAAGTTCTTTTATTGTGTGTTGGCCTATGCCGCAGTAGGGTTCTGGCCCTACCATTGCGGTGGCTGCGCCCTTGCGTGCCAGTTCGTCGGCCAATTCGTTGGATGTTGTTGTGTCCCGGTATCCATCGTAGGGTCAGGTTGTTCCTGCTGCCTAGTTGGTTTAATTTGTTCTTTGTCTCTAAGACTAGCTTAGAGGTGAACTTATTGCTACTGAGTGCTTTAAGCGCTGCTTGGCTATCGGAGAGGATAGCTATTTCTCTATTATGGTAGTTCTTCCCCATATTACGGTCTTCACAACGGGAGATGGCACATACTTCAGCTTGAAATATGCTTGTGAATTCTCCCATTGGTTCAGATATTTTCGTTCCTGGTCCTGCTACCCCAAGTCCGGTTCCTTGGGGCGTTAGGGACCCGTCTGTGTACCACATAATTGTGTGTGGTTTCATTTTATGTGTCTCTTCTAGTGAGATCCATTCTTTCTTATTACTTTGGTGTACAGTGAAATTCCTGTCAAAGTGATACTCGGCCACCATTTCGTCTCTGGGTTGGAGGATTAAAGGGATTTCCTTTTTTTAGTTTTAAAACCTCAAAAATTTTAAATCTTTTCGTCAAAATTTGGTCAAATTTTTTGCCTGTGGGACCTAAGTTTAAGGAACTGGATATCAAAACAAATAAGCCCTAAATGTTGTTCCAGCAAAGTTTTAATTCGCAACATTTATTTTGAAAATAATATACAGCGATTTTGGATCAACCTGGAGAAATAAACGAACATATATGTAAAGTGTTGTTTATTCAAGAAACAGTACTTATATGATTAATTAAATGATTATGCCTGAGTTACATATTGTTGTGAAATTAGGAAAATAGGACTTCAATAATTTACGGCTGCGACAAACTACACGACTTGACAACTGCTGACGACTGATCACGGCTGCATACAATAGCATAGTGGAGTATACGGATTCGGATCAACGCAAGCTGAACAAGCTCATCCGCAAGATACAGCTAGGTGACTTTTAAAACTATTGAAAGGTTTAAAGAAAAAAAACCACACCAAGCCATCCAATTTTTTTTTTTTGATTCTTTGTGTACAATTATTTTATTTTTTGCCCCCGTTGAACAAAAACAGGGCAAGCGGACAAAATTATGGAAGTACATAGTTATTCATCAATTTCCGCAGTCACACAGACTAACAACTCTTCACTTCTGGCTGAAATCGAAGAACTTCGTAAAGAGCTCCAGCAGCTGATATCAGGCACATCTTATAGAAGTCGTTCACGTAGCAAAACATTTAAAATAAAATTTAAAACTAGTAGAATGATGTCGCTAATTAAGCTAATTATCTCAAGAGTAAATATCCCTAAGCTGAGAATATATTAAAAACTTGGCATTCTATTTTAACCAAGTGTACGACCAGCGCCTTGCAAGTCGCTTGTAAAATTTATGAAACCCTCTGCCAGGATGTGAAAATACAAATAAAACTTTAAGGCAAGCAAAAGGCAAGACCGAATTTGTCTCTCGCCTGACATGTGGCAAGCTTTTGGCTCTTCTCTCCTTAGAAACATAATTTTCCATTAGAAAAGCTAAGACGACATTTGGTCAGCGATTGCTTGGCGCTGTCCATGCTGTCGTATAAATAAGTAAGTAAGCAGGAATTAAAATGTAACTGGGGGAAGAAGCTCTAGTCCAGCGAGGGTTTGGTCTAAAAATTACAATCAAGTGGCGCAGCTCGCGGCACCGCAACTAATCAGTGAGCGTCGAGTCGTTGGCAAATTGCAATTTGTGCTGGGCAAATTGGCAGAGCTCGCGCTATGTGCGCGTGTTTCAACCTGAGTGGGAAGACCCTGAGATCTTCTCTACCGCGTCTATTTAATGTTTCATGAATTATAAATGAAGGTGAATGAGTCATGGCGTATACTTGATGAACAACGATTTAAGCAGAACTTGCTCACTTCAACAATGAAGAAAAAAAAGGGGAAATTGGAATGGCTGGTTTTACCCATACAGGCTTAACATGTTATATTTTTGAACAAAAAGGCAATAAAATTGGAATTTTAATTTCATTGAGAGCTTGTGCCCTCATAAGTAGGCAATGAAATTTGCAATTTTTTGCTTCCTTTAAATTTTATGAGCTGAAACCTGCTTTAGTACTGGTAAAAAACTACTGCCTTTTCCGAAATTTATGAAATGTCATAGCCTGTATTTATGCCTACAAATTACATTCCAAATAGTGCCTTCTATTTTCTATTGTAAAATTTAATTTAAGTTTTAAACACTTTAGAAACAAATTAGAGATTCATATTCGAATCAGAACTCTGCTCCCTAACAAAGTCCACCATATTTTCACTCTGGAAATTTATGTACATTCTAATTAAGTAAATTGCTTAAAATTAAGAAATTATTTGAGCTATGAACTGAAAACTGGTAACAAGAAGATAGGTTAACCAGCTGGTTGAACCAATATTTGAATTTCTTAATGTTATGTGTTCAAATAATTTTAATTTTTATCTAAAATGGTGATAGTCTGCTCCGGAGGTACCCAAACTCTATGCTGTGACGGCACTCGGCAATGACCAATGCGAAAAAAATCAAACTGCTCTTCTCGTTTCTTTGCCTTCGTTATTGAAAACAGCCAATTCGTTTTGGAATGTGGGTAAAATGTGGAAGCAAAAGTCCTGGACAGCTCTTGAAGCAAACTTTAAATGCATTTGCAATTTCCATTTGGCTTGCTGGCACCCATAAAACAAAACATTTCAAATATCAGACAATTGTCAGATGCAAAACAGTTATTCAAATCCACAGTTAGACAGACACACACAGACACACGCGCGCACATGCACACATTTATGCATTTGCAATTGTATTCGTGCATTTCCGGTTAGCGCACGGATGTTCCGGTGATCAATTTTCAAATGCACCGTGTCAGTCCGCTGTTGGTGCTTCTGGTCAGTTTTGCTGGTTACCCATCGAGATTCTCTTAGTGCTTAACCTGTCGTTTGCTCCCTCCTTCACTTGGCTCCGATTCGTTTGCGAATTTTCATCCGACTCTGGCCAAATTGAAATACAAACTCACCGTTTTTGCAAACAGCAACCCGGCACTTTGGCTTCCCTCACATGTTTGGACTTAAAAGGTGCTGCGGTTTATTTTTATTGAAACTGCAAACCGCAAACCTTAAAGCCTTCCGCCTCATTGACGGCACTGTGTCTCTGCGGTTGCTAGCAAATTGTTGCATAACAAATAACTGCATTATTTATTGGTTCTTTTATGCAAATCATGGCACCAAAATTGATTGCGCCTAATTAGACTTCA
The DNA here is from genome assembly GCA_018904275.1 of Lordiphosa clarofinis. Lineage (NCBI taxonomy): Eukaryota > Metazoa > Arthropoda > Insecta > Diptera > Drosophilidae > Lordiphosa > Lordiphosa clarofinis. Next base: position 278,085 of record JAEIGQ010000087.1, read on the forward strand.
CATGAAATATTTATGCCTCCGATTTCAACATCAAATCGACACAAATTGAAAGCCATAAACAATATCAGTTTCAGCAGCAGGATATTCAGCTGCCTCACACAATTTCTGACAATTTCTGACAATTTCCGTTGGCAGCTGTCGAAAAGTTTGCCGAACTAACTTCGCCCTAATAATGAAATTAATTAACAGCTAATCAAATTTGCAACTACACAAGGAGAAGTGCTCTGCTTCTAGGCAATATGCCAAAGCTGAAAATTGTTGAGCACAACTTAATTACCGTCATTGCGTTAGCGATTTTTAGTTGCCCTTTAAACTGTGTGTGGGCTTGTGTGCACCACAAGGGACTTTCAGAATGTCTTACATGGCGTATGAACAATTTTAATTAAGAAAGAAATGTGGAAAATGTGTGAAATGTTCTCTAATTGGGTTGTCCATGGGTTTACGTTTTTACACATGTCTACTCGCAACTTTCTCACGACTTAAAAACTGAAAGGGCCTTGAGAAGCAGCTGTTTACGTAAGCGAAGCATCTCGACAAATTATATTCTCAAATTAAAGCTTTGTGTTGTCAAAAATGCTACATTATTTGGAAGAGTAGGAAAACGTAAAATTTTTTATATAAAAATTTGACTTTACTTCTTATTACTTCCCAAATGCGTTGAGTTAAGAATTGAGTTCAGTTTTAAAAAAGAGTTATGCTACAGCTGGAATAAAAAACAGCGTAAAAAGTGTTAGAAACCCTTGTATGAGAGGTTCGATCTATTCATTAAAATACACACCACTTGTGTTGAGCCATAAATTCAGATACTGTGGACTTCCGTAAGGACACAGTTTTTCAAGTAAAGCTTAACCCAGAAAGCAAAGCTAACTTTGTCTGTGTATTCGGCGGTTCTTATGAACTTTTTAAATGTAATAACACATCACTCAAGAGCAAAATGAGCTGTCCTTCCCAAACTGCTGCTGTCTTACACCTCTGGTGGTAGGGCGGCTGCGGAAGCGTTGCGATACCGGCCTCGGTCAGGAAGCTGTTCACAAGAAAGGCGGTGTGATCCGGGGCGTTGTCGTGGTGCAACTTCCCATGTCTTGTCTGACCCGATTGACCCTTCGTTTTCGTCTGTTGAGCACTTCTACGTAAAACTTGGCGTTGACGGTTTATTCAGGAGGACCAAATTCATGGTGAACGATGATGTCACAAAAGACAATGAGCATCGATTGCATCGGTGACCTCTTCGCAACCTTCCACAAAGGCCTTGTGCCAGCGAAACACAACATTTCTTGCTAAAGCAACATCTGGGTAAGCGAGCAAGATCATATCCAGAGGTCCGGAATATCTCACTCAAAATGAAACTGTTGTCAAATAACCCTGTTATTTTAAAACACTTTGAAATATCTCTCAAATAGATTGATTTATTTTTTGAGTTTACTCAGTGAAAGTGACTTATTTTTCGAGTATTAGTGTTTATCTCAGTGAGAAACACATATTTTCATTTTTTTTCTGTTATGTGTTTTTCAATAACACTTATTATCTTGACAAAAATATAAGTGTTTTTTCATTCAAAGTCTATGGAACGGGCATTTTTAACACTTAATTTCATTCAGAGCGATAAGGGCCTAAAATTAAACACAGACAACTTAGTGTCTGTAAAGTAGTTTCTTACCGCGGTTAAACCACAGTGCTCGGCAGAAGTCATTACAAGCAATTTGTAGAGGAAGTTTGACCTTGTGGGTAGAAAGCGCGGGAAAATTACATAAGAATGAATGCGTAAGCGCAGTTCACAGTTACGGGACCTCCATGGTGATAAGACCGCTAAGTGCCTAAGAAACTGCTTTTCAAAACCACAAGTGACCACACTCAAATAACAATGCGAAAGTAAATAGCAGTCATTGAAAAATGTCGCTCACACCCCGAAGAAATGCGAATTCACACGAGGGGCCCCCGGGGGGGGGACCCCCCGAACTCAAATAAAAAGTTTTTCTTTCTTTAGAAAGGAGAGCTTTTCCATACGGTCACCCTTCACCGCTGGCGCCGCTGGGAAAACCAGCCAGAAAAGCAAATCCAAACGCCGTCGGCCGGCGTTAAACGAGGTCCCTTCCTTGGCGAAAAATATAGCCAACATTTACATTTTTTACAGAGCCATGATTATGAGAATACTCAACTGCGATAAATACAATGGATGACCAATGGTAAAGAATAAGGTCAAAGTCATATAGAATGCTTCAAACCACTTTTTGCGTATGACATATTATTTTATCGCTGAAATATACTAAAAAGGACCAAAAATTGTAATAATGCCAGACAAACTCTACTCTCAACCAAGTGGAAAATGATGCGTATCGACGCACGGCGCCAGCTGGGTGCTCTATCGAGACTTGCTCTGCACTGAAGCAGATGTCTGCAAAAACCAATTCGATTGTTGTAATGTTGGTTTTTACTGTTTTTGTAGTTGTGCTGCTCTCAAACTTAAGTTTCGTGCCCACCGCTGGTATAAAACATTATTCCCATTCACATCTACAAAGTAAATTATTATTACATAACTAATCATTTTTTCTGTTATACTTTAACTGTTATCAAAAGACACTTTGAGCATAAATATTCTTTTTAAGTGTTATTTAAAAACAGATAAATTTTTCCTCTTTTACAATCATAATTAAAACACCTTTTTTTTCGTTGAAGACATAGAAACAAGGGGCTTAACAGAAAACACAAATAACACAAAAATAAATGATAAAACTCAGTGAGAAACCAAAATTGCTTATGATTTTTGTGTTTATTTCAGTGAGAAACACTTTGAAAATATGTGTTGAGAGTTATTCCGGACCTCTGATCTTATCAAACGTCATTGTCGCAGATTTACGGAGTTTCACACAGAATTTAATCGCGTACCTCTGCTATGCTCTAACGAACGGTGAATTTTCGGCTTGCACCACTCACAGAAAACCGTCGCGCGAAAATGCCTGCCCTGACTCTCCAGGTGCTCGAACCCAACTGACCAACTGTTTAGAACTACTTTTTCGTCCTTTCGTTCCTATGGCAGCTATATGCTATAGTCATCCGATTTAAATCAAACTTGGCAGAATTGTGTGGTAGCGATAGCACTAAAAACAAAAAAGTTTTTCTCACTAAAACTAGTTTTTCAACCGATCGTTCATATGCCAGCTATATGCTATAGTCATCCGATTCGGCCGGTTCCGACAAATGTGCAGCGTTTTTATACCAAAAGACTTCGTGCAAAGTTTGGTTAAGATAGCTTTAAAACTGACGGAGGAGATAGCATAGAAACAGACGGACGGACGGACGAACGGACAGACGGACACTAAGCTCGTCATGCTGATCAAGAATATATGTACTTTATGTGGTCGGAGATGCTTCCTTCTGTGCGTTTCAAACATCCGGACAATTTTAATATACCCTCTCCAAGGGTATAAAAATATGTTGTATTAGAAAAAATTGAACTCGGGACCCAAATCACAGGACAACGGTGCGCTTGCTCACTTGACTGCCTGGCAGATCTGGGGACAAATCCAAATTATTATTTTATATTTTTAATTTACGCGGGCTACTTATATTTCATTTCACGTTTCTACTTATGGCCCAGGGGCGTGGTGCACCATGAATTCTTGCCAAAAGGAAAAACAGTCAATAATGAATATTTATTTCCTATAAGTTTAGCACAATTTGCGTGAAGCTAGAAACACCCGGAATTGTGGAATGCATGTCAATGTCTGCGTTCTTAAGCTATAACCAGCTGACGACAACAACGAGGTCTTTCAACAAATGGTAAAACATGTTTAATCAATATCAATTTGATACCTGTTGTCTCAAAAGGATACTGAAAGTAGAAAAAAAAATTTTTGTAACAATATGAACCAAAACATATTAAATCGATATTTTGGTATTTAATTTGACACTTAAAACATTTATTTGAAAGTAAAAACTTGGAGTTTAAAAATTTCAATTCTAACGAATGTTTGTTTGAAAATTTGAACAATCACATTACAGTGAGTTCTGTTTAAACTTTAAACAACATCCGAGTGGACACGGAGCATGCCTAGTGAGAACGTTTCCGACAGTGAAAGATTTCAAAATATAAGTTAAAATATTTAAAGTGATTTTTTATTTATTTTTTTTTTTTATTTATTTATTTATAGTTTAACAATGTTCTGTCTAACTTTAAGAGGGCCTACTTAGGAACGACAATAAATTATTTTTTACTACAAACAAGGAGGATTGAGATGAAAAAATGTGGAAATGCAAATTATAGTTTAAACAAAGGTTTCGGAAGGGTTCGTGATGAGCGTAGTTTGTTACACAAGGCTGTAGATACATAGGATAAAAATTTCTAGTAACGCGTTGTGGGACTGCAAGACTTATATTAGATAACAAAGCGATAGAGTCAATATCTTCTGACAGGAGTTTATGAATAAAAAGAACACTATGGCAAATTCGGCGGTTCTTAAGAGAAGGAAGGTTGATTAGGCGTAATCTGTCCTCATAAGAAGGAAGATGAATGGTGGAATCCCAGTTTTAGCCACGAAGAGCGAAAATTAAGAACTGTTTTTGAACCGATTCCAGTTGATCTTGATATTTTTGGTAGTATGGAGACCACACACACGACCCATATTCAAGTATTGGTCTCACTAGTGTGACATAGAGTTGCTTAGTGATGTAGGGGTCATTAAATTCCTTCGACCATCGTTTGACAAAACCGAGAACTCCCATTGCCTTGTTTGCGATGACTGATATATGACTATTGAAAGATAACTTGGGAACAAATTGTACACCCAAATCATCAACTTTATGGATACGTTCCAAAGGGACGGAATCAATCATATGACTTAAAGTCATACATTTACACTTGCTGAGATTAAGAGGAAGGCTATTAACCGAGCACCAGGTGTAAAGAGAGTTTAAATCAGATTGCAGGAGTAGAGGAGACGTAGGGTCATTATACGACAAACAAAGTTTGAGGTCATCGGCATACATCAGTGCCTGCGAATGGGATAAGACCTGTGGGAATTTCTATTAAATTGTTCGATAAGTAAGGCGACTTTCCCACACTTTCCCACAGGACCGAAAAGGTTGGTTGCCTTCATAAGAATAAAACTAATTTCTGTTTAAATTTGTGTAATACTGATACAAATTTTGTTGGGTGTAGTGAACCACAACCTCAACAGGTTCCAAAAACTATTTCAAAATGGAAAGAATGCCCTCTGGATTCTGGAAATAAAAAAAAAACACAACTATGCAGATATAGTAAAGAGAAGGAGGAGTCCTCTGAGCACACTCCGATGCTCTAACGAGGCGCAGACTCAGCATTTGCGCTACGTTACAGTAAAGTAACTAGATAAATAACATTGTGATAGATATTTGTTAATTTAAAAATGTGTATCAAAAAACTCGACTTAACCAAGCACACCGACAATAGCAGCCAAAAAGCAAAACCTGCAAAAAAAAGCTTAGCTTAATTATAGTTTTCCGTCCCCATGGGTATTTAAGCATCAGTGCACCAATTGAAAGCTTCAGCATTCCTCTCAAAATTCGAGGAATTTTTCCATTTAATTTTTAAATTACTCAAATTTTCATATTCGGTTGCAGTTTGTGCATTGTTAATTGCACATTGTAGGTTGCCGGTATCGAAATGCTAGCAACATGCCAAACAACAACCGAAATACGAGTACCAGCAAACATCAGAGCTTGCAACAGTGGCAACAAATGCAGAAAAGTTGTAGCACTGGAATAGAAATGCAATGGCATGGCCAGCAGAGCACCTGCCTGGCCGAAGCTGGTTAAAGTTTATGCAATTAGAGGCGAAATTAGAGTAAGGCACATTCACACATGCATGAGTGTGGGAGTGTGAGTGCGTGTAGCTGTGTGTGAGTTGGGAGTTGAAACAATAACATGGCAGACAAACTAATTATAAAAAGTTTCTGTTGTATTCCTCGGACTGTTTGGGGGCCTAAATACACACACACACACACACGAGCCATGAACCTACCGGGAAGAGAAAACCAACAGCAGCCACCCATTTAATGAGATTTTGATGAAAGTTTTGAGAGGCTGGCTGCCCTCAAAAGTGTTGACAGTTGCCTAATTAAAAGTCAATTCTTTTGTCTGCCTCGGAGCCTAAGTTTCAAACTTCAAATGCAGAAGCGGGCATTACAATTAAATTTGTGAAATGAAGATGAAGCGTCATTTGGGAGCATGCAAATGAGCCGGAACTGCAGCCAATAAGGGGCAGCTGCTCCTGTGACAGCCGTCAGGCAACTTTAAGTCAATTTTTAGCTAAATAAATAACTTGGCTGGGCTTCCAAAGTTTTCTTTATTTATTTCCATTTTTTGCGAAATTTTTGCAACCACTTGGCAAAATAACAGAAATTTCCGCTTTCCCTCAAAACACTTTACTTATTATGTGTTTTTCTTTGCGCTTAGCCCCAAGAAGACGAAGCAGCTGCAGAAGGAAACTGCAACTGACATAGTTTTCCATGGACTCTCTGCATCGCGCTCACCCTCTCTCTCTGTGTAGTTCTCCTTTTCTCAAAGTCTTGCCTGGGGCTTTGGCAGCATTGAAATAAATCTGAGCAAGTTCTTTAGTACAAACTTTTTTCTTGCAGTCGCCGTTGATGTTGATGATGGCATGAGGAATGCGTCTGCTGCTGCGTCTCGCCTGAGGCCAGCCAAAAGTGTTATTTACCTTTTCTCTTTGTTGCCGTTGCCTGGGGAGCTGTGCAAAGTTCACTTTGCCGTTGCCTCCATACTTACCTTCCCCCAACTACATTCCATTCGCCGGCATCTGAATAATGCCGAGACTCTGTCTCCACGGCACTTTGCTTCAAATTTGTGCTGCATAATTAAACAATTGTCAGGCAAATTGTTGCAACTTTGAAAGGTTCATTTGCCAAATGGTAAAACGGTAATAATTGAATGGATTCTTAGGCGAGATGTTATACGAGTTTATTTCTACAGCTTTACAGAATAAGAAGGAAACAGGACCTAAAGAAGTGGTTAAACTATAGAAAATAGAATCGATACTGCGAAGAATTATGCAGAAAACTTTGATGTTACTTCTTTAGAACCTTGTCTTATTAGTCGAGAGGCAGGCAGACTTGCAAGAGATATTTATTTATTATTTTTGTAATTGTCTAAAATTTCAAGTTTTTGATGTGAAACATCTTTAATTTCGGTACGGACGATTTTAGTAGGAGTAAAATTCGATTTCTGCGTCGCGTGACGCTGACGTCATTCATATTTTGTGTTGTTTTGATTTGTGCAGTTTCCCGAGAATGGGCAGAGGGGGGAAGTGAAGAGGTAGGAAAGATGCTGAAGAGGGGCAACTGGGTGGGTTCTGGAAAAGATCTGGGTGTGATCTTGGTGCGATCTTGTGGTATGTGGAAGAGGATCTGGGGGGGAGCTGGGCGAGATCTGGCAGAGTACTGGGTGGGATCTGGGTGGAAATGGGGGTAAGATCTGAATGGGATCTGAGTAGTATCTGGGCAGGATCGGGATGAGATCTGGGTTGGATCTAGGGGGTGAAACATCATCATTTATCTTTCGATCAGCGCATTAAACTTCCTGAAAAAAATTAAAGAACTCTGCAGCAAGCAGAGCTCGCAAATAACTGTTGACCGTTTTTTGTTGTCAAAAATAACTGTTATATACGGACCCTTTGAGCAAAGAGTCAGAGATGAACCGTTCATGCCGTCTCTTGAGTAAATCGCTCTCCGCTCAGAGAATAACACATATATTTTTTTCCCTTTTGCTCTGCTTAAGCAAAGACCGTTTGAACGCGAGCGAAGAAAATAAAAGTCATTTGTATTTGTGTGCGTGTGTGTGCGAGTTAGGCGTTCGTGTCGGCTTCTGAGCTACAGAAGCCAAACACAAACAAAAAAAATAGAGGCAAGCTAACTTCGGCTCGACCGAAGTTTATATACCCTTGGAGATTGATATGTGCCTGACAGTTTGTATGGCAGTTATACTATATAGTGGTCCGATTTCGAAAAATTTTGGTGAAATGATGTAAAATCATTGAAAACTTATTAATACGGGCGTTGGGAGCGATAACATTGAAAACAAAAAAGTTTTTCTCACTAAGACTTTTTTTCAGACCTAACTTCTTTTGTATGGCAGCCTCCCTTTTTTTGGCAGCTATACTATATAGTTGTCCGATTTCGACAAGGCTTGGTGAAATTATGTAAAATTATTAAAAACTTATAAATACGAGCGTTGGGAGCGATACCATTAAAAACAAAAAAGTTTTTCTCACTAAAACTAGTTTTTCAACTGATCGTTCCTATGGCAGCTATATGCTATAGTCATCCGATCCGGCCGGTTCCGACAAATGTGCAGCGTATTTATACCAAAAGACTTCGTGCAAAGTTTGGTTACGATAGCTTTAAAACTGACGGAGGAGATAGCATAGAAACAGACGGACGGACAGACGGACGGACAGACGGACGGACAGACGGACGGACAGACGGACAGACGGACGGACAGACGGACGGACAGACGGACAGACGGACATGGCTATATCAACTCAGCTCGGCATGCTGATCAAGAATATATATACTTTATGTGGTCGGAGATGCTTCCTTCTATGCGTTACAAACATCCGGACAATTTTAATATACCCTCTCCAAGGGTATAAAAAAAGACCGTTTGCGCTGAGCCTTTAATTTTTTTGCTCAGCTGCTGACTGTTATTGTGAGAGCGCTCAGTCGGATCGCTCTCAGTAAGTGGTCATTAAATGAGCATAACAAGAATAGCTCAAATGAGAACAGTCAACTGAAAACCAAAACAAATCGGAACGAGGTGTTTTGCTCAGAGAGAGAGCAAGCGTGTACGTTTTTTTTCAGTTATGTGCGCGAACCGCAAAGGGAAGTACGGTCAACAGTTATTTGCGAGCTCTGGCAGCAAGTGATCCTGTTTTTAGTATTTCTACTCCCCGTTATGTCTTCTTTCGAAAGAGCGACCTTGCTGATTTTTTTATACCCTTGGAGAGGGTATATTAAAATTGTGCGGATGTTTGTAACGCAGGGAAGGAGGCATCTTCGACCACATAAAGTATATATATTCTTGATCAGCATGACGAGCTGAGTTGATGTAGCCATGTCCGTCTGTCCGTCCGTCTGTCCGTCTGTTTCTATGCTATCTCCTCCGTCAGTTTTAAAGCTATCTGAACCAAACTTTGCACGAAGTCTTTTGGTACAAATACGCTGCACATTTGTCGGAACCGGCCGGATCGGATGACAATAGCATATAGCTGCCATAGGAACAATCGGTCGAAAAACTAGTTTTAGTAAGAAAAACTTTTTTGTTTTCAATGCTATCGATCCCAACGCTCGTATTTATAAGTTTTTAATGATTTCACATAATTTCACCAAGCCTTGTCAAAATCGCACAACTATATAGTATAGCTGCCATACAAACTGTCAGGCATATATCAAGCTCCAAGGGTATATAAACTTCGGTCGAGCCGAAGTTAGCTGGCCTCTATTTTTTTAAAGAAACTTAAAGTTCCAACATGTGTAACGAACAATGTATCGTTTGCGTTGCCCAGCCTAGATACAAAAATATCTAAGTTCAGCATTGCAACCTTGCGGTTGTTCCCTACCCTTTTCTATATGAAGGACACAAAGAATCAGGTAGCCAATCACTGTAGCCTTGCTCCGTATGCAGTAAACTTATCTAAAGTCAACTCCATAATGAACTGGCCTACGCGACGGGTCAGCTGTTTCAATGTCAAGATTAACTTCAAGTCCCGGATGGCCTAAGATGGTAGCGGCCACGATTTAACGGAAGGCTAATCTCTACAATTGCAGCAGCTGGCGGGTGCGAAAGGATACTGATGCAGACAATATCAGTTAGGGACTTTAGCAATCGGCTAGCAAAATCAGTCCGAGGGGGTTTCGTTTGATATTATCTACACAAAACTCGCACGACTTCATATTGTCCTTCAAGCCGCGCCCCACCCACCCTACCTATGATTTTCCCTTGGCGCACTGATTTCGGAAAATCCCCTTGTCGTTTACGACATCTTTTCACCCTTTACGTTACATTACCAAGGAAATTATAATTCAATTAGCAATTCATTCTAAAATACAATATATTCATTTCAGAGAAATAAGGAAAAAGACCTGCATACTTGCAGTATAAGTTGTACATGGTTTTCAAAATGTTTCCTTAGCACTAAGATTTCATTTGGCTCTTCTTCAAATAATTTTCCTCGAATTGTTATATAAACTTAAAATTAATTAAATGATTATCAAATTAATTACTTTCAAAATTCAGTTGCTTTGTACATTTTTTTGCAATTTGTGTTGTATCTAACCTATTTGTTCGTACCGTTTTAGTTCGTTTTTAGTTTGTTTACCCTTAAATATAGTTGTGTTCTCCTTAAATTCCCGAAATGGATTCTTTTCCAGTGAACTTGTATAACATTTAAGGTAATAAGTCCGGTTAGATTAGCAGCGAAAATGTGCGAATGTGCTTGTAATCGTTAATTTACTTACACGCCGTAATTTTTTTCAAGGTAAAATTTTCCCAGCAAAGCCACTGAAGAGCTCTGCTGTGTCTTTGTTGACGTCTTTCGTGTTTGTGTAAAGTTTTCACTGAACATTTTATAAATCTTATATTAAACAAGTCTAATTATTTTTTTTTTTTTTTTTAATTTTTATTTTACTTGCAATGGCGAAACCGTTTATTGTAAATTTTCACGCCTACATATTTTCGACTTATGGTGCACAAAAAAGGGTAGCAATGCAAATAAATTGCAACAAGTGATCGACGCTGTACAACATGATATTGAAAATAACGGCTTCTTATCTGAATTGTCCGAACTTTTGAAATCGATTGGCTACATATGTAAAAAATCAGCTGAATTTTGGTTTCGTTACGATCGCAAAAAGAGCTTAGTTCTTCAATACAAATATGATTGGCTCAACGTAAAGGAATCATTTATATTGAAATGTACAGATAAGTTATCTCAAAAGACGCCGGCAAGTGCTCATCGTGGACGTCCAAAGCTCGATTTTGAGGAGTCTTAAGCGAGAACAAAGCGACGGCGTATAGCTCAGCTCTCCGAAATAGATGAGTCCGCTGTAAATGCTTTACGGAGTGAACATCAAGGGCAAAAATGTTTGGGAGTAGATCCTCTTGAAGTAATTTCTCTCATAATGGATGCGTCCATGTCGAAGAACCAATATTTGCTTATAAGAACTTTTGTGAATAGCAAACTCTCCTTTGAATTATTTCCAAGCTATCACAGTATTCTAATTGCCAAAAAAAAAGATAGATACCCGGACAATATTTCTGTTGATGAATCTTACGCAGAAGTGGAATTGCAAAGTTTATTGGATAAGACAGCCTAGCATTTTGGAGCTTTGCCTGACAGTTTGTATAGCAGCTATACTATATAGTGGTCCGATTTCGACAAGCCCTAATGAAATTATGTGAAATCATTGAAAACTTATAAATACGAGCGTTGAGAGCGATATCATTGAAAACAAAAAAGTTTTTCTTACTAAGACTTTTTTTCAGACCTAACTTTTGTATGGCAGCTATACTATATAGTTGTCCGATTTCGACAAGCCTTGGTGAAATTATGTGAAATCATTGAAAGCTGATAAATATAAGCGTTGAGAGCGATAGTATTGAAAACAAAAAAGTTTTTCTTACTAAAACTAGTTTTTCAACCGATCGTTTCTATGGCAGCTATATGCTATAGTCATCCGATCCGGCCGGTTCCGACAAATGTGCAGCGTATTTGTACTAAAAGACTTCGTGCAAAGTTTGGTTACGATAGCTTTAGAACTGACGGAGGAGATAGCATAGAAACAGACGGACGGACAGACGTATAAATAATTTTTTAAAACAAAAACCAACAACAGAATAAAAAGAACGGAGGAAACGGAACACGGAGAAATAGCCCGAAATTGTGATTATGTAATTGAATAAATACGGCGTTGGGTAATGAAAAAAATTTCTCCTGCTTCGACCTCGTGAGAAAAGTCCGTTTGATTGGAGAATCTAAAAATTAAAACGGCGTTGGGAGTAATTGAAAAAAGTTTTTTCACTAGACTTTTCAGAATAAGTATGTAAATAGTATCCGTTTCAATTTGATTTGTGAATCTTAAAAATTTAATATGAGCGTTGGGGCGATACTTGAAAAAATTTTCTCACTGGACTTTTTCAGACCTACTTTGAGTATACTATGTGTCCGTTTCGACAGTTGTGATGTGAAATCATTAAAAAAACGAGCGTTGGGAGCGTACCTTGAAAAAAAAGTTTTTCTCACAAAAACTATCAACCGATCGTTCCTATGGAGGATACACCGATCCGGCCGGTTCCGACAATGTGCAGCGTATTTGTACCAAAGACTTCGGAGTTTAGTAGCTTACTGACGGAGGAGAAGCACAACGGACAGACGCAGACGCGACGGACTGGTAATCAACTCGCTCGTCGCTGATCGATATATACTTTATGTGGTCGGGTGCTTCCTCTCGCGATAACCCCCCCCCCCCCCCACCGTCGACGTCCATCCGACGGTTTGCACCTCCTCCACGTCCCCCCCCCCCAACCTTATTTGATACACTTTAACTGAGGCTCACCTTTTTTCGGGAGGGCACGACTTTCGTTAGACTTACCCCGGGCTCACAAGATATTTTTTGACCTTTTTCATTAAAAAATTTTTTATGAATTTACTGCTGAGTCCCCTATTTCTATTCTGACGCCGATCCTTGATCGAGTTCGGACTTAGCTGTTGTGGGACCAATCCCCTTTCTTGATATTACGAATTTTTCTTTGTTTAGCTTTCTTCAATATCTCAAAAAACCGTCCCCCGGACGGTCAGACGGACGGACAGACGGACGGACAGACGGACAGACGGACATGGCTATATCAACTCAGCTCGTCATGCTGATCAAGAATATATATACTTTATGTGGTCGGAGATGCTTCCTTCTATGCGTTACAAACATCTGGACAATTTCAATATACCCTCTCCAAGGGTATAAAAATGTAGACTTTATCATGGCCGAAAAACTTTACGTGTTGCAACAAATACCGACATATTAAGTTCACTCCTTTTGCGGTCCGACACGTTAATAACTGGACAAAGAAAGTTTGATAAAAATGATAAGCCAACATTACTTGATTCTGTGTATGGCTTACTAGAGCCTCTAGTCTAGAGGAGACATGTAAATTTTTGTTTTATACATAATGGCTGTGTAAATTTCAGTATATTAAATTGTTTTCTTGTTTGCTTAGTTTTAGCTATTTGTTTGGTGCTGGGGGATGGAAGTGGGAGGGAAATCATGTTCAGGTTAAACAACCATATTTTTTAAAATATATTTTAAGAGCCTTGTAGAAAATTTCAGAAATCCACGCACATTAGAAGTATTTATGGCCGCGCCTCCATACAAGCTGAACCACTGTGCACTGGCTCGAATCAGAACAAATCCCCTTTATTAGCACTCACCCAACTTTGACTCCTCGAAGGCCTTCGTGGTTCTGTTGATGTTGTTGTTGTAGCTAAAGGTTGGAAATAAGAGGGTAAATTTGTTGAGCACACCAAAATGTCGGTACAATTTGATAACTTTACGTGTTTTCCTTTGCTTCTCTTGATGAGAGAGTTTGGCGTATTTTGATTTTATATTTTAGATATTGCCTACACGATTTGGCAAAACGATTTAAACAATAAAAACAAAAGTTCTCATGAATTTTCACAGGTCTGCAGGTCGACCGGGTTCTTCAGAGACCTCTGTTGAATCCGCTTAGCCGATTTGTTGTCACTAGCTGTAGCTACCTCGCTTTCTCACTGGCCGAGTTAGTACGTCTGCCCTAAATTGGGCGTGGCTGCGACCCAGAGGCTATTTATGGACACGATGACCCAGACCCTGTTCGCTATGGGTTACAGCTGATTGCTTTTCCCTGCTAGGGAGCGTGACTTTACGTTGAGGCTTGACCGCAGATATACGACTGCCTTCAGAGGCAGAGTGGACACAATGCCAAAGTCTGCTGTCGCCTAGGCACGGCTGCGCTGTCTGCAATTCCTCTTTGGCTGTTCTTCTAAGTTGAAGGAGTGCAATTTAAAGCACTTTGCTGAGGGGAGCTGCGCTGCCTCTGTCACTGCCTTCGCTATTAGAAGGTAAAATTTAATTACTAATGGGCCCTCCACACATAACTGGTGTCGTTAATAGTTACCTTGCCAATTTGGATTAATATCATCCACATAATTTAAATATCCACACCATTTACTACCAGCTTCGATCCCATTTTCACTATAAAAAGTTAACTAAAGCAGCTTCTCAGGCCAGACAATTTAGTGAACTTACATGAAAATTATAGTTATACAGCCAAAATGGTCATCAACAGCAGTTTGCCTTTTAAGCGAACCAAATTATTGCTGCGAGTGATGGCTTAAGAGGATTGATCTTATTAAAATTTATGATCACTGAAAGCTTTAGACTTTTTTTCCAATGGCACGTCTAATTATCTAGACACCCACGAGGAAAAGAAAGAATTTTTTCCGGAAGTTCAGATTTGTCAAACGCAACATGGGGGTGGCAGAGTTGTAATTGATGCAATCTTATGATAATGCCAGTATGTAGGGTTGATTGCGACTGCGCCATTCTCTGTTATCAAGCTGACTGCTATGACAAATATCCGTTGCAGTTTGAATCAATTCTGACTATAATTATTTTATAAAAAAAAACGAATTCGAATTCCTCACACATGAAGTCAAGAATGTGGCTGCCGTTAGGTGGTAGACCTAATATGAATAACTTATGTCACATTTTATTATCATTTTCGACAAAAAATGCATCACTTTAAGCACAACTGTCTTGAAAATGCAATCCTTAGCTGTCAAAATCTGGAACAGAGTCTAGCAATTTGCTTGCATTTGGTGGACAATTTAGCCAAACCTTCGCTATAATCTAAATTTCTAATTTTAGAAAATTTTGCGAATTCTTAAATCTTTATGATAATAATATAAATAATAAAATTTTAAAATATTAAATATTTTGCCAATTTTGCAATATATTTTGGACTCTTCAATCCAAACCTCTTCTGTACTAACTTTCGTATATACTCAAATAAAAACTTTGCAAATTTCTCAGGCATTGATCCACCATTCTTAAATATGAGTCCTTAATTGCCATTTATCAAATTTTAATTTTCATTTTAATTTCTACGATTTTGTGACCTATTCGATATAAGCCTCCTGTTTACCCATATATGACAATTTAAACTTATAATAAAACAATTATGACCGATTTTTTTGACTGATTGACATACATTTGGGATCCCAGAAGCAAACAGAGTCATCTAGATCAACTCGCAGTGGCTGCACGTTTTAGCTCTCTACTTTGGTCTCTCTCTTTAAAAGTTCTGCAAGTTGGCAGCGCCATTCATTTTGATGTGTATGCTGTAGTCATGACGAAATAGTCATTCTGCTGCAAGATCTCGTTTCGCTCACATCGTTTCTCTTTGTACTTTTAATAAATGTTATTGGAGCCAAAGTTGTCATCAAACAACTCATATAAATAATAATCAAATAATAATAAGCATACTGATATTGTCTGAAACAATAAGTGTACAAGAACTATTATTATATAATAAACTTAACTGTTCGAAGTGAATATACTTTCGAATTCACATACATCTCCCATTTACTGTCAACAATTGTTAATTATTAAAGCTTCACAATTATCTAAACTCTCGATAGATTTGTGCAAAGTGGCGTCATCTCCTATTTACCCGTCGACAGTTGCCAAATATTAAATCTACATAAAAATTTTAACTTTTAAAATTTTTACAAATTTCGCGATTTAGTAGATCGATTGGACCGTCGACTAATAATAAAAGTTGGCAACTAACTATTAAATATTTAGGAAAGTTTGAACTAAATTTTACATTATGCATATTTTCGGTATTTTTTTGGAACGACTTTATTCGTAATTTGGAGCGGAATCTTACTTCTTCTTTCCAGCGAATAATAATAAAATATTAATCAGATTAATGTTCACAAAATACCGAATATTAGTTCTTGCTAACATTAACTCAAAACAAGATAAGCTAACTAACTATTTTGCTAAAGCTCCATTTACACGACCTGATCACTCAGCTGAGTTTTCGTCTGCTTTGACATGAAGCTATGAAGACATGAAATAGGACCGGTTATACTTGGCCTTAGCACTCATCTGAGCGGCACCTATCGAATTGCAGTGTGACCTAATTGCAGTGTGCTTTCGTTGCCATTTTTGTTCTACGAAATACAATTGTTATCGAATTTTAAATTAAAATTTCGATTCCATATTTTTTCATCTTGGATTTCACTTATTAGAACGGCAATGTCATTTTTAATGCTACTTTATGGATTTCGCGTTTTATTTTGCTTGTCTTCTTCTTTAATATAAAAAGATCGTCACAATGTTCATATGAGCCAGATGATTCCGATGACCCAATGGTTCCGCAACTGGCTTTTCTGAGTCCTCAGGCATGTGTAAACCGAAAATGAGTTGATCAGATGAGTTAAGGTCTGACGAAAGCTCATCCGAATGATTAAGTCGTGTAAATGGAGCTTAAGTAAGACACTTAGATTTTCGTATTAATTACCAAGTACCCAAAAATGAAGTGATAATTTTTGCTCCAAAAATGAAGCAAAATAAAAATGTTTACTGAACAATTAAAGAACGAATATAAAGCGTACTTTTACTAGTTCTTCAGTGTACTTATGTATAAGGAAGGTATACTAAACAAGGTAGGCGCAGTCTCTTGACTACTTGTTAAATTTAAGTCGGTAAGCCAATGGAAATCTAGCACAGAAGCACTATTTGCTGCGTCGCCAACATTTCACTCAGATATGATTCAGCTGATTGTTCTCATTTCTCTCTCTGAGATCTCTGAGTCATTTTTTTTGCTTCTCTGAGTAATTTTTTTGGCTATGTCCCTCCCCCTCTAACCGACTTGTTCTCCACAATGAATGTTCTCTTTGTCAGGATAGAGTTAACATCACTCAAAAAGATAGGCCTTTCAAAGTGCGCTACTATGTTAGATTTTCTTTGGGTAAGTAAACGTTGTAAGCGACACACCTCGGTGTCTTAACACCGAGCGAGTTCAGAAGTACATAACTCTTTTGCTCTCGCTCCCTAGGACACAAAGATAAGGAGTCGTGAGAGAACGAGTGCGGCTACCTTGTTTAGTATACCTTGCGTGTTCGTACTTCAACTTTTCCGTCCCTGTACTGCGCATACATAGTTTTTTGGTAAAGCATTGTGTGCGATTACATGGCCTTCTTTTTTTAATGCGTATGCGAACTTAAAAAAATACTGACTACGCACTGCAATTCTCTGCTCTGTACTGAACGTACCCAAAGTAAATTTAGTTTGTGCAAAAGTATGTAACGGGAAACCCCGACCGTATAAAGTACAGATGAAGTTTATTTTCAATTTTGTCCAAGCATAAGCATATACCAAAAACAGATCAGACGAGATTCAGTCTTTCCCCAAATGGTCAGCCCCCTATCATCCGATGGGCAATACCCCAAAACCAATGAAACGATATTCCATTTTTCTTTTACCCAACTCCCCCCCACCCAAGAGTTAGCCCACTTACCCAATTAAATTAAATTAGAAAATTAAAAATGAAATAATTAAAAATAAATTGTATACATCATGTGAGTTTAATTGTTTCAGCAAATAGCATTAAATAATTACAACCGCTAGGGGATATGCAACTATTGTTATTAGTTAGCATCACACTCTCCAGGGCACGGGCGTGGGGTTGTTATTTTTGGACTTGGCGCATTACCTGCTGAAACTCCAGCGAGCAGCAGCGAAAGCAACATGATCTAAAAAATCAGCAGAAAGAGAGAGAGAGTGAGGGGTATAAATTAAAAATGACTTATTACGATTCACTTCGATGAATATACTTACACAATATTTAAAATTCATTTTTGCTAAGTGGCAAGCTATTCAAATGTTCTTCTGACTAAATGAAGCAAGTGCAGCACGCTTTTATAGCAAATGGAAATCCAAGTGGAAGCGTTATCAAAACGAAATCTATGCAATACAATCGTGCTTAACTAATCAATAATAATTCATACGAAATGTTATTCAAAGTAATTGTTTAATCACAAAAAGGTCAGACAAAGGTTTCCCAGTTTCATCAGAATTTTTAGCCTCTTTTGCGCTCAGAGTACCTTGATACGTACTTGCACACTTCTCTGCAAAGTGTGATAACACTTAGTTCCGTGATTTTGACGCAATAATCGCTACTGACATCTTTTCTTATCTATTTAATTTCTTTACTATTTGGCTGTTTCCATGGATAAAAGGTCACTTTGTTGACATTCACTATGCCAGCATGACTATTACAGCTTGTCGGAATTAAGAATTTACTCTTGGATCAAGATTTTTCACTCTTACATTTAAATAGCTTTATTGGGCCCTGTTTCGAATTCCGACTCGATTTTCGTGTAAACATGTGAATTTCGAATGCAATTTGTATAAATTTAAACGTAAGTGTCAAGTTAATTTGATTCTACTAGATCCCGTCGCAATTTTCTCTCGATGTAACTTCATTGGGGATTAAGCAATCGGTTTCAGCTGCTGCCACAATTCCGAGTTTTGTTATTCCTGATCTAGTAGCCGCAGGTATATTGGTCGCCTTCTATACAACGTTTTCAAATTTGACTGCAAAATACTAAAGTTTACACGAAAATCGAGTCGAAATTCGGAACAGGTCCGATTATACTTGTATATGAGATTTTTAAAACAACAGGGAATAATATAGATTTTAAAAAACTTAAATTAACTTCAATAAGATGGAATTTAAATTAGGACTTAATAATAATATATCTCCTAGTATATTTTCATCGATATTGAAATTCTTAAGAGCGTCTGACAAAACAAACTCCAATGCGGAAAATGTTCATTCTACTGACACTTGTGTGGGTGAAACTGCTAAAACTATTCGAGCTATTTTTATACCCTTGGAGAGGGTATATTAAAATTGTCCGGATGTTTGTAACGCACAGAAGGAAGCATCTCCGACCACATAAAGTATATATATTCTTGATCAGCATGACGAGCTGAGTTGATATAGCCATGTCCGTCTGTCCGTCCGTCTGTCCGTCCGTCTGTCCGTCCGTCTGTTTCTATGCTATCTCCTCCGTCAGTTTTAAAGCTATCGTAACCAAAGTTTGCACGAAGTCTTTTGGTACAAATACGCTGCACATTTGTCGGAACCGGCCGGATCGGATGACTATAGCATATAGCTCCCATAGGAACGATCGGTTGAAAAACTAGTTTTAGTGAGAAAAACTTTTTTGTTTTCAATGCTATCGCTCCCAACGCTCGTATTTATAAGTTTTTAATGATTTCAAATAATTTCACCAAGCCTTGTCAAAATCGGACAACTATATAGTATAGCTGCCATACAAAAGTAAGGTCTGAAAAAAAGTCTTAGTGAGAAAAACTTTTTTGTTTTCAATGTTATAGCTCCCAACGCCCGTATTTATAAGTTTTTAATGATTTCACATCATTTCACCAAGCCATGTCGAAATCGGACCACTATATAGTATAGCTGCCATACAAACTGTCAGGCACATATCAAGCTCCAAGGGTATATAAACTTCGGTCGAGCCGAAGTTAGCTTGCCTCTATTTTTTTTATTTCCTTGATATATACACAATTTGTGGCAATATCGCTCCTAGGAGGAGCATAGGGCGAAAAAACTTCGTCTACTTCCTACTTCGTCTTTCAGTTAAAACATCATATATTCAATGTTTATTAATAAGCATTCTAAATTTATAATATTTCACTTAATTAAGTTAAAACTAAAAGAACCATTTTTTTAAGTTAAGTCCATTGAGAACTTCAAACGTGTTTTTCTCACTATGGATTATTTTGAGTTATGCCAGTATTAAAGTAAGTGAGCGATATAAGATTGTTCGTATCTTATTGTGCTTTTTAGAATATAATATATATCGATTCTAACAGGGGATGGATATATCGTATGGCAATCATTTAATCGTAGGTCCTGGAGCATCAGGGTATTTCCAGCTTAAGAATCTTGATCAAGGATCTCCATAGAAGCGGTAAATTCTTAGAAAATAGTGATTCAAGAGATGACTGCAGAATTTTGAATTTGTTTATACTGAACCGCGATAAAATACCATGGATGACCGATGGTGAAGAATTTAGAAAAGTGCTGATCAGTTTTTAAATCAACGAAGGCCACTCCTGCCCCGCAGGGACCGCATTTGTTTTTCACACCGACACGAGTCGAACGCATGCCGAGGTTTGCGCCAAGAGCGCAAAAAGCTTTCAGTCGCTGGCCTGCAGGTCGGAACTGTCTTGCGTCGCTTTTTGTTTGCAGTCGCTCTTTCTGACAAACCCTGCTTTAAATTCTTTAAAACGGCCAAAGAGAACTAACACTAGTTAAAATGCAAGCACCCAAAAAACAAAATAAATGCCTTTTAAGTATAATATTTTTATTCAAATATGGTGTTTAATTTTTCCTACGCGATATCTTCAGCTCAGTCTTTATGTTTGCTTTCTTGACGGTTCCGTTACGCTGCCTTTCTCATATATTTTCGTCTATTCATCAGTCCAGCTCCTTGGTATCGCATTTTTTCGGTCTTTCCATTTTGCTCAGAAATTTAAACAGTAGCTGCTCTATTTATCAGACGAGCTCAATCACAAGCACAAATGCAAAGCATTCTTTGAGCCAAATATTTATTTAGTGTTTTGTAAGGGAAGTTCAATTTGTACCTACAGTGTTCAATATGTTATCGCTTTCGTGTGTCGGTATGTTAAAAGTTCAAAATGTAAATAAAGTTTATTTAATAAACATGTTTTTTATTTGTTGAAAATGTTAGTATTAGAAACACACTTTGTTTTAAAGTGTTCAAAACGCCTGTGTTTTTTTATCAATATTCTTTATTTTGACATAAATTGTTTCATTTTGAACTTTCTCAATAAAAATAATGAAAAAACAATGCTTACTGTTTTGAACATTGTTTAGAATACGATGTTTTGTACATTGTGTGTTATTTACGAACCCTGGAATATATAGATCTTAGGCCAAGGAAAAGATTTTCTTCGGTGAACATCATAGTGAGTCACCCGATCATTTGAAACAGGGCAATTTGCATCAAAGAATTTTATTTTTAAAATTTTTGTAATTTTTTAAAAACTGGTGGCTTTCCTCTAGAGTTTAACTGCATAATCATTTTCAGGTTCAGAAAGCAGACCAGTAGCAAAATAAAAATTTTTGTTTTGGTCTAATGCACTTTGATAACTTTTTTTATACCCGTTACTCGTAGAGTAAAAAGGGTATACTAAAGTTGTGCAAATGTATGTAACAGGGAGAAGGAATCATTTCCGACCATATAAAGTATATATATTCTAGATCAGCATCAACAGCCGAGTCGATATAGATATGTCCGTCTGTCCGTCTGTCTTTATGAACACCTAGATCTCAGAGATGGTAAGAGATAGAGGTTTGACATGTATGGGACAAATGCTTCTTTTATCTGCATGCAGATCAAGTTTATTTCAAATTTTGGCCACGCCCCCTCCCGTCTCCGCAAATTGGAACAAACGTTATATCTCCTACAGTTCGTACATTCCAGAGATAGTTAGTAATTAGCAAAATGAATCGATTTGCCGAAGAAATGATAAAGATCGGATGAACGGTTCTCAAGTTATGAGCAAATAAGAAAAATGTTGCATACTTTTCAGATGGTCACCCTAAGGAACGCAGGAACACTGTTAAACATGTTTTTTCATGAGTAACGGGTATATCGAAGTCGGATAGAGCCGACTTTAACTTACGCTCTCGTTTGATTTGAAATGATTTCATAATTCCGGCCAAATTATTGACTTTCGCCGTTAATTCCCTGCATAATCCAAAAAAAAAATTTCGTTGAAAATCAGGGCAGCAAACCTCCTAAAAATCGAAAGGGGTTCACTACCGAGTTCGAACCCTTGAAACTTTTTGGGTTCGGGCTTACGGAGCGAATTCAGAAGGTCGCTGAACCAAGGTTCAGAAACTATTTCGACTTCGCTGACTTAATAAAATTTATTTGAATTGGAAAAGCCTTACACATTTTATTCAAAGTTGGAAGTTCAGAGTCTTTACATTTGAGCTCAATAATAGATATTTAAAGGAATATTTTACTTTAAAATCAAAGGTCTATTTTGAACTAATTTTAAGAAAGTGACTAGAAAAGTTAGACCTAATTGCACAGGCTTATAAGCATTTGCAACAGAGAAGATAGCAAACTTTCTATATGTACCTAAATAAAAATACTTGAAAAAAAAACTGTATATATCAGAAATTAACCCTTACGTGCGGGGTAAAAACGGACAATTGATTTCAATTCAGCGACCAAAAATAATTATGAAAAGTTTGCTATCTCTTCTGTTGCTAACGTTGGTTTTTTTGAATTCCAGTGTTATCTGACAAATCTCTCACATTCCAATTTTTTTAAAGGTTTTTTCTTAAATATTATTTATGTCATAGTTTTCGAAGTTCTAGAAAAGAATTTATAAGTATTCACAAACTGCAAAAAAGAATAAACATTGAACAACTTTGAAGAATGTGAACAAATTCGTACAAATTTTACCTTCAAGTATAACATAATTTGAAACCAAACAACGTCGTACACGTCACTTAGACCATATTTGTACATTCATTTGGTTAGCTTTATGAATTTGAAAATGCTCTTGTACTTAAGTTTTGTGCAAAAGTTCTAATATTTCTTATTTTTTGACATTCGACGAAAAGAATTCACATATTTTTAGTACAAAATCTGCAAATCCAGAAACTTCAGGGTAAAGGAACCCATGGGTGACCTCGACTATGTTGTATATTAATTCTTTATAATTCGCGGTCAATTTTTTCCAAAATTTATGTTCAGGACGGTCGTATACTAAATATTTACTAATATCTTTTTAGATGCTTCATTTTTGTATTTAGCATATAAATATTTAACACGGTTGTTAAATAGAGTCATACCCTCGGTGAGTAAACTGTGGCGTTTTTTGACGACCATATAAACGAGGAATTTTCAACTCGAGTGAGTGTACACACATTTTTATACCCTTGCAAATGATATTATGATTTTGCCCAGATGTTTGCAACGCATAGAAATATTCATTTTCGACCATATAAACTATATATATTCTTGATCATTGATTGATCGGATGACTATAGCATATAGCTGCCATAGGAACTATCGGTTGAAAAGTGGGTTTTAAAAATTGTTTGTTCCAATGCTGACGTTCGTAAGCTCTGATGTATTAAAACATTTGCAAGGGTATAAAAACTTCGGCAAAGGGTTGGGGCTTCAGTCCCTATAGCTTCAGCCCCTATAGCTTTAGCTATCCGCTACTGGTGGAGATTCAATAAATAATGTATTATATCTTTGGTGGAGTTGGGATATTAATTGCAATTGCTTTTGGACAACATTTCTGAACCCTTTTTTTTAACTGTTTGCCATTGGATTGTATTTCAATTGGAGTTCTCCAAATGCCCGAGGGCCGACTGCTGGAAGTAGAAGGGGGCATGCGTTATCAGAGTTGTTTCATTTTGGCTTGGTTTCACCAAAGACCTTAGATCTGCGAAATCCAAGTAAATGCCATTCGCAATTAAGTTGTCCGATTATGGGGTCAAATAGTAGTGACTTTTAAGAACTGCACGAGCGACTAAGAATTCAGCAGAAAATTGGCAACCCTTGCCTCACCTATTTGTGATTAAGCTGTTAGTTGGAAACTGAACCTTAAAATCAAACAAATTTTCAATGAAAAACAATCCAACATTTTAATAGTTAAAGAAGACTCTGATATACCCTGCATTCTAAAAATGTACTGAAAATTAATATTAAGAGTTTGGAAGTTTGTAACTAGTCAAAAAAATTGAATGCCAGTTGATTAGTAAATGTGGGATCAAGAGTGTTTAGCTTAACTGTCCCAATAATAGTAGGGTTCAAAAAAAGGTTTGCAAGAGTATAGAAACTTTGCCAGAGTCTACTTAGCCTATCGCTTTAGATTTGAATAACATTTCGTATGAATTATTATTGATTAGTTAAGCCCGATTGTATTGCATAGATTTTGCTTTGATAAGGCTTCCACTAGGATTTCCATTTGCTATAAAAGCGTGCTGCACTTGCTTCACTTAGTCAGAAGATCATTTGAATAGCTTGCCACCACTTAGCAAAAATGAATTTTAAATATTGTGTAAGTATATTCATCGAAGTGAACCGTAATAAGTCATTTTTAATTTATACCCCCCACTCTCTCTCTTTCTGCTGATTTTTTAGATCATGTTGCTTTCGCTGCTGCTCGCTGGAGTTTCAGCAGGTAATGCGCCAAGTCCAAAAATAACAACCCCACGCCCGTGCCCTGGAGTGTGTGATGCTAACTAATAACAATAGTTGCATATCCCCTAGCGGTTGTAATTATTTCATGCTATTTGCTGAAACAATTAAACTCACATGATGTATACAATTTATTGAGGTTTTTTGGTTTCAAAAAAAAAAAAAATAGAGGCCAGCTAACTTCGGCTAGACCGAAGTTTATATACCCTTGGAGCTTGATATATGCCTGGCAGTTTGTATGGCAGCTATACTATATAGTGGTCCGATTTTGACAAATTTTGTTGAAATTATGTAAAATCATTGAAAACTTATAAATACGAGCGTTGGGAGCGATAACATAGAAAACAAAAAAAATTTTCTCACTAAGACTTTTTTTCAGACCTAACTTTTGTATGGCAGCTATACTATATAGTTGTCCGATTTTGACAAGGCCTGGTGAAATTATGTGAATACTTTATGTGGTCGGAGATGCTTCCTTCTATGCGTTACAAACATCCGGACAATTTTAATATACCCTCTCCAAGGGTATAAAAAAAAATTAGAGGGAAGCTAACTTCGGCTTGACCGAAGTTTATATACATAGATATATATGGAGCATGATAAGTATATTCCTGCCAGTTTGTTATATGGCAGCTATAAAATATATTCATCCAATTTTGATAAAACTCTCCAAAATTGTGCTGAAGCAGATAATATTTATAACTGAAAAATGTAAAGTGTTGAAAAAATAATTTTTTCTCACATGAACAACTTTTTTGGCCTTTCGTTGCAATGGCAGCTATATGCTATAGTCGTCCGATCCGGCCTGTTCCGACAAATGTGCAGTGTATTTGTACCAAAGGACTTGGGTCAAAGATTGGTTGCGATTTATATAAAGCCTTTAAACTGACGGATGGGCGGACGGACAGTGGGACATGGCTATATCGATCTGCATGACGTCGAACGGGACAATCGTACGCATTTAAACATTCAAAAAAAGAGTGTGTGTCATGAGACGCACGGTACGAGCGAGACTCTTTAAGATGAATCTGATTTAAGTAATGGAAAAAGACACATTTGGATTCTGTATAAATAAATGTTAAATTATCAAATATTGGGTCACTCTCAAATCACTGTAAAGTCACTGTTAAGTCGCTTTAAGGAACTGTAAAGTCGCTGTTAAGTCGCTTTAAGGAACTGTAAAGTCGCTGTTAAGTCGCTGTTAAGTCACTGTTAAGTCACTGTTAAGTCACTGTTAAGTCACTGTTAAGTCACTTTTAAGTCACTTTTAAGTCACTGTTAAGACACTGTTAAGTCCACCAGATCTCCACCATATTCCCACCAGATCTCCACTATATCCCCACTAGATCCCAACCTTATCACCACCAGAGCCCCACCAGATCCCCACCAGATCCCACCAGATCACCACCAGAGCCCCACCAGATCCCCCTAGATCCGTATCAGATCCCCACCAGATCTTCACCTGATACCCACCTGGTTCCCATCAGATTCCCACCAGATCCCTACCCAATCCCCACCAGATCTCTACCTGATCCACACCAGATCCAAACCAGAGCTCACTGGGTCCCTACCAGATAAACACCAGTTCCCCACCACATCACCACCAGAACCCCACCAGATCAACACCAAATCCCCGCCAGATCCCCGCCAGATCCTCACCAAATGTTCACCTGATCCCCACAAGGTCCTTGCCAAATAACCATCACCTCGGAGGTGACACCTCCCCCTACTTGCACCTCACACTATCCCACTCCACAAACAACAAACCTGCTACTACGCGGTAATGGTAAAAGCTGCTGATTTGGCAAATACAAAATGCAAAATCAAAGACATACCCCAAAAGAATCTGTCGCAAAGACAAAATTTTTCAAGATTCACTCCCCCAGTCTGACGTCCGTAAAAGAGCTTCGCTCTAAAAGTCAAAATAAAACGGATTTTTATTTTCACAATAGGCTTAACTTATAGCTTTTCAATAGCCCTACAATTGATGCATAGATCGATTTTGGAAAAATTTTTGGTTTCAAGATAATCTCAAAAAAACATGACATTCACATTCGGGTTTTCGCGGAAACCATTCAAAAGCCGAATTCAGCAAATCCTGAGGCAATATATTAATGCGATAAATATTAGAATGTAGTGCAGTGATGTCTCTTTAAAATGGTTTTATATTCACCCAAAAATAATTTACAGTTTTTTCAAAATGTAAGCTTAAGCATTTTCGCACTGAACAGTTTTTTCCATCATTATATTATTGTGGTATCTGCTATAATGCCAAGCAAAAACTTACAGTAAATTGTATTGACATAGTTTCTCATGGTTTCTTATGCATTCATGTATACCCCTTTGAACCATCAGAAAGATTTTAGAAAGCAAAAGTGCATGTAATCTAAAGTCACTTTTTTTCGTGAAACCGAATATATCCAGTTGGGTTATTAGTAAATGTAAGATTAGCTTACATAAGTTTAATTTGGCTGTTTTCCTATAAAAATTCGACAAAATATAGTGTTTTTAAGGGTACTGTATACCTTCAGGTGTCATTTTTTAAAGGTTTACAAAAAATTAGATTACTCAAAAACTATAAGTGGTATTAAGAAGCGGATTTTTTCATTGGATAGGTAATCGGTTAAACTAAATTTAGTACTTTTTTTGTTGTTGTTGTACCTACGGTTGTTGTTGTATTTTTGTTCAAAGTTAACCAAAAATTTAAACGGATGATCTGAATTTAAAACTGAAGACAGGGTTTTGTTAAGAATTAATGTAATTCTGGTGTGAACTAGGATATTTTGGATCGGTCAATAAATGACGTAGTTATGGGGTTTCAAAGTCAAAATTTCGAAAATCGACTATTTTTTCCCACTGTGTTGGTCCTAGCTCCGTTATTTGTTGACCGATCAAAAATATCCTAGTTCACACCAGAATGGTGGGTATTAGGAGTAATTTAAGGAAAAGAATTTGAAAATCGGTCAACAGGTACTCTTTAAATCTTTGCAACCATTTTGGAAAAAGTGGTTCCGAGATAATCGCATTTAAAGATTCGACATCTGTTTTCGATGAAATAAAAATCGTTTTTAATAAATGTATAAATCGGATTTGGTGCATTTGGGTGTTAACTTTCACCGAAAAAAAAGATTATCCAAATCAGTTAAGCAGTTCTCCAGAAATTTGAGTCAAAGTGCGTCAAGACATGGTAAAAAATAAAATCTCCAAAAATTTCCAAGTAAAACTTTTTTTTTCAAAAATTTTTTTTCTATAATATCGAACATTTTATAAATATTTATAAAGTTTTTGACCAAAATAGGGAAAATAATACGAATTTCTAAAAATACGAGGATCGATAAAAACAATTTTCATATAAAAGGGTCGGAAAAAATAATTGTTTTTGTTTATATCTTTAAAACTGAGTTTCGGATCAGCTTGAAAGTTTTGCAGGATGTTTATAAGATCCTAATAGAACGTTTAAGCAAATAAAAAAAAAATCCAAAAAAATTTTTCTGAAGGTATACAGTACCCTTAACCACTTTTAACTTTTTGGCCCAGATTGACCTTTTGGTGGAAAAGCCCATATACTTTTTAGGGTCGGAAATAATTCCTTCTTTCTGTTAAATACTTGCACAAACTTAATATACTCTCGGTACAGAGTATAACAGATCCTACCCAGATGCAACCTTAATACCACCCAGATCCCTCCCAGAACTCACCTAGATATCAACCTCAACCCACTCAGATCGATCCCACGGGTTTCCACACGTCCCCCCCACACGTTCCTCCTCCCTCATGGAAGAATTTTTTGTGGGATTGAGAAAAATTATTTTATTAGTGCAAATGTCTATAACATCGCTGCAGTTTTTTTTTTCTGAGTGTAGTACAAAGCCAAAAGTCGAATTCAGTTCAAATAATTTTCTTGTCAATAATCTTTGCAATATTTATTTTGTATTTATTAAGTATGATCTTTCTAAAACCACGAGTACAGAGACTTATTAGTTGTTGTAAGTATTAGTTAAAAAATTGACAATCACTGGCATAAAAATATTAAATTAATAAATTAGTCGGTGTAAAGAAAAACAATTTCTTATTCTAACTTAATCTAACCAAATGGTAATATAGTTTTGGTTTTTTTTTTTTTTAATTAGATTATTTAAGTATTAATCTAAACATATACTAAATAAAGTATCATAAATTTTATTCTTAAATCTAGTCTCCAATCGAGCTTTCATTTCAAGTTCTGTTATTTTGTTTTCCCCTTTTAAGATAAATCTACTTATAAATGATATTTATTCTATTTTGTAGTGGGATTGCAATGAAAAGTTCTCAAAAACATTTCCTGAAGTAATAATACAAATATGGTGCAAATCTTGCTTCTAATTGAATTCTAAATTGTGAAGCGCTTCTCTTTGTTTTAAGACTGTTGGGTAGCTGAATCAAAAGCCTAAAAGCATGCTCGAAGAAGTGCTTATCTAAACATGCCAATCGATTATTAATATTTTTAATATTCTTTGTTAGCCGTGAAGCAGCAAAGTCAATCTAGCTCTGCAGTAATTATAATTCAGTGAAGTTGAAAAACTCGAAATTTGATCCAAGATTGCATTAACATTCCAAAGATGCTATCTGCTTGTTTCAATTTTGTTGTTGCCTATTTGGATCTTTTGAAGTGTACTATTATTAATAATTTTTTTGTAAATGATCATTCATTGGCTTTCGTAGGGTTTAATTATAGAACATTATTTTTTAACCAAGCGTTAATAACAGATAGCACACAATTTGTTTAGTTCACATACTCAGTAATAATAACTAGAGGACGACTTACAACCGAACTTATTTGAATCCACCTCGGAAATCATATTAAATAATTGCGAAAGATAGTTGTTGGTTTTAGCGACCTATTCTTAGTTATTTAAGAAATAGTTGATGGCAGGCTCAAGGTCGTGAATATTTTATGTGCTTTATATTCAATTGAAACACAGTCAACTGTGTTAAATATTGGGAAAGTTATATAATGTAAACAGCAGACAGTATGAACGCACGTCAAAATTTTCTAAGTAATTGTCAAAGTTTTGAATGACTTGGTCAATTTTGTAGTAGCCAAGCCCAAATCTAAATAAATCTATATCCAAATAAAAATCGACTTAGAATCAAATTTTAACCTAGTAACTGATAGAAGTTTTATCTTTTAAATCAGACATCTAGAAGGTAAAATATTTTCAAAATCACACAAGTTTTAATGATTACTTCATAAGAAAACAAAAAACCTTTGAATTTGTCTTCGGGCTTTTGCTCCCACACATAGTTAATATTATTTTCCCCATTAGCTTAGATCTTAGTCTCATGCTCCCTCCTCAGGCTGCTATTTTTATTATGCGCAACGAAATTAAAAATTAAATTTGTTGGCGTCACTAATGCTCTGATCTCTGCTGGGCAGAAACACTCACTCTGGTGTACTCCAGTAGGGTGTGATGGACGGGGCATTCCCCTGAGCCATGCGGCAGGGGGAATAGCGCAATTTGCGAGCCGCAAAATGCCTAAGGTAATCACTTGCCACAAATTGTTGTTGTTGTTGCCGCTGCCGTTGTATTATTGTGCATTATACGGAAATTGACAAAGAAACTTTTTTCGGCTTGAAAATAGCAAAGGGAAAAGCTGCAAAGGCTACAGAAAATTCGCCTTCGAATGCCACTTGAGAATTTAATATAAAAAAAGAAAAAAGAAGAAGAGAATAGAAAGCAAGGGAAGATGTGCAGACAGGCAAGAAACGACAACGACAACGAATGGCAAAAAGGAATTGTTGTGCACAAGTGCCAGTTAAATATTTTAGGCAAATGCCTTACATCTCCCGGAACCCAGCCCACGGTGCTGAGGAGTTGCCAGGAGAAAATAAATCAGCTGGGGCGTAGGCACTTGAGTTGATTTATGGCTATGGCAGCATGGGAAGCATCAGGTAAGCCGGTTGGAAATTGCTTGGGAGACAGGCTTAGCTCAGCAATTGACAATGCCGGGAGCCTCCACTTGTTTTTTGAAGTTTGAGCAGCCCACTGACGATTTTGAATCCAAGACTCTGACAGCTGCAGTTCATGGTTCAGTTTGTCTGTCAGTGTGACATTTAGTCAATCAAATTGCGACTTGAGCCAAGTCATTTTTCTCAGTTCTCTTAAAGTGTCTCTTTCTCTCTCTGTCTCTGAAAAGATACAGCTAAGCAGCAGTCCGCATTTTAATTACATGGGGAAAAAATTAATTGTGTACAGAACCCCAAAATGAGAAGATGGCCAAGGAACAAGCGTACATGCTGTCGGCACGTGGACTAACTAAGCTGAACCTCAATAGCCCCAAGATAAGACGAAGCCGCCATACACTTACTTTAAAACCTGAACTATAGTCTGGCGAATAAGTTGGGTGGAACTATCTTGCCGAATCGAGTCTAAATTTTGTTGCCATACAATTTGCAATTTTTTGTTGAGCCAACAACAAAAGCCAGCATACCCTTTCACAGAGCACACAAGTATTTATGGCCACAATTAAAGTTAAATGTCGTTTCGTGGGCCGCCAAAAAGTAGGCAGCACATTTTAATGAGCCATGCGCCAAAGGACCTGGCAAACATAATTAAAAGCAGTCCAGGTGAGGCGCAAGGAAAGTTTTTCAGCAGCCGCTCTCCAGTAAACTGCTTATTAAATTGATAATGTTAATATGCCAGCCAGCCCTTGAGATGCTTTAAGTGTTAATGGATTAGGATGAGCTGCAGGAGACGAACACATGAAAGAAACACCTAGAAACAAGGGAAATTTCATTAGACTAATGTGTTGTGTGTCACATCAATGTCAGCCACACTAGTGTGCCAGGCAAATGTGAAAATCCCAAGCAAGCTGATGCAGCTGGCCAGGAGGACATGGCAAACAGGATATAGATCGTATCAAGGGTTGCCAAGGGGAGGGAGGAAAGAAGCTATGCAAGTGTCTTGTCTGTCTTTCAGTCTCCTGCAGCTTGTTGTCACTGCAACATGCCACCGGCACCCGCTCTCTTTTTTGTGTCTCTGTCTCTTGTTGCCCCAGAAATGCATACATCTTCGTCATTTCATTGCAGTTGTCAGCTGAACAATACAATGCAAAATGACAGACCCCCAACCCGACGCACCCTGCCCCGGAATATAATGCATTGTTGTGCACAATTTTTGCTCAGTTTGCAAATAGAATGAAAAATTAGATTTGCATTCAGCTGATATCGCATAATTATGTGTCTTGTTTTTCTGTTAGATAGCGACTTAACTCCATATATGTGTTGAAATATTTGAAGATTATCCCAATCCCAAGTGCTTAATTGTTGCGTTAAATGCAATGAATTCAATGAAAAAAGTGAACAAGGTTAGAAACCGTGAAGGAATTGAAGCACCTAGATTCGAAATCACTCAACAAGTCCTTAAACTTAATATAAAGCAAATTAAAGGAAAAAATTAACTACTCAGTGTTGCATAAATATACCTTAGAAATTACCTAGCAAACGCTGTAGAGCAGGTCGAGTATATCATTTCCTCATACTTGGTTTTTTCCTAACACCCCCAATATCTGAAGTTATGGCTCAAAACCCGCTTTTTGCAATTTTCCTCATATTAGTTGATAAAACAAATGGGGGGTGTAGATTTCAAAGGCAAAAACAAAGCCTAAACTTTCATAATTTTATTTTAATACTATTTCAATTTTGGACTTACCTCTAGAATACAACTGAACTCTCACTCCAGGACAAAGTGTCTTGTATAACGTTTATTTCATATGAAATGATTTCATAACTACAGCAGAAATATTTAATATCGCTTTTATTATCCTGCATAATTTTCAAACAATTATTTGTTCAACATGAATTGCAAAATATTTAAATTAACTGCGTCTTCATTTTTATCATTAAGCTAAACGAAATTCTGAAATTTTATGTTAAGGACAAATGCATTTTACCGTATAAAAAATGTTTAAAATACGGGGCAGACTGAGTGATACAGCAAAGAGTTGATTCATTAAATTTTTTCAGTGTTTCTGAGGTGGACCAACAAGAATTAACAAAAGTCCAGTGCGATTTTCTTTCAAAATCTCAATTCTTCACACAAAACATAGAAAGGCGAATTGCCACATTATGGCTCCAAAAACAAGCAATATTTCGAAAATTTATTTAAATCCACATTTCAAAAGCGGTTTCCGTAAACACAGACTGTTTACATAAAATTATTCAACAAAATTTGTCAACGAATCGGTTGCCATGTCTAACACGTCAGACTTCGATTACGGTTATATTTGATAGCAAACGGAAATGGGACGCTCGTCCGATTGCTGCACAAGTTAAAACGAGAGCGTAAGTTAAAGTCGGCTCTAACCGACTTCGATATACCCGTTACTCATGAAAAAACATGTTTAACAGTGTTCCTGCGTTCCTTAGGGTGACCATCCGAAAAGTATGCAACATTTTTTTGGGTGTGTAGCGTGGGGGGGGGCTTCGTTCACTTTTTTGCTCATAACTTGAGAACCGTTCATCCGATCTTTATCATTTCCTGGGCACATCGATTGATTTTGCTAATGAGTTTATAAGTTTTTAAACGAACCGCTCAATTAAGGCAGCAGGAAAAAAGTCCCAAATATAGAAAATGAAATAAGGCCCCAAATTTGGGTTGGTATTTCATAATTAAACAATACCCCAATTTGAATTATGAAATAAAGTCCAAAAAATATTAACAAAGGCCCCAAGTTTGGGATGTTCTTTTATTTGAAATAATACCCCAATTATAAAAATTTTAAATACAAATATCGCGCGACTGTTTTGTGTCAAATTTTCAAAATGCAAATGACTTAATGCAAAATAATCAGTTTTGCAGGGCTTGGAAAACGTAAAGAGCTAGTGTAAAGTGATTTTTAATTGGTTCATAGTCTTTTACTAATCGCGTTTTCACAAAAGTTATTCACAGCTGAAATCCAGAAAATATGAACATATATATGTAAAATGCATGAAAAATATTAAATTAAAATTAAATTAAAAAACACATGAAATTTCAAAGCAAAATGAATATAGCACTGTATCATTTTAAAGCAAATGGGCTGGTTCTCTTGTTACGTTAGTTTACTTTTATTAAATTTTCATTTCTTGGTTAAAGCCAGCAGCAAATTAATTTAAATGAAAAATTTTCTTTTGTATTTTTATTGTTTTAACCAAAGGCTGTGAACAACTCAGTTGAAAGCATTTTGTATCTGAGGGATGGTTTAATATTATTTTTCTCTTTTACACGATCAGCTGAGTTGGTACTAGCATAATTTGAAGTTCACAACCAAAACAAAGAAGTGACCTACTTGTGCCTGGAGAGAACTAATACCGTTTCTTCCTCTCTTTTGCTTTGGGACAGGAGCAAGCTTTTGCACAGATACGGTGCTTAAGACTCACTATAGTCCGCGCTCGAAAGCTTGGTTATGTTCTCCAGCCACAGTAGTTGTTTTCGGTTTTTAAATGTGGTGCTGGGCTGCAATCACTTGTATTCACTGTACTTCGTTTTCTATGTGCGTTTGGTTCGTTTTGTTCTTTTTCCAATTGCACTTTACACTGGTCCATGCCATGGATAACCTTTGCGAGAGCGATGGGACTTTTTCTTTCACTTATTACACTTTTCTTCTGCCAAGCTGATTTTAACAAAATTAACAAAAAAAAATTAACACTACTTTGCAGATCGCTATTTGGGGTTAATTTTCTGCCACCTAAGGCCTACGCGCACATTCTTTGTCTGCTTTTCTTGTATTTTCTTGGTGATGCTGCTACGTCTCTTGGATGTTAAGCTTTTCTCTCCTCCCGCTCTGGACAAAGGTGGATAAAGCACAGCTGTAGAGAGGCAAAAATTCCCTGGACTGGAATTAAATTTGAAGTGGAACCAAAAATCTGTCAGGCCATGGAAATTTGTTTTTGACGTTAGCGATCTGGATTACCTTTTCTTGCAAGGGACGTATGCGAGCGATTCACAAAGTCAGCTTTGCTGCAACCCACAGTCTGGATTTCCACCCTCGTCTTCTCAAAACCAATTGGGGTTTTTTTTTTGACGACTTTCTTAATGTCGGTTAGTTGGTGGAGCCTCGTCTAGGTTCAGACAGCTCTTGCAGCCTGTGGCTGCACACAGCAATCTTGGGCTAGGTGGAAAATGCACATGTCACCATTTTAAGGCTAAAAAGTATTATTCCACAAAATTTATCAAATAAGCAGGTCGCCAATGTCTCAATTCGAGATAAAATGACAAACTTTTGGCAAAAAACTTTATGATGGCTGGATTTCATCCAGATTAAAATTATAGGAAAAGGTGCTAAATTCCAATTTCTTCTCTGGTTAAGATTTTCACGTCCGACTCTGGCCAATGTTTAAACAGGAAAGAACGCTAGTTCCATAACCAAGCTTGCCGAAACCTACGCTTGCGAGAATTTTTGACATTTCTTCTGTCAGTGTGCAGCGTTGCTTATCTGTCGCGCTCTCTGCCCAGAGTTGAGGTTCGATTAGGTGGGTGTCTCTACTAAACATCGCACAGTCAATCGCGCGCTAATTCAAATCTGGATCTGCCTAGTGTAATTTTACTTTAATAAAGTATGTTTTCTGCTTCCATTATTTACTTCATTTTACTATAATTTATTCTTATTTCTTAGCTTTATTAACATCTACATTTCTTTCTACAGTATAGTTTTATTAATAAACATTTTGCCCCCAATGTACAACACAAAGAAAACACGATTTTTTACTTGATACAAAACCAAAAGTTTACAAAATGTTTACATACAGAAAGAAACAGCGTCAGTCAGCTGCGGTGTTTGAAACTGAGTCTATTTTCTTATTGCTAAGGTCAAGTAGGTGTCTGTATATGCGAGGTCTCAAGTGCATAAGTGTCTGCATATGTGAGCGCAATTTTCTGTGTCCGCTTTGAAGTTCATCCTAGTGGGCGTTCTGATTATGTACAACATTTCTAAAGTAAACCGTTTGATATATTTTTGTTCTTGGTATAATATGCTCACATTTGAGAAATCACCTGTATACCTGTTCTCAGCACAGTGGGCCGCAAGTGCTGTTTTTTGGATTGTTGTCTCGTCTCGTCGTTTTATATCAGACTTGTGTCCTGATAGTCTAGTTATACCCTGTTCCCATTAAAAATGGGAAAAAGGGGATCATGAAGTTGTGCAAATGTATGTAACAGGGAGAATGAAGCACCTCCGACCTCAAAGACTGTAATAGATAGAGCCACAAATTTTGGCATGCATACAGGTGTATACTGTACCCACATCGAGTTTGTTTCAGATTTGGAAAATTCCTCCTCCATCTTCTTCTAACCGCGAAAAACTGTCAGAGCTACAATTTTTATGTTTGAACCTAGTACCTTAATATATACTCAGTGAGGCCCAACATCTATCTATTCTGTGTACCACAATGAGATCCGAGCAAAAACACCGAAAATATGTACATAAGTGCGCCTACCCATTTATTGAAATAAATGTTAAAATAAAAGGAATTCAAAGCTAAAGGAACCACATTACTTGGGACAGGGTATTTTGCTGTCGGGGCACTCGACCGCAACACTCTTACTTGTTTTTAATTTCGATTTTGTCGTGCCAATATATACCTTATCGCATACAGTGGATCCGTTTCCGGCACAAGGGATTTTGTAGATCAAGTTACTTTTTTCCTGCTTCGGTATTTTGCTCTTTGTATTAAAAAAAAATATTTTATTTGTGAGAATCGGCTTATGAGCTATGGCCACCCTGTCTTTGTTGTAGCAATCTGAACGAATCAGATGATCGGAAAAAGATGGTATGTAGAAAACCGATTTGTATATCTTAGGTGTTATTTCTTTTGGTGCACTATTCTGGGTTTTACTCTTCTTTAATAGGCCAAATATTGTGTGTGAGGGAAAATTGTTTGATTTGAGAATTTTGGTTATTCGTTTTTTGTTGTTTTTATGGAAAATGGGATCACTCACTTCCAAGACTTTTATAATGAAATATTGTGCTGTGTTGATTATGCTCTTTTTGGGGTGCTTAGAGTGATAAGTTGGCTCTATATATTTTTGGGAGGCCGTAGATCCTAGGTAAATTCTATAGGAGTAATAACAAAAAAAGAGAAATACGGAATTTCGACCAGCACAGCTTAACCACCTAGGATTTACGGCCTCCCAAAAATACATAAAGACAACTTCCCACTACGACCGATTTGCTCTATGACTAACTCACCTTCTTAACACCTACGCAAATACATGACGAACATATTAGGCAATTTGACCAAAGATTCCAAATATAAAGTCAAGAACACTATAGAGTTTAAGGATCGGATTAACAGCGATTTATTTGCAATAGTGAAAGAGGACGACATTGACGAAATACTAAAAAACTTAACAATTACCATGAAGAAATAAAGTTCACGATGGAATTAGAAATTTTAAATTTTTGCTAAACATCGGACTGGAATTCAACAACAACCGTAAAAGCTGTTGCTTTTGTTACAACTACAACAAAATAAATTTCCAAATTTAATTCAACCCATTCGAATCTATCGAATGAAAAATCCCCTCATTTCATCCTGGAGTTATGTAATAATATCAAAATTTTACCAGAATCCCATTTTTGTTTAATGAAAGTTCTTGGCTTTGTCTGTCCCTCTGGTTAGACTTTTCCTTGAAATGCGCGCCTTTCCATAAATTCCAGCAAGATTGCTTCATCGTTCGGCCATTTTAAATAAGGCCATAAAGATCCATTTTTAGTAAGGATTTCGTTTATCCATTCGAAACCGTCATAACAAGTAATACATATTGCTTCAGTTATAATCTGCACTTTAATCATTTTAAAGTTTGGCACGTCCGCACACTAACTAAGTAAAAACATATTCGAGCACACGTGTTCCGGCTGGGCTCTGGAAACCAAACCAATTGAAAATCCAAACTAAACCAAAACTGACCGTCGCTACCAACAGAAGCGCCTACCTAAGGAGAAGGACGAGAGCTGGGTAGTTGTTATGGAGCTACGTGCACGTGTTTCTGTCAGCCTGTGCCCGCTGGCCAAGCATCAAATGCTGCTGCTGTTGCTGTTGCTGCTGTTCACTGACTAGGAAATTCATGGCCACTTAAATGCTGTAAAATAGACCAAACTGCCGGCACTAAAAAGCAAAAGTTGCGCTACCGAAAGTTTACTTTGGTTTCGGTCTCATCACACGGACACACACACACCACCACCTTGCCCGCTTTTATTGCTCATCTTTGCCAGCTTTCCTTCCCATTTTGATATTTTTTTTGGGTCACTCGTAAAAATCATAAAAGTTAAAGTTGAACTTTTTCTACCTCAGCGATGCAAGCGGTAAATCAGTTTTTATTGTGCATAAATTAAAAATGTTCAATTAAAGGCATCTCCTCTTGGCCCCGTAGAATTTTCGGGGCCAAAGTTTGTGGCTTTGATGAAACCATTCGCTGGGAAAAAATTTGTCCACTTGCCCACATATGTTATAAAAAAAACTCCAAAGCTTGTGCAGGAATTATTTATGCGTTTGTTGGACATTAATGCGTAATTATTGTTGATAATTAAGACAATAAAAGCCACTGAAAATACAATTTTTTTTGGTTCATTTGTTTTCACTGGTATTTGCATTTTAACCAGGGCTGCAACAGCTGAGCAAGACTAGAGAGTCAACCATATAGAGATTTCCATCGATTCTTTGATAAAAATTGTCTATGAAAATACCTCCTGCATTAGCATAATCCAATGCCAATTGAAGGCAGAAACAAAAAATACTTATGTACCTACCACAGTTTAGATTGTTTAGATTTTATTGAACGATTCCGAGGTACTTTGATTTTTATACCCGTTACTCGTAGAGTAAAAAGGGTATACTAAAGTCGTGCAAATGTATGTAACAGGCAGAAGGAATCATCTCCGACCATATAAAGTATATATATTCTTGATCAGCATCAACAGCCGAGTCGATATAGCCATGTCCGTCTGTCCGTCTGTCCGTCTGTCTGTATGAACACCTAGATCTCAGAGATGGTAAGAGATAGAGCTTGGACATGTGTGGGACAAATGCTTCTTTTATCTGCACGCAGATCAATTTTTTTTTAAATTTTGCCCCGCCCCCTAATTAGTAAAATGAAGCCGAAGAAATGATCAAGATCGGATATACGGTTCTCAAGTTATGAGCAAAAAAGTGCTACAAGCCACCCCGCTAACCCCCCCTCCCACCATACAAAAATGTTGCATACTTTTCGGATGGTCACCCTAAGGAACGCGGGAACACTGTTAAACATGTTTTTTCATGAGTAACGGGTATATCGAAGTCGGTTAGAGCCAACTTTAACTTACGCTCTCGTTTTTTATTGTCTCTATGTTATTACATATTCATTTGGCTCTCACACAGTTCTACAGAGTACTGTTTTCGCATTTGGTCCCTTCCTTGGTATTAAGATCGAAACTTAATCAACTGATTTTTAACGAGAAAGTCCCAATATTGATTGTATTGACTTTCAGGCTGTACGAAATTAAGGCTGTTATCAAGTAGTCAACACGGAACCCGAACTAGAATCGTATAAGTCGCGCGTTCGCTGTTGTCTTCCGCAAAGGTATAGTCACGCTTAAAGTTATAGAGCAACAAAATCATTTGAGTTCCCTCTACTCTTCCCCCCTGAGAGAAAGTTGTGTGAGCTGCGAATGATTTCCTGTTTGTTTTCCTAGCGAATAACCATCACGCCAAGCTTATATCTAAGCGTAGTGCAACAACAACAACGTCATAAGTGTTCTCTTTACTCTTTCTCTCCGAGTTAAGGTTTTTTGAGCATCAGACAGCTCGGTTCCCCTTTTTATACCCTTGCAAAGGGTATTATAATTTTGCCCAGAAGTTTGCAACGCATAGAAATATTTATTTCCGACCCTATAAACTATATATATTCTTGATCAGGGCGACGAGCTGAGTCGATTGAGCTTTGTCCGTCCGTCTGTCCGTCTGTCTGTCCGTCTGTCCGTCTGTCCGTCTGTCTGTCTGTCCGTCTGTCTGTTTCTACGCAAACTAGTCTCTCAGTTTTAAAGCTATCGAGCTGAAACTTTGCACAGAGTCTTCTTTTTACTGCACACTGATAATATGTCGGAACCGACCGGATCGGATGACTATATCTTATAGCTGCCATAGGAACTATCGGTTGAAAAGTGGGTTTTTGTGAGAAAACTTTTTTGTTTTTAATGTAAACGCCTTCCGCTTCGGCAATTATTAGTTTTATACGCTTTTACTCAGATTTGGAAGTTTTGGTCAAAATCGGATGACTATATCTTATAGCTGCCATAGAAACTATCGGTCAAAAAGTGGGTTTTATCAGAAAAATGGTTTGTTTTAATGCTGACGTTCGTAAACTCTGTGGTATTAAAACATTTGCAAGGGTATTTAAACTTCGGCAAAGACGAAGTTAGCTTGGCCTTCTCGTTTTAATTTTTGAAGGTTGGGTCTTTTTGCTAGACTAAGTTTTTTGAAAAAATCCAATTAAAAAAAAGATTTTCAAAAATTTTTTAAAAGGTCTTTTTAATTCTGAACATTTGAAAGCGAGAAGGCCAATCTAACTTCGTCTTTGCTAAAGTTCTTACACCCTAGCAAATGTTTTAATAAATCAGAGTTTACGAACGTCAGCATTAAAACAAACAATTTTTCTAAATAAAACCCACTTTTCGAACGATAGTTCCTATGACAGCTATAAGATATAGTCATCCGATCCGGTCATATTAGCAGTGTGCAAAGTTTCAGCTCGATAGCTTTAAGACTGAGAGACTAGTATTCGTAGAAACAGACAGACAGACGGACAGACAGACGGACGGACAAAGCTCAATCGACTCAGCTCGTCGCCCTGATCAAGAATATATATAGTTTATAGGGTCGGATATGAATATTTCTGTGCGTTGCAAACTTCTGGGCAAAATTATAATACCTATTGCAAATCTGAAAATTGATCTGCGTACGGTATATACCTATGTATAGGCAAAAATTTGTATCTCTATCTCTCATACAATATATATACTTTATAGGGTTGGAAATGCTTCCTTCTCCCTGTTACATACGCAACTTCATGATCCCCTTTTACCCATTTTCAGTGGGTACAGGGTATAAAAAATGAATATTTGTTGGTCGAAAATTTTTACAAATTCGTGGTCTTTTGACCATTTAGTGCCCATTTCTCCAACTTGGAAACCTTCCGCAAGACTCCAACCAATCCCCAAAGTTTCATGACAGTCGGATGAACGGTTTAGGCAGGCATAAGGGACAGACAGACAGAGAGCTAGCACAAGCCAACAAAATTTCCACTTTTGTGGTGCCCAGCCTTCTCGATGCCAATGAATTCCTTTATGGTCCTAGGCCATTTGAAAATGAGATAACAATTTTTGACAATTTTTTGCAATTTTTCAGTCCACTGTAGATAAAATATAGTAGTCTAATGATTTGGGCCATAGCCATTCTGCGTTCATTAAGACCAACATCATCAAAATCGGTTCAGTTAATCTTGAGAAAGCTGCGAACCAATTTGAAAAACGTGGTTTCGAGCAAAAAACACTTGTAAATTTTCAACAAGGTTTTCGATAAAAACAAAAAAATATTTTTTAATAGCAATTGGGTGTTAGCTTCTACCGAGGAGTCTCTTGGGCAATGTGTTGCCGCCCCTGGTCTACACATTTTTGGTCGCCACTTCTGTTATTTTTCTTTCGCCTACATGATTTAGTGTAGCTTTTTGATCCATAAGGATAACATGTACAATCCAGCAAAGACTTACTTATCCATGGGAGCTCATGCATTAAGGGATTCATTGAGATGTGAGATTCGTTGCCTACTTTTAAAGTTCCTTAAATCTTGCTGCTGGTAATGCTCCTGTGCCTTATTGCAGGAACGGGAAGACAACCGGCCGGTATAGCAATTATTTTGTTTTTCAATAGAGAGCTTTGCTCTTGGAAGAGTACTATACTATTTCGTACCTTGATTAAACAAACAAAATTACTTTTGCTCTTCTCGGAAAACTCATGGAATGAGCTCTTTTACCAGAGGTGTTCAGAATCAGTTTACGGCCGCGTGGACACAACAAGAACAACAAAAAATAAACGAGAAGGCCAAGCTAACTTCGTCTTTGCCGAAGTTTAAATACCCTTGCAAATGTTTTAATACCACAGAGTTTACGAACGTCAGCATTAAAACAAACCATTTTTCTGATAAAACCCACTTTTTGACCGATAGTTTCTATGGCAGCTATAAGATATAGTCATCCGATTTTGACAAAAACTTCCAAATCTGTGTAAAAGCGTATAAGACTAATAATTGGCGAAGCGGAAGGCGTTTACATTAAAAACAAAAAAGTTTTCTCACAAAGACCCACTTTTCGACCGATAGTTCCTATGGCAGCTATAAGATATAGTCATCCGATTTTTACAAAAACTTTCTAATCTATGTAAAAGCGTATAAAACTAATAATTTACGAAGCGGAAGGCGTTTGCATTAAAAACAAAAAAG
Source organism: Lordiphosa clarofinis (assembly GCA_018904275.1). NCBI lineage: Eukaryota > Metazoa > Arthropoda > Insecta > Diptera > Drosophilidae > Lordiphosa > Lordiphosa clarofinis. The sequence continues at coordinate 319,958 of JAEIGQ010000087.1, forward strand.
TTTTCTCACGAAGACCCACTTTTCGACCGATAGTTCCTATGGCAGCTATAAGATATAGTCATCCGATTTTGACAAAAACTTCCAAATCTGTGTAAAAGCGTATAAAACTAATAATTGTCGTAGCGGAAGGCGTTTACATTAAAAACAAAAAAGTTTTCTCACAAAAACCCACTTTTCGACCAATAGTTCCTATGGCAGCTATAAGATATAGTCATCCGATTTTGACCAAAACTTCCAAATCTGAGTAAAAGCGTATAAAACTAATAATTGCCGAAGCGGAAGGCGTTTACATTAAAAACAAAAAAGTTTTCTCACAAAAACCCACTTTTCAACCGATAGTTCCTATGGCAGCTATAAGATATAGTCATCCGATCCGGTCGGTTCCGACATATTATCAGTGTGCAGTAAAAAGAAGACTCTGTGCAAAGTTTCAGCTCGATAGCTTTAAAACTGAGAGACTAGTTTGCGTAGAAACAGACAGACGGACAGACAGACAGACGGACAGACGGACAGACAGACGGACGGACAAAGCTCAATCGACTCAGCTCGTCGCCCTGATCAAGAATATATATAGTTTATAGGGTCGGAAATAAATATTTCTATGCGTTGCAAACTTCTGGGCAAAATTATAATACCCTTTGCAAGGGTATAAAAAAATATATGCAAAAACCGCATCTTTTCCAAACGTTTTGCTTGCCTGAACATATCGGTAGCTTGAAAATTGAGTTATGTATTCTCAAAAATATCAGTATGGAAAATTTGTCAAACTCTGTACTCTGTACCGAAGGTACATAGAGTATATTAAGTTTGTGCAAAAGTATGTAACAGGGAGAAGGAATCATTTCCGACTTTATAAAGTATATATATTCTTGATCAGCATCAACAGCCGAGTCGATATAGCCATGTCCGTTTGTCCGTCTGTCTGTCTGTCCGTCCGTCTGTCCGTCCGTCCGTATGAACAAACAGATCTCGGAGATGGTAAGAGATAGAGGTTTGACATGTATGGGACAAATGTTTCTTATAGCTGCAGGCAGATCAAGTTTATTTTCAATTTTTGCCACGCCCCCTCCTGCCCCCGCAATTCGGAAAAAACGTTATATCTCCCACAGTTTTGAAGATAGACGTTTCGTACCTTCTAGAGATAGTTAGTAATTAGCAAAATGTATCGATTTGCCGAAGAAATGATAAAGATCAAATTAGCGGTTCTCAAGTACTGAGCAAAAAAGTACTTCGCCCTTGCCCCACCCCCTCCCACCCATTCACAATTAACACCACACAATCTTAGAGAGAGAGAAAAAGAGAGAGAGACTTTGAGATGAGCGCAGCACCAGCATTGCATTCAGCTTCTACTCCAGGTACAGAGTATGTTATAGTCGGGCTTGATCGACTTTCTCACTTGTTTTTGATTCTTAATTTGCACAAACATCCTTTTTGAATTATTGAATAAAATTTTAGGACAAAGAAAAGAACGCTTTGGGTTTGAAGCTTACAGAGGGGTAAGCTTCTCTCATAATAAGCTCCCTTTGGGCCAATTATCATCATGCCAGAAAAATACTTTTTTGTATGGCAGCCCCATGTAGAGATATCTCCAATAGGGTGTCCCAAAAAAAATTTTTTTTTTATTTTCACGGGTGCACCGGCATTTTCTGAAAGCTAATGGAGTAAAGTATTTTTGAGATTTTTTTCAGATTTTTCGAAAGACGTTTAGAGGTCGCACAAATCGAATTTTTCCCCAAAAATCGGGTTTTCCGTATTGCTTTCCAATTTTAATTATAACTTGGTTAATAACCACGATTTTCTTCGTTTTCAAATCAAAATTTTGAAGAAAAATTTCCAAATTTTACTTTTTTGAGCAAAAACAGTTGATTTTAGCTTTGCATTTGCTTGTTTAGGTACCATATACTAAATTTTTTTGAAAATTTTTCATAAATTTTGTAAAAAACGCACTATAACTTTTAAAATTTCTATGAAAATTGAAAAACTAGTGATGCAGTTTAAAAGATGGTTAAATTTTTAAAAAACTCATACTTCAAAGTTGAAATTAGCTTTTACCGTTCCAGAGTTATACTTTTTTAAAGCTGTGTACCCATTGCATGAAACTAATAATATTGTGAGCTTTTTGCCTGGTTTGCAACGGATTTGCTTCAAACTTTGAATCGTGATGTTTTTTTTCCAACTGAGTTTTCAGATTCACCACGGAAGCCTTGCTTCGCGTTTTAAATGAAATTTTGTATCAGCAATTCATTTCAAACAACATTTACCGTTTGGGTATTACAAGCTTCCGAAAAATTATACAATTAATCTTATGAGTAAAATTTGTCATTGCTTCCAAAAAAAAAAGTTAAATTGAAATAAAAATTGTCTTTGGTGGACCAACCGTGCTACAAGATGTCCTGAACTAAAGTATTCAAATGATATGGCCTGTTTTTCTGCTGCTTATGAAGCACTTTACTCATTTATTACTTGATTTTAGTGAAGCTGGGTTTAGCCCAAATGGTCAATGTTGTTCTTAGGCAATTTCTAGTAAAAGACTAGGTCTTCGATGGCAGAACTGAAAACGCACATCTGTATTTTTTTAGATCTGGCTTACTCCCTGTATGAATTTATTTAAGGGAGAGCTTAAGAATTGTACTCCATATCGCGGTATTTTGGCCGTCGAGTACCATCTCTTAGGGGCATGCAAACGCCCATTATACCTTCATAAAAATTGATTTTAATTTTTAAAGATATTCAAGAAGTAAGGCTTACCTTCTTCTGACCGATTGCACGATTGAAGTGAATTTTTTATAATGCGTTCCCAATGAGCTATATAATGCTTTAAAAGAGTATAACTCTAGAACGGTAAAAGCAAATTTCAACTTTTAAAATTCAGTTTCTTAAAAATTAAACTATCTTTTAAACTGCTTCACTAGTTTTTTCAATTCTCATAGAAAATTTAAAAGTCATAATGCGTTCTTTGTAAAATGCATGAAAAATTTACTAAAAAATGTAATAAGTAGTGCCACAAAAAGTTAGAGCAAAGCCAAAACTTATGGTTTATGCTCATGAAAGTAAAATTTGGGCAATTCTCCATAAAATGTTGATTTGAAAACTAAGAATTCGTGGATGTTGACCAAGTTAAAGGTAAAATTGGAAAACAATACGGAAAACCCGATTTTTGGGGGAAAATTCGATTTGTGCGACCTCTAAACGTCTTTCGAAAAATCTGAAAAAAAATCTCAAAATTACTTTACGCTAGAAGCTTTCAGAAAATGCCGGTGCCCCAAAAAAATTTTTTTTTTGGGACACCCTAATCTCCAAGGGCGGTGTCAAACTATATTAAATGAAACTTCTTCCAAAAATCACCTAAACCGTCGTATTTCGGCACAAGTTTTATATTTTCGTCAATTGTGCTCACTGCTATAAGTAATTTGTCTTAAAATTTAACTTTTTTGTCTTAAGTGTGTTTCTGCTTCAGTCTCAAGCGCTTGACAATTGAGACTCTAATTTTGGCGCCTAACTCTTAACGATTTACACACAGATATTAATATAATTATTATTTATTTCAACAGACAAGTTGGAAAGAAGTTTTCGACATCTTTACAAATAATTGCTTTCAAATGGCATAGAACAGGCTTATTAGTTCAATCCCCATGCAATTTTTGTGACAATTTTAGTAGTTAACAGCCCTGACTCTACTGAACCATGAACAATATTGAATAATCAGTTGCCACACATTATATGCTTATAATGGACATTATTAATCCTCGCCTTTTTTATGATGGTTTATTTTTGTTCATTAAATGTGTTAAGTATAAATATTGATGGTATTTTTGGTATTAAATTTTAATGTAATGAAAGCAGCTGCAGGACATAAAAAACACAGAAAAAACAAAATGCTGCGCTTGGTTGTGCGTAAATAAACTACAGAATGCACATAAAAAATATTTAAATATAAATTATGACACATTTTCGGTTATTTCTATTTAAACAAAAATATTTCAGCGCTTGACAGGTTTGGACCAAGACACAACAAGGCTTTCAGGCCAGGCCATCATCTAACACAAACTGTAAGCTTGAAATTCCCGTCAGGCAGGCAGTCAGTCAAACTCAGGTCCCCGGGCAATGAAAATCAATTTCTTTCCAAAAAGCAAAAGCGAGAAGATAGTTAAGAGACACATGCCAAGGCGCACGCCAAAGTGCATGACAGCGAATTGGAAACGGCAGCTGATGGAATCAGTTGAGGAATCAGCAGTGAGCACGGAATGGAATGCCTTCATGCCATGCAAATAGCTTTAAATGCATTTGACGATGCTGTGATTTGATTTCGATATCCCCGGCTGTCTGTGTTGACTTTCAATTTCTGTTCCCGGGCGGCGAACTTTTTCCACGATTTATCTTCTCTCTTTTTTTTTTTGATTATAATTCCCCTGGAAACGACAGAATTTCGATTGGATGCAATTTCCCCTTTTGGGTTATCCTTGAGCCTCCTGGCTGATTGCAGTAGATATCAATTTTGTTTTTTTTTTTTTCAGGCGCATGATGTTAGGTCTCAACTTTGTCACTTCAGGAAAAGGGAGAAAATAAAAACCCTTGTTAATTTCCAGCAGCTCACGCAATAAAGCAAACCCAAGCAGAGCATCACGTGCGCATTTAAGTTGCAAGTTACAACGGCAACGTGAGGAACACACAGATACACCACACACATACACGACTAGTTAGCTCATGTCAGTGTACATTTTACACACAGCGAAACCTGACGCCGCATACCAACTAAGCGAGAACAGTTCTCATCTCAGCACCCCGCTCCGCTCCGCACCGCTCCAGGACGTTCTTTTGCATTTTGCGGTTGATTTTCGCGCGCGCGTGTGCAGTAAAAAGATATACCTAGGCGAAGAACGGAAGCCGTGGCAAGTTTTTGGCGTCTACATGGCACCACGGAATAACCAGACAAACGCAAAGGCGACAGCGGGAAGCCAACTGAGGAACAGGCAGCGCTGCATAATCAGGCAAAGGCGCTGCCAGCCCAACAAAAACAACGACCGACTACAACAACAGCAACGGCCACATTTATCAAATGAAATGCACGTGCCAAGCGTTTGCCTGGGATGCTTCCGTGTGCCGTGCTCGATAAGCTGAGCAGGAGAGTCATAGATATTGCTGTGTGAGTGGGGCCGAGGGCGGAGCAAGATGTTCCGCAACTCGTAGTTATGACAACCTCTTAAATCCTAAATAAACAACATGCTTGAGCAAAATGCTCTTATCTTATAGGGAAATCAGCACAATTGGAGTTATAATGTCATTAGGGTTCAAATTAAAGTTCCTGAGACTTAAATTTACTTATTTGCTAAGAGTCTCCTCAGTTTTTTAAGCAGAATGATTGCTCTCGATTCAGCAAAAGAACGAGAGAGTAGTTATAAGCAAAAGAAAGTTCACTTCTGCAGCGCTGCATTCAGCTGTATGAGTATACACCAGTGATGCCCAAACTCACACTATCATGATTTGCGCTAGTATGCGTAGCAGCGAAACACAAAGTAAACTTCATGACGTCAAACATTAGCAGCTAGCAAACAAACAAAGGCCTCGTTAGAAAAGAAACAGCCAATGGCTCGCGTCGTGAGAGAGCAAACCGCCGAGCGTGCTATTTTTAAATCACAAGTATTCTCCCTCTCTATAACTGCGTCGGCCGCGACGCCGGCAGAATTATGAGTTTCTATCCCATAGGATAGACTCTTGCCATTTTGGGCACCACTGGTATACACTTTTGCAAGTACAGAGTATATACAAATCTTAGTTGACCGATTTACTTGTTTTTCAATCAAATTCCAATTTTGTTGATTTCTGCAATTTATCAGCCATATTATCCCAAGAATATATATAGTTTAAAGGGTCAGAAATGGGCAAAATAATAATACCCTTTGCAAAGGTATAAAAAATCATGGGTAGCATCAGTAACCCCAGAAACGTCTAAATTTTCATAAAATTATGGCAAAATTTTTAAACTTTATCGTCTGAGGTCGGAGCATTGTAATTCAAACCACTTTAGCATGTAGCCTAAAGGTTTTTTTATTTTCACAAATTTTGTTGAATTTAAATAACCTGGATGGACAAAGTTACAGCCGGCTAACCCAAAAACTTTTTAAACATTTTGGCAGGGAATCTAGATTGACACACAAAATGTGTATAGGGATTATTAAAAGACTACGTGATCTAACATAGAACTTACAGTAATTGTCAAGCAAATGTACAATAACCTTCAGACAGTACTAGTTAAACAAACGCGTTGCGATTTTATAAATTGTTCTTTATTTTTATATATTTAGCCCTCACAAAGTAATGAAGTATCCCTCGCAAAAATAATAACGGCTCACATCTCAATGTGAATTAAGCCAGCTGTCAGTTGCAGTGCATAATTATAATGAGTAAAGTTTTTTCCTTGCTTTCCAATGAATTAACCCCCTGCTCCAGCAGGTGTGTCATCCAGGTTGCTTAAGATTATGGGTGGATGAGACTCCAGAATCCATAGTCGGTTGGCTTGGACTGATTACACAAATACTCGCATTGCGTGGAGCTGTCGGATAAACTTTTCCCCTCTCTCGCACACACATAAATTGCATTCTGCTGTCGTCGAAGTTTCTGCACCTTGCAACCAAATGGCAACCAAAGTGGCTGCATCCTTGTCATTGTTGTTGTTGCTGCCTGAGCTGCTTAAGTGCCATGCATTCAGATTGAGTTGTTTTCCTTGTAGTCATCGTGTGGGTGCTCTGGCACTTGAGAAAATCGATGATGTCCTCTCGGGTGCCTTTTGTTTTCGCAGCCGCACTTCAACTTGAAAATGTTTTGATAAACTATAGCCTGGCTATGCAAAGGACCTTAAGGAAAACTTTAAGCCCTTCGCTGACACTGGCAAACAGCATCTGCAGTAACAAACACAAGAACTTGCAAAACTTTTGCGCAACTGTCGAAAAACAAGCGAAATGAAATTGGTAAAACAGTTGTCAATATGTCAATCTGAATGAAAACAGAGGAAAAGTTTGCGAAGCGCAGCGAGTAGCCCTTGACACAACTAGCTAAATCAAATTCCACAAAACAAGCTATTGAGCGAGTAACGAGTTGAAAATATGAAGTGGCAACTTTGTATTTGTGGATTTCTGTTGATTTGTTTGGGTAAGTTGAGCCAAGAGAAGTTGATTGAATTCAACCGATTAAAGCGCCCAACTGCAGTCCCAAGAGCAGCGAGCTCGGAAGATACTCGCCACATGTGGCAACGGAATGGACCCAGGGAGATAAGCAGCTGCCAGCGGCCAGCAACTGACAGTAATGGGTTAGCAACAACAACGAGAGCCGAGTTGAAGGCACCTCCTGCGGTGCCCCTGCCCGACTACGTCTATCAGTGCGCCATCAAGCGGCAGGCAAGTAACTGCAACAAGTCTAAGCAACTTGAGTTGCATAATGAGCAACAGTTGGATGTCACAACAATCGAAGTGGGACTGGAAAGGGAAAAGAAAATGGAAGTGGAAAAGAAGAATTAAATTGCAAAAAGATGAATTCAATGAGCTCCCAAAACGCGGTCGAGGAAAGCACCGAAGGTAGAAATAGATCTGGCGTAGTAGCACATCACACATGTTACATTAATTTATTTTTCCTATAGCCATTTCTTGTCAGTTTCATTTCTAAAAAATTTGACCAAATGTCGTCTTAGCTTTTCAAATGAAAAATTCTGTGGCAATAAGGAAAAACAGCACAAACAGCAGTGTGTTTTTTCTACTTTTCAGGAGAGCAATTCTTAATTTTAAATGATTCTGTGAAAAAAGTGGTTGGTCGAAAAGGAAAATATTTATGCAGATTGGAAGCGTTATGCAGTGGCGTTCCGAGGGGGGGGCGGCCCGCCCCTGGCGGCAAATTTTTAGGGGCGGCAATTTTTGAGGGCTGCAAATTTCAGGGGCGGTAAATAATTACAAAATGTATATTGATTATTCTCTTAAATTAAGAAATGGTGGTATTTCTGAAAGTGATTTAGACTTTGCTGTCATTTCAATATGGAGAACGTTGCAAGATTCTGCACTTCAAGATCTAGTAATATAAGAAATATTCATTGAATGCATTTTTGAAAGCTTACGAATCAGTATAAAGGGATTAAAGAGCAGAGGTCTACCATAGACAGAGTCAAACATGCTGCTATATTGATTATGTTCTCAAGGGAGTATGCAGGAGGGTGCAGATTTGTAGTATGCCTTGAAAAGTTCTTATGAAACAAAGGTTGTGTCAACTGATCAATAATTAAACAAAAATTCTTTTTATCAAAAAAAATAACCGCAATTTCCATATTAAAGTCCAAAAATTTCATTCCAATGAGCAAAATCAGAAAGTTGTTTTCAAATATACTTTGTAATCAATACAGAACGAGTTCTTTAATAGTTTGTTACATTAACAAAAAATGTATAGTGTTAATTATAAAAGAATAATTATCAAACAAGAATAAATATTTTCACATTAATTCATCATAGATCGCGTCCATCTATTTCGCGATATTTTCCGAATTTTTGGAGCTTACAATTCTATACTGCCATTGAGTTATGTTTCCAAAAAACGTAGTCCAACTCGTCCAATTATATCAGCCTCCAGTAAAAACCTCTGCAGGCACCCTACAAAGAACGTTTTTTTGGAGTAAAAAACTAATTTCGAAACGCATTTGCCATCAATCTAGAAAACCATGTTCGACCTCAAAACAATTTTTTTTCGGCCCATCGAAGTCAATTTGTATTTAAATTTTGGTTAAGAAGATATGTAAAATACGTTTCCGCGGATTTTGCGAAAAAATTTTTGCCGGCGCACCTTTATTATACATCCCCAAGAATTTTTTCCCATAATGATAGCAACTTTAGCAAAATAATACTACCCTCACAATTAAGGCCTTCGTCATTCCTAATCAAAATCCAGCGTACGTCCCTTTATGTTACAGAGAAGTTTTTGATGGAAAGAATTCGAAAAACTTAATTGTAATTATAGAAAAAAGGTTAAAATTTAGGACTATTCAAGGGGGAAAGGGGGCGGCAAAGTCGACTTCCGCCCCGGGCGGCATAACTACACGGTACGCCACTGGCGTTATGGCTTTAATTATATAAATATTTTTGAAAAAGCAAGTTTTTGTTTTTATAATTGGACTTACAGGCCAAAAATGCTTTAGTGCTGTTTTTCCAAATTTAATTTCAGGATACATACGAGCACATCAATAGTTGTGTTGTTTTTAAATGTCACAATATCTAAACTTTTACTGAATTTATAAACTTCACATTGTAATATTTATTAATTAAACAATATGCAGCTATCTAAAATCATAAGATCAAAATGCAGTTTTTCTATAATGATTTTGGATGTATTTTTACAAAAGGCATTTTTGGCTGTTATTTTTACTGATAGTAACAAAAATTCTAAAAATATTGCTCAAGACCACTGCTTGCCATGCACAAATCTGGATCGACGTTGGGAATGTCATCGATGTTTAAACTTTCGTAAAAATTATTAAGTCATGGATGAATAAGGTGTAGAATGCATAGGAGATCGCGTTTTTATACCCTTGGAGAGGGTATATTAAAATTGTCCGGATGTTTGTAACGCACAGAAGAAAGCATCTCCGACCACATAAAGTATATATATTCTTGATCAGCATGACGAGTTGAGTTGATTTAGCCATGTCCGTCTGTCCGTCCGTCTGTCCGTCCGTCCGTCTGTCCGTCTGTTTCTATGCTATCTCCTCCGTACGTTTTAAAGCTATCTTAACCAAACTTTGCACGAAGTCTTTTGGTACAAATACGCTGCACATTTGTCGGAACCGGCCGGATCGGATGACTATAGCATATAGCTGCCATAGGAACGATCGGTTGAAAAACTAGTTTTTGTGAGAGAAACTTTTTTGTTTTTAGTGCCATCGCTCCCAACGCTCGTATTTATAAGTTTTTAATGATTTCACATAATTTCACCAAGCCTTGTCAAAATCGGACAACTATATAGTATAGCTGCCATACAAAAGATAGGTCTGAAAAAAAGTCTTAGTGAGAAAAACTTTTTTGCCAACGCTCGTATTTATAAGTTTTCAATGATTTCACATAATTTCGATAAGCTTTGTCGAAATCGGACCACTATATAGTATAGCTGCCATACAAACTGTCGGGCATATATCAAGCTCCAAGGGTATATAAACTTCGGTCGAGCCGAAGTTAGCTGGCCTCTATTTTTTTCTTTGGAAATGAGTGACTCCGTAGCCCCTATTTTATCGTCACTTGGGGTAAGTGAACTCATTCCTTTCTTCACTACGTTTAAGACTTCGAACGGTTCTGTTTCGAGCAAAGAGGTTTAGTACTAAATTTTCCCAAAATCATTGCTTGTGTATTGCAGCTATTTGACATCCTTCCAAGCGAACGGCTGTCCGTTAGCATTTGTAAGTTTAATGTAATGTAAAATTGGCTATAAAGCTCCAAAGGGGCCAAGCCAAGCTTCTCTCAATCTCTTGGCGTGTGTGCTTTAAACTTCATAGGAGAAAGGGACCTTCAGTTTAACACCGAATCCGAACGGCAAAGTTTGAGAATTTGCTTTTTCATGGCTAGATACTTCACAGCTGGCGCTAGTAGCTGGTGAAGGTAACCGAATGTGTTAAATCTATTTTTCTTAAGAAAGAAAAAAACTTTTCTTATTGATGTTCAGAAGCGGGATCGAACCCACAACCTCCTGCCCATCAGTCCAGCACACTAACCACTAGGCCACAGACGACCACGTAAGCATTTACCTTTCGGAAAAGAAGCTTCGTTTTCGCGAAGGATCCAAAATCGAAAAAATCAGCAGTTTGCATTTCAGTAACTAGAAAGTGCTTTTTGTACCAACGGTTTGAACGAATTGGTACCAGTCACGTGGATGGTGGATTTCAACGTACGATTTCTTTTTCTTCCTTTCTATTACCGCATGGTCTACATCGCATTCCATATGGGTATGGCCGGGCACCAAAAATTTGCGGATGACTTTGCAGGTAATATGGAAACATGGAATCACTGTAGAAAATAAGCGAGTCTATCAGCCATGTTCTCAATTCCACTTCCACAAAAGTTTTGTGATTTAAAGTCCAAATCTAGTACTAAAAACCGGTTTTAAATCAGAAAAGTTTTGTGAAAGTGGAATTCAGAACATGGCTGTATGCTTTCGTTAATAACCTTGGAGTTTAAGTGCTTAAGTAAGCATGATAATATTTCATTTGTATTTAATTGCCTTTGAAATTACAGCATAATTCAAGTTATGTATTAAACTTTCAGCAAACTGATTTTGGAACAATGACACAATTATAGATGTGTATCTGAAAGTTTAAGAAGTATTTTGGAAAAAAGGCACATTTAGAGTTATGATCCTTAAAATAAAAACATTTAATTAGGAATAAAAGCTTAAGTCCAGATATGCCATCAAGTACACCAAAATATCAATATGAAATAACAGCATAAGTCACAGAGTGTATTTTGGAATAAAAGCACATCTCAGATGTGTAATTTGTTTTGACATAAAATAAAATAGCAATTCTGTCATAATGTAGATTCCGAATACGGAAAAATAACACAACTGAGATATGCTGTTTTGCTTATTATAAACTTAAGCAATCAAGACTTATGTTGTTTTGTTTTACCGTAATATCTTGGTAACCGCTCAGCCGATTGGCGTGAAATTTTGACACAACATGGAAAAGAACCCGAGGAAGCCCTTGGTATTAATATCTCAATTTTGACATAATTCGAGATATGCTGTTATTCCTTATTGCCACAGAATTATGTTTCTAAGGAGAGAAGAGCCAACAGCTTGCCACATGTCAGGCGAGAGACAAATTCGGTCTTGCGTTTTGCTTGCCTTAAAGTTTTATTTGTATTTTCACATCCTGGCAGAGGGTTTCATAAATTTTACAAGCGACTTGCAAGGCACTGGTCGTACACTTGGTTTTGCCAAGAATGCCAAGAATGCCAAATTTTTAATATATTCTTAGTTTAGGGATTTTTACTCTTTAAATAATTAGCTTAATTAGCGACATCACTCTACTAGCTTTGAAAGGTCATTTAAAATGATAATTTCAAGGTTTCCCATACCTGGGCTTAGACACTGCACATTGGGCGGAATGGCTGTTTTTTTGGCAAAAACCCTAATTTTTTTTTTTTAATTTTTATGGTTATAATAATTTTTTTCATTGAGCAATTGTCCCTCCTCATCGAAAATATTTAACTTAAATTTTATTACACAACCGTTATTTAACACCAGCCCTTCAAAGTCAGCTGACTTTGCCACGCTGTATCTGCAAGCGGTCTGATTACAAAATTTGTAAATATTTGACAGTCTCCCATTTTTAAACAGTTTGACGGATTGAAATAATTTAAAATGAAAAATAAACGTGAAGGTGTGTAGAAAAGAGTTGTATATGTGTTAAATTATATAGGCTTTTGTTTCGTTATGTTTTCTATGTTATACATAAATCATAATTTTTACGAATCTAACCTCAATATAGTTGTGTTTCGTGGAGCATATCTAGCAAGATACAGCAGGATTCAAAAAAGTGCATATGTGGTAGTATGCGTTATTATGTATATATTTATGTAGAGTTTAAGACATAAGCGGATTTTTGCGGTTTTTCGATATATTTCAATAAGTGTGAGCGAGGTTTCTATTCGTCGTGCGATTTGCTGAAAGTTTGCTTGGAAATGCGTTGCAACATCAACGCCACTTTCGACTGATGAAAATGCTTTAATGGACATTAAAATGAAAGTAAAGATTTTTTTTGTCAAAGTCAAGAGACTTGTGAATAAAGGCCAAAGAAATGTTCGACGGTGTAGTGGCGCTTGGATAAACAAATTGAAAGGAAAACTTTAAGGAAAAGCCTAAAAGTAGGCAACACCATTCTATATAAAAACGCATCATATGAATTGGCTTTGTTTTAGTAGTGTATTTAGTTGTTGATATTTTAGGAAATTAAAATAACAAAACAATCAATATGAACTAGCTCAACGAACATTAATTAGAAATAAATTCTTTTATAATATAAGAAAATTAATTTCGATAAATCTTTTGATCAGAGTTGACCCAAAAAGAACTCGATAGTTTACAAGTGACGGCTGAGTGACAAGTGCGTGTCACCAGTATTTCCGAGTCGCGGCAAGGTGGCTTTGGACAAGCTTAACTTCCGGCTATTTACTTTGTACCAGCATCCAGAGCACAACGTGAGCGGAAAATTATTACCTTAGAAGAGGATCAACCTCAGAGTGACTTATTTACATCACCGTAACCATACACAAATTGTGCAAATCAATTTACTTATCCATTACACTGCCGCTTAAGTATACTTTCCCCGCAAGGGTCAAAAAGCCGGAGTGAATTATCTTTTTTTTGTGTGCCAACGGATCGTGAAGACCGCCCACACAATAAAAGTGCCAAGCCCCTAAAAATAAAAGGGGAGTGGCCCCTAGGGTTAGCCAAGCTAACCTCCACCCTCGTCCAGAAGGGTGCAAAGGTCAAGCCCCGACCAATCTTTATTTTTCACCATTTGGAAAGGTGATTCTCTGGAGATCGTGCCAAAATCACCTATGCCCTCGAAAAGAGACGAATTCAGATGCACCAAGCAGTGCCTATAGTGACGTCGAGTTGGGAAGACCTTAAACAGCACCCAGAGAGAACTAGCAGACGCTTCAGCTGGATTTTGATTTGATTTAATTGTTTTTTTTTTTTGCAACAAATAAGGCACAAGTGAAAGAAGGAAGATAAGTGGTTAACAAAGAGAGAAGCAGGGAGAATCAACATATTTTGAATTCTATTAATTTTTATTGTGTATTTGGCTTAACACTTTAACCAACAAAAGTACGAACCGAAAAAGTTAATCCAATCACAACCAACCAAAGTTATTGATCATCCCCAAAATCTCGAAACGTGGCCTTCAATGTAAGAGTGGCAAATTCCTAATTATAATCATTGCAGGCTACACCTAAATTACCTTCCAGCTCGTCCGACCGAAAGTACTTTCAGCGCGGAATAGCGGTAAGTCAGATCAGCCTTTTATGGCCCCCTTACTTTTGTTTTGATGTGGATATTTTCTTCGCATCGGCTGTTCGAGTGCCCGAAAAATGTTAAGCAAACGCATAGCCTAAATATAGAACAACCGTTGATCGACCGATGAAGGCTGGCCAGTAGACAAAACAAAGTAAACAAAAGGAAATGCGTTTGCTGGTTGAATTGTTACAATTAGTAGAGTACAGTGCGACCTCGATATGAAGTTTACGCTGTTTACAAATTAGAAGTCTTTAATTGAATAAGAAAATTTAAAACGCCTTTATACACTGAGAAAAACAAAATGAATAAGTCACCCTATGCGAAATACTTGATCTACCCACACAATTAATTTTTGATAACCAACTTTCTTTCTACATTAATACCAAGCTAGAGTACATGCCTTAATATCATCTACATATTGTTATCTACTTTATATATTTAAATTTTTCTTACATTATCCACCTTTTATATATAAATTAATTATTATGCTAACCTTGGAGCTACTCTCCATCCGTAATCACCATGAATTTTGAATTGCGGTGGATTTTGCTTTTGTTTATTAATGCGTATAAATAACTTTAAAAGAATTTAGAAGTAGGAGTTTATGTTAGGGACTAAAATAAATAGGTTTAATGAATATTATGAATAAATACTGAAATATGAATTGCTAAAGAAGTTTAGTGTTTGGGAGTCATGCATCGTCTAAAAAGGAATATAAGGATTTATATGTAAATTTACATATCTTTTTATTGGGATCACCAGTTAATTTTTAGGAGCAAGGTGATCATGGTAGGGAGGGCACCAGCTGTTGCAATACCACCAGCACAGCACCAGGAGCGTCAGTTGCCGCACTGACATGGCACTGCCAATGCATGGAGCTAGCACCTTTTTCTCTTTTTTTCTCTCCTTTTAACTTTCTTTTCCCCTTTTGGATTGATCGAACCTAATGGAACTTAGCACGCGATTTATTAATGAGATTCGGAATTATATAGCCTCGAGTAAGAAGTCCAGGTAATCCTAATGGGAACCCACCCCCATCTACTGACCATACAGCCGGAACAAGCGCGTGCTCTACTCTGGAACTTCATTTACACCAGCTCGCTTTTGGCAAGAACTTTGTGACTTATTGTTACAGGTTACATGCTACAACGGGTTAAGGATCAAAATGTTTGCTGGCTTCCATTAGATATAACATTTGGTTCAAAAAAGGATAGTTGTGGCAATAAAGGTGGGAAACCACCTCTATCATATGAAAAAGGAAGTTCTCGTCAAAAAGAAAATTGGTTTCCAAACTGATCTCTTTATTCGTGCAGCGTCTAAGTCTGCTAAGAAGACAAACGATTATACAATACCATTATAAAACGAGAGCGTAAGTTAAATTCGGCTCTAATTTGATGTCGTTATCTTAATAAATGTGGAAGTTATTCAACATTTTTTATTGTGGGGGCGGGAGTGGGCGTGGCAAAAATTTGAAACAAACTTGATCTGTATGGTGGCTCTGGCTCTTCTAGTCTCTGATATCTAGGTGACGGACGGACAAGTCTATATCGACTCGGCTGTTGTTGCTGATCAAGAATATATATACTTTACTCGACTTTAGTATACCGTGTTTCTTTACGAGTAACGGGTATAATGAATAAAAACATAAAAGTGATGCTATTTTTACATTAATATTTTTGTAATATTGATGCATATTTTAATGAAAATAACTTCTGTTTTTGACAATAGATTTCCAATTATTCATTCTTTTTAGAAAATAATTTATAATATATTAACTTTAAAGAAAAAATTATAAAAATAAAATTATGTTTCGATTTGTCATGAATTTTCATATTTAATGCAGTTCTATTATGTGGGCGGCGGGCACGGTATCTCGCAGTGCTAAACAAAAAAAAAATCAAAATTCACAAATAATATGAGCAGCAAATTCCCAAAGTTTCAAGTTTCTAGCTTCAAAATTGGAGTTGTTGCCAAAAAATCGGTCTTTCCGCCCACTGTGCACTGGTTTGATCGGAAAATGGCGTTTATGGCAACTTTAAAGATTCATCTCGAAATACTAAAAAGCGAAAACAAATATTCAGGTCCTTGTGATCACTCGATTGTGTTCGCAGACAAGGCTCAAGGGTATCTAATTAGAAATTTTAGTGAACTTCCCAGAGTTAATCAGCAAATAGTTTCTAACAATTTTAAGAAGTATAGAAGCACTTCGTAAGACTTTACTTTCAAAATTTCTAGCGAATTACACTAGTGAACAAAATAAAAAATTAGGGCTTTACTCAGGCCCTTGTCTTATCACGGAACTCGTTTACATACAAATCAGGAGTGTTTGAGTACATACAAGTATTTTGATAAATTACTTTGACAGTATTAGGTGCGTGTTGAATAAAGTAGAATAAGAATAAGAAAAAACTAAGATCCATATTAATTGAATATGAGCTGGAAGATTTTAGGTATACTCCATGTCGAAGCTGTTTTATGGACCTTATTTTAAAAAAATCTTATCTGAAAACGGAAAGAGTTTTTCCAACTCTGTTTTTGGTATTATGTTGCAAACGGATTAGAGTAAACAAAAAACTGTTTATTGCTTCGATACGAGGCCTGTTCAAAAAGTTCTCGGCCGTCAAAGTGGGGGGGGTCTAAAAAAAGGTATAGTGCGGGCGGCCACGACTCCACCTCTCCAGGTCGTTTGAAATAAAAACTAAAAACGAGATTTTAATCAATTTAGATGTCATTCTGGTCTGACTCAATCTTCATAATAACCTGTATCTTTTGCAAATTTTGCGCGTTTTTTCACCATTTAAATAAAAGTTGTATCGACTATGTTCAACTCCAGGTAATTAATTATCCGTGTACCAAGTCCATGCCACATAGCTTCATCGCAGTTGGAAATTTTGAAAATTTGGCGGCTTTCTGTACCACTTGCAGCCTATTTCTTCCAGGACAACCATCCAACCCATCCCCAAAGTTACATTACAATCGGATAAACGGTATAGTTTTGGAAATTTCGCGGTGTTTGGAAGAATTTTTCGCTAATTTTTTAACCTAGAAACCATTCTTCAAAGTTTTATCACAATCTGATGAAAGTTTAAGGTAGGCATAAGGGACATGCAGCGTTCGTTAGAGCATCGGTACAGGGTTTGCCGGAACGTAATAGGACTGAGTCGATTTAAAATAAATTATTGAGCCAATCGTTACAATTCTTTAAAAAATTTCAAAATGGGCTACTTCTGCGTCGAAGTAGCGCTATTATCAAGCATTGCATGCTTCACGGAAGACGTTCTCCGGAAAAGCCTTGAGAACATTTTCAGCACCACACACAGAAACACGTCGCGCTAAAATGCCTGTCCAGATTCTTCAGGTGCTCGGAGTCAACTGAACAGCCGCTTGTTTGTTAGTTAGGAAAGCCCTCTACCGAATTCAGTCTGTGCGCGCACGCTCCGAAGTACAGTCGCGGCGGAAGAAAATCAGTCCTATTTCTTACTTTCCGGACAAACCCTGTGTGTATAAAACAAACAGCAAATCAGCCCAGCACGTCTCGCATCTATCTGGCTCAAACAAGAATTCTGGACAAGGCAACGCCTAGATTATCTCATTTGAGAAGACGATGGCGGCCGCCAGCATCACCAGTCCAATAATGAGAAAAAAGCTAAGTTGTCTGGGTAAAAAAGAGAAACAAAGTAGCCTTAGTAATTGTACTGCTGAAGCTCATGTGACTTTCTCGTTGGGAAACTCACTTTCACTCGGAAGGTCAGGGTGAAAGGTTCAAAAATTATTTATTTTTATTTTATTACTTTATTTTTTATTTTATTTTCTTTTTACCTTTAAATTGTTTTTGTTTATATTTGCTGTGTCCTCACAATATGATTCTGTAGCTTATTTAGCGTGTTGGCGGTATTTACGAAATCCATGGCATCCCGCAGAGCTGCCACCACATTGCGATTTTTGTCCTTGAATTTTTCCGGCAATAAATGCGGCACGCAGTCCTATGATGATATTTTCTTTTTCTTCTTTTTGGTTCCACACTCACCATGGCATAACTCGACAAGCCCTTGGACAATCCTTCGGCCAACATTCCCAGACATTTGCCAAGGTCACCAACACATCAATCGTGTCCTTGCTAATAATAGTCCCTCTGTCTTAAAGTCGTAAAGTCATCACCAAAGCATTTACTTGGAACATAATAAAGATATAAAATTGAAATGATTTATTTGTGATCGAGTACGGAACTTGTAATTATGTACATTATAGGGTCGGATGTTTTTTTGCAAGCATATTTATTTGTTTATATTTTAATCTAGTTGAGTAATATTTCATTAAATCTCAGTTTTACCGCTCCAATGTATAGTATCAAATGTGACTTTATGGCTAAGAAGCACCTTTTGCATTGTAATCTCCTGTGTTTTCTTTTCTTGCGGTCAAGTGTGAGCGGTGCGAGCGACTCCTTTTTAATAACATGCACTTCTTCTGAGGCCTTGGAAACGCTAGCTGGCACTGCACTGGTTTTATCTATTACCGAAGAATCAGTGGGGGCTAGCGACTCATTTTTTTTTTGTTTTTATCGTAGAACAGCCTTATCTTGGCCATCTTACGAGGATCTACATCGCCTAGCAGAGGAGACAAAGCTTTCTTACCCATCAGAATCATAAGTCTGCCCAGAGCCTCGGAGCAGCTCTCACGTACCTTTGTATTCGACCCGTTGAGAGTCTTTACCAAAGCGGAGGTTAAGCACAGGTGGCTTAGTGCGGCTTAGAGCGGCTTAGAGCCCGTGCCAAAAACATGATAATATTTTCTTCTTCTTTTTGGTTCCACCGCTCGGCTAACTCTGGGGCGTCGAACTCTGACACGCAAAGGTTGTTCCACCACCAGATCCTGAATATTATTTTATTTTTAGTGTTTTCAAATTAATTACATTGTTATATAAATTTTTTTTTTAAATATGGTACCTTTTTGACAAATGTTACGACATCGAATCTAGTCTATGCCAACTACTAGTAGTTTAGTGTAAAAAAAAATTTTTTTTTAAATTATGATTAAGGGTCAGATCAGAATGGTGACAATCTTCTGCGTCGATTTCAGTTTGAATCATCAAAATCGGTTTAGTGTAACTAGAGAAACCATAGCCGCAAGTTCGAAAAAATGGTTTCGAGACAAATGCGCTTAAAGTTTCAATTAATTTAAAAATGGCTTGTTTTATCGAAGACATTGGTCGACAAAGAAAGCTTTATCTTCTAAAGTATTTCGAATCTAAAAAAATCCTTTAGGGACGATATTCTTAAATATCCAAACTATAAAAATATGAAAAAAAAGGTTGGAAAAAAACGGTGAACATATAAATTTTTCATATTATACCTAACCTAAACTTTTTATTTTAACCGTAAATAATATTATATCTAATTGAGTAATGATTTTATAATTTTTGAAATTCTGACAAGAGGAAAGGGATGTATAGAAAATGCGAAGTAGGAAAGTGTCAAATAGAGGCAAATCGAAACCTCAAGCAAAGTGAAGAAATGTATTAGTAGGCTCTCAGTCATGTCCGATAGATCAGTGCGATAAGATTTTGTGCCTGAGTTCGATCCCCAACAATAGCGGGGTCAAGATATTATAAATACGTTCTTTTACTCTTTTTAATAAATAAATAGATTCGTTCGGTTCCACTGTTCCTAACAATTAGCCATAGCAAGTAGTATAAGTAAATTGTACTGTTTTGGTTAGATGTAGCGAATGCTGGATTATTGAAGTATACATAGACAGTCATACTGTGAATTACTATTGAGAAGACCAGACGTGTTTTTGAATTGCTCCCGAAAAACCGTAAGGCTAAACGTGCACAGTGTCCCATACATGTCAAACCTCTATCTCTTACCATCTCCGAGATCTAGGTGTTCTTGATCAGCATCAACAGTTGAGTCGATTTAGCCATGTCTGTCCGTTCGTCCGCCTGTCTGTATGAACGGGTCGATCTCAGAGACTATAAGAGATAGATGTATAAATTTTTGAATGTACATAGGTGTATACCGTACGCAGATCTAGTTTGTTTCAGATTACTAAAATTTCCCCCCTCCCTCCTTAAACCGTCCTAGGCCTTAAATGTATCAATTCTGAAAAGCACATTCCGATCTGAGCAAAAATCAGCAAAGCTTTTTAAGAAATAAATTTTTGTCAGCTACCTCACAGCCAAACAACTATTGTAGTAAGCTATACAACAATGGAATAAAATCAATTTTTTTATTATATGTAGGATTGGGAAAAATCATTATCAACATAGAGCGTAAAGCGTATACCCAAAAGCCTGACTGGGGACCTAATTGATTTTGATCACAATCTTAAGAAGTGGCAACAGTTACAAGTGCCGTTTGTTTATTAATGCATTTTGTTAAGCAGAGTCTAGTCAATAAAATTCAACTGACCGATGAAAATCAAGGGGACTGTAGTGATGTTTCTAAAATTGTACTTTCTGTTAAAAATAACATTTTGTTTCTATTGCAGAATTCAACTTATACTTAAAACTTGATACTTAAAATACCCGTATGCCAGCATGATGCAAGATGTTGACAGATTTAGAAAGCTTAATAAGTAGGAAATAGACGCACCCAGTTTCAGCTAAGTAGCTTTAAAACTGACTGCGTGGAAAATCTTTCTTTAAGGGCATATTTTTGTTTGTTTATAACTTCATAAATTAATATCTTTTAAACTATACAAGTCTCAAATTTTTAATTTAAGTTGTGTTTAGGTCAATATATTGTATTTCCTTAGAAGCTATAACATGGTGGGTATTATTTAAAATTTATCCACTAATAAAATTAATCAAATTATTATTTGAGTAGATACAGTAAAATGCTCTTCCCCAATATCAATATCTACTATAGGCCTGTCCGATAAACCAAACCTGTACGTTTGTACAAAACCCTTTCTTTTGCTATCTGCCGTGCGAGAGGCATTTATTTAATTAAAGCAATTATTTAGCATACATTTTCGTTCGTCGTTCTCACGTAACCGTGCTGCAGCTAGAGTACAAGGGTAGAGTATAGAGTCGAGTAGAAAGGTGTCATTTTTATTTTGGCAGGTGTAAAATTTTGAATTTTTTGTGTGTGAAATATAAAACAAAATTAACTCGGGTGAAGAAAATTATTGCAAGCTTTCGAATTTATTGATGAATGATGAGAAGGCACAACAAATCCAATGGTTTAGTTGATGAGCAAGTGAACAGCTGAGGAAATGATCAACTGAACAACCGAATTGCTAAACGATTGAACAACTGATGTAATGGTCACATACAGCAAAAACTGAAAACATCTAATGCATTGTCTATTAAAGCCAGAAAATGATTTACTGTTACCCTTAGTTAATTTTTCTAAGTTTTTGTTTTTGCTTAGAATTTAAATCTAATTTGAATTTCAATTTCTGTTGGTTGGCGGGTTTATCCAAGACACAAACCTAGTTGCGAGGAGCTTAGAGATCGTAATCGATCAAAGTGACAGCTGCCAAACTGTTTTCGATTCGCATACTCTGAGGCTTCCCTCAAGCTTCATTTCCTCTGCTCAGTCTTTCCGTTTCGAGAAGTCGCCAAGAGCAGATGGGCCAACCTTCTACCAGCAGCTAAATTTTCTTTTTGGATAAAGTGGTAGTAAACCTTTGAACTTAATCCGTTCAATACTGAGCCATCCGACGAAATTGTTTAGTAAAAACTACCTTTACGCTGCCAATGTACAAACTGCTATCCGTCTCTCACAATATTTGGGGCTGTAAGTAGAAATATTTGAGAAAATCAATCTCGTGGACTCCGTCCCTGATAAAGTGTGTTTTTTCCTAAAGGTCTTTCATACAACCTCCCTGGGAATCTTCTGCTACCAAAGTCGCAAAGTCGCCTTGAGTTATTTAAAGCATAGCTTAACAACCTCCGGCGAATGCGCCCAGCAAGAAAAGTCCCAGGGTAGAGCCCTTCTCCCAGGCCCGGAGAGAGTGAGCTTGAAAGAGAGCAGAGGCCAGTCATATCCAGCAACATCGGCAGACCAACAAATAATTAATTCGTGGACAGTGAAGTTCCAAGGCAGCTATAGTCGATACCACCAGAGTGACAAACGCGTAAATCTTCGTGTAGTGGCCAGCAGAAACGAAAAATCAGGCAGTGATACGAAGTCCAAGGCAAACAAATTGTGCAAAACTCCTACTAATTAGTGAAATCCGGGTAATTAAACCGCAGCTCAGATGTCCCAAAAGGTTTCAAGTGGCCAGTAAACATTTTTTTTGCTCTCAAATCAAAAATTATACAAATGCTGTAAATTGTAAAAGCAAGTGATCGTACACACATACATGCGTATGTTAAGAAAAAGAGATAAAGAAACCACGCGAGTGCAAATCGGCTGAGCAGAGTAGCCAGTGGCTCTCAAACTATCAAGTTCACCCACATTTTTTTGCGTGACCAAAAGCTCAACCAATTCTCCTTTTGCTAATTTGTTTAATCGGAAATATAAAATGAAATAATTCTCCAACTTCAAATAGCAGCAGAAAAACCGTCTGAGAACCATGGAGCGCTTCATCGGAGTTTCGGAGGGTGAGTTTAAACTATTACCTGCATAATTGTTTCATTTATATATATTTCCCGACCGTATGGAGATCAAACCAAGGCACAATATATAAGTCTGCAGCCACAAATTGCAAGTCCAAGAATAACCACCTGACTCTACATCACCTTGGTACCTACATGCATATGTAAACAGGGACATGCGTATGTATTACCAAATGTGAGTAGGCAGACCAGCCAGCTTTATATATTTTGCTTTTGTTTTGCATTCACTGATAAGCAACAACGGCTTACAAGAAGATCATAAAACCGAGTGTTTTGTTTTGATTATGCTTTTCAAAAATGTTAAAGTAACTTAAAAAAGGCTGATATGTGTGTGGCTGACCAATTGACAATATAAAGTGCGTGTACGATCAGCTGTTTATATAAGACGAGAAAAGAAAGAAAGAAAATTGGAATGGAAAAGACTCTAATACTCCTTTAATTAATTGTTATGCACATACTTCTACACCTGGACGTACTAAATGATAAATTATTTTAATTTCATGAACCAATTTCGACTAAATGATACCTCGTAAAATGCCTATTAAGTCTTGAACGACTTTTGACTCCCATTCATAATTTAAAATATTATTAGTTTAAAAAAACCTAACGAGGGGTGTTTTGTTAGTTACACGTAATGAGTCGATATGAAGAAAACTATTATTGAACAATGAAAGATTGTAACATGGAGTATTTTGAATTTAATTTGTTAAATATATGTAAAAAAATGAATTTCTAGACTTGATTATTTTCGACGGCATGGGAGCATAATTGAAATGTAATACATAATTAATATTGGGGTCTTCAGCCAACAACAACATTTGAAGACCATGGTTGGGTGGGTACAGAATTAGGGGCGTGGCAAACAACAGCTAAGTCCACCGCTCCATTCTTTCCAGATTAAGAGTGCCTCAATTGTTTTTTTTTTGTTTTTAGTTTGGTTTGGCCTGTCATTAAGCCATTCCTGGTCAACACCAACATCGACCTGTTGTAGAGTTCTTGGAAAAACGTCTCCCTAATTTTGTAGATTCTGAAGGGACTCTTTATAAAGTAAAATGTAGTGGCGATCTGCAGCGGCAGCAACAACCCCCCCATCCCGCAAGAGCTACGGTCTTATAGGGTCCCACTCGCGGCTTAGCTGTTGATCCACAGGCCATTTAAAAGCATCCAGCGCATAAGGGAAAATTGTAAAGCGCGGTGCATTTGAACTAAGGCGGTTGCTACATAAGTATTTTTGGCGCCCGAACGTGGGGCAGGCAGTTATTATAGAATATTAACTTCGCGTTTTTTTTTTCTGTACATAGTTGTTGTCCCAAATTTGACAGAAGTGTTGATTTACAGATCAAGTGTTAGGTTTTGCTTCTGGATTTCGATCATCTTTGCACATGCGAAATGGTTTCGACCGAACAATTGACCTAACTTTGAAAACCGATTTTGACCAATTAAGAACAACTAAATTGCTGGAAGTTATATTTACAATAAATTGGGGAAGCCCTAGTGAGTAGATTTTCCGTAGCAAGATAGTGGTCGCGTTCAACACAATGTCAAATTAAATGCTCTTTTGTCTTCGATTGAAATTTAAGGTTTTTATACAAGAATTAGTTTTGAATTGAGTAATAACTTTTTATACATTTCTGGAAATCGAGTGTTTGAGTATTTGAATACTATCGACCGAAATTATTGGTATCAAGATTTTTGCTTAGCATTGCTTTTGCTTGAATTTATTCTTTGAAGTTCATGACTCTGGAATTCTGATGTGATCCCGATTGTGTTTAATTCTTTAGTTAGTTTTTTTTTTCTTCTGGAATACAAAAGCGTATGCGCATGTGTATCTTTGTCCGCTGAATATAGAGCAGTAAAGGTTAGTCACTAGTGATCACATAGAAAGCCATTAGTTGCAATAGCCCAAATTTTAATTATCCTCCACTCTGAAGTCTGGAAAAATTTGTATTCATTTTAATTTATGTCTCCCAATTATGCCAACGAAAAGTTTCTTTATGAATTATGCGAGTCAATCATAGTTTGGAAGAAAATAGAGAACGGCATCAGTCCGAGGCTGATCAAAACACATGCACTATTTGTGGCGAGCGTATGGAAGACACACAACCGTGTGCTATCACCAAATGTGAACACGTGTTCCACAAAGCTTGCATTGAAAATCGAGTAAAAACCCAAAAGGAATGTCCAAGCTGTTTTACTCTTGTTAACCCGAAAGATTTGAAGTATGTAGTGGGAAACAATTCTCCCAAACCAAAGAATAATCCGAAAGCTCCCCCGGTAACAACCCGTCTTTGCACGCGTTCGTTAGCTAGAGCGTTAGAGAACGCTGCTGATCAGGCCGGAGGGTCCTTAAATCAAGGACAAGAAACAAGTCCCGACCCTAGACATAGACCTCCTGTGGTAAGCACTCCCACCAATCAAGGAGCAGTGCCGCGTAGGCAACAAAATCGTAATGCACCTCGCAGGAAAGGCAGACCACCCCGACCACGAGAGCAACAGCCAGATAACAATTTTCCGCTGGAAAATTTTGAATCGATCGTCAAAGAGACAGTATCTCGTGTTCTAGCCTCAATGAACGTATCCAGTATAGCGACTGCGCCAGAGCAGCCATCAGCCGTGGAGACCCAATCTAGTCAGCGAAGTACTAGGTCCTCAAATTTTAGAGAAGTACTAAGCTCCCAAAAAATTGCAGACATTCTTCAAAAATGGGGAGTTAGATTTGATGGTACACCAGAAGGTTTATCAGTAGAGGGATTCTTGTACCGAGTTAAAATCTTAACTAAAGAAAACCTTGATGACGATTTAGAACTAGTAAATAAACACATTCATCAGCTGCTGATTGGCAAAAGCCAGTAGTTGGTTTTGGCGGTTCCATAAGAGGGTAACAACATTTACCTGGGATGAATTTTGCTTAGCTTTGCGTGAACAATATTGTGAGAGTCGGTCTGTTACCGAGTTGCGCGAACACATACGCTCTCGCAAACAAAAACCCGGAGAGTCATTCGATTATTTCTACGAAGCCGTTTGTAAGCTTATGGATAAATTGTCTGTTAGTTTCTCTGAGGGAGGAAATGGTTGAAATGATTCAAGGAAATCTGCTTACAGAAATGAAAGATAGGTTGTTGTTTGAAAAGGTTTCGTCCATCTCGGAATTACGTCGCCTCGTGCAGAAACGAGAAAATTTTCTAAAAGAAATAGGTAGAGTGCGCACAACGCCACCAAAAACGAAAGATTCAGGTGCATATCGCGTATACGCTCTTGAGGAAGGGCAAAATGAGGAAAACCAGATTAGTGATGGAGAACTTGAAGTTGCAGCGGTCTCTCGAATAGGTCCTTCAAAAATAATTTGTTGGAATTGTGAATCTCCCGGACACATGTGGGAAGATTGCTTGGCTGAAAGACGCATCTTCTGTTATGGTTGTGGAGCTCCTCAAATTTATAAACCGAATTGTCCCACCTGTAAGCGAAGATCGGAAAACCGACAAGCGGGGTCATCCAATCAAGGGAGGATGCCCCAAAAGTAGAAATTAACCCGAATTTAGCCAGTAAAGTCGTTAAAATTCTAGATCGTAGTGTCAATGAAGACAAGAAAAATGAAGTAAAACTGAATTTTCTACCGTACCATGAGAGGTTAAGAAACTATTATTTAGTTAGAGATAGAATCTTTTCAGGCCACATGAAGAAGAGCCGACGTAATACTGTTCGCATGCGAAAATATTTCGGTGTAATTAAGTTAAAGAAACATCTTGTTGTTTCTACTATTTTTCAAAATAATATAGATAGACGTAGTTATGCTAGTGTTTCGTTCCTGAATTTTTCCGAATTAGGACTGCTCGATACTGGAGCAAATATCAGTTGCATCGGGTCAGCATTAGCTCAAGAGAATTTTTCGGAATTTTCAAATTTTAAACCGATTGTGTCACAAGTACGTACAGCTGATGCCAAGCCACATCAGGTACTTGGAATCCTTCGAGTGCAAATGAAGTACCAAGATCAAGAGAAGGAAATCGACCTTTACGTGATCCCTTCTATCGCACAAAGACTGATCTTAGGTATAGATTTCTGGCACCTTTTTGCATTAGCTCCCGGAATAATTAGCTCAGTATCCAATACTGACGATAGAGATGAGCAATCATTTGATCAATACCCTTTGTCCGACAGTCAGCTAAGACAGCTGGATACAGTAAAGGAAATGTTTCCAAATTTTGAGAAACAAGGGTTAGGACGAACGGCTTTAATTAAGCATCACATGGATATTGGAGATGCAAAGCCCGTAAAACAACGGCATTACCCAGTTAGTCCGGCAGTCGAGAAGTTAATGTATTCTGAAATCGATCGAATGTTGAGTTTAGGTGTGATCGAGCCCTCGCAAAGTGCGTGGAGTTCACCTATGCGATTAGTCGTAAAACCCAATAAAGTTCGCTTATGCTTAGACGCGAGGACGGTCAATGGATTCACAAAGAAGGATGCATACCCGTTGCCAAGCATCGAAGGCATAATGGCTCGTCTCCCAAAAGCAAATTTGATTTCCAAATTGGATCTCAAAGATGCCTACTGGCAGATTGAGCTAACAGAAGAGGCGAAGCCATTAACGGCTTTCACAGTGCCAGGCAGATCCCTCTTTCAATTTACTGTTATGCCTTTTGGGCTTTGTAATGCGCCGTCAACAATGTGCCGCCTCATGGATGAGTTAATTCCATCAGACTTGCGCCATTGCGTCTTTGGCTATTTAGACGACTTATGCATTGTATCCGAAGATTTCGAATCACATCTTTCGGTGTTAGTTCGTATAGCCGATCAATTTCGAAAGGCTAATCTTACTTTAAACGTGGCAAAGAGCCAATTCTGCGTCACAAAAGTAAACTACTTGGGATATGTAATCGGAAGCGGAGGGATATCTACTGACCCGGAAAAAATTTCCTGCGTTTTAAACTGGCCCACACCAAAGAACATAAAGCAAGTAAGAGGCTTTCTCGGGGTGTGTAGTTGGTACAGACGCTTTATTAAAAATTTTGCAGAAGTCACGTACCCAATTACGGAAGTTCTATCGACTAAGAAGAAGTTTAATTGGTCTCCAGCAGCTCAATCTGCTATGGAGAATCTGAAAACCCTTCTTACATCGGCTTCTGTACTTCAGAATCCGAATTTTGATGAGAAGTTTTTCTTACACTGTGATGCCAGTGACTATGGCATTGGAGCTGTGCTCGTGCAGTTGTCAGACAGTGGAGAAGAAAGGCCCATAGCTTTTATGTCGAAAAAGTTATCGAAATCACAGAGGAACTATAGCGTTACAGAACGCGAATGCCTTGCCGTAATATTGGCAATCGAAAAGTTCCGCTGTTACTTAGAATTACAGCCCTTTGAAGTAGTGACAGATCATTCTAGCCTACTCTGGCTGATGAGACAGCAGAATGTATCCGGTCGGCTTGCCCGCTGGATCTTTCGCTTACAGGCTTTTAAGTTCAGCATCTCCCATCGCAAGGGAAAGGACCATATTGTGCCTGACGCTTTGTCTCGGATTTGCGAAGGAGAGGTAGAGGGCGTAGAACTTATAGGGCCAGAGATTGATTTAGACTCGCCAGCGTTTCTCGATCAGGAGTACGTGGCCAGGATTATCTAAAGAGGTACGAGAATACGTTCGTACATGTGATGTGTGTCGCGAAACGAAGCCCCCTAATAAAACGTTACGCCCACCCATGGGTGAGCAAAGTGTATCGTGTAGACCGTTCCAAAGGCTCTACATTGATCTTTTGGGTCCGTATCCGCGCAGCAAAAAGGGTCACATCGGACTATTGATTGTCCTCGACCACTTTAGTAGGTATCATTGGCTGTGCCCACTAAAAAAATTTACAACGTCCTTGATCAATGAGTTTTTGAGTCAGAAAATCTTTGCAGAATTTGGAGTTCCGGAGACAATAATTAGCGACAATGGCTCGCAGTTCAAGTCCAATGAATTCGAGGCCTTGTTGACCAAATTCGGAATTCGGCATATTTTACAGCCCTTTATTCTCCCCAAAGTAACGCTGCGGAGAGAGTAAATCGCTCACTATTGGCAGCAATCCGCTCATATCTCCGAGCTGATCAAACTGAATGGGATCAGCATTTACCCAGTATATCGTCAGCGTTGCGCTCATCATTGCATCAATCGATTGGTTGCTCCCCTTACAAGGCGTTATTCGGAGTTAATATGATTAACCATGGCGACGACTATAAGCTTTTAAGGAAAATATCCTTGCTGGAAGAGTCTCCCATGTTGACTAGAGCTGATCAACTAGCATTATTGAGGCAGGATATAAAGAAAACAGTAGAGATGCATACGAACGGAATGTGAGACAATACAATCTGCGATCGAATCCTGTGTCGTTTAGAATTGGCCAAGAGGTTTTTAAGCGTAATTTCTATTTGAGTAATTTTAGCCAAAATTTCAACAAGAAGTTGGGACCTCAGTTCTCGAAATGTCGCGTAAAAGAAAAAGCTAGGAAACGCATTTTATTTGCTAGAGACCTTACAAGGAAGAGAGATTGGAACTTTCCATGCGAAAGACATCAAGCTGATTCCAGCTAATCATGCCTCGTAAGCTCTCCAGATTATCTGTGGTTGTAATGGTCACATACAGCAAAAACTGAAAACATCTAATGCATTGTCTATTAAAGCCAGAAAATGATTTACTGTTACCCTTAGTTAATTTTTCTAAGTTTCTGTTTTTGCTTAGAATTTAAATCTAATTTGAATTTCAATTTCTGTTGGTTGGCGGGTTTATCCAAGACACAAACCTAGTTGCGGAGCTTAGAGATCGTAATCGATCAAAGTGACAGCTGCCAAACTGTTTTCGATTCGCATACTCTGAGGCTTCCCCTCAGCTTCATTTCCTCTGCTCAGTCTTTCCGTTTCGAGAAGTCGCCAAGAGCAGATGGGCCAACCTTCTACCAGCAGCTAAATTTTCTTTTGGATAAAGTGGTAGTAAACCTTTGAACTTAATCCGTTCAATACTGAGCCATCCGACGAAATTGTTTAGTAAAAACTACCTTTACGCTGCCAATGTACAAACTGCTATCCGTCTCTCACAATATTTGGGGCTGTAAGTAGAAATATTTGAGAAAATCAATCTCGTGGACTCCGTCCCTGATAAAGTGTGTTTTTTCCTAAAGGTCTTTCATACAACCTCCTGGGAATCTTCTGCTACCAAAGTCGCAAAGTCGCCTTGAGTTATTTAAAGCATAGCTTAACAACCTCCGGCGAATGGCGAAAGAGACAGAGGCCAGTCATATCCAGCAACATCGGCAGACCAACAAAAATTAATTCGTGGACAGTGAAGTTCCAAGGCATATAGTCGATACCACCAGAGTGACAAACGCGTAAATCTTCGGTAGTGGCCAGCAGAAACGAAAAACAGGCAGTGATACGAAGTCCAAGGCAAACAAATTGTGCAAAACTCCTACTAATTAGTGAAATCCGGGTAATTAAACCGCAGCCAGATGTCCCAAAAGGTTTCAAGTGGCCGTAAACATTTTTTGCTCTCAAATCAAAAATTATACAAATGCGTAAATTGTAAAAGCAAGTGATCGTACACACATACATGCGTATGTTAAGAAAAAGAGATAAAGAAACCACGCGAGTGCAAATCGGCTGAGCAGAGTAGCCAGTGGCTCTCAAACTATCAAGTTCACCCACAATTTTTTGCGTGACCAAAAGCTCAACCAATCTCCTTTGCAATTGTTTAATCGGAATATAAAGAAATAATTCTCCAACTCAAATAGCCAGAAAAACCGTCTGAGAACCATGGAGCGCTTCATCAGTTTCGAAGGTGAGTTTAAACTATACCCTATTGTTTCATATATTTCCCGACCGTATGGAGATCAAACCAAGGCCTTAGTCGCAGCCAAATTGCAAGTCCAAAATAACCACCTGACCTACATCACCTTGGTACCTACATGCATAGTAAACAGGGACATGCGTATGTATTACCAAATGTGAGTAGGCAGACCAGCCAGCTTTATATATTTTGCTTTTGTTTTGCATTCACTGATAAGCAACAACGGCTTACAAGAAGATCATAAAACCGAGTGTTTTGTTTTGATTATGCTTTTCAAAAATGTTAAAGTAACTTAAAAAAGGCTGATATTGTGTGGCTGACCAATGACAATATAAAGTGCGTGTACGATCACTGTTTATATAAGACGAGAAAAGAAAGAAAGAAAATTGGAATGGAAAAGACTCTAATACTCCTTTTAATTAATTGTTATGCACATACTTCTACACCTGGACGTACTAAATGATAAATTATTTTAATTTCATGAACCAATTTCGACTAAATGATACCTCGTAAAATGCCTATTAAGTCTTGAACGACTTTTGACTCCCATTCATAATTTAAAATATTTTAGTTTAAAAAAACCTAACGAGGGGTGTTTTGTTAGTTACACGTAATGAGTCGATATGAAGAAAACTATTATTGAACAATGAAAGATTGTAACATGGAGTATTTTGAATTTAATTTGTTAAATATATGTAAAAAAATGAATTTCTAGACTTGATTATTTTCGACGGCATGGGAGCATAATTGAAATGTAATAATAATTAATATTGGGGTCTTCAGCCAACAACAACATTTGAAGACCATGGTTGGTGGGTACAGAATTAGGGGCGTGGCAAACAACAGCTAAGTCCACCGCTCCATTCTTTCCAGATTAAGAGTGCCTCAATTGTTTTTTTTGTTTTTAGTTTGGTTTGGCCTGTCATTAAGCCATTCCTGGTCAACACCAACATCGACCTGATGTAGAGTTCTTGGAAAAACGTCTCCCTAATTTTGTAGTCGAAGACCTTTATAAAGTAAAATGTAGTGGCGATCTGCACGGCAGCAACAACCCCCCATCCCAAGAGCTACGCTTATACGGTCTTGATCCACAGGCCATAGCATCCAGCGATGAAATTGTAGCGCGGGCATTGAACTAAGCGGTTGCTACGCTGCTCAGCAAGTACAACAGCTGAGAAATTTAAGTGAGTTGACTCACTTTGATAAAAAGAACAAGTGAAATGAACCCCTGTTTCCCATCACTAAAATGATTGCACTAATTTTATAATTGCTTTCGCAATCATAAAGTTCTCCGGCACAAGGACAATGTACAGGTGAATAGATGTGCAACAAAATCAAGTCCTGCCTGTAATTGGTCTTGATACTTGTTAAAAATTAATGCTTAAACCTATAATTAAAAGCTACCCAAAAAAATGTAAAAACCTTCTGAACACATTTGATCAATATTAGTGTATTTATTTTTTAAGCAATTGTGCTTTCTTTCAATGTTTGACAAAATATTTGTTCGTCCTTTTGGATGGCTCTATTTGTTGGCCAATTTGCGCATTGATTAAGTGTTACCTTCTCCTAAGCTGGCCGGAGCAATAATGGAATTTCGTTTTGCTGGCGCAAATAAAAGCATAAAAGTACAAGTTGGACTCGGGATTATTAAGTAAATGTAGCAGGCACAACTTTGGGTGCACATAAATTTACTTGTAGTTTAGCATTCACACCCACACCCCACACACACACACATAAACAATACTTTATTTACAATGTAATGGCATATAAAATGGCTGCCGTTTGCCATTTGCTTTCTGTGTTTTTTTGTTCGGTTTATTTGCCAGCGGTCAGTTGCTTAATTTCTACGTTTTTATTCGCCACAATTCCAGTTGCTGCACTCTGTGGCATTGGTGGGTGTGGACACCCCCCGCGCCATCTTCTGTACTGTTTTTCTTATTTATTTTCGTAATAACAATAAATTACATTTTTCTTCGGTTTTTGCGTCCACTTTCTGTATGTGATTGTGTGTGTGCTCATTTGCTAAGTTGTTTTATGTGACTGTCGCTGGTTTGTGGCTTTTTGACATTATTCGGATTAAGCACATAAATCCTGACCACAACTGAACAAAGTTTTTAAGCAATTGGGATTTCGCTAGGGCAAGAAACCAAAACACTTTTTAACCTATGCAGATGCTCGACGTGTTTGCAATTTATATAATAATTTCTCATTTAAACATAACCAAATGTAATCAAAATCCTAGATATGAAACTTGTTTAACAAACGATTCAAAAATTCCATTCAAAGACGTTCGCCCTAAGAGCCCCAAAGGCAATGTCCCGGCATAATATTATTATGTCAATTTGCTTGCCCGGCAAAATGGACAGAGAGAAACAAAATATTTGAAATAAATTGCCACATGGTTGCACTGCAACTGAGTTATATTTTGCACTCTCAAATAAAATATCGCCACAAATTGTCATGAAATATTCATGGTGCTTTGGTACATAAAGTATATATGCATCAACTAAAAAGCAAAATAAATATGAAAAAACAATTTCAATAAAATTTGCAAAATGTAATAAATATTATTAAAACTGTTCGCTCTGTTTTTTCGTCATTGTTTATAAGGTGACACGCAATATCGCTTTATCCAAAAATAAAAACAAATTGTGCAAATGCGGTCAGCACTAATGAGACCTTGATGTGAAAAATGTAGTTTATATAATTTTGAAAAGAACAAAGAGAGAATAATATTTATAAAATACATAAACGAAAAATCCGTCAGTGCCACAGAAAGACGATGGTTTTCATTTTCTTTTTTTTATGGAGAGAGGGCATAAATACTTCTGGTGGAAATATAGGGCCAAAAATTATACTGTGAGGTCTATGATGAGTAAAAACTATAATAAACAAAAATGGGCGTGCTTGGACATGTCCACGCCTTCTCCGCTGCGGCAGAGCTGCAGCAGCGAACATTGTGTTGCTGATAACTTGTGTATCCTTTTTCCGATTCGATCCGTCTATCTACGAAACTGTGGAAGACATGATTTTTTCCAAATTGCGGGGGCGGGAAAAAATTTAAAATAAACCTGATCTGCTTGCAAATTCAAGAAGTTTATGTCCCCTACATGCCGAAACTCTATGTCTTGCCATTTCTGAGATCTGAGCATTCATTCGGACTGACCATTCCAAAAATGTGCAAAGTGGGAGTTGTCATTTAAAGGTTCTGCTGTGCAGCCTGAGCAAGAGCAGTTCATTTTAATGTGTTCTTAATGTGTAAGATCGAGAGAGGGAGCACGATCTTTAATCTCAGCGCAAGCATTCACCAAGTCATCATCTCAGTAGAAACAACACCGAAAAACTCCTTTCAAACTTTGATTAAATTAGTTTTTAAAACTCTGCTTAAATAAGTTAAAATAATTGGCTAAAATCTAAACCCAAAATCAGCTTATAAATGGTATAACAATTGTCGCCTGATGAAATATTAAATAAATGAACCAAACCAAACTAAATAAATTAAAATTAGTGTATAAATGCAGAAGTAAAAGCGGAATAAAAATGGCAAGGTCAAATGAGGATAAGATAAAAGTGTGTTCAACTGAATGTACATTAAGGTGAACGCCGCACAGATGGACCAAAATTGATGGTCGATTTTTTGACCGCTTTAATTTAATTTAATACAGGGAACCCCAGATATCCCGAAAATGTTCGGTTTTTTTAATTTGGTCAATTAATTTGGATTTTGCAGAGGTTCAAAGTTGAACAATTTTTTAAACTGATAAATTTTTGTATTTTTATACCCTTGGAGAGGGTATATTAAAATATTCCGAATGTTTGTAACGCACAGAAGGAAGCATTTCCGACCACATAAAGCATTTATTGTTTATATACACTAGCAAATAACCCGTCGCGCTTCGCTGCGCCTTCAACAGTATAGAACCAACGCACACTCACTTCATGTCCACATCCCACACACTTCCCGTCCACTTCCCGCTCACATCCCACCCACTTCCCGCCCACATCCCACCCACTTCTCGCCCACATACCACCCACTTCCCGCCCTTTCCCGCCCTCTTCCCTTCCACTTCCCGCCAATTTTCCGCCCACATCCCACCCACATCCCACCCACTTCCCGCCCACATACCACCCACTTCTCACCCTCTTCCCACCCTCTCCCGTCCACTTCCCGCCCACATCCCACCCACTTCCCGCCCCTTTCCCACCCGCTTCCCAAACACTTTCTAGGCATCCCGGCGGTATTTCCAACATCGGAAAATAAAAACAAAAATTAATTCCGATTTTGACCTTACAAACCGAATTTCAAGCCAATCGGATGAAAAATAGTTTTTTGCATGCAGAATTTTCCGGCCATTTTCCTCACGGGCGGATTTTCCGACATTGAAAAATCACATTTAAATTATTTCGTATTTTGTCCTTACAAACCGCGTTTCAAGCCAATAGGATGAAAAATAGTTGTTTTCATGCAGAATTTTCCAGGAATTTTCCGACCGTCAGGGCAAATTTACCAACTTCGGAAAATCACATTTCAATTTAGTTCACCTACTTTCCTTTCAAACCGAATTTCAAGCCAATCGGATGAAAAATAGTTTTTGGCATGCAGAATTTTCCGACCGTTTTCCTCGTGGGCGGATTTTCCGACATTGAAAAATCAAAGTTCAATTAATTTCGTATTTTGACCTTAAAAACCGAGTTTCAAGCCAATAGGATAAAAAATAGTTGTTTTCATGCAGAATTTTCCGGGAATTTTCCTCGTGGGCGGATTTTCCAAAATCGGGAAAACACGTGTCGAATTATTTCGCGTACTAAGCTTACAAATCAAGTTTCAAGTCAATCGGATGAAAAATGGCATTTTTTCCATACAAACTTTTCCGACGCTTTTCCGACTTTTCCGGGTAGAATTTTCCAAAACCCCGTCTTAGTACGCACTTTCACCACCAACAGAAACTTCTGTGAAAATTACAGCCCTCTATCTCTTACCGTTTGGGCTGTGCGATGATTGCCAATCAGTCAGTCAGTGAATCAGTGAATCAATGAATCAGTGAATCAGGACACTCTCTTTTATATATATAGAGATTAAGTATATATATTTTTTATCAGCATGACGAGCTGAGTTGATATAGCCATGTCCGTCTGTCCGTCTGTCTGCTCGTCCGTCCGTCTTTCCGTCCGTCCGTTTGCCCGTCTGTTTCGCAGCACATTTGACGGAATCGGACGAATCGGATGACTATATCTTATAGCTCCCATAGAAACGATCAGTCAAAAAAGTATTTCTAGTGAGAAAAACTATTTTGTCTTCATCGCAATCGTCCCCAAACCTCGTATTTACAAGTTTTCTATGCCTTCACATAATTTTACCAAGTCTTATGAAAACCAGACAACTTTATAGTATAGCTGCCGTACAAGAGATAGTTTTGAAAAAACGTCTTAGTAGGAAATACTTTTTGGTTTTCAATGCTATCGCTCCCAAACTTGTTACTTATCAATATTATATGCTACCACACAATTCTGCAATGTTTGATTCAAGTCGGAGGACTATAGCACATAGCTGCCATAGGAACGATCGGTCGAAAAAGTAGTGAGAAAAACTTTTCTGTTTTCAAAATTTTCTCAAAATTGGACTAATATATCGTATAGGTGCCATATAAAAACTAGCTGGCTTATATCATTCTCCAGGGGTATATTAAGTTCGGTCGAGCCGAAGTTAGCTTGCCTCTATTTTAAGTTTAGGTAAGTTCTGCCTCTTACATTAATTTACACAAACTCCGTACTAGATAATTGAAACAAATAAGATAAAGACTTCTGTAACAATGAAACTCCAAATTTATGGAATAAACTTTACCACAGGGATTTAAAATAATGATATCAAAATACGACTAATATCTCCATAAAAAAAAACACCAAAATTTGCTATTTCTGTAAAGCTCAACCCATAGGAGAAATGTGGGAAATACCTGGCCAAAGGATTTATTCATGTGAGTGTGTGTATGTGTGTGTTTGCCTGCCTTGAGGACTACAGACACTCTCATAAATACGAAATGGAAGAGGAAGAGTGCGCCATAAACAAAGCTGGCAGACAATATGCTCGCGACACATTTACAGCATTGGCATGGGTAAGGACGAGGGAGGGGCGATAAGGGAGAGAGGTAGAGCACAAGCACACGGAATCGTTAAACGGCGGGCATTAGGCTTAGTTGTGATTTGGGAAATGTGAAATGCGAAATGCGAAATGTTCTCCTCCGTTCGTGATTGCCTGCCATAAACAGTTGCCTACCTGCAGGAGCGCGTGGCTAAATGGGAAAGTTTAGTGTAATGGCGCTAAACTTTGATGCAATTTTAATGCAGCAACAGCAGTGAGCATTTCGCGCTAAAGTTCTAATGAACCCAATGCCCCAACACCCCGCCCACAAACAACATTTCTTTTCATTCACTCACTCGCGGTTCGCTCTTCTATTCGGCGCATTCATTCAAAAATGCTAAACAATTCCAAAAATGTGTAACTATTTCGTTTTCGCATTTGGCTTGTTGCGCTTTTGTCTGGCTCACTGAATGTGTTTTGAAATGATTTGCTGGCCTGTTCATAATTCAAAGAGGGTCTGCGGTAGGAAAACGCCTGCGGCTGCGAGACTTCTGTTTATGTATTTTTTGGGTTTATTAGCTTGTCTAATTGAAATACACATGGTTTTTGTGGCAAAAGCATCTTCATTATGTGAATCTCAAACCCATTTGGTGTCTAGTCCCAAATACTGTTGGGGATCTAAAAGTCCCTCCAGCTGAAATTGCTTAACCAATTCTTTTACAGATCCTTGAATAGATTTATTGAGATAGAGACGTCGTTTCATATTGGAGCCACGCATCTGATCTGAGAGTAAGGCCGCAAAATCCGCATCTGTTTCGTCCGTATTCAGCAGCACTGGCTGGAGGATGAGACCACAATGAACGGCTGAAAGAAAAATAGAAGAGCTTGAATTTTTCAAAATACTTTTTTACTTTTAAACAACGCACAGAGGTTAACTAGAGGTATTAAGATATTTACCCCAAATTTGATTTTCATGCCAATTTTAAGAAGAACAAACGATTTGCAAGGATTCACTAATGAGGGGATCATAAAGTTGTGCAACTGTATGTAACAGGGAGAAGGAAACACTTCTGACCCTATGAAGTATATATATTCTTGATCTGCATCAACAGCCGAGTCGATTTTGCCATGTCCGTCTGTATGAGCGCGTCGATCTCAGAGACTATAATACACAAATTTTTACATGTACTTTGGTGTATACTGTACCCATAGATCCTGTTTGTTTCAGATTTGCAAAATAAAATAAATAAACACTCAGAGCACCTAATAAGAATTGCTTTCGATCATAATTTGAAGGACGGACAAGAGAAGTGTATAGAATGTAGTCATGTTGGACAGTTGCTGTGCATTTCAGGTACTTAGTTCAGTTCATGAATATTGAACTAGAGATGGGAGGGGGATGGAAAAGTTGAAATCTTCTCAACCGTTCCGCAGCTGAACACGTCATACAACCGACCACAAAAGTTTAATTCAAAACCATCCCTTTCTATGTCAG
The DNA here is from genome assembly GCA_018904275.1 of Lordiphosa clarofinis. Lineage (NCBI taxonomy): Eukaryota > Metazoa > Arthropoda > Insecta > Diptera > Drosophilidae > Lordiphosa > Lordiphosa clarofinis. The sequence goes on from JAEIGQ010000087.1 coordinate 357,948, forward strand.
TGAGTCACTGCTGCAAAAATGCTCACCATAAAATCTTTTCTGTTCCGATTCCAAATGAAATTGCTTTAAGCTGGGCAGCGAATTGCCTGCAAACTTTAGCCTCTTCAACTGCTCCACAAATATGCCATAATAATAACACCTCATTTCCAGCTGCTGTTTACTTCTCACCATCTCCACCGCCGAAGTGTTTAGCAAATGATGTATATCTAGTGTGGCTGAGCCCCAAAATGCATATTGAAAGTCAATGAGTAGCACATCCACAGGTACTTGTCCCTCATACTTGAACATCAGGTTATTAGTCCACAAATCACCATGGTTAAACACATTCACATGACCCGGCTCTGGTTCAAAACAACGCAATCCCAATGCCATATAGTGGGGAGCCAAATCCTGCAATAGCTTTGATTGCTGTTCAAAATTCGGCTGACTCTTTAGAAACTCTGCGCAGGCTTGTAAGCAGCCCACGAAATATGATCGAAAACTTTCCGTATAACAATTAAAGAATCCACGATCAAAGCGGACCAGCGAGTAGCCTTCTTCCTGCATTAGCACAGAGGCTGCCTGCATTTTGGCCAACTTTTTGAGCACCAGTTGAACATGGCGTTCATCTAATCTATGTAATCTTGAAGCCATTACGTAGCCTCGTTCACTTAAATCTTCCATAATTAAAGCGCCTCGCTTTCGATCCACATGCAACATCTTGGGACAGAGTTGCTCCTCCGCCAACTCCTGAAGCTTGGGCAGCACAGACTCATAGATCTCCAGCTCACGATTGTAGATATCATAGGGAGCTTTCTTCTCCCGTGTGTCGACATCCTCATTCTCCAGCGCTGTTTTGGCCATTAAGTGTTCAACTATTCTTTGACCATTTCCATTATGGTACTCGAGGCGTATACGTGTTAAAACAGCCCCATAGTTCTCTCCACGACCCAAAGCTGGTTCCAGGCTTAAAGAATCAATTCGAAGATTAGGCAATTGGTAATGGGTACGTAAGGCATCTTGCAGATAATTGGCTGTAAGCCAAGCGGGCAATGCAACTGTCATTCTGTTAAGTAAAAAGTCAACTAATTTGTTTAAATGAGTGACAAGTGTCTGGCGCATTGATAAGATTCTGATAAGGCAAAAAAATACAGTGCTTTGGTAGCTTGATAAGGAGATTAGTCTAAGATTAGTAAGTCTGAATCCCACTGAAAAAGATTGCAAAATGCCATTGACCTTGGGATTAAGTAGTTCATAATGTAGCAGGGTAAGAATTTAAAAACATTTCAGCATCTATTAATAACACTTTCCTCTCAGAAACCCACTTGGATTAACAACTGTGCTTATCAGCGAACTCAACACTGCTTTGTCATTGACTGAATAAATACAAATTGCATTTAAATTTATTTTCATGCAATCATTTGAAAAGAAAATGCAGCTGAAGTCTTAACGGCCTAATAGCGCAAAAAATCTATCGGGCCGCCCGGCCATACGACAAAATCGACGACAAATCCGAATAGTCATGGTGGCAAGGTGGCACCAATTCGGCGTGGTGAATTATGAGCTACTGCAACCGAGTGAAATAATTCTACCGAACGTAATTGTTGCCTTTAATCCGAACATTAAAACAAAATCGGCCAGAGTACGAGCAAAGGCACGACTAGGTAATTTTGCAACATGACAACGCTCGGCGACACCATGATTTCTGGATTCGTTGATCGCATCAAAAGACAAACCGTTGAGTGGTTCGTTGTGGCAACCGAAAAACAATTCTCTTGAAAAATAAACTTGTTACTTATATACAGGTAGTATTATCTCTAAACGAAAGTTCATGTTAGTGTCTGCGAATTGAATTCAACGTTTATCACGCATACGTACTGTTGCCTACATTTTTAATATTGAAGTAGTTGGTACAGACTTGGTTTAAAGTTGTAACATTTAACAAAAAGGAATCATGACCATGCTGTTCAGCTCTAAAAGAGAGCAAGATTTGGCCGTACCCTAAGAGGCTATCAGAATATCTTTGAAGTGAGGCCCCAAACGAACTGAACCGAAGTGCAGCGCTTCACGGTTGAGGCCGTTGCTGCGCATAGTCTATTAATGTGAAGCTGCTTAAAATAGACTGTCGTCTATTTCGAAACTTTCAGGACCGATAAAAATTGCGGATTACTATACGTATTTGTCTAGAAGTCTGGTCATTAAGTATTAGCTTGGATATCGCTCAAAAAGAATTTTTTGAATTCCGAAATACTTTAGAAAGAAAACAAAATTTTCTTCAACAATTACTTCAAGCTTTAAACGCAACCACGTTTTTCGAACTGGCGGCCAGTCTTACTGAACCGATTTTGATGAAACAAAATGCAACCGACGCAGAATTGTCATCATTCTGGTTTGACTCTCAATCATAATTTAAAATAAATTTTTACTATTTGTTTTGTTTACTTAAACTACAAAAAGGAACCAATATCGAATTTTCATTTTTCAATGGCCGCCAGTATGACATTTATACTGATTGAAAGTCTGTTCTTACTTTTCATTTCAGAAAACCTGGAGACGAGAAATCGTGGACTCCAGCACTATTCATTTTATTTTAACGGCCGAGAACTTTTGGAACAACCCTCATATCGGAGCATAAAAATTTTTTTGTTTACACAATAAACGAGAAGGCCAAGCTAACTTCGTCTTTGCCGAAGTTTATATACCCTTGCAAATGTTTTAATACATCAGAGATTAAAAAAAATTGTTCTAAATAAAACCCACTTCTCGACCGATAGCACTATGTCACAAAATTTGAAAAGTTTTTGTATCCCGCACTTTTAGCAATTGATTCTAATGTAAAATTGCACGCTGAATTCGAATCTGCTCTCAGATATGTCAAAAGTAGAACGGTTCTTGAGATATCGCGAAATTTTCAATTTTAGTATTTTGAAAAAAGGTAGGTCTACTAAAATGCCATTTTCTCTGATTTTAGTCCACCTATATGTATAAACTAGAACAAAAATTAAAGATAATAAAATTATTTCTTAAAAAATCGACAGTTGTTGTAAATCCAACCATAAATGACGAAGTTATGGCACTTCAAAGTTGGATTTTTGAAAAATTTTTGATATTTTTTAATTTTTTGATGCCTTTCATTAAGTTTTTTTCAATCTTACCATAAAAATTGCTCAGGTCTCAGATATTGACAGGATTGAGTAATCTTTAACGAACATTTTTTGCCCTTGGTCATCGAAATCGGATGAAAAATAAACGCTATATTCACAATTAAGTAAACATACCTCTGTTTGAGAGTATTTTTTGCTAGTTTTTTCAGTATAAAAATCACATCTTAGCAAGCCAAATAAGAATAAACGTTGATCATTAGGAGTTTGTATTGCAGTTCACCGGTGGAAAAGCTGTGCCGATCTGAAAGTTGAGCAATGGTAACAGGCTTGCAACAAGGATGGACAAAGCATTGCTGTTTTTGTGCAGATGGGACAGCCGAGATCGCAGTGAACATTACTTGCGTAAAGACTAGGATGGAAGGGCCAATTTTGTAGTCGGAGAAGATAACTTAAAATTTCCGCCCCTAGTTCAAAAGGACAAAATTATTCTCTCTCCGTTGCATATTAAGCTTGGTCTCTTCAAAAACTTCGTTAAAGCTCTCCATAAAAATGAAAATTTTGCGGCGAATTTTAATTTTTAAAACGACGATTCGCACAACTTTCTGACGCCAAAATCAAAGAAGGCGTATTTGTGGGTCCGCAAATCAAAAAGCTAATGAGCTACAGAGAATTTTCCTCGGCACTATCAGCAGACGAGGCAAAAGCATGGGAATCATGCTTTCCTCAAGTGAGGACTATAAAGAAATTGTTGATGATTTATTGGAAAACTACAACAAAATTGGTATAATCTCATCATCTTCATCGAGTTTTTATATTTACCAATTTTATTTTTTTTTATTTTAAAGGTGTAAATAAAAATTCACTTTTTGCACTCCCATTTGGATTTTTTCCCGGACAACCTAGGCGACGAAAGCGACGAGCATGGCGAACGCTTCCATCAGCAAATGCAGCAGATGGAGTTTCGCTACCAAGGCAAGTGGGATCCGGCAATGATGGGAGACTATTGCTGGTTCTTGTTGCGAGAAACACACAGTCTGCACAAAAAACAAAAGCGGTCTACATCATTTGAGTACTTTTATCCAACCTTGAACTGCAATAAAAACTCCTAATGCTTAACGTTTATTCTTATTTGGCTTGCTAAGATGTGATTTTTATACTGAAAAAACCAGCAAAAAATACTCTCAAACAGAGGTATGTTTACTTAATTGTGAATATAGCGTTTATTTTTCATCCGATTTCGATGACCAAGGGCAAAAAATGTTCGTTAAAGATTACTCAATCCTGTCAATATCTGAGACCTGAGCAATTTTTATGGTAAGATTGAAAAAAACTTAATGAAAGGCATCAAAAAATTAAAAAATATCAAAAATTTTTCAAAAATCCAACTTTGAAGTGCCATAACTTCGTCATTTATGGTTGGATTTACAACAACTGTCGATTTTTTAAGAAATAATTTTATTATCTTTAATTTTTGTTCCAGTTTATACATATATGTGGACTAAAATCAGAGAAAATGGCATTTTAGTAGACCTACCTTTTTTCAAAACACTCAAAACACGCGATATCTCAAGAACCGTTCTACTTTTGACATATCTGAGAGCAGATTTGAATTCAGCGTGAAATTTTACATAAGGATCAACTATTTAGAAGCCGGGATCAAAAAATTGTTGCATAGTGTAGTTGGCAGCTACAAGATATAGACATCCGATTTTAACCAAAACTTCCAAGTCTGTAAAAAAGCGTATTATATTAATAACACTAGTTTACAAAAAAAAAAAAAAAAATGACCCATTTCCACTGAAACTACTTTTTGGTGTAGTTTGGAATGGTGATCTTAAAAATCAATTTCAAAGTTTTTTTTATGGCTCCGTTTTTGAAATATTAATTTTTTTTTCAAATTTTTGGAAGGTGCACTTCCATTTCAAGGCTTTTCTCACTTCATAATTGCCGTTGAACATTGTTTTTCAATCGGTTAAGCAGTTGGAACACAGTACCCAAAATTTTTTTAAAAAAATCGATTTTTTTCTCGAAAATTCAAGAAATTTCATTTTCAAATGCCTACGAAAAATATAAAAAAATCGAAAAAATTTGTTTTTATTTTTTATATCTAAGAGTTTTTAACTTATTTGATTTTATTTCGATATACAAATCACTAATAAAAGAAAGCCCTAAGAATCGCACTTTTTCGAAGAAAATAAGGTATTGGTGAGGAAAATGGTGTCACACGCACCGTAGATGGATCAAGTTAAGTAAAGGAACTAACTGTGAAATTAGAGTAGTTTGTGTGTTTAAAAAAATTTAATTTGTATTTTTCATTGTTTTTTGGTTAATTTATGAAGTGAGCGAAAAACCGGAACAAGAATAAAAATCAAGAACCAAACAAAAGTCAAAGCGAACGAAAATTTTTTTTTAAATTATCACGAAAATACTACTTTTTTTTGACTAAATTGATCACAGCTCCTATGTTTGTTCATAGATTTTGATCATCTTTATCTGGTTTTCTTCATAGAAGTGCGATTCTTAAGAAGAAAAAATAATAATTATTTTTTTGAATTTTATATTTTTTTTTCAAGGCGTTCAAAAATGATATTTCGAGCTAAAAATCGATTTTTTTGAAAAATTTTTGGGTGTTCTGTTCAAACTACTAAACCGATTGAAAAACATTGTTCGACAAGATTATTGTCAACTCAATTACCTTTCGAATCATATCTTGCTTGACTTTATCTGATAATTATGAAGTAAGATATGGCCTCAAATGTAAGAGCACCTGCCAAAAAATGAAAAAAAATCATATTTCAAAAACGGAGCCATGAAAAAATTTTTGAAATTGATTTTTGAGATCACCATTCCAAACTACACAAAAAAAAAAATTTTAGTAGAAATGGGTCTTTTTGACTGTAAACTAGTGTAATCGCTAAAGTGGAACGCGTTAACATTTAAAACAAAAAGTTTTTCTCGCAAAAACCCACTTCTCGACCGATAGTTCCTATGGCAGCTACAAGATATAGAAATCCGATTTTGACCAAAACTTCCAAGTCTGTGTAAAAACGTATAATTTTTATAATCGCTGAAGTGGGGGACGTTAACATCAAAAACAAAAAAGTTTTTCTCGCAAAAACCCACTTTTTGACCGATAGTTCCTATGGCAACTATAAGATATAGTCATCCGTTTTTGACCAAAACTACCAAATCTGTATGAAAGCATATAATATCAATATTTGCTGCGTTAAGAGGCGTTAACATTCAAAACAAAAAAGTTTTTCTCACTAAAACCTCCATTTCGACCGATAGTTCCTATGGCAGCTATAAGATATAGTCATCCGATCCGGTCGGTTCCGACATATTAGCAGTATGCAGTAAAAAGAAGACTCTGTACAAAGTTTCAGCTCAATAATTTTAAAACTGAGAGACTAGTTTGCGTAGAAACAGACAGACGAACAGACAGATAGACAGACGGACAGACAGACGGACGGACAAAGCTCAATCGACTCAGCTCGTCGCCCTGATCTAGAATATATATAGTTTATAGAGTCAGAAATGAATATTTCTATGCGTTGCAAACTTCTGGCCAAAAATATAATACCCTTTGCAAGGGTATAAAAACACAGAATAGGAAAAACTCTTTGCGTTTTCAAATAAATTTTTTTTATAAAAGGTCTAAAAAAACAGCCTCCCCCTGAAGTCAAGCTAAACTTATTATTTTTTGAATATTAAGTCTGGATTTCATACCCAACTGAAGCCTTGAATAGAAAGGGACAAATCTATTGATGCATCATTCGGTAAATGCTGACACTCATTAATTAAATTCCTGCAAATCCTGGAAATATGAAACTGTCTATTTCGATTTAATTTCCAAATTTAATTGCATAGATGTTGCTGTAGTAGTCTTAACGGAAAGAGGACTGACGCTCATATTCTGCAAGTGTCATTTACTGATAATGGAAATTACTTTCAAGCATTATACATCTTGCAGCAATGTTATCTAAAACTTATGAATTGAACCAGTGTAGACTTAAAATAAATTGTTTGTGTACTTTGGAATGCTGAACTCGAAAATTGATTTAAATTTTTTTAAGAATGAGTTTTAAATTTTTTTGGTAGCTACACTCACACTTTAAGCCATTTCACAATTCACAAAAGTAGAATCGTGATTCAAAAGTAGAAAAGAGAAATCTAATATTATTTTGTTTTTTATATTAATATTTTTCAAACGGACTTAAGACAAAATTAATTTGAGTTTTTTACATTTTTGAATAATTTATTATGAAGCGCCTCTACGATTTGTTTTTAAACTTTCTGATAATTGGCTTTAAGGTTGATGAAAATTTTAGGAAAACTTTTAAGGTGGCGATCCAACGCGAACTGCCAAAACTACCACATTATAGATGTCTGTTATTTAAACCGAACATTTTTTCAGTGTATGTCAGAAAATGCATCAATTACAAAAACTTTGATTAATTCTTTTTCACTGTCATGTCTCTAGCTACTTTGGTTCCCGAAATATTGACCTAACATGGGGCCAGATCAGTTTGTTTTGAATTAATCTATGCAATTGTTAAGGAAATTTCCCAATCCCAGACTTAAGGCCGCACCACTTCCCTAATCGGTCTAGACCCCTTTTAAAGAATCTTTACAAAGGCTTCTTAATATAAATTTGGAGTAGGTAATTGATGACTTAAATATACAATCATATCATTCAGGACTTTGCCTTATTTTAAAACTCGTCTTATATTGCATCATAGAGCCCCAGAGCTTGTAGTTTTTGTTGCTGCACTTAATTTTTATTTGAGAGCAATAAATATCCAGGCATCTAAGGTTCAAACTAAAAGCTGTGAAACTTAATTGAAGAGAATTTCGAAATTCAAGACATTATGTGCACTTCCCACTCTGTAAATTAAAGTGCTTTAGATTTGCGTCACTGATTTATCTATAAAACAGGCAAATTAATTAAGCCTTTCTTTTCATCAATTACTTTATGCAAACATTTTCTTTAGCACTCGACCACAATTTACAATTTAAAGGCCACTTTATCAATGCAACTGACGTTTCGTGCCGGGAAACCTAAACAGCAGCCAATTGGTTTACTTCTGCCCTTTAGCCTACTTTTTTGCTCTGGTTTCAACCAAAAAATTTCAATTTATCTGGGCCCCCAGCTTGAACATCGAGTTTGCTAGCTGCAGGCCAAGTTAGTGCACACACAGACACACACACGCACACACAGACATGCCCAACCCTTCGGGTCAAGTGTGAGTAATTACCGCAGTTAGGCAACACCCAGGCTGAAATTTCCATGAGCAAGAAGCCAGGGCTTAAAAATAGCTCATATGGCGGCAGTTCAGCTGAGCTGTCTGGCTACAGTTGATTAAACATTTTCATTTTGTGGCAAAAGTCAATGAATTTTGACCACACATGGCGTATGCTTGATATTTCATTAAGTGAGAACTCGATGACGAAATCGACATACAAATTTTCACACAGACCTAGTAAATGTCAAGTGTCAAAAGTCAACGGCCAACGTGACACATCCAAGTGTGTGAACAAAAGAAATGTGAATTCGCAACCAAACCAACAATGTCGCATAATGGAAAACAAACAAAGCATTCTTTAAGGCGCTGCAGCTGTTTAAGTGTCTCTGTGTGTGTGTGTGTCAGTATGGGAGCCTGTCAGAGTTCAAAGTACGCAGCAGCAAATTAAAACGGATTAGTTCTCCGACTAGACATGAGGCACACTCCATCATCATCATCGTCATCGGCATGTGCCTGAAAGGGTAGGCTCAAATTGCATTACATCGCATATGAAATTGGCCCAGAGATAAAGCCATTTAATGCCATCCGCCTGCCAGGCGTTTGTTTATTGAAAAGTTATTACACTTTGTAGCGAAATTGCTGTAAAAATATTTATGTCGAGCGTAAAAAAGCTTTTTAATGATTCATGAAATGAGAATGAGCTCCATTTACCTACTTAATCCACATTAATCTTTATTTATTGCAACTCAAAAATTGTAGGAGATTAACGGTCGACCTAGAATTATTACGGCATGTCGACCTAAGAAAATATTTTAACTTTGAGTGGAAATCCATTAATTTATCAGTAGAATTCTCCGTTAAGAGTTTACTATCTTACAGCCTAAAAACTTAAATGAAAGGTGTGAGTGTCCTTAACACTCATGAGGCTTTGATTAGAGTACATTTTCAAATCACAAGCCCTCTCAATGGTATATAAATCATCAAGAAGAATACGAACAGGGAGTTCAAATACCAGCAAACAGATCACTTGCTGCAGAGATCTTTCAGGAAGGTCTTACCCACCCAGATACCACCAAGGTGAGATCCGAGATCCCATCCAAATCACTCCCAGATCCCACCCAGACCATACCCAGATTATACCTAGCTAGATCCCACTTGTATAACTTTTCGTTTCTTTTAATCGATTTTTTTCGTAAATAACGTCAAAATTAACAATGAATTCGGTCGGGATCAAATCATTCTTTTAATACCTTTGGAGAGGGCATATTGAAATTGTTGATATGGATGAGCTGAGTTGATATAGACATGTCCGTCTATCCGTCCGTCCGTCTGTTTCTATGCTATCTCCTCGAAGTCGGATCGGATGACTATAGCATATAGCTGCGATCGAACAATCGGTCGAAAAAAGCCAAGCCTCGTCGTTATAAGTTTTGCCTGTGTAAGTCCCCCCCCCTGAGTCCAAAAACCCATTCCGGAATTTTTTTAAGAGCTAGTTTTTGATTCGGAAAAAAATAACTTTAGAAAAATGCAAATGAGCGCTCAGAATTGAAAATTTATTTTTAATTTTTCCACGCCCCCGCCATTTGGAAAAAACGTCATATCTCCCCCACTTTTGTAGATAGATAACTCAATCCTTTTAAGACATTTTTAGTATTCAACATTCTTTCGTAATTAATTATTAGGACAGTAATATGTTTAAGAATTTATATTTACAAACAAATTAAAAAACAAGTGAGAAAGTCGGTCAAGCCCGACTATAACATACTCTGTACCTGGAGTAGAATCTAAATGCAGTGCTGCTGCTGTGTCTCTCTCTATCTCTGTCTCTCTCTCTCTCTCTCTCTTTCTCTAAGATTGTGCGGTGTTGGTTGTGAAAGGGTTGGAGGGGGGTGGCGGGGGAGCTTGGTTCACTTTTCTCATAACTTGAGAACCGCTCATCCGATTTGTATCATTTCTTCAGCAAATCGATACATTTTGCTAATTATGTACATAGGTATAGGCCTTACGCAGGTCAAGTTTGTTTCAGAATTGCAAAATTGCCCCCCCTTCCCCCTTAAACCGCAAAAAACTGTCAGAGCCACAATTTCAAAGTTACAACATCGTCGCTTAATATATATTATCTTAGGCCCTAAATCTATCTATTCTGAAACGCACAATGAGATCTGAGCAAAAACACAGAAGTTATTCACAAAACAATTTTTGCACCCCCCCTCCCTCCTCACTTTGCTTATTACGCATTACGTTTGCTGCTTGCGCCCGCGTGTGTGAGGGCGCGTTTATGTGTATGTGTGCGTGTGTGTTTGTTTGTGTATGTATGTGTTTGTCAATTGTACAGGGTATTTCGAAGTCGAGCTCCTCGACTGCAACGGTCTTACTTGTTTTTCTTGCATAATTAACCATGAATGATAAAATACACTGTTGCCGTTCGCCACAATATAAAATATTTCGAAATCCAGCAAAATTGAGCAAAATGTATTAAATACACTACTTGTTAATGCATCTTTAGGTGCGAGAAGCAACGGGTAGCTGCCTACTTCATTTTACTTCACGGAACAAGTGACATTTACCTTAAATTCGTCCAAAAAATACCACAGCAGCCACACATAAAAACAAAGACCCACATAAAATAGCATCAAATTTGTTTATTTCCTAAAATTTACATACCTTTTGGTACGAATGTACCAAATATGCCAGAATTGGCATATCAAAACATTAATTGCTCAATATATTTATAGTTGCTTTTATTATTAAAGGAACAGGTCGTGCCATGGCACCAGAGCAATAAAATTTTTGTTGAAAAAAAAACTCGCTTTTAGGGTCAATAATGGTGGAAAGTTTTTTTTAGCCAGTAATTAATGTTCATGGTTCTATATCCTTATAGAGCAATTAAGGGCACTGAATACCTCCAGAAAATTATATGTTTTTATTTGCTTTAACGTTCTATTAGTGTTTTATAAACATCCTGTAAAACTTTTAAGCAGATCCAAAAATATGTTTTAGTGAAATAATCAAACAACAATTTTTATTCCCGACTCTCTTCTATATGAAACAATTTTTCATCGAAACTCTTTTTTTTAGTAAATCCAAGTTTTTTCTTTTTTTTATACAAAAAACTTCATAGAAGTTCTAAAACGTACAGAAAAAATTTTTTTTTAAATATATTTTCATTGGAAATTTTTGTATAATTTTTTTTGACCATGTCTTGACGCACTTTGACACAAATTTTTGGAGAACTACTAAACCGATTTTCATAAAATTTTTTCTGTAATAGCTAACACCCAAATGCAACAAATCCATATTTGAAATCAATCAAAAATAGTTTGATAGTTTCATCGAAAACAGTTGTTGTCTACTCTTTAAATGCGATTAACTTAGAACCACTTTTTCCAAAATGGTTGCAAAGTCTTACAACAGTATTTACTCGTATTACCACCATTCTGATGTTAACTAGGATATTTTTTATCGGTTGGAAAAAAACGGAGTTAGAACCAATAGAGTGAGAAGAAAAACAAATTTTCAATATTTTGACTTTGAAATCCCATAACTCCGCTGTAAAATGGCCGATCAAAAATATCCTAGCTCAGTCCGCGTTTTTAGTTTTACCTTCAAAAAATCTGTTCTCAAAAAATGCTTACAACCATGGGCCAACCGCAAGAACAACACCAACAACAAAAATTTCTAAATTTAATTTAACCGATTGCTAATAGTTTTTGTGTAATTTAATTATTTGTACATTTTTACACCTAAAGAAATAAATACATTACCCTTAAGCATTCTTCAAATATTCCAACATATATTTTTGAGCTTATGAAAAAATAATGGCGATTCCAGCCAGTGCGCATCGCTAGAACAAAGCCAGTTTTTTTGCTGAGCTATATATTCATTTTACCAATTAACTATCATTTTTGCCTCAAAATTGTGAATGAAATTGTTTTCATGTTCCGGTGCCTATTAAAATTTATTTTAATATTCGTTCAAACAGACAATAATTTAGGTTCGTCCTACAAAGTAATTGGATTTTGGATTTGTGGGACAATGTATTTTTGTGTCATTTTCAGCAAGTAATCTGTTCATACCGAGGTCAAAATCAGAATCACTTAAAGGAACACCCCAATTTTATGAACTTACAAATCAATTGTCAAATTCACAGTTCAAATCATTTTTAAAAAGTTGGGAACTGATTCGGAACTGAACTTGATTAGGTAAAATAACGACCCAAATGTTCTCATCTGTTATAAATTAATAAACTCCCAAAAAATTTGAAACCATTAAAATGGACCCAAACATTTTTATCAAAATCGGTACATCTGGCTCGCGACATTCAGTACGCATCATTTAAAAGCTTAGAGTGAAGAAGGCATATCTTCAGTATTCAGGCGCATTTTATTCATAGTAAGGACTGTGAATTTTTGAATTCAAATTTTTGATTTTTTTTGTAATTTTTGCAAACTTTGACTTCAATCAACACAGATCTAAAAACCATATACATGTAAATAAAATTAATTTTTTATAAAAATATTTTTTCTCTGTGTGGGTGGACCATTGTGTGGAAATGCCCTTAGGCATATACCATTTATAAGATGATATTTTGTGGATTAGAGTAACATTAGTAACATTATTACATCATAATAAAAAGTGTTTACCAGCTTACAATTTCCATGTTGTCCTTTGATATAAAAAAATTTGAAACCCAAAGAGAAGTCCAAAACAATTGTTCTTCACTAAGAGCTGCTAACTTACTCTCCTACTCGCTCTTTTAATATTTATCTGTCTCTCTGTTTTCACGCTCTCTCTCTCTCTTTCTCAAAGCTGCACAAAAGCTTTGTCCTTAGCTTTTGCTCGTATCTCCCCATTTGGGGATGCTGCGAGTGTAATTTGAGTTTGAGCTCATTTGGAGCTCAATTTTCACTCGATTTCCCCTTTTTCGGCTCTTCGACCCTTCTTTTATTTGTCGTGTTTCTTCTTTCATTTGGCTTAAATTTCATTTTCCCATGTCCTTAGCATTAGCCAGCGCTCTTTAGTATGTACTTTTTTGTGTGTCTGTTGGCACTTCATTTTGTTTATGTTTTTTTATTTGCTTGCCTTTGCCGTTCGCCATTCTTATCTGCACTCTTTTCTGTTTTTTTTTTTTGGTTTTTATTGAACAGCATTTTCATTGTTTGATTTTTGTCAACGCTTCCTCCGCTCTCTTCGTGCTTTTTCATCCACTTTATTGTCTTGCCCGGCGCTTCATCTTACTTACATAAGTGGCGCTCGCTGCTGCTTTCCCTGGGCCCCTAGAGATTGGAGGACTCGAGGACTCTGCCATTTGTTTCTCCATTTTGCGTGTTTGATTTTTATTTGGCTTTATTTGGCATTGTTCATTTTTCGGTTAGTTGGTCTTTTAATCGCCTTGCTTAGTTATCAGTTTTGTTGTTGTTGCTGTTGTTGTTGTCCGTCTTCTTTATGCTGAGCTAAGGCTTTACGGCTTTTGCCTCCGCTTTCAATTTCAATTAGTGAGTGCGTTATTTAAGTAGCCCCAAACGACATTTTGCTAGTTGTTGTTAAGCTGCTTGAAGTCACTGAAACATTCCGATGATATTTTATTGACAATTTGCAAGTCCTCGGGGATTCGACTAGGCTACGATTCAAGTTGATAATGAAATCCGGACGCGTTTGTCGAAGCTGATCAAGGATGTTTAGTTCAAGTGCGAATTAACTTCGATTGAATATCTTTGTGTCGACTATTTCAGTTTATTCAGTATTCTCAGTAATTTTTATAACAGACGGGCATGGCTATATCGACTCAGCTTTATATGCTTATCAAAAAAATATATACTTAATAGGGTCGGAAATGATTCCTTTTCCCTGTTACTCACTTCTTCTCAAACTTAATATACTTTATGTAACTTCGGTACAAAGTATTAATATGTTAAATATCTCCCATCATTTTTGCTTCGAAACTCACATTTAAATACTTAACCTCCATAATCTGTATAATTTTCAATTAGATCGATTAATTAATAGCGTAGTTATAAGAATATCACCTTGTGTTATATAATTGGGCTGTGATGTTGTTACTGAGCCTGTTAATAAAAATATGTTGCCTACTTTTAGGCGCATGCATAAGGGCCAAATATTTTGGAATTTTTTTACCCGTTACTCGTAGTGTAAAAAGGGTATACTAAAGTCGTGCAAATGTATGTAACAGGCAGAAGGAAACGTTATATCTCATACAGTTTTGATGATAGACGACTCGTACCTTCTAGAGATAGTTATCAGATGGTCACCCTAAGGAACGCAGGAAAACTGTTAAAAATGTTTTTTCATGAGTAACGGGTATATCGAAGTCGGTTAGAGCCGACATTAACTTACGCTCTCGTTTTTAGCTCAGCATGATAGTTTATTTTTATTTCCTAGGGAAAATTAACTCTCAATTCAGTTGGAAGATCTTAGGCTTCGGCGTGCAGACGAGCTGTGGGCGTGCCTGACAGGGGGTAGAGCCCAGTGGCATTTCCTTTCACAAATCTGGACGAAAAAAAATATGGTCAGCATGTTAACAATAATTTTGTTGCTCTGTTAATTAACATTAAGGAAGTCAAATACACATTTCTGCCGCTGAGAAGTCGAATAGGACCGACTTTAGCTAAAGCTCTAAATGACTAAGAGGGGATCATGAAGTTGTAAAAATGTAAGGAAACATTTCCGCCTTTTTATAAAAAAGTGACAGAGACTAAAGCTCCATTTACACGACCTGAACGCTCAGATTAGTTTTCGTCAGACGAACACTGTAACTCGATAAATGCCACTCAGATGAGTGCTCAGGCCAAATAGAAACGGTTCTATTTCGTCTGATCGCTCATCTGAGTAGCTTCATGTCTACTCAGACGCCTTTTTACACGGTTAGACAGCAAATCAGACGAAAACTTAGATGAGTGATCAGGTCGTGTAAATAGAGCTTAAGTTATTAAGTTAAGACATCGTATTCAGCCACGGTTATGGAAATGATATAAAGTAATTGATTTTGAATAATAATATTTAAAATATTAATCCAAGTTTTTCTTTTTTTTATCGCCATTTTGCCTTTTAAAATATAATGTTCCATGAGAGAACGAAATACTATTTTTCTATACTCAACATCGTGACAAACACGTCAACAACAATCAGCTGTCAAAACAAAACTAAGGGTTGCATCGCGCTGAAATTTGACGTATATGCCTAAATAAAACGACTTTAAGGCATAGCAGCGCACTCTGACGGTCAAGGAGGATAATTTAAACCCCACCTAGTAGATCACTTTGTATGTTGCTACTGAACTGCTTTGCAAACCTGGAAATGCTGATGCAGTTAAATATTAGGCGTAAGTTGCATAAAAATTTTAATTTTTGTTTTATATATTTGGCATTTAACATTCACTGAGAAAAAAAGGATAGTTTTTAATGATCCTCAGGATGTTTTCGGTATCCATTTGGCCTGAATGGTTAACTATCCTTTTTTGAGATCCGTTGGTTATTTTTGAAGTCAGTTTATTTTCACTTAAAAAGGATATATCAGAAAAAAATATTTTAAACATCTTTATTCTTCATCCAAAGGAGCTGAAAAATGTGAAAAGGATATTTATAAAATTTCTCCATTCTGCGGGAATGTTTTTTTTTCTCTGTGTATACATATTTGAATTGCAAAAATTGAATATTTCAAAACTAAGTTTAAAAGAAACAATGGTTGACCGCAGCGACTTTGTTGCATGACAATTCTTCTTAATTCATCGAAGAAAATTTTTTTAAGTTTTTTTGAGCACATGTCAGTATACTAGACACTTAATATCATTATTTGGAAAAGACCGAAGATGAAAAGACTTTCTGTTCGCAACAAATAGAAATGTTTCTATTTTGTTGTGTATTTACGCGAACATGTTCATCAATGGATTGGAACTAGTGCACGAACATCAATTGTCAAAAAAATTTAAGAGTGAACATGTGCCCAAATAAGCAATGATTTCTTCTTCTTCATTGGCCATCACAACCGTTTGACGGTCTCGACCGCTGCAATCAATGCTCTCCAGTCGCTTCTGCTCTGTGCAAGCTGGCACCAGTTGGTCACACCAAGCTTGGCAAAGTATTGCCGCACCTGGTATTCCCATCTTGCCGCCTCCATAGTCAGCCGCCTTCGATTTATACGCCTTTTTTGCTGGAGCTTCTTCGTTCATTCTGGAGACATGTCCTAACCAGCGCAGCCGCTTTTGCTTTATGCGCTTGACCAGACAGGTGTCCCCATAGAGCTCATACAGTTCGGTATTCTTTCGAATGCGGAAATCATCACCAACTTTTAACTTTTTTTTAACCAAATCAGATAAACTAAACTAATAAATTTCCATGACATTTTAGTCATTGACTAGTTGTAAATATTCATTAAAGATGTCAAGGCGATATTTAGCGCATGTTGTCAAAACGAAGACTTTATCTCCCAGTTTTTACCATTCAACAAACTTACAATCTCGGTTTCCGATGGGGCAGGCTTGTTGAGGTACAAACCCCAGTTAATTGCGCAATAATCTGTTACACGGAAGTTGCAGAGTGTACAGTCAGTGTTGAAGGAGCTTACGTGCATACTGTAACTAGGATTTAACATCTCAAAACGTGCGGGGCATATTAGTGGTAATGGTTCTCGACTCACTTAGAGACGCCAGATATTGGAAGGTTTTTCTTTCCCGTAACTCGATGCACTCCAGTATCAACTTATGGTTGTAAGACTTCCCAAGGTTGATGTCGAGATTGCAAGTAGAAGCTGTGGCTTGCCATTTTTGGAACGCTTAAGTTTTGCCTTGGTTTTTTAGGGCATATATGTGAGAGAGTTGGCAGGCCTGTTTCCAAGTGGATGGCGTAATTTGGAGTTGTGTTTGGCAGTTTGTAGATATGTTTAACAAACATCCATTGAAGTCGCTCAATTCTTCATACTGTGTAAGTCCATAGCATAGCATATCACAGACCTAACCGCAGCTTCAAACAGGCGAAAAACAATCAAAGTATACTTTTCGGCTTTTTCTTAATGATCACAATTGTTGTCATATATATGAGGTCAGCATGCGCTTGCTGCTAACATAATGTTAAGGCGTTAACATTAATGTTAATGCAATGTTAATTAACAAAATTTCTTCCCTTCATATCGAAGTCGGGCGGACCGACTTTTAACTTACACTTGCGATTAAAATTTTTTTCGGATTTTTATTTTTCTTATGTTAGATACTTTAGCGTAATTTTACAATGTCTGAACATTTTTATACTTATAATTAAATATGTTGCACTGAAATGTCGAGTGTGAAATTTTCTCCAGTTGGAAAATATTCATTATAATATGGCAAAGGATATGGCAAAGCATTGTTGACCATTCTTCTTCTCTGTTTCTCCTACTTCACTAGAAGAATTAAACAACTTTCTTAATTTATTTAAATAACTTAAGTACAGTTTATTTTCCGTTCCTTCCCTTACCCAATTCCCATTATTCACTTGCGTACAGATTATTGTTTATACCCTAAGTTTCCATCAAATTTTATCTCACTCCCTGTCTTTTGTTTTAACGCTATTGATACGCTAATTAGACGCGATAATTTATCAAAATGTTCCACACACACACACAGACAAAAACAAGCGCACGTATCGCTGGCTACTAAAAAATTCTAAAGCAGCAGCAAAAATTGCTAGTTAATTACGTTAGCTTTGGCATCCGCCGCAGTCACAGTGCCCTCCACCACCCCTCCCTACGTTCTGGTCTTTGCGTTCTTCCTCATCGTCAATGTCATGACTGCAGGCTGGCTGGCTCCCCGTTTCCTTGCCGCCTTGGGTAACTTTACAATTAACTACTAATTGCTCATACGCGACGTTGGCTGGCGACACTAGAACAAAGTCAGGTGTGCGCTGTCCCTCTCTCTCTCTCTCTCTCTCACTATTTCTCTGCCTTGGCTTTTGCCCTAATTATCCGCATTGTCACCCACCAACAGCATCGGCAGCATCGCGTCTCCCATCCCAGGTATTTACTGAATTAAGTTTTAAATTTTTATTAAATGCCTTGGCGCATTTTTTGCGACTGTAATTAGTTTTTAATTGCTTTTGCAGTTGGCCAAAAGCCCGTAAATAGTTGACTTGCCTTTGCCATATTCCATTCGGAACTTTGGCCGGCCTGTTTATGGACCCCAGCTGCGCAAAGTCAATCAGCAATTGAGAACGCTGGGCGGCTGCTGCCTTGTCAATGGCATGTTAAAATGTGCCCAGGAAAACGGCACAAAAAGTAATCACAAAACTTTTGCAATAAATCTATGAAATATAATGAAAAACCCCAGTGCCCCCAAAAAAAAAGGCCACCACTCACTATTACAATTTCCATTTTTCACACACATACACAGAAACAGGATGTTCAAATGTGTGGACGAGCATAGGCAGAGTGTGCAAAGTAAACATAAAATACTCTGTCTGACAAACGACAGTTCAAATTTGTTTCAAACTAAGAAAAAATGCTGAGCTTGGGAAATTAAAAACGTATTTTCTACTGGTGATTAGAAATTATAAAAAATATGAAAAGCTAATTAAGAGTTCCCATTTAATCAATTTATAGCTGCTGTCTAATCTGCCAAATTGATCAAACTTTACCTTGAATTTCCACTGCCCCACTTCTTATGTGATCGAATCAGATCCAGACCCGATACGATAACGTCAAATAAATAATGTCTCTACACAGAGGGGAAAAACCTGGTAAGAAATTGAGTTATCTTCAACTTAAAATAAGAAGATGAAGACAAGATGGTCTCTAAATTCTTGAGAACAAATGTTCCAAGTGTTTTTGGAATAGAGAATTTCACTCTTGAATCAGGAGCATTCGTTCTCAAAAGTAGGGTAAGAGTGAAAATTCTTGATCCAGGAGCGATATTCTTGATCCAAGAGTGAATTTTTGATCCCGATATTCTTGACTCAAGAGTTTCAGTACTAGATCCAAGTACGAATAATTCTCAAAATAAAAGACTAAAAATATTAATTGAAGGGGGTGGGGGCTTGGGTGTGAGAGACACGACCGACTGCGCATGCGCTGTCTCTCTTTGAAAGAGCGCGGCCAACGTTATTCTCTCAAAGTTTGCTTTTCCTCACTCCCCTTGCCAATAGAACAGTGGTGCACAAACTCACATTATCATGATTTGCGCTGGTGTGCGTAGCAGAGCAACACGAAGTAAAAGTTGTTATGTCAAATATAGGCTACAAAAAAACACACATATGTGTGTGCGTGCATTTTATAGAGCACACGTATTCTCTCTCTCAATGCGTGTGTCGGCTGCGACGCTGGCAGAATTATGACTTCGTATCCCACGGGGTACGAAAAATGAAATGTGTGCACCACTGCTATAGAACCACAATAAGAATGAATTTGTCTCGATTCCAAGAGCGAAATTCTTGAAAAAGCAAGTGCGACTAGATTTTTTTTCAAGAGCGTTCGTACTCAAATTATTCGTTCTAGATTTTTATGAGTGTGGATGAAGGTAGAAGCAGCAGGCGCGTATATCCAAGAGTCTTACCTCTCTTCACTTGCAATCAAAAGAGGTATATCCCCGTTCCCTATTCCACCCAATTGTGAGGAATCCGCCCACACCTGATCCAAGTGCAATCAAATATTTTTCCCAGTTGAGTTTAAAATGTTCTTGAATACGGAACAATATTTACTCAAACCATGTTCTCAAAAATGGAATTTTTTGCCCTGATTAATGCGGTAGAGGAAAAATGAATTATTAGGACCAATACATATAATGTTGATGCTGTTGAAATGGAGATCCTCTAGCTTCAGTCCGCAATAATACGAAGTTTTTTTGATATAAAAACACGGTGATTCGTTTTGGCGCCAAGTGCAACTCCAAATATTTAGCCGACTGTGTGTTTTGCAAATAAGTATCGAGGACACTTCGGGCTCCTGGTGGCGCTAGTCGGGAGCTACCAGCCACTTTCATTGTATCGTATGCACTTTTTAGTGCGTACAGCGTTCTGTGATTTAAATCGTAACTATTGAACATGCGATTCTGTGTGAAAGTACATTAGATCATACAATATGTCACATCCTCTCTTATTTCTCTTTTGCCGAAAATAAGGCATCCTCATCTTTCTAATCTTCCTCCTCTTCTTACGTCCTAGCTACACCCTTAACTTTCCGTACATCATATTCGTCATTTTTAATTGATGCTTTCAAATCCTCATTAAATTGTGTACACAAATCCAATTTTAAAACAGCGTTTGGTTAACTTAAAAATCCCAAATTTGTTATTTTCTAGCATCTTTTGGCTTTTCTAGCTATCTCAGCACACTTTTTTGTTTTTAGGATCCACTTGCGTAATAAATTACTTTTTATCGCGCCCAAACAGTTTGGAGTATTCCATACCGTGCTTAATGCAAAAAAGCTTCTGACCTTGAACACAAAAAATTTAATTTGTAAGTCCAACATTTTCTGTTTTTGGCTAATGCTGTATGAAGTTGTGCAAATGTATGTAACAAAGAGAAGGAAGCATTTCCGAACCTATAAAGTATATATATTCTTGATCAGCATCAAAAGCCGAGTCAGATTTAGCCATGTCTGTCTGTCTGTCTGTATGGTTTGCGTCGATCTCAGAGACTGTAATAGATAGAGCCACAAGTTTTGGAATGTATGTAGGTGTATACTGTACCCACATCGAGTTTGTTTCAGATTTCGAAAATTCCTCCTCCTCCATCTTTTAACAGCGAAAAATTGTCTTTTTCTCTGTATAAACGCGTGGATCTCACAGACTATAAGAAGTAGAGCCACAAATTTGTACCCAGATAAAGTTTGCTCCAGGATTGGCAAATCCCTCCTCCATCTTCTTCTAACCGCGAAAAACTGCCAAACTGACTTCTTATATATTCAGTTAGGCCCAACATCTATCTGTTCTGTATACCACAATGAGATCTTTGCAAATACGCCGCAGATATGCAAGTGCGCCTTCCCATTTATTGAAATAAATTTAAATAGGCCGCCGACACGTAACCACAACAACAACCCCACCCACCACCCCCCCGCCCCCCACATCCCCCACCCTCCGGCCGATGATCCATTCCGTTCCATCGGTTCTTTCTGGTTTCACTTCGTATTTTTTCTCATCGGTTTTTTTGTCCTGGCCTTTTTTTCCGGTTAATCGTAATGTTTTCATTTGTTTTCCGACCGTTGGTCATTTTCACTATCACTCTCTCCCTCTTTCCTTTCCCGGTCAGCCAACGTGAAATATGTTTTCTGCAGAATTTTCCGCCTTTTCCCTGGGCGTTTTCACTAATCCTTTTCGTTTTGTCCGTCGCCCGTGAAATTGTTTTCCAATTTTTCATTTTCACCGTTTTATTTTCCCCATATACTCAACTTTTCGTGTTCTCCTCAAACCGGTCAGCACGGGAAAATATTTTTCGGTTTTCCCTTTTCCGTGGGCGGTTTTCCTTGCCAAATATTTCGTATTTGTCTCCCGGTTTCCATCGAAAAATATGTTTTTCTGCAATTTTATTTGCCGTTTCATTTTCCACTTAATACATTTCCTTTCCTCTTTCCTTTCAACCGATTTCGCTGAAAATGTTGTTTTCAAATTTTCCGTTTTCCCTGGGCGGATTTTCCAAACGACACGCCGCTAGTTTCGTCAATCGGAGATGGCTTTTCCCTACAAACTTTCCGCGCTTTTCCGACTTTTCCGGGGGATTTTCCACCCCGCTTATACGCACTTCACCACCACACTCTCCCTCTCCCTGATCCACATAACATAACATGAACATCAGTATCACGTAAAATAGAGATAAAAGGAATTTAAAGCTAAAAGAACCACATTACTTGGGACAGGGTATTTCGCTGTCGGGGCACTCGACCGCAATACTCTTACTTGTTTAACATATAATTTTGTTATGTTTTCATAAGAAAGTATGTTTATATGAAAAATATAATTTTTTCCCTAATGTAGCTACACGTAGGTTTCGTTCTCTTTGTTGCCAAAATTCATTAGGAAGAAGCTATTTTGTTTACGTTCCGCTCTAACTTTAATCAGCACCAGATTTAAATCTGTATTTGATTGTACGAGTTATCAATTGACGAAGAAATAAATTTCAAAGAAAAAGCCAACAGAATTATGTTCTTGTTAAGCATAGCTTGCAGTTGCCAATGGTGGATGCAAAAGTGTGCAGCGCTTTAAGGGAATCATCTGCGGCTTAATGTTTTTTATGTGCAGCAAACCCAACAGAAATGAAGAAATTGGAAAAATGCTTGGACAAAGAAGAACACGAAAAATATTCTGAATTGGGTTCGTCTCAACTTCAGTCTTATATAGGATTTTTCATACTTTTTGTATGTCAGGTAAGTAAAGAAAGAGTTTTCAACTATTTCACTTATTTTGTAATAAAAACGGATTTGTATAAATGGTTAAATTTTATTTTAATTTTATTTTGTTTTTGTATCGATTTTTTACTTCAGAGGAATACTCTGTTCATATTTTATCCTATCCCATTTTAAAGTGTCAAGTCAATGTTTTGACAAAATATCAAAATTCTTACAGAAGCTCAAATTGAAAATAAATTAATGATTCTACACAAGTTTGCCAAGAATCTGGTTATGGAAACTAGATAATGGCTAATTTCTTGTGGTAAGTCGAATGTTATTATTATTGCAGTACTTTATGTGGTGTGGTTGGGTGTAGGAGGGAGGGGTGCTTGTCTCATCAATTTTATGTCATTACCATATTTATTAGATACCACAAGAGCATTAAAGCATTTTATTCCACACTTCCTAGCAATTTTATTTTAATTCGTTGTTTTTAAGATAAACAAAAATAACTCAGCCAAATAGTAACGCGCCACAATGTATGCTTTTTTATTTAAAAACAAAAAACGTAAGAGCACGCTCATAAAAATATTTATAAACTAAAAAGCCAAAAAAATGCATAAAAATCTATGTCCTAAAATTAATGTAGAATTTGCTTCAAGTAAATGATTTATGGAATGATATAAGCTTGGATTAAGGTAAGAAGTTTCTAAAATTTTGCCATTTTGAGGTATATATTACCCAAAGCTCTAGGAAATTTATGCTTTAAAACTAAAGATTGACGTAATTAGTACCCATCCCCTCAGAAAAAAACCCGTTCTAAATGTACCAAAAACGTTTATTTTCGTTCTTAATAGTCGGGTGAGTCCGTTTTTTCTTATACCGAGAACACGGAGCTAATTTAAAGAACGTTTATCAAACGCTTATCTAATTTTAAGAACCGTTTGTTCTTGATTTTGGAACTGATGAAGACCGTTCTGGTAAATTAAAATAATAAATATTAACCACATTAACGAGTGGTGTGGTTTTGGAGGAGAGGGAATTTGGGGTGCGCTTCTTCTACATATTTTGTTACCAACTAAAACTCTTTTTTTTTACCTAATACCTTACTGGGTTTCGATCTCGAGATCTTCAACGAAATACGCACGGACGACCACTTACTTGCACGCGTAACGTTGCGGTTAAATAATACTTAAAGTAGAGCAGGCAAAAGCTCCTAGCACTAATAAGTGTCTTGGCCACACCATCAGCAACAAGCGCCGTAGTGTAGAGGAGGAACGTTAAAGTCGTGGGTTATTTTTTAACTTAGAAACTTAAATTATATCGTAAATCATTTTTTTGGTAATTATACAACGTAAATGATTATCATGACGGATGCGTCGGACATATTTGAAGACACCATTTAAGAACGAGTTTTTTTAATTTGTTTGTCGATTTGGAACGTTTGGTTTATTTTAGAGAACGTCGTCTTGTTTAAAGAACGGAAAAGATGAGAAGGGTATTAAAGTAAGAAATTTGTGTTACCTTTTAAAATTAAATAAGTTCGCTGCCAGAAGGAAGCATCTCCGACCCTTGAAGGTATGAATATTCTTGATCAGCAGAAAAGTTGATATAGCCATGTCCTTAAAAACAACCAGAAATCAAATGTGTTAAGAGATAAAGGTCCACGCCCCTTTCCGCCACCGCATTTTATAACTAAAGCATATCTCCCATTCTTTTGTAGACTGATTGCTCGTACATTCAAAAAAGTTTATCTAAATTCCTGCAGGCATTTTGTTTTTATATTAAAAACTATTGAGTGAAAATCAATGACGGAAATGGGTGATCGGCCAGCTCACAGTGGTTGCATATATATGGAGAGAGCGGCCATAAATAACTCTGGTGGAAATCTTATACTGTAAATCTTATACTACAATGTATTTGATGAGTAAAAACTGTAATAAGCATAAAAATAGAGGCAAGCTAACTTCGGCTCGACCGAAGATTATATACCCTTGGAGTATGATATATGCCTGCCAGTTTGATATATGGCACCTATGCGATATATTACTCAAATTTTGACAAAATTTTTAAAACAAAAAAGTTTTTCTCGACCGATTGTTCCTATAGCAGCTATGTGCTATAGCCGTCCGATTTGAATCAAACTTAGCAGAATTGTGTGGTAGCATATAATATTGATATATTGTAACCAGTTTGAGAGCGAGAGCATTGAAAACAAAAAAGTTTTTCCCACTAAGACGTTTTTTTCAAAACTACCTTTTGTACGGCCGCTAAACTATATAGTTGTCAGATTTTCATAAAACTTGGAAACTTAGAAAACTTATAAATACGAGGTTTGGGGACTATTGCGTTGAAGAAAAAAAAGTTTTTCTTAATAAGACTACTTTTTCGACCGATCGTTACTATGGCAGCTATACGATATAGTCATCCGATCCGGCCAATTCCGACAAATGTGATTTGTATTTGTTTAAAACTGACGGAGGAGATAGCATACAAACAGACGGACCGACGGACAGACGGACAAGGCTATATCAACTCAGCTCGTCATGCTGATCAAGAATATATATACTTTATATGGTCGGAGATGCTTCCTTCTATGCGTTACAAACATCTGAACAATTTCAATATACCCTCTGTTGATATAAAGAGTCAATGTTTCGTTTCCTTCGTTCCAAATATATGTTCTAGTCCTAGTTAGGTAGATATAAGTTTATCTGTAACTAGTTTAAGTAATCGTTACATACATGTGCAATGAAGCAATATAAAGACCATCACTATTGAAGTTGAACACCCAACCAAGTGACGTGCGTTTTTTTCTACCCTCCATCGATATTGTGAATATAATTCACCCCCAACTGAAGACGCTCACCCTAAGTCAGGAGACTTTTCACCCACCTACAGAAACACCCTCTCCAAGGGTATAAAGCCCGTGCTTAGACATGCCCACGCAAATATCATATTGTTGACCGACTAGTTTTTCCAAATTGTGCGGAGTGGGAGAGGGCTCGGAAAATATTTAAAACAAACTGGATCTGTCTGCCAGTATTAGAAGTTTATGTCCCCTATATGTCGAATCATCACCTCTTACAATCTCTGAGATCTGTGCGTTCATACGGAATGACAAATCAAAAAACGAGCAATACGTTATGATTTATTACACAAGCAGCTGCAGGTGGCAGCAGCTAAACTAATCATTTTTTAAATCTTAAAGGATTAAGAAACAAATTGTTACAAGGAACAGTGAGGGCACAGGATGGCAAAACACTAAAAACTTGAACTAAACATTTGACACCAGAACCATAAACAAACACAAAAAGACATTTATCTAAAACAACAACTTACACAAAATTAAACACGAATCTTTGAGTTCAATTGTAGAAGTTAAGTCAATATATTTATGTGCAATTTTTAAATTGGACAACTTGAATAATTAAACCAGACAAGGCAAATGGTCACACTTTCGAGGGTATTTTTAGAAAGCACTGTTAGAATCAAGGCAAAACAAGAATGGAATTAGCTGTTAATTAAGGTTACGGTTTGAATTTTTTAACATTAAGTTTTTGATGTTTCGCCACTGTGCAGCTGCTGCACAGTTTTAAGAACGGGACTGAGTGAAGTGATGGCGTCTCTATAATTCCGGTGCGATAATTGTTTGTGAATAAAGCCAAAATTATTCCATAAGTGCTGTAAACCAATTGGAATTTTTCATAAAATCTTTGCTGAAGGATTTTGTCTTTGAAGATTCTAGTTTCTGTTTTTCTTAATCTGTACATTTTGATTAAATTACTAATTGCTTAAAAATAATTTTAAATGATTTAGTTTACTTTTCTATATGGGCTTACTTGTAGGGTTTGAACACCAATATATGATTCTTCCACTCCAAATTAGTTATGTGTTTATGTTTTCCAACGTTCTTTATTCCGTTTTCTTTGTTTACATTTTAGTCAAGCGACATCTTCATTCTTTGTTCTGATCAAAAAACCCATCCTAGCCCTGTGCACAGCTGTGCCAGTTAGCTAGACAGAAAAACTCTTGAATCGTTATATAGACGTGTTTGTTACAGTTGACAGCAGATAGCGATGCCCAAGTTTGCCATAAAGGAAGTCTGGACGTCTATCGGTCATTATGCCCAGCTAATTATGTGCTACTTTTTTTTCTGATTCCAATAGTGAAAAAGGTCCCGTGCTTAGGCGCGCGCGCACACATGCGACTGAGAGATGAACTGATGGCAGAACTTAAGGCTGATCTTTACAAATAAGCACGGTCCCTAGATGATTGATCGTTAACAATAAGTTGTTTGGTCTGCCTTGCATGTTTGTTTAGTCTAGTGTTCAGTCAGTTCATCTATCTGCCTGCATCTTGCTTACAGCTCACCTCCAGTGACTTGCCTGACCTGCCTCTTCATTGTTGGTGTTAAAACAGATGACTGGACGGTCGATGTAGCTTCTACTTAAGTTCCTAGGGTAGACTACCTATTCGTGTTATATGAGCCTTCGCGCAATGTTGATGAAAAAAAAATGGTTTAATGTCTAGGCTAGCAACTGCTGCTACATCTCAGTCTTCATAATCAGTACTGCGAGTCTTAAAGTTCTCTCAGCTCATTATGCTTATCTTTCACACAGTTAACTAGCTCTCGCTTAAGAACTTTTTGAATCTGCTTTTTGACTAAGCAACGGTTGGAGGATTTTCCATCACAAGCTGAGGAGCCGAAATGCTTGATGGATGGCGAATATAAGGGGCTCGTTTGGTAAGTATATCGGAAGGCTTGAAGTTCTAAATTACATTAGACCAACCAGTAAAAGAACGGTTTCATTTTTCGCGAGTTTCTTCAGCACTATGTTGAAATATGGTTGGCACATCATACGTCTTCCTAAAACTATATTATCCTTGAAGCTTCATTGTACCTCGATTGGATCGATTGTAAGTCAGATGCCCACTCTCGTAACATCTTGGCCTATTCTGGGGGTATCTGCGTCTGCCTGACTGCGAATGCCAAGCTCAGACTTTATGTTAAACAACAAATCAATCCTTAAATGTAATGCTTACTTATTCCTGATTAATTTCCGCAGCTGCTTCTAAAACGATTCAACTTCTCTTAGGGACAGAGTATCAATCAACTGACTTTGCAACCACAATGTCAGCCTCCCCAAACGTTTGCACCTACCGTCCTCCTTCTATCACACACCTCATGCAAATTGCAAACATGTGTCGAAGGCGCAAAACATTGTCAAACAAAATGAAAAATTTATGAAAAACGCAAATAAAACACCAACAACCAAACGTTGGGGAAAAGAAAGAAAAAAACACGAAAATATTTTGCAGCTAAAAACTTCGTTACGTTTACGTGTTGCCGCCAAAAGCGAATGCCAACTCATTTTGCACAAATGACGAGCCATTTTGTGTGTGTGTGTGTGTGTGTGTGTGTGTGCGAAGTGCCAAATACTTTACATGTCCCACATATTTGGCTCAAGAAAAGGCAACAGCAACAGCAGCAGCTGTTCGCTATAGAAAATCACTCATACGCAACGTTGACGCTAAGCATTGAGCAGCTTCAACAGCCGTTTGATGGTTCATTAAAATTTGTGCTGCAATCGAGCACAATAAATTGAGACCAGGTGCCGAGCATTGAAATAAATGATGCCAGAACTTGCCATGTAGGGAGTGAGGGGTGTTAGGGGCGTGGTCCGTATACAAATTAATGTTTGCGGCAAGTTTTAAATAAATAGCAAAAATAAATTATAGCAAAACTTGTTCTAAACCTGCTGCTGCTGTTGAGTTAGTCGTGGCAGTGTTTAATTGTCGAGGCGAGTCGAGGAGAGGCTTGAGCTAAGTCTTAACCCACAAAATTATAGACTTTGGCGCCTCCACTTGAAACTATTGCTGTGGGTAGATGTCAAGCACACGTGTTGAAATCAGGGACCGTAATCATTATAAGTGATATTTTTAAAATCCCAACTTAATGATTATTTATTAATTTGTACTATTTTGCTCATTTCATAATGATTATTTTTGAGTTTTACTAAAAAACTCTGATTTTAATTGTTATTGTCTGAGTGAAAAAATAATACTTACAAAATAATGATTATTTTGTGATTTTTATTTTTTCGCTCAAAAATATCGCTCACGGTGCTATTACGACCATACGAAAAGGAACTGAAACAAAATAACTATATATTCTTAGGATGTGAACCAAGGCGAAACTTTGAAGCCAAACTTTGATTAAAAAAAACTCTTCCTTTAGGCGCGATTTTGGTGGTCAATGTGGCACTGGCGATCTGACACCGGATTTTAATAGATGTCGGCGAGATAAGACGAAAATAATTTGACCAAGTTTTCCAATTTTTGCATAGTTTTCAAGATATCCGCCCACAAAAGTATAAAATTTTACATAAAAACTTACAAAAAAAAAAACAAGGGCATAGCCTGATTTGTAGGGGAACCGGCCTTCGACGCTTTTAATTTTTTGAGTATGCAGTTTCAAAGTACACCAACGGAAAGTAGTTTAGCGATTTTTTGTACACTTCTAGTACAAACCCTGGATTTTTAACAGCGATTATTATCATATCAATCACAATCCTTTTTCGAGCTATCTATCCATTAAATAATTCCAATTTTTTTTCTGGTCAAAGATGGCATGTATACACTCCCCGGAACAGTTTTCCAGTTTTTTAAAATGCTATCCGTTACCTACAAAATTACGCGAAATTTTTAACACCATTTATTTAAGGCATCCAGAAAGGGTTTCACTTTCATATTTCACATGTCCAATTGTCGTTCCTAAATACAATTTCTGCAATTTTTTCAGAATTTTAAAAGTTGAAGAAGGTGGTTAAAATTAATAAAAACAATAAAATGTATATACCTAAATTTTATTATTCACTTTCGTTTTTTGTATATTAATAAAGTTCAAACCATTTTACCGTGATTTACGAATCATTATATTAAAATCTATGGGGATTAGTAGCAGTACTGCAAAAAACTTAAATGCCAATTAAGATTAAAATTATTTCAGATCTAGTGCATTAGCGCACATCTTAGCTAAGTGACCCCCATGGCAGTTAAATTAATAATTACTTAAGCAATTGCTCTCAAATAACTGCACTATGATTGTGATGTTACTGAACCGCAAAAAAAATACCATGGATGACCAATGGTTAAGAGAACAGACGTGTGGTTACGATAGCTTTAAAACTGACGGAGGAGATAGCATAGAAACAGACGGACGGACAGACGGACAGACGGACATGGCTATATCAACTTAGCTCGGCGTGCTGATCAAAAATATATATACTTTATGTGGTCGGAGATGCTTCCTTCTATGCGTTACAAACATCTGAACAATTTCAATATACCCTCCCAAGGGTATAAAAAACATCTTAATGGATCGCCCTTATGGCCAAAATAACTTTTAACTCTCTGTTGCATTCATTGAAATTATCGCTGCTGTGCGTTATCTAGACAGGACTAGACGTTATCTAGACTGGAATAGTACCGATTTTTTTTCAATAATATGTTTTCTGATTGATTTTATTTAAAATTTTGCGTGTGCCTATCAGAGAACTGCAATGCGTAGTCATTAATGCGTACTACGTGCGTACTACGTATTTTTTAAGTACGCATATGTACGCATACGCATTTGAAATAGTAGGCTACGCATACGCACACTACGCATTACAAAAAAAAAAATGAGTATGCGTACTACGTAGACGCAAAAGTTGAAATACGTATACGTACGCTGAAGCATTAGAAAAAGTACGCATTATATACGTACTTTAACTGAGCAGTAGGCATTTTCATTTTGCTTCATTTATGCTTCATTTATGCTTCATTTATGCTTCATTTGTGCTTCATTTATGCGTACTTTGTAATTTCTATGGAAAATCTAAGTGTCTTCGTTACATTTGGTTTTGTTTTACTTAGCGGAATACTTATTTAGCTAGTTTATCATGTTTTGAGTTAATTTTAGCCAGAACTAATCCTCGGTCTTTCCGTGAACAGTAATCTCGTTAAAATTTTATTATCATAGCTATTAATCTTCTTCTAAATATAAAATAAAGTCGCGTGTTTAAAGTTTAAATTTTTTAAAAAATTTAGTAGTTGGCAATTGTGGAATGGCAAATCGGTCCAACAAAACCGCGAAATTTGCAAACATTTTATAAGTTTAGATTTTTATGAATAATAAGTAATTGGCAACTGTCGACGGGTAAATATGGGTTGTAGGCCACCCAATCCAAAAATATTGCGAAATTCGCAAAATT
Organism: Lordiphosa clarofinis; assembly: GCA_018904275.1. NCBI lineage: Eukaryota > Metazoa > Arthropoda > Insecta > Diptera > Drosophilidae > Lordiphosa > Lordiphosa clarofinis. Next base: position 388,839 of record JAEIGQ010000087.1, read on the forward strand.
TGATATTTATTTAATTAACGAGTAAATAGACTGGTAAGGAGGTGAAGATCAAGTGGTCCAAGATCGCCAAATTTGCAAACATTTATTATGAGATTAGATTTTTATAACGAATACGGGCGAATAGATGGTGATGATGGCTAACCACGCGAACCATGGATGACCGTTATCCACAATTTTCTCAAGTAAATTTGTATAAAATCCTACCAGATGTATGGCATAAGCGTTATTCAAAAATAGTTCCAATTATAATGAGTGTTTATTTATTCAATGGTTATGTTTGTTTGGCATTATTAAAATTTTTTTAACCCTCTTTGGTATAGACAGTGGTTTGAAAAAGTTTTTAAGATCTTGGCTCTATTCTCTACCCTCGGTCATCCGTGGTATTTATCGCGGTTCAGTATTGTCATAGATAGGGCAATGTAGTTATGTGTGATCATTTGTGGCTTTGAAAAGCATTTTCTTAAGCATTTCGCGGTTTTGTTACCATGCAGACCTCTTAGCTGCATATTGGGCCTATGCATTCATCCTGACATGATTTTTCACTATCTCCAAAGTAAAGTTTGCTTGGCATTATTAGATTTTTTGATCCTCCTTGGTATTTTTCCGCGATATAATGATTTGGCAGTAACATACAGTAGTTTAAAACAGATTTTAAAATCTTGGCTATGTTCTTTACCTTTGGTCATCCTTGGTATGTATTAATCGCGGTTTGGTATTGTTATAGACAGGGCAATGCAGTTATGTGTGATAGTTTGTGGTCTTGAAAATCAATTTCTTAAGCATTTCGCGGTTTTATTACCATTGAGATCCCTTACCTGCGAATGGCGCCTATGCATTGATCCTGACATAATTTTTTTACTTGGTTGGCAATTACGTTTTTCATAATTTCTATTTTTATCCTCTTTGGTTTTTTTGGCGATTTAATAAGTCTTCAGTCACTGTAAATGGTTTAATTATCTCACCAATCACAAAGTCTGTAACTAAATTCGTTTTTACACTCCGTGTACTCTACTACTTTTTGTGTACCAAACATAAGTACGATACTTTGTTCGGTACTTTGAGAACCCTGAAAAAAGTGCGTATACGCATTTGTTTTGCGTATACGCACAGATTTTAAGCGTAGTGTGCGTATGGCTCAAATTTAAATAAGTAATGTACGTACTTTTGACGTATACGTAAACGTAGTACAAATAAGCATACGCATTATGAAGTATACGTATACGTATTTTTTTAAAAATGCGTTTTAAGTACGCATACGTTTTTTTGACATGATACGCATTGAAGCATTGAAGCATTTGAAGCAATACGTATGCGTATACGTTTTGATACGTTTTGCAGTTCTCTGGTGCCTATAGAAAAATGTTCGTTTTTCATTCCGCATACCTTAATTTTACTAATTTTACGGAGATGCAAACAGTTTAAAAAAAATATACCAAAACGGAACCAAATTAGTAACGATGCAGCGACATCTTCAGATCCACTATTTTCGCTTGTAATTATGTAGAAAAGTCAGGCAGATGATCAAAATTTCATAGTTTTACTGTAAGGCTAGCGTCCCTGACTCAAACTTTTCGCTTTTTTCTGGTCAAAGATGGCATGTATACACTCCCCCGGAACAGTTTTCCAGTTTTTTAAAATGCTATCCGTTACCTACAAAATTACGCGAAATTTTAACACCATTTATTTAAGGCATCCAGAAAGGGTTTCACTTTCATATTTCACATGTCCAATTGTCGTTCCTAAATACAATTTCTGCAATTTTTTCAGAATTTTAAAAGTTGAAGAAGGTGGTTAAAATTAATAAAAACAATAAAATGTATATACCTAAATTTTTTATTATTCACTTTCGTTTTTTTGTATATTAATAAAGTTCAAACCATTTTACCGTGATTTACGAATCATTATATTAAAATCTATGGGGATTAGTAGCAGTACTGCAAAAAACTTAAATGCCAATTAAGATTAAAATTATTTCAGATCTAATGCATTAGCGCACATCTTAGCTAAGTGACCCCCATGGCAGTTAAATTAATAATTACTTAAGCAATTGCTCTCAAATAACTGCACTATGATTGTGATGTTACTGAACCGCAAAAAAATACCATGGATGACCAATGGTTAAGAGAACAGACGTGTGGTTACGATAGCTTTAAAACTGACGGAGGAGATAGCATAGAAACAGACGGACGGACAGACGGACATGGCTGTATCAACTCAGCTCGGCGTGCTGATCAAAAATATATATACTTTATGTGGTCGGAGATGCTTCCTTCTATGCGTTACAAACATCTGAACAATTTCAATATACCCTCCCAAGGGTATAAAAAACATCTTAATGGATCGCCCTTATGGCCAAAATAACTTTTAACTCTCTGTTGCATTCATTGAAATTATCGCTGCTGTGCGTTATCTAGACAGGACTAGACGTTATCTAGACTGGAATAGTACCGATTTTTTTCAATAATATGTTTTCTGATTGATTTTATTTAAAATTTTTGCGTGTGCCTATCAGAGAACTGCAATGCGTAGTCATTAATGCGTACTACGTGCGTACTACGTATTTTTTAAGTACGCATATGTACGCATACGCATTTGAAATAGTAGGCTACGCATACGCACACTACGCATTACAAAAAAAAAATGAGTATGCGTACTACGTAGACGCAAAAGTTGAAATACGTATACGTACGCTGAAGCATTAGAAAAAGTACGCATTATATACGTACTTTAACTGAGCAGTAGGCATTTTCATTTTGCTTCATTTATGCTTCATTTATGCTTCATTTATGCTTCATTTGTGCTTCATTTATGCGTACTTTGTAATTTCTATGGAAAATCTAAGTGTCTTCGTTACATTTGGTTTTGTTTTACTTAGCGGAATACTTATTTAGCTAGTTTATCATGTTTTGAGTTAATTTTAGCCAGAACTAATCCTCGGTCTTTCCGTGAACAGTAATCTCGTTAAAATTTTATTATCATAGCTATTAATCTTCTTCTAAATATAAAATAAAGTCGCGTGTTTAAAGTTTAAATTTTTTAAAAAATTTAGTAGTTGGCAATTGTGGAATGGCAAATCGGTCCAACAAAACCGCGAAATTTGCAAACATTTTATAAGTTTAGATTTTTATGAATAATAAGTAATTGGCAACTGTCGACGGGTAAATATGGGTTGTAGGCCACCCAATCCAAAATATTGCGAAATTCGCAAAATTTGATATTTATTTAATTAACGAGTAAATAGACTAGTAAGGAGGTGAAGATCAAGTGGTCCAAGATCGCCAAATTTGCAAACATTTATTATGAGATTAGATTTTTATAACGAATACGGGCGAATAGATGGTGATGATGGCTAACCACGCGAACCATGGATGACCGTTATCCACAATTTTCTCAAGTAAATTTGTATAAAATCCTACCAGATGTATGGCATAAGCGTTATTCAAAAATAGTTCCAATTATAATGAGTGTTTATTTATTCAATGGTTATGTTTGTTTGGCATTATTAAAATTTTTTAACCCTCTTTGGTATAGACAGTGGTTTGAAAAAGTTTTTAAGATCTTGGCTCTATTCTCTACCCTCGGTCATCCGTGGTATTTATCGCGGTTCAGTATTGTCATAGATAGGGCAATGTAGTTATGTGTGATCATTTGTGGCTTTGAAAAGCATTTTCTTAAGCATTTCGCGGTTTTGTTACCATGCAGACCTCTTAGCTGCATATTGGGCCTATGCATTCATCCTGACATGATTTTTCACTATCTCCAAAGTAAAGTTTGCTTGGCATTATTAGATTTTTTGATCCTCCTTGGTATTTTTCCGCGATATAATGATTTGGCAGTAACATACAGTAGTTTAAAACAGATTTTAAAATCTTGGCTATGTTCTTTACCTTTGGTCATCCTTGGTATGTATTAATCGCGGTTTGGTATTGTTATAGACAGGGCAATGCAGTTATGTGTGATAGTTTGTGGTCTTGAAAATCAATTTCTTAAGCATTTCGCGGTTTTATTACCATTGAGATCCCTTACCTGCGAATGGCGCCTATGCATTGATCAACAATCACAAAGTCTGTAACTAAATTCGTTTTACACTCCGTGTACTCTACTACTTTTTGTGTACCAAACATATGTACGATACTTTGTACGGTACTTTGAGAATCCTGAAAAAAAGTGCGTATACGCATTTGTTTTGCGTATACGCACAGATTTTAAGCGTAGTGTGCGTATGGCTCAAATTTAAATAAGTAGTGTACGTACTTTTGACGTATACGTAAACGTAGTACAAATAAGCATACGCATTATGAAGTATACGTATACGTATTTTTTTAAAAATGCGTATTTAAGTACGCATACGTTTTTTGACATGATACGCATTGAAGCATTGAAGCATTTGAAGCAATACGTATGCGTATACGTTTTTGATACGTTTTGCAGTTCTCTGGTGCCTATAGAAAAATGTTCGTTTTTCATTCCGCATACCTTAATTTTACTAATTTTACGGAGATGCAAACAGTTTAAAAAAAATATACCAAAACGGAACCAAATTAGTAACGATGCAGCGACATCTTCAGATCCACTATTTTCGCTTGTAATTATGTAGAAAAGTCAGGCAGATGATCAAAATTTCATAGTTTTACTGTAAGGCTAGCGTCCCTGACTCAAACTTTTCGCTTATATGTGAACTGAACACATTCACAAAGTTATTTTGGCGGTCTGAACAAAACGACGTATACCGTAAGAGAAAACGGAATTACAGTAAGATACAAACCATTTACCGTAGCTATTTTCTGGCCATAAAGCCAGAATAAAAATTTTTTTATTTAATTTTACAAAAAGTTCGGTTCAGTAACATCACAATCATAGTGCAGTTATTTGAGAGCAATTGCTTAAGTAATTATTAATTTAACTACCATGGGGGTCACTTGCGCACTAGATCTGAAATAATTTTAATCTTAATTGGCATTTAAGTTTTTTGCAGTACTGCTACTAATCCCCATAGATTTTAATATAATGATTCGTAAATCACGGTAAAATGGTTTGAACTTTATTAATATACAAAAAACGAAAGTGAATAATAAAATTTAGGTATATACATTTTATTGTTTTTATTAATTTTAACCACCTTCTTCAACTTTTAAAATTCTGAAAAAATTGCAGAAATTGTATTTAGGAACGACAATTGGACATGTGAAATATGAAAGTGAAACCCTTTCTGGATGCCTTAAATAAATGGTGTTAAAAATTTCGCGTAATTTTGTAGGTAACGGATAGCATTTTAAAAAACTGGAAAACTGTTCCGGGGGAGTGTATACATGCCATCTTTGACCAGAAAAAAAATTGGAATTATTTAATGGATAGATAGCTCGAAAAAGGATTGTGATTGATATGATAATAATCGCTGTTAAAAATCCAGGGTTTGTACTAGAAGTGTACAAAAAATCGCTAAACTACTTTCCGTTGGTGTACTTTGAAACTGCATACTCAAAAATTAAAAGCGTCGAAGGCCGGTTCCCCTACAAATCAGGCTATGCCCTTGTTTTTTTTTTTTGTAAGTTTTTATGTAAAATTTTATACTTTTGTGGGCGGATATCTTGAAAACTATGCAAAAATTGGAAAACTTGGTCAAATTATTTTCGTCTTATCTCGCCGACATCTATTAAAATCCGGTGTCAGATCGCCAGTGCCACATTGACCACCAAAATCGCGCCTAAAGGAAGAGTTTTTTTTAATCAAAGTTTGGCTTCAAAGTTTCGCCTTGGTTCACATCCTAAGAATATATAGTTATTTTGTTTCAGTTCCTTTTCGTATGGTCGTAATAGCACCGTGAGCGATATTTTTGAGCGAAAAAATAAAAATCACAAAATAATCATTATTTTGTAAGTATTATTTTTTCACTCAGACAATAACAATTAAAATCAGAGTTTTTTAGTAAAAATCAAAGTTTAATAATTATTACTGAGGAATATGTCCAAAAAATCATTAAGACGAAAATCATTGCAGATATGCATTTTAGATGCAAATGGAACCAAATTGGTATAGTTCTTTTATTTGTACGACTTTTCTAAGTATATGATTTTTTACATTAAAAAATATAAAATAATCATTATTTACGGTCCCTGGTTGAAATTTACAAATGTATTTAACGTGGGCTGCCTCTGGAGTTTATTTAGACACCATTTTAACCATTTCCCATATGGATCACCTGTGGATGAACTATTTTTATCCTATTTTTAGATCCTATTCTTGCCCAATTCTTCTACATATATTGATTCTCAAAAATCATCATAGGTCGGTAAAACCGTACGCATTAAATCAGCTAGGCCTTGAGCAGTCGGTTTCAAATCTCTCGACTATTGTCATCTAATCTAGTAGCCGGGCATATATGTGGCACATCACATATAAAGGCAAGAGTTTATACCAAAATCTCTAGAGATTTCTGAAACACACCCAATAGAGAAGTTTAAAAGCTTGATAAAATCAATACCAATTTCGAGCACGGTTAAAGGGAGTAGTACAAGTTGCGCGAGCAATTTTTATATGTTTTTTTCTAATTCACCGGAAAAAAAAATCGAAAAGGCAACACTAAAAAAAAAACGCAGCATGCGGCCTTTAATTATGATAAAAGGGACCTATGTAAGCATCACCCCATAGCCAGTTTTTCAAATGAAATCTCGGTTCGCGTTTTATGGTTTTTTTTTTATCATTTTTGGGCTATAACTTTTAAAAACGCTATTTTTTTCTGAAACTTTCAATTTCAGCTGGCAATTTAAATTTTGGGAAAAAACTGCTAAAAAACTTAACCAATTTTTGTACGAAGTCTTTTTGGTACAAACACGCTGCACATTTGTCGGAACCAGCCAGATCGGATGACTATAGCATATACACTGAGAAAAAAATCAATCTAAAATCAAGATTATAATCTTGAATCAAAGAGAAACGGTGTCAGAATTCGACTATTTCTTTCCGAAAACTTATATTAATGTTAATTATTAATCTACCACACTGCATCGTCACTCAGCCCTCTTGGCTGTTCAGCCTCATTGTTGGAGCGTCACTAGTCGTAGTATAAGAACTCAGCTGAGTTCCTATACTGCAACTGGTTGCGCGAAGAAATTCCCTGAATAGCCGACTCGGTAAAGAGGAAGCCAAAAGCTTTATTGGAGCGAGAAGGTTGTGGTTCGAGTCCCAGAAGAGCCGAATTGTTTTTTTCATTTTTTTTTTTACATTTTTTTTTAACAAAATAAATTGATTTATATAAATCATAAAGTTTTTTTACTAAAGCTTTACAGAAAACTGTAGGACGGTTGATAAATTGCGAGATGATAAATCTTGTTTTTAAGATTTTTAATCTCATTTCAAGATTTTTTAATTTTGTTATTACAAAATTGAAAGATTCTCGAAAAAAGGTTTTCAATCTAGATTTTAGATTGAATTTTTTTTTCTCAGTGTAGCAGCCATAGACACGATCGGTTGAAAAACTAGTTTCAGTAAGAAAACCTTTTTTTGTTTTCAATGCTATCGCTCCCAAACTATTTACTGATCAATGTTTCATGCTACCACTCTATTCTGTCATGTGTTATTAAAGCTGAAAAGTTTCTGGCCGGCGAAAAGTGGTATTAAAGCTGATGGTGGCCATGATTTGGGGATACTCCGTTATCCAAAAGCAACAAGTAAGACCATTGCAGTCGAGTTAGCTCGACTTCAAAATACCCTGTACAATTGACAAACACACACATACACAAACAAACACACACGCACACATACACACAAACGCGCCCTCACACACGCGGGCGCAAGCAGCAAGCAATGCGTAAAAAAGCAAAGCGTGGGGGGAGGGGGTGCAAAAATTGTTTCGTTAATAACTTCTGTGTTTTTGCTCAGATCTCATTGTGCGTTTCAGAATAGATAGATTACGGGCCTAAGATAATATATATTAAGCGACGATGTTGTAACTTTAAAATTGTGGCTCTGACAGTTTTTTGCGGTTTAAGGGGGGAGGGGGGAATTTTGCAAATCTGAAACAAACTTGATCTGCGTACGGCCTATACCTATGTACATGCAAAAATTTGTATCTCTATCTCTTATAGTCTCCGAGATCGACGCGTTCATACAGACAGACGGACGGACGGACGGACGGACAGACGGACAGACGGACAGACGGACAGACGGACATGGCTAAATCGACTCGGCTGTTGATGCTGATCAAGAATATATATACTTTATAGGGTCGGAAATGCTTCCTTCTCCCTGTTACATACATTTGCACAACTTCATGATCCCCTTTTACCCATTTTCAATGGGTACAGGGTATAAAAAGGAAAAGGCTTCTTGTTTAGTATCGATGTAATTCTCGTAATGTTAGATTTGAAAAAAACTTGAAAATTTAAAAACAAAATTTTAATTTCTGAAGTGAAACATCTTTTATTTCGGTACGGAAGATTTTATAAGGAGTAAAATTTGATTTCAGCGAGGGGTGAAGGAGGGTAGAAAGATGGGCAAAGAGGAGGGATAAAGGGGGAAAGTGAGTGTTAAGAGATGGAAAGTTGTGGGAAGTATGATGAAGGCTTAAATTAAAAGTGACAGTGACTAAACAGTGTCTTAACTGTGACTGTACGGTGACTAAACGGTAACTAAACAGTGACTTCACAGTGATTTGACGTGACTTGACAGTGACTAAACGGTGACTACACAGTGACTAAAGAGTGAACGTTTAGGTACTTAAACGGTGACTTGAAATTGACTTGACGTGACTTAACATAATTACAGTTGTGATTTCTTCTTTTGAAAGATTGTAATTACTGATTTATATAGCATCAAGTGATTTTGTGATTTTGATATTAAGCCTTTATATTTAGCATCACATTTCACATCAAAATCTCGTGTTAACGACACTTACACTTTTTTTGTCGTCTAGTGTAAAAAATACTACAAAGGGCATAGCCGGATAAGCCTGGGACAACTGCCCCAGCAGATTTTTGAATATTTTGAATCAGGGATGGTAGCTATTATATAGGAGGGTATGTATGCCAAATTTCAAGTCAATAGGTCTTTTGGTTGACGAGTAATCTGCAGAAATGCTAAAACATAAATATCGATATATCTGGTCTCACATCACGATTTACCATGAACTGTTGATTGAATATTGAAAAGATTTAACACAGTTATCCGTTATAAAATTCTGGAATTTTTACTCTTATTCCTTTGGTCCAAAAACCGTGGTCAAAATTTTCCAAATTTAAAATGACCACTTTCCAGTTTTGACAATACCATGGAATTTTTACAGTTCATGTGTCCTCTAACCATCTAATTATTAAAAAAAACTCAGATTTTTAAGAGTGGTGCAACAAGGTCAAATTAATTAAAAACATGAAAATTTTAATTTTTTAGTATTTAATTTTGTTTAAGTCTTCATCACTATCTTCGTTTATACTGGTACATTAATCAGTTGTCTTAAATATATTTGTCAGCATCTCGGCAGGCTTGATGATCCTTGACTTGAAAGTTGCATTATCAAGGAAAAAATAACTGCAGGTATATGCGTACAACAGTCAACAGTTCGCATACCATTAGGGCAACTGCAATAGTGCCTTATAATGCAGTCAGGAGTTTTGCCATTATGTGCATACTTATTCAAAACGTGATATGATAATTTCTGTGCCACGACGCTACAAGAGATTTGATCCGAAATGACACGATCACTCGATAGCAGCTTTCCGAATCGATTGGATAGATAGCACGTTATCTTGCACAGGATTTCTATTTTGCAGCAATTTATTGTCAACTTTTCGACAAAGAAGCTGGTACATTTGTTTTAAAATTCCGAGCACAGCTTCAAATGCCTACTTAATTTTGATGACAGTCCGGGATTGTTTTGCTTCCAAGGTCGGCAGCTGATTTCTTTTTTCCTTCAGAACCGTTTGCCTTCAAGAACCGCAACAGCATCTCTGAACCATCAATCAACAACAATTCCGTTCTGATCATGTAGTAACTGCTATATAATTGTTTCGTCGCTTACATTGGTAGTATATGGGCCTGCCATGTCAATAATATAACAATTGAAGGTGCAAATTGTAAATGGATTGCACAAGGAACGTTATTCTGGTCTGAATATGATTTCTTTTGGTAGATGTAAATGGGTTTTTTTTTATGGCGGATCGCAAATGATCACCAATTTATAGTCCCCTACTTTTCCCACCATTTTGGTCCTTTCTGTAGTAGTTGCCGTATGAATTAATTTGGTAAGTGCAGATTGGTTATAAATTATTTTGAAAAGCCGTTGCTACTCCTTTTACAAATTAAGAAACCACTTGCGGCGGGGTTATTAAAAATAGTTTAGTAATTATTTTGTTGCTTTTTGCCAAGTCCCTTTTGGATTAAAAATGTATTTAAGCCTCTGCCTTTGTACGACCAGTTGAATTTCTCATTGAAGGTAAAGATGCCATCAGTTGGTATAGTTGCTCCCAGTTAAGACCTATATTTTTTAAGTTTTTGAAGTTATATTTTTATATTTTTAATTATATATGTTTGCATGTACATAAGTTTTTTGTAAAATATAAAAGCTGCTTATCACTTAACCACTTGGGTTTTACTATCCACTTTTAAATTGAGCCATTCGGCAATTTCTGATTTTGAAACAGTACTGAAGCCACAGAATGCAGTCAGATTATTTAAGTCGTGTTCGAAAAACTAGCTTTTTATGCAACTTTCAAGTCAAGGATCATCAAGCCTGCCGAGATGCTGACAAATATATTTAAGACAACTGGTGAATGTACCATTATAAACGAAGATAGTGATGAAGACTTAAACAAAATTAAATGCTAAAATATTTAAATTTTTATGTTTTTTCTTAATTTGACCTTGTTGCACCACTCTTAAAAATCTGAGTTTTTTTTATTAATTTGATGGTTAGTGTTGAGAATATGAATTTGAATAACAACGCAATGTGTCTCCTCTCTATAATATCCCCATCACTAGTTATCGATAGTTATTGTATTTTGCTTTGTGCGTCGTAGTTGATCGACGCTCCCATCTCTCATTTTGTCTCAGTCACGAATAAAAGTTACAACTAATAGGTTATGGGCCCAGGACGCTGCGGTAAAAAGTGAATTGTTCTTACGAAAAGAAATTTCTGGACTTTTTCGATTTGGTCTCTGGAGGTAGAAAGTGAATTATTCTGAAACAATAGATAATTCTGGACTTTCGTGTGTGACTCGGCTGTGAATTTGATATCAGAAAAATGAGTTCCTCAATTCACGCAATTGACAAACTAGACGACAACAATTACAGTGCGTGGTCAATTCAGATGAAAAGCGTGCTTGTACATTCTGATTTGTGGTCGGTCGTCTGTGGTCGGTTAGTGAAAAATGAATCCGACAGTGTAGAGCAAAAGGCGTCTTTTGATGCAAAAGACGAGAAGGCGTTGGCCAGCTTGATGCTGTGCATCAAGGCTTCGCAGATAAACCATGTCAAACGTCGATTCATATGCCGTCTGGTCCCGCGCGTCGCGTCAGCTTGTTCAAAGAATTGCTAAATTTAAAAATGGCGGAAACAGATACAGTGGCAAGTCATGTTAATAAGTTCAGCGCGATCGTTGAAAAATTAAATGAAATTCAAGTGAATATAGGTGATGAAATGACGACCATTTTGTTGTTAACAAGCTTGCCAGAATCTTACAAAAATTTCGTGGTCGCAATCGAAACGCGAGACGAGTTGCCTTGTTTGCCTCAAAATAAAGCTGTAAGAAGAGGGCCAAAGGCGAAAGGCAAACGAAATGCCCGAAAAGTGCGAACAAAAAGTGTTCGGATCTCGTACCGAAGAAGACCGAAAATCGAAGGACGGAAAGCAAAAATATGAAGTTATTTGCTGGTCGTGTGGTCGTCGCGGGCACAGAGCTGCCAATTGTCGATCGAAAGAAGGTGCTGGAAAGAAAAACGCCGAAAAAACTGGCACAGAGAAATCGTTATCCGTTTTCTGTTCGGGAACCAACGGCGGGTTGGCAAAAAATGTGTGGTGTCTAGACTCCGGAGCCACGGCTCATTTGTGCTGTGAGAAATCGCGATTCGTGGAAATGAAAGAGCACAAAGAGCGTATTCTCTTGGCAGGGAATAATTACATTGAGGCCACCGGGCGCGGAACTGTGAAATTAAAATGGCGCCAAAGTGAAATAGAATTGCGAAATGTACTGTATGTGAAGGACTTACAGTGTAATTTTATGTCGGTATCGAAAGCCCTGGAAAATGGGTTTGAAGTTAAATTCGAAAAGAAAAGTGCGTGTATAAAAAATAATCGAGGGCAGATTATTTTGGTTGCAGAAAAGCAACACGATTTGTTTCTGTTTGAGAGCGACAGGAAAAGTGATGGAAAAACATGCTTTGCCGCTCAGGCTAATTTATCAGAAATGTGGCACAATAGATTCGGACATTTGAATTTCGCGAGTCTAGAAAAAATGATTAAAGGACAAATGGTGTACGGTATAAAGCCAAATAAGTGTGGTGACATGCAGGGACATGTCTGTATTACTTGTGCGAAAAGTAAAATTTGCGTGAAACAATTTCCAAAGGCCAGTGAAAGTCGCGCAAAAGAAATATTGGGATTGGTGCACACTGACATTTGTGGCCCAATGAATAAAAACTCTGCGGGCGGTGCACGGTACTTTGCAACATTCATAGATGACAAATCCCGCTATGTGTTTGTGTGTTTCTTAAAGACAAGAGACGAAATATTTGCAAAGTTCAAAGAATTTAAATCGTTTGCCGAAAACCAAACGGGAAGAAAACTGAAGGCGCTAAGAAGTGATAACGGTCGTGAGTACCTAAGTGGCGCATTTGAAAAGTTTTTGAAAGACAATGGTATAAAGAGGCAGTTGACAGTACCCCACACCCCGCAACAGAACGGTGTGGCGGAGCGCGCAAACCGAACATTGGTAGAGATGGCGCGAAGCATGCTGCTGCATGCAGGTGTAGGTGAGTGTTTTTGGGCTGAGGCCATAAGAACTGCTGCTTACCTACGTAATCGGTCTGAAACGTCGGCTTTGCCTGGGATGACACCTTTTGAGGCATGGGCTGGAAAAAAGCCATGTGTGTCACACCTGAGAGTATTCGGGTCAAAGGCTATTGTTTTAAATAAAACGCACTCCAAGAAATTCACCCCAAAAGGAGTGGAACATGTCTTATTTGGATATTCTGATACTGCTAAGGCGTATCGCCTGTATAATCCTGAGAAACGTAGTATCTGTGAGGCCCGTGATGTAGTATTCATTGAGAATGACTTGGCACATGATATGGGCGTTGAAGCAGATGGTTCGGCTGAAGGTGCCGAAATTCAAATCATAGAGTTTCAGGATGATCTGGCATGTGTTGCTGAGGATGAAAAATCAAACGAAGATGTTCTTGCAGAGGATGAAGAACATGGCGACGAAGCTTCTGTCGTCGAGCAACAGCGTGCAGAAGGAGTATCAGGTGCTAATGAGGAGTCCGAATCTAACGAGAGAAGGGGTCGAGGGCGGCCTAGGAAATTATATACTGGCCTACCTGGACGCCCACGTAAGGATTACAACGTGCTCAATATTATGACTGCTGATGATGTTGCGGTCCCAAATAGCGTCAAGGAGGCGTTGAGCATGGGTCATGCTGATGAATGGAGGGCTGCCATGCAGAAGGAGATGGATAGCCTGCGTGCCAACGAGACATGGACATTGGTAGACTTACCCAAGGATGAGAAGGCCATTGGCTGCAAATGGGTATTTGCAGTGAAACGAGACAAATTTGGCAAGATCGAGCGCTTCAAATCTCGTCTTGTTGCAAAGGGTTGTGCTCAGCGTTATGGCGTCAACTTTACAGAAACATTCTCACCTGTGGCTCGTTATTCGTCAATCAGACTCGTCATTGCATTGGCGGTGGAAAACGGCATGTTTATGCACCAGATGGATGTTTCGTCTGCCTACTTGAATAGCGATTTGCATGATGTGGTGTACATGCGTCAACCAGAAGGGTTCATCGACGAACGATACCCTAACCAGGTGTTGAGATTGCGCAAATCGTTATATGGTCTGAAGCAGAGTGGGCGCGAATGGAATCAGAAGCTCAATGCTGTGCTGCTAGAGATTGGATTTGCTGCTTGCCCCAGCGAACCCTGTGTTTATACTCGAAAGGATGGAAGCAGCATGAACATTATTGTTGTATACGTTGATGACCTCATACTAGCCTGTTCAACGATGGAGGATCTCAACAATATAAAAATGCTCATTGCCGACAAGTTCGATGTCGTCGATGGAGGCGCTTTGAAGCATTTCCTTGGAATGGAAATTGAACGAACAGGTGAAACCGGTGGGGTGAGAATTGGTCACAAACAGTATATCGAGGGTCTTCTGAAGGAGTATTCAATGCAGAACTGTAAGCCAAATTAAAAAGTTTTTGTAATACCTTTAGAAGCCAACCACCAAGTTAAGTGTGACAATGCCGACTGCCAGCGAGTGAATCAAGTCAGCTATCAATCGTTGATTGGTTCATTAATGTATCTGGCAATTACTTCTCGCCCCGATATTCTACATTCCGTCACGAAATTGGCCCAACGGAATGCAGACCCTCACAAGGAGCACGAAGTCGGTGCAAAGCGAGTGTTGCGTTATTTGAGGGGCACTGCTGGTTTGCAGTTGCACTACGAGCGCACTGGTCAGCCCATTCATTGTTTTGTGGATGCAGACTGGGCAGGTGATAGTACTGACAGAAAGTCCTTTAGCGGATGGGCTTTCTTTGCTGCAGGTGCTGCCTTCACTTGGGAGTCAAAGAAGCAAAGTGTTGTTGCCCTTAGCAGCACTGAGGCAGAGTACGTGGCACTCTCAACGGCAGCAAAAGAAGCGGCGTACATAAGGAAGTTGGTCTACGAGATGGGTTTTGGTGATCTCCAGGTGGTGAAGATATTCAGCGATAACCAAAGTGCCCAATGCTTGGTGAAAAATGCCACTTTCCACTCTCGCAGCAAACACATCGATATCAAATACCATCATATCCGAGAAATGTATAAGAGTAAAATAATTGAAATTGAGTTTGTTCCCACAGCAAATATGATATCAGATTTATTAACGAAAAATTTAAGTAGAGTCAAACATGAGAAATGTATAAATATGATGGGTTTATGTTGAATTTGTATTAGCAGTTGAATAATACATGAAGAATTATGTTTATTTTTGTAAAGGAAGACATAATGCGTTGAGAAGGAGTGTTGAGAATATGAATTTGAATAACAACGCAATGTGTCTCCTCTCTATAATATCCCCATCACTAGTTATCGATAGTTATTGTATTTTGCTTTGTGCGTCGTAGTTGATCGACGCTCCCATCTCTCATTTTGTCTCAGTCACGAATAAAAGTTACAACTAATAGTTAGAAAACACATGAACTGTAAAAATTCCATGGTATTGTCAAAACTGGAAAGTGGTCATTTTAAATTTTGAAAATTTTGACCAAGGTTTTTGGACCAAAGGAATAAGAGTAAAAATTCCAGAATTTTATAACGGATAACTGTGTTAAATCTTTTCAATATTCAATCAACAGTTCATGGTAAATCGTGATGTGAGACCAGATATATCGATATTTATGTTTTAGCATTTCTGCAGATTACTCGTCAACCAAAAGACCTATTGACTTGAAATTTGGCATACATACCCTCCTATATAATAGCTACCATCCCTGATTCAAAATATTCAAAAATCTGCTGGGGCAGTTTTCCCAGGCTTATCCGGCTATGCCCTTTGCGTATTTACAAGTTGGAAGTTCAGACAAGAATGACAATAATTCTGCGTCGTCTGACACCTCGTTGAAGTAGTTTTGTAGTTTTGGCTGAATCGTGGCAACCATTTTGAAAATCGTGGTTTTAAGAAAGTGAAAAAAGCAAAACAAAAAGTGAGTGTGCAAAGCTAATCAGCAATGCCTGCGAGAGTAACTCGAGGTCTTGAAAATCCTTTTCGGAAAATATTTTTGAGTGTCTGAGCTATGAAAATATGCCATAAAACCAAATTGATTTTTAAACAACTTATACTATCCCATAATGCAAAGAACATCAATACCCAGAAGCGAAATCTCGTACAAACAATTATGTATGACAATTTGCAATAAGACCCTACAGAAACTGTGTTAAAACACTCGAGGTGCTGGCACAAACCTTTACGAAGATATACACATTCTAAAATGAGAATCCCCGCTTTCACCATCTTCTTGGCGTTTTGAGCAGTTGAGAAAAAAACATGAAACAGACACTTTTTTTTGAACCGAACCCATTATCCGAATTCATATTTTGGTTCGGAAATAAAAATTTTATTCTACTTCAGATCAGGGTCAGATCGAATATTCCTAGAGTCCACAAAAAACTACCTTCTTAACCTTAACCTACCTTCTACCTTATTGAAACATACTCACATTCCGAAATATCTCATATTGCAACTTTCCAAAAATTAAATGAATTTAAATGAATGAGAAAAAAACACAGCTTTGGAAATAATCGATTTCTTACTTTTAGCTTAATACATTAAATTCATGGATACAAGACCAACTTTTAAGAAAAAATTATTTAA
The DNA here is from genome assembly GCA_018904275.1 of Lordiphosa clarofinis. Classification (NCBI taxonomy): domain Eukaryota; kingdom Metazoa; phylum Arthropoda; class Insecta; order Diptera; family Drosophilidae; genus Lordiphosa; species Lordiphosa clarofinis. Next base: position 405,403 of record JAEIGQ010000087.1, read on the forward strand.
AAAAAAAACCGGCCTTTTCGCGGGAAATAATTAATATTTACTTATTTATGCGATTTAGTAACCAACAAAAATTTAAATTATTATTAAGTGAAATAATTTAAAAGCTTTGGATCATATGTAAATTTACAGACTTTTTTTTATATTTTTATTATTTTGTTATACCAAAGATTTATAGATATTATAGATGACGTGTGAAACAAAAAACGAAGTTTTTTTGGGAGCTGACTTTGCATCCCAATTTTTGTTTCTCGCTGCCCTTACGAGAATACATATATTGAAATTTAGCTATACGTTTTAAGAATTAGTTATACGACTGAGAGCAAAGATTTAAAGATATTAAAGATGTCGCATTTGACTCAAAAAGTTATTGTTCTTGGGAGCTGACATAGGATCCCAAATAAAAAAGTTTGTATGATATGAGGTATCTATATATGTAGTGTCTTTTGGTTATACCAAGCTATTGAATATAATTAAATTTTTTTAAATACAAATTTTCGAAGCATTTTTCCTGTGAATGCATAAGTATGCATTTTCGGCTTGCACCGCTCTCAGAAACACATCGCGCGAAAATGACTGTCTTGACTCTCCAGGTGCCCGGAAACAACTGACCAGCCGTTCGTTCGTTAGCTAGGAACGCCCTTTACCGAATCCAGCCAATTCGCGCACGCTCTGAAGTCCTATTACATTCCGGACAAACCCTGTATACTATTTTACAACAAAGTATACGAAAAAATAATTTTGAGCAAATTAAACCCACATAGTCCATAGAATCGGGAATGCTTTCTTTTGGCTCTTACATACTTTTGCACAAAGTTAACATACTCTGTCTACATTTGTTTTAAATTGTATCTCCTTCAATGTATAGAGGGTCGTGCTTCTCCCAAATGTACTTCTAGGTATTATAATTATACTTATACTTAATTATTTCTTTTTTTTTTATTAATTTAAATGCCGCGTACGCAGATTACGACACGACTGGCTCTAGCACACATTTCTTTTTTCATTTCTAATTTGAACATTTTTCAAACTCAATTACATAAGCGAGCTGTTTGCCGCCTGAGGGGGGTTGGTATCCCACCCAGGTAATTGCTTGCAAATTACAGACTTGAAGACACCCAAACCCACAAAAATGAAAAAAGAAAAAAATGAAAGAGACAAAACTTCGCACATCTGCCCAAAGTTGGCAGCGTCGTGTCACATTACCCAGGTTAATGAAATCAAACAAAGACACCGCCAGCGAGAAGTTCTCTCCGAAAGGAGAGACAGGCGCGAACGAGTCACCCTAAATTAGCAGCAAGCTTCGCAATTATGCGACAACTTGGCCAAAAGCAGTTGCCAACTTACTTTTTTAAGCAAATGCTAATGACTCCAAGTGCCGCACCAAGTCAAAGAGAACTGTCTAAAAGTCGAGCCACAGGTTGACAAGCACATTGACAGCTGAAGACTGAGAGAGAGCTGAAAGTCGCAACGGAAATAGCAACACAGCCAGCTAAAATGGCTGTTTGTTTGCTTCCGGTGTATGCCGAGAGTGGCAAGCACATTACCCTCTCCCCTTGCTTCCGCGCCGCTGCTCCAGCCACTTACTTTTGATATGGCATATTTTATGCAAACGAAAAGCACACTTCGCCCTTCCCACAAAGGTGCGCGCCAGCTCACCGCAAACTCAAATGGAGAAACCACCAAGCGGCGCATTCCAAATGCTTAGTTCATATTAATAATTCATAAAAATTTATGCGAAATAGACAACATTTGTTTGAGTCCTGTCGGCTGTTGGTTGTGGTCTAACCTGACTGACAGATGGGTATAAGGGGTCAGAGGTGTGCGGAGGCACATTATATTTTAAATAATTTTGTTTAGATGACAAAAAAAAAGAAACAGCGAAACGAAAAACATTGCAATAACAAGCAGCTGCCATATTATAATAAGCTTTTTCAGCGAAAGCTGATTTAAGAAAGCGAACTTAACCAAGGGTAATAGATCATTTCTTTGACTGCGATGGGTACATCATTTGCGAGATGTGTTCACAAGATAATGAGAGTTTCGGTTTGATTTTTTAATATACTCGATGAGTTAAGTAGACCACTCACAGCTGTTGCACTTCAATAATGAATCAAAGCTATACTGCTGATGCTGAGATGCTACACTGAGCAGTTTGTAAGAATGAATTTACCACTGCCAGATAGTCTCAACAACGAACAAGCTGCTGCCAAATTTGAGATGAAGTCGTGCTTTTTAGGATCTGCTAAACTTGCTATAGTCTAAACAAATTGATAGTGTAATATCCAATATCAGAAGAATAACCAAGAACTTTGTTCTTGAATCAAGTACAAACGGTGTCAATAGTACTGTAAGTACGAAAATACTTGATTCAAGTACAAAACACTTATTTCAAGAACGGTTTTTTCAATCCCGAAATTAGGGATTAAATATGTTTAGGAATATTTAAAGTACATTTCTAATTTTTATAATATCTTTTCGGTCATACTATTAGTTTGTCATGGTCTACAGTACAGCCCGAACTACTCTCGAGATGGGTACAATCAATACTTAAGTAAATACACCCCCGGAACATTTTTGTAACAAAATAAATTATTTATTACTTCAAAAAATTATTTAAAAATTATTTATTTAATTTCAGCCCATAAAATTCTAAAGCTGTCCCAATTTGTTCTTGAAGCTGGGTCAATGTATAAAATCGAAAACCAGAGAACATGAATTAACTTTGGACCAAAATGTTTGTTGGTCGGAAATCTACCCTCACTCCATAAGCAAAGTGTAAGACCCAGGAGGGTATTTTAAGAAGCACAATTTAATGGTTTAATGGTTGACATGTATGGGACAAATGCTTCTTCTTAAACGTCATCCCTCCCACAGTTTTGTAGATAGATCGATTTGCTGAAGGAATGATAAAACATACTAAATTGATGCGCAAAAAAGATCAGTAAGATCAGTTGATAATATAATTTTACAATTGACTTTCTGGCGAATATAACTCGGTCAATCCAGCCGTTCTTGAGATATTACTGGTGTAACACGACTTGATTTTATATGGCTGACCCGACAATCATTTCATCAGTGACCTAAGTAGCCTACTGCTACCATTTATAAGATTTTACAGTTTTTGACAGTGTCCATTTGGATCTACCGATAATGCACAGAGTTTGTCCGGAAAGTAATAGGGCAGAGTCGATTAAAAAAAATTTATTGAGCCAATCGTTATGTCGCTCTGTCGTCTCAAAATGATTGCCTTTCATCGGCCTTTTCAGGCAAGGGAAAAAAAATTCCGGGGGCCACATCTGGGCTGTAGTTTCACACAGAATTTAATCGCACTGCATTTTCGGCTTGCACCACTCAGGTCCTTGTAAGACTCTCTTTAACCTTCTCTTTTGAAGAACTCCTTGGATTCTGCGTTTTCGTAGCCAGTTTGTAGGGGTGGTGTGATAGCTTGTCAAGATATATGTCCGCCTGCTTATTGATCGGAGATATGAACCATGGGAACTCACTCAAACTTTTCTCAGGTACCATTCAGCTCCCGTTTTCGCCTGGAACACTTTAATCATTAACTTTTAAGACTTCGTTGCGATTCCATTAATTTGTTGGCCGTATTTACATACCGGAGCCAGAATAGACTTGTAAATTAGGACTTTATTCCTGAGTGAAAGCGTGTTCTTGAAAGCCCTGCTTCTACATGTCCGTCTGTCTGTCCGTCCGTCCGTCTGTATGAACAAATAGATCTCAGAGATGGTAAGAGATAGAGGTTTGACATGTCTAGGACAAATGCTTCTTATACTTGCAGGCAGATCAAGTTTTATTCAAATTTTGCCAAGCCCCCTACCGCCCCCGCTATTTGAAAAAAACGTCATATAATGCACAGCTTTGTAGATAGCTGGCTTGTCGTTTCTAGAGATAGTTAATAATTGTCCATATGTTTCGATTTGCCAAAGAAATGATAAAGATCGGATGAGTGGTTCTCAATTTATGAGCAAAAAAGTGAACCACCCCCCTGCCAACCTTTCACAACCAACACCGTACAATCTTAGTGAGAGAGAGAGAGAGAGAGAGAACTTAGAGATGAGCGCAGCAGCAGCACTGCATTCAGCTCTTACTCCAGGTACAGAGTATGGTATAGTCGGGCTTGACTGACTTTCTTACTTGTTATATATATAAATAGATTGTTCGATTTGGATGAAAGCCCGTTCTCTAATTCGAACTAACACAAAAATATTTTGAGCTTAAGTTTAAAATATTGAAGAGTTAATGAATAATCAATTTATTCTCTACTGAACAGCAGATTTGCTTAATACTTAATTTTTACAGGAAACTTTTATTTATCTCACCTCCATGTTAATCAATCTTTGTAAAATTTAAAATTGAAATACCGATTTCCGTTATGTGGTCTTATAAAAACAATTTTCAACCTCACTTAATTCCCCCTTTACAAACAGAACCCACGCTTCTTACTCAATGTCATCGAATATTCATTTAAGAAACTTTCTGCATTCCCTCTTAAAATTTTTCATTGTGAACCACACCCCCCTTCGTCTTAATTTAAAAGAATTGTAAGCCTTATTAAACCTCTGGAAATGAGGATGTTCCCCTCTTGCAATTAGTCTAGCAATTTATTTTTAAGCCGCTTAAGAATAAAACAGAATTGAATTTATTTCTCATCCCGAAAACTCAACTCAAATAATTGTCTGATGCGATTATGTCATTTTTTTGTCAAAACGAAATTTCAAATCAATTCTAAAAAATAATTTACCCACACCGTCGACAAATATTGTTAAATTTTGCGTATTTTTTAAGAGCGTTATGTGCATTATCTGTAAACCGCTGGCCAAGTGCATTACTAAACGTCAGCACAAAATGTTCATGAATCTGCTGCACCCCATTGCGGTGCTGATAATGTTGGCAATTATATTCTTCCTGTTCGTCTACGAAATGTGTTTCATCGTTCCAGAGCTGCTCGGTAAGGAGACTCTGATATATAAGATCCATTGGGTATTGAGCGCTTTCATAATGCACAATATACTGGGCAATATGTGGATATGCAGTCGGACGGACACTAGTTTAAAGAGTTTGCCCATTAAGGCACAGGATCCCCCGCCCGGTGAGGCTAATCAGTGGCGTTTGTGTACGCACTGTCAGATGATGGTGCCACCTCGGGCCTGGCACTGTAGCTTCTGCAAATGCTGTTCGCTGAAACGGGATCATCACTGTCACTTTACGGCCAATTGCATTGGACACAACAACCACCGTTATTTCGTCTGCTTCCTCTTCTATCTGACACTGGGCAGTGGCCTGTCTCTGCTGTACAATGCAGTTAACTTTTGGATATATGGCTCACTTAATTATATCGATCCCATTATGATATATGGCAGTGCCTTTGCCCGGACTAGGGCCATGCAAGGCGAAGGATTCGAATGGATGTTCATCTCTTCGACTGTGCTCAAGCTGAATGTGTTTGCTTTTGTTGCTGCCGCGGTGCAGTTTGGTTTTCAAGCGTTATTGATTTACCGAAACAGCACTTACTTCAAGATGCAGGATCGTACCTATGATCTGGGCTTCTGGAACAATATGGAGCTGGTACTGGGCAAGCGTTGTCTCTGGAGTTTTGTTTCGCCGTTCATTGAAAGTCCCCTGCCCCACGATGGTACCCACTGGCAGCTGGCCAAGCAGAGAGTTTAGCCATTATCTGTCTATTGCCCCATCTGGGTAGTTCTATTACATATTCCAGCCATTGGCCAGAAATCGAGTTTTACGCTTCATTTAATCGGCAATTCGTGTTCGCATTGAATGTGCTAATTACCATCCCAGTTTGGTACACGGTTAAAAGGGTGGGGAGGGGTGCGGCATGGGTGGTATGGCAGTAGGGGATGAAATAGGAAGGGGTGCGGACGTGCCACGCGTCAACGGTTCATCTGCTTGCTATCTTGAATTGCAAATTTCGTGCGATTCACTAAGCAGGGTATGCGCAATTTTGTAATGGAGCTGGGAAAATGCAAGAGAAAAAGTCGTGTGTTCATACAATGCCTTTGGATTTTTCTTAAGAATCGTTTTGTGATCTTTAGGGGGCTAAAAAAAAGTTTTAAAAATACTGCTGCAAAAAAGTCACTTTCTTATAATCAGTGCATCAAACTACGGAAACCTTATATCGAAAAGAATCGACTAAAACTTTAAATCGATATTTTTTTGGGTACGATAATTTTGGAAAACATTGTACCGGTTCAGTTTCGGTTCTGAGCACAGCTACTAGACCGTAAAGCTGTTACTTAGTTTTGTGGGACTTTTACGCAATTTGGTCAAATCGTAAGCTCATTATTATGTCATGATATCTTTTGAAAAGAAAAGTAAAAGTAACCAATTCTGTGTAAGTAAAACTTGATGAGGAAAGCAGTTCTGGCACAAATCCTTGAGCTTAAAGTGGATTCATACAAAGAAAGAAACAATGCATACCGGTAGAGTGAGCAAAAAGTCGATGGTTATGGAATCGACTTTTTTTCCAACATTTTTAAAAAAACATCGACTAAAATCGTTTTTAACCTTCTCATGCCCGCTGTTGCATATACGCAACATTGCATTTATAAGCCTCTAACTACCGTTATTTTACATATTTTGTTTTTACCATTTCGCAGAAATTTAGCTGCATGTGTTGAGGGAGCTTACACCTAATTGTTTGGTAGATCAGCTGCACACGCGTTCAGTTAGTAGCTATTAGTAGCTATTAGAAGGTAGAGCGCAGTTGACAAATTCATTGTGCAAAAAAACGTGCTTTTAAAAAAGTGTTAAAAAACATTAAAATAATTACTTTATCCTAAAACCAAGTTTAACAACTAAATAAAGAAAGGTAAGTGAGTATTTAAAAAAAAACTCCGCATGAAAATATTATTTAGTTTGCCTGTAATAATTTTGTAAATGTCCTGTTGCGTATCCTGTAGCTCTTGAACCAGGACACCTAGGACATTGAAATTTTTGTCAGTTGATATTGAGGTCAACTCTAGCTTATATGTCTACTCAAAAAAAGTTTAGCCACGCCCATTTTAATTTGGGCATGAGAGGGTTAAGGCCTATACTCAGATTAGATAAATTTTTAGTTTACTACAATATTTCACATGAATAGAACACCTTTTCAAAATCATTCAGATTTCAAAGCTATTTAAAACTGTTTCTATTCATGTGAAATATCGTAGCAAACTAAAAATTTATCTTATCTGAGTATAGGCCTTTAAATTCGAATGAAATAAATACTTGAATTATATAACTCACCTTCTAGAAGGTGAACAAAAGACAGTGCAAATTGTTAGTTTATCTGATACATAAGATCTTTCCATATGATGAAAAATCGGCCATAATGAAATAAGAATTGAAATGGTATTAGCAGTTTTTTTATTTACACTATTTTGTCCATAATTTTAATTTATTCGAGTAAGTATACTGTTTGTGTGTAGTGTAAGTGCTGCAGACAGTACATGAACTGCCTGGCTTGACTTTTAGTAATGTGTATTAAGCTGGGATGCATACAGTACATAAACTGTTTGCAATTGGTCGTCGCAACTAGCACTTGAACCAGTTGGACTGCGGAGAGGGTATCCTTTGATGCGCACAAATGAGAATCTGAAGACACAGCGACAGATTCTCTGCAGGGTGCGATGGAAGAAATGAGAAACAGTTCTTTGGTAGTACTGAGACTGATTTTATTAAGCAAACTTACGGCTATTTATATGCTAACAATGGGTCATATTGATTAGTGAAAGTGTTGATCTGGCGTGTGTAGAAATTAGGTGATTGCAATGGTCAGCAACTTCCCTAGTTGCATGCCCTCTGCGTGCCAATTGCATTGTCAGCAGAAGTTTGAGTTACTGACGAATTGGCTCATCGACTGACGTGTGTGTAGTATAGCTACCTCAGCTGAAAGCGGAGTCGCGGTGTGTTTTGACCTGCCTTAATGTGTTTTGTTTGTTTTGTGTGCTTATAGGTAAATGAATAAAAATGCATTTCTTATAATTAATAAAGATGCGACTTAACATTCTCCCGGCCGTTGAATCGGTGATCAACCATCGCTCAAGTTCAGTGTAAAGCGGCGAGGAAGAGGTGTCGGGGGGATGTATCGCAGTTTTCCTCTGTGGTACTTGGGGATGTCCGGGGTTCCACATGGCGTGCCTGTTCCGGACGGCGTAGGTGAAGATTAGCAGAATCGATATTGCTAAGGCAATATAAGCAGCTATATGATGGTGCTGCAGGGTGTCGACATGTTGTGGTAGCTTCTGAAGTTTGATTGTCGCTAAGTCTTGTTGCAAGTCGTCAAGCTCCGAGTAGCCTTGCTCTGTTGGCCGGACGTTTGGTTCCAATATTGGATCTGAGCCGTATCTTACAGGCTGACTTAGGTTACCAAATCGAGAGTATGTGGTTTTTATTTCTGTGATCGTTGTGCCAAAGGTGCTTATGCTGATTTCAGAGTTCCTAGCAGTGCATCCAATAGCTAGTGTTAAGAGCCCAGTTCCTTCAAGTCGGATCGTTGATGGATTTCCGCTACGGACAGCCTGAAGTTCTAATGCTGATTGTGTTGCAAAGATCCACGTATTCGGCTGGTGAGTGTTGGACCATATTATATGTGTTTTTGTGTGCGTGATCTGGCACAGGGCACTTGTTTTGTTGTTGAATAACTGGAACTCACGACATTAAAAATAGCTTGTTGGTCAAAACAAATGTATTCGTCATGTGGTAAGGTGAGGCAGCGTCGAAGATCATCTGGAGTGAGCCCCATGAACTGATCTCTGTGATTGTTGACTGCTATTATTGGAGTTTTTAGTTCAAAAAGGTTCCAGCTGTTGGAGTGCCACATGGGTATTGGTACGATGTTGAAGATTTCTAGTTGAACAGTTGATGCTAGTGGCATTGTCACTCTGAAGATGGCATGTGTGTCAGTGATGGCTCCTTCGGCTCTCATAATTCTGTATAGTTGAATTACATTGGCAGTGGTAACGGGTAGCATTTGATCAGGTGGCAAATGGTCACGTATTTGGTCAAGCTGCTCTGTCAATTGCTGTGGAGACACTAACATTGGGCTAATTGTGCGATGACGGATGCCCGTTAGTACATCAAAGATTTCTGACTGCATTCGTTGTATGTCCGCTGCTAGCAGGGTCAGTTGTGATATTAGTACCAGAAATAATTGTACTAGATGGCCGCCTGTATAATTTCCTCTCTGTTGATTGACTAGCGCAATTTGCTTTCCAGTAACTTAATGCGCTTATCAGTGTTAGTTTTGCTCTTTCTGACCACATTTATTGTGGAATCCACAATCGAAGTTTGGTTTTGGAGGAGCTGCAGCAGGAATTGTTCGTTTGTTTTCACTTCCTCGATTGTTCTCGACATCTTTTGAGCAAAGTTAGAATCCAGTACACCGAAAAGACTGTTGGCTAGATTTCCCACTATGTCAAGCGGTGATCTCCGCGATCGAGAATTCTTCATTACTGAACTTTCGGACTGCAGTTCACTGCGTAAATGCTGAAAGTGTTGAAGCATTGATTCGCATGCCTGACTGTTTTGTAGGTCAGGGCACATGTAGCCAAGTTCGGTTATACCTGACGACAAAGTTTTCATGTCGCTCCAGTATGGGTCCAAGTCATAGTAGATGACCATGGGTCCATTCAGATACTGCCATTCTTGTGGTGCCCAGTTTTTCGTAGAATATCCCTGGTTTGTTGGTGAACTGAGTCACCGTTATTGGTTGGGATAGTGCTAGAGGCAACATGAGTAGGAGCACTAACATTGTTGATATTATGTACGGCGATAACAACCTTTTTCTCTGAGTTGGTGGTTCATCGGGCTCAGTTGTATCCTTGATCAAACTGACAGGGCGCTTGACTGCTACGTCTTCTGGAAACAATGGAGCTAGCCGACTTATGGGGCGCTTGTAGATGCCTGATGCTGTTTTGACGTCTACTACTCGCACGTAATTGTCTTGCCCAGGGTATGTTTTGACAATACGGCCCATCGGCCACTTCATCACCGGTAGGTTGTCTTCCTTTATTAAGACCAATAGCCCCTTCTTGACGTTTGGTGAGGCTGTTTTCCATTTATGCCGAACTTGGAGTTCTTGTAGGTATTCTTGTGACCATTGCCTCCAAAATCCTTGTTTAAGTCTGGAAACCAGTTCCCAGCGCTTCACTAATGACTTTTCGTCATGCTTGCTATTAGGATCGGGTGGCGCGTTTAAAGGTTCACCAATCAGGAAATGTCCTGGGGTAAGGGCTGTTGTGTCTGTTGGATCATTCGATATTGGGGTAATAGGTCGTGAGTTAAGAATAGCTTCTACCTCGGTGATGACCGTATTTAGCTCCTCAAATGTTAAAGATGCTGTTGTGGTCGTTGAGACCAGTAATCGTTTTGCGGACTTAACAGCCGCTTCCCATAGCCCGCCAAATGATGGTGCTCTGGGAGGGATAAACTTGAATGCAATTTGACGCTTGCTGCAGTGGTTTGTTATCCGATCTTGAGCCTTGTCGGTGAATATTGTGTCTTCCAATTCCTTCAGTTGGTTATTGGCCCCAATGAAATTGGTAGCATTGTCGCAGTGGATCGTCTCGCAGTTTCCGCGGCGGCTCAGAAAACGGCGAAGGGCTGCTAGAAATGCGTCGGTTGATAAATCACTTACCAACTCCAGATGCACCGCTTTAGTGGTAAAGCAACAAAATACAGCGATGTATGCTTTGTCAGGTCTTTTCCCGCGGACCTTGTGATGAATCCAAAAGGGTCCGCAATAGTCTACGCCAGAGTTGAGGAATGGGCGTGCTTCAGTAACTCGTTCTGCTGGCAGATTGCCCATAATTTGGTGCATTAACTTGGGATTGGCCTTGTTGCAACGAACACAGTTGTGAATGATGCTTCTTGCCATGGTTTTGTCGTTAATGATCCAATACTCCTGTCTGGCTGTGCCTCGTAGTGCCTGTGCGCCGCAATGCATGTTGTCTTCATGGATTTCTCGCAATAGCATCTTTACAATTGGATCATTGTATGGGAGCAATATTTGATGCTTTGAGTTGTATGGAAGTGCAGATTGTTCCAATCTGCCACCCACCCGAATTATTTCATCGTCTCCTAAAATGGGAGAGAGCGATGTTATCGGGCTCTTTTTGTCCACTGTGTTGTGGCGTTGTAGCTGTCGAATATCAGGTGCGAATTCAACGTGTTGGATGTTTCGCAGGATCACAGTGCGTGCGCGCTGCAGTTCATCCATCTGCAATGTCGTTGTTGCAGCTCTGTTCCTTTTGTAACAGAAGCGCAGCATATAGGCTACAATGCGTTGTAGCTTGCGAAAGGAATTGCTGTGCTTGCAAGTATACAGCTCTTCTCCTCTTGTTGTTGGGGTAATGGGCAAACTGACGTGTTTTGTCTTTCGCTCCAGGTTACTGGGAGTCACGCTGGGCGAACTTGTCCATTTGTCTCGCGGACCATGCAAGAATAGTGGCCCGTATAGCCATAGATTATGACTGTCCAATTTTTGTGCTGTGGTTCCTCTGGAAAGAACATCGGCTGCATTGTTTGCTGATGATGGCGTCATCGCCATTGGCCTTGGCTTGTTAGTGCTTGTATTTTGGCTATCCTATTTGCCACAAAGGTATGGTAGGTAGATGCAGCGGCATTAATCCAGGCAAGCACCACTGTGGAGTCGGTCCAGTAATATCCTGGGACTGTCTCAGGATTCATGTGCAGGTCCTTTCTTACTCTGGCGGTGAGTTCAGCTCCCAATAGTGCAGCGCATAGTTCTAGTCGAGGAAGGGTTTGCTTTGCTGTTGGAGCTACCGTAGATTTTGAGCACATTATGCGAACAGAAACCTGCTTATTTTTATAGGTGGAGCGTACATAAACTGCAGCGCCATATGCCTTTTCTGAGGCATCCACAAATGTGTGAAGCTCTATGGTTTCTGGAGTTTTGCCATCGTAAACGTGCCTCGGAATCTGCATTGTATTTAGTGATTGCATATCCTCACGATACTCCTTCCATTCGTTCTGAAGGTGTGTTGGCAATTCGTCATCCCAGTCTAGCTTTAATTCCCAGAGCGCTTGCATAAATATTTTTGCCTTGACCACTACCGGAGCAAACAAACCTAATGGGTCAAAGATTTGTGAGAGTTCTGAGCACACAGTCCGTTTTGTAATGTGTGTCGCTTGACTCTTTTGTGCTCTTCCGCAGAGTTGGTCTTTCCTTGGCATCCAGATGACTCCAAGCGTTTTTATGCTATGGTGGTCCAATGTTTCGCCAAGCTTCACATCACTGACAATGTCCTCCTTGGGGATTCCTTGCAGTAGGTGATCGTTGTTCGAACACCACTTTCTTAGATTGAATCCAGCTGGCTTAAGTATTTTGATTAATTCTTGCATAGCTTGGATTGCTTCAGGGATGGAATTGGCGCCTGTCAGGCAGTCGTCCACATCGAAATCATTCTTCAGAACTGCGGATCCCACTGGTAACCTGTCCTTACTTTGGATGGCTAAATGGTCCAAACACTTTGTTGCCAAAAATGGGGCTGACGTTGTCCCATATGTTACCGTTTTCAAACGATAGTATTTTAGCTCATCCGATGGACTGTCCCTCCAGACAATCAACTGATGGAACTGGTTTTCTGGATTTACCCACACTTGACGGTACATTTTTTCTATGTCCGCTGTAAAAACGTATTTGTGGGTCCTGAATCGTAGTAAAATAGACAATAATTCACTTTGGACAGTGGGTCCATTGTGTAAAATGTCGTTTAGCGATTTACCGGTCGACGTTTTGCATGATGCGTCGAACACCACTCGCAGTTGAGTCGTTGTGCTATCCGGTTTTAGCACGCAATGGTGCGGGATGAAGTAATGATTTTTGGTATCTGAGATGGTTTCACTTCCTTCATGTGTCCCAGCTCTTCGTACTCTGTCATGAATTTGACGTAACCTTTCCATGTGTCAGGCGTTGTTCTGCGTTCCAGTGCCAAAAATCTTTTGGTTGCAATTTCCATAGAGGCTCCCAGGGCTGAAGGATGTTCAGAAAATGGCAGTTTAACGATAAACTTGCCATCCGCTGCCAACTGTAGGTTTTGCACGAAGTGGGCTTCGCAGTGTGCTTCAATTGGTGTGCGCGGCTGTTCTTCCGACTCTATGTTTTCCAAGGTCCAGAATCGTTCCATGAGGGCATTGGTTTCTTCATTTGTGGCTGCTGCACAAATGGCTGATGATTTGTTTGTTGCATTTATTTTTCCTGCAACAATCCATCCGAGCTCTGTATCCTGTAGCACTGGTCCTCCGGCCGAAATCTTCCGTTGATTTGGTAGAAGAAGTGAGTAGTAGTGCTCTGCACCTATCAGCATGTCTATTTTTCCCGGTTTGTCAAACTGAGGATCAGCCAGTGGCAGTTCGTTGGGTATTTTTCAATTCCTCGAATTTAGCGCTTGTGCTAGTTGATCTGAGATGATGTGTGGGAGCACAAAAGCTTCAATTCTTTGTGTAAAGCCACTGTGGAGGGACTTGACTAAAACATCAACTCGAGATTGGCTCGTCCTTGGCTGTCCTCCAATACCTTCAATGCGTAATTTTGTGTCATGAAGTTTCAAGGACAGCATTGATGCCAAACGTTCAGAGATCAAGTTGATCTGTGATCCTGAGTCTAGCAGTGCTCTAAAGTTAGCCATTTGTCCGTTTTGTGCTTGTAGTGCCACTTTTGCAGTAGCCAACAGAGTGTAGTTGTTGTTGTTTGCCGCCCCTACAGCTGGTGCTTGTATGACTGCACTTGGGGTAGGTTCCAAATGCAAAAGCGTATTGTGCTTTTTGTTGCACTTAAAACAAGTTCGGCCCTGGCATGCTTGGGATCTGTGATCAGCCCTAAAGCAATTGACGCACAATTTTTGTTTTTGTACCCAATTTAGACGTTCGGATACTGATTTGGTTCGGAAGTCATCGCACCGGAATAGTGGATGTGCCGACTTTTTACAGTATCGGCACCAGGAAGCTTTATCTGTGGTAGCCGATGCACATGTTGTGCCTTTTGACTCTTTTCGTGTGGATTGAGTCTTTTTAGCTGCTCCTAAGACCCTGATCCGTTGATCAAGGAACTGGAGCATAGTTTCTATCCCTTGTATCTCCCTTGAGCTTCCAAGTGACTGCTCATAAAGAGTTTTATTGTTGTTATCCAACTTGTTCCTTATAATTGCAATTATTATCGGACCCCAAGTGGATATGTCGATTTCCAATCCTTTCAATGAGGCAAGGGATTCGATTGTGGTTATGTATAGTTCCTTTAATGACTTGGCATCGTCATTAATGGTGTTATGTAGAAGGAATCGGTTTAATACCGTATTTGCAACGTCTCTGGGGTTGTTGTATGCGTCATTTAAAATTCCCCATGCGCTCAAATAGTTTTCTTCTTTTAGGTCGATGTGGCGTATCAACCTTTCTGCTTCCCCGGTGACTGAGGTTTTCAGGTACCACATTTTTTGCACCGTGGGCATATCGGATTCATGAACCATGCATGAAAACAAGTCAAAGAATTGGGTCCATTTTAGCAAATCCCCGTCGAATTTAGGGATGCTCACCCGTGGTAAATGCATGTCGCTTGATCGAGTGGCCTTTGCTCGTAGCGACTTCTGAACATCCTTTTCGAGTTCAAGATAGGATTTTAAGTCGTATCCTACTTGTGCTGGGCTTTCATATTCCTCGTGAATTTGAAAGTGGACCTCTTGTGTTTGGGTCCATAGTGAATTTATCAATTCACCTGTTTTTTGTCCCTCTGACAATTGTTTAAGCGAGCGTTTTAGTGACGTCATGATCGCCTTTTGTCGTCGACATAATGAGGTAATTCTTTCATCCGCCAAGGAAGGCTGATGTTTTTCTTTGTCCGCCAAGGAAGGCTGATAATTTTCTTTGCCTTTAATTGTTTGTTCGGCCATTTTTCGGCTTGTGGACTGAATTTGTATTTCCTCATTTTCTTTGAATAACGCAACGTATTTTAAATAGGAGTTATTCGTATCCTCATAAAAGGTTGCGTAGTCTTCGCTGACTTCAATCAGTTCTCGTAATCTGAGATCGTTTTGCTGGAATTGCTTCCAGGCATCCTCAAGCAATGTCACCCTTCTCTGGTAGTACCCTGCTTGGGTTTTTTCTCTCTGCCGAGTCTTTTTTGAAGTTCCTTATTATATTCACAATTTCCTGTCCAATTTCATTTTGGACGTCCAATGCCTCTTGGGCTTCCTTTTTGATGATCCATATCCTTGCCCATTTAATTATTTCTCTCTATACTTCCGACCCGTTGGAAGTGTTTTATTCGCTATTAAATTAGCTGGATTACGATTCGATTCGCAACCGAGTGTTGGTCAAGGAAGTCGAGAAAAACTTAATGGTTGATTGGATAGATGGATTCGATGGATGACGGTTGCCAAATATTTTTCCGCACTGTATACGTACACGTTTGCACTATGAACAAGTACTGACGTTTACAGATTTTTAATAAACTTGTTTTTTATTTTGTTTAATTTAAAATATATTTGGTATATACGATCGTGGAAAAGACTGATGAATCGCCAACTTTTTTTTGCAGGCCCACACCGTTCGTGTTGCTGCGGTACGTTTTTGCTGTAAGTCAGTTTTTTATCTGCTTATTTCGCAATATATTTGGTAGTTGGTCTTCAAGTTGACCAATGGCTTGATCGTCAAGCAAATCAAAATTCTTGGGTCGCCAAGTTGACCAGTAAGATTCTGATTGGAGTTATTTGGAGTTTTATTTTTCAATGTCGCCCAGTTGACAAATTGAAAATAATCTGGCTCCAAGTTTTGTTGCAGTATTACACAGGATGTGTAGCTGCTGGTGTTGCCTTGTTTGGCCAATTCTTGAGAGCCCACTAGTGTCGCCTTGTTGACAACTTCGTAGGGACTTTTGTATTTGGATTCACCGAAATATGTGTTTTGGTGAAATGTGTTGGAGTCTATCAATGTCGCTCAGTTGACCAATTGAGAAGACTTTCCAGATTCAGATTGCAAACCCACACTTGTAGTGTTGCTGCGTTATTCGAGATGAATTCCTTGTCGCCCAGTTGACAACTTCTTCAGGAATTCAACGTCGTTAACATCACCAAATGTTTGTTGGTGAGAAACTGTGCTTGAGTCTTTCAATATTTGCCCAGTTGACAAATTGAAACGACTATTTCAGCTCAGATTGATCGAGTTGATCGAGTTGAGATCCTTGTCGCCCGGTTGACAACTTCTTCGGGATTTCAACTTTCACCAAAATGTTTTTTGGTGATTTATTTATTATGTTTTTTGTTCTGTCGGGGTCACCAAAATGTTTTTTTGGTGAGTTATTTTGTACCCGTTACTCGTAGAGTAAAAGGGTATAGCTCTCGTCTGTTCTAGGTCGGGGTCACCAAAATGTTTTTTGGTGAGTTGTTTTTTGTTCTAGGTCGGGGTCACCAAAATGTTTGTGTGTAGTGTAAGTGCTGCAGACAGTACATGAACTGCCTGGCTTGACTTTTAGTAATGTGTATTAAGCTGGGATGCATACAGTACATAAACTGTTTTCAATTGGTCGTCGCAACTAGCACTTGAACCAGTTGGACTGCGGAGAGGGTATCCTTTGATGCGCACAAATGAGAATCTGAAGACACAGCGACAGATTCTCTGCAGGGTGCGATGGAAGAAATGAGAAACAGTTCTTTGGTAGTACTGAGACTGATTTTATTAAGCAAACTTACGGCTATTTATATGCTAACAATGGGTCATATTGATTAGTGAAAGTGTTGATCTGGCGTGTGTAGAAAATAGGTGATTGCAATGGTCAGCAACTTCCCTAGTTGCATGCCCTCTGCGTGCCAATTGCATTGTCAGCAGAAGTTTGAGTTACTGACGAATTGGCTCATCGACTGACGTGTGTGTAGTATAGCTACCTCAGCTGAAAGCGGAGTCGCGGTGTGTTTTGACCTGCCTTAATGTGTTTTGTTTGTTTTGTGTGCTTATAGGTAAATGAATAAAAATGCATTTCTTATAATTAATAAAGATGCGACTTAACATATACTAAAGAATATTAGAAAAAGGCTTGGCATAAAGCCGTCTGCCTTTTACATAAGTTAGATTAATACTCGAATAATTATAGATAAATTTATACTATACTATTCTTCTTCATAATAAAGGTGCGAAATCTGATATATCCAATTATAGGGGTGTAGTTAAACTCTCCGCTTTTTCAATATTATTTTCGATTTTATCACGTTTATAGCATTTAGAAAGCGTCGGTCAACTGCCACCAATTTGCTTGAGTTTACCTCAATGGTTAACAATGAATTCCTTTAAAAAAATCAAACTGATGTCATCTACACCGACTTCAGCAAAGTGTTTGATTCTGTATACCATGAATTTCTCCTCGTTAAGCTTGATCGTTTAGGATTTCCTTCCTCTTTTCTACATTCGATTTCGTTCTACTTATAAGATAGAACTCAAGTTCTGATTGTCTCTAATACATCAAAGCCTGTCTGCGTCACTTTTGGTGTGCCATAAGGCAGCCACCTCGGCCCTTTGCTTTTACTCTTTTTGTTAATGATCTCCCCACAATAATTTCGAGTTCTTAAGATAAAACTTATTTAATCTTTTTAATAGATTTCAAGCTGATTTAAGCTCCTTGCAGCTCTGGTGCTTGATTAATCAATTACACCTTAATTGCTCCAAGTGCATGTTTATGACTTTCCATCGTTGCAAACCTTTGCTGGTTACCTAAACGATTGGCAATAAACCAATGCAAGGAATATCTACAGTCGTTGAACTTGGAATTTATCTTCACAATAATCTATTCCATGTCTACGAGTGTATAGATGCCAGCTTTGACCAGAAAAAAATGTGGAATTTTTTAATAGATCAGTAGCTCGAAAAAGACTTGTGATTGAAATAATATAAAATCGCTTTAAAAATGCAGGGTTTGAACTAGAAGTAAATATAAAAAAAATTTATGTACAAACTAAGTCAATAGCATTGGGGTTCGGTTCCCCTACAAATTCGGCTATGCCAACTGCATTGAGCACTGCACATTTCAATTTAATTTTACAACTTACAGAATTTTTATGCCTGGACCAGTCTATTGTGCAGTCTGTGCAGGACATGTTTTGCGAAATTCATTATACCCTTGGAGAGGGTATATTAAAATTGTCCGGATGTTTGTAACGCATAGAAGGAAGCATCTCCGACCACATAAAGTATATATATTCTTGATCAGCATGACGAGCTGAGTTGATATAGCCATGTCCGTCTGTCCGTCTGTCCGTCCGTCTGTCCGTCTGTCCCTCCGTCTGTTTCTATGCTATCTCCTCCGTCAGTTTTAAAGCTATCGTAACCAAACTTTGCACGGTCTTTTGGTATAAATACGCTGCACATTTGTCGGAACCGGCCGGATCGGATGACTATAGCATATAGCTGCCATAGGAACGATCGGTTGAAAAACTAGTTTTAGTGAGAAAAACTTTTTTGTTTTCAATGTTATCGCTCCCAACGCTCGTAGTTATAAGTTTTTAGTGATTTCACATAATTTCATAAAGCCTTGTCAAAATCGGACAACTATATAGTATAGCTGCCATACAAAAGTTAGGTCTGAAAAAAAGTCTTAGTGAGAAAAACTTTTTTGTTTTCAATGTTATCGCTCCCAACGCCCGTATTTATAAGTTTTTAATGATTTTACATCATTACACCAAAATTTTTCGAAATCGGACCACTATATAGTATAGCTGCCATACAAACTGTCAGGCATATATCAAGCTCCAAGGGTATATAAACTTCGGTCGAGCCGAAGTTAGCTTGCCTCTATTTTTTTTTTTTTTAATTTCTATGCTTTGTATTTGAAAATTGTTACAAAATTGACTTCTAATACCAATATACGGGTACTTAAATGGGGGAAAGAAAGTCCTTTTAAATACCCACAACTGAATGAGTCATCGAAAGTAGAATTAGAAGGTCCTTGTGCTCCATTAAGTGGGGAACGGTCTTTTCTGATGTTAAAATAATTAATGCATTAATAAGCAAATTGGGTTAACTCACTTAACATTTTTTATAAAACTTATCAGCCTTGTTCTTAATTCCACTTACTTTTCAAAAGTAATTCTGCAATGATATCGAAACGTTTTCGTGTTCTGAACTCCATGTGAAATTTGTGCGGAATTACTTTTGTGAACTAGCGGTTCCCAATTATTATTGGGGGAAAACAGCTGTTGAATATAAACAACTTCGTTTTACAAGTACACATACACATAAACAACTTCGTTTTATTTAAAGGGCATAGCAGAATAAGCATACAAAAACTGCCCCCACTCCGATCAGAACCAAATTTAAATATGTTGTTATCATCAATTAGAAACTCACTCTCCTAAATTTGTAGTCTTCTAATCGCTATTGGAGTAGAGTTACGAGAGCGGAAAGATAAATCAAAAAAAGTCGTTTATCTTAAGAACCGCTTAACCGAATTGGATGGGTTTAATATATGTTGGAAGTGTCCACAGTACAATTAAAAAGAAAAAAATCCACATTTTTATTGCCAATTCTATGGCCCAAAAAAAATTATTGAAATTTTCAAACAATTCTTTTACGGTGTTAGCCTTTTGCGACACCGACAGTTTTTTTCTGTTTTTTTCATCAAGAGGTCCCTAACAAAATATAATTTTTGCAAACACATCCCTAGTGTACCTCATGGTGAAATACAATTAAACGTTAAATTAGTATTTTTCATTAATATTTTATACATATTAGGCACACTGTAAATCAACTTAAAAAGGGGAAAAAGAGGAAATTTTCTGTCAATTCTGTGTGAGTAGTTACAGTGTGCTCAGTATTATAAAATATATTTGTAAAACTGTTCACATGTTTTATTGCCATTCACTATGAAGATGATTCCCGATGACCGTGCAAAAATTTAACATTGTTAAGGATTTCTTATTGAAAAAACCAGCAAAAAACTATAAGAGTTGAAAACGATTTACACCGCGAAAAAATTATTTGAAAATTTTAATAATATTTTTTGTGCCTAAGAATTGGTAATAAAAATGTGCAAAAATAATTTTCTGAATTCTGTGGTGGACACTTATAACATATTTTTAACGCATTCAAATCGGTTAAGCGGTTCTTAAGATAAACGAGTTTTTTGTTTTACCTTTCCGCCCTTATAACTCAATTCCAATAGCGATTAGAAGACTACAAATTTAGGAGAGTGAGTTTCTCATTGATGGTAACAACATATTTAAATTTGGTGCTGATCGAAGTGGGGGCAGTTTTTGTATGCTTATTCTGCTATGCCCTTTCTCAAGTATTGAATTTAAAAAAAAACATGCCAGGAGTTATGATAATTTGAAGCATTCAACGCATTAGACAGCGCAAAATTGCTGAGGCCCAAAATAATGCTCAGCTCAGAGCCAAATATACTTTAAACGAGAAGGCCAAGCTAACTTCGTCTTTGCCGAAGTTTTAATACCCTTGCAAATGTTTTAATAAAACAGAGTTTACGAACGTCAGCATTAAAACAAACCATTTTTCTGATAAAAGCCACTTTTCGGCCGATAGTTTCTATGGCAGCTATAAGATATTGTCATCCGATCTTGACCAAAACTTCCAAATCTGTGTAAAAGCGTATAAAACTAATAATTGTCGAAGCAGAAGGCGTTTACATTAAAAACAAAAAAGTTTTCTTACAAAAACCCACTTTTCGACCGATAGTTCCTATGGCTGCTATAAGATATAGTCATCCGATCCGGTCGGTTCCGACATATTAGCAGTGTGCAGTAAAAAGAAGACTCTGTGCAAAGTTTCAGCTCGATAGCTTTAAAACTGAGAGACTAGTTTGCGTAGAAACAGACAGGCGGACAGCCGGACAGACAGACGGACAGACAGACGGACGGACAAAGCTCAATCGACTCAGCTCGTCGCCCTGATCAAGAATATAAATAGTTTATAGGGTCGGAAATGAATATTTCTATGCGTTGCAAACTTCTGGGCAAAATTATAATACCCTTTGCAAGGGTATAACAAAATAGTCTTCTTGTTCAGTATCTGCTGAAGGACATGCAGCTTTTGCTTTTCTACCTCCACTCTTTCTTTCTCCACCTCGAGGTGCTGTTCCTTTATATCTTTTATTTCGGCAAGATGATTAGCTATTTTTCAATTTGAGTAATCATCCTGGGCACGCGCTCGTTTTGCCGGAGTATGACACTGTGTTACAAGACCTTCGAGATTAATGGCCACTTCAGATCTCGCCTCAGGGGCTGGCCTGCCAAATGTCTTGGCATTTTCAATGCCGTCCACTGAATTATATAGGCCAGTCAAGGTGGCTATGTCCCGCTCCTCGGGAGTTCTAATTTTTTGGAAGTAGGGTCCACCACCGGTAGCCGTGATCTCCCGCTTATTGGAAGCCAATTTCTTTTATAATGTTAGCCTTCCAATCTGATCAAAACTAATAAAAAAGATTAAAAAAAAATAAATCGTGACCTTCAAAAGATGTATTTGGTTCCCAACGAACAGTTTCCTTCCAGCCGGCAATGTCCTTAATTGCGGGCCAAGCGCATTCAGCTGGGAGGTCAACGAGTCCCATCTGGCTTCGACATTGACGCGGTCTCCCTTGACAAATCCTTTTGCCAGGTCTACATTCTTGGCCATAAAAGTGGCCATTATGGAATCTTGTTCCATGCTCCGATGCTTTCCCCTGTGTATTAGAAATGTCAGTAATCATATCGAAATATCTATTAATTTAAATTCAACTTACATTCCCCTGCAGATTGCATCTCCTGAGTTGCTAGCGCTCTTAAATTATTGGTCGCAGGAGAAATTTTTTACAATTTAATCATTTTTTCTGCCTGTTTGCAACCCTTAAGCAAACGATAGGCGACTATCGATAGGCAAAATGTTAATCGAACTAGTCAGAACTTACGAAATGTGGAATTCAGAACACAATTTTTTCACGTTTTACTTTTCGCTTTTGCTAGCCTCAAAGAAATTAAAAGTGTTCGTAAATTTTATTATTTAAAATTAAGATAAAGTCCGTCCATCATATAAGGATACCAAAATATTTTAAATGGACCAAAAAATATTAAGTTATTTTGATTATGGGTGTAGCTTATATATTTCAATGACAAATTTGCAATTTACTTTTAATTTCACTGGCCATGAGGAAAAACGTTTGAATCCGCAAAATTCTTTCGTTTTACGATTACCAGAACACGAATGAATTCCACTTTCGAAGAGCTTTTGTGGAATTGAGAACAAGGCTGTATATTTATATTTAACCGATTTGAAACCGGTAACTGAAACGGTTATTAAGGAACCAAAACCGTTACCGAAGCAATTTTATTTTAATAACCGTAACCGAAACCGATATTTCTTTCGATTTTAATCCCTGGTTGAAAGCGACAAAAATGTATCGCAAGAGTATTTGCAATTCCCAGATTCCATTTCCCTCAAACTTTACTGTTTCCATCTGCATAAATTTGACCAACCTTTTGTGATACGAACCCGGCAGTGGTAATGGTAGAATTACCTTAGATCCGCCCCAACTGACAGCACCTTTTGCCGCAGTCGGAAACACTTGTCAAATGTCAAAAAAGCCAAAAACGTTTTGAAAAATGAAAGGCACTGGATAAGAATGAGCACGGGCTCTGGCTGAGGAGAATTAATGACGGCGCATGTCAGTGACAAGCCTCGAAACATGAAATCAAAGTCCAAAATCTGGCCATCCCGCCGTTGCATGAAAAATGTTCGAGGTGCGAAATCTGTGCAAAGTCTAAACAACAACATAATTGCCAAATAAAAAAGTCGCCGCCGGCTTAAAGAGATGACCATTAATCACAAAAATGTGGGAGTGAAAAATGTGTGTGCCGCCGCAGGAAGTCCATTGAGAAATGGCCATGTCAACACTTTCGGCCAATCGGAACTTCCCTCCCCGCCGCCATCCAACGCGGGAGGGCGGAGCGAGAGACAACGATTTGTTCCGGCTCCGCTTAGAGGCAGAGCAGTGGCTGACGGAGCTGATTTCTGATTGCAGCTCAGTCAATTGTGCAATTTCCGTTAACTGTCAACGGCTACGTGTGTGCCTGGCCAGCTATTTTTTTTGTCTTTAAAGTGAATGGCAACAAAAACCGAACAAAGAACTAACCACAAACCACTCGAGAAGTAACGACTTACCACCCACCCGCACCCCAGCCACATTAGTAAAGTACCCAAGAGCGAGGGCCGTCTCATAATTGGTTGGGCCAACTGGAAAGACTTTAGAAATTATAAAACTCAAACTCAAAACCGTAAAAGTTTCCCAACAATGTTTGATGGCACAGATGCAAAAACCCTATTTATTATTCGAGATTCGATTGACATAAGTCTAAGCCAACTTATTGATGGGTTAAGAAAAACGTTGAGTCCATGTAAAAGACTGAGGGTCTCATGTTATTTTGAACAGTCGACCTGTCCCTTTATGTACCCGTTACTCGTAGAGTAACGAGAGCGTAAGTTAAAGTCGGCTCTAACCGACTTCGATATACCCGTTACTCATGAAAAACATGTTTAACAGTGTTCCTGCGTTCCCTAGGGTGACCATGCGAAAAGTATGCAACATTTTTGTATTTAGCTTATAACTTGAGAACCGTTCATCCGATCTATATCATTTCTTCGGCAACTAACTATCTCTACTACAACCTCTATCTCTTACCATCTCTGAGATTTGACATATATGGGACAAATGCTTCTTATACTTGCAGGCAGATCAAGTTTATTTTCAATTTTTGCCACGCCCCCACAATTTGGAAAAATAAAACGTTATATCTCCTACAGTTTTGAAGATAGACGATTTGTACCTTCTGGAGGTAGTTAGTAATTAGCAAAATGTATCGATTTGCCGAAGAAATGAGAAAAAGAGAGAGAGAAAGAGAGAGAGAATTAGAGATGAGCCCAGCATCAGCATTGCATTCTGCTTCTACTTCAGGTACAGAGTATGTTATAGTCGGGCTTAACCGACTTGTTATTATCGAAATAATGTAGTTGAAGTGGGAAAACGAACTTCAGATGAGAAAGCTGCGCTGCTGCTTTATTTTGCTCACTACTTGCCTTATATCCATCCTTCATCCACAGAGAGAGAGAGACACCTAGAGACGAGCGCAGCAGCAGCGCTGTATTGAGCTTCTACTTCAGGTACAGAGTATGACATAGTACGGCTTGATCGACTTTCTCACTTGATTAATATGGAAAAGAAAAGAAAATTAATTATATTTAGCATTTTGAATTTTTGGATGGGGTAACACCCCATATGTTAACATTAATGATAATGTCCTGTTAATTAACATTAGGGAAAGCTTATAAAAATATCTTCTCCAGAGTAACGGGTATATCAAAGTCGAGCCACTTGACTTTAACATACGCTCTCGTAATTAAAGAACCGCCCTCGCAAGATAGGCTGTTGTGGTCCATATCCACATTCACGTACCCGTTGACGTTTGCATGTGACAAAACGGGATGGTTACATCAAACGGAATGAGTTGCGGGAAAGAGGGGGTCCCCTTTAAACTGCGGGTCTTTGGGCTGTGCGTTCCCAGATAGCAGCCGTTGCAGCCCCTGGCAATGAAGTGAGGCATGGCATGGCATAGCATGGCAGGATGCCTGTGCCGGGAGTACGAGAATGTTGGTGGCTTTGGTTTCGCAGGGCTAAATATACCGCTAAGCATCTGCCAACAAAGGCAAACATCGTACCGAGACTAGAATACGTATGACAATGCGAATGCTGGCCGGGATCATGGGGGTCATTGTAGTCATAATGGTAAAAGTGTACAAAAACAGCACTGAAGTGGCGCCAAATTAGTCAAATACAGGGTGTCCGAGTCTTTAATTTGAACATCTGAAGCCACATTTATGACAATTGTCCCTGAATTTGTGCAAAATCTCTTTCCCCCGAAATAAATTCCAGGTTCAACTGTTTCTTTTTTTGGCAAGCAAACAAAAGCCATCGAGTGGTCCCTTTTCAGAAGCTGCACTGCGGCATCGCTGCCTCTGCCACTGCCTCTGCTGCTGCCTCTGCCTCTGCTTGCTGCTGATGGACAAATGGCATCCCAAAGTGAGCAACTAAGCAGCCAACAAACGAGTCCCGCGACAGTATTTTTTTTTGCCTGTTGTGTTTGTTTTGCAATTATTTCCCCTGCCTCGAAGCATGTGGACCGTAAGTTCGGTTACAGTTCCTGGTGGTTGCTGTTAACTCACCCCCACGTACTTTACTTGGCTTCATTCATTCCATTTCAGCAGTCAATTTGGCTCACTTTTGTTTTTGCATAATTCCTTTGAAATTCAACACTTTTTTTGTGAGTATATTTTTTATATTTTATTTATTGTATATTTTCTCGAAAACTAAATTTGCATATATCTTCTGCACTTTCTTCTGGACGGGGGAGGCAGGTAATTTCATTTGCCTTGCCTTCGAAACTCAAACACATTTGCATTTGTTTTGTGCACGTGTGCGTATTCCTTCTTCCGTTCACTTTGCCCGGCACTTCACACACGGCCTGCCACTTTCCACTTTAGCTGACCCCCGCCACCGCTCTCCCCCTTCTGACAAAGTCCTGCTTCTGCTTGTCTTTGCGGTCATTTAACTGATGTTTCTATCTTCCCTCCGGCAGGTCCTGCGGCCTTTTCCGACAAACCGGTAAATGTTGAAATCGTGCGAAAAATTAAATAAATGACCAGCTTTGTGGGCATTCACATTCACGTTGTTCTCGTTTTTGCTTTGTCCGATCGGGTTTCCCCCTTTATGTGCCCGTGTTATTTATGGCTTTAATGCGCGATAATTTTGCATTGATTTCCATTTACCTGGAATATTTATAGCCAGGCGACACAAAAAATGCGAGTTCACGGAAATGTGTGTGGCCCATTTTAGTTGGCATGACCAAGTCACAAGGTAAAATCGGTCTGATTTGGTCATAACGCTTTTCCATCTTATTTTTACACAAGTCTTTTCTTTTTTAAAGGCCTATACTCAGATGAGATAAAAATTTAGTTTGGCATAATATTTCATTTAAATAAGACACCATTTCTAACTCATTCGGATCTCAAAGCTGTTCAAAATTGTTTCTATTCTACACTCAGAAAAAAAGATTTTCCTTAAATTTTAGGAAAATGGATTTTATTACCTAAAATGTGATTTTTAGGTAATCATTTCCTAAAATATAGGGCATTTTACCTAAACAATCTGTATTTGGCTTATATTTTTAGGAATCCTTTGCCTTAAAATTATGCCATTTTCTTTAACATTGCATTATTATTTTAAATATAAAAAAATGATAAATAAATATGTACAGAGCCTTTGTTTTCAGTTCAGAATGAATCTATTTTATCTATTCAAGTATTAAAATTACATTTATTTTTTACCATAACAATTTAAATTATTTAATAATATTAAATAATTGTTGCTACACTCAGAAAATTAGTTTTCTACATTTAAGAAAATCACCCTAGAATCGAAATCGCCCTAAAATTTAGAAAAAATTTCTATCATTAAGTAAAATTTGTCTGAATTTTATAAGTTGTATAAGTTTATTTTAAAAGAAATTTTTGAAAAAATTTTTTTGAAATTTAGATATATTTATTTTCTAAATTTAAGGGTCAATTTGCTTTATTGCCTTTTCCAATTTTTAGGGTAATTTCGCCTTTGATTTTAAAAAATATTTGTTACAAATTTAGGGTGCTTTGCCCTAAAATTAAGAAAATAAACCCTAATTTTAAGAAATTTTATCTAAGTCCTTCGACCTTTCTAAAAATGTTTGCGAAATGTTTGCATTCGTTCTACTGCCGTTCGGTTTTAACTACGAAGCCGTCTATGTGATGGCATTTGTTTACACACACTAATGTCCATTCGCAATGCCTGAAGAATATAGATATAATGCACTGATGTATAGTGACCGAATATATATGCTAAAAAGAATATGAGTATATTCCCACAAAATATTCTAAAAAGCATATGAGTATATTCATTTTTTTCTCTTATATGTGACATTTTTCTATTAAGAAAATAAAGGTGTCTTGGCGTAGATGTAAGGTGTTTCAATACGAGTCTTATGTACCCAGGTTCGAGTCCCAGTAAGGATCAAAATTTTTTTTTTATTTTTATTTTATTAAATTCTTTTTATACATTTTAGTTATGCATAGAAATGTGTTTTTTCTTTCGAGATACTCAAAACATGAAGATTTAAAAAAAATTGTTCAATATACTGGATATACGGGAAATTGGCTTCACAAGAAGAAAATGATAAAAAAAATCTCGGTTGAAAAGGGTAACTCACTTAAAACTGTTTTAAAAATATGATTTATTTACATATAAATTCAACAATTGAAGTGTAACTTAGCAGAAAATTGGTTGGGCGAAAAAATAAATCAAAAATGGAGCTTTAAATTTTAAGTAAAATTATTTAAGTAATAGTTTTCTATTTTTTTTTACAAAACTATGAAGAGTTGCAACGTATAACAATAATTATTTCAATATGTTTCTCTCCTGTCCCACAAATTATTTTTATAAATCTGTTTTTTTGTTGAAATGCCAATGACTTCAGTTTTTGTTTTTAAAAATAATTAAGATGTATAAAAACAAGTAATAAGTTTTGTCACTGAAACTAATTGAATATTAAATTATTGCTTGGCAGATTTCAGGCATGGATTAAACAGAATTTTTTAAAAATTCTTAATATTCCTACCAAGACTTAAACGCTAGATTCAAAGTCCAGAGGGCTATCCATTAGACCATAGAACCGTTTTTTTTAAGTTTTTTCTTCGTCACTTTTGTAGAAGGTCTCTGCCTACAATGACAGTTCAAAGATAAATTAAGGATAAATTGGAAACTTTGAAATCCCGCGCTGCTATTAAAACTAAAAAATTCTGATTTTCGTAAAGCTCTCTATAAAATATTTCGAATTTTTGAGTTAAGTTTTGCTAAGAACTTTGCATGTTGAAAATCTCGCAAAGAAGTGCGGTTTAGTTTCGGCGTTGCGTATGTGTGTTCAGCCACGCGAGAGAGCACTCAGTTAGCTCGTATACTGTCGGTGTGTCGACGTTGCTGCCGCAGAGCGCTATAGATTAGCTAGCGACGCTCCGGACTCTGGAACAGAGTTATTCTGTCCAATAAATTATTCTTATAAGCATAAAAGTAGTAGATTGTTGTTGTTTGAACTGATTCTCCAAAATTAAATGGCAATCAAAAGTGTTATCGTACAATTTTTTTAACTTTTATATTTAGTTTTGTTTGCAAAAAATTAATATGTATAAAAAAAAATTACACCCAGTCTGGGAATCGAACCTGGGTATCTTAGACTCGTAGTCAAAAAGCTAACAGCTGCGCTACGGCACTTATTCTAAATATGCCAAATATGCTAAAGCATATATGTCCGGTCTCTACTGATGTAGTATTCGATTAAAGGATTGTATAAAATAAAAGCAATGCTAAAAACACTACAAATAAAAAAAAAAACAATAAAAAAAGAACCATTTAATGAGAAACAATTATGTTCCTACTGGGATTGGACATTTTCCACTCGACCACGACTCTTGCTTCTTATTGAATGGCAAGTGTGAGTACTTAAGCTCCAAATACGCCACACAAATTCTTAGGTATAATTTTTACTCAAGGCTTTGCTAAATAAAAAAAAACATTAAAAAACAAACATTAAAAAAAAAAATATAAATGAGAAGAAAAAGTATGCTCCTACTGGGACTTGATTACAGGCCTCCACGTTTGCTAAGCAAATGTCATGTCAACTTGACCAACTGTGTATGTACATAATAAACTATGGTTTTGTCGCTAGGTTTTGCTTAAGGTTAATAGTCGAGTGGGCTAAGGCGTTGTCCGAGTGTTTAGTATTGAGAGAGGTCCCGAGTTCAAGTCCCAGTAAAGTAAGTAAAAAAAAAATTGTTTATGCGCTTATTTCTAAATTAATTATATATTTATAGAGTAGAAAAAAGTGGGTTGGTGTGGTGGTTGTAACACAAAAACCGAAGGGCTGGGGCGCGGGGTGGATCGAAAACCACAACCACACCCGGGTTGGTCTGTGGTCGGTCCTACCCTACCTCCCCCTAAAACTTTTTTTAAATCTTTACTGTCAGCTGCTTTTTCCTAATGCCAGCGCTGCCATAACCGCTTGGGAATTTTAAGTCGACCTAACTGCTAAAATTGTGTAAGTTTTTTAGAAAAATATTACCTGAAAAACTAATTTATTGACGACAATTTAGGCCTTTCTATTACCTAAAAATATATTTTATGGCACTACATTGACTAAAATTTTTGGTCACATATTACCTAAAAATCAAATTTATTGCTTAGAAAACTTTAGGTAATAGAGGCCTGAAATTAAGTCCATATGTTCCTTGGTTGTCATTTTAGGTCATATGGACTTAATTTTCGGGTAATTTTCAACATTTTTAGGTAATATTTTTTTCTGAGTGTATGTTAAATATTGTGTCGAACTCAACATTTTTATACCCGTTACTCGTAGAGTAAAAAGGGTATACTAAAGTCGTGCAAATTTATGTAACAGGCAGAAGGAATCATTTCCGACTATATAAAGTATATATATTCTTGATCAGCATCAACAGCCGAGTCGATATAGACAAGTCCGTCTGTCCGTCTGTCTGTATGAACACCTAGATCTCAGAGATGGTAAGAGATAGAGGTTTGACATGTATGGGACAAATGCTTCTTTTATCTGCATGCAGATCAAGTTTATTTCAAATTTTGGCCACGCCCCCTCCCGCCCTGCAATTTGGAAGATACAGACAGTTTTATAGATAGATGGTTCGTACCTTCTAGAGATAGTTAGTAAGTAGCAAAATGAATCGATTTGCCGAAGAAAAAAAATGTTCCATACTTTTTGTATGGTCATCCTAGGGAACGCAGGAACACTGTTAAGCATGTTTTCTCATGAGTAACGGGTATATCGAAGTCAGTTAGAGCCGACTTTAACTTACGCTCTCGTTCTCATCTGAGTATGGGCCTTAATGAGATAGAAAATATGTGAGCGGGGATCATCTGTTGTACCATCCAGAACTTTTCTTTGATACAATTAAAAACCATGTTTTGCAGAGTTTTTAAGCAAAGGGAGGCTAGATTGAAAATCTCTTTTTCGAAAATCTTCGAATCTTATAAAATTAAAATCGTTTTCGATCCGTGGTATAGTTTTTTTTTTAAATAAAAACAGAAACGGGTTAAAACTCAACATTTTTAAAGTTTTTTAAGAAAGAATATAATTTAGTGAGCCCAAGAAACCATCAGGGTTATTAAAGAAGTCGGTCAAGCCCGCCTCTAATATACTCTGTTCCTGCAGTAGCAACCTTAATGCTACGCTGCGACAGCGAACTTCTTTTGGTCAAACATTTACCAATAGATGGCGCTACTACTTGATTTTTAAAACTGACAAATAGGGGGCGCTTCTGCGAGAACAATTGTGGCGGTTCCAGTCCCAATCCATCCAGCTCCAATCACATATCCAGTTCATCTAACAAGTTCACACATGCCCGATACTCCCGCCTTTTTATGTATCTTACATCTCTAACTCACACACACTTAACTCTCTGGCATTGTGCTAAACTCATTCTTATCGGCAACACGCAGTCTCTAATAAACCGAACTAAAACCTAATCTGTGTTTTAAACTAAATAGTAACCGTTGCCTAGCAACACAATATCAAAACTGACTGATGAAGAATCAGTCTACCACACTTTTTCTACTCGTATATTTGTTTTATCCAGCGATAGTCATCAATAATGAAAGCCTTTGTGATGTTTGTGTGTGTCTTGTTTTAAAGGTTATAAACAAACATAACATGCGCAGTCGACTCCGTTTCTGTTAGAAATTAAACAGCTGCTTGCTCTTACGTACGACCTCTGAGTGCGGGTGGGAATAATTTCATCTCATACCCTGCTAAATCGTTGGATGATCCAAAATTATTCCTGAACCGTGGGTTCTAAGACAGCAGTGAACCCCTCTCGATTTTGATGAGGCGTGCAGCCCTGCTAATTTCTAGCTATCTTCAGAAGGTACAAAACATCTATCTTCAAATCTACCTGTGGGAGATCTGATGTTTTTTTTTTCAAATTATGTGGGCGGGATGGATCGTGGCAAAAATTGGAAATAACATTGATTTGCCCCCTGCCGCCCCCGCTATTTAAAAAAACCCTTTTTTCACCCTCAGTGTTGTAGATAGATAATTCCCATTTTTAAGAGATATTCACCAGTTAAGAATATTTATCGATTTGAAATTCTGTATTAAGATGTTATAATAATGTTCGCTGATAAATGATCACAGTAGTGGTGCCATCTTTTGGTCTCAATTTTTTACTTGTTCATTTAGCAGTTGTACGATATTTTCGTTTGATTAAACTTCCCAACATTGTGTTGAAACAGATAATATTCCTAACTAGGTTTTTTACCGATCGTTGCTATGGCAGCAGCTCAGCTCTTCTTGCTGATCAAGAATATATATACATAAATAGATGCTTCCTTCTATGCGTTACGAACACTTGGAAAATTTCAATATACTCTATTGGGTATAAAAACGAGATTCTTTCATATTAAAATCGAGTTCTAACGATCTTAAGCCAAGCTTGTTGGACTTAAATTTAAATTAAGTATATTATCTTGGGTTCAACTCAGTTGACTTCTGACACCGTTTTTTTCTGACTTTGAGACAAAAATCTAGGTTTAAGAATGATTTTTTTCTGAGTTTACATCAGTTAAATTATTCCAATTTGCATCCTCTCTCCCTCCCTCGCCTTGCTCATTTTTTTGGTGCTGCTTATCCCAAAATGCCTGTCATAACGTCAATTCCATCAGCCATTTCCGCGTCAATTAAAAAATTGTTGCCACTGACCACTATTGGCCTCTGGCCATGAGCCACTTTTACATTCCAAGCACGCAGTGGGGGCGGCCTCTCCTTGCCGCCTCCCCCTCTCGTTCGTCATAAATAAATACTGTTAATTTTTCAATTGTGCTCGCAGAGCGTTTAACGGCTGTTCTGCGTGTCCTCGGCACGTGCAATGTAATGCACATAATGGAGGTCCTAGCCCAGAGGCTGTGAAAGTCATTCGATATGCCAAATTGATTGCAGTGCGGGGGAGGGTGGTAGGATCGGGAAACGGATTCCCGTTCACCATATGCCTGCTGAAGTCAACAGCAAAAAAATAATGGGAAAGAGAAATGTTGGCCGGAAGTTTTGGGCTACGTGGCGAAGATTGACAGAGCACTGGGCTGGGCCAATAAAGTTGACAGCATTCCAGCAGGCGAACGTGACAGTTGCTTGAAGGATGAGCACGAGGAATTCTGGGCGCACGTGTTGTCGTTGCGTCGTCTAGTCACCGATTTTGGAACCGGCGTCGCCACCGGATATCAAACTGTTGGCTGTTGTTTGTTAGAAGCCATCAGCCAGCATATACAAATGTCCTCCAGCCAGACGGCTTCCAACTTTTGCCACACATCATGACCAACAGCTGTTACACTGTGGCAGCTTCTGCTTATCGCGCCGGAACGGAACTTGATGAGCAAAAGCCATTTTAATTTCAGGGTTCAACTTGAGTTCTATAAATCTGTCAGGCATGACAAGACATTCCTTCCCTCGAGCCCCCTAACCTCTTCACCCCCGGTGAACTCCTACTGGCAATTGGAATTTCTAATCGAAGCAAATTGAATCACATGTCCTTTGACGCGATAAGCGCGACGGTCCCCTAACAAAAGTCAAAAACAGCAGGAGGCTATGCGTATAACATATTGGTATCCATGGAGTGAGTGAAAAGAGAGGGGTGAGGGGCAGCCAGCTGGGCATCCTATACATAAATCAGCTTTTGGCAAAGTGGCAGCAGCCTAAACGACAGGCTCAAGTTGCGTAGGCAGTTGAAAGGCAACAGGGAAGATAAACAAAAACATTCTCTCTGTCTTTTCAGGGAGAGCTTAAATGTTAAATGTTGGAGAAAACAATTTGAAAGAAAAATTATGTACATCAAATTTGAGTTCTTCTTAATGTTAAGACGAGGGCGGCTAATTTGTTCGGACAGAGGCCTGTTTGTGATATTCTGAAAGAAGATTTAGTTGAACCTGCAACCATTCAACAGAAAAACAAGTAAGACCGTTGCAGTCGAGAAGCTCGACTTCGAAATACCCTGTACAATTGACAAAAACACACACATACACAAACAAACACACACGCACACATACACATAAACGCATAAAACGAGAGCGTAAGTTAAAGTCGGCTCTAACCGACTTCGATATACCCGTTACTCATGAAAAAACATGTTTAACAGTTTTGCGTTCCTTAGGGGTGACCATCCGAAAAGTATGCAACACTTTTTTAACTCGGCTATTTTTCACATTTGTGCTCATAACTTGCGAACCGTTCATCCGATCTTTATCATTTCTCGGAATCGATTCAATTTGCTAATTACTAACATCCTCTAAAGGTTTGAATCGTCCATCTTCAAAACTGTAAGAGATATAACGTTTTTACATAATTGCGGGGCGGGAGGGGGCGTGGACAAATTTGCAACAATTGATCTTGATTCTGATCTCTGATTTTCGTTTCGGTGTTACGGACAACGGACGGATAGACGACAGACAGACAAAAAAAAAAAAAACTGTAAGAAAATGATATACTTTATAGGGTCGGAATGTTTCCTTCTCCTGTACATTTGCACTTGATCCCCACCCATTTTCCATATTTTATTCACATCCTCGTATTATAAAGATAACTATAGGCGTGTTTCGAGTGATTTTGTGTCAAAATGACAAGAAACTGTCACACAAAATCAAATACAAAATCGATATCAAAATCAGCCTCATGGCTAAGCGCGTTTTTGTTTGCGTATATGTGTGTGTGTCCGTTTGTGTATGTGTGTGTGTTTGTCAATTGTACAGGGTATTATGAAGTCGGGCTACTCGACTGCAACGATCTTACTTGTTTCTCTTTCGTGGGATCAATCCCGGCTCGGACCATCTAATAAAACGTGTTTTTCTATCTTTAGAAAATATCTTTTACACATCCGGTCACCTTTACCAGCTATTGGCTCCAGCTGTGAAGTAACTAGCCATGAAACTTTGTCGTTCGGATTCGGCGTTAAACTGTATGTTCTTTTGTCTTGTGCGATTATAGGCGCACACACCAAGAGATCTGAATTTGAAATATTCAATCCAATATATCACAGACAGATGCAGCAACGCCCTTACCAGAATGGGGAATCTGTGGTAAATGGTCAAGACACACACTATTTTAACGATTATTGTGTACGAGTTAAAGCGAATTATAAACAACACCATTTAAATAAATCAAAAGGTTTAACGCGTTGCACAATCAATGACCGTTAAGCCGTCCCGAAATATGTAATCCATTTAAATTATTGCACTTTTTGCATAATCCACAAATGAAAATTAGTTGAGCCCGTTTATTTACATATTTAAATGAAACAAAATGATTATGGGAATCGAATATCCACTGGTCCGTGGTCGAAGCAATTCGAATTACAAAAAACAATTTGGGTTTTAATTTGTGGCTGTTTTAATTTCGCATCTGTTGGTATGCAGTTTGCGTAGTTAATGAATTCGCGAATACCCCAAAGCCACTTAAGCCCTGGCTGACCTTTAGCGGAGGTCATGTCTTAAGCAGATGTCCATCTACTCCATCACCCCCTCTCGCACCCTTCATCCAATTTGTGTGTGCTTCCCAAGAGCCAGAGCAGGGGAAATTAATTTACGAGGTGAAACTTATTTGCGAAACCCTTTTGCGCTCTGACGGTCAGAGGGAGGGGGTGGGAAGTCCATTGAAGCGTTTAAATTGCTGTCAACAAAAGGCAAACAAATAAATAAAAGCCAGCCTCCAACTAAGAGGCGAACAAAGTGACAAAGTGGGCGGACCGCACAACAAATATGTCTACAAATGGCTGATGCTGGATGGAGGGTGTGCGGGGGAAGGAGAACCCTCAAATGACCCAGGGCAACCAAGGCGAATCGTGCGCCAAATGGAATGATTAACACGTTGTGAATGTAGCGGGAGCCGGACAAAGAGGGGGCGTGTCTGAGCTGGTTAAAATGATTCTAAAATGCTTTCGCTAAACCATCAAACCGCAGATTGCGACGAGCTTTAATTATGAACTTGTCAGGGCAAGGCCAGTGAGGAAATCAAATGGAAATCTCTGAGTGGCACGATTCATTATGATGATGATGATGGTCAGCTGACGTGGCAGGCACACAAATGGCAAATAAGCAACCTTCGAGTAGATGTGAGAGCGAAACACACTCCTGACACATGTGGAAAATGGAATCGAAAAGGTAAGAAAATCTGCTTTCAATGTAAAGAAATTGGAATACCCTTAACAAGTGAGGGAGCTGCCAAAAATAACTTCTTAAGGTATACTTACTTGAGTACACAAATGTTATTTTCCACCTTCACCATGTCCTTGGCGCTGTATATTGTTAAGAATCGGAGCAAAGTTCAAAGAATGTATAAGAGTGTAAAACAATGGCAAAATCTTTACATTGTGTATGAAATGTTCTGCAAACAAACTCATTTACTTAAAAGGGAATGAAATCCTAATTTCGTTTGAATCAAGATCAAATATAGGTTTGAGTAGGTCTTCTAATTTCGGCGCGTCAAGGTATGTTTTGATCGGCTGCGAAATATGTGGCGGAGTGTTGTCTTGTTGCAAAATTACCTTGTCATACTTACCTCTGTTCGAATTCTGGCCGGTTTTGCTTCAAGTCATCATAGCTTCACCCAGTTGTAGCAGCTCATAGTACACCACGCCCAATGGGTCCTACCGTGAATATGCGGCTTTGGAGTCGATTTTGACCGGACGGTCCGTATGATTTATTGCGCATGGAGCATGTTTCCCATAAGTTTTTGGCAGCATTCGTAGCCTCCAGATTAAAATGACAGCAAAATAGTAAACTTTCCCGCAAATTGTGTTTTGTTGGCACAAAAGCTGACATATTTGGAGCACAAAAAAACTATGTTGTTTACACTTAAGCGAAACAGCACATTCTGAATTTAAAATCCCAATGATGAGGCTTTAATGTTCCTTTATACATATTTTTAAAGCAATATTTACTGCTGGGCTATTGAGGGGCAACACAAGATAAGTTGCATTTTGTTGTTTTACAACAGTGTCCGGCACCGTTCAATGTTCTGTGTATAGAAGTAGCGACGTCCATCCTCTGTAGCAGCGGCGTCGATACACAGACACTATACGAGCGTACACTGCTCTCTTTTGCACTAACAAATATGTGCTAACTGTAAGCGCTCTCGCGTGTCTGAACGCACACATTCAAAGGCAAAATAAGCATGTGTGTTTTGCCGGACACTGTTTTACAGTCATCTTGAAAATGTATTATTTTTAAAACAAAACACTCATATTTTCCACTGCATCACGGACTTATATGGCCCACGCTTCTGGAAGGAAACCTGACGGGACGATGTCTAATTAGCTGACATTGTGCACACCTAGGCGCCACCCATTAAGTAAAACGCAAATATGGTGCACGTGACTAGCTCCTTTCCTAGAAGCTGAATGTTTATTAAGACATTGGCTTTTCTTTTCATAAATTTTTGGTTTTAGCCCATGCATCGAACTTGACATGGTTGTACGCTCTTGGATTTCTAATTTATTGATAACAGATGTGTCCCATTTTTCAGGGGTTTTAAATTATGACTATTTTTATGCGAGTCGTACTGGATTCACAAATGCAGGTAGCGGTCTTTAAATGCACTGTTTGAATATATTTGAACACCCGACTATGAGTTCTGTAGATATGACAGGTGCGTGGAAGCTAATTTGTTCTGTTAAAGTTCAAGATAAAATACCCTGAAAAGAACCGGTACCCTTTTAAAATCAGTGAACCTAAACCAAAGCCGCCAAAGTCGTCCCCAAATCTATGTTGCTGAAATCACAGCATCCTGTAAAAACTAAAATTTATGGAAACTGAACTAAGTTGTACATTTTTCGCCGCTATTTTTTATTAGGGATGTCGAAAACATTATCGATACATCAAAATATCGATATTTTTCCCAAAATAAATATATCAAAATATATAATATATTACGATTACCGATATCGTATATTTTTTTGAGATTTTATTCGGTGATATTTTTGGTTTAGCGATCGGTCACACTGAATAACTGTTTCTTGTGCTTTGGACATGTGAAGCAAAATGTTTAAAAAAAATTTGTATTAAATTTGCATTTAAAGCGCAGAAATCGCATTGCAAGCTGTGCAATAAAGTTGTAAGGACCAGTGGAAACTTAACAAATATAAAAGAAGACTTAAATGCAAAGCATGTAAAACTGCTTGCTGAAATGCAGCTCATGAACGGCAAATGTAAGTATAAATGGTTTTCAATTCTGGGAATTAGAGTTCTTTGTGGACTAAGTCGTGTGGCTTAGGCGTGAACCCAGCCAAGACGAAATTAGGTCTTTTCACCAGAAAGTACAAAATTCCCGATCTAGTACCTCCTAAAATTAACGGAGTAAGAATTGCATTTGGTGACAATGCCAACTACTTGGGTGTCATTTTGGATACGAAATTACTCTGGAAAGACAATATAAACAAACGTATAAACAAACGACTAAGGGAGTCTGATGCCTGAAACAGGGTCAATTCGGGATATTCTACCATAGTCGAAGACCAAACGGGTATACCATTAGTTACAAACTACTGTATTTCACTAACGACGTTCGACAAATTATATGACGTCTATATCCCTAGCCGCCATGAGTGGGAATCATTCCCCCACAGCAGAGCCAACGCAATTAACATCTACACTGATGGTTCTGAGCTCAACGAAAAAGTAGGAGGAGGCGTTTTCTCCCCCAACCAAGACTTAAACTTGTCATTCCGCCTTTCTGACCACTGCAGTGTGTACCAAGCGAAAGTGGTAGCCATCCAAGTAGCCGCCACCTACCTTAGCACACTCACGGTTAAAGAAGGCAACGTAATTATATACTCAAAATATTGAAGTACGAGGGCGTTCCCTGCTCTCGTTTTGAATGTCCTTTGCAAGAAGAATGACATCATCTCTAACATTATGCGGGTTGATCAAATTTTCTCATCCCATGTCTTTGATAATTGGGCTTAAGATTTTCCGAAAGCCAACTTTATTTACAACTTCAAATGGAATGCCATCCCGTATGCACATTCAAAACGCAGGCATCTTTAATTTCTGGTTAACAGAAGGATGTAAGAACCAACATTCTCGGAAAATGCTTGTTTTTGATCGAGCCATCGGGCACTTTCAAAATCTTACGGTAACAGTTGTGCCCACAAGTAAACTTATCAAGAGTCAAAACGCGAATTAAAACTTAATTCCTCACTTCCATACCCTGTCAAGATCACAGCGCAATTTGTCAAGTTACCGACTCCAAGCTGTCAAGATGACGGAGTGCCAGTAATATTTTTCCACACACATTTAGAAGGCTTTCTTTTCTATTCACTTTCAGGACAAGAGATTAACTTGGGAAAGGTGATCGCGCAAACAATAACCAAATGTGTGAATACTACAAACAAATTGGCTAAGTAATAACAAATATAAGGTCTAATGAGAAAGGTAAAGATTTTAGTTAGCTGCGTTGCCGCTTTCTCGTTAGCTTTCTCCTTGTGCCCATTAGCAACAGTGCACTATGGGGAAAATGACTACTTTATCTGGCATTTATTATTGTGAGTTAACCAAAAAAGATTTTTCACTGCGGTTTTTTTTATTATGATGTTATAGACCATTAAAAGCTATTTTAGAAAAATGGGCGTGTCAACGCCCCTTCCGCCCAAAAAAAAAAAATAAATAATTTTTTTCGTGCATTTTTAGATATAAACTTTCCAAATTCAGTCACTTATACGTGCTTACGTTGCAGATAGGATTTTCGCCACGCCCCCTTCCGCCCCCAAAATCATGAAAAACCGTTTAGTTTTGTTAATTTTCTTTATTTCAAAAGGACTTGCAGAGAGACATTGGCTACTGTCATCATCAATTTTGTCTGGTCTGCATTGGTTCTTTTGCTCTGCCACATGTTTATAAATTGGGTAAATAAATACATTTCTCTTACAAATGTAAACTCGGATAGCACAATACTGCTCCTTGGTCAATCCTTGATCCAAAATTAACGCCAATGCTTCATCTTTGGACGCACTTACAGGCTGATCAATGGGCTTTGTCAATCCTTCCCTGACTTGCTTGGCTTTTTCTGGGGTACTTGCAAGTATTTGAAGAACTGCAGCAAGATCATGTAGTCCTTGTTTCCGGGCAGCTGCGATTGCTGCATGAACTAGCAAGAAAACATCATCACTTTGAAATTTGGATAGGTCCGCTGCTTGCAGTCTTTGAGCCCTTTCGCCTTTCGATTCAAATGGAAGAAGTGGCCGTCCAACTGGTCTATTACATTTTTTAAGGGCAAAGTTGTAGTACCGTTTTTCCATTGCGAATGTCTTCTTTCAAAGTTCTTATAAGTGCTATTACATTTACGCCAATTATAATGCAAATTGTTGCAAAATTGGTGGCTTTTTACTTTCAAAATATTTTCATCAACATCAACATTTTTGAAATGCCTTCTCTCGTCCGTGCCGGCCCCTCTCGCTATTCCACACAGCAAACAAATCGAAGTTGGAAAAAATGAGGTTACCTAATAAAAATGCAAATTGCGCCAAAAGAGGGAAAAAGAGGAAATTAAGACCAATACCTGTTAACTCAGAATTCACAACGCTACAACAAACACTTTGACAAACACATAAACAATTCTAAACTCTTTTACATAATCCTTTCCAAAGTTGAAATTTGTTAATAAAATTCCAGCTTTAGGAGCGCTTATAAAACGACAAAATATTAGTATACACACGCACAATTTGAACGATTTTTTATATTAAACATACAGTGCAAACCTGCGAAATTAGTGTTCATGACTTGATTTTCTTCTAATTGTGTTGCCAACACAGAATATTAAAAACAAAACTCAATGCAAAAATTTACAAAACTTGGCCGCACGTGCTTTCGATTGCAACAGCTGACTTAACAGCTGTCATTCTCACATAGGACTGTTAAATTTAACATTTTGAGTTTAGGGCATAACAGTCTGATGTTTTCTTAATGTGTTAACAGCAAATTTTTGCCAATTATAAAACTTTTAAAAAACATGCAAATGCCAGATAAAGTGGTCATTTTCCCCATAGTGCAGTGTAGCGCATAATAAATAAGCATATTAAAATTGTACAATTATACATCAAATTTTACGTGTATCTAAATCGTTAACCGTACACTGAGAAAAAAAATCAATCTAAAATCAAGATTGAAAATCTCTTTTTCGGGAATCTTGCAATCTTATAAAAACAAGATTGAAAAACTTTAAAATTAGATTAAAAATCTTAAAAACAAGATTTCTCATCTTGCAACTTATCAACCATCCTACAGTTTTCTGTAAAGCTTCAGTAAAAAAAAAAAACTTTATGATATACATAAATAGATTTATTTTGTTAAAAAAAATTTAAAAAAACAACCCGCCCCTCCTGGGCATCGAACCACAACCTTTCCGCTTCAATGAAGCTTTTGCCAACCACTTATCTATCACGGCTATTGATGTAAATTTTTTTGCGCAGCCAGTTGCAGTATAAGAACTCAGCTAGCACAAAGCATTGTCGTGCAGAGTTCTTATACTGCGACTGGTGGCGCCATACAAATGATGCCCAGTAGCCAAGCGGGCTGAGTGGCGATGTAGTGTGGTCAATCACTCCGAGGTACTCAGTTCAAGTCCCAGTACCAGCGAATTAATAATTAACATTTATATAAGTTTTTCAGAAACAACAAATTGTTAATAACTAAAGCAAACAAAACAAAAAAAAAATAAGAAATGCTTAACATAATTTTTTTTGTCTGTTTTTTTCATATTAAAAAATGAGATTGTTTCATCTTAAAGTCGAGTATAAACGATCTTTATCCAAGATTAGTGGATTAAGATTAAAATTGAGAATAAAACGTTGGGTTAAGATTATCTGGTCTTAGTCGAATTCTGACACCGTTTCTCTTTGATTCAAGATTATAATCTTGATTTTAGATTGATTTTTTTTCTCAGTTTAGAGGAAACCCGAAATTAACCCATATTTTTTTTTGTTTAAGGTAAGGTAAGGTAATGGGGTTACGGTTATATGAAAACAATTTTTTTCGGTAACAGTAACAGTTTCGGTTACACATTTTAAAGTGTTTTCAGCTTTTAATTTCGGAACTAAAATATCTACGATTTCAATTTGTACAAAATTTCTTCTTTGTACATCTCCACTTTACATTTATGTAGTTATTGCCATATACCTTTCTTAGCTCATAAGCCTTTTGTGTCGACTTTTTAGTTTATGTGTAAATAAACATATAAATAAACAAAGGATTATTTCTCTATTGCGAACTCTGCAATCAATTGAAAATGTCGACAATTATCGATTCAAATCTGAGTTCATAATGTTGTTTGTTGAGCTGATCTGAAGTAATTTATGTGAAACAGATTATTCAGATCATGATTTGTCAAGCTTAAGTATTAATTACAAAGTCTAGGGGAACTTTGATTCAACTAATGCTGAGCTCCACGATCTGTGCTTTCCATATTTCGACACAACTGAATTGATTTCCATCAACTTTAATTATTTAATTAGTTGAACTACCTAAAACCATCAACCAACAAGTAGACAAAGTTACTTAACTCTTTCAAAGAGAAATCGATGGAATAAAATCAACAAGAAAAAGAAAATCAGCATGAAAATGGCAAACATGTGCCCAGGCAATAAAACAGGAGGAGGAGGAGGAGTAGGAGAAGGACGAGTGGGGAAATGTGGAAAGTGTGGGCGGCTGTGATATACCGAGGACAACTCAATTGAGCTGACCAGAACTCTGGCTTGTTACGGCGCATACAAATGGCCAAAAATAGTGCTCAAATTGTGTGGCCAATTCTCTCTTGATTCTCTTATTTATAATGTATGCAAAAGCCGCAGGCAGGCCGGGATAGATACGGATGCCAATACAGAAAGATTCTAGCGGCTAATCCGTCAGCACTTTGCCATGGCGCTTCAATTGAGTGCTGGCAGGACATAATCGCTTGTTCATCCTTTATAAATACGACAACGTCAGGGCGGCACGACAGGCTGGCTGGAGTAGCTGCTTTGTCCACGGGTGACATAATCAAATCAATAATTTATGAGTTCACTTTCGCTCTAAGCGGATTTACATCGCCTGCACTCCGACTCCTTCACTCATCCGGGGACAGGAAAAGCAGTTGAAACTGAAACTGAAATCGAAACTGTTATCAATTAGGTGGAAAGCGATAAGTTTTATTGACGCTTGGGACTCAGTTGTCAGTTGTTTGTCACTTTTGGAAAAACTTTTTGCCTGACACACGGCAGGGAAGGGGGTGAAGAAGTTAAGTGAGCGCTGGAAGTGGGCGAGGATTAGAGGGTACAAACGACGACGCGCAAACTCTGTGCAAATGTGGATGATAATAATCAGTCAGGCAGGGATTTTGCTCCACCTAAAGGGGAGGGGGGAGAGCTAACAGCAACCACCAGAAGTTGTAACATACAGTCCACACATTTTGAGGCAGGGCAAATAATTGCAAGACAAACAGACACAGCACAAAAAGGACAACACGAAGGACCAAATCATAAAAACTGTCGCGGGCTGCCATTTGTCCATCAGCAGAAGCAGAGGCAGCAGCTGCGGCAGCGACGCAGCAGAGCAGCCGGCGTCAAGACCGAACGACCCCTTCGCTCGATGCCTTTTGTTGGCTTGCCAAGGAGTCTGCACAATTATTGACTTCATCTTCGAAATGGCTGATAATTCTCGTGAATGTTCAAGCAGCAAGCACCCTGTATTTGACTAATTTGGCGCCATTTCTGTGCAGTTTTTGTGTTTTTTACCGTTATGATTACAATGACCCCCATGATCCTGGCCAGCATTTGCATTGTCATACGTATTCCACTCACAGAATGTTTGTCGTGTGTTCTTTGTGACCAAATGCTTAGCGCTAAACCAAGCAGAGGAGAGGATAGGCCCTGCTTATGCCTCACTTCATTGCAATGCACACTGGTCGAATTATTATAATTTAAAAGAACCTAATTGTTCTCTAGAATCTAGCCATCTAGAATCTATCTAAATGTGAAATTTAATTTTTTATAAAAAAAAAAAATCTCAATGGCCATGTTGAAATTATTGCCCTGTAGCGGGCTTACTTGGAATAATTTGATTGTGTTCATTGATATTTTGGTTGGATCAGGAGTTGTTTTAATAAATAAATTTCATCCCGTTACGAATAAAGTCCATTATCTGCTCAAAAAGTCCAGATAATTCCTTAGACAATAAACGAGTACATCTTTGAACTGAACCATTCTTTAAATAGAGATGGTTCAGGCTCGGTAACTCATA
The DNA here is from genome assembly GCA_018904275.1 of Lordiphosa clarofinis. Taxonomy (NCBI): domain Eukaryota; kingdom Metazoa; phylum Arthropoda; class Insecta; order Diptera; family Drosophilidae; genus Lordiphosa; species Lordiphosa clarofinis. The sequence continues at coordinate 448,814 of JAEIGQ010000087.1, forward strand.
GAAATGGAAGATTATATTTATGGTTAGGTTCGAGGGCCGGAGGTAATCGGTTCTGGGGCGGTTTCCAGCCCTGTGTGTCTCAATTAGGAGAGGAGCTAATCAGGGAACTTTTATAAATCTGATTAGAATCCAATTCATCCTTATCCTGTTATCCTTAAATCAAGGGAAAATCGAGGGAAATGAAGCCCCATCACTAGGCTTTCTTCTTCAGTATATGGTTTTTCGCTGAAGTGTAAGAAACATAGTTTTTGTGTGCTCCGGGTGTGTCAACTATTGTGCCAACATAACACAATTTTTATTTTGCTGCAAGGACCTTTAAACGACAAAAATCACTATGAGCCAATACAACATTATTCGTACATGGCTTCCGATCGGCGCTTGTTTGATGCAAAAACGTTGTCGTTTACATCAATAACCGCTGTTCCACCTGCCTTCGAATGACGACGCGGCGCGTGGCGCCAAAAATAGGCAAAAAAGCGACTTCTTCCTCGCTGCATTTTACCCTTTGCTAGCACTGACGCCCGCGCCCCCGCGTCTGGTAATGATGCATAAGAAAAACCTATAGATTATTATTATTATTACATTGTAAAAATGCACGACTTTTTGTTTTTAATTATGACTTTTTATTTGTTTCTTTTCTAGAATATGCCTTCACAAATACACCTCTACTAAAAAAGTTTTTTCTTTCTTTTAAAAAAAGCTTTTGCACATCCGGTCACCTTCACCAGCTATTGACGCCAGCTGTGAAGTAGCTTGCCATAAAAAGGCAAATTCTCTTCTTGAAATCTGGGATTGGCCCCTTTGGTGCTGTATAGCCAATTTTATATTTTAAATTACTAATAAAAATATTATATATTATATTATTATTATATTATAAACTGAGAGAAATTTTTGAGTGAATTTATTTATTCGTTTATTAGTTTTTTAAAATCTACTTTTTCTTTACTAATTGATGTTCGCAGTAAATCAGATAGACTTATATCACTTAATTTATTCCTATAAGCATTTTTAATATAATATGTTTTTTATGCGAAAATGCAGATTCACACACATATGTGCTCGCAAAACTTGCCTCCAACTTAAGCATCGAGGATTTCGCACAGTGTACAAAATGATTTTGAAGTCATAAATCTTAACAAATGAACACTTTTACGACACTGCGTTCGACAGTCAAAGCTCGAGCGTTTGCTGTGTGTTTGTTGTTTAGTTTTATTGGGGGTCATAAATTAATTGCTCGCAGCGTCAAAAGTTGTTGTTGTTGCTGGGCTAGGCAAAATAACGGATTGAGTAGTCTGAGTAACGTGAGCAAAGGGATGCCCACCTGGTTTAAACCATCAATATAAAGCTGGCTCAAGGTCTCGTTATGCTTGCGCAAAACTCCAAAAAGGAGGAACACAACACACCACAAGTGATACTAGTTGGTCGTACAGCTGTTTAAATGTTAACTCTACCATATCATCAGCGACCTCCGCCCAGTGGTCCCAAATCCCAAAAAACACGGCCAAAAGTTAAAAAACGTTTTTGAATTGGCTTAAAGTTTGTACTTGGGGGTTTTCGGGGTCGCTGATACGACGTCAAAAATTATAAAAAAAAAAACAAAATGGCGGATCCAATATGGCGGACCATTTCTTCGAAAATGTACGTGATTTGGCTGAAACATCGAAAAACCCGTTTATTGATAATATCTCTATAACTGTTCGACAGATTTTTTTCATGTCTATTTTCGTGCTCAGCGGGAGAAAATACTTTAGAAAAATTTGGTTTGGTAAATTGGGGGAGAGTGTTGTCGAGCAGAGTATATTTGTAATGTCGCGACAATTGTCGGGATCTGCTGGGAGTCTTGACTAACTGCTTTTTAACACGATTTTTCAGAATGTGATCGAGAAAAAAACCTTTACTTTTATTAATAATTTACTATTTCATGCATTGCTAATAATAATTTTAAGCAAAACGTTTAAATTGTACTTATTTTCTAGAGTAGAATCCATTTTTCAGAATCCAAATCGGTTAATTTTTCGCGAATCTATACGCTTCTAAACGTTGTGTTGTTTTCGACGCATGACGAATAAACGATGAGGCACGCTCGATGCTCAATAATGCAGCTTATACCTGAGCCAGGGTTGGACACTTTCTCCTTTTAAACGGTAAGAAAACAAACTAGATGTACTACTGCAACTATTTTAATCATTTAAAGCAGAGATGGGCGCGACGCGACGTTCCTAAGCACACGCTGAATGGTAATCTTGACATTAATAGCATCTAGAAAAAATTTAATAGAACATGTGTTTCGAAGTGAACCCTTTTCTTCTTTTTTTTTACTCCGGTTCAGGTTCGGGTTTGGGAAAACAAAAATTGTTCTGCTCCGGTTCAGGTTCGGTTCGGACTTCCCAAAAATGCCGGAGTCTGCGACTTCGGAGCGGTTCAACTCCGCACCAGTTTGCAGCCCTGGTATTGGCTGCCTTAGTACATATGTATATTTATATAAAATAAAATCAATTCAAAAATCCTTTTCTAATTTTTTTAAATTATTTGGCCTGATTTTGAGAATTTTTTAAGGTAAGCTTTTTATAAAAATAGGATACATTTTCATATATTTTAGAAAAGTCCCTGAATAATAGAAAGAACGAATTTTTCTGTACTTTATGGTGCCACATTGCTAAAAAACAAGACAATGTTTCTCTGTTTGGAGTAAGATCTAGCATAGAATTAAGAAACTATATTTCCCTTTTGTGTGAAGCGACTTTCTATATTTAAGAAATATAAGCCATTATTCACTTAACCAAGGCGCAAAAAATATGAGCGATTTTCTTAATCAAGGCGATTTTGGCCTATTTCAGAAAGAAAATTTTCTGGGTGTACCCTGTACACTGTACAGGTATACCCCAAGCCGATAACGCAGTTCAGCTGATGTTTAAGTGAAATTCCTTTTTATTGTACCAGTGTGCAATGGTTGCTATCTGAGGACGTACGCTGTCCTCCCATAGGCAAAACGGCCCGCAGTTCAAAGTTTCCCTTTAACCGTTCCCAATTCCTTCCTACCGTCTGATATGCAAACGTGTACACAGACTTTGTTGAGGACACACACAAAACAGATGGCCCCCGTTTGCCACTCCGTCTCTTGTCTAGGCAGGAACCATGCGGCGTATGATTATTTGGCTGCTAATGTGGTCGGGGGTGGGGCAGGAAAAGTTGTCATTTCACGAGTGGATTGTGGCTAGTTCCTTGTTACTTTAAAGTTGATTTTGCACAATTGACTGCACTGAAATCAGAAATCTTGGAAATCGTTGCCAATGACGATTAACATCAGTCAGAAGTCAGCGACTGGACCAAAAGCGTTGATGTGGCATTCCTCAGACTGCCCCTAACAAAAATGAACTGAACAATAAACATTCCCCGAGGGCCACACAGGCAGCTGTTCATAGTCCACATTTATCAGGCCGTCGCCCAAAGGTTTGAACTATGATTTGATTAATGGGTAAACATTTGGCAGTTCTGTCTGCGTCCAGGGGATCTTTATAAATTTATTTATAGAAATAATTCTTGAATTTGCAATACCTAAACATGACCATCAAAAAATCTCTGCCAGAAGCAGACAAACTGTAAAACCCTTTATCTTAAATTCATCATACGCCGCATTGGCCACAGTCAGTGGCCAACCCCGTGCCGTTGCTGCATCCCTTTCGGGATTTTCCCTGTCGGCGTGGCATGCAAGGTATTTGGAGCACTTGGAGCATACAGCATGCCACAGACGACAGCTAAATGTGCTGTGGCACTGTGAATAGTCGTGAAAGTAGTGTGAGGTAGGGGTAGAATGTTGCAAAATACAAAATGAGCTCCTCACCCATATCAAAATAGTTTTACTTGCTATGTTTAAGATGGAATCAACTTGATCAAAAGGACAATTTAGTGACAAAGTTTGCTAATTGGTAAAAAAATTAAAATTATATTAACCATTTCAGTAAAATTTGATTTAGCAATCAATATTAAAATAAGAAAATAGTGGCCAGCTAACTTCGGCTCAACCGAAGTTTATATACCCTTGGAGCTTGATATATGCCTGACAGTTTGTATGGCAGTTATACTATATAGTTGTCCGATTTTGACAAGGCTTAATGAAATTATGTAAAATTATTAAAAACTAATAAATACGAGCGTTGGGAGCGATAACATTAAAAACAACAAAGTTTTTCCCACTAAGACTTTTTTTCAGACCTAACTTTTGTATGGCAGCTATACTATATAGTTGTCCGATTTTGACAAGGCTTGGTGAAATTATGTGAAATCATTAAAAACTTATAAATACGAGCGTTGGGAGCGATAGCATTGAAAACAAAAAAGTTTTTATACCCTTGGAGAGGGTATATTAAAATTGTCCGGATGTTTGTAACGCATAGAAGGAAGCATCTCCGACCACATAAAGTATATATATTCTTGATCAGCATGACGAGCTGAGTTGATATAGCCATGTCCGTCTGTCCGTCCGTCCGTCTGTCCGTCCGTCTGTCCGTCCGTCTGTCCGTCCGTCTGTCCGTCTGTTTCTATGCTATCTCTTCCGTCAGTTTTAAAGCTATCTTAACCAAACTTTGCACGAAGTCTTTTGGTACAAATACGCTGCACATTTGTCGGAACCGGCCGGATCGGATGACTATAACATATAGCTGCCATAGGAACGATCGGTTGAAAAACTAGTTTTAGTGAGAAAAACTTTTTTGTTTTCAATGCTATCGCTCCCAACGCTCGTATTTATAAGTTTTTAATGATTTCACATAATTTCACCAAGCCATGTCAAAATCGGACAACTATATAGTATAGCTGCCATACAAAAGTTAGGTCTGAAAAAAAAGTCTTAGTGAGAAAAACTTTTTTGTTTTCAATGTTATCGCTCCCAACGCTCGTATTTATAAGTTTTCAATGATTTTACATAATTTCACCAAAATTTTTCGAAATCCGACTACTATATAGTATAGCTGCCATACAAACTGTCAGGCACATATCAAGCTCCAAGGGTATATAAACTTCGGTCGAGCCGAAGTTAGCTTGCCTCTATTTTTCTCACTAAAACTAGTTTTTCAACCGATCGTTCCTATGGCAGCTATATGTTATAGTCATCCGATCCGGCCGGTTCCGACAAATGTGCAGCGTATTTGTACCAAAAGACTTCGTGCAAAGTTTGGTTAAGATAGCTTTAAAACTGACGGAGGAGATAGCATAGAAACAAACGGACGGACGGACGGACAGACGAACGGACAGACGGACGGACAGACGAACATGGCTATATCAACTCAGCTCGTCAAGCTGATCAAGAATATATATACTTTAGGTGGTCGGAGATGCTTCCTTCTATGCGTTACAAACATCCGGACAATTTTAATATACCCTCTCCAAGGGTATAAAAAATAGAGGAAAGCTTTATTCTCGCAGCTCGCAAGCTGTAAGAAATAAAAGTTTCAAATGATTTTCATGGAATAATTTAACTTTTGCTTGGAGCAATGTTATTTGATTAATTACCTAAGCTCATCAATAGATGGCGACATATTCGAATGGTTGTAGTTATTCGATTAACTAACTTTATTTAACTATAATATTACGTGCCAAATACTAAGAAATCAATTCGATCGAAATTGTGTTTAAACCGGAAAATAAAAAGACCATTGAAGACCAAAAAGATATTTTCATTCAAATTACTTTTTCGACCAATTATTCCCATGGCAACTATATGCTACAGTCATCCGAATTGGACAAAACTTGACAGAATTATGTGGAATCATATAACAACGTTACCTCAATAATTCGATGTCAGGATAATTAATTGTTCCCAAACATTTCAAAGGAGCGCATTACAGTAATGCTTTGATGAAAATATATCTGGCACTGACAAGATAACACCATTGGTAATTGATTGCTCAAAGCGAGACTATTGCTTCAAATACGTAAGATCACTCCCAGTTGATTATGACTTCAATCGAAAAGCATGGATAAACGAAATAAGTTTCGAAAAATGAATGTTCAAATTAGATGAGTTATTTAAGTAAGAAAATTGAAATGTCTTAGTTTTTTTTGACAATTGCCATGAGCATTCGACTGGAATTTTTCCTCCAAATCTAACTGTACTTATTCAATCCCATTAGGATATGCGAACAATGAGATGTTCAAAAAAATTTGGTATTTAGAGACCGATCGATTGGGATAAAAATGACTCCTATACATAAATAAAACTAGTTTATTTTTTCCTTGCTTGTATATTCAGCAGCATTAACGAAATCCACAGTTTCTTATCGATAGTTTGTCTATCGATAGCGTGTGCAGATTGAGAGAACAGCTGATACACAGCTTAGGAATACAATGCCAACAATTATTTTGGATGTGATAAGTAGATCTGGAGAAAGATCGATGATAAATCGATGCATCGATGTTTTTTTATAAGCTGCAGACATCGATGATTTTTTTCACAATCGATGTTTTCCACAAATTGTGGGGGGCAGCTGCCCCCCTCCTTAATCACAGATTTTGTCCTGGAAAATGTACTTTTTCAATTTTAACTTAAATTTTTCGCCATAATCTTGAAGCTTGATTTACATTTCATACTAAATGCATTATGATCGAATTAATTAATGCTCAAAAATATTATTAATGAAATATTTAAGAAACGTTCAGACACAGCTGCCCCCACCTTTTCGGAAAGCTGGCTACGCCCTTGCAGAAGACTCTAGTTGTTGATGTAGTGCAGCATGCCGTAGCCCACAGCGGGATCCTCCAGGTCCAGGAAGGCATGATGATCAAGGGTTTTGTAGCTGAACCATAAACCGCTACGAGGCTTGCGGAGTAAATCGAGTAATGCGAATGTACATATTTAGGTTATCTTGTATCCGTTATAAAGTTATGCATATAACAAAATACTGCAGAAATGTATTGTGCCAACTGAGACACACAGCAAAGAGTCATGCTCAGCTTCGTCCTACACTCAAAAAAAAAATCAATCCATATGGGATCAAATCAATCCTAAGATTGAGTTGATCCGACTTTTTTAATCCTAAGTAAGATTACATATATCCCGGGGTAATCCTATAAAAGATTGAATTGTGCAAAAAATTCGAGCCTATTCTAGGTTAACTTAATCTCGATATGTAATATTGATTTGATCTCAGGGAAGATAACTATTCTTCCTATCCTTCGCCATGCCATTTGCCATAAAACATCCTCTCATACATTTCAAAGACCACACACACTCCAGTTTTGGTTAATTTAAGACTTCTGAAAAACAAAGAAATAAATATAAAAATTTTTGGCTCCTCTGGGACTCGAACACATGACGATTCGCACTAAACAGAAATGGAACGGCATCTCATCGCACACCACCATACCCATTGGTGGTTGCTGCGTTTCTAAAAGGCTACTTATATTTCTTCGTTCTCGCTCTCCAATTTATGGGGATGTGATCTTGAAAGGGATTGTAGTAAGCACATTTGGAATGATACAAGTTCGAAAGGAATGGACCAATCCTTGAATCCTTGATTGAATCGTGTAAAATACCCTGGAAATGGAGATTGAACTTTTAAGCTCGTGGCAAGCTTACTCCAAGATTTAAAAGATTGAAAATATCTCGACGTTTTATTTTCTGTGTATTATCCTCAAGTATGTGGCACCTATTCCAAGCAACAGGCTTCCTCTAGAATTCGTTAACTTTATTTTTTTTAAATTTATTTAATCTCAAATGGGTTACAGTGTTTAACAGTTGATTGATTGGTCACATTATTTTAGTTAAGTTCCACACACACAAGAAAATCCTGGCAGGAATTATTCGCAGTGCTGGATACAGTCCTTATAGGTGCAAAAAAATAAAATGAAAGGGTATTATAATTTTGTCCAGAAGTTTGCAACGCATAGAAATATTCATTTTCGACCCTTTCAGCTATATATATTCTTGATCAGGGCGACGAGCTGAGTCGACTGAGCAGTGTCCGTCCGTCAGTGTCTGTTTCTAGGCAAACTAGGCTCTCAGTTTTAAAGCTATCGAGCTGAAACTTTGCACAGAGTCTTCTTTTTACTGCACACTGCTAGTTTGTCGGAACCGACCGGATCGGATGACTATATCTTATAGCTGCCATAGGAACTATCGGTCGAAAAGTGGGTCTTTGTGAGAAAAACTTTTTCGTTTTTAATGTAAACGGCTCCCGCTTCAGCAATTATTAGTTTTATACGCTTTTACACAGATTTGGAAGCTTTGGTCAAAGTCGGATGACTATATCTTATAGCTGCCATAGAAACTATGGGTCGAAAGTGGGTTCTATTTAGAAAAATTTTTATACCCGTTACTCGTAGAGCAAAAAGGGTATACTAAAGTCGTGCAAATTTATGTAACAGGCAGAAGCAATCATTTCCGACCATATAAAGTATATATCCGTCCGTCTGTCTGTATGAACACCTAGATCTCAGAGATGGTAAGAGATAGAGGTTTGACATATGGGACAAATGCTTCTTTTATCTGCACGCAGATCAAGTTTGTCTCAAATTTTGGCCACGCCCCCTCCCGCGCCCCCGCAATGTGGAAAAAACGTTATATCTCCTACAGTTTTAAGGATTGACTATTCGTACCTTCTAGAGATAGTTAGTAATTAGCAAAATCGATTGATTTGATAATTAATTTGATTTGATGAAAAATGATAAAGATCGGATGAACGGTTCTCAAGTTATGAGCAACAAAGTGAACCAAGCCCCCCCGCTACCCACCCAAAAATATGTTGCATACTTTTCGGATGGTCACCCTAAGGAGTAACGGGTATATCGAAGTCGGTTATAGCCGACTTTAACTTACGCTCTCGTTTGTTTTAATGCTGACGTTCGTAAACTCTGATGTATTAAAACATTTGCAAGGGTATAAAAACTTCGGAAAAGACGAAGTTAGCTTGGTCTTCTAGTTTCTTATTTTATTGGTAATTGGATTAATTTTCATAGATTTTCTTGTTGGTTCAGCGGTTGTTTTTATACCCTGTACCCATTAAAAATGGGTAAAAGGGGATCATGAAGTTGTGCAAATGTATGTAACAGGGAGAAGGAAGCATTTCCGACCCTATAAAGTATATATATTATTGATCAGCATCATCAGCCGAGTCGATTTAGCCATGTCCGTCTGTCCGTCCGTAAGTCCGTCCGTCCGTCTGTCTGTATGAACGCGTAGATCTCAGAGACAAGAGATAGAGATACAAATTTTTGCATGTACAAAGGTATAGGCCGTACGCAGATCAAGTTTGTTTCGATTTGCCAGTAGTAGGCCGCCTTCTTCTAAGAGCCCGACGCGAATGATATCGTGGAAAACTGACAAATGGTTTTAAAATTAGCACTCCATTGACAACACCAAAGGCTACCAACTATTGTGGAACTCCTCCTAAGATTTTTAATAGTCTAGTAGACCAATTTACAGAATTTCTTAATACTTGCAAAAAATTCCGACTATTTTAAAAAAACCCAGCATTTTTAATGTTCAAATCCAAAAGTTGGTACCTTATCAGCAAAATCAAAACTTCGTGTTTGGTTTTTCTGTAACGTCATTCAATGCAGCTTACATTAAAACAAAGTTGGTTCGAATAGGACACTTAATGTGGCCACACGACCAACAAATGTAAGAATACCTCTCTAATGCAAATATCTCGTGAACCTGACGTGCTGGAAGAAAACAGACAATTTATATGAGTTCAGCGGCCAAAAATAAATAAGGAACGGTTGCAAAGTTCTCTGTTGCAAAAAATGGCCTTTTTTGTAAACTTGTGTTATCTGAAGGTAAATCTGAGGACGGGATTTTGTTAAAAACTGATGTAATTCTGGTGTGAACTAGGATATTTTGGATCGGTCAATAAATAGCGGAGCTATGGGGTTTTAAAGTCAAAATTCTTCCACTCTTTTGGTCTCAAATACCGATCAAAAATATCCTAGTTCCAACCTGAATTGTGGGTAGATGGAGTATTCAAAAAAAAAGAATTGAAAATCGTTCAACAGATACCCTTTTAATTTTTGCAACCATTTTGGAAAAGTTTTTCCGAGGCTAAATGATTCGCATGTTTTATTGCATACTTTTTTGCTTCGAACTTAGTCCAAATAATGTTGGCCTTCTTTGGGCGTACTGTAAGTCCGAGAGTAAATTAATTCTCTTCATTTTCAAGCTAAATTTAAGTACCCAAACCGGTAAAAGTTCCATCACGATCGTACCAGAACTCTGCCAGTTGATGACAGATAGCTGCAATGTGTCAAATAAGTGCACAATTTTCTTCGATATTTGGAAATCTGCCCTAAGTGTATTTGGAACAAATTAAAGTATCTATTCCCTTGTGTTACGAAGTATCTACTGAGTGCAGAATTCTGTCGAATTGCCGTTACATTTTTGGCGATTTATGGTAGGAAATGTTTTATACTGCTTATTGAAATTCAAGCGGGGCATCCACAAACACAACCACAAATAACAGAAGCGACTCAGCAGTCCAGACGCCGCTGGCCAAAAAGCAAATACCAAACCCAGCGCACTTCCCTTCCCGCTCCAACTTCATGAGGCTGGTCTTCAGCTGCTTCTTGGCTGCCGTTGCCCTGCAGCGTCCGCAACGCCTTTTGCCACAAGTTTAGCGCTGGCTGCCACACTATAAATACAACATTAATTTTTATGCTTTCATATTTAGGTACGCCTCAGTAAGCACACACACAGACACACGCTTAGATAGAGCCATAGAATGACGTTTATGAGCAATATCGCCGCCAACATTGCGACGCGAGCAGCCTTAACAGGACTGTTAATAATAGCATCCACAAACTGTTAATGCGCTGCGGTCGCTGCGACGCGACTCGATGCGACGTCGACGTCGGCTTTGGCGGCAACTTCTATTGTCATTTGCCACATGTGAAATTTACCGTTACTTCTTGGCCAACGGTTCATTCATTCATTTTCATTCGCTGTTTACATTCATTCCGACTGCACGCTATTGTCTTACGAGCGCGACTTTCGAACGGTTCATAAGTTGGCATCTTAATTGGACATTTTTTTGAGCGGTTCGTTGATTGTTGTTGTTGCTGTGGATGCTGCATTTAAATGAAATGGGAGCGAAGTTTGAATTCGTTCAAAGATAAGCTGAGAAATGTGAGAGATAAAGTATACAAAGGGAAGATAAAGTGATTAGTGTCTAATTTGAATATGTAAAGTCTACGAAAATTGTATTTTGCTTGAATAATCAAGCAAAAATCGAGTGATAATATAAAACTAAACGAAATTTAAAAAATCTTACCAAAAAATATTCAACCTTCCTGAAGAATTTTTAAAATTTGCAAACAAAATAAAAACGTATTCTGAGTGGTAATTTACAATTCTTCTTAGGTATAACTCCAACGAAAATCAAGTGAAGTGAACTGTCGGTTTTTTCTTCATATATTCGATTTGGCGGCATGTACAAGCCATTTTGATCGCCCGACTCAATCGATTCAGACCTTTTCGTGCGGGAACTGTGAAACCCCTTAAACGAATATCTGTGCTGCTTAAATAATCCACGGATCGCAAATAAGAGTTCACTTAAACCAATCTGAACTAAAGAAAAACTACCTACATTAATGGGAAATTCTTAAATGAACTCATTCAGGATGCAGTATCCTATAAGCAGGGAAAACTAACAATTTTCATTTTTTATTATTAAAATTATTAAAAAATTATTATTAAATAATTAAAAAACATTCACGATGTGTATCTTACCTTTTATATGATACATCACATGGTACATCACATGATACATCCATGTGGTCCTTTCAGGACATGTGATGTATAATATGAATTCAAAATGGATATAAAGGGTTATTTTTTAATCGTTTCTTTGTTGCAAATTATGGAAATATTACAGAAAATTTGCAGTTGTGAATGATGTATTTATTTGATACATTACATATATTAATGCTTATTTTAAATGATTATTCAATGTAACTGTGGCTACGCCTGAGGTGGTCGATCCGTAATCTCCCGCATGTCTTACTGCAATTGTGGCCACGAGAGACTTTACGTAGCCCCACAAAAAGGAGTCTAGTAGGGTCAAATCACATGATATTGACGGCCAATGGATGGGTCCATGGTTTTGCCGTGTGGCACGTGGCACCGTCTTGTTAAGTCCACCAACCATGTCCACCTCTTCCGGTAGTCGGTAGTCATCCCACGATACTTTGCTCCATTGACTGTAACATAGATAAGATTTTCCAAATGGGACGCCAACCCACAAACTGCACCAAATAGTGCATTTTTTTCAACCTTAAACCGATTGAATATTGAGTATAGCAAAAGACCATGCTCACAGATAGTAAATCTAATTCAAAAATATGTTTTATTATGCTCACTCTCCTTGCTGATAAATAACGAAAATTCAAGATCGAATTTCTAAAGAGCGTTCGTACTCAAATTAATCGTTCTACTTTTTTCTTAGTGTACAGTCAAATTGGACCGACTTTCGCACTTGTTTCTTGATTGCATCATACACAAAAATTCCAAACAAAACTCAGCGTTAAATAAAATCAACATCATACCTGCAAAACACTTCGAGCGGTTGAATGTGAGTCGGCTGATCGAACATGTTGGCGTTCATTTAACAAAACTCAACGTTAAATAAAATCAATTTTGCCGATCGCATAGTGCGGTTCAGTGAAATAGTGATTGAACATACTATGGCATGGTATATAAAGTATATATATTCTTGACCAGCATCAACAGAAAAGTCAAGTTCGTCTGTCCGTCCATCCAAAAAACAGATTTCAGAGATGGTAAGAGATAGAGGTTTGTATGTATGTAAGGGGCAAATGCTTCTTACTTGGAGGCAAGTCAAGTTTATTTTCAATTTTTGTCACGCCTCTTTCCACCGCCGCAATATTGAAAAAAAGTCAAATCTCCAACAGTTTTGTAGATAAATGATTCGAATCTTCTAGAGAAAGTTAGTCATTAGCAATATGTATCGATTTGTAAAAATAATAAAGATCGGATGAGCGGTTCTTAAGTTATGTGCAAAATATATAACAAAAAAACCCCTCCCCACCTCTACAACCAACACCGCATTTCATTCAACAAAGAGAGAGAGAGAGAGAGAGAAAATTAGAGATGAACGCAGCAGTAGCACTGCATTAACCTCCTACTTTTACTTACATTTACCGAGTATGTTATAATCGGGCTTGATCGACTTTCTCACTTGTTTTTATAAATTCTTTCATTCTCTTACTTATTTATGTACTTACATCCATTTGCATTCGCTGAAAATTGAGAGCCGTCAGCATACAACGTCAATACAATACAATGTCTTGGGGTCGCCAAATTTAAAACCAAAGAAGCTCAGTGACTGTATACAAGTTGACTGCAATATACCGAGCTCTGTCAGTGTCGATGGTTCTATACCCTAGCATGAGTTTAGAGCCGGAAGAATGAGTTCTTTTCGGTTTAGCTGAAATTTGGTTTGTAAGTATTGCAGAAAGTCCTCCCTATATAGCTGAACATTTTTCGAGGTAAAACGTTTTTCTCAGCTGATTAGGCTTTGTATAGACCACAATTCTAGGTCAAACGTAATTTTTTAAAAATCCACACTCAAGGTCAAAGAATGAAGGGCTTGAGTTTATTAGGTATGTTCTCAATTCCACTATTTTTTACTTCGAACGAATTCCGTTTTTGTGTTTTCAGTTTTGAATGAAATAGTTCTCTTTTTACTTTTCGCAAACCAATGGACCAAGAGAGAATGGCACTACATACACAAGAGAGAAACTAGAATTCCAAGCGAAACGATCGAAAATGGAACAGTTGGAAATGAGAAAGGCTGACTTTTAAATTTCACTATGCACAGGCAAAATCTTAAGACAATAGTTAAGAAAAATTCACTTTATGTACATGTAGCAACTGAAAGAGTGGGTAGTTTGGTAATTACATTTCATTCCACCGGCATTCACTCGGTTGATTCTTTCGCTTATAATTTTTTAAAATGCACTTCAAAGTCGCACAAGAGAGGTTTAACGTTATACCTATTTCAGCATCGAAAAGTTAATGCCAATTTTTTAGACGAATTCATTTAAATTGGACTCTTACGGAATTTGTTAATATGTACTTTTATAATTTCGGAATTCCGCTCCATGATTGGATAGTAGAAGTTTCACTGCCAATCAGATTATTTTAGCCGATTTGGTTAAGTCGGTTGGCGAAATTGCCATCATTAGGGGAAAGTCAGCTCAAGTGTTTAATAAATGTCTATATCTTTTGTGTGTACAAGTAATTTACAATTCGAACTGGGTGTTCCCCTTCTAAAAACAATTTGACAATAATTTTCCCCCGATCAAAATCGTTCAACAAGTGCCCTATCAGTATTTCCGTTGGCATTTCCCATGCCTTCTCCACCCCAATCATTTGTCACCGGCAGACCCGTAATGGTCTCACGTTTCGCTTTGTTTATAATTTCCAAAATTTTCAGCCAATGGCTATAACTGTCTCCTATCTGTATCTCTCAACGGTTATCAAAATTGATAGATGCCAAACCCTTCACGCCTGTCAAAGCCAAAAACCCATTTGTTGTAGCATTCAATAAGCCCAAAACCAACTTGAACACACGCCACGGGCGATAAACTGCAGTCGCAGTGTAAGTGTCAAGTGAAGTGGCCTAAAAGCGTGCATTAATTTTGATTAGGCGCGATTTACCAGCGATTTTTAACGCCTGCAATTAGAAACGCCCGCAAATTGAAAACTAAACAAAGTAAAGAGGGGGATGGGGAAGGGTGCTCGATGCGTTGCGGCTGTCACTCTCACACAGACTGAGGCGGAGTGCTTGAAAAGTGATTTACAAACGTAAATCATAAATTATGCCTCTTAAGTGGCCGCCACCGACAAATGCAGATGAGGATGGTGATGATGATAGCGACCCTTTGTTTGTTTGGCCTGCAGTTCCAGTACCATTCCCATACCTTTGCGCCTCTTCTGCTTAGCCCAACTCTTATCGGGCAGTGAACGTCACACTTTCAATCAGTTTGGTCGATTGAATACCAAACGACTTTCAATGATAATCCGTTTTGATTTGTTCAGTTCGCGTCGGTCGCTGCTGGGCATCGCACCTCATACAATCTTACGGGTCCTTGGCCATTTCGCAAAGACCAGACGGGAACCAACGTAGTTAGTTGGCTTAGCTTATAAATAAACTTTGATAATATTGTGCGACTTACACATCCGGTTGTTGTGACTTAATTAAATTGGCAACTTCAACGAAATTCTAAGTATATAAGATAGATATAGGGCAACGCTGCAATGTATTTAAGTGATTTTCAAGTGATGAAATTTGTTTTGATAACCTTGTCTTGTGCGGTTTGGAGCTGTCAAGGTGGGTACTACAATAGTTAAGTGCCTATTATCAAAGTTATTTTATTTTGTAATAAATATTACGGTAATTTAATACAAGTGCTGGTTTGTAAACAATGTTAAAATTAAGGTCTATTAGGATTCAAAATGTTGAGTCTCGCCAAGATTTAGAAAAAACGAGAACTCTAGCAATAAAATCAACAATTTTTCTACCATTTTCTGGACGATGGTTTCTTTGGCAGCTACAAAATATAGTCATCCGATTTTGACCTTAGTTTACAAATATGTGTGAAAGCATGCAATATTAATAATCGCAGAGTTTGGAGACGTTAGCATTAAAAAACAAAAAAAGGTTTTTCTCATTAAGACCAATTTTTCGATCGATAGTTCCTATGGCAGCAATATGCTATAGTCATCCGATTCGGAACGACTCCGATATATTAAAAGCAAGCAGTAAAAAGAAGACTTTGTGCAGAGTTTCACCTCGAAACCATTTCGACCGTGTTTTATTATTCGTTTATGAACTCCGAATAAAATTGCTTACTTACTACACTGAGAAAAAAAAAGAATAGTTTTTGATGATCCTGAGGAATTTTTCCATATCCTTTTGGACTGGATAGTTAACAATCCTTTTTTGGGATCGATTGTATATTTTTCGAAATCAATCTAAGATTGTACGGTGTTAGTTGGTAAAGTGTGGGAGGGGGTGGCGGGATGGTAGTTTCCTTCTTTGCTCATAACTTGAGAGCCGCTCATCCGATCCTTATCATTTCTTCAGCAAATCGATATATTTTGCTAATTACTAACTATCTCCAAAAGGTACGAATTGTCTATCTTTAAACTGTAGAAGATATAACGTTTTTACCAAATTACGGGGGTGGAAGGAGGCGTGGCAAAAATTGAAAATAAACTTGATCTGCCTGCAAGTATAAGAAGCATTTGTCCCATGCATGTCAAACCTCTATCTCTTACCATATCTGAGATCTGTTTCTTCATACGGACGGACGGACAGATGGACAGATGGACAGACGGACAGACGGACATGGCTATATCGACTCGGCTGTTGATGCTGATCAAGAATATATAAACTTTATATGGTCGGAAATTACTCCTTCTCCCTGTTGCGTACTTTTGCACAAACTTAATATACTCCATGTATTTCGATAAGATATAGCCATGTCCGTCTGTCCGTCCGTCCGTCCGTCTGCTGCTGCTGAAGCATCAAAATTCATTTTGAGCAAACACTTTCTCAGGAACAACGTATTTTACATTCTTTTTTTGAAACTTAAAATGAAAACTTAACTAAGTTCGAAAATGTTATTTTCTTTCCACGGAGTGGGACCACTCAAAACCTGTATTTGTAATCAAAATTTGTCTCGAAACCTTTTTTTGAAAAAAACCTGCTCATCTGTAGGTAAAATCTTTCCCATCATTTAGTTATCTCTTAGTTGTGGCAACTCTTAGCAGCAGCCACCCAAATGATCAACAGGTTTCTTTCGCTCACCTAAAGAGCAGACAGATAAAGAGCATCACTCTCTTTCGCTCTCTCTCGCTCTCTCTTAATGGGGCCGGCCCATAATAGCATACGTTAACATTCTTGGCCACTTTGATAACGCCGCGGCGCGCCGTCTGAAGCTGAAAGGTGGCGCAAAGCAAAAAAGTCAGCAGCAGCTCACCCAGACGACAGGCGATCGTTCGATTTGTACGTGTTTCGCAGTCATTTCGCTTAAATTTGCAAGCAAATTCTCAAGACCAATTCAGTTGAAAGACGCACGTTGTACGAGGCGGGCAGCGTTTTTTTATGCGGCAATTGGCTAGAACAAAATCTGCTCTAAGACTTTCTGTAATATAAATGCAAATCAATAACTAAACAAAAGACAATCAACAGCACGTGCTAAATACGCCGACACCTTGAAACTTTGCTAAATAAATGAAAATGTTTTTTTCCGATTGGTTATTATCGCGTCAACAAACGCGTGCCAGGCGATATCTTAAAAATATTTAATTAATTAAGGCGGCAATTGAAATAGTTTATGGAGATTGATTTAAATAATAATTGCTACGTCAACAGAAATTTGTTGTTATTCTCGCGCGTTTCGCGTCTCGGTCTTGTTGTCGTCTGAAATTTTTGCTTCATTTCTTATTTTCTTTTGGGGGATTTCGCTGATTTTCGTGTTTCGTGTATTAACCAGTTTGTGTTGTGTTTTTTTCGGCCAGAGAAAGAGCCGGAGCCGAAAACGCTCGCATTTTTATTTTGGCAACCATATTCAATGTGTTTATTTTTAAGACGTATTTCTGTTGATTAGATAATCTGAGCAGATCTCCGGCTTCCTGCTAAGATAATCTATAATTAGCGGCCCTGATTTTCACTTCGTTTAGTGTAAGAATCAAGTGCAAAACCTAAACAGAGAGAAACAAAAGGAGGCAAAAGAACAAAACATTCATACCATGGCCATAGGGTTACGCTCTACGAGCACGGCAAGTGATTCCACAACAACAACAGCAACAACAACAACAACTGTTAACAACTACATCAAAAACCGGCGAGCCGAACAGCTGTTCCGTTGCGCCTGCGCCAACTTTAACCTGCTGCTCCTCACTCTGATGCTAAGTCTGGGCAAATGTTGCAGCGCCACGCCCACCACAAATCCACGCCAGCAACAACAACAGCAGCCACAACTGCTAACTGATCAAGCCGGCTCATTGAGTAAACTGCTCGATGGCAAAAGCTTCATGAACATGGACTTCAAATTTCTCAATGTATCTGGCAAGATCGGCACACCGCTGGGCATAGGTGAGCACAAACACAAAAACCAAAACCAGGTGAAGATAAAGAAACAAACAACAACAAGCAGAGACTCTGGTGTAGTTTGTTTTTAGACCCGTCTGTGCTAAATTTAGATTTCTAGCTAGAAAGTAAGATTTTAATAAGGGGAAAGCCGAAGCAGGAATACCCTGGGGAAAAGGGCAAAACTAAGGATAGAAAAATGGGGAGAACCAAACGCAAATGAAACGTGTAAGGCCTGGACTATTTAAACCCCCATCGAAACTGGACTCGAATCCTTTTCGTCGAGCACGAACTCTTGGAAAAGCTTTGTTTCAAAATCAAACACATTTAGTGACCGTTTACGAGGTTTCGTTCAAAAATTACATTCGATTATAGATGTTATAGTGACGTTAAGTGGGTACTCATGTCCCTCACTTGTGCTGACAAGGCGGGTACTTTGGAATGTTTACTTAATTTTTGCCAGCTATTTTTGCTTGCACATGTTTTGGCTCTTCTTCAATTTTGAAAATAGAATTCGTTGTTTGTGCCCAAAATTTTGGCCTTACTACGTACTTTTTAAGAAAATACAAAATTCGCGATACTTTTTGAACAAAAGTCGTATATTATTGAAATATGAACAAGCAGTTTTAGCACAAAAAAAAATGTTAAACTTCAGTGAACCGAACGGTTCTATAAATCGAGTTTATTATTTAAGACATGATTGCAAAACCATTAACTTATTTTTCAGCTCCATGGTTAAGGTTTGGAAATTTTGTGTCTAGAAGTCGATCATCTAGGAGAAAACCCGAGGCATTTTTGAGGCCCAAACCTAAAGTTTAGTTTCAGAAGAAGTTCCGATTCAGCTATTTCAAAAAAGGTTGCGTCTTAGATTCGGTTCACAGTAAAATAGAACACGGAGTTCTGGGTTCGAACCAGTTCGGTTTAATTTAGACCAAAGTTGTTAAAAATGTTTCCAAATTTTCATCGGAAATGCATTTATTTAAAATTTAAATCAGGGCTGCAAACCCAATACATTTTTAATGAGCTACAATTCGCAGGCTCTAACAAAAATTTACCAATGTTCGAGGTTTTTGGAAAAAGGTTTGGTTCGGCACAAGATTAATCATTTTACTGTACTGTACTCGATGGTACTAATAAGACAGAAAAAGGATGTGAGTAATTTTTGTATTATTTATTATATTTTTGAAAAGACTTTGGAAAGAGTTAAAATTTCGGTGGTAACTTCTGAGCGCGTAATCAAGGATCTACAAAACAAAGGTTATTTTGGGTTTCGGTTTTATTGCTCATTTTTAAAGTCTTTTAAGAATTTATAATTAAAATCCTTTCCTAACGGAATGTCTACATTTCATTTTATTGGATGAACAGTAGCTTGTTAGCTTTCCTGTATTTTTAAATGTTTGTATAAAGATTCGTAGGGATTAGTAAATTTTGCTGGCTCGAGGGCCGGAAAAGTTGTGTTTGTTCACAACTGAATACAACTTATGCATTATTGTATAACAAAAATGAGCTGGTTGCTTATACGGGACCGTTTCATCATTCTCCCGAATGAATCTTCAGTAGGCTTGTCGCTGAAGAGACCATCGCCTTTCCATACAATCAATGTTTTAATCAGTTGGGAACCTCAAAAAACAATTAAAGTAAAAATAGGACAAGCTTTTATCATGTCTTCAACTTTTTGGGGTAAATAAGCTTAAGCTTAAGCTTTTGAGAGCTTAGAACTGGCCGTTAATTTTGAATGCAAGCATTAAAAAAAGCGTTTGCGTTGTTTCTTGAAACTTTTGTTAGTTTCGTTTACAAAACAAGAGGGCATGCCGGTTCTAAATTAAAAAAAATTCGTAGGGATTTTTATACTCTGTACCGAAGGTACATAAAGTATATTAAGTTTGTGCAAAAGTATGTAACAGAGAGAAGGAATCATTTCCGACCATATAAAGTATATATATTCTTGATCAGCATCAACAGCCGAGTCGATATAGCCATGTCCGTCTGTTCGTCTGTCCGTCCGTTCGTCTGTCTGTCCGTCCGTCCGTATGAAAAAACAGATCTCAGAGATGGTACGAGATAGAGGTTTGACATGTATGGGACAAATGCTTCTTATACCTGCAGGCAGATCAAGTTTATTTTCAATTATTGCCACGCCCCCTAGCAAAATGTATCGATTTGCCAAAGAAGTGATAAAGATCGGATGAGCGGTTTTCAAGTTATGAGCAAATAAGTAAACAACCCTCCCCCACCCACTCCCACAATTAGAGAGAGAGAGAAAGAGGGAGAGAGAATCAGAGATGAGCGCAGCACCAGCATTGCATTCAGCTTCTACTCCAGGTACAGAGTATGTTATGGTCGGGTTTGACCGACTTTCTAACTTGTTTTATTATGTAAGCCAGCGGTGGACGCTCGCTTAGTTTCATTGAGCATATTACACCAGGAATAGTTTTCGGCTGCTGGGATCACTCTGGCGTCTAAAAGTCGAACAACCCGCATCAGCACATACAATATAGATGCAATATAATAAACAATTTTGTTTTGATATTATATGCAAACAAGAATGAAAATTAAACACCACAAATATTCTATCAAAATAAATTCAAGTTTGCGCTTTACACGAAATGCACTTGCCGTGAGTGGGCGTAACTCACATACACACATACTTACGAAAACTAAAGAGATGCAAAAACACCGTCCAGTTGGTTCACTTCTTCCACTCGTTTGCTTAGGTACACTGGCACCCAAGCATTTAAAAATAAAAAAACCCTCTTTTCCCCGCTCCATGCTCCACAACTTCCGCTTTGATTTCCGCAAATTTGCATTTCCATTTGATTGTCTTTCGATACTTTGCCTCGTATCTACGAGTATTTTGATAAGGAAATCGCTTACGGCGTCTTTATGACATTGAAGACAGACAAAAGTTAAGGCAGTCGGCATTTCCCCATTATAAATTTTGTTTGAATCAAGCCACCTGTAAATTAAGATTTACGTACTATTTGGGATTATCTTATCACAGAAAGTTGGAATGGTCGATTTATTACGATGTGTCTTTATTCCATTTCGCAGGGATTTAGCAATTGAAATTTTAAGTGGTGAATCGCTCAAGGTTGAAATCGGCCAAGCCAAAATTGGAAACGAAAATAAAATAGAGGAAGCAATCTTCCTCATGAAATAATTGCAAAACACCTTTATCTATGTGAAATAAAAGAAACATTTATATATCTATCTATTACCCGACGTTGGGCTCAGGTGCCTTAATGAATTCATTGTTCGGGAGTAATATAATAATTCTATCTGATGCCGGGCTACTGAAATGAAAGGGTTTAAACTAGTAAAGACTGCTGATGTAGAGTTTATTCATTCATTAGCTGTCGACGCTATCATCAATGGAGTGATTGCTGTATTGTTTATAACTTTGGTGTTATTTGTCGGATCTAATTGTGATTCGCGTTCATACAGACAGACATAGGCTTGCTACGCTGACAATTATTAATTTACACTGAAGATGGAAGCAAAGGCTAGGCGAACGCGTTGGAGAACAGCTGAGCTCATATATGATTTAACTGCAGCAAAGGAACATTGACTTGCCTAAAACTCTCTTAATTTAAAGTCCAAGCCCATTTTTAAGCCCTGGTAATGAATGGTTACTATAATGAATGAGGTCCATTTGGGTATTGATATACGTATTTAATAGCTCCGATAGCTGAAAGTTTCCTTACTGACAAAAAATATTTCAACGATATCAGAATTAATGAACAAAAAAAACTGCTTTGAGAAGCGAACCTAACACTTCCCAAGGGGTTGAAACTACGGACCGATCCTTCTTCACAGTTTTAGAGTTTTGTACCCCTGTTAAGATCTTTGTGTTCAAATAATATTATGACGTTATAATGGGGATCTTAGAATATAAAATGCAAGATTTTTGAAGAGACTGGTTTCGCATTTTCTATATCACAATACAAAAGATTTGCCCAGCCAAACTTTCTATTTGAATGCATACGATTTAACAAAATTACTTAAAAGTTCCCCAAAACTAACTACCAGCTTTGCAGTCTAGTTCTTGCTCAGAACCGAAACTGCACCGGTACAACTTTAGGTTTCTTTCCGGTCTTTTCGGTTCCAAGAATATCGGGTCTCGAAAACTGGTATACGAAAACTTTCAAATTTCGGTTCCGGTTCTGGTCCGAGTTTTAATCGGTTCTTTCGGTATTCGGTTCCAATTCTGGTTTCGGTCTGATTTCCTGATTTAAGGCCTGATTCCAGTTGACATACATTTTTATTTCGGCACAATACTTCATTCAAATAAGACTGCTTTGTGAACTTCAACATAAAAATTGATTTTTATTTCATCTGGAATCAGGCCTTTATACATAAAAATTCAAAATAAATTTGACTTGCCTGCAAATATAGGAAATTTATGTCCAAAATACCCAGAACTTTGTACTTGATTCAAGTACAAACGATGTCAATAGTACGGTAACTACGAAAATACTGGATTCAAGTACTAAAGTCTTATTTCAAGTACGTGTTTTTCAATCCCAAAATTTCAAGTACATTTCAAACTAGTATAAAATCTTTTTGATCATACTATAATATATTATACTAATACATTATTTTGTAATGGGCTTAAGTACAGCCCGACTTACTCTTAAAATAAGTGCAAAATGTTCTTCATTGAAGTCGAATAAATTCTAAAATTCTAAATTCTAATAATTCAAAAAATAAGTACAAAGTGTGCTTGGCTTAAGCCTATAAAATTCTAAAGTTTTCTCAATTTGTTCTTGAAACTTGGTCTCTGAAGAATATCAAAATACAGATCCCGAAAACCAAGATGTTAATACTGGAGGGGGGGAATTTGAAAAATAGACTCGATTTAAAATATTTTGAACTTTTCGTATCACACTTTTTGAAGCTTGCATTGTAAGTCTATTATGTTCTTAAGCCAAGAAATTTGATACTTAAACTAAGGACAATCTTTTCTTAAAATTTTCGGCTAACTGTTCTTGATTCAAGAATTTTTTTCTCATTTGAATAATTTTCTATTCTAGAATGTTTCGTACTTAAGTTAAGTACTTTCCAAAACAAAACAAGCATAAAATAAAAAAAAGTTTAAGTACAAAACGGTATAAACTCGATCCCGGTCAATCTTGAACTTTGCCATCTTCTTGCATTTGTTAATGCTAAGGATAAAATGCAGAGTATAAAAATGCCAAAAATCTAACTTTGTCGGCGGTTTGAACCCACGACTTCGACGTTTGAGGGTCTCTCAGGTTGTAAATCTTTCATCTTTCCAAAGTCTAAAACTTAGAAAAGGGGGTGGTGTTGTGTGTGTGGTCGTGTATTCCTCCTTCTGCCTTGTCCACAGTTCCACCCCTCCCTCTTTATTTGCCTATTTTTGTTTAATAATTGTTTTATGTTTAGGATCAGCAGAAAGATCTTTATCCGTTTGGAAGCAAAAGCGAACAGTTCTAAAAATTACAAAAAGCGAAAGTTACGAATCGGGGGCAAAATTAGCATCGACAATATTAATTAAAGACCGAATGTTTATAATTCTGATATCTATTGATTTCTTTTCATTTCTCGATATTTCGTTTCTTTCATTACAATATTATTAAGAACATAATTATGAAGTTTTCGTAAAACGATTTTTTGAACGAACGTTTGAAAATCTTAATCAATATTGTGAAGCTAATCTTAGAATTAAAATGTCTAGCATAATAAAGCCTTTAAGATTTCTGCTTTATTTATGTTTGAAATTTTGTATAATTTTGGGATAAAAAACAATAGCAATTTATGAACTTTGTTCCCGGTTTTTTTCTTCTTTGGACTTTGCTCTGGGAAAATAAAATTCTTGACATATATCCAAATGGCGCATTAACGTGGGTTGAGCCCAAGCATACATGCATATATTTCAATTCTAATTGACGTAGTCCAGGCCAAGAAGAAGCAGGTCTTTATTTTTTTTTGGTTGGACTATAAATACATCCCAAAATGCATTCACACGACGAGCCCCTAAATCTATTTCTAAATATTATTTCTCTGTAATAAGTCGTACTCTCTCTCACAGTTCTCTTACGTTTTCTATGCCATATTTGCGTACTTTTCATTTTCCGCTTCACATGTTGATTTATAGCTTATGCGGAGCATTTCTGTCATTAAAATTGGCATATGGGTACTCATATGATGTGTAGTATACATTCATATGTATCTCTGCGTAGTATTAGCCATGCGGCAAGGTCGCGCGAAAGCAAAATAATTTTGTATTCTTTCGCCTCATTTGACTTTTATGCCATTTTGCTTTAGTTTTAATTTATTCACAGATTTTGCGAGCTAGACAAACTAGTTTGTGCCAGCAACAACAACAACAACAATACTTAATAGTGGGCGTGTTTCGCCGCTTTCTTGATGAATTTTCTATCTTATATAAAAAGAAAATGACGCTGTTGGCTTTTAATTGTTTTGTTGATTGTCAATAAACATGTTTTGATTGCTCTTCTAGGAAAATGTAACAAGCGAATGATCAAATGATCACCCCACCCACCCCCTAGTAAACATTCTTAAACAAAAATCACGTGTTATGTCATTCACATACAATCAGCACATACGAGCAATTTCACTGAACTTGATCTTCGCTTATCGTCGGCCAATGCAGTTGACTGTGAAACAAATTAGCATTAATTAGTTAATCAATCGGCTGATTAGGAATTTTCCCAGCACTCGAGAATCGTTTAAAAAAAGGCAAAACTACTATTTTGATAGCATACGTAGAGAGTTCTTATCACAATTGTCTGGGACTGGGGCTGGTCGGTCTGGTATGCTTAATCTGGTCATGCAATTATGTTTAATTTTATACTATAGTACGAACATATATATATAGAGCCACCATGGGGTGTTTCTTATCAGCCCGTGTGTGGCGTCTCTTGTGCTATCTCTTATCAAACATCAACTTTATGATTTTATTGTCTAACAATCTGAAGTATTATTGCGTACTTTTGATTATAGAAACATCCACTATAATGGTAAGTCGCATTTGTCTTATATCAAATGAATTTGGAGTAGTAAATTGATTGGCCCAATATAATTTTTTGGGCTAAGCCAACCTGTTTTCAGCTGTTAACCAGTTTTGCAAGCAGATTATTTGTTATCATCCAACAATATTTAGTGTTGAGGGGCAGAAAAACGGTTAACAATGATTTTGTTTAATAAAAATTTGAAAGGTCTGTGATTACAATCCCAAAATGTACAAATATATGCCATACATTGACCTAATAAAGATGGTGAGTTACTGTTAACAAATAAACATTTTGCATGACAATTAGTTAGAAGTCTCTTTTATTTGTAATTGTATTTATAATTTTCAGTGAGATTAGAAATTTTTATGAAATGTTTTTGAAAGTTTTAACCTAATTGTTTCATCGTTTCCACAATTGATTTAATTCATACCCAATAGAAGCCGTTCTATAACTTTCGAATAAGAGAAACTTTTCGAGTTCTGAACAGGTATTGATTTGATAAAATAAAATTACTCTCTATATCCAGCCTACACACCAAATTTAAAGTTCATCGCTTAACTAATTTCTTAGATATATTAGTCGGGTTGGGCACCAGTATCGAACTTCGAAAATATATAAATCCATATATGGGCATTTGCTGCGTTACGTACGTTTCTTTCGTACGCATTTGGACAAATCTGGCGATGCGAATAGCACTTTTAAATTATGGGAATCCTTTTTGGTGGTTGATGTAGGTGCCTTCGTACGTTGCATAAATGGGAAGTTGTTGGTCTTACAGACCAACATAATTTTTCTCTAATTTTAGTGAATTTTACAGTTTAACCAAAACCAATAAAAATAAAAAGAATATTTTACGAATTTAAAACCGTATTGATGAGTTGTTTGTTCGTCCGTAATGTTTAATTACATTCGTTCGCACGTTACGTTACGTACGTTACATAATTTTCCAATACTATAAAACAAGTAGAAATGATTAGGGCGAGGATACGCGGTAAAATTTACAAACCATCTGCCTTCGCTGAGGACACTTAAGTGTACTGTATACCTTCAGGTATCATTTTTGAAAGGTTTATAAAAAATTAAATTACACAAAAACTATAAATGATATTAAAAAGCGGTTTTTGCATTCGATAGGTAATTTTTGTTGTTGTACCTGCGGTTGTTGTATTTCTGTTTAAAGTTAACCAAAAATTTAAAACATAGGCCCATGGTTGCGAAAATTTTTTGAGAACGGATGATCTGAATTCAAAAAGTTTTATTCTTTATTTTTTATTGAAAATCGATCAATTTTTTTCCATTTTGAAAAAAGGTGTTTCGGAAATAATCGCACTTAAAGTTTCGCCGGAAATATCTACCTCTGTCTTCGAAGAAGTAAAAATTATTTTTAACGTATGTAAAAATTGGATTTGGTGCATTGTGTTAGCTTTCACCGAAAAAAATAATCAAAATGGTAAAAAACTAATATTTCCAAAAATTTCAAAGTAAAATTTTGTTTTAAAAATTTAGTTTTTACAAAATTGCTAACATTTTATAAATATTTATAAAGCTTTTGACCAAAGTTAATGAGAAAACTAAGAATTTTTTAAAATACAAAGTCGATGAAAACAATTTTCATATAAAAGGGAAAAATAATTATTTTTGTTTACTTCTGTACAACTGAGTTCCGGATCTGCTTAAAAGTTTTGCAGGATGTTTAAAAGATCCTAATACAACGTTTTAGCAAAACAAAAACTAAAAGACTTCTGAAGGTATACAGTACCCTTAATCCCTTATTTTAACAGTTATGATGAAAGGCAGGCGTTTGTACCTGCGGCTAGGATGGGAAAGCTGTATTTTGGAGAAAATAAGTTACTTAGGATGTAACAACTGTTTTACCACTTTAGGCATTAGTGCTGACACAGTGAGGACGATCTTTAACTTTTCAGTTTTCTTCAGATTTTTGAAAATCCACTATCGATGTTGAACATTTTGACTGTTTGGTTATAAGGACTGGTTCGGCTCAGTCCACTGGTTCAGCCTCAATTGATTGTCAGGCATTTTCTTCATTCCACTTTTTTCTTTAATTCCAAATGAAAACGCACTCTTTTTCCACCCTTGCAGAGGGTATATCAAAATTGTCCCGATTTTTGTAACGCACAGAAGGAAACATCTTCGACCACATAATGTTTATAAAGTATATTCTTGAGCCATGTCCGTTCGTCTGTTTCTTTGCAATCTCCTCCGTCAGCTTTAAATGGAGGTGACCAATCTTTTGCACGAAGTCTTTTAATACAAAAACGCTGCACTTTTGTAGGATGAATATATCGTATAACAGCCACATAATTATTTGGCCAGCCAAATGGTTCAAGTAGTGGCGCCATCTTTGGCTCCGTTGGGGCTAACATTTTGCAAAGCGTGACTTAAATTGTTGAATGAAAATGATTTAAAACAGGGGTGCCTATACTGAGCTTACGCCCGCGTGAAATGAAATACCAGTGCAAAAACTAAGCAAGAACAACTACTATAAATTTCTGTGTGTGTGTGTGCCGCCTTAAATAGCGAAAAGCGCTCGTGCCTTTGCAAGCGACGCTAGTTGATGCGTTCGAGTTTGCGAGAGACCTCGGAGAGAGAAAAGTGAGACACACAGAGCCCGCATATGAATTTGATTTTGCCTATGGTGTGCGCGCCTATACGCGCAAGCTATTCTTTTGCGCTACACAACAACAAATGCGTTGCTTGCGGAATATGCATGCGCGTCTTTGATTTAAAATCTTCACATATATTAATTATACAAGCTGCAAGGGAATATAATCTTCGGCAGAGCCGACGTTGGCTTTTCTCTACTCGATCTTAAGATGAAACAATCTCATTTTTTAATTTGAAAAGAAAACATAAAAGTATTTTGAAATAATAACTAGAATAAGAAATATTCTTTTCGTTTCAAGTTTTAAGAATATTCTATCATTCTATTCCGACTCCCAAATAAAACAATGTTATTCCACCAAACTTGTTAAAGTAAATCAATATTCGGCATTTATTGCCAAACCGAAAACATATTGCCATTTGGCAGCTGAAAATCTGAAACTCTTTCTGTTTTATACGCAGCTTGACGTCACTTGTACATTTTCTACATAATATCGCGTATCCATAAATAAAACAAATATATGCATATATGTGTATGTTTGTGTGTGTATATGCGTGTGGTATTATAATTCGCATATTGTTTTCTGCTGATTTCATGCATAATTGAAAACAATTCCCAGCCAACTTGGCGACACACTCCGAAAATTGATTTGACCTTATTGATGGAAGGCAGCGAGAGAATTTACTTTGTTGTTGTGGTTCAATTTCAACAATTAAGTGGAAAAAAATATGTAAAAATGTGAAAAAATACGCGGCGATTGACCAGGTTAGGGAGGGGTTAGGTGAGCTTGGGTGACACAAGAGCTGTCATATGCAGGGTCAAACCCTTTTCAAAATGTTCGATAAGTTCGCTTTGTGCGTCCGCAGGCAATCTATATAACTTTTTTCCCCTACTGTTGACACTTTCTGGGTTCTATGATGATGACTTGTTTTGTTTTCCGATATATATAATATTCACAACTCAATGTGACAGGGAGGGGGGGTTGAGTAAAGTTTAAGCACCCTAACGAAAGCCCTTTGGTTTGAGGCTTTTTTGTTGATTAAAATCCGTCTTTGCTCCGCTTGTTAGTCATTTTGTATGCAAATGATTTGTCGCACATGTTGTGTGTGTGTGTATGTGTGTGCGTGTCTGTTGCTGATTGTTTTGAAGTTTTTAGCCCTAATCAATTTGAGCTTTCTGTTTTGGCTGCTGTTGTTGTTGTGTTTTTTTTTCATAATGAGAAAACTTTTCTTAGAGGCTTAAGTCTTAAGCATAATTCGCTTTAATCATTTGTTTACTGTTTGCTTCCTTATTTTTTACAGGACAATCCCTGGATGGCAAGTGTGATGAGAAGCAGTTTCAGTGTCAGAATGGAGACTGTATACCCATACGATTTGTGTGCGATGGCGATGCCGACTGCAAAGATCACAGCGATGAAAAGGTGGCCGAATGCAAATTTCCAGGTAGGTAGCATACTTTCAGGCGGCCTGAGCCCACTGCCGCCATACACTGGCGTCTGCGCAATTGATTACAGCTTCGCGGTTGAATTTAGTAATGCAAAATGCGGACTGCAACCGAAATCGAACACTGAAACTAGTTTCCAGCATTTACGCATTGTAATTGTCGCGGCCTGCTGACCAAAATCTGTGCCAGGGCAGTCTAAAAGCTCCAATTGCAACGCATTTAGCTGACTGCGGCATGCAACTTTGTTGCATCAGCAATTTTGAGTTGTCTTTTGTTTTTGTAAATTTTTATCACTTGCGACGCACGAGACTTTTGCGTCGCTGTTTAAGCTTAAAAGGAAACTGTGTGAGGTCGTCTGCTTTATTTTATCACCACGATGAAGGCGAAAAAAGAAAAAACACAAAACGCAGTAAATGAAATAAGAGCTCAGTTTGGGAAGCGGGGGGTTCATTATGAAATTTTCGTCAAGGAAAAATTCCACTAAAGTGAAATTGATGATAACAAAATTGTTGAACGAGCAAGTTTAAGACTGATAAAAAACGTGGAAAGTTGTATTAATAACAATAATAGAAGCTTTAAATTAAAAATGCGGATTAACGCAAAGTCTACGCTCTGAGCAATTAGCACCTGGGATTGCAATTTGGGTGGAAAATTTACTTAGATGAAAAGAAAACAAAATTTTGATGTGAAACTTCTCAAATATCGCTGAGGAAGATTCTAGTAGGAGTAAAATTTGATTTCATCGTCACGTGACGCTGACGTCTTAGATATTTTGTGTTGTTGTTTTGA
The DNA here is from genome assembly GCA_018904275.1 of Lordiphosa clarofinis. NCBI lineage: Eukaryota > Metazoa > Arthropoda > Insecta > Diptera > Drosophilidae > Lordiphosa > Lordiphosa clarofinis. Next base: position 478,777 of record JAEIGQ010000087.1, read on the forward strand.
GGAGCCTCTCGGCACACACACACACACAATCATCCAAATACAGAAGAGGGTTGGCAGTGGGTGGGCGAGGGGTTAGAGGAAGAGGGAGAAGAAGTTGGGAAAGAGTTGGGTTAAAGGGGCGCGGGTTAAAGGTGTGGGAAAAGGATGGAAAGAGGGGAACCGTCACTAAACAGTGACTAACTAGTGACTAAAGAATGACCTGAACGTGATTTGACAGTGACTTGAAAGTGATTTAACAGTGATTTGACAGTGACTTGAGAGTGACTTAACAGTGACTTTTCAGTATCCTGACAGTGACTTAGCAGTGACTACACAGTGACAGAACAGGGACCAAACAGTGACTTGACAGTGACTTAGCAGTGACTGGACAATGACTTGACGGTGACAAAACAGTGACTTGTCAATACCTTAACAGTGACTAAACACTGACTAGACAGGGACATGGCAGTGACTCGAAAATAACTTGAAAGTAACTCAACGGTGACATTGGTATGTATTTATACTCTCGGTTTGTTTTGCTATTTTAAATAGACAATATTCTATTTATAAGCAGCACCGTTAAAAGAGACGGCCGCAACAGTGATGAAGCACTGCAGTTCAGTAAGTGTTGGGCCGCACTTTAAAAAAATTCTGATAGCCTTTTGCTTTCATTTTGAAGTGAACAGCTCAGAATACTTGAAATTTTGCAGTAATATTCGATTTCGTTTATAAATAAATTTTGTAAATGTTACTTAAATTTTGTTTTGGTTACATTAAAAACCATTTTTCAATAGTCATGGTAACTTTATGTCAAATGTTCTGACTTCAAACCAAATCTACTTAAAAACTAAAAATGTAGGCAAGGGCAACAGTACGTATGAGTGATAAACTTACTACAGAACGCATCTTTCTGTCTGTCTTTATTGGCTAATCATCCTAAGGCTACAAGTACATTATACTTATAAATGTGAGCCACTCCCCCCCATCTTATTTATTTTTAGTAGAGCTTGATACATAGGTAGGTATCAGCCTCTTATGGCTCATTAAATCTTTTCCATACATCAAAAGTCCCCTCAACTTATTGTTTAATTTTGTTATTTTTCTTTGATAGTCTAATCAATAAGCTTTTTAAATATGTGTAATATAAAAAAAAAAAAAAATATAACACAGGATGTTTTCCTAAATTTTTCCATACATGAAATATCCCGCTAGATATTGTAACTCAGAATACTGCCGCAACGCAAAATGTACCGAATTGCTAATTCATGATCATGAAAACCAAATATCCAAAGAGTTCAGTTGGTTCAACATCTCTCCAAAGATGAATATCGTTTTAAATACATTGTGAATTTGCATTAAAAAAACGACTTAACTCATTTTACACCGAGCTGCAGGAAGTTTTTTTAAGAGGTAAAAGAAATTTTTCTGGGGTAATTGGAAGACAGTATACATTCTACCACTGATAATTTCATCAGGTGAGACTGTTTGATTACTAAAAAGACACTTTCGCAGGCGTGCTCAAGTCTCATAATGCTACTTTTTCCACGGGTTATTAAATTACTGCCTATTGTTAACCATTCCTTAAAATTATTCATGTTTTTGTGATGCACAAAATTTATGTTAAAAGTAGGGATGTATGATTTTTGTAAATTATTTTTAAGTCAATCTTATTGTTCTGTCAAAAAATTGTGCATCCGTAAAATCAATTATACCCGTTACTCGTAGAGTAAAAAAGGGTATACTAAAGTCGTGCAAATGTATGTAACAGGCAGAAGGAATCATTTCCGACCATATAAAGTATATATATTCTGGATCAGCATCAACAGCCTAGTCGATATAGACATGTCCGTCTGTCCGTTCGTCCGTCTGTATGAACACCTAGATTTCAGAGATGGTAAGAGATAGAGGTTTGACATGTATGGGACAAATGCTTCTTTTATCTGCAGGCAGATCAAGTTTATTTTAAATTTTGGCCACGCCCCCGCAATTCGAGAAAAACGTTATATCTCCTACAGTTTTGAAGATAGACGATTCGTAGGTTTTTAAAAACCTTCTAAAACAGATAGTAAAAAGGTTAAAAAACTTTTTTAAGAATAAGAATATGAATTTGTCCGATACAACAGAAATGATAAAGATCGGAGTTAACTTTGAGTCAAAAATCGGAAATTTTTATGGGGCCGTTTTCGAGAAATCGCGGAAAAGCTAGTTTTTCGATTGGGAAAAAAAGTACCTTCAGAAAAAAGGGTATATCTTCAGTTTCGTCTTTTTCATTATGAAAAGGAAAATGCTCTCTTGGAAGGTAATTGAACGCCATATCATTCATTCATACACCACTTCTTAATCCGGTGCTTGACTTCGGCGTTATAAAGGCTTTTATCTGCAACTTTGCACTAAATTTATAAATTTAAAAAAAAAAGCTAGATTTAAAGTGCGATTTTCACCACGAAAAAAATTGTGTAAAATTTATTTTATCGCTGGTCACTAATAATAAACACCGATGAATGTTAACTAATAAAAAAAACGGGACGCTTAATGTAAATTAAAAAATTAATTTCATGTTTTCTCCCCCCCCCCCCATGTTTTTATCAGTTAATTGCACGTTATTTGACCTTTTAATAAGAATGTGCCTTCAATATTATTTACTAATAGACCTTCCCCTGCGTTTATCAGTATTTTTGCACTCACAACAAAGCTCAGAGCTCGCACTGGTAACTCACTCACTTACTTTTCCACTCCACTCGCTGAGCCAAAGCTTTCCAACTCAAATCTCCACTCAGATGCTGCAAAGAAACTTTTGTTGGCTGAATGTTTTTAAGGATTGTCGCTCTACCACCAAACAGTCAGTTGGCGGCGCACATTTCAACCCAATGGACGGCTACGAGAAACCAGTGAAATAGCGTTTTGTGTTTGAAAAAAGGAAAAAAAGAAGTACTAACTTACAAACATATATATATTTTTACACGTATATGTAAAAAAAACCAAGTCAAAGCAAACGAAAAAAGACGCGTGAAATGTAAGCCAGCAAGAAAGTGTGCCAAGTGTGTGCGAGTTTTGATGGACAATTGGAAGTCTGAAAACATAAATAAATGGCCTAAGAAAACAGAGTTAGTCGGAGAGTGGGAGGCTCTCAAAATTAGGCTATGGAAATTTGTGGACACTCGAACGCAGAGCCTTGGCCAGGCTTATCATTGAATGTCGATCTGTAACCAGAGACAAGAGTAATGCGAGACACTTCAGTACTCATTTATCATTTAGTTTCCCATTAAGTGAGTTTCCTCAATTTCCCGCAAAATTGCCAAATGTCTGTCTGCCGCAAGTTCATTTAGATATATTTCTGTTGCTGTTTGTTTTGTTGGCCAAAATGAACTTGAAAATTGTTCGGGTGCCCTGGCATTTTTGTCGGCGGAAATTATGCAATCAATTTGTGCAAGTTGGCTGACTCAAATATGTCACAAAGGCGTAGCAATTGAAGCCTCCCCTCGGACATTATGGAAATTGTCTTGATGATGAGATGCTGGTGTTGTTGTGCAGCATTTAGAGTGAAGAGACTGAGTGATAACCGCGTACATTAATCATAATAAGAACAAGTTACAGGCGGCTAATGAAAACTAATCGCTTGTCTTTTTCGACATATTTCAAGCAATTTTGTTAAGTCGCTCAATCACACGGAAATCAATTCAACATGACACACATTTGGAGCTTATTGTTCGTGACCAGTTTAATGCACACGCAGAGTCACAGTTTTGGCGCAATTATGGATAATGGTATGGATGCAAATTTTTTAACTCAGTGTTGTAAGAATAATTGTAATTAAAATCAAACGAAATAGTGTCACTTTGAAGTGGATAAGAGTTGGGTTAAATGGAAATTGACACCTGATCAATTTAATCCAAGAGCTTTTCCCATTGACATTGTGGGTATTAATTTTATATAAATTTGATGTGCAAAAGTAAAAACTTTAAGCAGATATACATCAATTTTACACTTCGTGTGTTGAGGATAAATTTTTACTCTGATATAGCTAATAGTTCTTGTGCCCTAGTGGAAGGTTATGAAAGTTGTATAGCAATAATGGCTAAATGATCAAAGAAAACTAAACTTAGATATAGCTATGGATGTCACTCTCTTTTGTATGTCTTGTTAATATTTCCACTTTGGCAAAGTGAGTGTACAAATCACAAGAAACCAGAAAAAAAGGCTGGGTAACTAGAAACAGCACATTTAAATGAAACATTAGTCCTTGAACAAAATACCGCCTTACTACTTAGTGCATTCTATTTTACTGTTTCTAGTTCCTCAGTTTGGTTTCTCAGTTCTTAGTTTAGTGCAGGAATTTTGCAAGCCAGGATGTTTTTTCTTAAGTAATTTTTAATAAAAAGCAATGCGCATTTCCATTCTGTCGAACGGGACCGACATACATAATATATATATATGTATTACATATAGAAAATAAACAGAAAGTCAAAATAAAACAAATTTTTGATTCGTATTTTACTGTATAATATAGCTCTTAGCAAGCACTTTAATTAGTGTTAAACTGTATGGCAAGTGAAATTCGGTTTCCAAAATAATGACAAAATTGGAAACTATTTGAACGTGACAAAAACAGAAGTGGTTTTTGGGAGCACCTATATAAAGACAAAGTTTAGCGAAAACTAACACAATAACTAAACCCAAATAGTTTTAATATCTTATGAATGAATAGATCTTTGAAATGTAGACATATAATTCAATTTCAAAATCTTGAGTACATTTTTTTTAAGAAAATAATTATGTCTGTCAATACGTGACTTGTCGAACGTGACTCATACCATCAGAAAGATTTTAAATAGCGAAAGTACATGTAATTCATAGTCACTCTTTTTCAAAAAATAAAGAAAATTTAATGTCGAAATGAGAAAAAATTGCGCTAGCATGGTCTTGAATATATCCAATTGGGCTATTTGAAAATTTAAGATTAGCTTACATTAGTTTAATATGATTTATATCTATTTGTATCCATATGTATCTATTTATATATCTGTAAGTATAGTATATGGGAGTCTAAGCCGCTGAACTGATCTTAATGACGATCACCAAAAAGTCATACGCTATAACTTAAGTCTGTAATGGTCCACAACCGCGAAATTTGCAAAACTATTATCAAATGGCTGAAGGGATTAGAAAAAAACTTGGCACACAGATGGCTCTTAGTTTGGAGTTGATCTTATGCTGTATAAATTTTATTTAAATGGTCCACAAAACAGCGAAATATGCAATATTGCTTATAAGACAATTTATCAAATCGCTTAATGTTTAGATGACAATGCAGGAGTTTGTTAATAGGAGGTGTAAAGGTGACCAAGAACCGCGAAATTTTTCAAATTTTCATTTGAGTATTTACGAAGGATTGAACAGTGTAAAATAAAGCAAAGCTTGGAAAGGGCAATAAGGACAGGTAAATAGAAGGTGTAGATCAGAACAAAAATTGCCAAAATTTTTATATGTGTTAATGATCAATTAATCAAAGTTTGCAAAATATTATAATGATATTAGATTAAAATGAAGACGGGTATATAGACGGATGTGCAGATCGAAAGTTAAAACGAAAGCGTAAGTTTAATCCTTGCGCTATTATTGAGAAATTTTTTAGTTTCTTTTTATATAGTAGTTTATAGTTCAAAAGAATTTCAATTTTTAGGAAAAAATTTTAAAAGTTGTAAATTCATTAATTGCAGCTTTGTTTTTTTTTTGTTACATGGAATTGAGATAATCTTATATATAGCATAAATATATATAAATATTTTTCGTTTAAGTAAAACTTTCAAATTACTTTAGTTTGCCCCAATTGTTAAACTATTTGTTTTTTTTTAAGAGCCTAAAATTTATTGTTGATTTATGTGTTACATTAATTTCTATGTACTTTATTCTTCCCTGAGAACGGATCTCATAGCTTTTAGGTATAAGTAGCCTCAAAATATTACATATTGTACTTAAAAAACAAATTATGTTACCCAAACTAAACAAATAAAGTCGGTTTTAACCGACTTCGATATACCCTTTACTCATGAAAAAACATGTTTCACAGTGTTCCTCCGTTCCTTAGGGTGACCATCCGAAAAGTATGCAACATTTCTTTAGGGTGGGAGGGGGGTCAGCGGGGGGCTTGGTTCACATCTTTGCTCATAACCTGAGAACCGATCATCCGATCTTTATCGTTTCTTTAGCAAATCTATTCATTTTACTAATTACTAACTATCTCTTGAAGGTACAAATCGTCTATCTTCAAAACTGTAGAAGATATAACGTTTTTTCCAAATTGCGGGGGCGGGAGGGGGCGTGGCCAAAATTTGAAACAAACTTGATCTGCTTGCAGATAAAAGAAGCATTTGTCCCATACATGTCAAACCTCTATCTCTTACCATCTCTGAGATCTAGGTGTTCATATAGACGGTCGGACGGACAGACATGTCTATATCGACTCGGCTGTTGATGCTGATCAAGAATATATATACCTTATATGGTCGGAAATGATTCCGTCTGCCTGTTACATACATTTGCTCGTCTTTAGTATATTCTTTTTACTCTTCGAGTAACGGGTATAAAAATTGTGGATTTTGTTAGATGAAGATTTAATAGGTGGCAATTATCAAGTAAGCTTTGCTTCTTCGTTCTGTGTTTAACAAATGGAAGGCGGCGTAGTAACGCAATCCAGCTACCTGCTAGAATATCTGTGGCAATAAGGAATAACAGCATATCTCAGTTTGTCAAAATTGAGATTTAATACCAATGAGTGGTCCGGCTTTATGGGGAGCGGCCAAAAATACTTCAGTTGAGGTAGGGACTTGAAACTTGGCTCAAAATTTTTTATATTTATCCTAAAATAATATGTAAAAATCAGCCAGATCGGACAACTATATCATATAGCTGCCATGGAACAATCGGTCTGATATTCAGTTTTTATATGAAAAACTTTTGTTTTTCTTTATTGCAACAAAACTTTGGAAATTTTCGTATATAACCTGAAACTTCAGTAAAAATCTGGATACTTAGGTTATAGCTGCCATAGCACAACTAAAAAATCAAAAAAAAAACACAACATAAAACAAAAAACATAAAGCTGGTTATGTAAGATTAACCCGGGCGGCGTCAGGGCCCTTCTCTTGATGTGGGGGCAACTACCCATGACCCCCTGACCCCACACTACCTCCGTGACCGCCCCCTGGCAACGCCGTTGTCCGTGTTTCAAAATTGAGAAAAAACATCTTACGTTAAATTGTACCGCGCGAGCGGTGGTGCAAAAACACTTTGCTTTTTAAAATCTTAAAGTTGAAACAATTGTCATAAAGATTGTAGGTAGGGCGACACACAAAACTTAACAAACATTTACACTCGAACCAAAAACAAACACAAAATATACTAATCTAAAACAACGATTTACACAACTCAACACGAAATTCTAAGTATTGTAAGCAATACCTTTTGAACAATATCCTTTTACACAACTTGACAATTGGCTTTTATGCTTTAATTTAATTTAACAAAATTATCATTGGAGCGAGCGGCGTGCACTGTACATGACAGATGGAAAAGGTCACACTTTCTGGTATTTTAAAGCACCGTATACCAAGCAAAAAGTATGCCACTGTGAAGCTGACCAATTAGCTGTAAATTGGCAGTTACGGTTTGAAAATTTTAACTCTTTTGATTTTGGCCTTGGCAGCGACCCTGTGAATGGCTTCCTCGGTTTCTTATCCATTTTGTGTCAAAATTTCCAATTTGAGTCATTGATTACAAAGATATTTGGTAAAACATAACAACATAAGTCTAAATTGCTTATGTTTATAGGCAACAGCATATCTCAGTTGTGTTATTCTTCCCTTTCAAAATCTGCATTTGACAGAATTCCTATTTATTTTTATTAAAAAAATGACACATCTGAGATGTGCTTTATTCCAAAATACACACTGTAACTTTGCTGTTATTCCACACTGATATTTTCGATTACCTGATGGCATATCTGGACTTAAGCTTTTATTCCATATTAAATGTTTTTATTTTATGGATCATAAGTCTTAATGTGCCTTTTTCCAAAACATTTTTTTAACTTTCAGGTACACATCTTTAATTTGTCTTTGTTCCAAAAGCAGTTTGCTGAAGTTTAATAATAACTCGCTTATGCTGTTTTTCAGGAAAAATTGTTTTTGAGACATGTTTCTTAGGTTTTACCATACTCTGATATATCGCGAAGTAAAAACGTAACTGCAACTTTCTGTTTCTGAGTTTTTCCTGTTAAAGTCTTACTACCGTACTCCGCAAAATACTAAGTTCCGATAACCCAATAATCCTTATGAAATCGGCGCAGACACTTGGAAAAGAAGTCGTGCGTGAATCCACCACCCTTGACTGGTACCAATTCGTCAAACCGTTGGTACAAAAAGCAATTCGATACGAAATGCGAACTGCTGATTTTTCGATTTTGGATCCTTGGCGTACAAAGCTCTTCCGGTAAAGTACGGGCACCGTCCTGCTGTTTCAAAAACCGCCAACAACCGTCTAAACGCCGGATGGTCCTTCCCTACGTAAAAATATGCTACGGGTCACTCATCCCGTCCTGCTCTTTTATCCTGTTTTCTGTTTTTACGTTTGCCTACCCGTCCAGTTTGGTGGCAGAGTGGTCTTGAGCAAGATTTTTAGAATTTTTATCAATAAAAACTGTCGCCCGCTACTTGTACCCGTAACTATTTTCGCTCTCAAGTCTCTCTCCTTTTTCTCTCTCACTCTCTCTCTCGCTCTCTCTCTCTCTAATTGTGGTGTTGTTGTATGGTGGAGGGGTGGGCGGGTGACTTTTTGCTCATAACTTGGAACCGCTCATTCGATCTTTATTCTGGCAAATCGATACATTTTGCTAATTACTAACTATCTCTGAGATTCGAAACGTCTTCTTCAAAACTTTATAACGTTTTTTCCGAATGCGGGGCGGGGGGCGTGGCAAAATGAAAATAAACGATCTGCTCAGCTATAAATATTTGTCCCATACTGTCAAACCTCTATCTCTTACCATCTGCGAGATCTGTTTGTTCATACGGACGGACGGACAGACGGACAGACAGACAGACGGACAGACGGACATGGCTATATCGACTCGGCTGTTGATGCTGATCAAGAATATATATACTTTATATAGTCGGAAATGATTCCTTCTCCCTGTTACATACTTTTGCACAAACTTAATATACTCTATGTACCTTCGGTACAGAGTATAATAACAACCAAAAATGCTATTTATAAATTCAAAATACATCCATAAACATAATGTTTAAAAAATTGTTTCAATATTTCCAAGTCGATTTTAGATTTGAAAAGGTTACAAATTTAGTAAAAGTTTAGATATTATGGAAAAACCGCACAACTAAAAAAATATAACTAAATTTTTCTGATACGAACAAGGAAAAACAACACAAGTGTAGATGTGTTACACAATTTTGAGCACACTGACATGGAAAAACAACACAACTATTGATGTGCTCGTCTATATCGTAAAATAAAATTTGGAAAAACAGCACTCAAGCATTTTTGGCCTGTAAGTCCAATTATAAAAATAAAATCTTGGTGTTTCAAAAAGACTTATATAATTAAAGCCATAACGCTTCTAATCTGTATAACAATTTTTTTTTCCGACCAACCACTTTTTTCACAGAATCATTTAAAGTTAACAATTGCTCTCCTGAAATGTAGGAAAAACACACTTGTGCTGTTTTTCCTTATTGCCACAGATATATTTAAATAAGTAAAAGTATGTTTGTACGTTCGTTTCTTACAGGCGTCTAAGCCGCTTAGCCGATCTTCACGAAATGTTGACAGTGTGATCATATCCAATGGCGTACGCAGGGGGTTTTGGGGTTTAAGAAATTGGATAAAATGACTGTTGAAAATGAATTTGAATAGATAATGCGAAATTTTAATAGTTGATTTCTTTTAAAATTTGGGCAAAAAAACTAAAGTTACAGTTATATTAATAATTATATTATTATATTAATAATATCGGAGTTCTTTGACATTTTATTTTCAACTACGTACTTGATTGAAATAAGGAAATATAAAAATGTGTTCATTCCATTGGAAAACAATCTTACTTTTTCTGGGGTTTTTTACATTTGTTAATTTTGCGTGGACAGTGCCCAAAGTTCACAATTCCCTTGCAAAATGGCAAACAATTTTCTTCGAATATTGCGTTCAAGTTGGATGTATGACCTTACGCCGCACAGTGGCCGGTTTCGCGAATTTAGCGTTGCAAAAATCAAAAATTGATGGTCCAGTTTTTTGACCGCTTTGATTTAATTTAATAAAGGGAACCCCAGATAGCCCGAAAGTGTTTAGTTTTTTGAATTTGGTCAATTATTTTGGATTTTACAGTGGTTCAAAATTGAACAATTTTTCAAACTGATAAATTTTTGTATTTTTTTTTTCAAATGTTACCTTTGGGAATGTATAAAAACCAAACAGAAGTTTTGATTGCAAAAAGGTTTTTTGCTTATTAAAGATGCATCAATTCTAAATAAAAATGAATTTTTATCTTTTGAGTTATTGTCGTTTTACTGAAGTACTACTTTTGTACCTCATTTTCCCACTTTGGTGGACTGCGAAAAGTACAGTCACGCTAGTTCACGCTTCTAGAGTGAAAAATTTTTTTAAATACATATTTCTAAATAAAATTTATTTATTTGGTCTTGCGCATAGCTGCGCCTTGCTAGCATGAGCGACTTGAACATATTAAAATGCATGAATAATCTACTTATTTAGGTGAAATCAAGCGGAGTGCCGGTTTTGCGTAGCAAAAATCGTAACTTTTGAATGGAAAGAGATATTTTAAAAATTCTAAAGGAAATGTGGTAGAGAATTTCAGTACCTTTTAAATAAGCTTAAGTTCATTATTGTAGGTCAACTGAGTGACCCAGGATTGGCTGCCAAACTGCAAATTGGATAAACTGAAAAGGTTGCAAGAAATAAGAAAATCATTTAAACATTTTTTTTAAAGCGATTTATTAAAATTATAATTGTTAAACTACTTAAAATTAACCAAATTTAATAAATAAATAAATTTTAGTAAAAAATAATTTTTTTCATGCAAAATAAATATTTTTAATAATTAAAAATTAGTTTCTTATTAAAATTTGTTAATTTTATATAGTTTAACAACATCATTTTTAATAAATCGTTAAAAAAATGAATATGTATATTTTTATCGCATGCGATTTGGTTGTTGGCATTATCCTTCTCTTAAGAGTCGTAGGTCTAACGAGAAACTTTTCTTGACCAATACTTTGCACTCTGCATGCAGGACAGAATTGGACCATGTGTAATTTTCCATAAGAAAGTCCACTTTGTGTGCTGATTGTTTTTCTAAAAACCACAACCGCTTTTCGGAAACCCAAACATGTCGGTAAGGTTTTCATCTTTTATTAAGACTCTATACACTGTGGACTCAATCAGTCTGTACTTTTATATTTAAAACATTTTCATATTTTAACAAAATAACCAAATGCCTTAGTCAGATTTGAAAGTAAGAAAAACATACAACAAAAATTTCCCAAGTGTTTGATGCATTTTGCCACTACTTCAACTTAAGAAAATATCCCAAAATCAACGCATTTTTTAAATTTTTTTTGGAAGCTTCGCCTTACTTCTCCCTTTCTCGCTTTTGAGTACCTTTATAGTATACTCTCGTCTCTTTGGTCAAGTGCTTTTCCTTTTTACAAACTATCAACGAGCATCTAAGCACTGACACTTTCGCTTACCAAATTCCTTGACAATCTCCTCTCATCTCAGCTTTCAAGTGAGTTACAAAAGTTTCGAGTTGTAAAACTTTTAACTATTGCCATAGCTGAACTTTTCGACACCTTTTAACTTAAATTAAACAAGCCAAAATCCCAATCATGATTTACAAAGCTAGGCACACATACTCACACCTCCAGCGGGCGCCGCATTGTATGCAACAGAATGTTGTGCCAAGCCGCCGCTTAATATTTGCATACAAATTGGCCAGACACAGGCGCAGCAGCATCAGCCAAAGGCCAAAGTTTTTTAATCAACTGAAAAGCCGTTTAAACTTAGTTAAAAAATACAAATTATGCTGAAGTGCAGATGGCGAAACAAAAACACGGAACTGCACAACTGCATAAATGCAATCAATGAACGTTTTTGCTGCCATCCGCAAGTCATAAGCAGGCGAGTGCAATTTCTGACATGACACGGCCCGAGTGTTTGTATAATTTGATTTTTAATTGCTGCCCGAAGTGGCATCAAATTTAATATGCGCCAAAATATATACTTCAATTTGTCCGCAGGGCGCAATTTACAAATGTGAAATACATAAAACAGAAAATTGAACAGACAGAGGGAGAGAGAGCGAGGAAGCTGGGGGCCAATGGCAAACATTGAACAAAGTGTGGCAAATTTTCTTCTTTTATTTCCTTCTGTTTGGGTCACACATGTGGCCATTTTTTATTGTTCAATGGCTGTGTATTTATATTTGTGTTTGTTTTTTTAACAAATATTTTGCTTCTTTTTTGTTGAAATAGAAGCGAATTGAACACAAGTTTTTGGCGGGGTGTTTTTCATGCTACATTTCATTTGGCAGAGCGCAGCAAAAAAAAAAAAACAAAAAAACGCAATGGGCACTTTTAGCCATAAAAAGTTTAGAAAAGTAATCATATAAAATGTTATTGATATGGCAAGTTGCCCCTGCCGCATGAGCCGAAGCATAAAAATTTATTAAAAGTGTTGTGGTATGTGGAATTTTAAGCACTCACAAAACATGCAAGCTAGGAGATTTGCATGGGAAAGAATAGATTTGAATTTTAGATAAACAACATACCCATAATTAGTCCTGCATACCGGTGCGGGACCAAAACCCTGAGAACGGTTTAGTTCATATATCGAAAAAATTTCGAATGCTGACTAAAACTTCAACCCCTCTAAATTATTCAAGATTAAAAAGAACAGGGTCAAACTCTTGGTTACCAAACTAATTTCTTGCGGAACGGCATTCCTAAGCAAAGAATTCAGTTCACAGCTAAGCCATTTTCCAGAACTACCAAAAACATACAAACAGCACAGATTGAGTTATGTTAATCAAAGACAATACATATATAGATACTGCATCTCATACAATATTTTTTTTTTGGGATCCAATGTCAGCTCCCAATAAAAATCGTTGTTTGCGTCTATCTAAAATTTTTGCTCTTAGCCGAAGAGCTAATTTAGAAAACGTATAGCTAAGTTTCAGTATACGCTTTCTCGTAAAGGCAGTGAAATGCAAAAATTTGCATCCAATGTCAGCTCCCAAACACTGGTTTTTAGCTTCACATGCGTCATCTATAATATAAATAAATCTTTGGTTTAATTTAATTTAAATTTAAGATATTATGTTCGACATCCTTGCACTTCTAGAGAGTTCTAGAGAGCTTATATTATTGTGCAAGTCACAAATGTTTCGAATGATTTCTCTTATAGGACTTACAATTCAGACACAAATTCTGTTCCCTGCCGGAAACTGACAAAATCGTTAAAAATCTAATTTATATACCCACACGGACGGCGACGGATTAGTTTGCTTCTTAAAATATTTTTAGGAATTTAGCGAAAAGAAACTGCACACTTTGTTTCATTTGTAATTTGTTAGTTATTAATCAAGAGCATAGATTATAAGCGTAACTGAAACCGTAACCTTTAACAGTCGAAACACTTTCAAATTTGTAACCAAAAGCGTAAAAATAAATTTTCCTAATACCGCAATCCTATAACCTTTATTAATGTAACTGGATGTCTGTACCGAACAGAAAAAAATATATAGGGTTAATTTCGCTTTTTCCTTTGGTATAAAAAATTATCGATAAACGTATATTTACTTGATATATGTACAATAGGGTGGACGCCGATAAAAAAGTTAACTGATACCATCTTAAACGATTACTTTTACGGTGTGCATAATAAATTTAAAAAATCAAAAAATTTTGGATCATGTTTTAACCTCTGCGAAAAGCCTTCAAAGTTTCCACAAATATTACGTAAACGACCCGTTCACCGAATCGAAATTTTGTCGACGAATTCTCCGCATCATTTTAAAAAATGTCAAATTTGAATTTAATCGATCAACAAATAAAAATGGAGCAGGAATGGAATGTATTTTTGGTCGGTAAATTATGACCTTATTTTGTAAAGGTCTTATATGGGACTAAATGCGACTGTCATAAAGTGCGACTAGTGCGGCTCGCATGTTGGAGTCAGCATGGTCCACAAGCGGGTTTCAACAATGGCAGCTATATGATATACGCATTCCGATCCGCCTGATGTTAACATTTTTGAACGTTTTGGCTGGGCATGTCGGAATCTAATTTCGGATTTTTTTTATTGAAATTAAAAATAAAAATTTTTTTAGCTGTTTGGTTTATAAAAGAATGACCCATATACACTAATATATACCAATAACCGTAACCAAAACCCAAAGCAGAATAAGGTTAATAGTCGTAGCCTCCCATTAACCACAAAATTAATATATCGGCCAAAACAGTAACCGTAAAAGTAACCATAACCGTAACCATTATTTTCTTCAATTTTTATCTTTGATCAAAAGTTATTCCTCTTTTCTCGTATTAAAATATTAACATTCATAATACACAATATATTTTAGAATAAAACTCTTGTTGACAGCTTTTATTAGGCTCTACACTCCTGCTCTGGGGACTTTCTGACGGCCTCATTCAGTTTTTTTTTCATCCCATCCATGCTTTCGGCAGTTCTATAGTTCTTCCTAAAATTTATTTTAACAATAGCGCAATATCTATGGGTTGTAGCTCTGTACAATTTGGTGGGGTTTCCCCTTTATGCACCAAATTAATTCTTTTTCCGTTAATGATTATCTGTTTTTCTCGAGCGTAGTGCCCGCATGCAAGATAAAATGGTACTTAGCATTTTTTCAAGTACTTTTTCATGAAAATATGGTGTATAAATCAGCAAGGGCACTCTTTTAAAAGAAGAAAACTATCAGGGAGTAGAAACATCAGATGCAAGATCACTTGCTACAATGTTTTCATTTTTAAGGAAGTCTTCTTTTTGTGCTGAGCCATAGATAAATAATTTTTCACCCACCCAAATATAAGCAAGGTGAAATCCCAGATCCCAATTAGATCCCTCCCAGAACCCACCTAGATCCCACAAAGGACCGAGACTCAACTAAGATCCCATCAGATACCGCCCAGACTCCGCCCAGACTCCTCATACAACCCATCCAAATTCCACTTAGATCCCAGCCAGATGCCACTGATCACACTGAAATCACTCCTAAATACCACCTAGATCCCACCAAGATCCCACCCAGACCTTTCCCAGAACCCACCCCGATCACTTCCAGTTGCCCCCTTCACCATCTTTCCAAGCTCTTTACTTCCCCTAACTGCCCATCCTCTTGTGAGTGTGTGTTGGCCGGGACACTCCGCAAAACAACAGGACAAAATATGCATGACATCAGCGTCACGTGACGATGCAATAAAATTTTACTCCTACAAAAATCTTCCATGCCGAAATTAAAAATGTTACGTCTCTGGGCAGCGACGAGCTTATACTGTCGGTGAGTCAACTGCTCTGCTGCTAAGCGTAGTTGTTGTTTCCTCAAGTTCGGTTAAAGACAGTGAAACAAGGTCCAATTGTCAAAGATCCTTTAATTTATTTTTGTGTTGGGAACCTTGGAGCATCTTACTACCAGCTTGGCAACAATCAGATTGAAAAAGGTCAATTTTTCCATTTCAAACTGTACTTTTGCTGTTAATACAACCCAACGGGTTTCTAGGAGCTCTTACGGTCTAATATGCAAACAACATTTATTTAACTAAAAAAGGGGAAAAAGGGGAAAAAATGATTCCCAAATATATACAATTTCTAGCAACAAGTCAGCACAAATACAATTCCTCCAACGGCCATATATAAAAATTAAAACAAACAACGGTCCGAAAATTGAGCTTCTATTCATAAACAAACACATTTGCTGCTCCCTTGCCCCCCCGTCGAGTGGCATTGAAAAGCCATCGGCCATTGAGCGCCCACGCGTATGCAATGTTTTTTCCTTCTGTTTTGTGCTCCTTTGCCCAGCACGTGCTCAAGTGCGTGTTGGTAAATACATACACATACATACACTAGTACCCGCAGTGTCCTTTTGTTTGGCTTTGTTTTTGATACGGGGAAACCAGGGGCCAAAGTTCAAAGCCAAAACATACCATTCAAACAGCCACTCACTCCATTTCACTTGGTTTTTCATTACAGAGGCCACTTGCTCGTCGGACCATTTCCGCTGCTCGAACGGCAATTGCATTCCCAACAAATGGCGCTGCGATCAGGAGAACGATTGTGCCGATGGCTCTGATGAGGCGCCCGCTTTGTGCAGTAAGTACTCGAAAATCCATTCCATCATACACTGAGCGCAATTACAATAATACACTGTCAACTAAAATAGTGAATGCCTGCCCCAACAATGAGTTCAAGTGCCAAACTGTCGAGCAGTGCATTCCGCGCGATTGGCTGTGCGATGGCAGCAACGATTGCCGCGACAAGTCGGATGAGGCCCACTGCAGTAAGCAAACAACAACAACTACAACCCACTTTACCCGCACTAACTCATTCGCTCTTAATGGAGTGGCGTTGGCATAATTTCACAAACTAATGTCGCTTGCATAACCACTTACCTACCTACCGGAAAAAGGGAAAGTTCAACATCAAAGTGCCTTCTATACAAACAGCTCAGTTTCATGCGTCCTCGACAACAAGTGTACGCCGCCGCGTAGCCTTTTGCTTGGCGCCTGGCAACAACCCTAACTAAAATGTTCACCCACGCACTCCCACTGGCACGTACGAAGCTCAAAACAATAGCCCCGAGCCTTTTTATACTCTAGCTAAAGAGAGGACAAACAATTTCTTAAGATTAAATGGAGATGCTCATCAAAATATTTATGATTTTGTGGTAAAAATAGACTAGCTTCAGTTATGGTTAAGTTCTTCTAGCGGCGAACATTGTTTCCTGAAGGGAGGTGACAGTTTGTCATTTACTCTAGCAAATCGTTGAAATTAAAAATTTTGGAGAGTTGTGAACAACAAGAATTCTAGAAAACGTCACAAAGAAATTATCTCTTAAGCTGCCTTTACACTTATCAATTAGCTTTAAAGATAGCAAAGCAAATAACTCTAAATATTTTAATCTTTCAGCATTCTTGTTGTTCTTTGACTTGATGTTATTTGACAGGTTTATTTTGATAAGAGTTTCTCCTTAGAGAATTTTGACTAAATGCACTTTAAGGACAATCTGATATTAATAATGATTAGCCTTGGCTGAGATTTGGGAGATAGGTAGATACTACCTACACAGCAGGGCTTGTTCCAAGCTATTGGGCGCTTAAAGCTGAACAACACATCAGCTGGCCCGAAAATAGGCTTGCTTAAATCAGTGTTGTCCCTTCGAAGTAAACTTGTACTATTACTTGCGTTAAATCTACTTTGCTTTGAGCAATCGGGGTTAAATCGCTCATAAGTCGTCATTTAATCTATGATTCGGGCATATTAGTGCCCCTTACCTTGTAGTGAGACTAAGCTACGTTCTTGTCCTTCATTGTTTAGTTAAATTGAGGGGAAAATATGATGATTGTACGACATTTTAGCAATTTTTGCAATTTTAGTTTAAAGATGTGACTATTTTGACTTGCTACCTAGAAATGTTTTGTAAACCAAGTCATAAGCAACAGCTTCCTTTAATACATCAAAGCGACGAGATATAGAGCTACATTAGCTTAAAACTTCAAGGACCAGACTAAACCCAGGGAAGGTTTTTGTACTACCATTATAGCCTTTCAGAAATTGTTGGTCTCGACTCTAACAACTTATTGGTGTTGCACAGTGTAATCTGTATACATAAATCATAGTCGTCTCTTCCCCGAAACGCAGAATAGCAGGAAGCAATTGTCATTCGGTCCAAAAAAAATCGAGAAATTAGTAAAATTTTATAATGAGTTTCAATTGTCGTAAAGACGGATAAAAAGAGTGATTAAGAAACGGGTAAATAGTAAGTGTTGATCAAGGTGCACTTTCGGAAATTATAAAATTACATAATAGGTTTTAACTGTCATAGAAACAAATAAAGCCGAGACAGCTAGTTCATAGCTGTAAAGTTTAAAGACGCTTCCATTAAAGTCAAACAATTTATTCTCACTTGATTTAGTTTTTCAAACCATCGTGATCGGAGATGATTCTTTTTTTCGTTACAAAAATGTTAGAAAACTTTAAATGTTTTAAAACATTTATTTTTCAAAGTCGCACAGGGCCTACTTCAACTTACTTTTTCATCTCTATGGAGATAGTTTAGTCAGAAGAAACCTCCCTTGGTTTAAATACACTCCAGACATTACTAACCTAACCTCACTGTTAAACAACCGGTCACAAGCACCAGCTATTGCCATTTGGCGATGGTGGAAGGTGAATTTACTTTATTATATGCGCAGCAGATGAGCTTGGAAATGAAATTTAGTTTCATTTTAGTGCCTTGGGCGTAAAAAACATCCTGTCCTTATTCAAGTGCATAGCAGTGTCCTGAGTTTCTCAGCACACATCCAAGGACATGCACAGTTCGGTGTACTCGAGTTTGTTGGTTGACTTGTCTGCTTTTTTGGGGAGGAATAAATGGAAGCTGTTTGTTTTTTGGCTTATTTCCAGCTGAAAGTAAATGAATTTATTGTTGTCATACGCTGCGTATGCGTAATGCATTGAAATTGAGACATATTGTGCTGTTGCGATGGAGCTAAATCGATATCTTTTTCTCTTTTGTGCTGCTTCCCCTCAACCACCAGAGGCACGCACCTGTTCGCCGGAGGAATACGGCTGCAAGAGCGGACAGGGGGAATGCGTGCCACTGGCCTGGATGTGTGATCAGAGCAATGATTGTAGCGATGGCTCTGATGAACACAACTGCAGTAAGAAAACACGAAAGAAAAAAGCATTTTAGTTTTGGTTATGTTTTGAGTTCATTATCCATCAATTTGGCACTTCATTTTCTTCATTTGGCTTTCGTCCTTTGCAATTTGTTCGCCCACTCAACCTTCCACCTTTCCACAGACCAAACCTGTCGCTCGGATGAGTACACCTGCGGTAATGGACGCTGCATACAGAAACGTTGGGTCTGCGATCATGACAACGACTGTGGCGATGGCTCCGATGAGGTGGATTGTCCCGTGGTGCCCTGCGATGCCATTGCGGAGCACACATGCAGCAACGGCGCCTGCATAGCCAAGCGCTGGGTGTGCGATGGCGATCCGGACTGTGCGGATGCCTCCGATGAGCGGGTGAGTGAATTATACGGGAACATAAATTTAAGTTTGCTTCGCCAGCTCCCAACTGAATAGAGAGTTTTCGTTTTGTCGTATTTTTTTGCGGTTAAGACTTGGCATAAATTACGACCTAGTTGGGGCATAACTCAGGGCAGGGCAGGGCGGAGCAGTCAGCTTTGGCAGCTTTTGTTGTCGACGCGTGGCACGCATAAAATTGCATTTTTGCATGACTCGTTCGGGGTTGGTTGTTGGGGGTGGGGGGTGAGCATAATTTCGTGTGTAAGCAACTAAAAGTATGCAGTGAAAACTTTTCGCACAAACTTCTAACAAGCGAGCTCCAACTTTTGCTAACTTCCTCTCTCCTTCCCCCGGTGTCTAGTCCTGCACGAATGTGACCAAAACAATGACACCTTGCCTGCCCCATGAATACC
This sequence comes from Lordiphosa clarofinis, assembly GCA_018904275.1. Lineage (NCBI taxonomy): Eukaryota > Metazoa > Arthropoda > Insecta > Diptera > Drosophilidae > Lordiphosa > Lordiphosa clarofinis. Next base: position 498,527 of record JAEIGQ010000087.1, read on the forward strand.
AGTGCAAAGATCGCATCACCTGTCTGCATCACAGTTGGCTCTGTGACGGCGACCGTGACTGTCCGGATGGCGATGACGAGCACAGCGCCAACTGCAAGAATGTTACCTGCCGATCCGATCAGTTTCAATGCGGCGACCGCTCTTGCATAGCCGGACACTTGACTTGCAATGGGGATAAGGACTGCGCGGATGGCAGTGATGAGAGGGATTGTCGTTTGAAGGCCCCGTCCAAGAGTTGTAATGCCACCAGTCAGTTTGACTGTGGTGGAGGGCAGTGCATTGCCCTGAGTCAGGTGTGTGATAAGCGCAAGGACTGTCCCGATGGGGAGGATGAACCGGCCGGCAAGTGTGGCGTAAATGAATGTGCCTCCAAGAATGGCGGCTGCATGCATCATTGTGTAGACTTGGCTGTGGGTCATCGCTGTGAGTGTCATGTGGGCTATAAGCTGTCCACAGATAAACGCACCTGCATAGATATCAATGAATGTGAGAATCCGGGAGTTTGTTCACAGATCTGCGTCAACGAAATAGGCGGCTTCAAGTGCGAGTGCGAGGCGGGTTACATGCGAGATCCACGGAATCACACGCGTTGCAAGGCCAGCGAGGGACATGCCTCGCTGCTGCTGGCTCGCCGTCATGACATACGTAAAATTGCCCTGGATCACATGGAAATGACCTCCATAGTTAACAATACCAAGTCGGCCACCGCTTTGGACTTTGTCTTCCGCACGGGCATGATCTTCTGGAGTGATGTGACCACACAGAGTATTTACAAGGCACCCATTGACGAGGGGCAGGAGAAGACGGTGGTGCTGAAGCAGTCGTCGGTTACCTCAGATGGTCTGGCGGTGGACTGGATCTACAATCATGTGTACTACACGGATACACACAAGTGCACCATTGAGCTGACCAATTTCGATGGAAATATGGGCAAGGTTTTGATAGAAGATGCCTTGGATATACCACGCTCCATAGCCTTGGATCCCATTGAGGGTTGGATGTACTGGTCGGACTGGGGCGCCTCACCGCGTATTGAGCGTGCTGGCATGGATGGCTCGCATCGCACCACCATAATCAACTATGATGTCAAGTGGCCCAATGGCATTACTTTGGATCTGGTGCTCAAGCGCATCTACTGGGTGGATGGCAAGCTGAATATTATCTCGAGTGCCAACTATGATGGCTCACAGCGTCGTCAGATTCTGTACTCCACGGAGTATCTGAGGCATCCGTTCTCGATCACCACCTTTGAGGATTATATCTACTGGACCGACTGGGATAAGCAGACCGTGTTCAAGGCCAACAAATTCACGGGTGAGGGTGTGGAACCCATTACCGCAGTCCACATGGTAAGACCCTGAGTGCGGTGTAAAGTGGAAGGATCTGTTACTAACTTTGCTCTTTTAGCTCCAGCATCCTATGGTCATACATGTCTATCATCCCTATCGTCAACCCGATGGCATCAATCATTGTCAATCCGTGAATGGTCATTGTTCTCATCTCTGCCTGCCCGCTCCTCGTATTAATGAGCGTAGTCCACGCATCTCCTGCGCCTGTCCCACCGGGCTTAAGTTGATGGCCGATGGCCTCATGTGTGTGGAAGATCGTAAGTATAGCGGTGACTTAACTGCATGCTACTCCTTCCTTCTTACTAACCCCATGCATGCTTTAGCCCTTTACACGGTGGTGACTAAACCTCCGCGTGCCCGCAAAACCAGACCAAACACAAAATCCCCGCGACCTCGGCCAAACTATCATCATGATAGACTGGCCGGAGTTCGTTTGGAAATGAATGATGAGCACAGACTTAGCACAAAAATGCCACTGACGCATGGAGCTGATGGTAGGCCTTCAATGTGATCTTTATGTGTGTCATAATTCCATCTGAGAGCTAGAAATCGTGTCTACCATGTGCTGTTCATGTGTGTACTTGTCAGTTTGTTCGCCTTAAAATCAGAAAAGCAGGAATGCAAAGTGGTTTTGAATTGAAACTCCGGTTTGATTTTATTTCTGAACCAACTTTAAACTAAACCCAAGAAGGCGTAATTTTGAGATTGCAGGAGGCATGAAAGATAAAGAGAAGCGAAAAACAAACAAAGTTGTTGTACATATTTTGGTTTGTGCTATGCGTAAGTGCCTATACGCGCAGTCGCTATGCGCAAATCAACAACGAATACGACGTGGGCAGCTCTGCTATAGACTAACTGTTTTATTATCTGATCGACAGTGTGTCAAAATTATAATTAAAATTAAAATTGTATATAAATATACAAAATTGTTTTTGAATGTCAGCCGTTCAAATTTGTTTTTTTTTTTTAATTCTGTTAAATATTTAATTTAATTTCGACTACCGACTAGATTGCACAAAAAATAAAAAGAAAGGTTCCATTCGTAAGCGTTTACCCAAAAAATGGAAAAATCTTCAATTTTGTAGTTTTTTTTAGACTAGGCAGCTTTGTGTTGAGAATGTCCATAAGAAGAAAGGAAGAGCAATTCATTTACAACATGGATTATTTTTTTTAATTTATATAATATCCCATATAGTATTTCAATTTGTATACTCTCTACCAAAGGTACATAGAGTATAATAAGTTTGTGCAAAAGTATGTAACAGGGAGAAGGAATCATTTCCGACTATATATATTCATGATCAGCATCAACAGCCGAGTCAAAATAGCCATGTCCGTCTGTCTGTCCGTCTGTCTGTGTATGAACAACAGATCTCAGAGATGGTAAGAGATGGAGGTTTGGCATGTATGGGACAAATGCTTCTTATTTTTGCAGGCAGATCAAGTTTTTTTTCAATTTTTGCCACGCCCCCTCCCGCCCCCGCAATTTGGAAAAAACGTTATATCTCCTACAGTTTTGAAGATAGACGACTTGTACCTTCTGGAGTAGTTAGTAATTAGCAAAATAAATTGATTTGAAATGATAAAGATCGGATGAGCGGTTCTCAAGTTATGAGCAAATAAGTAAACAACCCTCCCAACACCCACTCCCACCCTTAAAGACAGAGAGAGAAGAGAGAGTTAGAGAGAGAAAAAGAGAGAGAGAACTAGAGATGAGCGCAGCATCAGCATTGCTTTCAGCTTCTACTCCAGGTACAGAGTATGTTATAGTCGGGCTTGACCGACTTTCTCACTTGTTCTTTTTGCTTTGGTTTTTATTTTAAATTTCTTATAGTTTGTACTCCCATTTGATATCAAGCTTCTCCCAATCTCTAGGTGTGTGTGCTTAAAACTTTTTGCACAAGATAAAGGGACCTAAAATTTAACGCCAAATTTGAACGGCAAAATTTGAGAAGCTTTTTCAAGGCTAGCTACTTCACTGCTGGCGACAAGCCGCTTGTGAAAATTTTATTTAGTAAAGAAAGAAAATTATTTTTGTAGATGGTCCAAGGCGGAATTGAACCCACGCATAACACACAGTAGGCCGACACACTAACCGCTGCGCCTCATCCGGTCACAGAGCACCTTGCTTTTACAAAATCAGCAAATATCAAAAATATGCTTCTGTTTTCAAAGCTCTGAAATCTTATACGAATCAGTTAAAAAAAAACATTCAGGCCTGTTCCCGTTTGGTAAGAGCTGTGATTTTTAAGAGACGAGTAACAAATTCCGGCGAATTTTTTTGTCATCAAGAGGGTCTAATAAAAGTAAATGGAATTTAAAGTTTAACCCTGAAGAACACAGACGGACTTTAAGAGCTAGTACATTTATCAACTTTGATTTCGATTTCGGAGCAGGCCTAATTAATTGTTTTTAAAATTTTGATTTTTGGTTTTTGTTTTCATAATTGTATTTTAATAGCAGGTAAACCATATGGAACCCTTCGAGTTGTGGGCTGTCAAAGTCAGAAGCAGTTTTTGTCAGTAGAATCACAGTTTTTTTTATTTTTTCAAAATAAATAAACCAAAAATTTGAAAAAATTTCGAATTTGATTTGGATTATCTTTTGAATTTTTGTTTTCATCTTTTATAATTACACAATTCGACAAACTAAGACTTTAAAAAAAAACGGCATAAGATCCTTAAATGTTGATAAAGGAGACCTCTGGGAACATCGCCTCATACCCTGATTTTTAAATGAAGGTTTGCGTTTTAAGGTTTTTTTTTACTTGCAACACACAACGACAAAAATTTTTGCTTGGTTTTTGATGATTTAAGAGAAAATTCTTAAAAATTCAGTAAGTACGGACGGGGTTTTTGGGAACGAACTATCAAAAGTTCACATCACTTGTACAATTGTTTAAGGAGGTAAACCTGAATTCATGAATATCTTTAAAAGCGCAATGTAGATTTTTATTCAAATCAAATGAATAACCCTTAGAAACTGTGAATTGGAGTACGGAAATTGAGTCTTAGTGAGATACAAAATTAATTGTTTTCAACGTTAGCGTTCCTAATCTCAGCCATTATGGAACTTTTTGGTCACACTGTAAAGTCACTGTTAAGTAACTGTTTAGTCCCTGTTATGTCACTGTTAGGTCACTGTTAAGTCACTTTTCACTGGAGCACTCCACAAAAAAACAACACAAAATATGCACGTGTCGCTAAATTCACTCTTATTAAATCTTTCGTATCGAAATAAATGATGTCTCACATCAAAAATACTTGTGCAAACTTTCAAAAATTTTGCAACCTCCGAATTTTGTTGCATGGGACATAAATAAAAGTTTGATTTTAAAAAAAGTACAAAACAGCAGAATTATCAGGCCTGTTCTCAATTCCACAACGGTTTTCGTGAAAACGTTTGTACTTTGAACTCTATGTTAAGAAGAATGGAAAGGGACACTTATGTCTAGGGTTACTAGATCCGCTTTCAGTAAAAGTGGAATTGCACAAGCAAGATTCAATTCGTAGAAAAACTAAGCCTTGATCTAGTAACCACATTCCATTCCATTCAAAGTAAGAGTAAAATGGCCAATGCAAACGTTTATACGAAAACCGAAGTGAAAATAGGAACAGACCTGTATAGCAAATGTTGTTACAAAATTACAAATGCAAGTTTACATTTTAAGAATACTTTGATATTTTAACTTTGAAATAGAAAGAACACGACCGAAGCTTACACCAACGTATGCCTCGTAGACAATGTCAGAAATTTTGGAATACAAAGGCACCACGGTATAAAGGCTTAGTAGAATCAAATTAATTAAATTATTAATACAAACCGCAGCAGAAAAAGGTGTTGCTGTGAAAATGGAAATCCCCTTAATCTGCTGCCTCAGCATTTCACCATCGAATTTTCTTTCATCAGCTTTCAGAATTCCATAGCCAAAATCAAAATGCAAGAATCAATCGCACAGAGGGCAGTAGTTTCAGTTTGGGTTATATAAAGGTTGCCCAGTCTCAGTTACAAAAGTTTCCGACCAAAGCGATTAACCGTGGCTCGTTCCCTTCCACTTTGCATATCCCCCCCTCCTTTTTTTGCTTTTTGATTCTTTTTTAACAACTCATGCCACATTAACGTCGCTGCACTTATTTTCCGTAAGTTTTAGGACTCTGCTCAGCGAATTAATCATAAACTTTATACTGTGCCAATGCACTCAGTCAGCTGGCTCTCCTGGCAGCAACCCTTTTCCTGCATCTTCATTGCCACAACATTTGCTTTGTCATGGTCCACATTAATCATCATCAAAGCCAACCACATGCTTGACAGTTTCATAAACGCCATCCGAGAGCTCGTCCACTGCCACTTGTGCATTTTGGCGGTAACCGCAAGTAGGCAGCAAATGGGCCACTGTTGCAATTGATACTCCCGCCCACCTCCCGCCCACAGCCACCATCTTACCGCAAAGTATGAGGTTAATATCGGCTGCCTGACAGCCAAGGGACTGCGTTTTGCGTTTAAAGTGAAATCCGAGAGATATTGCTGATAACTTTTACCGTTTGACTTGATTTAAGCGCAGCAGCCAAAGCAACCCCATTAAATGCGTGGCATTAACGATGTCATTACGCATCGGACTCCCCCTCCAAGTGCCACCCATTTCGCTTACCATTTCCATTCCGAATCTCATCCCTTCGCCGCATAAAAGTTTAGCCATCAAAGGCGCGAGCGCGTTTAAGTGTTTATTTGCGCCTAAATGCGCACTTTGAACGATTTGATTGAAAATTCTTTGAGTCGGAGAGTCCTCCAAATGACTGTGTGAATGGCAAGGGATTCGGCTGATGCTCCCCATTCGATGTCGTATATTGCACAGTTTTTTTCGCTTTCATTTTGCGCTTTTATCGCTGTGATTTTTGTTCTCTTTTATACATAGATATTATGTGGAAGGGGGTTGAGGCAGGGGTTCTTCTAAAGCATATTTTGGTGAGGCTTTAGAGCAGTGACAAATGTTTTATTTGAAGATTAGAAGGCAGTTAAAGTTAGAGCTTGGAAAGGCTGCAGAATCGAGCCTTTTATGTCTATGTACACTTTTGAACAATTTGCAAAATAAGAAATAATAAAGGAGCAAAATAAATTGCGCGAGCTCCATTGAAGTAGATGAACTGAAAAAAAACAAAGACAAAAACAAAAGGGAAAAGGAAAAGAAAAAACAATAAAATAAAAAATTAAAATAAATAATCGAATGAAACAAACGCGAAATAATATAAGAACAAAATTATTAACCAGCGAGTAAGAAGTCAATCAATCAGAAAATGATCTAAATAAACGCTGTTGTGAGTGAGTTAAATAAAAAAAGATAGAAGAAGGCAGGTTTTAAATCAATACCGGTCTCGAGCCAGTTCAAAAGAGGTTCCAGGGAAATTATTTGAGCGTAATTGTTTGTATGAAGTTGGTTTTTATCCCGTTTTCGAACCAGCCGTCTGAACCAGTGTAAAAATAGTTCAGAGCAAAAGCTCAGGAATTAGTTAAGTTATTTTGTTTTTCTGCTTTTTATTCTGAAGCCCCATACGGAGTACGACGAAAAATTCGTTTTTTTACTGTATTTCATATAATTAGAAACACCTTGGCTTTGCTTTGATGTTCATGTGCTGTTAGAAAGTGTTTCTATTTATGTGAAATACTGTAAAAAAACGATTTTTTCGTCGTACTCCGTATGGGGCTTGAATTAAGAATTATCGACTTTCTGAATCAGTTCAATAAAACTGAACAAAGACAATTTCCGTAAAATTTTCCCTATTTTCATTTGAATAGTTACGAAAGCGCAGGCATTGGTAAATTAGGGGCGTAGATTGTACAGTTCGTACATATTGCGAAATTTATAAATTACGGGACAAAAAGTCGCGAAATTTCAAAAATTTTTATTTCAACTTACATTACTAAAAACACTAAGATTATTATGCAGATTTGATAGGGGTGAAAGAAATGGCTTTAAAAACGCGAAATTTCAAACATTCGTATTTGTGTTTAGATTAGTATAAAAACGGGTAACCGGCAGGGGAAAAAAATGAGTAGATCCATTGGTAAAGAAAATCGAAGCGAAATTTAAAAAAAAATTTTAAGGGCCTGATAAAATTATGAAGATTGTGATAGATGACAATTGAAGACGCGTTAATAAAGAGGTGTAGAGAACAGCTTTATTCGATTGCAAATCGCTCATACATTAATCAACGCCCGAATAAACTGGCTTTGCCATCAATGTTCAATGTCGCAACATGTTCGCCGTTGAGTTTGATTCAATTCTATTGTTGGGACTCTGAGTATAATCATGTTCGTCTTGGGTCAACGACGATTGATCAAAGTCAGTAAAAATCACCTCGTATGAATAAACCCTTGTAAAGACGCATAGGCAGAGCTGAAAGATATGAAAAGAGAGAGAGAGAGAACATTGCGTTGGCCAGCCGATGCTAAAATTTGTTCGATCGAACACACAATTTGATTGCGGTATGACTGTGACTTAATTCAATGCAGAGCTTTGTTCGATGAATAAATATGAATACGACAGCGGTCAAGCTGAGTATTTTCATCCAAGAGTTTTTGCAATTGATTTAATGTGAGTAAGAATTTCGTATGAGGCAATCAAGAAAAAAGTGATTTTTGCAGTTCTCTGGTGTAGACCAAAAACCACGAAATTTGCAAATTTTCCAAATGACCAAATATTATTATGAAGACTTAATGGACGGCAGTAGTAAACGGGTAACTATTGGAAGTTTATATATTTAGACTGAGCTGTCAAAAAAATCGTTGAATTTCGGAAATTGTCATTTGAGCTTAGATTTTTCGCGAAATTTGCAAGGTTTTAGGAGTTTTGGGAGTCATTAATATTTGATAGATGGCAATTGTACACTCGTAAATGGCTAGATTGAGCAGTTCAAAAGGTCTCGAAATTTTTATTTTTTAACATATTTTTACGAGTAAGACTATAAAGTAGACGGGTAAATAGGCGGGTCATGATCAAGCGTTCTATAAATTCCGGATATACACAACATTTTACGATTAGTTCAAATTATCAATAAGATTTAGTAGTTGGCAAATAAAGAAGGGTAAATAGGAGGTGTCGGTCCAACGGCTTAAAGAAATTTTAACATTTGCAATATTCTTATATGAGCTTAGAGTGAAATGGGTATAAAAGGTTTTTATCAAACGGACCAAAAAATCGCAAAGTCTTAAAAAAAGTTTTTATGAAATTAGATTATATCATAAAGATTGAATTAATAGCATTTGACAAGTAATCGTCAGTTCTTCGTTTTGTGTTAAAAATTTTAAAGAGGGAGTAATTCGCCAAAATTGTGTTCAATAGATTATATTCAGAACTGAAATTATTAAAGATATAAGGATTCATTCTTAAACTCTTCAAATTTTATTTCCGAAAACGTAAAAAGCTCGATTACTCATTTCCATTTTGCTTCAATCATAATCAAAATCAAATAGACAAGTCTTGGACTCAGAAAACGATCGATCATTTTGTCGGAACTTAACTGGAGTTTGAATATTAAACTGGGTCTCCGCCAAAGAACTCAACTTAAGCCAAACTTAAATTATCTGTACATAAATTAATCGATAAGTCTGTACTCTCTGTTGCTTTTTGTTGTGGTTCAATTGTCTTGGTTTTTGTGTTATAACTTACATTCGATCCTATATTGAAGACTGACATTTCTTCTTGCTTTGTGTTTTCCCCCAACAGTTGCCGAGCGTCGTCCAGTGAAAAACCAGACGCAGATTGAACAACCCGCAACCGGAGCCAGTCCGCAGCCGGACTCTGGAGTTATAGCGCTGGTGGTAATAGCCAGTCTCAGTTTTTGCGCAGTTGTGCTATCGGTGGTAAGTGTTGTGGCAAAACGAACGCCCCTCCGATACTACCGAGTTCTATTCCCGCACAGCTCCTGCTCATCGGCTATCGCTACTGCAGCAAGCGACGCATCAATTCGATGAACTTTGAGAATCCCATTTATCGCAAGACCACGACCACTGAGGATCACTTCAGTCTGCGCAAGAATCTGCCAGCACGTATCTATGATCACACCAGCGTCATGGATGAGGAGGTAGGACAGCTGCACTTTTAACTCGAAACATGTACTCACACACACTTTTTCCTGCAGTACTCACCCGTCATAGGCATATCGTCGTATTAAAGTTTCGGGAGAATCTAAAGCCCGCAGTAGACACGCCTGAAGACTGAGCAACTCTATATGTGTAAATTATTTTAACATTTTAAGCACGGCAAGGACAGCGGGTCACTTGAGAACGCATCCTCGAAGGATGCTGTACAAAACAAACAACCTACATATGTCGCAGAGTTCTATCATTAACTAAACAGAAACTAACACCTAAACGCTAATTATAAATTTACATAGTTCCAAACTGTATATAGCTGTAAGTGTGCCAAACAATTAATATTACCATAAAAATTACCTACATATATATAAATAATTATAAACTATTAGCAAAAGTTGACACAGAATCGTTTATCATTGTATTAAATACTTTTTGTTGTTTGTTAAGTGTAAATATGTTCCGACTTAATGATAATTGAAATAAATTCAGAAATACTTATGTGTAGTACGTGGAAATGGGAGTGCGTTTTTAATTATCAGGAGAAAGTGTGGCCAGCTGAAGAATAGGCCAATGGTAGTAGCTCCTTGAATTCCTTCATCAATATTTTCAGATATGCCGTCAGTTCGTTTATATCAGACTGGGTGGTGGTAACCTGGCAATCCAGCAGAAACGAATCAGAATGATCATCAGCTGGATCGGAAATCAACTCGTATTTGCCAGCTCCATATTTATGGGTGATCATGCCATTTGCATACTTAACAAACATCGTCTTGGGAAACTCCGCAATGGCCTAAAAGGTGGAAAATTAATCAGAAATAGCAACTTGCTCTTTTTCTAGCTTACCATTATAAGTGTTTTTTTAAACTTTAACTAAATTTGTGTGAGGAAAACACCAAATTTTAAATAGCAGCTGCTGATATGAATAAGTCCAAAATTAATACAATATTATTTCCAAGTGTACTCAACGACATACAATTTTTCAAACTGTTTGATATTAGGACTTCAAATTCTACGCCGACTTTTTTGCAAATTCGAGCATTTGATATCTTTATAATAAGGCAGCTCAAGAAATAACACTGTGTACCAGCGAAAATATGCGTTCAAAATGCCCTAGCAAACGCTGCAGAGCAGGTGGAGTATAGCATTTTCTCGTACTTGCTTTTATTTTTTACCCCTGAAATCTGTAGTAATAGTCCAAAAACGGATATTTGCAATTTAAATAATATAACTTGCGCATGGACCGTCTGATTGTTCAGAACCTTATCAATTCCGATAGCGACGGCAGCAATCATATACATTATAATTACACAAGTTTACAAAAAAAGGCCATTTTTTGCAACAGAGAACTTTGCAACCGTTCCTTATGTATTTTTGGCCGCTGAACTCAGATAAATTGTCTGTTTTCTTCCAGCACGAGATATTTTGTTAATAGTCCTTTGTTTCTTCTTATTTCAATTATTTTCAGTTTTTCGATTTCATTGCGATTTTAAAAGTTATTGTCCAAAAACCTTAAAAAATTTTGTGATATATTAACATTTTTTTAACAATATTAAGCCTTAAAATGTCAAAAATTTTCAAAAATCGATCTTAAATAATTTTTTATATCCATTCTTTGGTTTAAAAATAACTACCATGTTATTTTCAAGCTACAAGAAATTTTGGCGGTAAATGTTGTCCAAAAAAAGTCGAAAATTTGTATAGTTTTTGGGCTATAACATCTAAAAGCGCAATGATATTGGAAAACTGAAAATAATTGAAATAAGAAGAAACAAAAGACTACCAACTATTTTTTTCTAACATTTTTAATATTAGCAGAAAAATTTACAGAATTTCTTAAACTTGCCAAAAAAATCGATTTTTTGAAAAAAACCCACATTTTTAATGTTCAAATCCAAAAATTGGTAACTTATCAGCAAAATCAAAACTTCGTGTTTGGTTTTTCTTTAACGTCATTCAATGCAGCTTGCATTAAAACAAAGTTGGTTCGAATAGGACACTTAATGTGGCCCCACGACCAACAAATGTTAGGATACCTCTCTAATGCAAATATCTCGTGAACCTGACGTGCTGGAAGAAAACGGACAATTTATCTGAGTTCAGCGGCCAAAAATAACTAAGGAACGGTTGCAAAGTTCTCTGTTGCAAAAAATGGCATTTTTTTGTAAACTTGTGTAATTATTGTACAATGTACAACATTTCTCAAAACGCTTCTGTTGTAATTTGTGCCAGTTTTAGTAATAAAGCTTTTGAGTGGTATTTTTCCGTGAACGTCTGGTTAGTTTTGTGAACGATAATTCACGAACGAGATCGTTCAAGTAGGAGCCCGCTTGTACTGGGTTTTTTTTCTTAGTGTAGTGTCTTTGGTAATACACAAAGTGTGGAATATATAGGGAAGAATGGGGGGTTCTTAGCCGCTGAGGGGTGTGAGCACAAAAAAAATTTAAATTTTTTGTTTATGTCAAGTGTCTTCCATGTTATTAATTAACTTTTGACAAGCAACCTATAAGTTTGTGTACCAGAACTCGGTTTTTTTTTAAGTGTTCTTTTTTTTGTGAGATGTGAATATTAATTAAAATCAAAATGAAAAAGAAAAAATGAATGAATGAATGAAATGTCAAAAAATCACCTTTTTTACAATTGGGGTATTCACTTTGTTGAGCACTTGAGCACTTGAGCAGTTTTGCCTGACTAGTATTGTGAGCAGCCCTCTGTGCACGAAATTTGTGCACAACTACGTTTGAGATATGATTTATTTTTACGGTGCCGAGTAGTAGTCGGCATCGTGGCATCGTACGATTATAATCGAAAAACCGTAAAAAATAAAATTAAATTAAAAATAATAATAATCAAAATATTAGCAAGGTTTATTTTGGTGGCACAGTTTGGGAGCCAGCATCCAGCACTCGGCTGACGACTTATTAAATCGCGAAATAATACCAAAGAGGATAAAAATATTAATAATGTCAAACAAACTTTATGCCCAACCAAGTAAAAAAATCATGCCTAGATTAATGCATAAGCGCAATTCGCAGCTGAAGGATCTGCATGGTAACAAAACCGCTGACTGCTTAAGAAACTGCTTTTCAAGGGCACAAGTGACCACACATAACTACATTACCATGATTTTAAATATACCGAACCGCGATAAATACCATGGATGACCAATGTTAAAAAATATAGTGAAGATCATAAGGAATGTTTCAAACCACTTTTTAGGACTGACAAATCATCAAATCGCGAGAAAATACCGTTGCGGTTCAAAAATATAAATAATGTCAAACATACTTTACTTCCAACCAAGTAAAAAATCAAGCCAGTATTAATGCATAAAAGCAATTCACATCTAAGGGATCGCCGTGGTAATAAAACCGCTAAGTGCTTAAGAAATTGATTTTCGAGGCTAAAAATGAGCACACATGAGCACTACATTACCATGATTATGATAATACTGAACCACGATAAATACCATGGATGACCAATCCATGGATGAACACTCCGGCAATTAATATGAAAAAATTTTCGGAAATTTTGAAGAAAATTTCTTCTTCTAAGTTTTTTGTTAATGGTCATCCATGGTATGTATCGCGGTTAGTCACTAGAGGTTGGTCATAATCAGGGTGATGTAGTTATATAAGATCTATTGTGGCCTTGAAACTAGTCTCTTAAGAAATTAGCGGTTTTAATTCCACGGATAACCCTTAGCTGCGAACTGCGCGTATGCAATGATTCTTACGGCTGCAGGCAATAAGTCCCCAATGAAATAAGTCCCCAAACGATAAAATGAAATAAGGCCCCAAATTTGGGGAGTTATTTCATAATGAAATAATACCCCATTATTTCATAATGAAATAATACCCCATTTTGAAAAATGAAATAACACCCCAATTTTTCAACTCTATTTTTTTTGTTCATTTTATTGCTTTATTCAATTTATTCAATAAAATAAAAACTATTGGAAATACCTAATATAAAATTTTAAAATATTTTCTTATTTCGATTTTTAGTGAAACAAACTACCTATAACATTAAAGAATAATGAAAATTTTTTACACAAAAATCGCGCGATTTTTTACTTGGGAAATACTTGGGACATTCTTAGGACATTCTTGGGACATATTTCGGACATACTTGGGGCATACTTGGAACATACCTGGAACATACTTGGGACATACTTGGGACATACTTGGGACATACTTGGGACATACTTGGGACATACTTGGGACATACTTGGGATATACTTTGGACATATTTCGGACATACTTAGGACATACTCAGGACATACTTGGGACATATTTAGGACATACTTGGGACATACTTGGGACATACTTGGGATATTCTCGGGATATTCTTGTAAAAAATTTTCGCCTGCGGTGCTTACATTGACACAATTTTTTTGATATAATATAAAAAGTTTTCATATAAAAAAATTTCGTCTGCGTCGCTAAGATTTTTTTAAATAGACAATATAATTACCTCGTCAAAATACAGCACTTTCTGTTCTTTGACGTAGAACAAATTTCCAGTTCGCCGTAATGCAACAATTTTTTCACACTTCATAATTTTATCTCGCACTTGAACGTCTGCTTTACAAAATGCAAATCACTAAACTGATCAACAAACTCAAAAGCTTATCACTGAACTAATTGTAAAACGGTACTTTTGCACATCTGTACAAAAATGCATCAAATACTAAGTCAGAAAACGCAGGCAGATAAGAAAATTAACCGTTATTGGAATTTTTTTTCCATATATCAGCAAAAATAAGAGAAATGAAATAAGACCCCAAAAAATTCATATTAAAAATTAGGGTCTTATTTCCGCGAAATGAAATAAGACCGCAAACCTAATTTTTGGGGCCTTATTTCATTTCTTTTTTTGGGGACTTATTTCATTTTGAAATTTTATTTAGGAAATAAAGCCCCAAAAAATGAAATAACACCCCAAATTTGAGAAAAAATCGTTGTTTTTGTTTTCCATATAAATTTTTGGGGCCTTATTTCATTTTTTTTTTTGGGCCTTATTTCATTGGGTCCTTATTTCGCTGCGCCGATTCTTACATGGTTTTTTTCCTGTTTGTTTGACAATATTACTATTTTTGATCCTCAACGGTATTTTTCCGCGATGTGATGAGTTGTCAGTCACGAAAAGTGGTCTGAAACATTCCTTATGATCTTAACTGTATTTTTAACCATTGGTCATCCATGGTATTTACCGCGGTTCGGCATTGTCTTAATCATGGTAATGCTGTTATGTGTGGTCATTTTTGGCCATGGAAAGCAGTTTCTTAAGTAGTTCGCGTTATTATTACCTCGGAGAACCCTTAGCTGAGAATTGCGCTTATGCAATGATACCGCCATGATTTATCACTTTATTTGCACTGACTTTTTTTTTATTACTATTTTTTATCCTCTTTGGTATTATTTCGCGATTTAATAAGCCGTCAGTCTCGAAAGCTGCAGGTAAAGGGCGACTCCGAATCCTGAAAAGTAAACATGAGTACGGTGCCAAATTGACAGCTAGGTAATCGTACTCATTTGTAATCATACTCGGCGAGTAATTATCGATTACTTTTTTATTTACACGTGCAGGTCTCTATACGGTACAAGTGCCCGACTTTTCGTAGTCAGGGCCTGGGTCGAGCAAGCTGTGCACAATTTGTTCAGAGTAAATTGTTGTTGGAAATGTTTACACTTTTCCCCAAGTGCTCAAGTGCTCAACAAAGTGAACACCCTAAATATGATATAACAAACTCCAACTTTTGTTTGCTGGTTAAAAATTTTTTTAATAAAAATAGATGAGAGCTTTAAATTTGGGAAATTCACCAAAGATGAAGGGAGTCACCAATTCCCGCCTCTAATGGACAAGCGATAGAGGTCTAACTTAGAAAATGGAATTAATGGAAATCCACTTGATAGAATTTTGTAAGATTTTAAATATATTGAGATTCTGACCAATTTAAAGCCACCTTAAGGGATGGTAACATGCATCGAAAAACCGAGATAAATTATCGACTCCACATAAAGCAGAGTTAACAATAGATAAAACTGCGATTTCGGTCTTACCAACGAAGCCTTGGCTCGCGGCTTATAAGCATTTGTATAGGGTCATTTCCGACCCTATAAACTATATATATTCTTGATTAGGGCAACGAGCCTAGTCAATTGAGCTTTGTCCGTTCGTCTGTCTGTCCGTCTGTCTGTTTCTACTTAAACTAGTCTCTTAGTTTTAAAGCTATCGAGCTGAAACTTTGCACAGAGTCTTCTTTTTACTGCACACTTCTAATATATCGGAACCGACTGGATCGGATGACTGTATCTTATAGCTGCCATAGAAACTATTAGTCGAAAAGTGGGTTTTATTTAGTAAAATTGTTTGTTTTAATGGCGTTCTTCAACTCTGATGTATTAAGACATTTGCAATGGTGTAAAAACTTCGGCAAAGAGGAAGTTTGCTTGGCCTTCTCTTTATACTAGCAATTGCATTAGAACAACATTGACAAAATCGAAATCGGCTAGGATTTCGGTGTCCCTTAAGTCTCTCAGTTTAGACCACCAGCTCATCTACACCTTTATTACCACAGCTTAATAAAGCCAACAGGTTATCAAATATTTCTAACTACTGATTTGTGCATTAATAAATGAGTCGTTTGATTACACTAGTTTACAGCCAAAAAGACCCATTTCTACTGAAAAATTTTTTTAGTGTAGTTTGGATTGGTGATCTCAAAAATCAATTTCAAAAATTTTTTCATGGCTCCGTTTTTGAAATATAATTTTTTTTTATTTTTTGGTAGGGGCACTTACATTTTAAGCCATATCTCACTTTATAATTGTCAGATAGAGTCAAGCAAGATAAGAATCGAAAGGTTATTTCGTTACCGGTAATCGAGTAGAACATTGTTTTTAAACCGGTTCATTAGTTTGACAACAATATCCAAAAATATTTCGAAAAAATCGATTTTTTGCTCGAAAATTCATTTTTGGTCGCCTGGAAAAAATATAAAAAATTCCAAAAAAATTATTTTTATTTTTTCTACATAAGAACCGCACTTCTACGAAGAAAAGCAGATATCGATGACCAAAATCTGTGAACAAACACAGGAGCTGTAAGCAATTTAGTGCAAAAAAATGTGATATTTTCCTTAATATTTTAAAATAAATTTTCGTTTGCTTCGACTTTTGTTCCGTATTTAATTTTTATTTTTGTTCTGGCTTTTCGTTCACTTCATAATTTGACCAAAAAACGAAGAAAAGTACAATGTTAATTTTTGGAAACACACAATATACTCAAATTTGACTGTTAGTTCCTCTACTCAATTTGATCCATCTATGGTCCATCTATATTTTCCTCACAAATACCGTATTTTCTTCGTAAAAGTGCAATTCTTAAGTAGAAAAAATAAAAATAATTTTTTTGTATTTTTTTATATTTTTTCTAGCCGTTTAAAAATGAAATTTCTTGGATTTTCGAGCAAAAAATCAATTTTTTTTGAAATATTCTTGGTTGTTGAATTCAAACTACTGAACCGATTTAAAAACAATGCTCCACGCAATTATTGGCAGCTCCATTACCTTTCGATTTATTTCTTACTTGACTCTATCTGACAATTATGAACTGAGATATGGCTTAAAATGTAAGAGTACCTACCAAAAAAATTCAAAAAATTAATATTTCAAAAACGGAGCCATGAAAAAATTTTTGAAATCGATTTTTTATATCACCATTCCAAACTATACTAAGAAAAATTTTCAGCTGAAATGGGTCATTTTTTTTTTTTATTTTTGTAAACTAGTGTTATCAAACATTTACCCCTTGCGCCTATTCACGCATAGGAAATGTGCTTCAGGTGTTTTATGCATTTGAGACTAGTTTAAACTGTTGCTTGAGACAAGCAACCAAATAAATGCAAATAAATTTGTATGCAAATAGGAACAATTTCCTATTGCTCAAACGATACACAAACTTGCGGTATGAATATACTACCAATGCAAAGGTCCGACGTTTCCCGACCCTTAAAACACACACTATTAACTCAGTGGCCTGATTTTTTTCGAAGCAGAAAGTTGATCTGACTGCTGTACTGAGCTTACTTTACATTGCTACCTTAGATGTGCAACATTTATCAACTTATTAACTTAACTCATAAGTATAACACTAAGCTAAACTAAACAAAACAAAAATAGTATTTGTTTATGGCATAACTATGGACAATTGAACATTTTTGTTTTTATTTCGAGAACACAGAAATATGGAAACATTGAAAACATAAAATCAAACACAAAATTATTGATTGCATCTGGACCTTCGGATTAAAGTTTCAATTAGGAGTTATAATAGACTCTATTTGAATCAAGTTCGAAAGCCTAAAAAGCTTGTATTCATCCGAAATTGCTCTTATCAAGTACGGATCCTACTTGAAAATCAATTGATCCTGACTCGAGATTGAAGTAGATACGGAACTCAACTGTCAAAGAGAAAAGCGAAATGAAACCGAGAACAAAATAGAGAAAAATTCTCTTATGTTAAATTTGTGATTAATTGATAAATCACAAATATTGTCAGAAGTCGGGCGATTCCGGACTTTCTCAATCCAAGAAAGGGAGGATTGAGTACGGTTTTTAATCCCGAAATTCTTGTCTTGTTCCCGATTTATGCTCGGGAGAGCTTTATTTTTGCGGTATTGATTTTATATTGTTGTTCGAGCTAGATTTGATCCGTCAGTCGGATCCAATCAAGAAGGTCCCACATTGTATGTATATGTGTGTGATAGTGATTTTCTCTCTCAGTTTGGTTCTATTGGTCTTCCATTAAATTGTAATGCAGAATGCTCGCCGTTTCCAATCCCCTTAACAAAAAATCCCGCGGTTGTAGTGCATTACATTTTCGTCAGGCGTAATGCATACTTTCGACACAACACGTTGACCCCTACACCATTTGATTTTCAAGTAGGATCCGTTCTTGTAATGGGCTAGTTCTGATTGATAGAAACCTTTTCGGATTGCACCAAACCTTTCGTACTTGCAACTTCAATCCGAAGGTCGAAGTCAAAACAATTTTATGAGCTTGATTCAAGCTCGTCTTTTATTTCTGTGTAGTTCAAACTGTAGCTTGAGACAACTAAATAAATGCAAATAATTTAGTATGCAAATAGGAACAGTTTTCTATTGCTCAAACCATACGCAAACTTAAGGTGTGAATATGCCTGCTGAACCAATGCAATGGTCCGACGTTCCTGAACTTTACAATACATACTATTAATTCAGTGGCCTGATTTTTTTTGGAGCAGGCATTACATTACAGTCGGGTTTGACCGACTTTCTGACTTGAATTTTGCATCATGGCATTTTTCGACCGATTGTCATTCGATTTGGGACAACAAAAAAGTTTTTCTCACTAAGTCCCATCTTCAAGCGTCAGACCATATCTAAAATTGAAAATGAGAAAATAAAGATCATGAAGTTGTGCAAATGTATGTAACAGGGACAAGGAAACATTTCCGACCCTATAAAGTATATATATTCTTAATCAGCATCAACAGCCGAGTCGATTTAGCAATGTCCGTCTGTCTGTATGAACGCGTCGATCTCAGAGACTATGATTGATAGATCTACAAATTTTTGCATGTACATAGGTGTATACTGTACGCAGATTAAGTTTGTTTCAGATTGGGAAAATGTCCCCCCTTCCCCCAAAAACCGCAAAAAACTGTCAGAGCAACAATTTTAAAGTATTATCGTAGGCCTTATATCTATATATTCTGAAATGCGCAATAAGATCCGAGCAAAAACTCCAAAGTTAGACACAAAAAATTTTGTTTCTAAGAGAAGAGGGGAGCGCTGTGCCTATTTCAGTCAGCTAGACTCAGTTGATATAGCCATGTCCGTATGGCCGTCCGTTCGTCTGTCTGTCCTTCAGTTTCTCTGCTATATCCTTTGCTAGATTTCAAGCTATCTTGACCAAACTTTGCACGAAGTCTTTTGGTACAAATACGCTGCACATTTGTCAAAACAAGCCAACTCGGGTGACAACAGCATAAAGCTGCTTTAGGAGCGATTGGTCGAAAAAAAATTCTAGTAAGAAAAACTTTTTTGATTTCAATGGTATACTTTCCAGTTATGAATATTATAAGTTTTCACACAATTGTGGAGAGGTTGATCAAAATCTGATGAATATATCTTATGCCATCGTATCGTATGCCATATAAACAAGTGAGAAAGTCGGTCAAGCCCGACTATAACATACTCTGTACCTGGAGTAGAAGCTGAACGCAATGCTGGTGCTGCGCTCATCTCAAAGTCTCTCTCTGTTTCTCTCTCTCTCTCTCTCTCTCTCTCTCTCTCTCTCTCTCTAAGATTGTGTGGTGTTAGTTGTGAATGGGTGGGAGGGGGGGGGGGGTGGGGCGAGGGCGATGTACTTTTTTGCTCATAAGTTGAGAGCCGCTGATCGTCTTTAGACTTATTTTGCTAATTACTCAGTGCCGTCTCAAGGGGGGGGGGGGCGACCCCCCCCCAAATTTTTAGGGGCGGCAATTTTTGAGGGCTGTGAGTTTCAGGGGCGGGAAGTTTTTGGGGCGGCAAATTTTAGGGGCAGAAAATTTCAGGGGCGGTAAATAATTACAAAATGTATATTGATTATTCTCTTAAATTAAGAAATAGTGGTATTTCTGAAAGTGCTTTAGACTTTGCTGTCATTTCAATATGGAGAACGTTGCAAGATTCTGCACTTCAAGATCTAGTAATATAAGAAATATTCATTGAATGCATTTTTGAAAGCTTACGAATCAGTATAAAGGGATTAAAGAGCAGAGGTCTACCATAGACAGAGTCAAACATGCTGCTATATTGATTATGTTCTCAAGGGTGTATGCAGGAGGGTACAGATTTGTAGTATGCCTTGAAAAGTTCTTATGAAACAAAAGTTGTGTCAACTGAACAATAATTAAAAAAAAAAATTGTTTTTATCAAAAAAAATAACCACAATTTCCATATTAAAGTCCAAAAATTTCATTCCAATGAGCAAAATCAGAAAGTTGTTTTCAAATATACTTTGTAATCAATACAGAATGAGTTCTTTAACAGTTTGTTACATGGACTAAAAAAAAAAACAATGTATAGTGTTAATTATAAAAGAATAATTATCAAACAAGAATAAATATTTTCACATTAATTCATCATAGTTCGCGTCCATCTATTTCGCGATATTTTCCGAATTTTTGGAGCTTACAATTCTATACTGCCATTGAGTTATGTTTCCAAAAAACGTAGTCCAACTCGTCCAATTATATCAGCCTCCAGTAAAAACCTCTGCAGGCACCCTACAAGGAGTAAAAAACTAATTTCGAAACGCATTTGCCATCAAACTAGAATACCATGTTCGACCTCAAAACAATTCTTTTCGGCCCATCGAAGTCAATTTGTATTTAAATTTTGGTTAAGAAGATATGTAAAATACGTTTCCGCGGATTTTGCGAAAAAAATTTCGCCTGCGGCGCACCTTTATTATACATCCCCAAGAATTTATTCCAATAATGATAGCAACTTTTGCAAAATAATACTCCCCTCACAATTAAGGCCTTCGTCATTCCTAATCAAAATCCAGCGTACGTCCCTTTATGTTACAGAGAAGTTTTTGATGGAAAGAATTAGAAAAACTTAATTGTAATTATAGAAAAAAGGTTAAAATTTAGGACTATTCAAGGGGGAAGGGGGGCGGCGAAGTCGACTTCCGCCCCGGGCGGCATAACTACACGGTACGCCACTGTAATTACTAACTATCTCTAGAAGGTACGAAACGTCTATCTTCAAAACTGGAGGAGATATAACGTTTTTAGAGCGAAGCTCTTTTACGGATTGTGTGTGGAGTGGGATAGTGTGAGGTGGAAGTGGGGGGGGAGGTGATGAGTATTTGGTAGAGACCAGGTGGGGATCAAGTGGATTGTTGAGTTCTCAGGTGGGAATATTGTGGGGATCTGGTGGGAATCTGGTGGGGATCTGGTGGGGATCTGATGGGGATCTTGTGGGGATCAGGTAGAAATCTGGAAGAGATCTGGTTGGGATCAGGTGAGGGTCTGTTGAGGATCAGGTTAGGATCTGGTGGGGATCTGGTGGGGATCTGGTGGGGATCTGGTGGGGATCTGGCGGGTATCAGGTGGGGATCTGGTAGTGATCTGGTGGAGATCTGGTGGGGATATGGTTGGAATCTGGTGGTGATCTGGTGGGGATCTGGTGAAGATCTGGTGGGGATCTGGTGGGAATCTGGTGGAGATCAGGTTGGGATCTGCTGAAGGGGACCTGGTTGGCTCTAGTTGGGATCTGGTGGGTATCTGGGGTTGGTCAGGTGGGGATATGGTGGGTATACGGGGAGAGGGGGAGCAAAGATTGGCTGCATTAAGGTCAAGTTGCGAATTCTGTGCTAAATACTATGTTCTTTGTTTTACAGTCCCTTAACAGTGACTTGACAGTGACTTGAGAGAGACTTAAGCCCCATACGGACATCAGAAGTGGCGAGAAGTTACATACAAAAAATGAGGGAAGAAGAAGCAGAAGTTACAACTTCGCCTCTGGAACTTCTTGCATGTACGGAGGTGCGAAGTGAAAGTTACATAACAGACAATGGCACTAGCAGCACATTTGTGGATACTATGTAAGATGGCTGTGGGCCTTATTGTGCTTTGACCAGCTGAAGCAGCTTGAAAATGCACCATGTCAAGTCACTCTTCTTCTACCTGCCTCGATCAGCTGAACTGCTTTTAGCTAAAATGATTTAAAAGAAAGTAAAAAAAGAACATGGGAGAAAAACATAAGCGACAAAATCGCTTGAAAGTGTTTTTGCATGACAAAAAATGTTTTTAATTTTGGCGGTGAAAGAGCGAGTTGTCATTTTTTATCTTTTCCACCCCAAGCATTTGGACATTAATTTTGTGAACAACAAAAAAACAAAATACAAATGATCGAGCAGTGTGACCCACCGCCAATTAAATTAAAAATATCACAAACATATTTTTTGGGGTAATTTTTTCTTAAGTCTGGTTACACTGCTCTTACGTTCCACGGCGACGAAACATGGGGTGAAGTTAGCTAAATTACGAACTTCGGATGTCCGTATGGGCCTTTAACAGTGACTTATCAGTAACTTAAGAGGGCCTTAACAGTGACTTAACAGCGACTTAACAGTGAATTAACAGTAACTTAACAGAGACTTAATAGTAACTTAACAGTGACTTAACTGTTACTTAAAGTGACTTAACAGTGACTAAACAGTGACTTAACAGTGGCTTACCAGTGTCTTGAGAGTGACCTAATATTTGATAATATTACATTTATTTATATAGAATCCAAATGTGTCTTTTTCCATTACTTAAATCGGATTCACCGTGCGTCTCATGACACATACTCTTATTTTCCGAATTGCGGCGGCGGGAGGGGGCGTGGCAAAAATTGAAAATTGTTTCTTCATACGGACGGACGGACAGACAGACGGACATGGCTAAATCAACTCGGCTGTTAAAGCTGCTCAAGAATGTATTTACTTTATATGGTTGGAAATGATTCCTTCTCCCTGTTACATACTTTTGCACAAACTTAATATTCTCTATGTACCTTCGGTACAGAGTATAAAAACTTGCCAATGGTCAACGTAGTGACACCATCTATTGCTGCATTTGGGAAAAATTTTAGCAAAGAATTTTCATCGACAATAATTTAAAGCCTAAATTTATATACGAAGTTGCCACAGAAACCTTTCAGAAACCAAATTTCAAACGAATTCCAATTGTTAGGTGCCACAGAAATTTCTTTTGGTTGGGTTCAAACCTCCTGTCTTTTGTTAAGAGTTTTAGGAAAGCTCTTTTTACACTGGCTCCCTCAGTCGAGAAAGGGATTGAAACTTATACGTCATGTTTGGCGCCAACAAATTTTTTAATTTTGCATTATATATTTATACTGAACATGGCTTTAATTTGAATTATAATTTAAAAATGCATCATAAAACATATAACACAATAAAAAAAAATTGAGTTAAATATGAAATTATCCCAGAACTAAAAAAGCGAAGTTTTTTAGCGAAAGATTCAGCCCTGTTTTTAGAGATGGAAAATCAATTGGAACATCTGGTGTTCTAACTAGATTTTAAATTTAGCAAATGAAATCTCTAGAAGTTCTGTGGCACCAACAAATTTTTCGAGAGATTTACAAACCAACCGTCGGCAAAATCTCTATAGATTTCTGTGGCACCCCCGATAAAGCGGAGTAATGGGGTATCGTAGTCAAAATTACGAAAATCTACCTTTTTCTCACTCTATTGGTCCAACCGACCAAAAATATTTTTCTTCACACCAGAATGGTGGGTATTAGGAGTAATTAAAAAAAATTGAAAATCGGTCAACAGTTACTAGTTCAATTTTTGCAATCATTTTGGAAAAAGTGGTTCTGGGATTATCGCATTCAAAGCTTCGACAACTGTTTTTAATGACACAAATTATTTTTACTTTACTTTTCAAGTAAAATTAAAATTTTTTTTTTGATTTTGGGAACATTTTATAACTGGTTTGAAGTTTTTGGACTTAAAAAAGAAAAAAATTTGGAATTTCTAAAAATACGAGGGTTTTCACATAAGAGAGTCGGGACAAAATATTTGTTTTATGATTATTTCTGTAAAACACATTTTCGGATCTGCTTAAAAGTTTTAGATATAATAGAACGTTTAAGCAAATAATCAAACTCAAAAACCAATTTTTTTATAGGTCTATAGTAGCCTCAAGTCAAAAAGTGGGATGTTAGATGTGCTCGGTGTAATAAGCCTATAATGGCATCAATATTATCATTACTAATTTCTCGAAGCCTTAAACTTTTACAAATAAAAGGAGATGTTCTTAGTTTCCACAATTTTATATACGCCTTTGAGAAGGGCAAGTAATCGTAGAACTTTTATTTTCTGGGGTGTAAGCAATCTGATAGACGCCCGATTTTTCTTACCAGCATACATACATAAAAATGCAAAAAAAACCGAATTTTGAAATAATGTTAGAACTAAAACAGAACCGGAACTGGAACAGAAATGCTATTCCCTGTTGCAAACCCAATCATTTCATTTGGCACTACGATTCGATGGCTTAAATTAGATTTCACTAACTGTTAATGTTCGAAATTTTAAGATTCGAGGTTTTTGGGCGGCGGTTTTGTTAAAACTTTGGTTCGACCCAATATATCACTTTGTTAAACATAACACTCCGAATTTTTTATTTTTGGAAAAGCCTATTAAACTCAAACTTGTGTCGATGATGACTTGGAAAATCCAAAGACAAATTCTCTAGCTCCATCCTGGTTTTTTAAAACTCTGAAGACTCTGTTGCAATCGCTTTCCAGCACTTCAGATTTTTTAAGGTATAATTTTTGTTGAACCGAACCGAACTTTGGTTCGGAACAGGTTCAGATTGAAATAATTTTTGACTCTTGGTTCGGTGTAAAAAATTCGTCGGAAGTGCCAGATTGAACCGATTCTTGATACAGTATTCATTTAAAATACTAAAAGAAATATATAACAATATCGAAAGTTCAGGTCTTAAGATTATAATTAAAATAGATCAAAATTACAAACCGATTACTCTCTGAGACAAAGTAAGTCTTGAACATTCTCTGCGAACCAATTCTATTCAAATGGTATTAAACGTAGCCTTGGTCTCAACCCGAGTATTTAACCTTATAATTTTACAAATTGCCGATCACAATAATTGACAAATTGACCAACCACCTAACTAGCATCCACTGATTACTCGCCACACCTCCAAATTTTCGTGCCACATTTGAATGTAAGAGAATAGGCTAAGAGAGCGCGATGAGATAATTGAAACCACCTGCCGCTCTCACTCTCTCCAAGTGGCACATTTTCAATGTCACACTCTCAGCCACAGTTTTTTCTCTTTCCACTGATCGCAACTGTTTCTGGCTGACGAGCCCACCGCCGTTGGGGCTAGAGAGCGAACTCTCGTGAGCCGGCTCTCACTTGACCTGCTTCCCCTTCTCCCCCGCCTATCTGAATTGCTGTAACAGCTCCCCCCTCCCCTCTCAGGTGCACAGTCGTCGTCAGCGGTTTTGTACGCGTGGCGATCGTGAATTCGTCGTTCGTCAAAAAAACCCGAACTCCATAAAAAAAGTCTTGCGTTTTGGATACGATTGGTTCAACATTGAAATTTTCGCATTAGTCATTTATCGTCGTGCACCAAGCACAGTCGTGTTCGTGTTCACATCTCCATAGAGCGCGTTACGCAGTCGCCTGAGAAGATTTTTGTATGCGCGAAATAAGTTTCCGTAAAATAATAAAAAAGTCAAACAAAATAAAAAGCAAAAGTTTCAAGAAAAGTCAACGAAAAGTGTTAATTGAAAAATGTATGGAAATAGTTGTAGTTAACCTAAAACTGTGTCAAAGTGCGGGAACCAAACAGTAGCTCATAATACCTTAAAAGTGTTATCACTCGATTACAACATTTGATAAGCTAAACTAAAGCGAACCGAACTTGTATCAGTTATTCACTTTCAACTAACAATTCAGCATGACAGCATGGAGAAAGAAACAGAGAAGCAAAGACGGTGTGAGGAAGAGCAGAATTTAACGGTTAACCCTTGTGTCCCGTTCAACTTGAATGACCCCCTTGCTACCCGCTTGACCACCAAGTCGTCGCCCTTAGTGCACATAATTTTTATGTATTTTTATTTCGTTATGTTGCCGTCTTTTTTCGAATTTCTGCAACATCGTATGATGTTTCTTTTTTTAGTCGTGGCCTTTTCGTCTGTTTCTCGTGCGTTGCTTCCTCACACGCTCTTCGGGCAAATATTCTCTCTTTTTTTTGGCAATTGTTTTTTTGTGTTTCTTGCTGACGTCGCCTTATTATTATTATTTAATAATGGAAACTTTAGAAAATTTCTAAACGAAAGTGTGCTTGACCTCTTTTGCAGTCAACAAATCTCCCCCCTCTCCACCCCGAATTCCATACTCAAAAAGTAGTTCCGCCTAAAATGGCAACAGCCTGCTGCCAACCGCCTAATCAGCCTCTCGGAGATCAACAAGAAATATTGCCCAGCGCTACAGAAACACCAACGGAGGACAACAAATCACCAGCCTTACCCAAGGTCAACCTGAACACCTTCTTCTTCAGCAGCAGCATCAACTATCAGAGCAAGGTGCAACAGCTGATTAGCTTCAGCTTCACCTCCTCCTTCCATCTGCTTTTCATCACCTGCATTTTGAGCATTAGCAAATTTTGCAATGGTGCCGCCATGAATGCGGCTCAAGTGTCTGCCACCACCATGCCTTTTCTGGATAAGATTAGGGCATCGACGTTGGGACCGCCCCTGGATAAGAACAAACACTTGCCACCGGCGGCAGCAAACAGTTTGAGTAATTCCAGTCCGAGTTATTCCTTCGGTGCGTCATTGCTTAATGGGAAAACGTTCAACATCAATATGGATTTCAAGTTTCTGAATGTGTCGGGCAAAATTGGCACGCCTTTGGATATATGTGAGTATTGAAATAGTGTTAAGCGGAAGAAAAAATTCACCAGTAGTGCTTCCGGGCTACGTGCTTCTCTCAATTTGATCCATTAACGGTCTTATCAACTTTTCCAAAACAGAAATAGTTTGGATGAGCAACATTGCATTGACATCATTAATCATTAATTGTCAGACAATAATTTTATTTTCGCAAGTTTTCTGACCAAAGAACGCCTCCTTCTTCTTTTTCGTTCGTATTCCAGAACAGACGTGAATAATACCCTTTTTAAGCGTATTAAAACTTACAAGCCCAACAAATTATTTGTTTGTTGTTTTTATATTCTGTACCGAAGGTACATAGAGTATCTTAAGTTTGTGCAAAAGTATGTAACATAGAGAAGGAATTATTTCCGACCCTATAAAGCATATATATTCTTGATCAGCATCAACAGCCGAGTCGATATAGCCATGTCCGTCTGTTTGTCTGTCCGTCCGTATGAGTTTGTTCATCTCAGATCTCAGAGATGGTAAAAGATGGAGGTTTGACATGTATGGGACAAATGCTTCTTACACTTGCAGGCAGATCAAGTTCATTTTTTTTTTTTGAATCGCCTCTCCCGCCCCCGCAATTTTGAAAAAAACATCATATCTTCCACAGTTTTGTAGATAGATGGTTTGTACCTTCTAGAGATGGTAATTGTCGAAATGTATCGAATTGCTGAAAAAATGATAAAGATCGGATGAGCGGTTCTCAAGTCATGAGCAAAAAAGTGAACCAAGCTCACCCCGCCACCCCCCCGTCCCACCCTTTCACAACCAACACCGCAAAATCTTAGACAGAGAGAAAGAAAGAGAGAGCGAGAGAGAGAGAGACAGAGATAGAGATAGAGAGAGACACAGCAGCAGCACTGGATTCAGCTCATACTCCAAGTACAGAGTATGTTATAGTCGGGCTCGACCGACTTTCTCACTTCTTTGACGAAGTTTTACGTTCCATATTCAACTCCATTTAAATAAAAAAGCAATTTGTATAAAAAAAAATTCAAATATCCCAAATAATATACAGAACGACTTCACTTTTGATGAGACAAAACAAGTTTTAAAGCGAGACTTTAGTCGAGTTGACTAATACATGGTTTATTTACATTGATAAAATGTTAAAATCTTTAGAATTTTTAAATTGGTCGGTTTTCTATTAATGTCATCGAAGGATGTAAAGATGGCAATGAAGAAATTATTATTTAAAAGCAGCGAATTAACTTTCGTCATCTTCTGAACGTGAAATCTGGAATATATTTATTTAATTATTTTGTCGGATCTGCTTGAAAGTTTTCCAGGTTGTTTTTAAGACCCTAAAAGAACGTTCGATTAAATTAAAAATAAAAATAGAGGCAAGCTAGCTCTATATGCCTGCTAGCTTGTTGAATGGCAGGTTATATTTAACTGAAAAGTGTTAAATAAAAAGTTTTTCTCACTAGAACTACTTTTTCGACCTTTCGTTCTTATGGCAGCTATATGCTATAGTCATCCGATTTGGATCAAACTTTACAGAATTGTGTGGTGGCATAAAACATTGATCAGTGACAAGTTTGGGACCTAAAGCATTAAAAACAAACATGTTTTTCATACTAAGACTTTTTACAGACCTATCTTTTGTATGGTAGCTATACTATATACTTGTCCGATTTCGACAACTCTTAGTGAAATTATGTAAAATCATTAAAAACTTAGAGCGTTGGGAGCGATAGCATTGAAAACAAAAAAGTTTTTCTCACTAAAACAAGTTTTTCTGCCGATTGTTCCTATGACAGTTATATGCTATAGTCATCCGATCCGGCCGGTTTCGACTGCAGCGTATTTGTACAAGAATACTTTGTGCAAATTTTGGTTAAGGTAGCTTGGTGAAAGGAGGAGATAGCATAGAAAAATACGAAAGGACGGACAGACGGCTATATCAACTCAGCTCGTCATGCTGATCAAGAATATATATACTTTATGTGGTCGGAGATGCTTCCTTCTTGTGCGTTACAAAAATCCGGACAATTTTAATATACTCTCTTCAAACTTTTTATACCCTTGCAAAGAGTATTATAATTTTGCCCATATGCTTGCAACGCATAGAAATATTCATTTCCGACTTTATAAACTATATATATTCTTGATCAGGGCTACAAGCTGAGTCGATTGAGCTTTGTCCGTTTGAATGTCTGTCCGTCTGTCTGTTTCCAATCAAACTAGTCTCTCAGCTATCGAGCTGAAAAGTTTGTACAGAGACTTCTTTTTACTGCAGTCTACTAATATGTCGGAACCGGCCGGATCGAATGACTATATCTTATAGCTGACATAGGAACTATCGGTCGAAAAGTAAGTTTTTGTGAGAAAAACTTTTCTGATTTTAGTGTTAACGTCTCCCACTTTAGCAGTTATTAATATTAGACGCTTTTGGACAGATTTGGAAGTTTTAGTCAAAATCGGATGACTATATCTTATAGCTGCCATAGAAACTATCGGTCGAAAAATGTCTTTTTATTTTAGAAAAATGGTTGATTTTAATGCAGGCTTTCTTTAACTCTGATATATTTAAACATTTGCAAGGGTATAAAAATGTCGGCACATACGAAGTTAAGTGGGTCGATAGGAACATGCAACAGAGATGGCAAATTCCCCCATGGTAAATATTTATGACGCAGGATGTGGGATATTGGAAGTGCTCACTGTAATTAGGCTTAAAGTCTTTTATGTCATATGAATGAATACTCAGAAAATTAAATAGGGTATTTTGTAGCTGGGGCACTCGACAGCTCAAACTTGATTATTTTTTCCAGTGTATCTGGTCGGCTGTTATTTTACGTCTGCCACTACTCACATTTCTGTTGATCATGCCACCGATGTCTCGGTCTTGCCTCAGATTTAAATTTGCTCAAAATCGTCTCAAATTCTGTTTATGTGAAAATTATGGCAGAACCCAAGCCAAAACGTCTGGCCAACTCTTTGGACAAACATTCCTTCACATCAAACAAACATTTTGCAGTCTGCCTTTTACTTTCCTTCAGCTCGAGCTGGAGCTGGAGCTGGTGGAGCTTGAAGCTCTCTTGCTCTCTTCTTTTTGTTCCGCAATTATTTCTTTTTCTGCTGCTTTTTCAATACCGGCCGGCTTCTTTTATGGAGCGCCAGTTGAAGATCAACAAGGCGGTGCGGCGGGCTGCTGGAAGAGAATGCGAGAGACGACATAGCGTCGCTACGTTGGAAGAGCAAAAAGCGCTGATTCTCACTCACCACAAAGTCAAAAGTGTGTGAATCGTTAAATTTAGTTTACATTAGCATAAATTATATGTTGAAAACGAGTAAGGGAATTCGTTTTAATGAAATTCAAGTGAATTTCAAATTTAACCCGAGTAGTTCTGTAGTTCTTCATAATAAAATTGCAATTAATTTAAGACATTCAAAAACCTTCAAATTTGCTAAAAAAAAAAAGACCCCCGAAATTAACAATGCCAAGCTCACATAATTAAGATGACTGGGTCATGACGAACAAACAAAATAAAAAAGTCGAAAGGTTAAAATGTACAAAAATTCCTCTATCGATTTTGTATGCCATTTATTAGAAAATCCATTTATGAAGCTCTATAAATAAACCCCTCAAAGATAGCCATGAAATATTGAAACTAATTTGCCAATGCAAAAAGAGAAATAAACCAGGTCAAATGTCCCTGAAAGCTATTGGCAGGTATGGCAGTCGGTGGCAAATAATTTACTCAAACCATTTCGAAGCTAACTCAATTTGTTCGCCAAAGTAGTGAAAAAATTGTCAAGTTCTTTTCGAGTCCCTGGACAACTTAATGAATGTTGTTGGCCTCCGAATCGACATCGTCCTCCTCATCAGGAAGTCAGACAGTGTTTCTCTTTTTAATTTTGATTTAGTTTAAATTCGAAACGAAACAAGTTTGCATCCAGACATGGACACTCCGGTCCAGACTTTAGTAATTAACTTGGCTAATTATGTCAGGAATTTGTGAGTTGAATCAGGGCCTTAATTACAAAAGCATTTTTCGATTATGTATCATTATGTGTGTGAGAGTGTGTGCGTTCAACTGGTTTTTCATCAACTCCAAAACAACTTTCAATGATGAAGCCAAAAAAGTGTAACAACAAATTGCATTTACGTCTATTTTGTACGTTCCTCTGCTCTCTCTCTCTCTCTGACATATTTCATAATATGCAAAACAATGGAAATGTGAGATGTTCAACTGTATTATCGCAATTTCAATGTTAAATATTTTAAGTACATAATTTTAGGTTTGAAGGGGCGTTTAACACTTGAGAGACTGCCAGGTGATTTAGCACAGATTGTTTATGTTGAATTAGCAAGTTGAATAGAAAAAGGAATTATTATTTCGTTCAAATCATGTTAATTATGTAAGTTTTGTTTAGAAAATAGTTGAACTTTTGTTATTGGATTTTGTTAAGCAACAAACTCCTGGAATCTGATATTGTTTACTGAAATTGTCTTTGTGACATTAAAATGACAAAGTTCAGTTTTTTTTTCTTAAAGTTGTATTTTGTGTTTCTATTTTATCATTTTCGCTTACCCACTCTTTCTTGCTTCTCTTTTCTGCACACTGTCTCTGATCAACCTCTTCTTTTCCCTTGTCACTCCTTTTCTCCTTTTTTACTTCTTTTCCTTTCACCCCTTTCTTTATGCCCTTCTTTTTTTTGGTCCCCTTTTACTTTTTTTTTCTTTTCTTTCCTTTTTTTTTTTCTCTGTCTCCTGTTCATTGTTCTCTCTTTTCTTCCTTTTGTCCTTTCTTTGCTTCTGTCTTTTTGTCAATTTTGTTTTTTTTCGACTCCTTAAATTTCCTCTTCTTTATTGGTTTTTTACTTTTTCTTTTTCCTCCTCGCGTTCTCTCCGTGCATTTTCTCTTTTGCGCTTTTGCGGGTTTTCTTTTTTTTTATTCTTTAATTTTCCTTGACTCTTGTTTCGGGCTAAACCGGTCGGGACCGCTCGTCACTCGATTTTGTCCGCCGCCGCCGCAAATTTTTCTCCCCGCCCGCGAAAAAATAAAGGGTTCGGTTCAAAAACTGTTCTTTACAATTTCTCTAGCTCCTATTCAAGGTTGCCATTTTTCAATATTTGTAAGCCTTGGAATAAAAACAGCTTACAAAGATCATTTTGCTTCATTGTTTAATATTTAAATGGAACTGATAAATAACATCTTTGAAAATACTTTATTACTCCCATCGTCTGTTGTCTCCGTGATCGTCGTAGTATTATTTATAACTTGTCCTGTACTTCTCACAAGAAAAATATTAAAATAGGTCAAAAAGGTCACACGCACAAAAAGTTTTCTGCCATTTGTGTTTCAGCTTTTTCACTTGTTGCCTTTATTCCCAAATGTTTAAAACCGGGGTTCTTAGACATCTCAGTCTACCATCCTCCTTTGTATTGTGTGTCTTGTTTTAAGTCTATTAAAAGACCTAACGGTTGCGCAGTTGACACAGCTTCTGACAGAAATTAGTCAGCTGTTCGTTGTCACTTGCGCTCTCAAGTGCACTTGGGAATACGCCCGTCTCGCTCTAACTGTGATATGATTTACGGACAATAAGAATTTCAATGCGGACTATTGATTATCATCACTCAAGATTGAGAGGCAGTGTACATTTTATCTCTAGTACCATTGGTTGATTTTACCTGGGCCTCCTAAAAGTCCGTACCAGTTGTTTGTTCAGCCTTACTTCTAATATAAATATTTTAAATGTTGGGCCGATTTCTCATTTTCTACTGAATTTATAAACTAAATTAATCTAAACGTGCAGGTATCTGTGGAAATTGCCTATTTTGTTTCAACACGTACTTTTGCTGTTGCAAAAACAACATCTTGAACCCGGTTCCGAACTGGTTCAGCACCTTTGACCGCCGTCCCGACCCAAAAGTTTCGCGGGTCGAACCCCGGAGTGAACCCCTCCCGTTTTTGGAGGTTTAGCCTTGGTTTTGTTTACAACCACCCTAGTGTTGCTTTTTTTCAACTTCGGAATTACGAATTCTGAAATAAACACTCATAACGGCCAATTTGATGTGTCAATGTCTACTCTTAGACGTACGGTAAAGTGTATATATTAAATTAGTTTTTAATTAATTAATTTTTTTTTAATTGTTGTTTGGTATTATTTAGGTAAATAGATAAACACCAAGCTACTTCGTCTTTGCCGAGTTTAATCCCTTCAAATGTTTTAATACAACAGAGTTTCGACGTCCATTAAAACAAACCATTTTCTGTAAAGCTACTTTTCGGCCGATGTTTCTGGCGCTATAAGTTTGTCATCCGATCTTGACCAAAACTTCCAAATCTGTGTAAAGCGTTTTTTTCCACGTTACATTAAAAAAAAAAGTTTTCTCACAAAAACCCCTTTCACCGTTCCTCTATGATGTCATCGTCTTGACCAAAACTAAATCTTTAAGCGTATAACTATTTTCCCGTTCACTTAAAAAAAAAAGTTTTCTACAAACCCACTTTTCACCTGTTCCTTGCTTTTGTCATCCGTTTTGACAAAACTCTTTTAACGTATATATTCCGGGCGTTCCTTAAAAAAAAAAGTTTTCTTACAAAACCCCTTTCGACCGTTTCCTTCGATTAGTCATCGTCGGTCGGTTCTTCTTTAAAAACGAGTTTCCTTCTTTTTACTTTTCCCCCACGCGCACTATTGTTTTGGTCATTTTCGTCTCTCTTACCTTTTACTTTGTCATTGACTGTCCCGCGTGGTCGTCAAAAACTTCTCGGTTTCTCCTCTTATTACTTTTTTTTGTTTGTGGTACTTATATACTTCTGTTGGGTCATCATACTTTTTTCTTAATTTTTACGAAAGTTGAATATTTTCCGACTTTGGTTTGGTTTGATCTTAAAATTTTTTTGTTGCTTTTTAAATTATGTGACTTAAGTTCAATCTTTTAAGATCATTTTGCCGAAAATCGCCTTTAGCCTTGTAGAAATGCCAGTTTTGGCCAAAAATATTTCTGGCCCACAGTGCGCGGAAGTGGGGAAAATGTTGGGAAGTAGTATCAACAGTGACTTGTTTAGTAACAGTGATTTAACCGTGACTTATCAGTGACTTGACAGTGACTTGACAGTGACTAAAGCGTGATTTTACAGTGACTTAACAGTGACTTGATAGAATTAACGAAAAGATGAAAGGACACAGCAGCCAGTGATCTTGTTGTTGGTATTTTTACTCCCTGTTTTCTTCTTTTGAAAGATTGTCATTGCTGATTTTTATACGATAAAGAGATCTTGTGATTATGATATAGTCCCTTAAATTGAGCATGTCTTACGCCTCTCAAACTTTTTTTTTGAATTCAAAATTTCTGCAAAAATCAAATAAACCTTATATCCTTTTCCGACCGCATTAATTCATAAATTTGCTGTATATCTATATATCGTTCATTATCAATTAAATCTGTTAATCCTCTTAAGATCTAGACTACATCAAACTTATGAGTATGTTAAAGTGGATTTCGATGTAACCCTAACTCAGAAGAAGAAATGCTTGACATTATGACTGCAAACAGCGCATGCTGACCCTAAATATATAACTTAAATTTTGTTCCTTAAGCAAAAGCTTGTGCCAAGAGAGCAAACAGCTATTTAGTCGCTCGCAGCGGTCAATGTAGCAAGTCACAGCTGGTTGAAGTAGTTTTTTTTCATATCAGTAAATTTTGAGTTTTTCGCCTCGCTCTTCTTGAAAAGATGATTGTATGTCAACTCTGTGCAAGCAAATTTCGCTTTTTCACTAAAAATACCTTTGACTAAAGACTACTGATATTGGAATTGGAACCATTTTACTGAGGTCAATAAAAAAGGGGAAAAACCAACTATCCGACAAAGCGACATTAAAGTCAAGAAACCATTTTAAAAATTTGGAATGAGCGTTAAAGGTCACCATGCCTTGGTTATAGTTGAGGACCAGCTAAATAACTGATCAACTGAACAACCGCGCAATGTGAGTGGGTAAACTCTATTTAAGTAAACTTGACAACATAAACCGAAGCCAGAAAAATTGTTACTTCAAATTGTTGCCGTCACTTTTACCAGCTACTGGCTGGCTAAATAGCCAAGTAAAAGCTTGTCAACTCCATATTAACCTGTGGACCCTTGTGCTAAAACTAATATAAAAAAGAACACGTGCTAAGTGTGGGAGAAAAGCTTGGCATTGGCCGTAAGGTTTGCTTAAACACAAAACTATTTTGGATTTGATGCTGTCAGACAACAATTAAAATTATTTGGAATAATAATAATAATAATACTGTGCCATATTCTACTGTTGTGTGTTGTATTTTAATTCCGTTTCAATTTACAACCGTTTTTAGAAATGAGAAATGATTCTTAATTACTTTCTCGTATATACTTTCTCATTTGTGTTTGGCCTCCAATTCATTTTTGCCAAATTAATTGGCATACCCACTCACGCCTTTCTTAGCTAATTAAGGTTCTATTTTTGGGGATCACCCCAAACACATTGCAAAAAAAAATTACGCATACGCAGCGTTGGTTAATGAGAGGGAACAATCAAATAGAAAAAGTGGCGTGATTTGTTGGCAAGCGAATTAGACATGCGCCTGAAACGTTTACAAATGCAAAAACAAAACAAGAAACAAAATAGAAAATTATGCGAAATTTACGAAATTGACGCCGCTTGTTTTTCTAAGAGATCATTCATCATCATTCGCGATTCAAAACAATTCGTCAGCCTAAACACTGACTCACGATAGCATATATGGGCGTAATTGTTATTTGTGTTATTTTGTATGACGACAGCGATCAGGCCACCTTTTTCAACTTAACAAACAATAACAACAACAAATCATGTTACTCAAGCGTATAAATTAACACCAACTCTTAGGCTAAGCTTAAGAGTAGATCGAAGTGTTTGAAAATTTCTCTTAAAGTTTTATTTCATTCCATATAATTGCTCACGTCTAGTCTACTGTACATATCTTGGCGCAGTTCACATGATTATTTAACACAAGTGGATATAATTTTCTTATCATAATTGCAGTCGTGAGTTTTATCATATCGCACCAAATTATTAGATAAAATTCTCACATTATGTGAAGTTCCACAGCAAACTTAATGCTAAATTCCCATGGAAACAACACAATACTCGAATCCACTTGAACAAATTACTTTGGGTTCATTAAATTGAAAGTCCATTTAGTCTTAAAGTGAAAACACGCTACACAAATTGATTTAAAATTGTAGAAAAACTAAAATTTCTAAATCATTTCCCTTGAGGCAAAATATGGTCATTACGATCGTTAAAATTTCGCATACTCAAATCTTATTGCAGTAAGAGTCCAAGTCCATTAATGACTAATCTGTCCCAAAGCCACTCGTAAACAAATCCTAATCATTATAGTTGGTACGTAGCCAGAAGCAGTTAACCTTGATAAAGTCTACGAAATCATAACAACATTTAATTACTGATAATTTTTGCGCACTATCTAGAAAACTATTTGCTGGTCACTCATTTCACATTGAAGAAACTATCTATGTTATCTCTAGTTTAACAAAATAAAAAAACCAAAATTAGCATCAAAAAGATAGTGTTCTTGCTTTCCTTAGGTGAACATTTGAAAAGTATGCAAAATTTTTAACCCTATTTTTAATTTTTGCTCATAACCTAAACCGTACATACGATCCTTATCATTTCTTCAGCAAATTATTCGTTTGCTAATTACTAACTATCTTTAGATGTGTACGCACGGTCTATCTTTACAACTAGGAGATACAACGTTTTTTCTAATTGGGGGCGGGAGGGGGTGGCAAAAATTGAAAATAAACTTCGCCTGCAAGTATAGAAGCATTTGTCTCATACATGTCAAACCTCTATGTCTCACATAATCTATATTTAAACAACACGACGTACAGACGTATTGTCATATACTCGGCTGTTGATGTTGATCAATAATATATAGACTTATATGGTCGGAATGATTCCTGCCAGTTACATACATTTCACGACTTAGTATACCGTTATACACTACGAGTAACGAAAATAAACAAGTGTAAATACCCTTCAGTATGGGAGGTGGCAATAGCTACTTGAACCACTTACATGAACCACTTACTTACTGTCGACGAACGCTACCAATTCGATTTTCAAGTAAATACTGCTTTACTTACGATTGCATTAATTAATGACTTAAAAACTAAGCTATACATATACGTTGGTCTATCACATTTTCGTCGCTATGCCCAATAAGTTCACATCTCTAGTTTTTGTTGTGAAGATTTAATTTGGCGGGACAATTTAACTAATTTACAAGAATATTTATAAAGGTGGCTCAAGGAGCAATGGCAGAATAGCTCTATGTGATTTGTAAGAGCTTTAGTGAAGGACCTAGGAAGTTGAGAACGGGCATGTTTAATCCCTCTTGCAGTAAAACTGTGCAGTGAAACGTATTAGATGTACACAGAAAAAAAACGTTAAGTTCTCGTGAAGATTATTTGTAATCTTTTCAATCATTTGCTCCAATTGACAATTGGTGCTCTTTGGACACGACTATAGTCGTAGAGTCTCTATAGGGAAATGGCAGAATATTTCTTATAAGGCAATATCATAGATATCCTTCCGCGACTTGTATCAGTCCCAAGTCTGACCATTGAAAGTCGGGCCGTCTACATCGCCGTCGTTCACATTACAATCCCTTTCGAGATCACATGCCTCATCATCACCTCGTTCGAAGAGCGAAGGTTCGAAAATAGAATGAGCAATATTTGTTCATATGTGGCCACATACCTTTGCCGACACTTTGGTCAAAAACAACCATGGCTAAACACGGTTGGTTGCGTGGAACACGTTTACTGTTGGCGTGCGTTAGACGCCGCCAGGCGTTCCTTTCGGTCGGCGTGCATGATCTCCTAGACATAATATTAAAATAAGATCGTTTTTGTCAAGCCGCTAAAAATTTTTATATTTATTTTCCTATGTATATGAGAGTCTTAAATTAGACGAAAAATGTTTTGGGTGGTCTTTCACACGTTCGAGAATCGTCCTATCGCTTGCATATGGGACATGGCGTGACGGACGTCGGGTGGCAACGCTAGTGATATCTCTGCCTGCGCGATCAACTCCATACCAACTTACGAAACAGCAAATTGCGAAATCCGAGGAAATCATTTTTTTATATGGACTTTTTCATTTCGCGGGTATTCCTTACCAAATTTAAAAAACTAATCTTACTATAGGATTGACTCCAGGACGTTCTTAATGTCAATCGATTTCTTGGATTAAGCGTTTAAATGGGCCATTCTACTTAATAAATTTGTAGATCGGTGTCAAGAAAATCAGGGGGTCACGGTTTCTTACCACTTGCGATTGATTTGATCCCATTTGGATTGATTTTTTACTTATACCAAATGAACGAGCTTAAGCAACCTCCATATATTGAAATTGAGAACGGGGACGATAGTAGAGAAAACTCAGACGGACTTTATGGCTCGATCAAAAATGAAATAGATGAGAATGTATTAAATAACATTGTAAAATAATTGACGCTTAATCAGAAAGATATTTTTCGCCCGCAAACTTTATGGCGATTCGGGTTTCCTGTAAAAACAATGCGGCTTATTAATTTTTTGAAATTTCTGTTCTCTTCTTACAGTCATCAAATACTTTCTAATTGTTGCTTTATATGGATACATTTGCGTCACTTTTTCACCAGAATTGCGCATCCTTTCATAAGCCTCAGTAAGACTTTGGCTCAACCCCTCCTAAAGTAATCAAAAATAACATCTTCTTTGGGAAATTGAGACAATGTGAAACGGAAGCGTAATTGATGGCTCTTAAAAGTCACAGCCCTAACAAATCTAACGAATTCTAGTGGGGTCACAAATTTTCAATAGTAAATTGAATTCAATTTAGTAAAATTGCTGAGTGTTGTTCTCGTGATTGAACTACCATCTGAAGACATTTACAGTATTACTTACTAGAGGAAATTATTGTAATTCCATCTGCACTTGCCACTTTAATTTTGAAAATATTATGACAAATTTTAAAAAACTTTTCTAACAACAAGAAAAGGGTTGGTATTTTCTGATAAAGTCACTTTCTTAAGGTCGAAAATAGTCCGTAATAAGACAGGCCGTAGAAAAAGTGGCCCAAGGAGAGCTGCGAAAGTGTCTTCGATTAATCGAATTTTTTCACCTGGCGAAACTATCATAGGTAGAATTTTTTGGACTTCTGATTCGTGTTCACTGGGTCCTAATTGCCCAAGAAAAGTTAATATCACCTCCGCATAAAAAACTTCGTGCAGCGTTTCATAAAATGGGTTAAAATCATAAATAAACCAAGGAAGAGCGTTGCAGTTGAGTGGCCCGACTCCGAAATGTCCTGTACAATTGAGACACACACACACACTCACGCGTGCTCACACTGACTCATACGCACTAGCTTTCTGAAAAAGGCACAGCTTTACACAACTTCATGATACCCTTTTACCCATTTTGATCAAATATGAGAATCCAACACCGAGAGTCAAAAATAAACCGACAATTTGATCAAATATGGATCCACAATATAGAATGAGATGTGGCAATGGGGCCCGAACCACCGATGTAAGGCTGATTTATTATAAATTTAACTGCGATGTGGTTGAAAACAATTATTTCAGCAACAACTTCGAGATCCGAGATGCTGCAACTGGGCTACAAACCCCACATAAAGAATGATCACTGCACCCTTTGTAATTTAAGCGTGAGAGAAGACGTCCTGCATTTTATTTTATTCCAATTTGAAGAATTCAGCTTCTCAATGAAATTGATAACTTCTTTTTTTTTGAATAACTAATAATAATACGCAATGCTTCGGGTACTTGTTGTAAGCTTTCACGCTGTTATTCTAATTCAAATATTACTGCATAAATTAGGCAACCTTGAGGTGCGCGGCCTTATTTTCATAGGTCAGCAGAATGGAACCTCTTCGTATTTAGATTAGATTTATTGGTTTTATATCCCAGTGCTTTAGTCTTCGCCAACAATGGGGTCTAGCCAGAACATTGGCCAAGCGATTGGAGTGAGAATCTAACCCCTCCTTGTATCCATATAAATACGAATCTATGGTTTCACATAAAGTGCGTATGCTTAAATCCTGAAATACAGAGTCATTACAAACAAAAAGCTGCGCAGTTAAAATTTTTCGAAGGGCCTTACTTACACACACTTCGTCTTTCAGGCCGTTCCCCAACATGTAATACCCCATATAAGTGTGCGAAGGACAATGCTCTTAAAAAGACTGATTTTAGCCTTGACAGCATAGCAAATTGGAGAACCACACCTTTCATACTCAAAATTACATAAATTTAATTTCTGACACCAGTTCCTTTCGTATGTTAGATGATTATAGGAATTTATTTATCCAGCTTTAAGCTCAACCTAACTAAGTCTTGCAGTCTTAGTCTTCATTTCTATTAAGAGTGTCTAGAACCTTCTTAACACACCTTTTTTTAAATGGCCCAAAGCATTGTTACCGCCACCTCTTATCAGTTTTATAATTTTGTTTTTCCCAACCCATGACCAGGATACATTTTTGGTTTTATTTGTATTTTCCTTATCTAAATAGAAATAAAAGAGTTATTTCTGGTTTGCCATAAATCATGATTAAGTGGAAAGTACAATAATAAAATTAAAAGAAACTGCAACCTGTCGTCCCATTAATAAGGCATTTATATTGATTTGAGCTCTGATTGACTTTTGCGCTGATTTCTGTTTATTATTTTGCCCTTTTCCATCGGTTCTGTTTGTTTTTGGTTGCC
Source organism: Lordiphosa clarofinis (assembly GCA_018904275.1). Taxonomy (NCBI): domain Eukaryota; kingdom Metazoa; phylum Arthropoda; class Insecta; order Diptera; family Drosophilidae; genus Lordiphosa; species Lordiphosa clarofinis. Next base: position 539,254 of record JAEIGQ010000087.1, read on the forward strand.
GTCGCCGTTGCTAACAAGCCGAGTTCTGGGCCTGACCTGCTGTCATTGAATTAATGGTGCGAATTTTTATGCCAAATGCTTTTCTTTCTCTCACGCTCGCCTCGGGGGTCTGTGATTGATTTCTGGACATATTCGCACTAATACCAGAGAATAAGAATTGCTCATTGAACTCCGGCGTCAAGCATTTAATTGGGAAAATGCGTGGCGTGGTCAGACATTGTGATTCTGTCAATCAAATTTGGTGGCCATTGATGTTGCTCCTGCTGTGTCTGAGGTTGCTGCGGGTTTTGTTCCGGGATAAGTTGGCCGCAGCAAATTATTGCTCAAGTAATTTAATTTAAGGGTGTATATACGATAATGAATGTGTGTGAAAATGGCGGGGGGTTGGCAGCAAATAATATGAAAGTATTATGGTGCAAAGGATTGTGGGTAAGGATGAACGAGATGAGTGCTCTTGTTATGGAATTACAGGATAACGTGCAAGTTGAAGCAGAAGTTCGAGCATATTCAGTAGAATAAAATTAAGTATTTAATTTATTTAGATCGGATTTAGCTAATCTCGGAAAAACATTTTTGCCTCGTACACTTATCCAACTGATCAAAGCCAATCAGAAATTAATCAGAAAACATATAACACAGTCAAAAAATATCTTTTAAACAACAAGATAACTCATAACTAGAAGACGGGAATTGCTTTTTGCGAGAAAGGGCAACCCTGCTTAGAGATTTGTCCATTAGCATGGACACAAATCTTCCAACTCGATTTTCAAATAAGAAAATTAAATCTCTTGAAGTTCTGGGAAACCTACGGATTTTTCGAGCGTTTTGCAAACCAATCGAGGCCACAATTTCTAAAGATTTCTATGACACCCCCAAAAATTTTGCTTAAATTTATTTTAACAATTTTGGTTTTAATGATTTTTTAGTTGATTCATCATTTAACATATTTTTTTTCAAAAGTTTCTGTATTGTTACTTTTAACATCGTGACTGATACTACTTGTTTCCATATTTTCTGTATCTTCATCTGAACTGTTACTTCTCGTTACAGTTACAGCGATATGGTCATAACCAATATTTTCCTTTTCGTTGAGCCAAGTTTCATGTTATGTACCGACCATATGCCTGAATACGGCATTTAAGTTTGTTGGAAATTTACTACGTCTCCTATAAAATACCTCTCGCTGTCCAATACTTTTGACACAACGTATGGCCCTTTCTACTTAGGAATTTATTTACTAGATACTTCAAGCTGTGAGTTAAAATTTCGTACCACAACGTAGTCTTCCTTTAAAAACACATGAGGCTTTTGACGTTAAGTATCTACTTTATTTGTTGATTTATTTCTGCTCTTTGTCGTATTCCCTCTACGTCTCTCGTCTGTATCTTTTCCTTTGTACTATCTATGGAAAATCCTTTTTGTTTGACTCCAAGAAGCATCACACTAGGATACTCGTTTATTTTTCGATTCTTTCTGTTGTTCATTGTATATTCTAATTTTTGTAAGACTTTCTGTCGCGGTTAATTATTCTCTACATTTATTATCTTTGCCATCATAACAATCTCTTTGGACGTAAAGCAGCTTCCTCTATCCTCCTACACAAGTTTACAAAAAAAGTTACAAAAAAACTTTTGCAACAAAGAAGTTAGCAACCGTTCCTTATATATTTTTGGCCGCTAAACTGATCCGACGATGCTCACACAGAACCTTTGTATGCAGTTCATTGCGCATTTCGAAATATAAGCTTTCGGATCACTCTGTCTATCGATACATATAATAAGGTTTTCTTTAAAAGTATTTGTTTCAATTATAAGAATATTGCTGTTTCGACTAAATGCATCTACGTGTTGCATTCTTTTTCCGGACCTATGCTCGAGATCATAACAATTATTTTGTAACTTGAGATCCCATCTAGCAAATCGTGGGCTATCTTTTTTATGTAACATTAACGTTAAAGAAATGCAGTCAGTTACTTCTTCCGTGCATTTATAATTGCTAAAGTTTCTAGCTCGAAACTATGGTACCTCGACTTTACATCTGTTGTCCGCTTTGATAAGAAAGAAAGAGGATTAAATTTGTTGTCCTTTTTTCGTTGCAACAGTATTGCTCCATAACCCAAAAAGCTTGCATCGCAATGCAATTCAGTTTCATCTCTAGGGCCATAAATAGCTAATACGCGTCGAGCTCCTTTCCATTGTGTATAAAGCTCTTATCTTTTCTTGTTAAGTCATATAATGGCTTTGCGATCAGAGAAAAGTCTTTTATAAACCTTGTAAAGAATGAGCACAAGCCGATAAAACTCTGCACCTCGTGGACTTTTGTTGGAGCCGGAAAGATCTTATTGCTGTTAGTCCTAACTCATTTGCCTTAATAGCTGGTTTCTTTGCCGAGGATTTCTTCATCAATTAATGGATGAAAAGTTAAAGAGCTTGGACATGAGATCTCTCTCTCTCTTTCTGACACTTTGGTGTGTACCTAGCGCAAACGTAGCAGAAGGAGTCCGATGAGTTTAAGCCAGTGGTGCACACAAATAATTTTTCGTACCCCGTGGGATACGAATTCATAATTCTGCCAGCGTCGCAGCCGACACACGCATAGAGAGAGAGAATACGTGTGCTCTATAAAATGCACGCACACACATCCCTGCGGTTCTGAAAACTAGTCCAGGCCTAGTCCTTTGACTAGTCCGTTTGGGCCACCCCTAGCCCACGGGCCTACCATTTCAATGTACTACTCCTATCCCATTTTATTAGGGCATGTCATTGGGGAGGACGTCTCCGCCGCCTTGCATCAAGGAGGACTAGTCCATGAGCCTACTATTAGAACTAGTCCATGAATAGACTAGTTGCACTGGTCCATGACAAGACTATTTGGACTGGACCCTGACTAGACTGCGCGAACTACGCCATGCGGGGCAGGCCATAGCTAGGTCAGAAGGGATAGTTGAGGATTAGCTTAGCTGAATTAGTCAGCATCTACGCAAAAAGGAATAGTCTTAGATGGGACCGATCCGACTAGCCCTTGAACGGTCTACGAAGATTGAGCATTGATAAACCCACAAAAAAATAAATTAATTAATATAAACAGATGTTTTCAAAATTTAAATTTTATTATTTAAAAAACATGAGTTTTGAAAATACTTATAACTATTAATTTATATAGAAAGAAAACTAGTATGATATCTAAGTATAAATTTTGGTATATTGCCTTCATGGCCAAAACTACTGGAGGTTAATTTAAATCGAATTAATAAAATATTAATTACTAAAAATTTTTTCTGAGAGCCCGCTTTTTTTTCAAGTGCAATCGCCTTTCTGATTAGTTGATCTGCCATACTGCTCGGCTCCACAACTGAGACCGCCTCAATTCAAGCGCCGTAAAAGATCTTTAGATCCTACAAAGGTTTCTTGCCAAGGACTCCATCTACGTTGAATTTCATGGTAACCTCATCAATAAAAATATTTTTCATATTTTTAATGGGCCACCAGGGTATAGGAGCGATTGAAAAAGCTTTACCTGTTGGAAGAGTTAGTTCATTATATAAATTAATTTTTTTAAATGAATGAATAGCGGATTCGTACATACTCGAAGCGACGACCAATCTCCAATTGTGCTTCGAACGCGATCAACACCTCGCTGCTCTTTATGGGGAAGTTTCCCGCAAGCTGCTGCTCAGACTTCTTTTCGCTGCACAACTGTGACACCATAACTTTAAGTTCTGCCACCTCATTAAGGACAGCATCAAACTGGCAGGCCATATCCTCTTTGATAGATTCTTAAGTGAGAAAATTTCATTTGAAATATGATAATCAACCATTAAAATAACTAAATTATCTAAAACTTACCTTTCAACTGAGCTAAAGCAGATTCCAATTCTTGACACTTTGGCAGGCATTCTCCTTGTCAGTTGCTTTGACTTGGAAACTCATTTTCTTCAATTTTTTCGGCTCGGGGGAGACATATGTATCTTCTCTGTCAATATTAATGCAAATGCAGCATTGGCATAATAACAAAATAATCTTTATATGGAACACAAACGGCCTTACTTTCTAAATACTCCAAATTATCAGCTTCTTCTTCTTCGCAATCGTTTATATCTATGACATATTATATAAACCTAATGCTGTTGAGTCTAATAAATAAAATTGATATAAGCTGTGCTTTTGCAAAAATCTTTGACCTAGTAAAAAGCCCTCAGCAGAAATTGAATTAATTATACCCGTTACTCGTAGAGTAAAAAGGGTATACTAAAGTCGTGCAAATGTATGTAACAGGCAGAAGGAATCATCTCCGACCATATAAAGTATATATATTCTTGATCAGCATCAACAGCCGAGTCGATATAGCCATGTCCGTCTGTCCGTCTGTCCGTCTGTCTGTATGAACACCTAGATCTCAGAGATGGTAAGAGATAGAGGTTTGACATGTATGGGACAAATGCTTCTTTTATCTGCACGCAGATCAAGTTTGTTTCAAATTTTGGCCACGCCCCCTCCCGCCCCCGCAATTTGGAAAAAACGTTATATCTCCTACATTTTTAAAGATAGACGATTTGTTTCTTCTAGAGATAGTTAGTAATTAGCAAAATGAATCGATTTGCCATCGGGAGATCGGGTGAACGGCTCTCAAGTTATGAGCAAAAAAGTGAACCAAGGCCCCCCGCTACCCACCCTAAAAATATGTTGCATACTTTTCTGATGGTTACCCTAAGGAGCGCAGGAACACTGTTAACGGTTAGAGCCGACTTTAACTTATGCTCTCGTTTTAAATGGAATTTGGTCTCTTATAAAGCAAAACGTGTTCGGCTGTTTGGAGCTCAAAAGGCATCCTCTGAAAATGCAAAATTTCCTATTATGTTATGTAATGTTTCTCCGGCAAACTATTCGCCTTCGTTGCATCAACTTTGATGCGTCCATGACTAGTCCGATTGAGATAGGCAGACAAATGGTTTTTTTAACAGAGTCTCCCGCCATTGCATCAGCATTGATTGACCCATGACTAGTCATCATGGGATAGTCAAGTACCAATCCTGATCGTACCGAGCGCCCCACCCAATATATTTCTTTGCACCAGCTTATCCTAGCCCCTGACTACTCCATTTGAACTAAGCAGTGGACTAGTTCGTGTAAGCAAGTAGCCCGACACAGAACCACAGGGATATGTGTGTTTGCTTGTAGCCTATATTTGACATAACAACGTTTACTTCGTGCGCAAATCATGATAATGTGAGTCTGTGCACCACTGGTTTAAGCACTCTCACGTCATTTTTCTTTTTAATTTGTTTACGGTTTCTAGACCAAAAACCAAGAATTCGGTTTGTTGCCATCCAAATAGGAAAGATCCTTCTATGCATTTTAATTTTCACACGCATTATTCCGTTTTTAATATATTTTTTATAACTTTTGGGCACTTTTTTACTTTGATCATTGATATTTGAAAAACTTGAAGTGCTGGAAAACTTTTTAAAATTTACTTGCACTCAGCTTAAAAGCATACGTCGAAAGGTATCCAACTCAACCCCGGCCCGCAAGGACAGAACAAAGATTTGCTAGCGATGTTCGTTCGTTAATCTATTCGTAGTAAAAAGGCAAACCTTACTGAGCATTTTTAGCGTTGGCGTGTTCTGAAAAACCAAATAACATAAAAATCACCATATATTTCAACCAATCTAAATTCTTTCATCATCTTCCTTTCAAATGTGTTTTTAATATAATCGCGATTTTTTCAAAGATTTAATGTGACTTAATTCTATTTTATGAGGCCATTTTCTTTTAAATATTTTATTTGAATATTTGTAAAACAATTTCAATTAAGCGTCTAAGCGACTCACTTTAAATGCAAATTGCATTCCATTTACATAGAGATTTGTCTACAGCAATTGCAATATGTGACCCACCCACACAGGCACAAATACAAATACAAGCACACACGCACACACACACACATGTGCTGCATACAAACGAACTCTTTGCAAAAGCATATTAAAAAAGAAATTCAGATTTTTGTATGCGCGCACATTTTTAATAATTTAAAGACTAATAAAAATGCCGAGGACTTTTGATGGCATAGCAAAAAATAAATGAATACATGCATACGCAAACACACACATCGAAGTAAAGTCAGGCAAAGAGAATGCAAAATGCAGATATGAAGAAGGAAAAAAAATGGAAATCAAGTGAAGCGAAACTTGCTTTACATGCATCGAATTTCCCATGTTAATGAGGCAACGTCAAGTGCGTGAGCCCGTGTGTCGAGTGAGGGCAATGCCTGATATGTCTGATTTTGTAATTAAATGTTGTGTGTGTGTGTGTGTGAGTTCGTGCCTTAGCAATTGTCAATTTGTGTTAAATACGCGCAATTAAATGTCAAATGGAACACTTTAGGCATAATCGTGGCACATTAACAGTAGTTTCAGTTCCTCAAGCTTATGTATGTCAATGGGCTAATAACACACACACACAAAATCATCAGTTTCAAGCCAATATCAGTAGGGCCAAGTCAAGAAGCTATTAACGATTGATGGCTCCAACTATGGTCCCCAAAATCCCAACTACTTGCCTCAAATTCTTGCTTATTAATTTCGAGAAACTTTTCCTTTTGTCTTTGCGGCTCACCCTTAACTCGCACACATCAACCCACCCTTGCGGCTTTATTATTTGCAAGTTTTTGTTTATTGTCAGTTTTGCCTTTCATTAAAAAGGGGTTTAAAGGTTGTCAACGACGCCTGCTCCTTTGGTTCTTTAACGACCCAAAGTTTTCAACTTAAATTTTAGTTATGAATTTTATTAGGCCTTGTTCTGCCTCTTCTAATTATAAAGTAGTTTACGGTCTACCGAAGAATGGCAACTTAATTAATTAATATGCATTTGATTTTACAGCCCAATCATTGCCGCACTATTGTGAAGAGAAGCAGTTCCAATGCTCAAATGGCGATTGTATACCCATACGATTTGTCTGCGATGGCGATTCAGATTGCAGGGATCACAGTGATGAAAGACTAGAGCAATGCAAATTCACAGGTAAGTTTAAAAGAGTCCTCGTACTGCATATCGACGGCGAATGAGATAAGAAAGCACTGAAGTTATAAAATTTATATGAAATAGGGGAGTTCAGTACTCGACCACATTAGCATCGAGAAGACTTATTATGAGCGACGAATGCGGTGTTAATTCTAATCTGTTAACTGTAAATCGCTTTATTCGGAGTGCAATGCCTCGTTTGGGGGCTTTGTGGTGCCTCGGTAGAGAACTAATAGCATAGCTCCACTCAAGATTTTCCAGAGAGATTCCAATGGAGATTTTTTTATTTATTTATTTATAGTTTAACAATGTTCTGTCTAACTTTAAGAGGGCCTACTTAGGAACGACAATAAATTATTTTTTACTACAAACAAGGAGGATTGAGATGAAAAAATATGTGGAAATGCAAGTTATAGTTTAAACAAAGGTTTCGGAAGGGTTCGTGATGAGCGTAGTTTGTTACACAAGGCTGTAGATAAATAGGATAAAAATTTCTAGTAACGCGTTGTGGGACTGCAAGACTTATATTAGATAACAAAGCGATAGAGTCAATATCTCCTGACAGGAGTTTATGAATAAAGAGAACACTATGGCAAATTCGGCGGCTCTTAAGAGAAGGAAGGTTGATTAGGCGTAATCTGTCCTCATAAGGAGGAAGATGAATGGTGGAATCCCAGTTTAAGCCACGAAGAGCGAAAATTAAGAACTGTTTTTGAACCGATTCCAGTTGATTTTGATATTTTTGGTAGTATGGAGACCACACACACGACCCATATTCAAGTATTGGTCTCACTAGTGAGACATAAAGTTGCTTAGTGCCGTACTGGTCATTAAATTCCTTCGACCATCGTTTGACAAAACCGAGAACTCCCATTGCCTTGACTGATATATGACTATTGAAAACTAACTTGGGAACAAATTGTACACCCAAATCATCAACTTTATGGATACGTTCCAAAGGGATGGAATCAATCATATAATCAAACTCATATGGTTTATTTCGACTAAAAGTCATACATTTACACTTGCTGAGATTAAGAGGAAGGCTATTAACCGAGCACCAGGTGTAAAGAGAGTTTAAATCGGATTGCAGGAGTAGAGGAGACGTAGGGTCATTATACGACAAACAAAGTTTGAGGTCATCGGCATAAATCAGTGCCTGCGAATGAGATAAGACATGTGGGATATCATTTATAAAAAGGTTAAATAGTAAGGGGCCTAAATGACTACCTTGGGGGACCCCAGATAGTACATTAATGGAGCTGGATAGTACTGATTTGAAACGAACTCGCTGTGATCGATCGCTTAAGTACGACTTTATCCAGTTCAGGAGGATTGGTGGGAAGCCGAGCAGACACAATTTATGTACTAAGAGCTCGTGATTGACTGAGTCAAACGCTTTACTGAAATCAGTATAAACTAAATCAGTTTGTTGCTTATTGACAAACCCATTGTTTACAAGAGTAGTAAATTCAAGTAGATTCGTAGAGATAGAGCGATTCTTCATGAAACCATGTTGAGATGTAGATATTACCGAACGACAATAATGTTGTAGTTGGGGAGTCAGGATCTTTTCAAGAAGCTTAGGAATGTCCGATAGCTTCGATACGCACCTGCAGTTCGAAATTATTGACTTTGGTCCCTTTTTATGGATAGGAATAACATAGGATTCCTTCCAAAGACTGGGGAAGTCTCCCTGTTGAAGAGATGTGTTAAATAGTTTACAAAGCGGCACACATAAGGGGTCAGCACAAAGTTTCCACACACTGCACTGTGGGTCGAATTCCCAAATAATTGGCATAAAGTCGAAAATTTCATGGAAACAAAACTCATTTTTAATAATACACCTTAAAAATACATAGTCTATGTACAAAGAATCGAGTAATATTTTCGATAGTTTTGCAACCCTGAAATTGTTATCGATTATCGAAGTCAGGTGATGAGTGCAGTGATTGTTGCGATGAAATTGTCGACAACTATTTGTTAACTTTGAGGACTTGCACGTCGTGTAAAGTTGCACAAAAATTTTTGCCAAAACATGGATAATAAAGGCCAGGGTATGTAGAATAAATAAATGGAAGCATTTCTTGATAATATTCAATATGTTGCTTTAGATTGTGTTGTTTCGTGTGGTCCCTAAACAGAGAAAATTTAAGAAAAGTGCAAGACTTCTGTGGAGCAAAACTAACCTTGTGCGTGTTTGTGTGTTTTGTAATATATGTCAAAATAAAGTAGAAAGTGTGTATTAAAAGATTATAATTATCCTGTCTGCGGCTTTTTGCGGCTTTTGCGGTGCTTTAAACTTAAAAATGAGCTTAAACTCTGTCATGCAACGCTGCTGGACGTATGGACGGCAACTCTACCGCTTTTAAAAACCAGATATTTGGCCAACTAAAGGAATGTACGCTTCAAATTTGACTATAAATTACTGGAAATTCATTTTTAATTTAAACTCTAACATTTTATTCACAGTTCTCAAAACTTTGTTTTCAGATTACGTATACGCAGTGTTGCCTTATAAGGGCGGTCGAGGAAGGCGTGGTCAAATTAACTCAACATTTCGTTTAAATATTATAGGTGTTATATCTATTAAAAGTACCAAGTTTCAATTCGATATCTGCAACACACGACTTTATGCCAATTATTTGGGAATTCGACCCACTGTGCACTGCTGGGAACTTTGTCAGGTCCGGGACTGAAAGAGGACTTGATTGATCGTAGGCTAGATAGAACGCTATCTGCATCTACAACAGGGCATACAATGCAGTTGGAATTAGCCACAGAGTACGGATTTTTAGAGACTAAATTATTAGCAGATGCAGAATAGCATCGTTGGAAAAATGTTGCAAATAGATTGGCAATATCAGAGTCGTTGTCACCCGATACATCATCTAAAGAAAGGGAGGGCGGAATTGAGAGGATTTCCTTTTAGCATTAACAAAGTTGTAGAACTTCTTTGGGTCGTCCTGAAAACTCAACTTACACCTGACCAAGTAGTCCTTATAGCATTCTGAGTTGAGGACCATAAACTTGGATCTTGCTACGGAATATTTGGCAAAATCCACGCGGGATCCAGATTTTTTAAATTTTTTGTACAGCCGAGATTTAATATTTTTTAGGTTAGATAAGCCTCTCGTGAACCATGGGGGCGCACGTGATGGAGAAGAAGAAATCCGAAGGGGCACAAATTCGTTAAACACAGTATAAATAACTTCGTAAAAAGCTTTTGTGGATTTTTCAATATCCTGAGATGAGTCTAGAAAAGACCAGTCTACCATGGATAAAGCTTCATTGAGTCGTAGAAAGTCAGCCTTTCGAAAGCAAAATGATGCAGTATTTTGGAAAGGGGGAGAAGTGGTGCTTGGTATATCAAGGTCACAATCAATTTGTAGTGTAGGATGATGAATGTCCTCAAGGATTGACAAGGGTGAAATTCTGGATACCACCGAATTGGAAATATCGGAAACAAACACAAGATCAAGGAGTCTGTGCAAACCATTTCTATTGGAGTTTAGCTGTCCAAGAGATTGTTCAGCCATAAGATTAAGAAACTCATGAGAGGCTGATGGGTAAAGTTCGATGGAATTGTCATATGGAGCCCAAGAGATATGTGGAATATTGAAATCCCCGACGACCACCATACGATCACGATCACCCAGCACGGAAGCAATTCGTTGTATGTGTTCGGCGTGAAGTAAATAAAGAGAAAGGTCAGAGGCAGGAGGAATATAGGAGCAAGTTAAGAAAATATTTGAATCGTGTGTTTGAACTTTAACAGCAACGAACTCAATGTTGGGCGGTAAATCGCAAGGAATCTGTTGGGACGGCCAGATTGAGTCTACTGCAATTAAAACTCCACCTCCACGACCAAAAGGACGGTCACATCTATAAATAAAGTAGCGATCCGTTAGGATCTCATGATTAGAAATGTTTTCATAGAGAGAAGTTTCGGTAAAAGCAACAGCATCTTGCATAAAACCAGCACAGTTGGTATGCAAGGCACTGAGCTTACCGCGTAAGCTATTCATGTTTTGATAGCCTACGGAAAATTACGATTTTAGTTTTTTGGGGTTTTTCGGTTTTTTGAAGTCTGGGCATGATGTACATTCTAATCCGAAAAGTGAAGGACAACAACAACTAACGCTTTTTAACTAGTTGAGAGAAGGCATCTATTATGCGTTTTCACCTTTTACGAATATCTCTTCGCTTGCATTGTTTTCAATAATGCATACAGTCTCTACATGTATGAAACTACAAAAACACTTTGAATTATTTAAGCATTTTTATCAAATTTACTTTATATCTTATGCCACACACTTGGAATTTCCAAGCCTTCCCAAGCTTTTTACATTTAATAAAAAGTAAAATTCCAACCTGACAATTTTCTCTGATTTTGATCAATACCTGCAACACACACAAGAGTTTTGCCTTTGGGATTTTTGAGGTTTTTAGTTGAGAACTTGTCTTATACAAATACGCTCACAATTCAAAATTTATTTCTGTTGGAGCCGTTTGTTGTGCGCTGTTTGCTCTTTGAATGAAAGTTTTGCTAACGCCATTTTTTTACGACCATGCCGAACAACAGCAACAAACCTGCCCACGCCTTTTGGCAAAGTCAAGCATGGCCAGGGATTGGGATTTACGGACACAGCTGTTGCCAGTTTACGTGCGCTCTCACTCTAATCTGTTGTCAGTCATTTGTAGTTTTTCAATTTGGAAATGTCACAGAACTAACCATTTACTTGGCTTGCATGGGTGGGCTGCTGGTGCTGCTGCTGCGTGTTGTTTGCTTTTGTATTTGGTTTCTGGCTTCGTTGTTGAGTAAGTAACAACTGGCTGTTTATTTAGTGTCATGTAGGCAGGGCCCCTGGACATGAACCTTTTCGTGGTCCTGAACCTGGAATTTATTTTCATTTAATTTTTAGTTTGTTTGCGCGCATGTGTGTGTGTTTTTATTAGCCCATGCAATTGATTTTAGGTTTGGTTCGCCTCCATTTAAAAATTGTATTGCATACTTTTTGGGCTGTGCTGTGAAACAGTCAAGGTGGCAAATATTAGGCAGAGTAAGATATAAAACCGAACAAAGGCCAATGCTTAGTTTCACTTACACCCAAAGTCTTTGGCAGACATAATAAATAGCCTTGAAGCAGATAAACAACAATAAAATAGCTTAAATTGAGCAAAGCTCAACTTGAGTCTTATTTAGAGAGCAAGTCAAGTGCAAACAAATTAATGCATTGCATCATGCTTCTCTGGCCACTAGCAGCGACGGATAACAAATCTCAAAACACTCAAACTGCGCCAATTTTGCTTAAAGTTAATCAGAAACGAGCTTGGTTGTGGATTTAGTGTAGCACACACAAGCTAGAAATAATAAATGATAAAAAGCTGAATGCGATGGACATGAACTATTATATTATCATATAACATGAATTCGAAAATGCCCAAAGGTGGAAATTGTTTGAAACAGTTTACGATAATATTAAAAAAATACTGAACGGTAATATACTGAAAAAAGTTAAATTTGGTTGCTTTGTGCTGTTATCATTAAGCATTAAATGTCACAAGTAACAATTTATAGAAAATATAACTGGAAGTGAACTTAAATACTTATGTACCAGTAAGTATTGCATACAATATTGGTGTATAAAGAACTTATATTTTTAATTGGGCGTCTACACAGAATCTCGACGTTCACTTCATAAGCGATACAATTGCACCATCTTATGCAATTGCTACTACTCAATTAAAGCCACCAAAACAAAAGAGAGTAATACATATTATAATCAGCCATGTTTTGATTCGTCATTTGAATGAAAAAGCTATGGACTAATTAAACCGAAAATACTTCATGTCAATCGTACTCAAATATATACAAAATAAATAGAAACAAAATACTTTTGAATGAATTAAACTAATTTAAAGAGCTTGAATTAAAATATAGCAATAGCGTTGGTCACACGCAAAAATGATTGAACTCGCCTAAAACTTAATTGTTAAATCTTGATCCTCAATCTGAACAATTGATTTCGTGAGTCCTTGTGCGTTTTACAAAGGACTGTTCAATACGAACATATTTCTGATTAAATAATTATCATAAAAAAAATATTATTCTACAATTTCTTAATATCTTGGCTTGCGTGTTTCTAATTTTCACAAAAGGAAGAAACAAGACGATCAACAGTAATTTGGTATTTAGAAAAATTCTTTGATCATGCAATAATTTAATATGTTTTAAAAAAGGTTTGAAAATTTTATTTAAATCCACCGAGCGATCTTAAGAGCACAATTTTCAATTCAATTTTGAAATTTACAGGTCAACGTTTTTTACGTGCTTATTAAAAACAAACATACACGAGTTTTGATTTTCCAATATATTTCAAACCCCTTCGGGATTCGTCTTCAGGGAAAAAAAGCACAGCGTCCGCTTAGTCAGCTGTGGAGTTGATAACGTTGATAGCCAGCAAAAAAATCCTAAAAAAAAGCCCTTTATTTTTGTCTATCCATCAAACCAATCTTTACACAGAAACATTTTATTTTTCATCCGATTGACTTGAATCTTGGGTTGTGAGTATCTTAAATTAAAGAAAATGTAACAAATTTTAAGTTTCGCTAGCGCAATATACTGAAATGACTGTTTTTCCCATTTTTTTGACCAATAAAAATTCTTTCTTTTTCATGAATGAAGCAAGAGGTAGGTATGCCTCTGCCAAGAACAAATAAACCATCGTAAAATCATATTGCTTACATATTTTGAAGCTCAAAAAGGTATCCTATTATATCAATAACAAACATTTGGATTTTGATCAACACTTGATCAGAGCTGCGAGCTGAGTCGATTGAGCATGGTCCGTCCGTCTGTTTCTACGCAAGCTATTTTCTCAGTTTTAATGCTATCGAGATGAAACTTTGCAACTTATCTTGTAGCTGCCATAAGAACCATCGGTCGGAAAATGGGTCTTAGTAAGAAAAAATTTTTGATTTATTGCTAGCATTCTGATGTTTCAAAACATTTGCAAGGGTATAAAAACTTCGGCTCAGACGAAGTTAGCTTGGCGTTCTCGATTCTTTCACATTCTTATCAGCTTTAGTTGAGCCTGTTTGGAACAAAAACTGAATGAAAACATCACATTCTTGGAATTTCGCAATCTTTGCTAACTTGAAATGTTTTTTTTTTTCTATTTCCTGCGAATATTTTGTTGCTGCGCCCAGCTGATAGACTTTCTAAAAACGGAATTTCGTACTGATTGCTTAATCTTCCCAAGGGCTTAACCAAAATTTTGATAGGGGCGGAGGGCGAAATTATTCAATGGATATTTAAAGGATGTTATTGTGTTAACACCCAGAAAAAAGATTTCCATGAATTATGATTTAAGTTTGTAATTTTCTAATAAGGAGAAAAGTTAGATTTGAATTTAAGTTAATGTGCCTTAATAAATGTTTACAAAAGAAATGTTTAAAAACAAAATAATAATTGCAAATCAAAGGCTGCTATGTTTTAAAATCACTTTCATGCATAGAAAAAAATGGAAATGAAATGGCAGTCATTTCCATATTTTTTTTAAGTCAATTTTACATCGATATGACTAAGATCAAATTGATATGTTGGAAAAAATATTGAAATATTAATATTCAATATTCGAAATGTTATGTTAGTTTGGATGGGAAAGATATTCTTCTGTAACCAGCGGATATCATAATAAAATAGCCCTTAGAATCAGGGCTGCAAACCCCGCTAAAATCGGGCGAGGTTCACTCCGGGGTTCGAACCCGTGAATCTTTTTGGGTTCGGGTTCACGAAGCGGACAGTGGGTTTTTGTGAGAAAACTTTTTATTTTTAATGTAAATGCCTTCCGCTTCGTCAATTATTAGTTTAATACGCTTTTACACAGATGTGGAAGTTTTGGTCACAATCGGATGACTATATCTAATATCTGCCATAGAAACTATCGGTCAAAAAGTGGGTTTTATCAGAAAAATGGTTTGTTTTAATGCTGACGTTCGTAAATTCTGTCGTATTAAAACATTTGCAAGGGTATTAAAACTTCGGCAAAGACGAATTTTTTAATTACATTTAATATTTGCAGAAATAAATAAGGATCAGATGCAAGTCTGCCAAAGTTTTCTTAAGCTCTGAAAATATGGTTTAATATAAATAACAAAACTGGCCAAACATATAGTTATTAATTAAAGTAGACCTATGACGCGCATCTCTGCTGTTAGAGGCAAAAGTAATTGCATTGATTTGCATATCATCTTCTGAAAATTTGGAAGTCATATTTTCTTCAATTGATGGAACAGGGTCTTTTGCATGAATTGCCATGTTATGAAGCACTGCGCCTGCAATGATTACCACTTTCGTATCCCTGTGGACAATACCGGAAATCGGTGCTTCCATACTCCAAAACACTTTTCAACAACGTCGCGAGTCCAGATCTGTGACTCATTGTAAAGCTTTTCAGGTTCTGTTACGGGCTTCATCATGTACTGTCTCAATTTATACCGACTATCGCCCTATAGATTATAATATTTTAAGTTGTAGGTTTCCCTTCGGTACTTCAAACTACTGTTATTAAAAATATTGCTATCATGGGATAAACCAGGCCATCTTGCAAATATAACTTTGCGCTAGATACTGCTTTGTACATTTTTGAAGAAATATCCCTTTTTGTTATGGTATATCTCGGCATGGTCACCAACTGGCCATTGAATCCGTATATGGGTGATATCAATTGCTTCCGTAACCTTCGGGAATTTAGCAATTTTATAAAAGTCTCGAAAGACTTCATTGAGGTCCCTAAACTTAATGTATCTGCTGGGTAATAGTGCAATGGCCTAGAAGGAAGCGTTTTTTACTACCCGGCATGCAGAGAATCGCAATGCTAAAACTAGCTTTTTCATTATAGACAAGGAACATTTCCTAAAAAGATGGATTATGTTAAGTTTGCTGATGGTTGTTGTTGATGGTACAAACCGATAAAAAGGATGTATACATTGCGAGCCGAAATCTTTTTAAGAATACGGAATCTTCGATGTCCTTAAAATAGTTCGACCTTAGGGATGTAAACTATCTCCCTATAAATTGTCCAGTGATTGGAGTTAAATTGCCTGGCTCAAATTCATTTCACAAATTGTTTTTCTTAGCACTAATTAAAAACACACCCAAAATATTATGTAAATTTACAGTAAAGTGGCAGATGGCTTATGGTGCAATTATGTAGTAGGTAATGAAATCGAATTTTCACTATTTGTTGAATTATCTGATACATAGCAGCTTTATGAAAGAAGAGAAATCGGCCCTTAGAATATAACACACTTTTTCTAAAAAAGAGGCCTTCTCAGAAATAAAAAACCTACTCAGAGAGTAAACTTAAGATTTGAAAGAAAATTTCTGAAAGCGACCAAACCATACCATCCATAGTTATAAGTTCTTTGTTATTGCCCTCTCATAGTAAATTAGTTTAGTATTTAGTTTCCTACTTAATTCACATTATCTAATGTATGCTGATGACTTAAAAGTTTTAAGATTAATAAAAAATCTTAGAGATGTTGAAGCGCTTCAATATGATCTGAATCAGGTTTCCGACTGGTGCGCGAGGAATTTGCTGCCTCTTAACTTCTCCAAATGCTTCTATGTAACTTATGGCAAACGTGAGCTGCCGATTCTTACCTCTTATACCATTGCTCATCACGGTTTACGGCGACAGTACAAAGCCTTAGATTTGGGTGTATTATTTGACTCTAAATTTTATTTTTCTGAGCATTTAAATTATATCCTCCCCAAAGCTTTTTCAATGCTCGGCTTTGTAAAGCGAAATTCTAATTAGTTCTCTGCCTTAGTACGGTCTAGAGTTGAATATGCTTCGCTTATCTGTAATCCTTTCGCTCAAATTTGAACTTGCTTACTTAAATTTTTCTGAGCCTTTACCGCCGTATTTGAGTAGATGTCGCCTCATGCATATTTCTACCCTTGAGGATAGGAGAACAATTGCATCCTTTATTTTTTTAAATGATATTATAGTTGGCAATATTAATTGTGCTAGCCTACTTTCCCAAATTCCCTTCAATGTTCCACCTAGATCTTTGCGTGCCATGCTTTCATTAAGAATGGGGACTCACAGGGCCAATTATGCCCTTAATGATCCAGTATTAAGAGCTTTTCTTACATACAATCGTCTTCCAGTTGGCATGCGGTTCGACTTTGACAGTAACATCGTTACTGTTAAGCAGTTACTTAGGGACTTTTTCTTATAGTTTATTTATTACTGTTAATTTTAAGTTTAATTGTAGTAGCCAGTTAAGTTTATGCGTTGGCGTAATAAATAAATAAATAAATATAATGCTTGAATCGGTGTAGCCGCCCCACCCCCCGCATCGAACTGCCTACGCCCTTGGGCCTAAGCGCTTATCTCAAGCTTCAGTAAATGCGACTTAAGAAATGTCACACAATCTCTCATTTTTCTTGAAAAACTAAATAAATGCGACGTTACAGTTTAAGCAGAAGCGGTTTAAACTTGACCCATATTATTTTGATGCAAGCGGAATTGCTAAGTGGACTTTTCCCCGACAAACAACACAGAAACTCTTATCAATTAAAAGGAAGATTTCGCGACATTTTTACAATTAATTAGAAATAAATTATATAAATGTTTACAAATAGATAAGCGCCAGGGTCAGTAGGCTAGACAAATTGTTAATTCGTCTTTAAAGTGAAAATCCTACTCAAAACAATGTTCCCCTCTACATACAACTCACTCAAAGCTTGAGTCTGACTCTTATCACTTGTGAGTGAAAGCTCTCATTCCGCTGGCTCTGTCGATGCTGCAGCCGTACAGCATTTTTAAGATTTGCTCGAGACTCTAAACTCAGTTAGCATCGAACTTTTAATTAAAGCGGACGTGTAGCCTTAAGCTTAAAGTGAACTACAAGTTTCGAAACTTTAAATAGCCCGCGGCGGCAATTTATTTAACTGTAACGTCAATTTTTGAAACAGTTTTAAATATTTGTAATCTGGGATAATTCATAAATATTATAAACAAGCTAAACAGCTGTTGGTAAATATTTCAAGTGCAAAATTAAAAGAGCCAAATTTATGAGAAACATTCACTGTCCAAGTGTTGAGCCCAAATACAACTGAAACTGGCGTCACTTTGGCGGCAACAGCTTTTCTCCCTTTCCCCCAAAAAGAAGGAAAAATAAGCGGAAGCTTTCCCACTAACAGAGTGCGTTCTTTCCTTTTTCCGTTTTTCACGCTTCTGCGCGCCACTTTTATATATGTATTTTTTTCGACTCTCTTTACGTTTGCTCTTCATGATTTGTTATAATTTGGATTTGATTTTGTGGCCATTTAGCTTTGTTTTTGGATGGGATTACATGAACTTGACACTAGTGCAGCCAGCACTTGTCATTGACATTCCCCGTTGGCATGAAAGGTGTCAAACCAAAGCCGTCATAATTTAATAAATAAATGGTTAAAAAAAGAGAATAAAGTGAACAGAGTGCGTTAATTACACACTGGCATACGAAACAATGGAATTGGCAATTAAAAGTAAACACTCGCATGCAATGGCCATTAAATCAGCTTAAACAACGATATAAAAATCATTTTATTCGAACAAAAAGATGCTTAATTACAACATTTATAAATGGAAATAAAACAAATAACAAATGTAAAAAGCCATGTATGAAATGTAATTAAGTATTCGGCTGCACCCAAACATAAATCAAAGCGATATTTTACTTAAATTGTATTTTAAATCCTTTATTAATATTAGAGTATGGGTTTATCATAAAGTGTTGCCTACTTTTAAGCTGTTGCCGCCATTTGGCCTGATGCCATTTAAAATAATAACTCGTACTTAACAACAACAATTTAATTTAATAATTCACACCAGCATCAGCACTTATTACTATATTAAAAAATAAAGCCAAAACAGCAAAGTTTGCAGACAAGTTACCAACATGGGACTAATACGCGGCTCCTTTGGCTGGCTGCTGCTCATCATCGGATTATTACAGCAGGCAAAGCTACAACTGGCCTTTAGGTCATATCAAACAACAGTCATTGATACGGGTATGCGATAACTTAACTTAACTTATCCAATTAGATATTAAGCATACACGACGCAAGAATTCAAATAAATATGTATGATGTGAAACCACAACCGAATCAGCTTGGTAACAAAACAAGACATTAGTCAAGAAGTCAAAATTCGGTAATCAGCAGCATTCTAATCTTTGATTGGCTGTAGATTTCCTGGAGAAATTCAAATGCAAATAAACTGGTCCCCCTATGTTAAAGTGTTTGATTTCTTGTTTTGTGTTTGTATTGCATTTTGCATCAAATTTTCTTTTGTCATTTTAAGAGCTACAAATTGTTATTGAATTTTAAAATATGAAACACTGAGGTAAAAATGCATTGAAATTGTAATATTTACACTTTGACTTTAACATTAATACCATGGATTCAGCGTTATATATGAGATTACTAAATATTATATAAACATGAAAATATGTACTACAAAATTTGTTTTCTTTTTTCTTTTGTTAAACACATTTTCTAACCAAGTTTTTGGTTCCAAGTGCAGAGCAGGAATCCCAAAGAGTTTTTGTGCTATAGAGACCCACCAACAGTTGGGCTATATGAATCAAAGAATTACATTATTTGAAAGATTTTACTCACTCTGAGTGTATTTGAAGTCGTAGGCCTTGGACTGAACACCAACGCCATTGAATCTACAATCTTGCAGTCCTCAAGTTATTATTCTCAAGTTGATGAATAGAAATATAAAATCAAATATAATGTTATAGTTTTACTATGCCTTTTTCCTTGACAGAGGAGTTGACTTCATCTGTCATACTAAGGTTATTCAATTTTTTTTCGACTTTTTTTGCATTTTTGGATATTTGAGAATATTTTTTCGCTAATACAAGTAGTTTTCACAATACTTCAAACTTTAAACGCATTTATATCAAACCCAAGTTTTTCGAAATGGTCTCCATGATATCTTCTACTGAATCGATTTGGATGATTTAAGGTAAAATCGACCCAGAATTGCTCACCACTCTGGTCTACCCTCTATTATTTTTAAAAAAAAAAAGAACAAATATTTTTTTTTTTTTCGAAGTTCTAATACCCTTGCAAATGTTTTAATACAACAGAGTTTACGAACGTCAGCATTAAAACAAACCATTTTTCTGATAATAGCCACTTTTCGGCCGATAGTTTATATGGCAGCTATAAGATATAGTCATCCGATCTTGACCAAAACTTCCAAATCTGTGTAAAAGCGTATAAAACTAATAATTGTCGAAGCGGAAGGCGTTTACATTAAAAACAAAAAAGTTTTCTTACAAAAACCCACTTTTCGACCGATAGTTCCTATGGCAGCTATAAGATATAGTCATCCGATTTTGACAAAAACTTCCAAATCTGTGTAAAGTAAAACGTGTAAAAAAAAAATTGTCGAAGCGGAAGGCGTTTACATTAAAAACAAAAAAGTTTTCTTACAAAAACCCACTTTTCGACCGATAGTTCCTATGGCAGCTATAAGATATAGTCATCCGATCCGGTCGGTTCCGACATATTAGCAGTGTGCAGTAAAAAGAAGACTCTGTGCAAAGTTTCAGCTCGATAGCTTTAAAACTGAGAGACTAGTTTGCGTAGAAACAGACAGACGGACAGACGGACAGACAGACGGACAGACAGACGGACGGACAAAGCTCAATCGACTCAGCTCGTCGCCCTGATCAAGAATATATATAGTTTATAGGGTCGGAAATGAATATTTCTATGCGTTGCAAACTTCTGGGCAAAATTATAATACCCTTTGCAAGGGTATAAAAACGAGAAAGGCAAAGCTAACTTCGTCTGTGCCGAAGTTTTGATACACTTGATAACGCTTGTCTCAAACTTCGCAGATCAGCTTAAAAACATTTATTATTACCCATGACCGTGATTGACAGCGGTAATATTGAGAAAAAAACAGTTTTTCTCATTAAAACCCAATTTTCGACTGATTTTTTGTATGGCAGCTACAAGAAGTAGTCATCCGATCCGGTCGGTTCCGACATATTAGCAGCGTGCAGACTAAAGAAGACTCTGTGCAAAATTTCAGCTCGATAGCTTCAAAACTGAGGGACTAGTTCGCGTAGAAACAGTCAGACGGACGGACGGACGGACAAAGCTTAATCAACTCAGCTCGTCACGCTGATCAAGAATATATATACTTTGTGTGGTCGGAGATGATTCCTTCTATGCGTTGCAAACTTCTGGGCCAAATTATAATACACTTTTCAAGTGTGTAAAAATTAACTATTTTTTTTACAGTAAACTAAAATCGAATTTTAATTTTTTAATGCCCACCATTTTGTCAAAAAAAATCACAAAATTTTTTCCGAGTGTCAGACCAGAATGACATATATTCTGACTATTACCCCGTTTTTAGTTTTCATTTCACACAACCTGAAGACGAGAAATCGTGGTATTTTAATCTGTTTGAAACATTATAAATCCCAAACAGAATTTGAAAACCTTTTTTCGTTTTAAAATAAGAATTTTTATAAAAAAAGGTCCATAAAACAGCCTCGACATAAAAATACAAACTTCGGGTGTGAAGCTTATATTACATTTTCTTTAAAAATTAAGTAGGAGGAGACTTAGGATCATTACTTAATTTTATTCTGTCCACACAATGGTTCAGCATTGACACCCCTCAGGATTAATGGGTTAACAGGGAATACAGTGGCGTACGCAGGATTTTTTCAGGGGGGGGTTTTGACAAGAACATTTTTTTGGTGGGCGGCGGAGGGGGGGGGGGGGTAGATTTCAAAGGCGAAAACAAAGGCTCTATTTTTATATATTTTTTGGGACGTATTACAATTCTGGAGTTACCTCTACTATTCAAGTGCACTTCATATCCTTTTTTTCAACAAGAATTGAAAAATATATAAATAACCTGCGTCTTCATTTTTATCATCAAACTAAACGATATTCTGAAATTTTAGGTTGAGCACAAATGCCTTTTACCGTCTAAAAAATGTTTAAAACGCTGGGCAGACTGAGTGATAGTGCAAAGAGGTTAATTCTTTAAAATGTTTCTGTGTTTCTGAGGTGGACCAACAAGAATTAACAAAAGTCCAAAGCGATTTTCTTTCAAAAACTCAATTCTACACACAAAAAAGGCTACACACACAGAAAGGATCTGAGAAGGGGGCATTGCCACTTTATGGCTTAAAAAACGAGCAATATTTCGAAAAAATTTTAAAATCTTCATTTCACACAGAAAAAAAAAGATCCCCATAGAATGGATATTCGAAATATCCACTTAAGATCCATTTTTTTAAATATCCTTTTCACATTTTTCAGCTCCTTTGGATGGAGAAAAAAGATCAATGAAATATTTTTTCTCTGATATATCCATTTTAAGCGAAAATAAATCGATTTCGAAAATATCCAATGGATCCCAAAAAAGGATAGTTAACTATCCAGTCCAAATGGATACCGAAAATATCCTGAGGATCATCAGAAACTATCCTTTTTTTTCTCTGTGTACATAACATTTTTCAACAAAATTTGTCTAACTCGTCCAAATTCGATTACGGATTAATTTGATAGAAAACGGGAATGGGATGCTTGTCCGATTGGTGTACAAGGAAAAAAAGCATTAGGCCTTAACTTAAACTTAAAATTAATTTCGGATGAAAAATTGTAAAAAAGAAGCAGCGATGCAGGCAAATTTTTTTTAAAACGCGCATGGTAAGGAGTTTATAAGATTATGGACAAACCGCTCAATTAAGGCAGCAGGAAATAAGTCCCGAAAATATAAAATGAAATAAGGCCCCAAATTTGGGAGAAGCTTGGCTTGTCCCCGTTAGAGGAGCTGTATAGCCAACTTTACATTTACTCCAATTTGAAGTATGAAAATATGGCCCAACTGCGATGAAATAAAGCCAAAAAAAAATTAAAGAAGGCCCCAAGTTTGGGAAATAATACCCCAATTTCAAACATTTGATATACAAAAATCGCGCGATAAATGCGCCGCTTAAATTGAATCAATTGTTTTAATTAAATAATGAAAAGATACAAAAAATAGAAAAATTGAATTGAATATTTAGGAAATAATGCCCCAAAAAAGGAAATAACTTCCCAAATTTTCTAAAAAAAAAAGTGGTTATTGTTTTCTATATAAATTGTTAGGGGCTTATGTGATTTTATTTTTAGGGCCTTATTTCGCAGAGCGCTTAATTAATAATCATTGAAAAACTTTGCGAGATGTGTAGTGCAAATTTTAAAATGTTACCTTCAAGTAAAACATAATTTCAAATCAAAAAATGTTTTGCTTTTTTGCTATTGCTTTTAAGCTCTGTGTTTAAATCGCTCAGAAATTTTAATGTTGTCTTATTTTTTTGACATTTGACGAATAGAATTCACATATTTGTAGAACAAAACCGGAAATTTTAAAAATTAATTTAAAAATGAACCTTGGATGACCGCCTCGTCTTAAACGTATAATAGTTCTTTACAATTCGCCTTCCATCGATGACAATTTTTTCAAAATTGTTGTTAAGTAGGGTCAAATTTACTAATTTTTCTTTAGATGCTGCTTTCTTAGTACAGTATTTTGCATATAAAAATATATTCCAGGTTGGCCAGGGGGGGTTTAACCCCCAAACCCCCCCTGCGTACGCCACTGAGGGAATATATGGCATTTCAACGGACCCATGTGGCCTAAGTGGGAGAGCAACTTGTCGCAGTTATTTTAACCTAACCTAACATATTTCTCAGTGTGGATTTAAACGATGCAGTACGTATTTTTAAAGAGTCTTTTTCCAAAGAGAGATGTATTGCAGCAGCTTGTTCGACTACATCTACAACCCGCAGTCAATAGCTTTTTCCATAACTCTATGGTATTTAATTCATTGTGTGGATTCCTTTCTAGTCCCAGAAATCGCACAAGCAAGTGACCTTTCATCGCGAAAAATAAATTATTCGACTTAATATTGGGCATATTCAAATCAAATTGTCATAAGCACCGTATACTGAGTATTTCCACTAACAATGTGCAGTCCCTTCGAAGGAGGTGTAGAACTTAATGGCTTATATTGTCATTAATATCCTGCAATATATCTGCGAATTATTACTGTAACATGATGGTATAAAAAACATATCGCTCACTTGAATGATTTGCTATATCGTGTTCTTATAGTGTAAAACTTTCATATCCACCTTCATTTTTAAAAAATTTTTGCCGTTTCCATTGACAAATTCTTATTATTTTGACATTCACAACGATACGTTGACAAAAAACAGCTGAAGAGTTTGATTTAAATAGCAGGCGGCACTTTCAAACGCACGTGGACTTTTTATAACCTTGCAAAAGGTATTATAATTTTGCCCAGAAGTTTGCAGCGCACAGAAATATTTATTTCCGACCCTATAAACTATATATATTCTTGATCAGGGCGACGAGCTGAGGCGATTGAGCTTTGTCCGTCCGTCTGACGACGTTAGCTTGGCCTTCTCGTTTAATACTTGCCCGTCAGGACTGCAATGCCGCGGGGCGATCGCATTGATATCACCCTGAATTATCAGCAGAAATATATTTTATATTTGTAGCTTTAATATTATTTTTTACAATATAATAATAAATATGAGACAAAATTTTTTTTAATTTGCTTGTATGTTTTTGTTTTTATATAGACCCCGAAAGTCAGTTAATTGACTCTCTTAAAATTCATCGTCTTTAAAGCATAAATTGAGAGTAGCACGGCTGTCTCGCTTCTAAATAACTTCTTTCTTAAACTATAGTAAAAAGAGTTTTATTAAATACTATTATCACCATATATTGCTTAAACTTAACATTTGAGTACCCTTTTGCAATTACACAGCCTGGCCTAGTAAGCCTACTTGTCTTGTGATTTTAGCTAACTATATTTTTAGCACTGGGAAACCACAAACAGAAACCTCAAAAGTCCACAATAGCAAATCCAACTCAACATTAACTGCTGCAAGTGTAGTTCAATTTATTGTTATTATCTGGTTTTCTGTTGTTTTCCTCTCGCTCTTTTATCTGCTATGCCAGGGCGTGGCGGCTCGACTCGACTCGACTTGGACGTATCAAAATGTCGCATATAAAGCCCCGAAAAGCGACAAAAAATAATGTCGACTGTTAAGGCGAGGAAAGTCAGTAAATAAATAAATAACTTATAGGCAACTAAACTGAGTATGGTGGTTGGCCATTAAGATCAGGGCCAAAAGTGGAAAGCCGTTTCCATGCGGCTTTAAGTGCACAAGCGCGTAAGCGCGGGGACAAGAGAACGAAGCAGACCGAAGACGATGCTAGACTTTTAAGCAGCTTTTATCCATGTGCCATGTGCACACATATGTATAAGTGTAGTGTGTATGCCAATGTTCAATATCGAGGGCATAAATATTCATGCAGCACATTTGAACATTTGAAAAAGCAGACAGCTGATAAGCCCGGCGAAAAATTTCAGTTTCGCCATGGAGAATGCAGAACAATCTGAAAATATATTGTATATAGCTACTTGCTTGTGTGCGTTGGCTGCAAACCTTAGATAACTTCAGTCACATATTCTTGGCACTCTGTCGTGCCATAAATTATGCATAACATAGCTTTTAAGCGCAGCAGCCAGAAATCGCCAAAAATGTAAGAATAAAGAATTCGTTGCTAGGAATATCCCACAACCTTTATTTAACATATAAATTGCCCAGCATTTAAAATGCAATTCTAACACAGTTTGTAGCCATTTGTAAAGCCCACTCCCCAGCTCCTCAACCAGCCACAGTGGCCCATATGTATAAACTTTGACTCATTAGAAGCATGGCTTTTGCATCCCCTTTCTCCCCTGCCCTTTAAATGATTTATGTTCCATACCACAGCAACAAAAACAACAACAACATAAAGCAAGCATCCTCAACTTTCCCTTTTTTTCTTTATTGAAATACTTGAGGCACACAACTTCAATAAAGTGGAAAAAGGTGCCATAAACAACAAGCGGCGAGCCTTTTCTGTTTTTTTTTCCTCTTTTTATGGGGACAACCTGCTGTGTAGGAGGAAAAACAATTGTAAACAATGCAAAAGGAAAATCCCCTTAACTGCGACACAAATTTTTCATTTATTTATTGAGACGAGCTAAAAGCGGAGACAAAAGTGAAATTTGTACACGTTTTCATTTTCCTTTTTCCGCTGTTTAAATGAATCGGACAATTCAATTTATGTTTTGAGGCAGACAAACTTCATTAGTTGACCCGGGGACAAAAGCAAATGAAATCAATGAAAAGGAAGTTGGACATTTTATAGCTCGTAAGGAAAGGCATTAAAAGAAAATACGAAAAATGACAAAAATTTAATTCCTAAACCATTAAAAAAAAATTGTTTAGCATTATTATTATTTTGTTAGTCTCTTTTAAAGGCCTAATTCCAGATGACAAAAAATTCAATTTTTATGTTGTAGTTCACATGAAAAGAAACACTTTTGAACTGTTTTGAAATCTCAATGCTATTGCAAAGCAGTCGAATTTGAATGAAGTATTGTGCCTAAATAAAATTTTATTTTATTTAAGGAACATTTTTAATCTTCTTCATCTGTTTTATTAAGCTAATCCTTTACATTTAGGGAAGAAATAAGGCTGAGATATACATTATGAAATTAATTTGGAATACTGTTCTTACCGCAATGAGCTTTCAATCCGAAGAATATAAAGTTTGCAAGAATTGCTTATGGTTTTTTCTTGTCTCTACTCGAAATTGCCGTAATTAAGTTTTAAAGCATCTTTATCAATTCTGAAATTTCACTTATTCTCTTTTGGTTAAGTTAAGTCAGAAAACAATTTCCAATTTAAGAAATCTGAGCATTTAAGTGATATAATTGTAGGCCACTGTTCGACTTCGAGTACATGATTATATCGTACTATGAACACAATCGACAAGCATCATAGTGTGACCTGGTAAGAAATACGAAATTTTTATACATTTAAATAATGTGGATGATGAAAGAAAGTACGCCATCATGGCCAACATGGCTTTGTTACGATTTTGTCCTGCACAACTGTCACAAAATAAGCTTAAGTCGTTAACAGTTTTAAAGTAAGAGTTAGAAGGTAGATAGCAGTGGAAATCCTCATTACATCTCCGTTTCCCATCTTTTCGCCCCATTGAAAACAATATCTCTTTTTGGTCCCATTTTCCTATAAAATGCAGAGCATAATAAGAGGAAAAACTTGAACACAAAATACTAAACGAGACATATTTTATATCTTCCGACTACACACAGACACTTCATGACCAATTAGAAATTTTCAATCACCTTATGTCTCCAAAATAATATCACAACTAAAGGTTTTTATTATGCAGAACTATAAAAACGTTTGGACCCGCTCGTATTATGCAGTTTAATTGAAGACTTAATAAAGAAGAACCAACGATCCGCAAATCAAAGACAACATCAACGCACTCTTGTTTGATTATTCAATCTTTGTTTTTATTTTTCCATTTGCTTTTATCCCAAATTCTATGGCGACTCTTGTTTTTTAATATTGTCCTATTGATTTTTATGGCTCTTACGTCCCAAAAACAAAAACAGCAATGGCACTTACGATATTTTTGAAATATGATATATGATACGATACGATATGATCTCTAGTCATATATTTGGGTTATGATATACACTGGACCTGTGAATAAAAATGTGTTGCCTACTTTTTGCCTTTTTCTTAAGAGCCAACAAATTTTGGTATTTATTAAGGGGCAGCATAATATTGGTGCTCTGTTGACTAACATTAGGAAAGGCTGTTGAACATTTATTCCGCTGAGTAACTGAATTATTGAAGTTGGGCAGGGCCAACTTTAACTTAAGCTCTTGTTAGTCAAAAAATGTCAGAAAAAATAAAAATTGATTTCTCATAGATGACTAATATATATTTCATTCATTCCATTACAACCCGAAGTCTTTCTGAACTTTCCATTTTTGATTCAAATAATAATTGGACATCCGAAACTTGATCTCGAAAGCGTAGTTTGCGGTTTTGCAAAAAAAATTGTTTTATGGTTACTTTTAGAAAAAAATTTAAAAATTGGAAAAAAGAGCAAAGTACGAAAAATAAACTCTGAATCTATATATATAAAACTGTTCAACCTGACTGACTGACTGGTGACCGTCGCACAGCCTAAACCATAAACGATAGGAAAATGAGATTTTCACAACAGTATTATCTTATGCTGAAAGTGAGTACTAAGAACGGATTTTGGAAAATTCTGTCGGGAAATGTGGAAAATTCGCGGTTTTTGGTTTTTCATCCGATTAAGTTCAAACTCATTTTCAAAGATCTATATGAAAATTCAACAACAACTGCATACCAATTTTCCGGAAAATTCACCCCCGATTGGGTGGAAAGTGGGTGGTCAAGGTTGTATGGGCGAAACTTAAGTTGCCGGCGATTAGCTCCAAACTCATTTTCAAAATTTTAATAACAAAACATAAGTTGTAAACATAGCATAATTTGACACATGCTTCCCCGACTTTGGAAAATCCGCACACGAGGAAAATGGCCGGAAAATTCTAAATCCAAAAAAGTATTTATCATTCAATTGGCTTGAAATTCGGTTTGTAAGTATAGAATACGAAATAGTTTAATATGTTATATTCCGAAGTTGGAAAATATGACCTGACGGTCGAAAAATTCCCGGAAAATTCTGAAAAAATGAAAAACTCACTCTCCTAAATTTGTAGCCTTCTAATCGCTATTGGAGTAGAGTTATGCGGGCGGAAAGGTAAAACAAAAAACTTGTTTATCTTAAGAACCGCTTAACCGATTTGAATGCGTTAAAAATATGTTATAAGTGTCCACCACAGAATTCAGAAAATTATTTTTGCACATTTTTATTACCAATTCTTAGGCACAAAAACTATTATTAAAATTTTCAAATAATTTTTTCGAGGTGTAAATCTATTTCAACTCTAATAGTTTTTTCAGTAAGAAATCCTTAACAATATAAAATTTTTGCACGGTCATCGGGAATCATCTTCATAGTGAATGCCAATAAAACATGTGAACAGTTTTACAAATATATTTTATATTACTGAGCACACTGTAACTACTCACACAGAATTGACAAAAAATTTCCCCTTTTTCCCCTTTTTAAGTTGATTTACAGTGTGCCTAATATGTATAAAATATTAATGAAAAATACTAATGTGTAGCGTTTAATTGTATTTCACCATGAGGTACACAAAAGATGCTCTTGAAAAAGCTTCGCCATGCAGTCAGTTTCAAAGCTTTTTGATTGAAACTTGGCACGTGTGCTTTATATTTATCAAGCTTTTCAAAAATGTTAACATCAGGCGGATCGGATGAGTATATCATATAGCTGCCATACGATTGCTATGATTAATCGCATTTTGTTGTGGATTAGGGTGGCCAGAGCTTGCAAAGTAATTTATAACATTACTAAATGCAGCGTTCGTATGGCAGCTATATGATATAGTCGTCCGATCCGCATGATGTTGACATTTTTGAAAAGCTTGATAAATATAAAGGTCTAACTTAGAAAGTGGAATTAATGGAAAACCACTCGATAAAATTGTATAAGATTTTAACTATATTGAGATACGGACTAATAAAATGTGTACTTAAGAGATGGTAACATGCATCGAAAAACCGCGATGGTGGGTACCACATTTGACAGCACCCATCATCGAGGCAATATAGGTCATAAACTAGAGATAAAAATAGACCGAACTGCGTTTTTAGATTCACCATCGGACCCTTAAGTCACGGGCTATGGCTATCTTTGTACAAGCAATTGCCTCAGAGCAACATTGACCATATGGGTATCAAGAGCGTCTCCAAAATTATGCAATAAATCCTATAAATAAAAGTCGCCATTTCCATTAAGAAAATCAAAAATTTAGTTTAAAAATGTCTTTGGTGGACAAACCGCGATACGCTAAGATGCCTTGAACTGATGTATTTAAATGATACGATCTGTTTTTCTGCTGGTATTGAAGCACTTTACTCATGAGATTAATTCCATAATTTTGGTGAAACTGGTTTCACCTAAATGGTCAATGTTGTTCGAAGGCAATTGCTAGTATATAAATGCCTAAGAACCGCGAACCAAGCCTTTATTGGTAAATCTGAAAACGCGATTCAGTCTATTTTGATCTCTAGTTTATGGCCTATATTGCCTCGATGATGGGTGCTGTCAAATGTGGTACCCACCATATAGTTAAAATCTTATACAATTCTATCGAGTGGTTTTCCATTAATTCCATATTCTAAGTTAGACCTCTATGGGCAAGGTACTAACCGTTTATCAGTTGAAGGCGGGAATTTTATATTAGAATACTGGTGATTCCTTTCAGCTTTGGTGAATTTTTCAAAATTTTAGCTTTCATCTTCTTTTAACCAGCAAGAGAGGTTGTAGCTTTGTGTTGCTAGTATAAAAGTGCCCATTAAACGCGAACTTGACGTGCTCCAAAAAAACTGGGTATGAGGTGTTGCTACCTAATGCCTCTAGTTTCACAATTTATTGGTCCCAGTCCCAGGCAAAAAAAAAAGTTGAATTTTGTTCCACTGTGTAATTTTTAGCAACATTTACTTAATATTATTAAATAATTAAAAAGTCAATAAAATTATAATTTGAGTAGATACAGTAAAATTCTTTCCATCGATATCAACTTGAGACCTGTCGAATAAACCAAACCTAAGATATCGCGTTTTTAAAAAACCCTTTTTTTCCATTTTTTTGTTTTTGACGATTTTTGAAATTGTTTATAAAATTAAGAAAAAATTTTTGTGCAAAACCGCAAATTACGTTTTGGTGGGCATGTCGGAATCTAATTTCGGATTTTTTTTTATTAAAATGAAAAATAAAAAATTTTTATGCTGTTCGGTTTATAAAAGAATGACCCATATGCAGGGCTCAATACCGGAACCAGAACCGGAACCGTTAACCGAAATAAACCGTTTCAAATCGCGTACCGGAACCGGAACCTGAACCGATACAACATTTTTTTTGAGAACCGAATACCGTTTACCGTTATTATTGGAACCGATAAAACCGGAACGAAACCGAAACTTTGGTACCGGTACGGTTTCGGTTTTTTTTTATACGCTGTACCTAATTATATTAAGAGTGTGCAAAGGTATGTAACTGAGAGGAATCATTTCCCACCTTATAAAGTTCTTGATCGGCATCAACAGCCGTGTCAATATAACCAGTCCATATATACAGCAAAAGCTAGTGCAACTGTTGATTTGTTTTTATACTTAACACGAAGGTACACAGGGAGTATTGTAAATTTGTACATTTGCACTGCAAATATAAACACATTCGTCTTCTCTAGCAAAATCGTACTTAAACGTTTTTAAAAACATTAAATTCCTCCAAAGGGAGTTGTACATCATACGGTCAAACTAATCGTCAAAATTTAAAAATTTTCATAGGACCTAAAATTATTATGTATGTACACAAAAAAAAACAAAAGATTGAACAGTCCAAAATATTGCGAAGTTTGGAAATGGCAATGACGGATAAACAGAAGATGTAGATCAAACAATTAAACACCAAAAAACAATTAAACAACTAAAAAAGATTTGATAGACTGCAATTGTAGAGGGTAAAAATATGTGGTGTAGACCGAACTGTCCCAAAAATCGGAAATTTACGAAATTTCATGAGTTCAGAAAAGTAGAAATTTGCAACAATTCTTAAAAGAGTTAATGAGACGTGTTGATCAAACGGACCAAAAAATCGTAAAACTTGCAAAATTGTATAACGATTGTGTTTCTTATGAAGACGAGTAAATAGATGGATGGTGAATTTTGCTAGATGAAGATTCGATAGATGGTAATTGTCAAGTATGCTTCACTTCTTCGCTTTGTCAGCGGCGTAGCAACGCACGTCGGGTACATATTTATTAGCATGTAATGTAATCATTAGTTCTTACATACAAAAATACGATATATTGAGGCCATATAATTTTGAAATGTGAAATCATTCATTTTGTGTTGATTTTTGATTCGTTTTATTAAACAGGAATAAAATGATTTAGATTTATCTCAGAATTTTGTTTTTTTTTTTTCAGTATTAAAAATAAGTAGTACTTATATCGGTGAGTACCGGTACGTACCGGTATACCGAAATAAAAATCCGGGTACCGTATCGAAACCGAAAACCGAAATTAATTAAAATCCGAAATAGAACCTTTAACCGAAACATTCATATCGGGACGTACCGGTACTGAAACCGGAACCGAAATTCGTTTCGGAATTAAGCCCTGCCCATATGTAAAATAGATGATATGATTAATTGTACTTGGTTGTGGTGTAATGTGAACTTTTCGGACAAACCCCAACCACCAGATGTGCATGCGTCGTCTTCAATGTAGATTTTATAGTTGGCGGCGATTGATTTCGATTGAAAAAAATCGCACGCAGTAATTGGTTTTCTCTAATGGATATTCGAAATATCCACTTTAAGACCCATTTTATCAAATATCCTTTTCACATTTTCAGCTCCTTTGGATAAAGAAGAAAGATCAATAAAATATTTTTTTTCTAATATAAGCGAAAATAAAGCGACTTCGAAAATATCCAATGGATCCCAAAAAAGGCTAGTTAGCTTTCCAGTCCAAATGGATACCGAAAATATCCTGAGGTTCATCAAAAATTATCCCTTTTTTCGCAGTGTAGGACTTTTGTTGAATAGCGATCAAATTTCCAATGCAGCAAGGAAGAGAAGGATAAGAAAGAACCAAAATTTCTAGCTCACAGTGGTTGAGTTGAATTCTGCGTTTAAAATTTTTAAGCAATTTGAATTCTTATTTGAAATTAACAAACTACGTTCGCCAAGATCTACTAAGCAGCTATTTTTCTTTAGAGCCGCTGTTTAATAGTCTTTAACCCCTGGGGACCAAACCAATCAGCAATTCACACCGACTACATTTTATAGTAAACATTGTAAAAATGTTCTGTAAGTTTAAATTTAATAATTAATTTTTTTAATTTACATTTTATAAAAAAAATCTTATAGCTTTCACTTTCTAAAATAAATTTTCTTAAAATATAATTCAGTCAGGAAAGAAACTTAGCCAAGCAAACGTAAAATGGGAAATGGAAAATGGCAAATATCAGAAAAGTTTTAATGCGCCAAATCGATGGATGACCGCAAAAACTTATTTCAACTTCCTTTGGACACTTGAAGAACAAGCCAACTTTTGCTTTAAGCTGCCTGTAAATGAGCTCGGGGATCTATCGAAGGGGGTCGGAGAGCGGCATTGTGGCAAAACTTTATCAGTGTGCTGGTGTGTGTGTGTGTTTGTGTGTTGGCGAAAGTTTTCATGTATTGTTTTTGCTTCAGTCAGATGACTTTCTCACTTTGGCTGTCAACAGGAATTATGAGCTGATAACCAACCAATCCAAGCATTCTCTCTTTCTAAAGACTGAAATCAGTGCCATGCACTTGTCAAATCCATTCGCTAACACCCGCCCCCCGTGACATTCATTATCGCCCGAACAGGGAGCGAGGTGTCAGGCCACCAAAATGGTAGCTGCTTGCAGCCACCTGCCACCTGGCCCAAGTGACAAGCACTTTAAATGAATTGCATAATATGCATGAGGATACGTGTACCCAAGGACTATGGATGGCATGAATTAAAAGGTTCTCGTGCTGCTGCCCCTCAACCCACCAGCAGAAGCAGCAGCCACATTGCTCGCTGCGAGGTTGTCGCGAAGCGACAGACTGTAAATAATGAAGTTTGCATCTGGGGAAACGACTGGGAAAAATGGTGTAGCACGCTTTTAGGCACACAACGAACAAAAAAAAACCTAATAAATATGCGTAACAAAATTGTGGCAAAAACATCAACAGAAAATTTTTTTTCATAAGCTTTACACAGAAATTTATCGACAAAAAAGTAAGAAGGAGAGTGAAAAAAATGTCCTTCAAGTCATAAAAAATCAAGGGAATCAAACCAAATCGTGTTTCGGTCACTGGTACCTTACCAGTTTTATGATTTGGTAAAAGTTTATAGCAATAATTTTGTATAGTTTGTAGGAATAGAATTAAAAACGAAACTTTTTTTAAAATTCCTTAAACTTTTTTTCTAATTTTTTGACAATCTAGAATTACAATCTCGTATCCCAGTGTATTCACATGACTTTCGGCCACCCGCTCAAAACTTGATTATGAAAATTTCATTAATTCCTTTTTCTTTTGCTTCGCCTACAACTAACAACCAAACTGCAAGCTTAACGCCTTGGGCCACGGACTGCTGCTGCTCATTAAGCCTAGACCAGTTGGCAGTCTAATCCTCATCCCTTTTTTAATGCCCGCTGCTAAGGTAAATACATTTGGAGCATTTCGGGTAAGGGATCCACAAACGTAAAACGTGATGCGCATTTTTCGCAGTGCGGCGACTGTCTGACTTCCCCCGGGGAGAAGTGCGGCTGGAGCAGAGAAACACATACAAAACTTGCGTGAAAGTTTATGGCCGGGTCTGGAGAGACCCAGCCCATCTGGGTGGGATGCACAAAACTTGACTTAAAGCATAGTCATGGTAGAATTCAGATGTCATTCAGCATAGCATTCATTTGAATTACGCGCTAAATTGTCTGCTGTTTTCGCTTAAAAGGTTCAACGTTTAAGGTGGCAAATTGAGATGAAGAAAAGATTTGCAAAAGAGAAAATGTATTAAGATGTTGAAGGAGCAACATGTCAACTAGATGTAGTTGTATAATATTTCTCATACCCGAAAAATGCAAATGATTTGGTTAAATTACACTAAATGCTTTAGTCACAAACAAAAAAGAGAATGAGACCCCCGTAGCCCGCTTTCTTGACACAAGCCTCGGTATGAGTTCGTCTCGTGTCGGTGTGAATAGCGAAATGTATTCGGCACCTGCGGGCAAGGCGTGTCCATCGCTGGTATAAAGCAGGGCTTGTCAAAAAGAGCGAGGACAAAAAATGAGATAGTATAAAGCGACACAAACCAGCCCTGACCTAATTCATCGACCATTGGCCAACGACTAAAATGCTGTTTGCTGCCTTTGTGAATCAAAATCGCTCATCATTTTTGTGCCTTACTTTACTACTTAGGCATAATTTTCATTAAAATTTGTATGTGTAGTTAACGTATTCAAATCAGTGAAGTTAGTGCTATGGGGATAATTTAAAGCTATTGGAGAACCAAAATCCATGTCGTGAGTTGAACACCGGTACATACTATGTATATGCTTTACAGATTTTAATGACCACATCCTTAAAATCGTCCTAAGACCTAAAGAAATAGACTTATTTCTGGCCATCGCGCAGTTTTATAGACCGAAGTAGAATAATTGTTTTAAATTTAAGAGCGAAGCTCTTTGACTGACGTTAGATTCGGCGACTAAAAATAAGGAAAATGTTGATCTCAGAGATGGTAAGAGAAAGAGCTTTGACATGTATTGGACAAATGCTTCTCCCGCCCCCGCAATTTGAAAAAAACCTTACATCTACAGTTTTAAGGATAGACCTTCTAAAAATAGTTAGTAATTAGCATAATGTAAAGATTTGCTGAAGATATGATAAAGATCGGATGATCGGTTCTCATGTTATGAGTAAGTAACTAATTCACCTCCTCCCACCCTTTCACAACCAACACCGCACAATTTCAGAGAGAGAGAGAGAGAGTGAGAAGAGAGAGAGATTTAAAGGTGAGCGCATCACCAGCACTACATTCAGCTTCTACTCCAGGTACAGAGTATGTTGTAGTCGGGCTTGACCGACTTTCTCACTTGTTAGTGGCCGCCAGCACTATACATTTTTTTTGACCCCTCACTCCTTATTGATTGAACTTACGACATTCTTAAGCGTTTTTAAAAAAAATCTTGGAATCAAACTGAAATACCGATCAAAACTCAGAACCAGAACAGGGGCTTAAGCCGATATTCTAATTTTTTGTGTACCGATCAGGGCTGCAAACCTCCTAACTCCTAAAAATCGGAAGGGGTTCACTCCTTGGTTCGAACCCATGAAACTTTTTGGGTTCTGGTTTTTGGAGCGGGTTTGGAAAAACTTTAAACATTTCATACATATTTTGAAGTTCAGAGTTTTTATATTCGAACTCAATAATATTTATTTGAAGGGATATTTTGCTTAAAATCAATGTAAAATTTTGAACTAATTTTAAGAAAGTGACTAGATAAGGTAGACCTAATTACACAGTCTTAAAAGCTTTTGCAACAAAAAAGATAGCAAACTTTCTATATTTTCCTATATTTGGATACAATTTATCAAAAATTATGCAAATATATCGTAACCCTTACGTGCGGTGTAAAAACGGACAATTGATTTCAATTCAGCGACCAAAAATAATTATGAAAAGATTGCTATCTTTTCTGTTGCAAAAGTTGGCCTTTTTTTTATTTTAAGCGTTATCAGACAAATCTCTCGAATTCCTAGTTTTAGAAGAGTTATTTCTTAAATATTTTTGTATGTCACATTTTTCGAAGTTTTAGAAAACTTTCTCTGTTTATTAGAATATATATATATATTGGAAAATGGACAAATTAACAATTATAACATCTAGAAAAAATTGTATAAGTTTTTTTTTTTACGGAAATGAAACTTTCTCTTTTGAGTGCAGTAACTAGACGCAAAGAAATTATTTTATTTGAAGGTTTGCCCCGCCTCTTATTATATTATGTCGAATGAGCTCGACAGAAATTTTAATACAACGAAGTAGTTGATGCCATAAGCTTTATCAAGAGGAATAAAGCTCCTGGAGAGCTTTAATATGAGACGACGGGTTCATTGATCTGCTCAAGATGGCCTAAAATGAACTTTTCTTTGGGTACAAGGCACTGACGCTTTGACTTCCATAACGAATTTCGTTTTGCAGAAAGGTAAAAAGAGCTATGCAGAAGAGATTGAAAAGAGGCCGGAATCCGGTTGAAGAGCGTCTTCTAACCTTCTTTATTAAGAAAGTCTTCGGAAGGTCAAAGCAAAACAAATGCTTTTAGAAGAAAAGGACTTCTTTTTTCATACAACTGGAGAACCCCTTGCATTGGCAGCATTCACACGCGGAAATCATCAGCAAAATTTTCGAAATGGAAAAGGAAAAGTTTATAAACCTGGCCACAGCAAGTTACGAGCGGTTCACTCTTGCATCATCAAGGTGTTCTTAATTACTTTAACGATGAACTGTGAGAGAACGTTTGTCCCATATTAGCCGAGATTCGGTTGCTACACTTCAATTGGAGCATATTATTGGCAAACGAATCCAACATGGAGAGAACTGGGCGTCATTGGCAGCATTTATTCCGGAGGCTACAAAATGCCGGTGGGGGATAAATGGAGATTTTTAGTTAATTACCTAATTTACATACAATACAAGACAGTTTTTTCCAGAAACCAAGTTGAAAACTTCGTACATTTTTTTATTCTGCGGCTATGTAGTTAAGCCTGTTCTTCTTTTTAGTATATTTTGAATTAAGCTTTGTAAAGATAGTAAAGCAAGTTATTTGAATGTAACGCCGATGTCGATTCATTTGTATAAACAACACAAGTTTTTCAGTACTTTCACAAAGCAGTTCATACTGAAAAAAAAATCCAGGTACCAATTCGAAACCGAATACCAAAATGAACTAGAAGCAAAAACGAAACAAAACACGATTCGGTTTGATTCCATGATTATTCTTAGGATTTAAGGGAATGTTTTCAAATATTTTACTATGACTTCGATATATTTGGACTAAACTTTATTTCAATTGTTTTTTGTCCCTCCTTTTTGTTGTCTTTTTTTATATATTTTGCTTAGCTTAGGATTTATGCTTATATGTGGACATTCTGTGACTCATTTATCCCCCCTGGTTTTCTTCCACTTTATCTGAAGACCTTATTCTACTTAGTAACCTTAATCATTTCTGAAGTATTTTTCCTTAAGCACATAAAACTAGCAAAGAGTACTTAAAGCACCTGACTTATTATTCACTGCTCCTCAACCCATTTGCTGTCATTTGTATAATTGCATTTGAATCTACTCCAGGCAAAGCTTTTTGCTTTGGTCTTAAAATAAAATAAGCATAAAATGGCCAAACTATTTCATGGCTTATGCATAACACAAAAGCACTTAAGGCTACGAAAACTATTGATGCATAAATACATTTCAAAGTTAACATTTATATTGAATTTTTATTTTCCTTCATTTGCAGAGTCCACATGCAACGCAGAGCAGTTTCGGTGCAATAATGGAAACTGCATATCCAAAAAGTGGCAGTGCGATCAGGAAAACGATTGTGCCGATGGCTCTGATGAGAACCCTCTTCTGTGCAGTAAGTATATTGTTTGTAGCCTTAATGCCACTTAACTTAACCCTATTTGACCCCACGATATCTTAGTGAACTTTTGCTTGAGTTATGAGGTGAAGTGCAATAATGGTGAACAATGTATACCCCGTTCCTGGGTCTGCGATGGTGATATCGACTGTCGTGATAATTCCGATGAATCGGAGTGTAGTAAGAATCAAAAAATATATGCAAATGCTAATACTAACCGGAGGATTTGCTAGGCCATTACTAAACCAACAGAATTTCAAGCATGAACATAAATTAAGCACATCGCGACGTGGCCATCAAGCCAAGAACTAATTTGTATTTATGCCTTTGCTTCGTCCCTCCGTCTCTCAACTTTATGTAGTTTTTCTGCTCCTTGTTGTTTTTTTTTATCTTGTTTAGCGTTTTATGGCCAGTGTCACATTTGCCTAACTATATGCCATATAACTTCTTTTTTTTTATGCCACAAGAATTTTGTGTGCTTCTCTTTTTTTTTGGGAGGGGGGTGGGCGCGGGTTTTGTAATTGAAAAAAATGATGCGATTTTTATGATGTTATCCCGAGCTGAAAATAAAAACTGGTAATCAAAAAGTGTGCAGAAATTGAGGTTGTGGTTTATTTGCTGCCAAAATGACAGGGACATACGACTCGGTACACACTAACAGGATTTAGCAGTTTTCATGCCTGTGGGCCAATTGAGCGGCACGTGTCACTGTGTGGTGGGTGGGGAGCTGCAGGAAAATGGTTTTTATAGCTTTGAATGATTTTTATGAAATTTGTATAAAGGCAAAAATTAATTAAATTTTTGATCCTCTGTGGTAAAACGAGATATCAAAGTGTAAAAATTTTGAACGTAGTCCTATTTCCATTTCTTCCTATTCATATACTTATCGCTATTCCTATTCCTATTCTTTTTCCAATTCGTGTTCCTATTCAAATTCCTATTTAGATCCAAATTCCGATCCTTATTTCTATTCTTTTTTAGTCTAGTTCGTATTCCTGTACCTAATCAAATTCAGATTTTAATTCCTTCTCTTTTTCCATTCCCTGTTCCTATTCCCATTCCTATTCCTATTTCAACTCCTTTTCCTGTTCCTTTTCTTATTCCTATACCGATTCCTATTTGATTGTTTGATTCTTGAAGACTATCTGATTATGATCTCTTCCAAATAAAAATAGTTTCAGGTTTCTCATAAATTTGTTAGAGAACTTTATCATTTCTTTGTACAAAACTTGTCATTATTAGATTGGTTTAAGCACTTTTGCAGTTGCCTTCTTTTTCAGTATAACTCTATCCAAGAATGTGTATTGCTCTCCTTCCACCTACTAACTCATTTTTATTGACAAACTTAGCTTTAATGTCGCCAACAACTACACACTAACCAGAAACACAAAACTGTTCCACTGATGGCATTCCCCAACATCATTGGCTTCTAAATGGAGGCTACAGAGTCATCTTCCTTTTGGTACATAAACTAAAAGCATTTTAAATAAAATTAAAATCAAATTGCCAGTATATAGACATTCTGGTACCATCTCTCACTTCAAGCAACAGATAACAAGGAAATGCTATTGAATGCCATACAAAAGTTATTGGTGGTTGGGGGAGTGGCACCGTTTGTTGTAGCCCAGCAAATTGATTTTGCTATGGCTTACAAAAGCTGCAGTCAGCTCCTGGCTCTGGCCCTGGCCACATTTCATTTACTGGCTAACTATTTTTTTTCTTTACGAGCTCAGGCCCAATAGTTGCCACGAAATTGAAAATGCGGAAGGAAACGACCATGTTTCATTCCAGTTACAGTTTAATGAAGCCATAAAAAATATGGCTTACTGTATTTGCTGAATTATGGGTAATTACAATTTGAAATTAACTTTTGAAAGGCTTCATTTTATAATTTAAATTTAAATAGCAAGAGTGTCTCTGACTTTTGAACTGCACGAATTATCAGCATTTAATGAGTAATTTAGATTCATCAATAGATTTCACTTCACAAATTGATTCACTTTGATTGATTTTAAAATACTTTTAAGCTGAAGAATAACGATGACTACTAAATTTTCCATTTTTCTGTTGTGATTTTCCATGCCGAGAAGGATCTGTGTCCTTCAGTCGGGGTGATTGCGTAGACTATCGGGAGCACCCTTGGTATATGTGCACAAGACATTTGGAGAGTGACCTTAGTGTACCCAAGATTGGTGACTAAATCAATGAACAGGCCGTTAGCCACTAGCTTCACTTAAGATCTAACGATCTTAAAATAGTTTTAATACAAGTACACAGAGAAAAAAAAATTATATTTTTCATAACAATTATATTCCGTTATAAAAAATATCAAATTGATATGTTAGAAATTTCAAATCGATATTTCTTAACATATCGACCCTGTGCGCCAAAACATGGTAAGTGACGAAATTGAGATTTTGATGCAAATTTTTTCTAACTCATAATCTGGTAAAATTAGGTTTAGTTCGTTAGTAGGCATAAAATTAATTTAATGGTTTTGGTTAAGCTGGATTTACCTAAATGGTCAATGTTGGTTTAAGGCAGTTGCTGGTACAAAAATGTCTATAAACCGTGATCCAAGGCTTCGTTGGCAAAAACGCAAAACAGTCTATTATTAGTTTATGGCCCACATGAATTGATTTGGGGCTAAGTCTAAGAATGGTACTCCATATCGCGGTATTTTGGCTGTCGAGTACCATCTCTTAGGGTCATGTAATAGCCCATTATACCATCAAAAAAAAAGGATCTTAGTTAAAATCTACCGTGCGCTTTTAAAGATATTCGAGAATGAAGGTTTAATTCCTTCAGGAGGTACCTCAACCGATTGCACGTTTGATGTAAATTTTTCATATTGCGTTCCCAATGACCCAGTCCACATTTTCTGAATTTTTGAAAATTTGATCTTGAGCCATTAAAAACTAAGTTAAAATTGTCGTCGTTGTTTGTTCGCGAACTGAGGCCTCATTTAAAAAAACTGGGGATGAGGTGATGCTTACAGAGCAGAGAACAAATCAAAAATCACTTTTTTCTTGATTGCGTCATGCACAAAAATTCTTACTCACATTTAATCATGTCACGAAACTCTAGACTCAACTCAACTCAATTCAAACCGCAATGGCATCGAACGGTTGTGCCAGAGATTTTGATGCCACATTTTTGATCACATTTATTCACGCAACAAATATTTTCAATCAAAGA
This sequence comes from Lordiphosa clarofinis, assembly GCA_018904275.1. Taxonomy (NCBI): domain Eukaryota; kingdom Metazoa; phylum Arthropoda; class Insecta; order Diptera; family Drosophilidae; genus Lordiphosa; species Lordiphosa clarofinis. Next base: position 580,813 of record JAEIGQ010000087.1, read on the forward strand.
GATTCAACTTTTACCGCATTCGCATCAAACGGTTGAACTAGAACTTTTTGATGCGACACTTGTTTGTATGTTCGATCGAACAAAATTCAGCAAAACTCAGGCCAATTGCGAGAGACATAGGAGAGAGAGAGAGAGAGAGAAGAGAGACACATATGATGTTGTTGTTGCGGGTCAGAGCACAACAACAACAAAACACAGCTGGCGCAATGGTCATGGGCGCCAATGTTTCAGCATGTGCATGAGTTTATTCATACGAGATGATTTTCGTTCGCTCAGAATAATCGTCGTCGAGCAAGCGATCACCCGAACTGAATGGAATGAAGCGAACCTGATTATTAATCAGAGTGCCAACAATTGAATTGAATGAAACTCAAGGGCGAGCCTGTTGCGCATGCAAGTTAGGAGCATTGATCGCAACTAGAGGTTTACGCCGATAGCTTGGGGGTCGGCGGCGGCGTAGGGGGTCAAGAAAAACCGGCGGCGGCGGCGTAGAGTTAAGAAAGAACCGGCGGCGGCGGCGGCAGATAAGCCGTCGATTTCCCGGCGCGTACCGTAACAAAAATTTGTTTAATAAATATATAGCAATTTGTATCATTCTGTTTTATAGTTTTCTGAAAGATTTCTTCAATTTCTTTTCTTTATTAAACTTAAACTTAAGCTCTTTATCCAATAATTACACAAAAATTAGATTTCAAAATTAAATAAAATTAACGCTTTTTCTGAGATCTTGATTATGTTCTTGAATGACACATTGGGAAATGGAGCGAGACAATATCGACTTTTATTCGATTACTTAAAAGCATCTAAAAAAATAGAGGTAGCCTACCTCGGTTTGACCGAAGTTTATATACCCTTGGAGCTGATATATCGACCCCTTGCGCGAAAAATCGTATGTGCCAAAAACCAAATTTTACGGAGGCGTTTTTCTACTTTTGATGCGGTGGCTGGCAACGTCGCTACCTCATATGTGCAACATTTATCAATTATTTAACTAAACTCGTAACTATTTTTTGAAAATTTAACATTTAGCTATATCAACCAGACTGTGAATTCAGTATTGTGGCCCCACATTTGTGGGGCACATACGATCATTTCGCCCACAGAAATAAACCAATGTCACATACGATAAATTATTTCGTTGTATCTCCGTAACCGTTATGGTTATCGCTTATAATTTTACCAGATTAGAGTTAGTGATTTAGAACTAATTTGCATCAAATGTCAATTTCGCAAAAAATGGCACATACATGTTGTCGCGCACAGGGGTCGATATGGCTGACGTTGTTGTGATGTGACGACAAATCTGTTAAAATTATGTAAAATCATTGAAAACTTATAAATACGAGAGTTGGGAGCGATAATATTGAAAACAAAAACATTTAACCACTAAGGGCCGTTCTGTTCTCCTGATAGCTGCTTGTGTCAATAGTCATCGATTTTACACTGTTATATGTACTTTATGTGACAGATAGCTCTATGTAGAAGGAAATCGGCCCTAAGACTTTTCAGACCTACTATTGTACACTTCTTATTGTCCGATCTATGTGTTCATACAGACACGACGCGCCCGCGTAAATGTCTAATCGCAACGCCAGTTTATTCGGGTGTTGATTAATGTGTGAGCGATTTGCAATCGAATGAAGCCGTTCTCTGTTACAGAGGTCCCTTTTATCATTATTTGAGGGTCTTATGCCGGGCTTTTTTTAGTGTTGTACTGTGTTATAGTTTCACCAGATAATACTGTTCGATTACTCAAAAATACTCCTTTCCAGGTGTTTAACAGTCTCCTAGAGATACTTTTCCCACGAGTTGTCTTTTTAGGGACTAATTCCGCTTTGTCCTTAAAATAATATAAGACTTTCTCTATTAATTTTGTTACAACAATTTTTTCATACAAAAATTTTTTTTTAATTATTATTTCTTCTATCATAAAATATTAATATGATATTGTTTTGGATCAGAAAGATATTATGTTCTTGTCAAAATGAAATGAAAATATAAATACTTTTGAATATTTTTACACTTCATATCAGTGGTGTCCAGAATCAGCTTACAAGCGTGTAAGTACCAACACAGTTACAGAAAATAAATCTGAAGTAACAACAAAAACACGAAATAGAGAGAGAAACTCTATTTACAAAACCTTTGCTCGAAAAGAACGAAAAGAGATAATTGTAATTGTTGTAAATGATCTACGCTTAGCCAAATGCTTTGCCTGACGGCTTTACGCTTCAGCAACAACAAAACCTACGCTCAAAGAAATAGAGTACAGAGATCACATATAAAGTTGTGGTTGCTGTACTCTATTAACATAAAAATCGCATGAGACCATTCGCGCTGGTCCATCTAATCGTTTGACTAATTGGAAGACACTTACCCTTTTCTTAATAAGCCATTCTGATTGCATTTGATTTCTTTAATAATTCCATTTCACAAATATACTTCCCAAGTCTGATACTGAAAAGTACAGGGGTATCTGAATGTTTTTTTGCAAACTCAGCAGGAATCTAAGAAATTTCTTTTTCTTAATTGAAGAATATTTCGTTTGGTGTTGAAACTGTCCCAAAACTTAAAAATAATTTCTATATTTCAGATATTTTTTTAAATATTCTTTTTTAGAGAAATTTTACTAAGACTATAAAAAAAAGCTTGAATATAGAAATTATTTCTAAATTTTAGGGCGACTTTAACCACTGACTGATTTTTCTCAAATATAGAAAAATAATTCTCTGGGTGTACCTAATTGCTTGAACTCTGAACTTTGAACAATTTGGGTTGTATTAAGGTGCGACAAACGGACGTAGTAGATACGTATTTTACCAAGGCCTTCTTGTGCATAAACTTAAGCTGCTTGACTTTTTTCCGAAACTAATGAATGGGATTGTGGACTTCCATTCGTGTACTCTGTGGGGTTTCCCCTGCCACATCCAGATACCGTTTTCACTTCAAGTGATTAAAATTCTTGCGGCTCAGTTTAAATTGTCCATTCTGAGAAATTTGGCAGAGACAGCCAACACGTTAACAGAAAAGATAAGCAGAACTAAGTTCTACCTAGCTTTTCTTGCTGTATGACATTATAAAGTCCCGCCGGTTTTTGCTGTCACAGAAACAGATTTTTGGTTGACATTAAAATGCTCTAAAAAGTAAACCTATAAACTCCAACCAACCTATAAGCGAGAAGCTATTTCCATTTCTCTGACATTTAGATTCCGCTTTGAATAATCCTAATTAGGGGGATCTTCCCTTAAACAATTTCAAAGAATTTCCAAAATAGAATGAAGCCTTAATTTCAAGCAAATAGATTTCATCTGAAAATAAATTCCAATTTAAGTCATATCACGCATACGACGCGTTACACATGCAAAAGCAGCCAAGCAACGCAGCCCAAGCGGAAAATAATCATAAATTAATTTATTTGCAACGACAACGACGAGGCTAAAGCAGAAAATGTCAGAAATTTGCGCATAGGTAAGCGCGTGTAATGGTAAATAAAGGACGAAAGTGCCAAAACAACAAAAAAAACAACCGGAAAACATATTTAAATATGTGTTGTGGCCCCAGCGTTTGCTTTTATTGCATAAACACACACACACACACACAGCAGGAATTACATAATCTTATCAAGCAAAATCAAGCATGGCCACAACACAAGCAGCTATTCTGGCGCTCACATAAACAAAGGACATTCATTTCACGCGCCGGGCGGTACGAAAACCGAATAAAAATAAAGGCACAAAGGGAGGAACTGGCACACTAATACGCATTAAGGGTTAAACACAAGCGTTTTTATGCGTGCGAGTGTGCGAGTGTGTGAGTGTTGTCAGCTTTGTTTAATGGCTGTTGCTTGGTATGAGGAAACTTCAATGAAAGTTTCAGCTCTGAGTACGTGTGTTTGTGTGCGTGGTTGGGTGTATGCGATAATTGCTTTAATGCATACGCATGTGTGCGTTTTAACTTTATGGAGTGTTGGCTGATAATGTCTTAATTACTGCCTAGATAAAATGCCGACTGTTTAGCCAAGGTTCTCTGTGTGAGTGAGTGTGTTTGTGTGTGCGAATGTGTTGGCACGACAACTATGTTTATGACTTGCCTGGCATGCGGCGACTACTGCTGATGCTTATAAACTTAATTACAAAACACTCGGGCAACAATCAGAAACCAGAGAGCAGACTTCAAGTCCCCAGGCAATTGCCTACTTTAAGGCGCCTGCACTGAACTTACATAAGTGATGAAAATTTTAGCCCAGACCAGAAGATTAAACTAAGTAATTGCCATTAGCCAAACAGTTAGAAGGCAACCACAAGATTCTACAATAAATATATCTCATATATATATACAATTTTGTAAATTTATCAGCCAGTTAGGTGTCTCTTGGGCAATATTCTAGTGGATATTTTGTTTATTAAATAAAATCAAACCATGATGTGATCAAAAACTTTGCAGGTTAGACTCACAGCACGGAATGGCAGTTTTCGAAAACTTGTGACACTATTTTTTAGTATTTTGAGTACGTTTTTCTAGCAAAGTGCCCATGAAACATTACTCTTACCTTATAATGGGTTGTTCTGTATGGGATGATGTACAGCTATGCAAATGGTTCCCTACTAAGTCTGTAGTTAAGCAAGCAGGCCTACTGACCCCTATTTTTTTATTAATATTTTTAAGTGATATAGTGGAATATCTCTTCTCTTTCTTCAATTCGCAACCCCATACAGGGTTTATCCGGAAAGTAATATCGTTACAATTCTTTATAAGCTATCAAAATTGGCTCCTTCTGCAGCGCTGCCAGAGCGATTTCCAAGCACTGAAGGCGTCACGTCAGGCTTTCTCCGGAATAGCCTCGAAAGTGGCGATGCATGCTGCTTGAAATCACCCCTCAGTCGTCTCAAAATGCTTGCATTTCATCGGCCTTTTCAGACGAGAAAAAACAAAAAAATGTCCGTGGGGGCCACATCTAGGCTGTAGGGCGGCTGCGGAAGCGTTGGCTTGCAGGTCTTGGACTTCCTGTCGGTTGCGATGTCTTCTCGGTCACGATTGACCCTTCGTTTGAGTTTCTTGAGCACTTCCACGTAAAACTTAGAGTTGACGGTTTATCCAGGAGGAACAAACTCATGGTGAAGTATGCTTTTGATGTCAAAAAGACAATGTGCATTGCTTTCATTTTAGACTTGCTCATTTGCTCGGGAACATATTCAAAAATCCATGACTCGTCACCTGTGATTACGTTATTCAAAAATTGGCGGTCACTTTCACACATGTTCAAGTTTTCTTGGCTTGCACCGCTCACAGTAACACATCGAGCGAAAATGCCTGTCCTGACTCTCCAAGTGTTCGGAGGCAACTGACCAACGCCCTCTAACGAATACAATGAGGCGCACAGCCACTTACATAGACTCCACAAATGTGCTGTTAAGCGCCACATAAATTCTTGGTTACGAGCACGCAAAATGTTAACTGTGACGAAATCGTTACATTTGCATCTTTTTCTCTCAATATGGGGAAAGAAACAATATTTCTCTGATGAGTTCTCCATTAAAGGAATTAGAAATAGTTTTATTGCTCGAAATATTTAATTTCAATTTTATTATACAATTTTCATACCAAATATGCAACAAATTTATTGAGAAAACCTAGGCTAGGTTGATCATTTTTCAACCGAAAATCTTATAATATTATCATTTGGACGTGTGTTGCTCAGTCGTAAAAAAAGCCATGTTTAAACTTTCAGAACTAAAGCTCTTTTTTAAGTAAAGGCCTATACTCAGATAAGATAAATTTTTAGTTTGCTACGATATTTCACATGAATAGAACACCTTTTCATAATCATTCAGATTTTAAAGTTATTAAGAACTGTGTTTATTCATGTGAAGTATCGTAGCAAACTAAAAATTTTTCTTATCGGAGTATAGGCCTTAAAAGCTTTGGGTTTTTGTCATTTTGGTGTTACAGAATAACCATATTTGAAATAGAATTTGAACTTTTCAGAAAAAAGCTGAAATATGCTAACCCCAGAAAACAACATCTCTATTTTTGCCAAACTTTTAACAATAAATAGACCACCTTAATTGTTAATCTAAATATATCAATTTAAAGCTGAAATGGTTGAGCCAACAAAAATTATATACACTTTGTCTGAGTTCCCAGTATATTCAACATTCACCATGGAACTGCACTTTACCGACTTTCACTCATTTACCCATTACTTTTTCTGTATATTTCAGCAAGTAAGCCCTGTTCACCCGATCAGTTTGCTTGCAAAACTGGCGAGGCACGTTGTATACCACTCGCCTGGATGTGTGATCAGAACAAAGATTGCAGTGATGGCAGCGATGAGGCCATGTGTAGTAAGCCATAAAATCACAATCTATTTCTCTGTCTACTATTACCTTTTTTGTGGTGCAGTGGTTCTTCCGTTTGCCCATTTTATATTTATGTTTTATGTGTCTCATATCCTCCCTCAGCTGTCTAAGTATGCCACACATTTCACTCTCAGAAAATTGTGTAATGCCATACTTACGTATTCTTACCTACCCCAAAGCAATAAAACACAAATATTTACGCACAAGTAGAAACACTTTAGTTTGCAATGCTTTCGTAACATTTCTTAGTTGTTGAAGTAAATCTCGATGCGTTTATCCCCTGCTGTTTGTGTACTGGCAATTTCTATAATGGTGTTGGTTTCTTTTCTTTGGTTTATGGAGTATATTTTTTGCTTTTAGCTTACATTAAACCTAACCCAATCACAAGTAAATCCTCCAGCATGCTTATGACACTTTCATCTCAAGTATATTGCGTTATGACAATGAGTGTTTTTTTTTTTGGAAACGCAGATGTAACTTGCCGTTCTGATGAATTCACCTGCGGAAATGGTCGGTGCATTCAAAAGCGTTGGAGATGTGATGACGATGACGATTGTGGCGATGGGTCCGATGAGCGTGAGTGCGGTCCTAAGCCGGAATGTTCCAAAGAAGCCTTCACTTGCGGTGATGGTAATTGCATTTCGAAGAGTTGGGTTTGCGATGGCGATTATGACTGCAACGACCGGAGTGATGAGCGTGTAAGTATGCGGAATCAGTTGGTAAAATGAACTAGTGTTCGTAGACAAGAGTTTAAAATTTTTTAAAGAAGAGATAAAAGTTAATTTTATCCCATCGTTTGTAAGAGAAGCAGAGTGTAGGAGGAGTAAATTATATCCTGTATCTCTTTTCGCTTAGCTTAAAAAAAACAATAGCCCAAGGCAACTAACTATTTGACAAGCCACAAGTAAAGTACTATTTTGTTAAGCAACCCTCGCATAAATGTGTTTTTATAACTCAGCTAAGGGAAGCATAAATTATGCAGAACGCGAACATTATTCAACACTGGCAAACAGCAACAAAAATGACGAAGATGGGGACGACGACAACGACGTTGCCAGCAACTGCTTCCCATAAACATGCATGTGTATGATGCATTGCTTTTTGTTGTCCGTCGATGCAACAGAAGGGGGAATGCCTGAAATTGTACAGAGAATTTTTCTAAGCAAAGTTGGAATAACCCTTTTGATCAAGAGTATGCAAAATATTTGCTACAAGGAGACCAAAAAAAAAAGCAAGCAGGAGAGGAAGCTAAAAAATCCTACAAATATTTTCCGCATGGATTATAAAAGTAAGTCAATGGTTGCAATCCTGTTGGAAGGAATCAAAACGACTGCAGTCAATATGCAGTCTGCGCAGTGAAATCTTTTTTCAAGTTTTTTATTATTATACAATTAAGCAATAATTTGGAAAAGAAATCATGACTTTCTATATATATATAGTTCAAACATGTTCTAAATTCAACTTCCACTCAAACTTGCAGAAAATGTAATTGATTCTTTTTCTCGCAGTAACCAAAACAACTAAGTTTATAGGCTTATTTATTAGCTTTTCATTTTGTATATTTCAGCAGAATAATTGATCCCTTTAGCAGGTCTCAGAATAAAATAATGCTTCAAATAGTTTTTGCTGAACGAAACAAAGGCACAGTTAGGTTTAATTATATAATATTTAAAAATTTACTACAATTATTTACAGCCAATTGGAAAATGTATCTTTGTAATCGAAGGCAATTACTGTCGGTGGGAGCACTATCACTTTAAAGTAGCATACTATTTCATCTTTCATGATACTTCAAATTCGATATCTTGATACTGCATAACTCGAGTTCAGCTGGAGGCTCAGTAAAAATACTCTCTTAATACGGTAGCAATTTGTACTGCTGAGAAAGGCCATTGACAATCATCCGCATTGTATTTTCTCACATAAATTAAGTGAGAACGCTTTTGAAAATATATATTCTTTCTGAAATTTTTAAATTCACTGTCAATTTGGTTTTTCTAGGCAGAAGAAGAAAGGAGAAATAACAGACCAATGAAATAAAGCAAAGTAGGCGAGTACAGCTTTCAAAAATCTTGTATTTAAATGTATGGGATCAAAGAGATCATTTCCGGTCTAACAATGTCGCTCTGGGATGAAGTATTTTAATTCTGATATAAAACATATGTGATCCAAGAAAGAAATTTTCTATTGATTTCTCAAAAACTTGACGTGCTTGAGAAATTACGAAAATTATAAAAATCTCCGTCCCCGACCCGAGATGTCTCTATATTTGTTGTATATAATCTAGCAGATCCGCGCGCCTTCCTGCTTAATAAATGAATTTAATTCGTTGGTATATTGTTTAAAATATATTTAGACCCAGGTGTCAATCCATTAAGTAATATGCTGAATGGTTATGGTGGGCTTCTGAATTCAGCCAATTTCATTTTACCACTCGCACTTGAAATGTGTTATAATTTTGCCCAGAAGTTTGCAACGCATAGAAGGAATCATCTCCGACCACGTAAAGTATATATATTCTTGATCAGCACGACGAGCTGAGTCGATTAAGCTTTGTCCGTCCGTTTGTCCGTCTGTCTGTTTCTACGCGAACTAGTCCCTCAGTTTTGAAGCTAGCGAGTGGAAATTTTGCACAGAGTCTTCTTTTGTCTGCACGCTGCTATAATGTCGGAACCGATCGAAGTTAGCTTTGCCTTTCTCGTTATTTATATGCCTGACGTTCATTGGACCAATTATAATATGCCATTGAGAAGCGTAATCGGTGACACTATTGAATGTGAACAAAACACTCTGAAGATTTTGTATTTCCCGACGTCCATTTGCAGTTGTTGTTGCATCACTGTTAAGCTGATCTGAACGGGACCTCGCTGTGCGTCTTGTGTCTTGTCTACTCAAAGCCACAACTTGTGACGCATTTCTCGTTCGCCGGCCCAAATTTAATCGTCTCCACATTTGACTTTAAAATCAGCACAGGTTGATTTATAAAGCACCAATTTCTTTTTAGCGTCACACAAAAAGGTATAAAAACAAAATCAATATAAAATGTTCCGCCCTACTGAATTTCAGTAAATAAAATGAAATAGGCATTCAAACAAAAACGTTTGGCCCAAAATTTGAGATGTTTTTTTTATTAATTAAAATTTTTGAGAAATCTATTAATAAAAAAGTAAAATTATTTTTTTTTATAAATACCATGTCACATACTCTTGCTTTCATTAAAAAAAAAACCGCATGTAAATTGGTGCACGCGTTGCGGAGATAGCCCCTTACCCACACATTTTTTTCTAAAAATGTATGAAATACTAATGTAATAGACGAATTTCTGTTCTATGATGGATTTATACAGATTTTTATACCCTTGCAAAGGGTATTATAATTTTGCCCAGAAGTTTGCAACGCATATATATATTCATTTCCGACCCTATAAACTATATATATTCTTGATCAGGGCGACGAGCTGAGTCGATTGAGCTTTGTCCGTCCGTCTGTCTGTCTGTCTGTCTGTCCGTCTGTCTGTTTCTACGCAAACTAGTCTCTCAGTTTTAAAGCTATCGAGCTGAAACTTTGCACAGAGTCTTCTTTTTACTGCACACTGATAATATGTCGGAACCGACCGGATCGGATGACTATATCTTATAGCTGCCATAGGAACTATCAGTTGAAAAGTGGGTTTTTGTAAGAAAACTTTTTTGTTTTTAATGTAAACGCCTTCCGCTTCGGCAATTATTAGTTTTTTACGCTTTTACTCAGATTTGGAAGTTTTGGGTCAAAATCGGATGACTATATCTTATAGCTGCCATAGGAACTATCGGTCGAAAAGTGGGTTTTTGTGAGAAAACTTTTTTGTTTTTAATGTAAACGCCTTCCGCTTCGGCAATTATTAGTTTTATACGCTTTTACTCATATTTTGAAGTTTTTGTCAAAATCGGATGACTATATCTTATAGCTGCCATAGGAGCTATCGGTCGAAAAGTGGGTTTTATCAGAAAAAATGGTTTGTTTTAATGCTGACGTTCGTAAACTCTGTGGTATTAAAACATTTGCAAGGGTATTTAAACTTCGGCAAAGACGAAGTTAGCTTGGCCTTCTCGTTTATCTATTTATTGATTGTATTGAGAATTCGGCAATGGGACAATGGGGCAATGGGACCTTTTTACACTAATATAATGAAAAAACTCAAATCATGAAAGACATGTTTCATGTTTAATATTTATTGTATGAAAAGAAGTATTAGGCTGGAATGATACTATAAATTATTAAGGGACCATTTTTAATAACAAAACAAAGCGAGAAAATTTAGGAATTTTCTAATTTTTTATTTTATTTATTAAAAGAAAACATTTTTTTATGATTAAACAAATTCTTTAAAAAAATTTTAAGAGATGGCGTCAATAGAATGAATTTATGCTTTCTTTTTCATTTAGTGTCGTTTTTCTGATGTGTAAACAATATAGTTTTTGTGTATTTCGTGTATGTCATCATTTGTGCCAAAAATATAGCTTTTGGCGAAAAAGTTTACTTTTCTGCTTTCTGAAGGACATCAAATGCTACAAGAATCTTTGGGGAAACATGGTCCAAGAGCAAATAAACATAAGGGCCGCCCGGCCATACGCCAAAATCGAAGACAAATATTCACGGTGGCAAGGTCGGGCACCGGATTTGGTGGGACCTTTTTGAGCATGTTATACACTCAGAAACCAACAAAAAGAGAGGCAGAGTTTTAGATCGATCGGTACTTTAGTACGAAACATTCTAGAACTGAAAAAGGCAGTTTGATATTATTAAAATGAGAACAAACGAGTCAAGAACATTTCGTACTTACACTTACACCTAAAAATTTAAGAAAAAAATCGTACTTAGTACAAGTACAAAATTTCTTGGATTAAGGACAAAATAGACTTACTATGAAATCTTCAAAAAGCTGGTCTTAAAATTTCCACCTCGTTCTAATACCTTGGTTAGAGAATGAAGGTTGATTTTAGACCTACAGTATAAACAGATTGGATTAGATAATTCATTTCCTTTGGATTTTGGTATTATACTGTTTCAAGGAAAACTTGGAAAAGCTTAGAATTTTATAGGCTTAAGACCAGAACTTTTTGTACTTAATTTTTTAACTATTATATTGCTTCAACAATGTTTTGGTGTTGACTTAAGAATTTATGAGAAAACTAAAGAACATTTTGTACTTATTTTGAGAGTTTACTTGACTCAAGTACAAGGTTCTTGGTTTAAACCGGTTAAAACCATCATATGGCAACTCTACCCAACTCAAGTGATGCGTTTGAGCCGAGCATTGAAGCAAAATGCTGGCACGACAGGTAATTTTGCAACATTACAACGTTCGGCCACATGTTGCGCAGCCCTACTCCACCCGCCATATAGCCCAGTCATTGACCCTTTTGACTAATATTTGTTTTCGTCGATGACGCATGCCCTTTAGGATCTGCATATGCGCTCTTCTGAAGACTATATAAATTACGCCAATTCTTGAAAAGACGCATATTTTTTTACGAGACAAGATAACGTAAGATGGAAAAGTAGTGGATATGAAGTTTGGATGAGTAATGAACTAAATTATGATCGTATTATTGGTTTTCATTTAAAATGAGAAATTATATTTACTTCTTAAAATTCATTAAAATAAAAGAATATTTAAAGAGATTTAAGATTTAAATCTTTTTGTTTTTGATAATTTATTATAGATTTGTCCATTTTAAATTAATTTACTCAAGTAAGAATTTAAGTTATGAAACAAAAAAGTACAAATAAATAACAACAATTTTGATGTTTCCGAAAAAATCGAATTCCATTTAAATCATTTCTCTTCCCTTTTTTCCCTTCCAGGACTGTGCTCCAAGCAGTAGTACCAACAAGGTGTGTCAGCCGCTTGAGTTCCAGTGTCAGGATCATATCACCTGCCTGCGTCCATCGTGGGTTTGTGATGGTGAAAATGATTGTCCCGATGGCGATGATGAACTACAGTCTAGGTGCCCGAATGCCACCTGTCGTCCAGATCAATTTCAATGTGGCGATCATAGTTGCATAGCCGGACACTTGACTTGTAACGGAAATAAAGACTGTGCCGATGGCAGTGATGAGAAGGATTGTGGTACGCCCTCGCCCAAGAGTTGTAATGCCACTAGTCAGTTTGACTGTGGTGGAGGGCAGTGCATTGCCTTGAGTCAGGTGTGTGATAAGCGCAAGGACTGTCCCGATGGGGAGGATGAACCGGCCGGAAAATGTAGCGTAAATGAATGTGCCTCCAAGAATGGCGGCTGCATGCATCATTGTGTGGATTTGGCTGTGGGTCGTCGTTGTGAGTGTAATGAGGGCTATAAACTATCAGGAGATGAACTCACTTGCATAGACATCAATGAATGTGAGAATCCGGGAGTTTGTTCACAGATCTGCGTCAACGAAATAGGCGGCTTCAAGTGCGAGTGCGAGGCGGGTTATATGCGAGATCCACGGAATCACACACGTTGCAAGGCCAGCGAGGGACATGCCTCGCTGCTGCTGGCTCGCCGTCATGACATACGTAAAATTTCCCTGGATCACATGGAAATGACCTCCATAGTTAACAATACCAAGTCGGCCACCGCTTTGGACTTTGTCTTCCGCACGGGCATGATCTTCTGGAGTGATGTGACCACACAGAGTATTTACAAGGCACCCATTGACGAGGGGCAGGAGAAGACGGTGGTGCTGAAGCAGTCGTCGGTTACCTCAGATGGTCTGGCGGTGGACTGGATCTACAATCATGTGTACTACACGGATACACACAAGTGCACCATTGAGCTGACCAATTTCGATGGAAATATGGGCAAGGTTTTGATCGAAGATGCCTTGGATATACCACGCTCCATAGCCTTGGATCCCATTGAGGGTTGGATGTACTGGTCGGACTGGGGGGCCTCACCGCGTATTGAGCGTGCTGGTATGGATGGATCGCAACGCTCCACCATAATCAACTATGATATCAAGTGGCCCAATGGCATTACTTTGGATCTGGTGCGCAAGCGCATCTACTGGGTGGATGGTAAACTAAACTCCATCTCAAGTGCCAACTATGACGGCTCACAGCGCAATCAGATTTTGCACTCCACGGAGTATCTGAGGCATCCGTTCTCGATCACCACCTTTGAGGATTATATCTACTGGACCGACTGGGATAAGCAGACCGTGTTCAAGGCCAACAAATTCACGGGTGAGGATGTGGAACCCATTACCGCAGTGCATATGGTAAGACCCTGAGTGCGGTGTAAAGTGGAAGGATCTGTAACTAACTTTGCTCTTTTAGCTCCAGCATCCTATGGTCATACATGTCTATCATCCCTACCGCCAACCAGATGGCATCAATCATTGTCAGACCGTCAACGGTCATTGTTCTCATCTCTGCCTGCCCGCTCCGCGTATTAATGAGCGTAGTCCACGCATCTCCTGCGCCTGTCCCAGCGGGCTTAAGTTGATGGCCGATGGGCTCATGTGTGTGGAGGATCGTAAGTAGCTTTTAAAGTGCATTTTACATTTTCATACGTGTGAGTTGCTTTTGCAATTGTTCGGCCTGCCTGACTGCGTTTTGTGGTCACCTCTAGGTTCTTGCACGCACAGGCGTATTCCGCATCCATGTTGCGGTTGCGGCTGCCGTTTAAGGCTATTAAGTGCCAGTGCAGCATTTACATACGTCCTTTGATGTCGTTTTCATTTCATTTAATTTAATTTTTGGATTATTTGATTTTTTAAATTTGTTTTATTTTCATTTCACCCTCTCCCATCCCTTCGTGCGTATACAAAAAAGTTCATTCTACAGCGGGAATCAGTAGGGGAAAAATTTCATCGTCGACTTCTACCACAAAACTACCTCAAAATGTGCCTAGTGAAGCCCCGGGTATGACATATTTTTATATATTGTTTTTGGTTTTGGGTTTATTGGTGAAGGGTATTTGTGCGTGTCTAATACTGTGTTAACAACTTATTCTAAAATTATTTAAAAGTTAGCTGAAGAAAGATTTGCATAATTTTTACACAATTTTAAAAATATTTCAAAATGGAATCAGCATAAAGGTAAGCTTATGTCTTTTAAAAACAAATGAACGATTCCATTATTTATTGTCGGAGCGCAGATTTTTTTTTCTAATCCAGTGCCAGACAAATGGAAAGGACACGAAGAAGTGCTTGTGTTTGCCAGCATTAAAGACTTCGGCAAGTAATTAATTGGTTTTGTACTCACCGATTCACACATTCATAAGACCGACTTGTGTCTGTGTGAAAAGTACGAGAGCCTTCAAAATAATCGAAACTCGTCTATTTTGTATGTCCACCCTAAAATGTTTTCCCCACAAACTAAAAAAAAACATACATTTCTTAATATTAATGATCTAATTTATTAATTGAAAATAAAAGGTGAATTTTTACTTAGTTTTTAAAAAGATAAAGAAAATTATTTCGTTTTTATCTGACAATCCCTTCAGATCTTTCTAAGACTAGCTTTTTACCAGGTTTTTTTCGAAATATTAAGGGTCTTCACGACCCCCAGTTGAGCTACAGTATTGTTGAGTTGATGAATTTTTGACAGTTCGACCAAAACAAACTACACACAACTAAGCTGCAACTAACTGCGATTTAAAAGAGAACTTCTAGTGTTGGAAAGCACTTCATTGTGTGCAAAAAAAATTGAAAATCTGATAGAAAAACGAGAGCGCAAGTAAAAGTCGGCTCTAACCGATTTCGATATACCCGTTACTCATGAAAAAACATGCTTAACAGTGTTCCTGCATTCCTTAGGGTGGACATCTCAAAAGTATGCAACACTTTTTTAACTCGGCTATTTTTCACATTTTTGCTCATATCTTGAGAAGCGCTCATCCGATCTTTACCATTTCATCGGCGAATCGATTAATTTTGCTAATTAAGATACGAAGCGTCTATGTTCAAAACTGTAGGAGATATAACAATTTTTCCAAATTGCGGGGGCGGGAGGGGGCGTGGCCAAAATTTGAAACAAACTTGATCTGCGTGCAGATAAAAGAAGCATTTGTCTCATACATGTCAAACCTCTATCTCTTACCATCTCTGAGATCTAGGTGTTCATACAGACAGACGGACGGACGGACAGACGGACATGTCTGTATCGACTCGGCTGTTGATGCTGATCAAGAATAGATATACTTTATATGGTCGGAAATTATTCCTTCTGCCTGTTACATACATTTGCACGACTTTAGTATACCCTTTTTACTCTACGAGTAACGGGTATACAAAAAACAACGGCACGACAAACTTGGATTATAAAATAAAATAAAGTGAACAGTTTAAAAAAGTTTTTAGTTCAACTAGTGAGTTATTGGTTGATACAGGAGCTTTAAGGTAGCGCATCCGGAAGCGTCTTTTCGCATGCTCCAGAATTTATCGAACCACAGGGCCACACTGTCGTTGCCTACATTTTTTACAGATTTCGGTAGAAGTTTCGCTCTACATCAGGAAATCGAAGGCGACCATATCAGTTCGATACCCAAGATTACAAATTTAAGTCATCAAACGAAGGAAAACTATGAAATTGCGCTACCTTGTTGTTATAATGCATTTTATTCTAGGGAATGTACATCTCTTATAGAATATTGCTTTTTTATTAGAGAAGCTTTGCGGAAACGAAGCACGCCGCTTGCAGTTACTGGAGCGCCAGTTATCCCAAGATGAGGAAACTCTTAAATTGCAGAATCGAAAATTTGAATGTCGGAAAACCATGCAGA
The DNA here is from genome assembly GCA_018904275.1 of Lordiphosa clarofinis. Taxonomy (NCBI): domain Eukaryota; kingdom Metazoa; phylum Arthropoda; class Insecta; order Diptera; family Drosophilidae; genus Lordiphosa; species Lordiphosa clarofinis. The sequence goes on from JAEIGQ010000087.1 coordinate 596,924, forward strand.
TAAGAAAGTTGAAGTTGAAAGAGCGTCGAGTTCGACTTCTTCTTCTTCTTTAATGGCCATTACAACCGTTCGACGGTCTGGGCCTCTGCGATTAACGCTCTCCATTCGCTTCTGTTCTGTGCGAGCTGCCACCAGTTGGTCACACCAAGCTCGGCAATGTCTTCCCGCACCTGGTCTTCCCATCTTAGTGGTGGTCTTCCCACCTTGCCGCCTTCGATTTATACGCCTTTTTTGCTGGAGCTTCTTCCTTCATCCTGGCGACATGACCTAGCCAGCGCAGCCGCTGCTGCTTTATGCGCTTGACCAGACTAGTATCCCCATAGAGCTTATACAGTTCGTCGTTTCTTCGAATGCGGAAATCATCGCCGACTTTTAAAGGTCCATAAATCCTCCGAAGAATTTTTCGTTCAAACACGCCAATCGCCGCTTCATCCGCTGCTGTCATTGTCCATGCTTCTGCGCCATATTGCAGGACTGGGATGATAAGCGACTTGCGCAGGGCTATTTTTGTTCTTCGCTTGAGGTCTTTGCTCTTGAACTCCCTACTTAGCCCATAGTAGCATCGGTTCGCAAGAGTGATTCTTCGTCGGATTTCCAGACTGATGTTGTTCTTGCTGGTTATCATCGTTCCGAGGTAGACGAAATCCTCTACAACATTAAAGTTGTACACCTCCATTGTAACAGATTGCCCAAGTCGCAATGACTTTTTTTTCCCCGGTTACTAGGTACTTCGTCTTGTCCTCATTTACCGCTAAACCCATTAATCTAGACTCCTTCTCAATCTCTGAAAACGATAATGTCAATATCATCGGCATATGCAAGTAGCATTAGATTTTTATAAATAAATCCGCCGGTTCTGTTGGCATGTTGGCACTTGCGCAGTATATCTTCCATCAGTAGATTAAAGAAGTCACACGATAGTGTATCGCCCTGCCTAAAACCTCTTTTGGTATCAAATGGTTCGGAGAGGTTCTTTCCTATTTTGACGGAGCTTTGCGTACTTCTCAACGTCATCATGCAAAGTCGAACGTACTTTGCTGGAATACCTAAAGTAGACAGGGCTTTGAAGAAGCTTGACCTTATCGGTGTGTCGAAGGCTGATTTATAATCAACAAAAAGATGGTGTGTTTGGTTGCCTCTTTCATAGGTTTTCTCCAGGATTTGTCGAAGTGTGAAAATCTGGTCTGTGGTGGGTTTACCAGGTCTAAAGCCACACTGATAAGGTCCAATCAGTGTATCAATAAACGGCTTTAGCCGTTCACAAATAATGCGGGACAGAACCTTATATGCGATAGGAAGGAGACTGATCCCGCAGTAGTTGGCGTAATAGTTTTAAAGATTGGACAGAGAACTCTTAGATTCCAATCGTCGGGCATGCTTTCGTCAACCCATATACGGCACAGAAGTTGGTGCATGCACCTTACCAATTCTTCGCCTCCAGCCTTGAACAATTACGCGGGCAGCCCATCAGCGCCTGGTGATTTGTTGTTCTTTAGCCTTCGTATGGCTAAACAGACTTCCTGTAGGGTCGGCGGGTCTATCTCTATGTTGTCGATCGGTGGCATCGTCGAGTTCGACTTGAGGAGTAGAAATTCAAGCAGGAAAATAAGAAAATTGACACCGATCTTAAGCTTATAAAAATGGAGCTGAAGATGCTTAAATATGAACTTAATCTTAAGTATAAAAAAAATAAACTGTTATTGAAACATTGAATTATAAATTGCTTGTCGCCTTGATGTATTTTAAGGTGAGACAACATGCTCGTGCTCTTTGTCTTCAACCTTAACACTGAGGGAAAAAACCGAGAACTCAAGATGTGCACAAACGTTACCAAAAACCGAGAATGAACGATTTTTCTTATTTGTACAACAACGTTTTCACATCAAAAGAAATTTTTGAGCTCGCAAAATCTTAGGTCTATTTTATATTGTTCCGCTTTTAATAACTTGATTTGAGTTGATATTGTTTCACAAGCCCTGGATATGGTGCTGCGTCTCCGAAGAATGAGAGACAAAATTGAACGACCCACTCCCGCCGACGTGGAAAAAAACCAGAAGTGTTTGTTCAAGCTTAAATGGGAATTAAATTGATACCCTCCTGTCTTTAAGGAGCAACGTATGGTGTGACGCGCTAGCACATTGACTTATTGCACTCTTTTTTATCTTCAAATCTTAGGAGTTGTAAAAAAAAGATGCAGAAAACCGGTTTGGTATATAAGTAAATACTATCAATAAGATACAACTTTACTTATTTCAAGAACAGTTATAACATTTGCTGTCAAATATTTGATAACATCATGCAAGATTCATGTGCGTTTCATCTACGCCTGCATAAGAATAGAACATGTTTTATAATATAGAGTCTATAGTATCGGTGCTGTCAGAGTACATATCATTTTGAAAAATAGGCTTACAAAAAAGCGTACTTACGCGATTTTTTCCGAAGAATCCTATATATATACACAAATAAAATTTTTAATTAAAATAAGTTTCTTACATAATTTTTTTCATTTTAATTTATCTTTTTGGCAAATTCTAACCAAAATTTGTATGTTAATAAGGATGTTTGGTTGCGTGTATTGCACTCTCTCACTCTTAAGTTCATCCACACAAACAGTTTGACACCGTTTCATGGATATGTAAATTTGATTTGCACCTCAAATGCATTACACTCAATTTTAATTTTTACGCCAATTTCTCACACACTCGCCCACTCATAAGCACATTCACATCGCACACACCATCGCCGTCATCATCATAAATCAACATCAATGATATCGACGTAATCACTCAAAATGCACACACGCACACACACATACTTATACACACAAATGTCGGGCGGGTTCAACGTAAAACATAAATATCGGGTCGCAGCACAAAAACCACCAAAAGGAAGCATTGGTGACATGTTTAATGGCAACAATGGCAACGAGATGCTGTCTCCTATCCCTCAGCTTAAGCGTGTGCCCCATGATACTTACCCATACCCAAGCGAGTTTCTGCATGCAATTTGCGAACTGTGCTCTGCTATGTCAGCGCGTTGCTGATGCGGATGCGGATAGGAATGATGAACGGCTGACAACCGCAGAGGCGGCAGCCATGACAAGCGGCAGAGTCGTCAACAAATCGCCATGAAATTAAATTGTACTACCACAGCAGAGAAGTGTGCGATAAGGAGCCCAGCAAATAGTTTAACCAGAAATTCATCATCCACATGAACATGCTCATTCAAATTGGCCCTGTCAACACCTCCTACTCGCACTGTTGGCACGCCAAAAGCGATATATGTATTACGTGTTTGTGTGGGTTGGTTAGGACGGTTCAAACTTGTTAAGCGCAAAATGGGTGGCTAAGTGTGGGAACGCTTTTCGCCCCAATTAGTTAAAATGCAATTATAAATGAGAAAAATATGGCACACGCAGAAGGAAGTTCGTTAACATCGAATAAAATACCATTTTATACTTTAACAAAACTCTTCAAGGGTTCGGTTTTTTTTTAGTTTATATCACAACATGGGTTCAATACTCTAAAACTCTTCAAAGGGTTTGATTTTTGAGGTGGAATCTTATGGTAAAGTGTGAGGTTCGGTTAGCGGACTGATTCTCAAGCTAGTCGAGGCTAGAGTTTTGGGTCAAGTCATGGTTCAGAGCTTACCTTCGATTTTCGTTAGTTTTCAGCGAATCGATTAAAACCTATGCGTGATCGGCTTTGTTTTAGTAGGGGGATTCCTTGAATTTGCTGAACCAAACATTTAACTAAACTATTTTGCAAAATCAAATTTGTACCTGTTTATGCTGCTTTTATTAACTCCAACATGACCAGAGCACATAAACGAAATCAAAAGATCTGGCCCCGAAGGACGCCTTCCGTGGACCCAGAGGTCAAAGGGGTGTCGTCGGTAAAGTCGTCTTCTGAGCCTGTTAGTAGCCAATTCAGAGGCAAGACTGTTGGTGTAGGCCACCAGTCGGTCATGATACCTGCTGGTATGCAAGTTAATTTGGGCGCATAGAGGCAAAACATTCAGATCGCGGTATAGGGTCGTATGTCTGACATACCATGGAGCGTCCGCGATGCGCTGAAGTACTCGGCTTATTGAAGATTCGAGTTTCTTCAGTGTAGTGGAGCATGGTGTACCCCACAGAGGGATCCCCCAGGTCCAGGAAGGCATGATAATAGCCTTGTAAACAAGGATTTTGCAACGCAACGAAAGTCCGCTACGAGGTTTAAGAAGCCAATCGAGGTCCTTGGCCTTAGCTGCAACTGTAGCTGCTGCTCGTACCACATTAGCTTTCCAGGTCAGTCGGCGGTCCATAGTCACACCAAGGTATTTAACTGAAGATTCCGAATACGGTACTCTCGACCCTAGTAGACGCACCCGAGCAACTTTCCCTCGTCTCTTGGCGAAGGTGCAGTGTTGACTTTTTGAACGATTAATGGCAATGTTACAGCGGTTTGCCCAACGACAAAAGCCATCCAGGAACTGTTGGACCTTAGCAGATGCTCTTTGCCGGCTGTTGCTAGATGCAAGTAAAGCGGTATCGTCAGCATACGTGGCTATGAAGGTGCGATGGGCTAATGGAAATGGCAGATCCGAGGTGAAAAGAGAGTACAGTACCGGTCCGAGAACACTTCCCTGAGGTACCCCCGCAAGAATGGGACGGATGCTGGACCGCTCGCCTCTCAGCTCAACCGAAAAACGGCGCCCTATGAGAAACGAGCGGATCAATAGATATTGTTCTGGCGGGAGGAGGGACTTAAGCTTAAAAAGCAAGCCCACATGCCAAACTCGATCGTACGCCTGCTTTATATCCAGAAAGACGGCGAAACAGTATTGGAGGTTTTCAAAAGCTTTTAAAATGTGGTTAGTGAGTCGATGGATGGCGGAAGCCAAACTGATGGTCTGGTATAGCCTTTTCAACCGCGCTAACTGCCAACATTCTTCTAAGAAATATTCTTTCAAATATATTGATTTGAAGTAAGTTGGCAGTAGACCAATTTGCCGGTAGGAGTCGGGTTTAGAGAGATCCTTGCCCTTCTTGGGGATCATTACGATTACGCAGACTTCCAGGAGGTCGGGAGGTATTGGAATCGTTGAACATCATGAGCAGAAACAGAACACCCACTTCGGGAAGGGACTTAACTGTTCTGCCATCGACATCGTCAATGCCTGGGCCCTTAGTGGACTTTAGTAGTCGGATCTGAAGACGCACTTCATCCAGCAAAATGGGTCTGATGGGAGATAGTGGGCCAGTGTCGGTTAAAAGACCGGCTTGAGTGGTGGCGACATCCTCCGCGGAAGCCAGACTGAAGGGGGTTAATCGTCCCTCTTAGTTGTTGGCAAACTCCTCGACTATCTCCAGGTCAGACCTAGCCCATTCCCTTCGAACTACGAACCTTTTAGGGGGCTGTCTCTTGACGCGTCGGGTGCATGGGTCAATGTTGCGAAGCTTTTCCTCCAGGTATTCAGCCTTTATGTTAAATAGAGATAAAACATTTTAATTTGAAATTTTTTTATATCGGCTTATATATATCGGATGATATGACAAAATTTAATTTTTTCTGTGTATACAAGTTTGAAATCAAGGCTGCAAGCTGTTACTATACCGCGAAGAACCGGTTCAGTTTGCGTTTTTGGTTCTAGCGATCCTTCCAACTGTTTGACTTCTCGAACCTAAATCCCAATTCTCTGATTAATATAAAGGTTCGCTTCAAAGAATAATTTTAGTCAATTTTTTCAGAACCTACATATGTCCAAACTCGTCTTATTACGACTTCGAGGCGGAAATAATGCCAAGTTGCTAACTGGCTGATTTGCATTTTTAAGTCCAGGCACTGTAACTCTATTTTTTTTATCAAGAAATGTATCAACGATCTTAGAATTTATGAATCGAGCTTCAAGTTAAGACCTTAGGATCGACAAGCAAAAGTCCGAGAACCCAATCTTGGGCTTTCGAACAGGTTCGAAGCCACAGACCGAACTTTTTTCAGAAATTCAGAGGAAGTAAGAACTGTGTACAACAATCAAGCATTCTTGTACTTTACGTACTATAGACAGTGTCTAATAGACACCGTTTGTATTTGATTCTAGATTAAAGTTCCTGGCTTTTTGCATCTTTATCTGTTTATGACTTTACAACTACTGTTTTTAGTTACTACTTACACACTATTTTCGCGGGTTTCCATTTACCTACGGTTTTCTAATTACACCATCCCATTTATTTACAGCGTATGTCTTCTTTCATCTCCTTCTGTCTACTCAAATTGTTCTTATTCACAGTGTGACCGTCGTCTCTGTCTTAAAATACCTAAACTACAAAATTCTTTTCAACATATTAGTACACATTTTACTAACAGATACGTTTTCTGGCTTTCTGCTTGTCATATAATTATTATTTAATATTTAATAAGCATTTGTAGCTTTGATCAATTGATATGCAAGCTGCCTTATCAAGAAAAGCGGCTTATTACGAAAGTTAAATATACTTTTTTCCTACGCACAACAAAACATGCTCTGTCTATTTTTGGACAACATATTTTTACTGCATAGTAAATATGGCGAATAAAAAGTGTCTTTTTTTTCATTTCAATGCAAACTTTCAAAGTATCAAAGAGACTTTACAAAAGCTCATTGAAGCACTCTGTATACATTAAAAATTACACAGAAATTCCTTAATCTACTTTTCGCATCCTGATGCCCACTTTAATGTACAAATATGCCAGGTTAATAGCGTTACCATGCCGCTACCCAATCAGGTTACATGAAACAGGCCAGCTATTACCCCGAACCCACACAATTGTTCCTAATTGCATCAATTTAAAAAGGTAGAAATGTAGGAGAAAAGACCGAGGCTAAGCGGCTCAACAATTGCAAATACAAAAATAGCTTCGGCTTCTACGAAGTTTATATGCTCTGGCAGTTACAAAATTTAATCTTCATCTACTAAGTTAGAGCTTTTGCAATAATCATGGTGGTTAAAACCTAGCCTTGGGGTTGTTGTTGTTTGACAAATAAATTTCTTTTGCCAACATTTTAATACCCTTCCCAAGCATATAAGCCTGCAAATGATGACCATACCCCTTGTCCTTGCTATAGTTTGCCCAAGAGCGCGCACGCGCCACTAAATAACTATAAACTAGTTAAGGACTATTTCAATTAGATGGTCCAAGGATGATGACGAAGACAACATGAACGAAGATGATGATGGGCAACCGCCATAACTGCAATTTCAATTAGCGGTTTGAGCTACTTTTTCTATGACCGGCCTTAGCCACTTGAAATTGCTTAATTAAGCGCAGGCAAAGTTTCGCAAATGCGCCAGACAGACAGACAGATAGACAGCCAGAAAGTCCGGCCATAAACTTTGAGCCGAGTCGAAGTAACGACTGCGTTCTTAATAGCCATCCACATAAAATGGTTAGGGGACAACAGCTGCTTCTTGCTTCGCGCCAATTTTATGACTTTCATTTGGCCTGCAGTCGCTGGTCGACAAACATTGTTCCCTGCTCGGACTTTACTGCATATTGCCCCCCAGGCAAGCAAAGCTGGCATTTTGTTTATTTGCATGCCACACGATTTTTGGGTTTTTATTGGCCAAAAGTTTTGAACTTTGTTTATCTAATCTGCTCACATCCTACCACTCAACCGAGAAAAAAAAACAACGCAAAACAGAAAAAAGGCGACGGTAGCCGTTTTATGCGTTTTTATTTCAAATGGCAGCACGACCAACATTTTGTCGCACTTTTTATGGCACCTTCGTAGGATGGGGAAACACCTGCGTCGTTGTCTGCGTTGGAGCTACGAAATACATATAAAACACATGTGCAGGATTATAAAAATGGGCCAAGACTTTCCGAGTGTGTGTGTGTGTGTGTGTGTGTGTTGAGGCAGGAAAATTGCATTTTCTATAGATTAGGGGAGCAACAATAATAAATGACTTTTATAGGCAAACATAAATTATGCGCCCGCATGTGAGGCAGATACGTACTCTAGGTAAAACGAAAGGTTCCAAAAAACATTTTCAAAACAATTTGGAGTTCGAAGAAAACGTTTGTAGTTTTCTAACTCGGTGACAACAGAACGATTGGTCCAAATGTAATTGATTCAAGATAAAAATACTTATTTTAATTAAGATTTCACAAATCAGGAAATACTAGGTTTTAAATCAACTCGGATAACAATTTTAGTCCTAAGGGCCACTCATACATATTGCCCTTCGAAATCATTGTATTTTCAGCAGGATTTGAAGAAAACACTGATAATTTGGAATTAATATCATGGTCATTGGTTTCTTTCGACTGAATCATTGTGTGGCATTTAGGTACAATCTCAATCTCAGATTCTTTGGAGAGGTTGAGTCTTCTTTTACCTGCAGTGCACACTGGGCCCAATGGCCGATTTTAAGTCATAAAGTCGTGTGTTGCAGATATCGAGCTGAAAGTTGTTACTTTTGATAAATTTAACACTTATAATATTTAAACAAAATGTTAAGTTACCCCGACCGCCCTTATATGGCAACATTGCGTATACGTGATCTTTAAACAAAGTTTTGAGAGCTGTAAATAAAATGTTAAAATTGAAAATTAGTTTCTAATAATTTATGAAATGAGCTGTACAGTTAATAAAAAAGGCCACCATACGCAGAGCGTTGATGACAGAGTTCAAGCTCATTTTCAAGTTTAAAGTACCGCAAAAGCCGCAAAATGCCGCAAACAGGATAATTCTAATCTTTTAATCCCACTTTCTACTTTATTTTGACATACATTACAAAACACACAAACGTACAAGGTTAGGTCTGCTCCACAGAAGAATTGTACTTAAGTTTTCTCTATTTAGGGACAACACGAAAGAACACACTTTAAAGCAACATATTGAACATTATCAAGAAATGCTTCCATTTATTCATTCTACATACCCTGACCTTTATTATCCATAATCTGCCAAAAATTTTTTGTGCATCTTTACACGACGTGCAAGTCCTCAAAGTAAACAAATAGTTAAAGCCAATTTTATCGCAACAATCCCTGCACTTAAGGCTACCTTCACACTCTTCGACACATGACACATGAGAGTCTAGTAGTCCTGCTTTTTGTTCTATTTTAAATTTGAATAGTTTGTCAAATTCATAGAATTTCATGGGGAAATGCGGTCCTACTAGATGTCATTGGTCATGTGTCGAACAGTGTGAAGGCAGCCTAACACCTGACTTCGATAATCGATAACAATTTCAGGGTTGCCAAACAATCGAAAATATTAATCGATTCTTTGTACATAGACTATCTAGTATTAAGGCGTATTATTAAAAATGAGTTTTGTTTCCAAAAAATTTTCGACTTTATGCCAAAATAAATCGGCGATTGGGCCCAGTGTGCAGTGGCAAAGAAGTTGAAGTACTGTCCCTTTTCTTCCTCTCACTTGCTGCTTCTACTGAAGTTGTGAGCGTCGCCCAAGCGTGCTGCGTGATGGGACAGTGCCAGATTAGGGCCCCTTACCAGATGCGATATGTTTTCTTTACTTTGCAGCAGAATAATACTGGTACATTTTAGGTTCAACGTGGGTCACGTGACTCCACATTCAAAAAACAACTCAGCTTTAAAACCCCCAAATTCGCCCCGAAAATAAAAAATTTAAAAAAAAATCCGGCCTAAGGCACACAGTACTGTTCTCTCTCTCTCTCTCTCTCTCTCTCTCTATGCGTGTGTCGGGATAGGCTTTTGACATTTTGGGCACCACTGTACTAATGTCACGGATTCATTACACATTAAAGCACATCTGGTCGTTTTTAGCAGTGTGCACCAGTCTGCAGAATAAAAGTTATACTCCATAAAACAGTATCTCGTTTGCTAGCAATATACAGAAATGTAGTTAGAGATGCTGCCCTGCTGCTGCTGCCTCAATCGGATAGTGCATTGAGCTACATTGGAAATTTATAAAAGAATTATCAAATGTTTTATAATCCAATTATTCCGAAATGGTTAAAAAGAAACATTTTTGCTTATCCTGAAAATTAAATTTTATAACAACTTATAATACTTTACTTTATTTTCAAAGGCGAAATGGAATGGCAAATGATTCAAAGAACACCCTCAAACTGGCACTTTTGTCAACTTTTGGCTGCCTGGAAAAAAAAGAACAAAATAAATGTTTAAATTTATTTACCTAACGAAGCAATAACCATCCAGCTACAGCTTATTGCTCCCTCTTCTCCTTTTTATTTTCTTGAGAAAACGTGTGCAAGTAATTAATGTGCCAGAATTGTGTGTGTGTGTATGTGTGTAGAACTTTTCAACTGCTCTTCGGGCCACTTGACTGTCTGTTAATGCCGCAAATAAATTTTTGCAGCATCAAAGCCGCTTCCCTCTAAACCAACAATCGATGCCAAACATCTGTTGCCGTTGCCAACTTTTAATGATAATTCCTTTGCCACATGCGCGCCCCCATCTCTTTGCTTGGCCAGTTGATGGAAATTACAACAACTCGTAGAACAAAAATTAATATCAAAATCAACAATAAGTATAAGTGCAGGAGCCGACGGGCGGGTCTGTGGATGGGTGGATGAGTGGGTGTAATACCGTTAAATGCGGCACATCCTTTGCCAGATGAACGCGCGCTGCTTGTGCGCGCTTAACTTTTTGAACAAATTCTAAACGGAAAATATGAAAACGAATTATGTTGACAGCGGAAAAATCCTACAACTTCCTGCCACACAAAAGGCAAATACAAAACAGAGAGAAAGAGAGAAGAAATGCCACTGACAACCAACCGGGGACCGAAAAGCGGAAACATTCGCGACGGGATGTCGTCGACTTTTTGCTGTAACTGTTACATAAAGAAATATTGTAATTATATTTAGAGCCGGCAAGCTGACCAAAACAAAAACAAAATTTATGAAATATTTATTAACATTTCTTTCAACGGAATACTTAAGTAAGGGCATGATCCACGGTCAGTATCATTTTCTGTTAGAACAGAGTTCTAAGCCTTGTTAGTGAAAACTTAAAAAGCCACAAATTCTGCTGAGTTGATGTTGCCCTGAGACACACTAGTTGAGGGCAGACTTCGAGGGTAGATTTCAAATCTACAGTAATTCCAGCTTGGTCTTTTCTTAACTTCTTTTCTTTTGGAAATCTCCCTATATAAATACTGAAAGAAAAATCAAGAATTTTCGTGCTTAAATCAAGAATTTGTAGTTTCAATACTTGCCAGAAAATTCTTGATTCAAGAGCTTTTTCAAAATCCTTATATTCTTGATTTCAAGAACACGATTCGGGACTTTTTGAAGAACTTTTAGAGCTCAAAATAACCACACTCAGAGAAAAAATAGAGAATTTCACTCTTGAATCAAGAGCCTTCGTTCTCCAAAGCACGATGATGAAATTAATCTTCTTTAATTAAAATATATATTAATATATTAAATTATAATAAAAAATTTTATTTATAAATTCTTTAAAAAATTTTAATTAAGTCCTTCTATTACTTTCTGTCATTTTTTATTTTGAATCCCATGTAATAAAATTTTTATTTAGTTATTAGTTCCCATTTTCTCACTTTATCTGAACACTATCACATCTCTTTTTCTTTTTTAATTTGAAAATATTTAATTATTTTTTTTCTTTTTTTATTTTGTCTCACTTGCCTCTCCTCTATTTTTTTTAATTTCTCTAATACTCTGTATTTTGACTGTTAAATTCTGTTTAATGTTTGAATAATAATCTTAATTTTTTTGTTTCAATTTACGTATATTCTGAAAGTTATTCCTCCTCATCTGAACCGCTCTGTCACCAACCAAAAAATTTCGCGGTTCGCCCGATGAACCCCATCGATTTTAATGAGTTTACAGCCTGGATAAGAGTGTAGTTTAGAGACGCGACCGACCTGACCGAGCGACGCGTGATGTTGGTCTAAGCTGATTAAATTTAAGGTAGTGAGAGCGCGTCCAACGCTATTCTAACGGTCAATTTCGAATTGAAGAACGATTAGTGTTTAAAGTAAGAATATTCAAGAGCGAATCGTTCTTACAAAATTCTAGACTGAAACATGATAAAATCAAGAGCGATTTTTTAAAACCGAATCGTTCTGTTTTTTTTTTTTTGATTGTAGGCATATTTTAAAAAACAAGCTGGGATATCTTTAGAACTTAATGGGCTTAAACTAAGAACATATTGTACTAATATGAACTTTTGTTTTGCTTCAAGAATGTACATTAGAATTTATTACACTTCTATGACATATTTTACTATTTGAAAAGAACGGGTTGTAGTTGAGACCATTACAACCTAAAAGTATGACAAAAAAGACCTTAAGATAGATCGATATGTTTTAAATCAAGTATTTCGTTTTTTAATTAAGAATTTTGTATTATATTTCAATGAAGTATTTTCGTACATTGCCGTACTATGGACACCGTTTTTACTAATTAAAGTGCAAAGTTAGTGGTTTTTTCCCAGATTGTTTTTCCCGAGACTCACTAGTTCAGGCCCAAAAATATTTACAAAAATCTCCCTAAAACATATTTCTTTACATTCCTGTTTAAAATTTAATTGTATTCTATTTTTTCCATTCTACTTTAAATTAGTTTTGGTGTTTGTTGTGTGTCTCAATTAGCTACCGACCACATTTATAATGTATTTCTGTTGTTCTTTTCACATTACACAGTGGACCACAAGCCCGCAGGAGGAAATGCCACACACACGGACAGCGACAACAACAATGTGCCTGCTGTGCCCGCCCAGACGACGGGGCCCGATACGGGCAAGATAGCAATTATTGTCATAGCCTGCCTAGTGGCGTTCACGGCTCTATCAGCGGGTGTAAGTATATCCCAAAACCAAGTCTTTCCATCCACAAAACTAACCAATGAAATTTTGTATTCATTTTTTTTTTACAGATTGCTTACATCATTATTAAAAAACGTAAGGCTGAAAATTCGATTAACTTCGAGAATCCCGTCTACCACAAGACCACAGAGGATCACTTTAGTCTGGAAAAGAATGTGACAGCCCATATGTATGCAACGGCTTTGGATGAAGAGGTAAGCGGGTCGCCGGCACCAAATCCTATTGATTTTAACTATGTGAGATTTTAAGTAACGGTAAATTAAGTCGTAAGTTAATGTTGTATATAGCTGGAAAACTGTGTGTGTGTATGACTAGACTAAGTCAGTGTTGGGTTCGTGGACTGGCATGGTCCATAAGTTAATTGTAGTTAAAAAGATTCTGAAAGTAAACCCAGAAACACTTAGGTTGTAAGCTCTGGAACCAGTAAAGTTTATAAATAGACAACTATGCATATCTTTAAGAAGGAGAAGGAGAAGCTTTATAGATTGACACACTTTAAATTTGCTTTGCTTTAAGTGAAATCGCCATATACATACGTTAGAAAATTTCCATTTTGAAAAGCGGCCAATACCAGGTACACTAGAGTGGTCCCCCAAACCGGCAAAATGGAAAAATGGAGGTCTCAGCATTCCCAAAGCTAATATTTGTTGTATAATTAATAATTGTGAAAATAAAAAAATTTTATTTTAATTTTCAATGGGCGCGACAGGGTCTCAAAGTGTTAAAAAATATTAATCATACGACACGTTCACCAAATACAAATTTTTACAAACGAAGTTATTAGTTCATTTCAATTGCTGTCATTGTTTGAAATTCAAAAAGGGATCTACATTTGTGGGGATAATTTTTTTACAAATTTGAATAGTTCATTAATATAATCATCGCCGACTTTTTATAAATGAAAAAAAAAATATTATAATAGGCAACACTGCGTATGAGTTATTTACAAAAACTTTAGACGCAATTCGCGCCCGTTAAAACTCGACTTTTTTATCTTTTGTTTTTATTTACGCTAATTATACATGAAAAAGTATCAGATAGGGGGGTGAGAGCATGACCTTAAAAATTTCATATACATGGGGACCGCTCTAAGGTACACAATCAATTCACAGTTTTCATACGAGGAATAGGCGAAATATAGTTCGCTTGTTTATATATTTCCTTTTCTAGCTTTTGTTTTTATGTGATCACAATATTCCAATTAGGACAGCCCCTAGATTGAACTCTAGCCGGGCCTTTGGAAACATGCCCATGTGTAAATGTTGTCTTAAGATTTCAAGTCTCTAAGATTTCAAGAACTCTAGCTTAAGTTTTACAGGATCGCGACCCATATCCATATCTAATCCTTGATGCCTTTGAATCACAAGGAATAGATTTCAAAGCTAATGACGCTTTATGTCGATTGAATTGTCTGTCTGAATGTTTCTACCTTAATTCATTAAATCGGTTAATACATGTTTATTACGCTCCAGCTCAATTGTTGGAAAAAAAATATTGCTTTATCTCTTCTATGTCTTGAAAGTTTCCACTTTATCCATTAACCGGCACATTCTCTGTGCCGCATTGCACAAGCCGGAAGGCATCACTGTAGAATGATGCAGCGGTCGGCCAGGTACCGTAAATGCGGTCTTCTCTCGGCTTTTCCTCTCCAATGGGATTTGTCAAAAGGCATCCTTTAAATCTATTGCAGAAATGTAGTACGCATCCTTTATGGTTCGCTCGTTCACCTGGCGCGCATCCAAACACATTCGTACCTTAGATCCTTCACCACGAATGTCACGGAAGAGCTCCAACTACTGTTGTTTTCTTCAATAACCCCCAAAGCCGACATCCTGTCAAGCTCTGGGAATAACAGCGATGGTTTATAGGGTGAAATATGGTAATGAAGTTGTTTTATCGCCAATCCTTCGTTCGTAACCTCTATGATGTGCTTCTCCAGATCTGTCTTCCCCAACCCTAATGTTGTGCATGAGGGAAATGTATTTTCGCTAATGGTTGCGACCACACTTTGGCTGTCCTCCATCCTGGATATCCTACTGACACTTATGACCGCCAGACCAAACGCTTTCCAGAATCCGATTCCGAAATAAAATGCCTGCTGTAAGACTGGCACTATTAGAAACTCCAAATACTTAGCCTCTCCGTTCCACCAAACCGGCAGCGTAATTATTCCTTGTAGCCAGAGATTAAAACCGAAACAAATAAAGGTTTGGGTTACGGTTACTGTTTTGGCCGATCGCTTTTTTCCGGTTACGGTTATATTACTGTTGTGGGATATCGGATTCGGTTTTACTTTGGTTTCGGTTATTGGCTAATTTTGTTTCGGGTATTGGTAAAATATCACTTTGACTAATCATGCTGGCAAAAGCGGGGATTCAATAAAAATTCTACTCCTTAAAACGAACGCTCAAATCTTCTAACTCGTGAGACTAAAGTTTGGTCTATGTTCAGTCGTTGTTTTTGATTTCAAAATTTTGATTTTCCAAATAAAATAAACCATACCAAAGACTAACAGTTCGCTCTACACTCTTGTTGATCCAACTGTTTCTGTAACAATTTCGCTAATATTGTCCCACACCTTAGGTTACTGAAAAATCATAAAAGAACACAAAATTTGAACCAAAATCGTTTATTTTATGTATAAAGAAAGATGAGGAGGGTAAAGATTTTAGTTAGCTGCACTCGCTCTTTCTAGTTCGCTCTCTTTTCTTTGTGACCATCAGCAACAGTTCGGCGTAATGTATGCAAGTAAAACGTTCATCGTGCAAACATCAAATAAATTTACGTCAGAGCCGGCCTTGTATAACTGAGTGTAAGAGAGAGAAGTGCATATTTTTCTGTCCTCTCCATTTGGCTTGTCCTGGTCTGGTTCACACACCAATGCCGGCTAACCTTAGCTACCAGGGGCCGAAGTCACCGAGCCGAACTTATGGTAGTGTGAATCGGTGAAAACTGAATTGCATGTAAAACGATTGTAGTCTGGAGAGAGAGATCTCTTGCTCACTAACACAAGCACATGTTTCTGTCCTCTACATTAACCCTGCATTGATTTACGCTTATCGAAATTTTTACTAGTAGAGGAAAACCGAAATAAACCGTTTTATTTGTTTCTGTTTCGGTACTCATAACCGGTTATTGTAATAAAGGTTATGGGGTTACGGTTATAAGAACAAATTTTTTTTCGGTTACGGTTACTGTTTCGGTTACAAGTTTTAAAGTGTTTTAAGCGGTTAAGAGTTACGGTTTTAATCTCTGCTTGTAACTGTGTCTCTCCACCGTAGGCTGTTTTTACTCTTTGCCCTTTCATTTTTCGCATCTGGTCAGTACGCCCTTGTTAAAATACTTCGACTCCTTTGCCCATGTAATTTGTATAATTACGTTCCAGAGTAGCTATAATTTCCTCTCCAACCACTTTTGTTTTGGCGAAGAAACGATTGTCGTCCTCCATGGATATTACGGACGCAACCACTATTCCCTGAAGCATTTTAACATCAGCAACCCTCTGCCGTAGTTGTTGTATTTTCCTGTAGTTTCTGGTTGTCTTGTCTTGTTCTTCTCTTTAAAATATTTGTATTTGAACCTCTCTATCCTCCAAAAGCCGTTGATGCAGACTCTTTTGTAAGGAAGTCTGCACCTTACAGTGTGACTTGCAAGCTGCTTCTTTGCACTCTTCTACTGATGCTTTTTTTCTATAGTAGTCGCTAGGAAGCACACACAAGTGAAACAATGTAAAGTGAATAATATATATTAGGTTGCTAAATCAAATGGTGAATTTGCACGATTTGGAATTAACTGCTCAAATCTACTTGTCTTTCAACATCTGATCTTGTAACCGTGCTTTTTTGTGCCATTTCACAAAATTTGGCTCTCAAATTTCAATACCGATCAGCATCCTTCTGAATTCAAATCGAATTGCCAGAGCTTAATGTATTTAATTCATACATAATATTCTTTGAAAAATTTTTAGGGATTTTGAAGACTAGGCAATTAAGATTTATTTGTATTTCGTTATTTAGTAGACTCGATATACATAGGTAGTCTCACGGTTTGATTAAGTTCATTCTCAAAAGAAGACTTAAATTCTACCAGGCTAAAATTTTATTCTCTTTCTTAATCTCCTCTTGGTGGCGGGAACATTAATTAGTGTAACCAACCCTTAAATCTTTAAAAGCACTTTAGTTTCTAGTTAATTATAATTCGTGAGATTGTGATTAAAGCTTATCTCAAATAGAATACATTTTCTTTTTACGCCATTATTGTTGTGGAAATAAAACTAGAATGGAAATTTTCTAAATATAATGGCGATTTTAAAACAACTTTTTTTATGGGTGTGTTTTCCAGTTGGTAGCTTCAATAGATACAATAAATTTAAATTCCTAAACTATACAACAATGATGTAAACCAAATATTTTTCCCTAAAATGCTGCGAGCAACCTCACGCAATTTAAGCCAATTATCCATAGCCATTCATTAGCAATTAAAAGGTAAGTGCTTTGGTCAACAAAAAAAATGTTAAAATAATGCAAAATAAAGTCATATCTCATGACTATTATCTAATATGGGCAATTTAATTATCATTTTATTGCTTTATGATTTAATTTTTAACCTCATTTGGCCACTGTGTGCGAGTGTGTGCATGATAATTATTGCAAATCTGTCTAAAATCCATTCTCTCTCTCTGTCTCTCGCTGATAAAAACTCCCCATCACCGCTTTCCGCTAATTGCACTGCAATCAAAATGTGCATATCAATTGGCCAATTAACCAAAAACAGCCAATTAAAATGCGTCGACGGGGCATCAAAACGTTAAACAAACGGACAGCTGACAATTGCACAGGGAATGAAACTGAAATATTAAAATATAATTTTAAGTTCTGTTCTATTTTTTGGAGTGGCATCATCAACCGGTGCACTAAGCGTGCTTAATTAATAATGCAGAACATTTTTATAATTTGTATAAAAGTAGCTTAAATATCAAATAATTATGCCAAATAAAACAAAATGGCATTGTGAGAGATTTTCGGTTTGGTTTGACGCAGACAACCAATTTGCATAAAAACAATGCTTATGGTTGGTTAAATTTAGCCTACCAGATTAGCGCTAATGTTTTAATTAAGTTATGGTGTGACATATATTCTGGCGCATGACTACATTAATCTTTCGAATGTGTGAGCAGAGACAAGTATTTTTAAAGTTTAAGGTCTAATGCAGAGCCATAGCCCCCCAAGCACGAACTTACTTGCCGAATGCTTGCCTATGTCATACTTCATTGTGTGTTAGAGAGAGACACAGTCACGTTTTAGCGCTCTCTTCTTGGGGAACTCTGGTCTAATGATTCGATCGTTTCACCTACAACTATTTTCTGGCACAATAATTTCTACTCTGCCGATAATGAAAAGTAACTAATTTATTCGTCCAGGTTAAATTGCGCGGACTAAGACAAATGAAGCAGATTCAAACAAAGACATAGACAGTTTTTCTGCTCAAATAACATTTGATTCATATGATGAGTAAAAAGACTTTTTATCGATCAAAAATTTAAAAAAAAAAAAAACAAATGTGCTTTTTGGAACAACCTTTTTTAGTATTGATTAAAAAATAATTTGATTTTTTAAAAAAGTTTTATGCTCGCATTTTGTCTGTTTCTAATTTTAATGTAAGAATCTGAGCCAATTTAGCAATTGTTTTGGTTCGGTTCAGCGGTTCACTCCTAATCAGACCTGTTTCCATTCACATTCTAAGGAGAATACGTAACTTTTTGTACATCCTAAAATCCCTCAAAGTAATAAGGCTCTATCATTGCACGACAGCAAGTAGAGCAACAAAAGCCAAAAGTTGTGATACTGTCGGTGTGTCTACGTAAATATCGATAATGATTATTTCAAATTGAGTCGAACACCAAAACCGAAAACCCAAAAGTTGAAACAACATTTTGAAGTAATATTTTATAAAGATTTTTCAATAAATATTAATTTCGTTAAATCATTTTCGTAAGGAAGCTGGTTTGGCTTACGAGCCGGAATAAACGGTTTGTGTCGGTTAGGATCGGTTGGTCAAAAACAATTTTGCATAAAATGTTCAATAAAAGACTATACAAGGGTTTTTGATGCATAATAATGTTTATGAAATTTCACCTGATTTTTTTGATCTATTTAACAACTAGCTTCTAAATATGTGTTTTTTTTTCCATTGGATCTACACCTTCTGTATTGTCAACTTATATTAATTCTGCAAATTTCGCGGTTCAGTGTGTCTAAATTGTTGGACCATTTAAATAAAAGCTATGTAACTTATGTTCAACTCCAGGCTATGAACTGCATGTGTGCCAAGTTTCATCCTAATCTTTTCAGCCATTTGTGCGTGAAAGCGCTTTCATAAATACTTATATAACAATTTCGATAATTTCGCGTTTTTAAGGCCATTCACAGACTTTAGATATAGCCTATGATTCTTTCCTGATCGCCATGAACATACTGTAAAAATTTCGTGAAGATCGGTTCAGTGGTTTAGAGGCCCATTAGGACAAAACATACAAACAAACATACTTCACTTTTATATATATGTATAGATATAATTTTTCGAATCAAAGTACCGATTTGAAACGAAAACCGAAATAAATTGATAACAAAAACGATACAATATCCGAAATTCGTTTCTAGTCTAATCCTAGCATCCAGGTAATTTAATTTCTTCATCTTCCTCATTGATGACAACCTAAGTCGATCCAAGCAATTTCGTCTGTTCAGAAAACAGCTAGCATTGCAGATAATTGTACAATATGGTAATTGGTTGATGGTAATGCACTTGATCATTGGATCGAAAACTCCAATTTCTATCGTACTCATAGCTTTTGTGCAAATATTTATGAAAAATTTGATGGATCCGCTCAAATGATACATCCTCAGACACTTCACCTACAATTATTCTTCCATTTTATAGATGATTTCTACAATAACGTATTGATTTGTTCACTTTTGCCAAACACAGCCCAAATTGCTATGGTAGCTTTTGTTCAGGGGTAGCGTTGAGGGGAAATCAATAGGTCAGCGACTTACTACACTGTCCTCGTAAGTTAACAATTCCCAAATGTCGCCTTATTGAAAAACGAAACGTTGGTATTAAAAATTGTTCATTGGTAAATTTATCAATTTCCGTCTTTGATTTTCACGCAACTTTTTTCACGGACAGACCCTCCCCCTACGATCACAACGTAGAAAGAGTTAAATGGTACCACAACGACTTAAATTTGCACATACTTATACTTAAAAATTTAAATTGCTAAAATTAGCCAAAAAGAAAAGGAATAAGTGATTTTACAATTTTCATTTTTTTATATACCTCTGGAGTGACTCTTTTAGTATCATTTTGCAGATTATAATTTAAATTTATTTAAAAATTTAAGCAAGTTTATTTTAAATAGTTTATTTTGCTTTACCTTCACGCTTGACATTCTTTACTTATCCTAATTATGACTTGTATTAAAATCCACAATTTCTCTCAACTTTCTTCTCCCTCACAGTCCAATAAGCCTCTTCGTGAAATGGGCACTGAATGTGTTTAACATCCACCAAATAATAAGACATATCCAAAACTTGGCCGGGTGTTTCAACAAAAAACATCAACAACCACAACAACTCCTATTATAAAGTCCTTTAAGTTCAAGGCGCCACACTCACAAACAACAACAATTGCAACCAGAAGAAAAAGAAACTTTCGTCTAGCAAGTAGTAAAGCAGAATGCCAAAAAAGACAAAAGCAACAAAACAACAACTTGAAGAACCACGGGGGAAAACAAAATACTCAACAAATTAAATTTGTTGCCTAGTTTAAGAATTAATTTAATTTCCACATATTATGTATACAATACACACAAACATACATACACTCAAAGCTAATGCCACAACAAAACAACTTTTTCTAGGCGCAACATTTTGACATCAACTAACAGCGTCGGCACGCACACACACACACACATACACACGCACACCAACACGCACACGTACATCCGAGAAGAAGCAGCGAACCAGCCCAAACTCAAACTTGCATATTTTTTAAGTCCTTTGAAATCAATTGTATAAAGTTACAAAATGAAATTTTTGTTAATGTTTAGAAAAAGAAAACAAAAGAAAAGAGAAACAATGTGAAAATGGAAATGGAAAACTATAATT
Organism: Lordiphosa clarofinis; assembly: GCA_018904275.1. Lineage (NCBI taxonomy): Eukaryota > Metazoa > Arthropoda > Insecta > Diptera > Drosophilidae > Lordiphosa > Lordiphosa clarofinis. The sequence goes on from JAEIGQ010000087.1 coordinate 617,925, forward strand.
ACATATTATTGTTGTAAGATACATTTTTGTTATAAAATGAATATGAAAATTGTATTTTAGCAAAATATTTGAACAAGTTGTTTATGTAAATAAATTCAATTTCAGAAAATATTTAGGCAAAATTTATCAGAACAAAAATATAATACACTTTCCCCTTTATGGCTGTCATAGGAACAATCTGTTGCGTTGAAAACGTACATAACCATTTTTGGGTAATTAAAAATTTTGTTACCATTATTTTACAATTACCATTACAATTATTTCAATAAAAATGTAATTATTGGTAATTAAAAGTAATTTAAGTATTTGCCGATACAATTTTTGTTTACATGAAAGTAATTGTAATGGTAATTAAATTTTTAATTACAAAATAATTGTAATTGTATTCTAGTTAATAATAGTATTGAAAATTTTAATTACCCAAAACATTTTAGAAATTTTTATAATTCAATTGAAAAAAGTGTTTTGTGCAAAAACAATTGAAGCCTTGCCACAGCCTCAGAAGAAGTCTGTCCGTTCGCAATCAAATACTTCAGTGCTAAGGCTAGCTAAATAAATCTTTGCATTCTTCCTTAAAGTGTCTGTATATAAACCGTAAGCTGCCGTATCCATTTGATTTTTGGTTCGTTCACTCACTTGGGTATTTAAAATAGAGGAAAAAAAATTATAAACCTTTTGCTGTGATCAGTTTAAAAGCATTAACCCTACTAAACATCGCATAATTATGTTTTCTCATTTATTAAGCCTAGAAAAAAAATGTATAACAATTCTATTTATTTACCAAAATTATTACTATTAAAATAGCAGCAAAAATTTGGTTCCTGAGAAATGTATTTTATTGAAAAATAAAATTTAGTTAATCGAAAAAGCAATTGTTTCATTGCTTTTTTAAATTAAATTAGCTAACACTAATTGGTATATGTGAAATGTTTAACTAAATAATTATGAAATTAATAAAAATAAAAAAATCTAATAATAATAAAACAAAATATTGTAAATTAAATACAGTTCATTCAAAAATAAAGAGAATTTTAAAGTATGTACAAAATAAACCAAATTATTTTAATCAAGTCTAAGATGCGATTTAAAATTAAAAATGTTTAATCTGGGTGGACATCTGAGTTTTATTTTTCACATTTGCTTTAAGACTCTTATCCGATCCTTATCATTTCTTCCCCAAGTATTCTTTGGCTAATTACTAACTAAGAAACATCTATCTTTAAAACTGTAGGAGATATAACGTTTTCTCCATTTTGGGCGGCCGGGGGGGGGGGGGGTTTTTTTTTTCTTCCCCCTTTTTTTTTCACCTCCTCTCACCCCGACCGGCACCGCCGACGACACGACAACCTCCCAGGCCCAGACGTAGAATGACTTTTCCTACCCCTTACTATTGTGCAATTTTTAGATGCCTTCATAGGTTTATTCACAATCTTTAAAGCTTGCTAATGCACTATCTTTTATGTTGAAAGCTCTTTAAAATATAGTATTTTCCATCCCCTCGTATGATAATTAGAATTATTTCAACATGGCGTTGACAGTCGCCTGTCCGGCTAACAATAAACAAAAATTAATGTTTCCTGCTTACCAGGCGCGCTACATAAATTATATAACATAAAGACACTAAAACGCATAAAAATCTTATTTATACGCCGTTTTGGGCAGGATAGCAAAATCGCTGCGTTTGACTTTCTGCTCTGTGGTCATTCGCTGATAATTCAGGCTCATAAATTAACCAAAACTTTTGCCAGACTGATAAACACACACACACACACACAGACAGAGGTTGAATTTCCTCGATTTGGGCTGAAATTAAAATCTGCTGCTGCTTAGACAGTCGCAAATCGCTCTGCCGAGTGATAAACCCTACCCCGAGGAATGCAATCTGTTCATTGTGCGCCCCAAACTTTTGACCCCGCACTCTGCACTCTCCGTTCATCGATGGATAGATGGACAAACGGAGATGGAGAAGTCTCATTACGTATTGATGCGCCGTCATGTGAAATAATTGCCGTAGTTGTACATTTCCATTTAATAATTCATGTGGGTGGGGTGTACTTAGCAGTGTGAGTGTGTGTGTGTGTGTGTGTGTGTGTGTGTGTGTGATTGAGGCTGTGTTGGCATTGAGGCTATTAATCTTCAGGGCAAAAATCCTACGGAATTATCATTTCCGTTTTGATTTCTCTTATGAGGTTATTTTGCAGTTATTATCAGAGATTAATATTATTTCTTTTCAACCTTAATTTTCTTAAAGCGCAAAAACAGAACGTGAGACACTTTTGAACCGATTTTATCTCTTCCAAGTCGGTCTTGGCTTAAATATATTTTTGAGATAAATACAATTGTTGCATTCTCTTTAAAACCCTAAGGGAGAGATTCAGCTCTGCAGCTCTTAGAGGTGGATGGCCCACAACCATAATTGTTGTCTTGCGAAATAAATGATCCCTGTCCCTCCGACATGATAAAAAAAATTCCCTAATTAGATCTCGACATGCCCACTAAAACATAATTTACGGTTTTGCAAAAATATTTTTTGTTAATTTTATAATCAATTTCAAAAATCGGTAAAAACGAAAAAATGGAAAAAGGGTTTTTTCTCTCAGGTTTCATATATCGGTCAGGTTTCGTGCTAACATTGCTGAAAACTATTTTAGTGAATCTACCTAAATCATAATTTAATACATTTTAAAATTATTTTAAAATATTAAATTATAAATAAATTTTATATATTATATAATTTTTTTCTGTGTTAACCTGCTCTATGAAATAAGGCGGCTTTGAAATAAGGCCCCAACAAAAATGAAATCTTGTTTTTCCAAAAATTTATATAGAAAACAAAAACAACAAAACAAAAATTATATTTGGGATTTTTATACCCGTTACTCGTAGAGTGAAAAGGGTATACTAAAGTCGTGCAAATGTATGTAAGAGGAAGAAGGAATCATTTCCGACGATATAAAGTATATATATTCTTGATCAGCATCAACAGCCGAGTCGATATAGACATGTCCGTCTGTCCATCTGTCCGTCTGTTCGTCCGTCCGTCTGTCCGTCTTTCCGTCCGTCAGTCTGTCTGTATGAACACCTAAATCTCAGAGATGGTAAGAGATAGAGGTTTGACATGTATGAGACAAATGCTTCTTTTAACTGCACGCAGATCAAGTTTCTTTCAAATTTTGGCCACGCCTCCTCCTGCCTCCGCAATTTGGAAAAAACGTTATATCTGCTACAGTTTTAAAGATAGACGATTTGTACCTTCTAGAGATAGTTAGTTAGCAAAAGGAATCGATGAATCGATAAAGATCGGCTGAGCGGTTCTCAAGTTATGAGCAAAAAAGTGAACCAAGCAAGAAATTAAAGTTAAATAAAAATTCCTCATGCAGTCAGTTTTAACGCTTTTTGATAGAAACTTGGCAATTGGAGGTAGCCGCCATCCGAATGCTATGATTAATTGAATTTTGTACTGCATTAGAGTGACCATAGTTTGTAAACCACAACCAAATTCAGTATTCGTATGACAATGTATTGGTACTGACGTCCGATCTGGATGAAGTTGACATTATTAAAAAGCCTGATAAATATAAAACACAGTTGCAAAGTTTTAGACACATAGCTTTAAAACTGACTGCGTTGCATAGCTTTTTTAAGGCCATATTTTTACTTGTTTTTTCATTATCGAATTCAAAAAAGTTGAGTTTTAAAACCGTTCCATCGTTCAACCATCGCAAATATTTTTACCACAAAGTAAAGGGAAAATAGTATATTTTGAAAATTTTTATTTATTTTAAGGCCCATTAAATAATTAGTTATAACCACCTTTGTCAAATATAAACAGTCGCTATATCTTTGCATTCCACAATGGTAGAATTCTGAAAAATCTATTAAAAATCGTTGAAAACTGCGGTTTTATCCTGGCAAAGAAATTAAAATTTTTGGAGACTATGAAAAAAAATAGTTGCCCACTTCAGAAATAATTACCCATATGTAAAATGGAGATGTACTGACGAGCTGGCAACCCTGGTAGTAGTTCATGAGCAGTGGTTCGTCATATGAGTCAACGGAGCGAGCAAGTTGTTGAGTAGTAGTCGTCGGGTTGTACCAAGAAGTCGCAGTTGTCCACGTCGGCCGTAATAGTTGCCGTTGTTAAATCGTCCATATCCGAGTACATTAAAGTCGTTAAGTTGTTGTACGCCGGGTTTGTACGCCGATCAGTTGTTCAGTCGCCAAGTTGTTCTTATGCTGTCGTGGATTCTTGCTGCTGTTTAAAATAGACTCGCAAGCTTATTGTCGCGTCAAACACTGATTTTATTATAATCACAATTAATAAGTTATCAACTACATAAAAGTCTTTTTTGCAAAGTTTCAAAACAAAATGTTTTAATTTGTAGGTTTAAATAATTAAATTCCATTAGCGCAACCATTTCGCCCACTGTGTTTGGTGGGCTGATAGATTTTCTAAAATTTTAGTCACTTATTCCATATTTTGAAGCTAATTGTGTGAAAATGTATGACTGGTCCCACCAAATTCAAAGGCGATTCATAAATATCAATTTTAGAATTTCCATAAAGAATTTTACAAATGGTTCTAAGCCCGTTTGAATGGAAAACAAAACAGTTTGTTTGTTGAGTGAAGCTTTTAAAATTAGTTTGCTGTTGATTGGATGATTTTTTGTTGTTGGTCGAAATTTTGGCATTGGACTAATAATTAGTGTAATTTCGTTTTCTCGTACGGTATGCGTCCTTTCGAACAAACCGCTAAAGGCAGTTTTGTGAATGTGTTCAGTTCACGTATGAGCGAAAAGTTTAAGTAAGGAAAGCGAGCCTTAAAAAAATATTATGAAATTTGGATTTTGCGTTGAATTTGCCTGCCCTCTATACATAGTTGAACAAGAAAAAAGTATGCCTGGGGATATCATTGCATCATGACTAATTTGGTTCCGTTTTGGTATTTTTTCGCCAATTCGCAAATTAGTTGTATCTCCGTCATAGTAAAATAATACAAAAACATTCTGTACACTGTAGTCTATTCTCTTCACCTCGTCATCCATGGTATTTGGTACGCTGCTCGGTAGATCACAATCATGCTAATGCAGTTATTTGTGGTATTTATAAGCAATTTCTCAAGTAAATATTGAATTAACCACCTATATGATATACTCATCCGATCCGCCTGATGTTAACATTTTTGAAAAGCTTGATAAATATAAAGGATACGTGCCAAGTTTCAATCAAAAAGCTTTTAAACTGACTGCATGGCGTAGCTTTTTTCAAAGGCATCTTTTAATTTGTTTATAACTTCAAAAATTCATAACTTTTAAAATTTAAAAGTCTCCATATTTTTGAAAACACCAAAATTTAATTTCTGTTTAGAACATTTGATATTTGATATCCTCAGAAGCTATAACATGGTGGTTAACACTGGAAAAAATTATATGTAATTTTTAGCAACATTTACTTAATATTATTTAATAATTTTAAAATCTATAAAATTATATTTTGAGTAAATACAGTAAAATTCTTTCCATCGATATCAACTTGAGACCTATCCGATAAACCAATCCTGAGATATCACGTTTTTAAAAAACCCTTTTTTTCCATTTTTTTGTTTTTGACAATTTTTGAAATTGTTTATAAAATTAACAAAAAATTTTTGTGCAAAACCGCAAATTACGGTGGGCATGTCGAGATCTAATTTCGGATTTTTTTATTAAAATAAAAAATAAAAAAAATTTTTGCTGTTCGGTTTATAAAAGAATGACCCATATGTATCTTTGTAAATGAGTTTCAAGCTAATCGCTTGGAAACAAGTTTTTAGCCTAAAAATCAGAATTAATACAAACTAACTACTGACTAACAAAACGCTCAAGAAATCTGAAAGAATTATTTTTAAGCAATCAACAGGATTCAATATGCTTATGACCAAAATAACCGTGTTTTCTTTGAAACACATCAATTTTATGATTTACTTCCTTATCTGTTATTAAAAATTTATTTATAACCTTTAGTGTCCCATAGACCAGGTGTTGGACATTGCTTTAACAAAATGGAAAAACTTTGTTTCACGAAACTAAAAGTAAAAGCAACGACCATGGAGACCAGGAGAATTCGCTTGCTCCGAAAAAACTGAATATGAGACACCCACATGAGTGTTTGTATGTGTGTGTGTGTGCATGCTTCCCCCACTGGCTAAAAATCTGCAATTCAGCCGGAACATAGCATACATTTTGTCGTTTTCCCAGCCGCAGGCGGCCACCAAACAAAAACCCACTACCAACCATTGCCAAAGCCAATGAGGCACAGCAGCAGATGCCAAAGAAACGTATGTAACGACTGTAGGTGGTTAAGGGGGGAGGCAATTGGGAGTAAGTTGGCAGTCAGTAGTCAGTGCATTCGAGCGACAACTCTCTGTGTGACTTATGAAGCACGAAACATGGCTGACATTGGTTACGGACTGTAAGGGACTGTACCAGCGATGAGCATTCAACGGTAACAACGGCACTGAAAACCGGATGCAAAGTATTTTGTATTGTTAGATTAAGCTTTTTGTGCCTAATATATTAACTCATATTCCTAAAATTTATCTAAATATGGTCTATCAGCCGTGCTTCTACTTTAAATTTCCTAAAAATATTGGGATTTTAAACCTTTTTTAAAAAGGAAAATAGGACCACGGTTGCATTAGTTGATTGAGGCCCACTTCTTATGTGGGCGTCTGAATGTGAGCTGGTTTTTAAAATCTTGTGGAATGAAATTGGGAAAAAAAATTTTTATTCAGATTTTTGTATTCGGTTGCACAATTCATTGGAAAAAGGCAAGATTATACATTTGTGAATGCGTAGGGTGTTCAAAAAGTTCCCGGCCTCCAAAGTAGGGAAAGATAGCGTTCCAAAAGGTAGCACGGTCTTCATCCCTCATTCTCGGTATAAGAAAAAACGAACTTACCCTACTATTGACAACAAAAGTATACGTTTTCGGTACACGGAAGGCATTCTCCGAAATAGCCTTGATAGCCGCGGTGCATTCTGCTTGGATCCCCTCTGTCGTCTCAAAATGATTGCCTTTCAACGGCCTTTTCAGGCGAGGAAACAAAAAAAGTCCGGGGGGCCACATCTGAGCTCAAGGCGGCTGCGGAAGCGTTGCCCTGTATGAATGAAAAATGAAGAAAAAAATGTATTTGTAAAAATGGGGACATTTGAAAATCTATTTCTGACATTTTTTTTGACAAAAACTACACTAAAGATACTCACTATGAGGGAGTTTAATTAATTTCAAAATTCTTAGAAAGTTTCAAAAGTTTGAAATATTTGTACCAAATTGGTTTTTTGAAGTAATGTTCATCGCTAGTCACTTCTTTTTCCCATATTTATTGCAATTTTCAGATACTATCTCGAAAAACGATGCGTCTTTTGATGCTTTTCAATTTTAGAATTATTCAAAAGCAGGAAAGTGCTGATCTTCAAGGGCAAGCGTCATCGAGAAATGTTTGGGCTATACGGCTCCCATTTTAACGTTTCAAGGTAAGTATAGTCCGGTTGCGCAACATGTGGCCGAGCTTTGTCATGTTTCAAAATTACCTTATCGTGCCTTTGCTTGTATTCTGGCAGTCTTTGCTTCAATTCTCTGCTCAAACGCATCAATTGAGTTCGGTAGAGTTGCCCTGTAATGGTTTCACTCGGTTGTAGCAGTTTATGCCCAATAGGTCTTAACAAATACAGAGCATGACCTTTGCACCGTGAATATTCGGCTTTGGAGTCGAATTTGGCATATGGGCGGAGAATGTTTCCTGTAAGCTACTTGCATCATTCGATGGCAGTTCTTCTGAAATTAAAGCAAAAAAGTTAATTTTTCCGCAAGTTGTGTTTTATTGGCACAAAATTTATCACATTCGGAGCACACAAAAACTATGTTGTTTAAACTAAGCCTAACGATGAGGCTTCAAATTCAAGTTAGTTTCTGCATTGTCCGATTCGACTAAATAATAAGTACTAACACCATCACTGAAAAATCTTTTAAGACTTTTTTGTACAGGTACATTGGGGAGCAAATAAATTATTTACGTATGGAATCACAATTTAAGTTTTAATTCCTGCAAAATCCAATCATGGAAATTTTTTATTATTTAATTGTGTGAACTTAGCATACACTCAAAAAAAAATCAGACCATAAAGCTCATGCAGACTTTTTTTCGGTGTATTGTTTAAGGAAAGCGTTTGCCTTTAGAGAATTCCTCCAAATCAGTACACTCAGAAAACACCTGATATTCTAGACCACGATAAACAATCCGTTTTTACTTGAAATATAAGGTTTTTTTTCTTGAATGTACTTAACTAAGTACGAAACATACTAGAATAGAAAAACGACTGTTAAAAGTATTCAAATGAGAACAAACGTTCTTGAATCAAGTACATTTCGTACTTACAGTTAGACTAAAAATTTAAGAAAAGATCGTACTTAGTTCAAGTAGAAAATTTCTTGGATTAAGTACAGAATAGACTTACTATGCGAGCTCCAATAAGTGTGCTACGAAAGCAGCGAAATATTTTACGTTGATTCTGTTCTTAAAATTCCCCCTGGTTCTCACACTTTGGTAATGGAGTGTGGGTAGATATTCACTTCGTATAAACATCTTGGTCTTTAGATTTTGATATTATAAAGAGACCTTTATAGGCTTAGACCAAGAACATTTTGTACTATTTTTTGAAGTATTTTTTTGCTTCAAACATGGATTGGGGTTGACTTTTGAATTTTAGATTTGTATTCTGTATCTGTATTTAAGACCTTAACAAATTAATAGTATGACCAAAAAGATCTTATAATAGTTCGAAATGTACTTAAAATATCGTACTTGAAATAAGGATTTCGTACTTGAATCAAGTATTTGCGTTCTTACCGTACTGTTAATACCGTTCGTACTTGATTCAAGTACAAAGCTCTTGGTTTAGTGTACTATCCATGGTTTTGGTAGTCGGCTGTCACATACAAATATAAAGAATTATATAAATAAATAAAGCCAGTTTATATCTGGCAGTCCCCGAGATTAAACCTGATTTTACTGAATATTACAGTACTGATACTCATGTCCAAAAGCATGAAAAGAGTTTAGATTCAGTACCAGCTCTTTTTAATACAAATCCAAACAGAAAGGTTCGAAACGCATTTGAAATTGCTTTTGAACCAGTGCCATCTTTAACTCCGCAAAGATGTTTTTTTAAAGCCTGTTGCTTAACTGCAACACACTTTCACACTAAGCCGATACCAAATGCTATCGCAGCTGTTATCGCCAGCTGTTCAGACTGGCTCCTTCACCATTTCAAGTTTTCGTATGTGTGCACAGTCCTTTCAATGCGGCGACGAGATTGTTGTGGCTGTGCTGTCCCGGGGCCAATTGCATGGCAAATGCACTGGCAAGGTTAGTAGTTTGGTAGGCAAGTTCAGAAGCCAAATATGTAACCAAGCAGCGACCACTGCGTCTTACACACAGGTATTCGGATTGTTGTTGTTTATGTTGTTGTTGTTGTTGGCTTGTCGGCCGAGTTGTTTGCACCACGTTCTGAATAATGGATACGTTTCGTGCCCAGCCGTGAGTGACATTACACGACTCGAGTTGTGGGAGCGACATATATGTGTAGGAGTATGTTTTTGGAATTGTTAATGTAATTACGCCTGAAAGCCTTCAACTCCGCCGCCTTTGAGAGCACCAAAGTTGATAATCATGTGGGAGTTTAAAATGCAGCACAGCAATTTGCCTAATTGCGAGTACAAGATGTCCATAGCAGGGAAAAGTGTGAAAGGATTTTTTTCCACAAATAAGTTAGCTTTGCAGACAGCCAGTTGGAGCGTGCTAAAAAATCTATCAGAATAAAAAAAGGAGAAAAAGTAAAAACAAGGAAAATCGGCTTTGTGTGTCCCGGAGAAATGCTTACAAAATGGCGGCAACTGACTTAACGCATAAAACTTGTGTGCACTTGTATGTGTTTGAATGTGCGTGAGTCTCGACCTTGGTTAAATCTGTCGCCAGTGTGTGTGGCTTTAAGTTCAATTTTGTATATCTGAAGTGCTGAAAAGTTTTGCTATTTCAATGCCCTTGCTGAAGTAAAATTTGATAACTAAAAAAAATCAAGATAAAGATAAAAAAAAGGGTGTAAAATTAGAAAAACTATATTTTTTTCTCAATTTTAGGGTGAATTTGCTTTATTGCCTTTTTCTAATTTTTAGGGTAATTTCACCTTTGATTTTAGAAAATATTTGTTACAAATTTAGGGTACTTTGCCCTAAGATTAAGAAAATAAACCCTAGTTTTAAGAAAGTTTTTCTAAATCTTTCGACCTTTCGGTTTTAACGTACCTTTTTCATACAAATGTCACGACACGTCAGACTGGAAATGTCCTGATGCCAAATTCGAGCTTAAATCGAGCTCCCGAATTCAAGACAATAATTACTGGACTATGAAATAACTGAACTTAAGTCAGTCCCCTCGTAGATCTCCTTTAGTTGTAAAGCTTTCTTGACCAAAGGTTGTGTAAACATTCGTAAAAGTAAATAATTACAGTTTCCAGCAACAAATACTTAAAAAACTGTTCAAAATATAATCTGATTAAGGGCCGATTTCTCATCGTCTATTTATCTTACACATTTGTAGCATGCTACGTGAAACAAAATGTTGCAGGCACTCGAGCGGATCGAGGTGCAGCTGACTTGGAGAAGCACGCGCTTGTTCCGGCTATTGAGTTCGGTAGTGGGATGGGTTCCAAATAATTTTTTCCTCGTAGCCACTTGCTCGCCTTTATGTACAGCAATTTTATTAATAATTCGCGTGCGGGTTTTTATTCGATTCGATCGACACAGGGGCAGGATAGAAAAGAGACGGATTCGGAAAGACAGAAAGAAAATAAAAGCTATTCTTAGGCATCGGCAGCCGATGCTTTATGTGCTGTGCTGGTTTTCATGCAGCAGCTGATGCCCACCCTACCATGATCACCAGGCTCCAAAGGTTAAGTTTAACCGGGGATCCCAAAAAAAAACATAGCTCTATTTGAAAATCACCATCCTCCCTCCATATATGTCTTAGTTAAGTGAAACATTCGGGGGTACCACAACACATTTGAGCTATCTGGAAGAAGAGAATTTTATACAACAGCTCATGTATCACATTCGAGTTCGACAATATTTGTCGTAAGAGAAAACCAAAACAGGCCTTATAGTTTCTTATTTATTTAAAAGAAATTCAGTTTCTATTTGCCAATAAATAAGTAATTTTCCAACCAACCTTTCTTCTATTTCTTTTTGTTCTGGCCTCAACCTTTCAATTTTACATACATATGTGGATATAAGTATGTTAATGTATAATTTCGCAGAGTCGTTTGGCTTGTTTGCAAATTTTCAACTTGAAATGCCAACGCCAGATGTCGAGGTCCAAGCGCAGCGGGTGCATTTTTTTCTCATTTCTTGAAAGTAAAAGTTAAAAAAGGGAAAAGTTCATTGCGGTTGGCAGCTGCTTGCAGAAATACAATGTGTGTGTGTGTGTGTGCCATTTTGCTAATGTGCGCGAATACAATCACAATTGTAACTGTACATTTTGCTGCCATTTGCAGTCACTTGATACAAAAAAACCGTTGCCTACTTCCAGGGTCACTTTGAAGGAACAAAAAACATATTGCAATTAAGACCTCAACTGAGTATTAAAAACAAACAAACAAATCCCCATGTGGGAAAAAAATTAATTACATTTGGTGAAACGTCAGTGTTCTGTCAACATCAATTTGCAAAAGTTATTGAACCAAATCTAAAACTACAGCCAGTCAACAAAGTCAGTGCGTGTGGCACTCCTCCACCTGCTGCTTGTCGCATGTGGATGACAGAAGGACAGACTAGAACAGCAGGTGAATTGCCGGCCAGCACGTTTAATACCAAAATTGACATTAAATTGCTTGTGACCTGCACCCAGGAACTGCTTCAGGCTGTTGGCTCTGGTTCCCTTTTTCCCTCTCTCTCTCTCTCGGACACACCTCTCCCCCAGCCTCGGTTATCGACTTTTACGACATTTCCAATAAAGAAACGTCGCAGATATTGTCCTCGGCTGATTTTGACATGGCACAGTGTGTGCAAGGACTTTTGTAGGTGTAGGTGTTTGTAGTAAATCTTAAAGCTGAGAAGCCAACCTACAAATTATCAATATATTTTTCTTTTCAGAAATTCTCTAAATATTTCTGAATCAGGTTTTGATCTACTTTGATTGGGCTCCTGAGTTCAGTTTTGTATACCTGCGCTGTGCATTTAAGTCTAGCGGAAGGGCAACCTAACAACACCAAGCTATTTTGATTGCAAATTTGGGTCAATCGCTTTCACATTTGAAGGTGAATACGGCCAGGTGTTATTTTTTGTTATTACATTTTGTGACAAGCACAAGTTGTCAACAATTGGTGTGGCCTGCTCCAACCCACCCACTCCAGGCGTTTTAAGCAAGCTATTTTCCAGAATGAAGTTGTTGATTCTGTCCCAAGATGTTACACGTGGCCCGGGCAAACACCCAGCCAACCAATGACATGACAACCAACACCAATAGCATCAAGATGTAGCTGGTCTTGAATTTGATGCTTTAGCATGAGTCAGCTCCAGCCAAGTCGAGAGCTGCATGAGTTGGGGATTTTCTTCGGAGTGGATACAGCGCAGTTCACTTACGTGACGCAAATGTCTAAATGTAATTGCCACAACGGGCCAACGCTCCCAAAGTGCGAAAATGTGCGAGATGGCGAATCCCAGGTCAAACATTGGCCAAAGATTGCGTAAACCCCAAAGCCACAATAGATGAAGAGGCGGAAAAAAGATTCTTGAAAAATAAACACAAAATGAGCAAAATGAAACAACAAAAAAAGAAAATAATAGCAAAACTAATTTAAAATGACCTTCGCCATGTGCTACACAGTCTGGACAATGGGGTCGCTAGGGTGGTGATACTTGTGGGTGAGGCTCACACTTACTTAACTTTACATGTGGCACAGCGAGGTGTGGCCAAAGATTTACTGTTAAAGGCCTGCTCTCAGATGTGCGGAAAATCAATTTTTATGACGATAATATAATAATAAAGTCTATATGGGTACATAAGTCTGATATAAAACAACGTAAGAAAGCAGAAACTCACCAGACTTCTCAGCCGTGAGCAAATTACAACAGTAACAACAATATTACAAACGGTTCACCTTAGAAATGTTGTATATTTTAAGCACACCCGCACACATTAGACTGAACTACAAAACGGACACCGAAACTTGCGCTTATATATACAGTCTCCTACTTCACCATAGCAATAAGAAAATAGTCTAAGTTTCAGACTCCACAGCTGACTGATTGGATGTTGCTTTTCTGTAAACATCTGTTAAACATTTTGTAATCGTTTAGTTTTGTATCGAGTATGACAATTTTGAGTTTTGTAATAGCTTATTTCCACTATAGCAGATATGTACATTAGGTCGGACATTTTATATATGGAAAAATGTAAGACCATACTGATACCCCCTTAAACGATGCATATTTGTGTAAAAAAGGCATAGCCAAAAAATTGTTTGAGAAAAAATTAGTTTTAGGGTCTGCGACTTGGATTCAAAGTTTATCACTCATACGTACTGTTGCCCTTGCTTACATTTTTAATTTTTTAGTAGTTGGCTTAGACTTGGTTTAAAGTCATAACATTTGACAAAAAGGTACCATGACCATTAAAAAAATGTTTTTTATATAACCGTATATTTCGGCGAAATTTTTACTATTTTGCGCTGTTCACATCTAGATGAATGCAAGTTTTAGCGGTAAATTAATAGGCCATCAGGATATCTTTGAAGTCAGGTCCTACACTGAACTGAAGTGCTCCGCATCACGGTTGCAGCCGTTTCTGCGAATAGTCTATTTTTACTGTGCTGCTTATAAATAGACCTCTTCAGGATAGGCAAAAAATACAGATCAGAATTCAAATCAAAAAATTCTTTATTTATTATTGTCTATTCATTTCATTCCCTTGAAAGTAACCTCCCCCTACTACACTTATGCCAACGTTTGTTACAATTCTGTTTGTGTTTGTAGGACAATTTTAAAATCGTCCTGCAAAGTCTTCTTCTGGTATAGTCTTCAATTCCTTCTTCGTTTCGGGCTCTATCTCTTTTGTCGATTTAAAACGGTGTCCACGGAGCGGTCTCTTGAGTTATCGAATGGCCCATGGTAGCCCAAGTGGACACTCAAAAAGGTTTCCACTGTTATGTCTGTAGTATCTGACTAGAAGGACTGTGCGTTCATGCGGACATGGCCTTTGTTGAAACCCCGCTCGTGGGGTGCTGACTCCAACATGCGAGCCACACTAGTCGCTCTTTATGACAATCTTAAGCATTCAGTCCCATATAAGAGCGTGGATAAACGGCATCTCTTCGTTGGAAATGGGCTCGCTTTGACAAAATAAGGTCTTAACTTACCGAACAAAAATACATTCGATTCCTGCTCCATTTTTATTTGTTGTTCGATTAAATTCAAATTTGACAACTTTTAAAATGATACGGAGAATTCGGCGTCAAAATTTTGATTCGGTGAACGTGTCGTATACGTAATATTTGTGGAAACTTTGAAGGCTTTTCGCAGAGGTTCAAACATGATCAAAATTTTTTTATTTTTGAATTTATTATGTACACCCTAAAAGGAAACGTTTAAGATAGTATCACGATAATTTCTTATCGGCGTCCACCCTAATGTACATATTTTCACATATTGTCACATATTCAATAATATGTAATATATTCTCAATAGTAAACGAGAGCGCAAGTCAAAGTCAGCTCTTACCGACTTCGATATAGCCGTTACACATGAAAAAACATGTTTAACTGTGTTCATCTGAAAAGTATGCAACACTTTTTTAACTCGACTATTTACGACATTTTTACAAATAACTTGAGAACCGCTCCTCCGACCTTTATCATTTTTTCGGCAAATCGATTCATTTTGCTAATTACTAACTATCTCTAGAAGGTACAAATAATCTATCTTTAAAACTGTAGGAGATATAACGTTTTTTCCAAATTGCGGGGGCGGGAGGGGGCGTGGCCAAAATTTAAAATAAACTTGATCTGCGTGCAGATAAAAGAAGCATTTGTCCCATAGATGTCAAACCTCTATCTCTTACCATCACTGAGATCTAGGTGTTCATTAGACCGGACATTTCTCCATACGATTTTCAACATGTGACGATCTTTGCACAACATGGCGCAAAAAATTCTGCATATTTTATAGAAAATTGATCAAAAATCCAAAATCAGATATATTGAGGTTTAATGGCCTCGAGAAGGCTTTAAAAGTTCCGATTTCTCCTCAATTTATCTTTGAATTGTCAATGTAGACAGAGACCTTTTTCAAAAGTGTAGAACAAATAAGTTAAATATTTCATGTTAATTCATATGTTCAATGGTGTTGTGATAAGCACTCTGGACTTTGAATCCGGCGAACCGAGTTCAATTCTCGGTAGAACCTTAACTTTTTTTTATAAATAACTATATTTTTAGTAAACAAACTATTTGTATAATCTACAAATGCATAGTTGAATATGCCATTAATATTTTTCCTTTACAATACAAATTTGTGTAGTTTGAATGCAATGAGGATATGCCATAATCAGCAATAATCATCAATTTGGTGCCGTCCGATTGTGTTGCTGAATCAATTGTACGACATGTTGAAATAATTTATTGTTACAATTTTAACAAAATTTTTGTCTGCCTACTATGACGTTTCTAGCAGCTCAAAAACCAAATTAAGGGGAAATTTGAACCTAAAAAGCCTTCTCGAGGCCACCAAACCTCAATATATCTAATTTTGGATTTTTGATTAATTTTCTATAAAATATACAGAATTTTTTGAGCTATGTTGTGCTAAGAACTTAACAAAAAATTACTTTTCATATAAGGCATGTACGGTCTAGTGTTCATACAGGCAGACGGACGGACGGACGGACGGACAGACGGACAGACAGACATGGCTAAATCGACTCGGCTGTTGATGCTGATCAAGAATATATATACTTTATAGGGTCGGAAATGCTTCCTTCTCCCTGTTACATACATTTGCACGACTTTAGTATACCCTTTTTACTCTACGAGTAACGGGTATAAAAATGTACATATATCAAATATGTGTCCATTCACCCCGAAGGTTTTAACATATTATTTTTATACCCTTGGAGAGGGTATATTAAAATTGTCCGGATGTTTGTAACGCATAGAAGGAATCATCTCCGACCACATAAAGTATATATATTCTTGATCAGCATGACGAGCTGAGTTGATATAGCCATGTCCGTCTGTCCGTCCGTCTGACCGTCTGTCCGTCTGTTTCTATGCTATCTCCTCCGTCAGTTTTAAAGCTATCTTAACCAAACTTTGCACGAAGTCTTTTGGTATAAATACGCTGCACATTTGTCGGAACCGGCCGGATCGGATGACTATAGCATATAGCTCCCATAGGAACGATCGGTTGAAAAACTAGTTTTAGTGGGAAAAACTTTTTTGTTTTTAATGTTATCGCTCCCAACGCTCGTATTTATAAGTTATTAATTTTACATAATTTCATTAAGCCTTGTCGAAATCGGACCACTATATAGTATAGCTGCCATACAAACTGTCAGGCATATATCAAGCTCCAAGGGTATATAAACTTCGGTCGAGCCGAAGTTAACTTGCCTCTATTTTTATACACTTGAAAAGTGTATTATAATTTTGCCCAGAAGTTTGCAACGCATAGAAGGAATCATCTCCGACCACATAAAGTTCTCTTGATCAGCATGACGAGCTGAGTCGATTAAGCTTTGTCCGTCCGTCTGTCCGTCTGTCCGTCCGTCCGTCTGTCCGTCTGTCTGTTTCTACGCGAACTAGTCCCTCAGTTTTAAAGCTAGCGAAATTTTGCACAGAGTCTTCTTTTGTATGCACGCTGCTAATATGTCGGAACCGACCGGATCGGATGACTACTTCTTGTAGCTGCCATACAAATGATCGGTCGAAAAATGGGTTTTATTGAGAATAACTGGTTTGTCGTCAATATTACCGCTCTCAATCACGGTCATGGGTAATATTTAATGTTCTTAAGCTGACCTGCTAATTTTGGTCGAAGTCGCTAACCGTTGAGACAAGCGTTTTCAAGTGTATTAAAACTTCGGCACGGACGAAGTTAGCCTTGCCTTTCTCGTTTTCTATGTCATTTGAAATTCATGGAAGCCAGAAAAGATAATTGAGAGTTATATAGCACATTCAGCTGGCTACTCTATCTTAACAGAAATGGCGTAGACTTTAAGACCGTTTCTGGTCTCCTGTTATTCTCCTAGTTTTACATATTGTCTGCTTATTCCTGCAACTCCACAAGTAACCCTCTTACATAGTTCTAAACTTGCAATATCCATTGCCTACTTTTGGCCGCAACGCATATTCAACTACACACACACACACATACTCCACACTGCAGAACACTCGCATTCAACCCAAAACAAAATGGCTCGATCTTGGCTTTAAGTCCAGTCAGAGTTGCCTTTTAACCCAGTCGCCTACATTTTTTACCAGCCGCCCCGCACTCAGGCATCCCCCCCTCTGCATGATTTTTCTATAATTTTTTCCTTTTCGCCATGTTTACGCTTCGTTTTGCTATCCTGGCTTTACTTCCCTTTGTATTTTTTTGTTGCTTCTTTAGTTTTCTAACCAACAAAACAAATTGAATCACGTTCGCTTGGGAGAAACGTGAGTATTTTATTTTTTCCGTTAAACATTTTCATTTTTCTTTGCGGCCACAGCCCGAAAATACTGGTGGATGCAATGCAAGACGTTTTGTCTGATAATGACGCCGCTGAGTCAAGCCATCCCACTCGGGTTGCTCCGTTGAGTGTTAGCTGCCGGAGCATGCACAACACAATCATTTGGCTCACATGAAGTTGTTTGGGTGTGTGTTTAGTTTATTAAAAAGAGATTGGGAGGGCAGAAAGATTTTGTCATGGCCATCATCATCTTCATATGTATATCATGGTGGCCGAGGCCCAAGCGGGCAGCAACAAGCCATTCATCATCATTCCAGGCTGATGGTTTTATTTTGATTTTGGCTGCCAACGTTGGGGAATTATCAGGCTAATGATTTTATTATAGTTTCTCATATGGCTCTTTGATTGATGGTCGGTCGGTTGGTCGGTCATCCCGTTGGCTTTTTTGTCTTTCTGGCTTTATTCATGTTGGCATTTAAGTGGAATTCATTAACTTAAAAGGCGAATTTCTGCTGTCGCCAAGGCAATGTAAATTGTTTGAAATTGCAACAAAAATTCCGCTGAAATTAAGAGACAAACCATTTCAGAGTTGAAATCAGCGAAGCCGGGAAAAAGTTTTATTTGAAAGAAATTATAATTTTTATGTTTGTTCTGTTGTCCGTATTTAGTTAAATGTATATCAAGGGCATAGACGAAGATTGCTTGCACTAAAAAAATGAAAATAAGATCATTGTACACACAAATGTAGATTAAGATTCAGACTTCGGTTTTTTGCAACGTTTTTGATATTAAACGGCACTCTAAATAGAAAAAAAAATTAAATCCTTTAAATTTAGTTTCGGTTTCCAGTAGGGACCAAAATGATCAGTTATGAAAGAATATAAAATAAATGTTTAAAATTATTGTCGCCCTAAATAAGAGGGCATTGGAATTCTAAAATTTGAAAATTTGAGTCCACTAAATTTTGATTTGCAATTGTTTCCCAAATACTGCATTCAATTGATATCGTATAATTTTTAAATAAACGTTTTTAATTAACAATTAAATTATAGTTTTTTCAAGGAACTACAGACCGAAAACAAAACATGTTTTTTTCTTTTGACACATGCCTTTTCTTATAGAGCTCTCGATCTAGTTTTTTATTATTTTTGAGCGCTTGGCTTACAGAGTTTTGTTAAGCGGTTGCTGTAACACAGATCAGCGTTTTTTGTTTAATCAGAGCACTTAAACTGTTTTGTAAACTGGGAAACTGATACTGCGTCATTATTAAAATTTTGACCAGAAGTATGCAACGCATAGAATTATTCACTTCCAAGCCTATAAGTCATATATATTCTTGATCAGGGCGACGAGCTGAGTCGATTGAGTTTTGTCCGTCTGTCTGTTTCTACGCAGTTTTAAAGCTATCGAGCTAAAACTTTGCACAGAGTTTTCTTTTTACTGCACACTGCTAGTATTTCGGAACTGACCGGATCGGATGACTATATCTTATAGTTGCAATAGGAACTATCAGTCGAAAATTGGGTTTTAATTAGAAAAATTTTTTTTTTTTTTTTTGTTCCCAATAAAAATTAAAAAAAAAATTATTTTTTTTTTTTTAAAAAAAATTTTAAAAAAAAAAAAAATAAAAAAAAAAAAAAAAAAATTTTATGTATATGGGTTTCAGATACCGGTTTTAATTTAGATCAAGGTTTATTTTTAGCCAGCTCGAGTTCAACACTTTTAATTTAAGTTTAACATATCAACAGATATTAATTCCAACATTTCGGAATAGCAATGGTATGCCCATACATATAACGAGAGCTTAAGTTAAAGTCGGCTGTGACCGACTTCGATATACCCGTTACTCATGAAAAAACATGTTTAACAGTGTTCCTGCGTTCCTTAGGGTGACCATCTGAAAAGTATGCAACATTTTTTAGGGTGGGAGGGGGGGTGCAGGGTTCACCTTTTTTGCTCATAACTTGAGAACCGCTCATCCGATCTTTATCTTAGTCTATCTTCAAAACTGTAGGAGATACAACGTGTTTTCCAAATTGCGGGGGCGGGAGAGGGCGTGGCCAAAATTTGAAACAAACTTGATCTGCGTGCAGATAAAAGAAACATGTGTCCCATACATGCCAAACCTCTATCTCTTACCATCTCTGAGATCTAGGTGTTCATACAGACAGACGGACGGACGGACAGACGGACATGTCTATATCGACTCGGCCGTTGATGCTGATCAAGAATATATATACTTAATATGGTCGGAAATGATTCCTTCTGCCTGTTACATACATTCGCACGACTTTAGTATACCCTTTTTATACCCTGTACCCATTTTCAATGGGTAAAAGGGGATCATGAAGTTGTGCAAATGTATGTAACAGAAGGAAGCATTTCCGACCCTATAAAGTATGTATATTATTGATCAGCATCAACAGCCGAGTCGATTTAGCCATGTCCGTCTGTCCGTCCGTCCGTCCGTCCGTCTGTCCGTCTGTCTGTATGAACGCGTAGATCTCAGAGCAGATCAAGTTTGTTTCAGATTTGCAAAATTTCCCCCCCCCCCCTAAAACCGCAAAAAACTGTCACACAATTTTAAAGTTACAACCACATCGCTTAATATATATTATCTTGGGCCTTAAATCTATCTACTCTGAAACGCACAATGAGATCTGAGCTAAAACACCGAAGTTATTAACGAAACAAATTTTGCCCCCTCCCCCCCACCACGCTGTGCTGCTCGCGCGTACATATGTGTGTGAGTGTGCGTGCGCGTACGAAACGTTTTTGTTTGCTAACATGTGTGTGTGTGCGTTTGTGTATGTGTGTTTGTCAATTGTACAGGGTATTATGAAGTCGGGCTACTCGACTACAACGATTTTACTTGTTACTCTACGAGTAATGGGTATAAAAAGGTAAAAAGTGGTTTCGCAACCACGAAATAATAGTAGAATGTGGAAATTTTTTGAAAAAATTTAAAACGATGGCGGATTTGCCAAGTGCAAGATATGTGCTGCAAGACTGTCATTTAAGTCTACGACATAAAATTTGAAGAAACATCTTGAAACAGCGCACAAAGGAAACGATTTGTTAAAGTCTCTGGTTTTGTTCAGGAATAATACGTCTTATAACCAATTTTACATGCTTAAAAATTTTACAGAATTATATAGACAGTTCTGAAGTCGGAAAAGACGGACTGACACAGGATGATATCGACGGCAAATTGTTGGAATTATTTTCAAATGGCTTTTAGCCATTTAGCCCGGTCAAAGAATCCTGCGATAAAGGATTTGTAGCTGCCCTCAATGCAACATACAAAATACCAAGTAGATATCAAGTTTCACCTAAGTTTATACCGGCGCTATTTGAAAAATGTCAGCAACACATGGCTATTAAAATTAGAGAATTTTATTATTTTTTATATATATGTCTACTAATAACTCTGCATTATTTTAAATTGTTATTGTTCTTGTCTCTCTTTTATATAGGTTCAAGAGATTATTGGCAAAGTTTAAAGTATAGTTGCCTTCTTCAAGCACAGTTCAAAAGCTACAACTCGGCTTAAAATTAATTCAAGACCGCCCAACTCGCTGGAACTGTACATTTTATATGCTTCGGCGAATAAATGATCTTGAAGGAGCTGTAGATGCTATTGCGCTTTCAAATACAAATCTGCCTGTTTTGAGTCCATCTGATTGGAAGATATCAAAACAACTTTGTTAAATAATAAAACCATCAGAGGATGCGACAAAAACATTTTGTGCAAATATGACTGCATCGATGGTATTGTTATAGTGGATAGACTTAAGAGTATACCCGCATATTTTCAGAACACTTCTATGTGCAAGTGCGTCAAAATGGTACTGGAACAAATGGACACAAATTTAAATCACCGAATTGGCAAAATCGTTAATAATTGGAAACTTTGGGCCAGAACGTTTTGCCACCCAAGATTTAAACACATACCATTCGCGGAAGAAGATAGTTTCTTTGAAATGAAGAAAAAATTATTGGTATGGTGGCGACAATTATAACAACTAATGAAAATGATAAAACAACCCCCCTAGAAAGTCCAAACCAGAACCGAAAAAAGGTTGTTTTTCCAAATTTGGCGGAAGTTGCTGAAAAATATTTGTGCATAATGTGCACTTCTGTTCCCTGCAAGCACATATTCTCAAAGGCGGGACTTATTTTATCAGAGAGGCGCTAAATCCTGAAAAAGCTGAAACGTTACTATTTTTAAATAGTAATTCAAAATATATGCCTTAAAGTATTAAATTAAACCTGTAATTGTACTAATTTAAATTTTTTACATAACATAGCACACTCAGAAAAAAACGACCGGGATAGTTCTAGACCGATCGGGATAGAATTTATGCTGTTTTGTACTTGAAATTTCAAGTATGTTTTGTTCTTGCATGTACTTAAATTAAGTATGAAACATACTAGAATAGAAAAACGACTATTAAAATTATTCAAATGAGAACAAACGGTCTTGAATCAAGTACATTTCGTACTTACAATTAACCTAAAAATTTAAGAAAAATCTTACTTAGTTCAAGTAGAAAATTTCTTGGATTAAGTACAGTATAGACTTACTATGGAAGCTCCAAAAAGTGTGCTACGAAAACTGCGAATTATTTTATGTTGAATCTGTTCTTAAAATTCCCTCCTGGTTGTAACACTTTGGTAATGGAGTGGGGGTAGATTCCCGACGTACAGTATAAACATCTTGGTCTTTGGTTAATTCATTTCCTTTGGATTTAGATATTATATAGAGACCTTTATAGGCTTAGACCAAGAACATTTTGTACTTAGTTTTTGAAGTATTATTTTGCTTCAAACATGCATTGGGGTTGACTTTTAAATTAATAAACTTCGATAAAGAACCTTTTTGCACTTATTTTGGGAGTAAATCGGGCTGTACTTAACACTATAACCAATTAATAATATGACCAAAAGATGTAATAATAGTTCGAAATGTACTTAAAATATGCCGAAACAGTCTTAAAACAAGTATTTTTGGATTGAAAAAATCGTACTTGAAATAAGAATTTTGTACTTGAATCAAGTATTTTCGTACTTACCGTACTATTGACACCGTTCGTACTTAATTCAAGTACAAAGTTCTTGGTTTTTTTTTTCTGAGTGCAGGCATTGCTTAAATCACAGTTAGTTATAACTGTAATTACTAATATTATAGACAGTTATAACGATAAGAAAAATAACTGACTCGACCATCTCTAGTTTGTAATAAAATACTAAACGATTTCCCTGTTGAACAAACAAAAATACCTTATGTACTTTCAAAAAAGCGCCTGCTAAAATGAGCACTGGACAGATTCTCCAGCCACTAGCAGCAGTCAATACAATAATGAGATTTAGTTACAACAATTGATAAACAAAAACAATTAACAATTATCAATAACACTAGTTTACAGCCAAAAAAGACCCATTTCTACTGAATTTTCTTTATTGTAGATTGGAATGGTGATCTCAAAAATCAAATTCAAAAATTCGTTCATGGCTCCGTTTTTGAAATATGATTTTTTTTTTTTTTGGTTGTGCACTTACGTTTTAAGCCATATCTCACTTTATAATTGTCAGATAGAGTCAAACAAGATAAGAATCGAAAGGTTATTTCGCTGCCGGTAATCGAGTAAAACATTGTTTTTAAATCGGTTCATTAGTTTGACTACAATATCCAAAAATATTTCGAAAAAATCGATTTTTTGCTCGAAAATTAATTTTTGGTCGCCTGGAAAAAATATAAAAAAATCAAACAAATTATTTTTATTTTTTCTACATAAGAACCGCACTTCTACGAAGAAAAACAGATATCGATGATCAAAATCTGTGAACAAACACAGGAGCTGTAAGCAATTTAGTGCAAAAAAATGTGATATTTTCCTGAATATTTTAAAATACATTTTCGTTTGCTTCGACTTTTGTTCCGTTTTTAATTTTTATTTTTGTTCTGGCTTTTCGTTCACTTCATAATTTGACCAAAAAACGAAGAAAAGTACAATGGTAATTTTTGGAAACACACAATATACTCAAATTTGACTGTTAGTTCCTCTACTCAATTTGATCCATCTATGGTACGTGTTACACGATTTTCCTCACAAATACCTTATTTTCTTCGTAAAAGTGCGATTCTTAAGTAGAAAAAAAAAAATTATTTTTTTGTATTTTTTTATATTTTTTCTAGTCGTTTAAAAATGAAATTTCTTGGATTTTCGAGCAAAAAATCGATTTTTTTGAAATATTCTTGGTTGTTGAATTCAAACTACTGAACCGATTTAAAAACAATGCTCCACGCAAATATTGGCAGCTCCATTACCTTTCGATTTATTTCTTACTTGACTCTATCTGACAATTATGAACTGAGATATGGCTTAAAATGTAAGAGTACCTACCAAAAAAATTTAAAAATTTAATATTTTAAAAACGGAGCCATGAAAAAATTTTTTAAATCGATTATTTAGATCACAATTCCATACTTACTTAGAAAATACTTAGAAAATATTTCAGCTGAAATGGGTTATGGTCATTAACTTAATTCCGTTTCGGGTTTGGAGTTCGGTTAAAACATCAAACATCATGGCAAACCATGCAGACACCATTTATAATCTCATTTATTTAGTAAATTCTAGGTTTAAATGTCTTATACAGAAGTATTTTCGCCTTTTTTTAAATTTTAACACTAACTTTTATCTAATAGATAGCGCATTAGAACCCATTTCTCAAAAGTATCATGTTAAGTTTAATAAGATAAATATATATTGGTCAAAGTATATATGTACTATTTGTTGCTATGAACTTTGATGAAAGGATTCATTATAAATTCTACTCCTGAAAACGAACCCAATACTCACTTGTATGAGCCGAACTGCTAGCACAACTTTTTGATAATTTGAAAAGATCTGGGAATATTGCCCCCTGATAATTCAATCAAATTATTGTTGTCCAATATTTGATTTAGCAGTTTTCAAAACAATTTAATACAGTTAATTTTCTGCTCTGCAGTTAAAGAAACATTATATATCGGACCAAGAAACAGAGCACATAAGCATTACTCTTGAACAGACTGGGTGCTCCATATTCTAATTCGTGAGGCAAAAGTTTGGTCAATACTGAGATGTATTCTCTGATCAAAACCCGTAGCGCAATTTCGGGCTCTAATTTAACATCATTGAAATTTCCAAGCTCTTATTCGCCAATATTAGTTCTATAAAAACGAAGTTTTTGACGACTGAAAAAGCAACAAGTCCGCTGATGAGAGAATTGTGGAGATTCTCGAAAGGGCGCTGAACGGACACCCCATTGCTATTTCAAAATGTTGTAATTAATCCTTGTTGATTTGTGTTGCTTTTATTGAATTATAATTAACCGGCTTGACCTCGAGGCGGATAAAACGAACTTTGACTAAAAAAAAATCAGCGGTGGGCACGAAATTTCTAATAACAACAATATCTTTCAACTAGTTGGAGTAGATTTCAAAACAATAACCTAGGTAAAATTAAGAAATATGTTAAATATGTATTTATGTATGTCTACGGCAAATAGTATTTTGACTGCAGTAAGGGAAGGCGGCCGAACAACAACCCCAATATACACAACAAGTTCACAACGAAAAACTGCCCTCAAACAAATCTAAACCTAAGTATCATTTGTGATATATCATATCATGATCAGAATGATCTATGTCTTGCGCTACATGTTTTTATCCATTCATTTGTTTAAATTGGTTGTTTCATCCAATCAAATAGTTTTTCATCTGCTTAATTTACGAACGCTTTCCGCTTTGAATTTACTTTGTTTGTTCTTAAATTTTGAACTATCTGTGACAAGATAATACCTCAGGCAAACAAAATCATAGGGTTAAGTCGTTTGTCTCTTCTCTTTTCACATTTCCCTAGGCCCATTTGATAAATTGTATGGAAAAACCCTTCCTCTCCGCTTTGGCAATCTTATCAATTCATCAAACACCTACCTATCTCCAGGTCCACAATTAAGCCCACCCGCATTGTCAATCTATTTTACCTGCGAATCACAACTTGTAAGTTAGGGCATAAACTAAACTTGGGCCCGCAGCACGAAGCCAACGATGTGAATGCCCGTTGTCTTACCGCCACGCGACCCTCCCACCACCTCATCCCCTTTGTTATAATTACGCGTAACTTTCGACAAGTGTCGCCTGAAAATCGCCAGTGCTCCAATTCCCAAGAGCAGTACCTTCTTACAGTAGCGGCTGTAAAGTTTTTGGTATGGCGGCTTTTGATGTTACCGCACATGGCGACGGCCATGGCAGCTGTGGTTTAATCTTCTTTTAAGTTGTTACCCCTCCCCAGCCCATCAACGAACAGAAAAAGAGGGAATATGGCGACACCGTGGAGCAAAAAAGTTTGCTGCCACTTGTGGGTTGATAACTTAGAACAAAGCTTTGTTTGTGCCGCAGCGGGCAGAGTAAGAGGCAGCTGGGGGAAAGGCTGCCCGGGGCACTGCTTGAAAATAGTTGAGAATTCTTTGTGAAGAGTCATTGTTACACTTTGCGAAGCGAACCCTTTCACTGCGTTGTTATTTTTCACTCTAATTAGTTGTCATTGGTTTGTGATTTGTGGGCGGAATTTTCAAGGAATTGAAGAAGCACCTGGACTTGTTAACAAACTTGTGACCAAACCGCAAATTTAGCATGCACGAGTAGTTGTGGGCAGCTTTTGGACTTAATTCAAATGTAGAGAAAAACTTTGGAATCATATTCTAATAGAAAATTGGTTCTACGGATTAAACTTTGATCCGAAACGAATCGGAGATTGCCATTTTTCAACACAAAAGTTTTAGCCAAACAGTACAAATTATTCAAATCTACGTAATCGCTATACAGTACTGTAGTAAATAATAATATTGATTTCTGCACGTTATTTTTGTACGCAAATTTGCTTCTTATAGCCTATTTCCACTGAACAAATGAAGCTTCATTTCATGAAATGACAAGAAATGAAGAAAATTATATCATTTCTTCCATACGAATTGTCACTTCATTTTGCCTTTCATTTCTAAAAAATGATGAAAAATGATGACATTCCCCACGAAGGAATCTGGTATTTTTTAAAAAAATACTAGCTACTCTCTGGAATTACTCGCTACTCTCTGGAAACGGAAAGTGTCATCACCAATAATTTGTTAATTTGAATTTAAATAGTAGGCGCAATTTTGTTTAAAATATAAATTAGTCAATAAAAGTTGTGTATTTAGCTTTCTGTTGATAATTCAGGATGATAACAATGCGTTTGCCTCTGAAAATTGCTGTCATGACGGGTATGTTATTTATTGCTAAATATTCCACGTGAGTTTGAAAGTGGCGCCTGTTATTTAAATCAAACTTTTCAGCTGTTTTTCACAAAGTATCGTTGTGAATGTTAAACAAATGACAATTTGTCAATGGAAACGGCAAAATTTTTAGAAATGAAAATGACAAGAAATGAAGCCAGTGGAAATAGGCTATTAAAATTGACACAGCTGGCGTCCACTTTGGTATATTTGAAATACTTTTGGTACAAAATGCAGTTCTTTGGGAGTACTTTCAAACCTAATTTAAGATAATTGGTTATCTGTTTTTGAAAAAAAATTATGCTTGTTTAAAGTTCCGTTGCGGACGTTACAAAAAATGGAAGTCGACTTTGAGGCTTATGTGCATTTTCACATTTTTTAGCGAGTTTTGCATAATAATCAAAAAAAGTCTAATAACAAAAAATTTAGTAGAATATATGACCAATTCAACCCAGCCTTTAAAAGAATGATAAGTGGTCCCGTTATTAAAATATCTTAATTTTTGTGCTGTTGCGGACGTTACGTTGCGGACGTTACACTTTTTCCATTGTCCCAAACAGTATAAGAAAAATTTTTTTCATCCGATTGATTTGAAACTGGGTTTATAAGCTTAGTACGCGAAATAGTTCGACACCTGTTTTCCCGATTTTGAAAAATCCGCCAACGAGCAAAATTTCCGTAAAGTTCTGCTTGCAAAAAAATTTTTTTTCATCCGATTGGCTTGAAATTGAGTTTGTAATGATAAAACTCGAATTCATTTGGGTTTTCATTTTCCGATGTTGGAAATACCGATTTTGATCGATATTTATCAATTACTAATATTAATATTATTTAAACAAACTTTTTGTTACTTTGAGGTTATGTTTTTCGGATTCTCGACAACCTAGATCAATTTAGAGCCCAGATTCAGACTCAGCAAGTAATAATCCATTATAAACACCTATTTCCACCTCATATTAATAAAAAAAATGTTTGAGTATTTTCTTGCCGTTGTGGACGTTACACATTTTGGCATTAACTTTTTTCAAAAATATGTGTAATAAAGGTATATATTTTTTTTCATCAGTTTAAAGGGCATAAAAAACTCTGTTTATAAAGCAAGTTTGGATAACCGAATTATTAAAATTCATTCTATTAAATTAAAAAAACCCAATTTTCCGTTGCGGACGTTACACACAGCAAACCGATTTTTAGTTTAAATTTTTAATATATATTAGATATCCTACAAATATTATGAGTACCTTAAATTAAAGGAAATGAAACAAACTTTAGGTTTTGCTAAGCGGAAAATACTATAATGACTGTTTTTACCATTTTTGTGACGAACAAAAAAACCCTTTTTTTCAAGAACTAATAGAAGCAAAAGGAAGGTGTAGGTATGCGTCTACCAAGAGCAGACAAACCACCGTAGAACAATATTGCTTACATATTTTGAAGCTTGAATATGTATTCTATTATTCCATTAACAAACATTTGGATTTTGGACAACTTAAAATTTTAACCCTTGGCTTAAAAACTTTCGGATTAGCCCATATAGAAGATCATAGACCGGAAGAAAGTTCACGAAATAAATATCTTTTTACACACGATTCACGCACATTATTTTTGGGCCGTCATATTTGATCACGCACTATAAAAATACATTTCCATAACAATTAAGTTTACAAAATAAAACAAAGCTATGTATAAATAAGGTGCTTTGTACTCTAAAATAATCACTTAAGATATACGACGAGGCATTTCTTTCTTTCTGCTTAGAATTAAACATGTGACCCTCGCATTTAACACGAGAAGACAAATATGATTCCATGAACGCATTTGAATATGATACACTTGCAAAGGTCAAACTAGGTAGAGGAGAAAACAGTGCCTAGGGCCATGGCCATGAGCCAGTAAATATTGATTTTAAACATAGTAGATATTTAAAAATAGATAAATGTGAAATAATTATAAACAAATTGAATATATGACGGTTCGTCCCGAACAGCACTCTTTACAATGAAGAAAACTAACAATGGGAAGAAATACCAACAACAAGATCACTTGCTGCAGTGTTATTTCATTTATTCAGCAAGTCTTGTTTATTGTGCTGCTCCGAAGATAAATGGGGTAATTGTCTATTATATGTCCTTCTTCTCCAAAAATTCCGGAATTATTTTTCCTCGATAGACCGCGAATTATAATGAATTTACGTTCAGAAATTAATTGGCGGTCATCCATGGTTTCTTTTTAAATTAATTTTGAAATTTGATGTTTTTGCACCAAAATTATGCATGTGCTTTTCTTCAAATGTCAAATAAATGATAAAAAATATCAAAGTCAACCACTCACACCTAGAATTTAACTGCAATGACGTTTTCAATTTCAAAAACAGCCCAATATTAAAATAAAGTTTGAAGTAAGTTGGCCTATTTAGTTGACGTGGATGGGGCTCTGAACACAACCCATTAGAGCAGAGTTTCCCAGCTATAGCCCCTGGAACACGAACATAGTCGCCAATTCACACCGAGTGCTTGCCGAAGTCATGCTCCACTGTGTTTTAGAAAGAGACACAGTCTCATTTTAGCGCTCTCTTCTTGGGGAACCCTGCATTAGAGGTAAAGTTAAAGGCGCGTTCATGTCATGTACAGTGTAGTTTTATTATTAGTAATTTTATTTATTTTGTAAATGTAAAAATACATCATAACAGTGTCATTTTTAAACTTAATTTTACCTTAAATTAAAAAAAATATATATATGAAAAGATTTCAATATATTTATCGGCCTCTGTTTTACAAATGCCCCTTTGCGGTGGCATTGATAACTTCTCAACAGTTCACCCGAAAAAATAATTCAAATAACAAATAATTTGTATTTTAATAGTAAATCTAGTGCCTAAACAAAATACCGGCCTCAGAAAGTTATAAGGCGAGATTTCAGAAATATTTTTTATAAAAAATCGAAATTTTGTAAGAATCAAAAATCCTTCGATCAGGCACTAGCTTTCTGTGAATTTCATTCAAATCCATCAAGCGGTTAATGAGACGTGTCAACGGATTCTAAAACAAACTTTTAAGAAAAACGAGCTTAAGTTTTAATAGCACTGTAAATTCACCTGATACGCTCTTCCCAATATGTGCGTAACTTCGATAATAATTGACCGATTGACTTAAAATTCTTCTTGTGCTCTCAGACATATGTACATTAGGTCGGACCCCAAAGGGGCAAAATGGAAAAAAACAAGTCTCAGCATTCCCAAAGCTGATATTTTGTTTATAATTAATAATGATGAAAATCAATAAATTATCATTTAATTAAAAAAAATTATTTACTTTATAAAATAAAATTACAGATACTACACGTGGCCGTATGTGGCCCAGTGGTTAGTGTGCTGGACTGCTGGGCGGGAGGTCGTGGGTTCGATCCCGCCTCGGAACATCTAATAGTAAAAGTTTTTTTCTTTCTTTAGAAAATATCTTTAACACATACGGTTACCTTCACCAGCTATTGGCGCCAGCTGTGAAGTAACTAGCCATGAAAAAGCAATTCTCAAACTTTGCCGTTCGGATCCGGCGTTAAACTGTAGGTCCCTTTCTCTTGTGCGAAAAATTTAAAGCACACACGCCAAGAGATCGTGAGAAGCTTGGCTTGGCCCCGTTTTAGGAGCTGTATAGCCAACATTTACATTTACACGTTCATTGAATACAAATTTTTACAACGAAATGATTTGTTCATTTCAATTGCTGCCATCTTTTGAAACATTAGTTATAAATGAACAAAATATGTAATAATAAGCAACACAGCATATGAGTTATATAAAAACTTTAGAGACTATTCGCGTCCGTTAAAACAAGATTTTTTTACTTTGTTTTTTTTTTTTTTACCCTTATTAATAATAATAAAATAAATAAAATAATATAAGTTATTATACATCAAAAAGTAGACGTAAAGACCTAAAAATTTCATTCAGTGGGTCCAACCTAGTGAGTATGAAAAGGCAAAAACAAAAAATCGTTTCTATTTTTAAATTCTGTTTAGGCCTAACCCCTTAAGGTCCCCAAATTAGGCCTTCGACTTACAGATAATCACCTTAAAATTTTCGTTAAGTGTTAGCCTCAGAATGTCATAAATCTTGAACTAAAATTGGTCACTGGTATTGATTCAAATACGTTTGTCTCCGTCTCTCTCATTTGTTAAACCAATTTCGCCCGAATGTATGCTTCATTTATTTTGGCTTACATGCCTTCTCATTGCAAGGCCGCAAATAATTTAAAGCAAATGAGCTTGCCACAATTTATGCCGACCACATTAACCATTTTCGGCAGAGCCAAAGGCCAAGCAAGTATTTAATTAAATTAAGCACAAAGAAAAGTACACACACACACAGGAGCTGGCTTCTGTTTTTTGGTTTTTATGGTTTGGTCTTTCAAAGCAGTCGTAAATCATTTAAGCAAAGGCGAAGCGATATAGAGATAGCCGCTAATGGCCAAGCCGATCACGCCTGCCATTAAAATAGACTAAAATGGTCCAGCCATCGGTTGGCTTTATGGCCACTTAATGTAAAACAGTTAATTAGCGACACTCACACACAGACAAACACATACACACAGTATCCATGTGCCGGAGGAAAAAGTGAGAGAAATGTCCATGCAAAATGGCTGCCAGCATTTTTTGCTGCTGCTGCTGACATTCGCCATCTTCGCTTGACCAGGTGGTTGAGTACTGTGGGAGCCTTGTAAAAGGCGGAAAATTACTTTTGATTAATGAAGCGCACTGAAGCGCGGAAAAATATAAAAAATATTGCACAAAAAAAAAGAAAGGAGAAGGTTAAAAGCCACTAAAGCGAATCGAAAATGCTCTTAAAAATGTTTTTTTTTTTCGGTCACAAAATTCTTTTAACAGTTCATGAAACTGCAACTCTTAAGAACATTAAGTCATTAAAACTCACTTAGGGCCGATTTCACATCTTCTACATAGAGCTATCTGTCACATAAACTAACAAATAACAGTTTAAAATCGATGACTATCTCACACATAGCAGCTATCTGGGAGAACAGAAATCAGCCCTTAGTAAATTGTGTATAAGCATTTGTACTTCCGCAATAGAAATATACTGAATTAGCTTGTGGCAAGTTTGCTTGCACCCTACACGCAGAATATATTCTTTCAAAAAAATAGACTAAAATCAACCTTCAATTAAGAAAAATAGACCATATCTAAGGTGTCACGGAAGTCTCTTTTTAAACCAAATTCCAACCCAAAACAAAATCATGGTGTTATTCGTTTCAAAACTCTCGTGATTGGGAAAAGAGATTTTGCAAATTCATCACACAAACAATTTTGAAGCCACATTAAATAGGAAAATCTAATCCAAATTGTAGTTTACCGAAAAGAACCCATTAAAACCGGAACCACACCGGTACCGATATTTATACCCGTTACTCGTAGAGTAAAAAGGGTATACTAAAGTCGTGCAAATGTATGTAACAGGCAGAAGGAATCATTTCCGACCATATAAAGTATATATATTTTTGATCAGCATCAACAGCCGAGTCGATATAGACATGTCCGTCTGTCCGTCCATCCGTCCGTCCGTCCGTCCGTCTGTCTGTATGAACACCTAGATCTCAGAGATGGTAAGAGATAGAGGTTTGACATGTATGGGATAAATGCTGTTTTTATCTGCACGCAGATCAAGTATGTTTCAAATTTTGGCCACGCCCCCTCCCGCCCCTGCAATTTGGAAAAAAACGTTATATCTCCTACAGTTTTAAAGATAGACGATTTGTACCCTCACGAGATTGTTAGTAATTAGCAAAATAAATCGATTTGCCGTAGAAATGATAAAGATCGGATGAACGGTTCTGAAGTTATGAGCAAAAAAGAGAACCAAGGCCCCCCGCCATCCCCCTCCCACCCTAAAAATGTTGCATACTTTCGGAGGCAGGAACACTGTTAAATATGTTTTTTCATGAGTAACGGGTATATCGAAGTCGGTTAGAGCCGACTCTAACTTCAGCTCACGATTTGTCTGAAAATAAGGCAAATAGACGTTCTAAAATAATGACCTTGGTTATGTTCTTTATTTCACCCGGTGAACCGGATTGGTTAGTGGTTTTAGATGGATTACAACCGGACCCTTCTGCTTGAAATAAGGTTGTCAGTTTTTTTAAACTTATGTAACTGTCACAATTTGCATATGGACCGTATAGAAACAATTTAATAGTCCTGAATTGGAGCATTATTAATTCAAAATCATATTTTAGGGAAGAAAATAAAGGTGGAACAAGTTGTTGAATAACAAATCCTAATATAAACAATGTACATTTAAGGCGATTAGACGATTTGTGCTGTAATGGAGGAAGAAGAGGAGGTCATTTTCTTAGATTGCTACGCACCATTATTGTCGTAATCATAGCCATAGCCACTACTATATATATTGGTATGTGTATGATGTCTGGCTTACCAGCCATATCTAAGCATCAAGCAAGAAAATCTAACACAGAAGCACACTCTGCTGCGTCGTCAACATTTCACTCAGAAATTAATCAGCTGTTTGCTGTGATTTTGGCTCTTTGAGTCATTTTTTGACACTTTGAGTTATTTTTGTGACAATGTGCGTCTCCCTCTAACAAACATGGTTTCCTATGTCGAAAAACATTTTGAGTTAAGTTTTGAGTTGTTACAATGAATGTTCTCTTTGTCAGGATTGAGTTAACATCACTCAAAAAAGAGAGGCGTTTCAAAGTGTGATTCTATGTTAGATTTTCTTTGGTAAGAGTGTAGCGGTCGAGTGCCCCGACAGCAAAATACCCTGCACCAAGTAATATGATTCCTATAGATTTGAATTCCACTAATTTTAAAATTTTTTTGAATAAATGGGTGTTTTTGCTCGGATCTTATTGGGGTATAAAGAACTGAACTATATATTAAGTCACTAGGTTTAAACTCAAAAATGGTAGCTATGACAATTTTTCGCGGTTAGAAGAAGATGGAGGAGGAATTTGCCAAACCAGGAGCAAACTTGATCTGGGTACGGTATACACCTACATACATGCAAAAAATTTTGGCTTCATCTCTACAGTCTCTGAGATCGACGCGTTTATACAGACAGGCAGACGGAAAGACGGACATGGCTAAATCAACTCGGCTGTTGATGCTGATCAAGAATATATATACTTTATGGGGTCGGAGGTGCTTCCCTCTGGCATGATCCCATTTTACCAATTTTCAATGGCTGCAGGGTATAAAAATTAGGTTCATTCGGGTATTGATTAACGATTTTAATAGATTCGTAAGCTGGAAGCTATTTTTTCTTGTATTGGCGATCTAAAAATCCATTCAATCTTCGAGCCAAAACATTAGATTCGATAAGTAAAGAAATCGATCCGAGATCCGAACCTTAGCCAAAATTTTAGAGGTTTGCAGCTTGGTGACTAATTGCTTATGGCTAAATACTTTTCTGTGATTTGGTGTCATTCTTTATTTTGGTGAACGTAAGTGCTATTATTTGCTCAACGATAATTTCCTTAGTCTCTTCGAAAAATAAATTGAAGCAAAATATTAAGTAACCAATTTTCGACAAGAGTATACAAAGTAACTGTCACCTTTGTACCATTCCATTCTTGTTCTCAAGGCAGGACTCATTGGCATTCAGAAATCACAGGAAATGGGAAATTAACCTTATTTTTACTTATTGTACAAGGGAAAGCTGGTTGACACAATGTCATATGAGCACCTGGGTGGTCTGCTGCAGTTTATTATTAATTCTGCAGCTCCTCCCTGTTCGGAAAATTCCTTTGTCACGTTACGTTGTTGGTAATTATGAGGCAAGAACGTGCGAGCTTCATGCAGCAGCACCACCCTAGGGACATGCTCGGCTTTTTAATGAGTAAAAGTGCAACTCGATTGTTTACATGTTTTTTAATGGCCCCTACTACTTGGGCACATATTAATTAACACACAGATTTTTGGCCCACCATTTTTGACTTAATTCATTAGCTGCGTGATACGGATCTTGGTCTAGCAGATGTCGAAATTTTATTTCTGGTAATAAACAATTAATGTGCCTTTATTTGCCAATCTCGCATCAAGGACGAAGCACAGTGACTCAATTGCCGAAAACAGCTAGAAATAGTTTTATAGGCACTATCCCAGCAAGAAATATAACTGGTAAATACTTGTCAGTTAACTGGTATAGCTAACCGTTAAAATACGGAAAGTTTCTGGTCAAACGCAAATGGGCGTCGGGAAGATTCTAACCGAAAGTCGACCTATCGGTGAGCGTACGTGTGAGGTTAGTCCTACTAGATATATAACCTGTGAGCGAACTGGTTTTAATAAAGGGTTTTGGTTGGGGGGTGTGGGTGGGGGGGTAAATGTGTAGGTCTAACTGGTAAGCAAATTCGTCAGTACTAACCTATACAATACTTATACATTTTCAACCAATAAAAAATACTAGGAAATTTAAAAACTAATAATTTGCCATTTTTCTGATTTTGAATGACTTCATTTAATAAGTTAATGATGACATTATTTTCCTCATTTTTATCGCAAGTCAAAATATTTTGATGGGGTTCATTTTCTAAAGGAAAAAAATAGTTTGTTTTATTAATTAATGAATGAATGAGATTTAAGATAGATTTTACCTTGGTTGTAATCGTGTGTGACCAAAAATGATTTCCTTTTTTTGGGCAATATTTGTGTGTGTAACTGGGCAAATGTGTGTGGCGTTTCGGTGTCATCATCAATAGAAAGCATATTATCGTTTGAATTCATTTTAATATTTTTAGTCTGAATGAGAGAAATAATGAAAACAATGATGAAGAATAGGTACTAAAATAAATTGTTTATTAAGAGGTATGCAAAAAAATTTGTAGCAAATGTCCTCGGCTGGAAAATATTCCATATCTCCCAAATCTTTGCACAGTAATATTCCTAAAGCTTTAGATGAACTCACAGGTTCATTATAATAACTTTCAATTTTATAATATAATAATAATATAATATAATATAATAATTTTGTATACCAAGATACATATATTCCCCATTTGACATATTCCTAACTTCGGTAGAAACAAACATATTGGTTCCCAACAATGTTTTTGATGACAAGGGCAAGTTTTTAATTCCAACTCTTTTCAATGTCAACAGTAAATCATCTAACTGGTTTAGCGGAACACAATTGCGAACAGCCCAAGATTTTAGTTCCTGTCTTATGCTTGGAGGTTCTACCGACGATGAGCTTGAAATAGTGGAGCAAAGATCTAAAATGTCACTATCAGTACCGTCCTCCACAGAGCTTTTACTTTGTATGTTTTTGTCTGGGCATTCATTCTTCTTGGAACTTGCAAATTTATCTAGCTGGTCATAATTTTTTATAGTAGCTTGTAAGTTGCGTTTTTCTGCTGACACCAAATTTTGGATTGTTTTTTTATTCATATTTATTAAGTTTATACACCAATTTTTTATATTTTGTTCACTAATTCAACTCACCAACCGTTCGCTTTGACGACCACGCGAGAAGTGGCCAAAGTTCCCAAGAACTAAACAGCTGTTTATCGTCTGTCGGTATAGCATACGTTAGGCCTAACTGCAACAATAACCGGTAGAGGAAGAATTTGGCAAGCCGTTAAGCGTCAGGTTAGACCTACGTAAATTATACTGAAACCAATGTGTGATAGTATTAGTGAATTCAAAAATGTGTAGTTGTATTGGTGACTTTCGGTATCGATTTCTTGCTGGGTAGGGTTGCCGAATATTTTTAAAACATCGTATCGATGATATTTTCTGATTTGAAAAAATATCAAATGATATTAAATATATTACTTTTAAAATATCGATATATCGATATAATTAATATTTTAATTTTGTCCCTTTTTTGTCCAAAAAAAGGCCCCAAAATAAAAAGATATAGTCTATATTAAGCAAACATAACAATATTTTACATGAGATTCGAGTTTTCTATGTATTACTAGCAAATAGCCGGTCACGCTTCGCTGCGCCTTCAACAGTATATAACCAACGCACACCCACTTCAGGCCCACACCCACCCACTTCCCGCCCACATCCCACCCACTTTCCGCTCACTTCACCTACATCCCACCCAGATTCCACCCACTTGCCACCAACTACCGCACACTTCCCGCCCTCTTCCCGCCCAAATCCCACCCACTTCCCATTTACATCCCACCCACATCCCTCCCACTTACTGCCACATTCCACCCACATCCCATCCACTTCCAATTTCCACCCCACCCACTTCCCACCTACATCCCACCCACATTCCACCCACTTGCCACCCACATCCCACCCACATCCCACCCACATCCGTCCGACATCCCACCCACATCCCACCCACATCCCTCCCACATCCCTCCCACCCTCATTTTGACCTTACAATCCGAGTTTCAAGCCAATCGTATGAAAAATAGTTTTTGCATGCAGAATTTTCCGGCCATTTTCCTCGTCGGCGGCTTTTTCGACATTGAAAA
Source organism: Lordiphosa clarofinis (assembly GCA_018904275.1). Taxonomy (NCBI): domain Eukaryota; kingdom Metazoa; phylum Arthropoda; class Insecta; order Diptera; family Drosophilidae; genus Lordiphosa; species Lordiphosa clarofinis. The sequence continues at coordinate 655,476 of JAEIGQ010000087.1, forward strand.
ATCACATTTCAAATTATTTCGTATTTTGTCCTTACAAACCGAGTTCAAGCCAATCGGATGAAAAATAGTTTTTTCATGCAGAATTTTCCGGGAATTTGTCGACCGTCAGGTCAAATTTTCCAACTTCGGAATATAACATTTTAAACTATTTCGTATTCTATACTTACAAACCGAGTTTCAAGCCAATCGTTAAATACTTTTTGGATTCAGAATTTTCAGCCATTTTCCTCTGTGGATTTTCCAAAATCGGGAAAACACGTGTCAAATTATTCGCGTACTATGCTTACACTTTGTTTTGTTATGTGTAATTTTGAAAATGAGTTTGGAGCTAATCGCTGGCAACTAAAGTTTCGCCCATACAACCTTGACCACCTACTTTCCACCCAGGGGGGGTGAATTTTCCGAAAGATTGGTATGCAGTTGTTGTTGAATTTTCATATAGATCTTTGAAAATGAGTTTGAACTTGATCGGATGAAAAACAAAAAAGTTGCATACAACAGTTTTCCGCGAATTTTCCACATTTGCAGAGAGAATTTTCCAAAATCCGTTCTTAGTACTCACTTTCAGCATAAGATATAACTACTGTGAAAATCTCATCTTCCTATCTTTTATGGTTTAGGCTGTGCGACGGTCACCAGTCAGTCAATTAGTCAGGTTGAACAGTTTTATATATATAGATACATATTAAATTCTATTGTTAGTTGGGGCTGGTGACCTTTTTGTTGCATATTAAATACTTTTAGTTCCAATATTTGGATTTAAAATACTTTAAAAAGACGCGTTGCTTTATATGTAAATCAGTCATACGGCTACGGGAGTCGCAGATGACGCATTGTTACAAATTGAATTTGAATTTACTTAACAGTTTGTATTTTTAGTTAATAGTTATATCGATATTTACTTAATAGCTATGTCATCGATGTTTGTAATCGATATTCTCATTCTGTGAAGTTTGTGAACGGCATAAATGAGTCAGTTCAAAGTACTATGTGAACTAGAACCAAGGAGTCGGTTCAAAGATTTGTCACTTGCATTTTAAGTTTTGTTGTACACGATTGGTAATAAAACACACCGCACCGCGCACCACACAATCATCGTCCATAAACATCATCACAATGGAGATGTAGTTTTATTACGCGGACTACAACAAAACGGGAAAGTCAACACGCATTTTATAGCAGAAGCAAGTCGCTCCGAAGCTACCAGGGGTAATAAGATACTTTAGGGCCAGTCTGGATAGTCCCGGCATGGACAGCTTATGCGAATTCCAGAAGATTAAGGGATTACTCTACCATGTTTGCGGCAACCTGAGGTATAACTTCAGTTCACTATTTTGCGTTTCTTCCATTGAAAGGCCTTTTAAAATCAACCTATTATGGGCTTCCATAAAGTCAACACACGGGTTATCTGAATTTTCGACTTATGAAATCTGTTAAAATTTTTATAGAAGTAATTAGCTTAGCATTTCTTTTTCTTTATTTTTGGGAAGAATTAAAATATTGCAATATTCTACTGATACTGTGTATTGTTAATATAGTTAATACATACAAACTTCAATTTTTGACATACCGGGTTTTCTTGGATTAATGTATCCAATACTTTTAAAATATCATTGGTCGCCTCTTGTAGCCCGATTGGCGAGATGTGCATCTTTTTAAACCTAGGATCAAGAAATGACGAATTCACTAAAATTTTATTGGAATCAAGTGGCTTGATTTTTTTCTCCAATAGGTTACAAAGCGACTCTTTAGTAAGGATTATACTTTTACAATCTGTATTTTCTTGAATAATAGTGAAATTAACGGAATTACCATACTGACAGTGACACAATATATTCACCGCTTATTTTCTCAGTTGTATCTTTAATAGGGCTCAAAAGGCTACAAAAATCACGGCAAATGTTAATTCTTAAGCCGATAGCATTGCTGGTAACTCTTTTACATATTCGGTTTTTTTATAAGAATGATTGCCACTTCATTTGCAACACCCAAAAAGGACGTCAGCATATCAAGTCACGAATTCCATCGCGTGTCAACGTTTTGCTGCTGAGTCTTTATACAAATCCATTTTCGCTTTGCGTCTTTTAAATGCGTTTGCGCTCGCTGCTCAGATCTTCGAGTGACCAACGCACAAATATCATAAAATATCCCCAAAAAAAATCGATATTCGATATTTGGACAAAAAAAAATCACGATATAAATATATCAGTTTTAAAAAATATTATCGATATATTGATATTTTGATATATTTTCGACAACCCTAATATACACCATCCATTGATTGATTTGGTATGCATTTTGATAGGACATTATTAATATTCCTTTTTGGAAACTTGAATATTCATAAATATTCTTCTTTGGAGAGTAAAATATTCATTTAATTATACGTAGTAGGTATTACCTACTAATAATTTAATGTAACGTTTATCTTAAATTTTCATCCTCGTAATTATATGTTTTCTATGCAGTTTCATAATTTCACCTAGTTTGACAGAAATACGACAATAATACCGTTTAAATGCCATAGAAAAGATAGGTCTAAAAAATATTTTAATAATCTCTTAGAGCTTTTTAAATTTTGTCATTGTTTGTTTTGTTTGTGTTTTTTGGTTGAAAGTATTTTTATAAAAACTTGTTATAATGCCAAGTACAACCAGAAAATCTTAAGAACAAAGACGTCGGGAAGCTAGAAATCGTAGTCGGACTTACTACGTCGAAATTTTAGTGGTGTACGCGGACGCAAATCCCTACGATTAACTTATGCTCACGAATCTAATGAATTTTGACAAGAAGAACGCAGGGAAGATGCATTAGCGCGTTCTAGTCGTCGAAGAAATGAGTCGTTTAGAGAGCAGGAACAGGATCGGAATACTGTGGATCATGCTGATAGGAGATCAAATGCGGACTACCGAGATGGGGAGCGCCTACGAGGTGGTGAACACCAGTCATCACCTAACTGCAAGGGTATTTTAACTTCGGCTTTGCCGAAGTAAGCTGAAGAGGTGAGTCCCTATGCTAGTTAATTACCCAGAGGTATACACTGTGGCAGATTTGAGGGTGAAGTCATCTTCATCACATTATCCCTCTTGCTAATGAGCTTATTCTCCCGCCGTATTATGGAGCCCAATAGGCGCATATAGTTCCGGTTCACTTTATAATCCATCTTTACAAATCTCTCTTACTGACAGCAGCTGACGATAATATCGCCCTCGCAAAAGCAACTCATCCCCATAATCGAACAGCTGTTGATGCGATAAATGTGGGTTATGGCCGACCGCAGCCTCAAGCTTTCCTCCTTTTTTTTCATTATTATTCATTTTTTTAATTATTTTATTTTTATACTGTTAATTTATTTACTACCATAGATTCGTACATCAGCATAAATCAGCATCTCTAAAAAAATAATGATGTACGAGAAAATCCGAAATCCGAGAAATGGACAACATCGACAGCAGCGAAACAGCTGGTCCACTTTGGAACCGGATGAATGGATTGAAGATCCATTTCAAAAAGCGCATTTTCCTAATTAAATGATTATGAATTTATTACGTTTAAAAATGTGCGTAAGTTTTCCGACTCTTACTCCATGCCGGAGCTGCCATAATCGTTTGGGAATTCCTAAACGTCTTGACAGCTTAATCCGGCACACATAAGAATAGTGCTGGCTGCCAGTACAGAGTCGTTGGGGCCAAAACATTAGGCACAGGACACTGATGATTTGATAGAGGTACCACTTAAACAGCTATATGAAGCCTCCTTTGTGATGTGTTGTGTTCCTGCTTTTTGAAGTTATGTGCAAACATAACGAGACCTTGAGCCAGCGTACTATTGATGGTTTAATTATCATAAAGGTCCTTAAAGTACACACATATTATATCAAAAAAAATGTAAAAATTGAGGATTTTTCCACATTTGCTTGACCCGTTTACAAACCGAATTTCATACTCAAAAGGAATAAACCGAAAGCATTGGACTCAAAATGAGCACAAACAAAAACAGTTTTTGAGAACTGAAATTGAGTCGGCGTTGTTCCTTTGCAAGAACAATTTACACTTGATTGAGAAAAAAATGGATTGATTGGCCAGGTGTAAAGCGGACTTCTCACATTTGGCCTTCTTATAGAGTGGTCGCTCACTTTCGAGCTCACGCAATGCCGAGCCCATGTCCTAACGCTTTCTCTTACTCGCTCGATAGTTGCTCGATATTTATCGATATATGGAGTTAGCGCCTGGATTGAGTTTAACCGCCAAAACCCCCCTTGGCAACGCCACTGTAATCTAATTCTTTGATATCACACACAACACAAAAATCGCTCTTATATATACTTTAAAACTAAATTGAAATGTTATAAGGTGGCACCACTGAACTACAAGCGATTTGGTGGGTGCCAGTGAATGACAAATTTAACTAACGATTTTACTACCGATTTATCAAAATGCTTTTTTAATAAACTTAACATGTTAAGCTTAGTATGGAGATACTTGCGAAAAGTGTGCGAAATCTCTGCACATTATTTCGTCGATAGCAAGTGCGATATAAGTCGCTCGTCTTTAGTTGCTTTGTTTTCAAATTTAATTTGGCGGGACAATTTAAACTAATTAACAGCGAATATTTATGATGGCCTTTAATGATGCAATAGTTGCAGCAATAGCTTTATGTGATTTGTAAGAAGCTTTAGTGAAGGCACCTAGGGTTCGGCAGTGTTTGTTTAATACTTTTCTATTTGTAACTTTTCAATCATTTGCTACAATTGGCAATTGGTTGACCATTGAAAAGTTCTGCGGCTCATCCGGTCGACATACGCCGGAATCGCCGTCGTGTGCTAGACCAAGTTCCTCATCACCACCCCCTTTGTACGAGGAGCTAAGGTTCTTGAAAAGAGAATGAGCACTTATTTGTTCATATGCATGGCCCACATACCTTGTACCGGCAATTTGGTCAAAAACGACACAAGTGGAGCTAACTGCCACTTCACATCGTTGCGATGGATACTCCACCACCGCTTTTACTCTTGGCGTGCTTAGGACGCCGCCAGCGAACGGTGGCGCTGTCCTTTAACGAAGCCCAAACCGCGTTGCAATGATCTCCTAGCAAAAACAATCAATTGTGAATAGCATAATTAAACTCAATAAATGTCTATACTTTTACAGATCATTTTTGTCAAGCCGCTATCACCTTTTCCTCCAATGAAAAGATGTTCAGCCTTTTAATGTTTTTGTATAGTTGTCCTACTCATTTAAAAACTCCGCGCCACAACACTTGTATGTATATGAGTGTCTATCGCCATGTAGAGTACGAAAAATATGTTTTACATATATTTCACACCTTCGAAATCATCTCTCATCACTTGCCTATCGGGTGACTATCGCGTGACACGTTGACGTCGGGTGGCAACGCTGTGATATCGATACGCCAATTTTGCGCGTGAACTCCATACCAACTTACGAAACAGCAACTTGCGAAATCCGTGCGAAATCATGTTTTTTATATGGACTTTTTCATTTCGCTGCAACCCAGACTTTTTTGTCGATAACATTGCACCAATCGATCATCATTCTGTTTTCGCACAAGCCATGGATAAGAAACCAAATGGGTATAAATGCAAAAGTTGCAAATACGTGGCCATCGCGCCAGCGTTTTTGCAACGGCACGAATTAACCCATTCGAATATGCGACCGCACAAGTGCACGGTTTGTGCAAAAACCCTTAAATTGAAAAGCCACCTAAAAACGCACCTGTTTAAAGAAAATAAGATATTGGCCCTACTGCCAATTGAGAGGAAACGGGCGCAGTCGCTTCCTGCTGCCGATCCTGTTGCTGATCCAGAGCTAATACAGCAGTAAGCGAAGCATTCCTTTTTTTCCACCATGGCTTGGATGCATTCACTAATGAATTGTTGGTTACATGGGACTTTGTACATGTGTGTATGGGTGTCCTGATATGGAAATTGGGGAAAATGGAGACCAGGAGGCGCTCCCCGTGAGCCGAGGGGAGTGGAATGAGGAGTACGAGGACGAGCTACTCCTTGGATTCAGTAAACCAATAATGTCTCCATTATGCCTTTCGATTACAACGGTGGTAAGCTTCTTTTAACATATTAATTGTTATTTTTAATTTTATCAACTGAATGAACATTCGGTATGTATAATGGCAAAAAGCAAAAAACATTATGGAGTGTAAACTGAACTTAATCAACGATTTCGAACCAAGGCACACCTGCCATGTGGGAAGCAAGACGCAAAGGAGCCAGGAAGAAAACAGAATTATCTGTGTAAGTACAAATATGGGACCAAGTACCACAGAACCCCAAACGACCATAAAATTTTTGGTGGTTTGTGCTGGTTAAGGTAATTTTTATATAATTTATCTTATTAATCTCTCGTACTGACAGCAGCTGACGATAATATCGCCCTCGCAAAAGCAACTCATCCCCATAATCGGACTGCCTTCGATGTGATAAATGTGGGTTATGGCCGACCGCAGCTTCATAGTCGTCGAAGAAATGAGTCGTTTAGAGATCAGGGACAGGATCGGAATACTGTGAATCATGCTGATAGGAGATCAAATGCGGACTACAGAGATGGGGAGCGCCTACGAGATGGTGAACACCAGCGATCACCTAACTGCAAGGGTATTTTAACTTCGGTTTTGCCGAAGTAAGCTGAGGATGTGAGTCCCTATACTAGACAATTACCCAGATGTATACACTGTGGCAGATTTGAGGTTGAAGTCATCTTCATCAGATTATCCCTCTCGCTAATGAGCTTATTCTCCCGCCGTATTATGGAGCACAATAGGCGCATATAGTTCCGGTTCACTTAATAATCCATCTTTACAAATCTCTCGGATTATTTCTTGCCTCGTTTCGGAGGACCGAAGTAGTCCCTCTACCGGAAGCGCAGTAAGATGCGCTTAATGGAGGGAATTCCATACATTGCACCCTGACTGAAAGAACTGACGCAAATATTCCCATCACCATCGCAGCCTAATAGTCAACATCCACAGTCTCCACCGCCCACATCACCATCGAAGCATCCCTGTCTACAGCTTTGGCCTCCAACATCACCACAATAAAATATGGCAATAGCCCAATCCACATTATATTACCAAAAAACTTTTTTTAGAAACAGATAAGAGCGGACGCCGATGCTGTCGTAAAATTTACACAGGTATGACCACTTCGTTTTGGCGAAATTTGATAATGACAAAGGAACAACGTGGTTGTGCAGCTGCCTACACGAATGTACAAAAGAGAGCTTTAAATGTCCTGTAATGTTGGCCGATTATTGGGATTACTTCGCCGACAGATATTTAAGAGTTGACCCAATGGCCGTGCGGCCATGTTGACCGCTTTCTAGCTACGAAATGGCTTATTTCAATACGCGTTATACAGAAGCAATTAAGCATTTTATCATGAAGGGTCAGCCTATACAAGAAATCCCGAAAAGGGTTTTGTACTCGATGTGGGTCCGCCAATTGCAGAATTTGGAAGCAAAAGAAATGTTGCTATATATAGGAAAAGTGTATTCTTCTATTTTCTCGAAAACAATAATTAATTTATAATCATGTATTGTGTATTTTTGAAATCTAAAGTAAAGTAAAGGCTGTAACGAACTCTGGCCGGGCAGTGCTCGCCGAGTCCAGGATTACAGAAATGTACAATCTCTTTTTGTCGTGGTTGCTGTAAACATATTCTCTAAACAACAATCCGAGATTTCAATGCGTTCCTTTTGGGTTTTATTATATATTTTAATATTAACTCTAGGGGTTAGGCGAAAAGTGCTGAGTTACGATGTCTGCCGGGGTTCCGATCGTCTTGCTACTTCCGTGGCCTTTAGTCCAGGTTCCCAGTGCCGCGTTCCGGCTACTCTGTTTCGCAGGAGGGAAGAAAGTAAAATCACGTCGGCGGTTTCTACTCTGGATGTGGCTGGATATCTAAGGGATAAAGGGACACCAGCTTTGTAGAGTGTTATAGCTCCGGGGAAAATTGGCGATCCAATTATAAACAACAACCCGCTGGATAAACGACTGCTCCGTAGAATATTTCAACTCTGTGGAGGATTGGCTATCCACTATACACAAGAACAAGGTAGCCTTTAGGGCTATTTCCAGAACAAATAAATCTGGAAATAGGAATTTTCGCTGGTGCCGGCCTTTTATTTGCTTTGCTCACTCTCGGCTCACGCCACATTGAGTTCTTTGTGGGGTTGCCTCGATATCTATCGACTATTAATCGATAGCGATTCAGAACCAATGATGTCCGTTAGGTTCAAGTTCAAATTTATATCTTCGTATTATTTTATTTGTGCGTGCTGAGACGGTACGGCACTGAGTACCCTTGCTGATTTATACATATACCATTGAGAGAGCTTGTGATTTTGAAAATAAGCTCTTAAACTAAGCACCATGTTTCCTTTCCTTTCAGCTTTTATTTTTTTTTTAAACTCTACGCTGCAGCCTTGGAAAGAACTCAAAAAATTGCGATACGCACTTTAATGCACCACATTGGAGTCAGCTGCAACAAAAGGTAAAATCTTTAAAAGAAGGCGCCTTAATGATGATGCTGTTCCGTCTGAACGAAAAATTTTAAAATAAACGGCCTTAAAATATGCCTTGAGCATATGCCTTCATATCGCGGGACCTCGTGCCTACAATCATCTATATGGAAAAGGATTTCCTTTGCCGAGTCGGGCAACATTATATATACTACGCTTATGCTATGAAATTCACGCTTTCTTCAATTTGCAAAATCAAATTAGATTCTGTTTATACATCTGTTGTAAATTTTTCAAAATTACCGCCTTTTTGGCAGATGTGGCAGCACCAACGCAAACTTATAGCCGATTTCCACTTACGCGAGTTCTGTCATCGATTCCACGATTTTTCGATAAATCCCAAAAGGCGTTTCTACTGCGTTTGGAGTCCACTTCCGCGTCCACAACAGCTGATCTGGTCGGTTTGTTTACCTTTGCTGATCAATCAAAATTAATTTAAGTGACATTGTTCTGATAAAAGCAATTGAAATGCAACAGTTTAGCTTTGCAGCTAAATTAATTATTTATTTCCTGGTCGATATAATTGTCTTTGGGAGATCGACGTGCCTAAAAATACAGACGCATTTTTTAAGAAATGCTTTCGTGTGGAGAGGCAGGCATTTCAGATGTTAATCCAATATCTGCCTCGCCTGGCAAAGCAAGATACTCCTTTTCGGCTTGCAATTGCACGGCACAAGCGAATCGAAGTATCTCTTTACACACTTGGTTCATCTGCGAAATATCGAACAATAGGAGAACTATTTGGTATATGCAAATAGAAGGCTTGCAAAATACTGATAGAGTTCTTCCACCGAACTTCTTGACCGTTGAAAAGGTGAAAAGCCATATTCGCTTTCAGTGGACCACCCAGGAGAACAGCGTTCTCTTTGTTTACCATGCAATTTCCTGTCCTCATTGTGTTGCTTCTGCATTCGCATTTTAACAATTTACAAAATGGCTGGCTACAAAGTTAACAAAGGAATCAAAGATATTCAACTTTAATTTAAAACTAAATTAGAAGATTCTGATTTCTGCAATTCATTGTGTTATCATTGATATTATTGGTAAACATTAAAAAGTTTAAATTAATTTCAATTTAATTCAATTTAGGCAAACTTCAAATTTTTGCCATTTGGCCACTTCTTCAACTGGCCAAAAAATGGTCGACTATCGAAATATTTTATCGAAGAATCGAATCTCAAAATTCACTTTTTTGGCACTTTTTATGGGGACTTTATCGCTATAGTTCAAAAAGCCAAGTGTCCACCTGATCTAATTATTTTATTATTCGGCTCGTATCTTAAATTGCGTTTAAGTAAAGCTAAGTTCACACAGGCAAATAATTTGACAAATTTTTAGGAAATTTTGATAAATATTTGGCTAAATAGCCATGATTGCAGATTTTGCAGGACTTAAATCATTAACTATGGTTCTATTCACTAATAATTTGATCAAATATGGCCGAAAAGTTCGCCAATTTAGATAATTTAACCAAATTTTCATAAAAATTTGTCAAATTATTTGCCTGTGTGAACTTAGCTTAAGCAGTGTGCTGTAATGTCAGCAGTGTGCTGTTAACGCCATAGTACGGTCACACTGCGTGATGAATGGGCGAACTGCTTGCTTCTGGTTCTGTAACACAAATAATAAAAGTAAATTGAATGTAAAAAATTATCCAAAGTGCTGCTTCCACGACTTTTAATGCCCTCATCATCATCAACATGTTGCCTGCGATTATATTTCGACAAATACAACGGCCCTTAAGCGCCGGCGGCTTGCGTCATGGAGCCACCACCTTGGAGCATGTCCTCGGGGTGGGGGGCAGCAGTTTCGTCAATTGCCTCAATCGCTATGCCGCTGCCACCGGCTTCATACGCATCTCCTTTCTGGACATCAATCAGCGCCGCAACTGGGATGTGGCCCGTTTGCGCTTGTATGCGGATGCCAAGAAGCAATCTCTGCAATTGCGCACCTTGCAGGGCAGGGATTTGCTTCAGGGTGTGCTCGACAAGCAGCGGGCAGAGTTCATTGAACGCAAAAATGTGCTGGTCGATGATATACGTGAGGCAGGTCACAAGGTCCAGGAACGCGTGCGTGAGAAGATTGTGGAGATACGCGAGGAGCGTGAGAATATCATGACCATACCCAATATGCTGACCATCAGCCGGGCCCTGCTCTCGCCCTACATTGGCTATGTGATAGTCCAGGGTGATTTTACGCTGGGCATGAGTCTTTTGGTGGCGGCCGGGATTACCGATCTGGTGAGTTGATGAGGCTGTGGCCTAGAGGTGGGAACTGTGTGTACTAATATTTTGGGTTTGTCTAAATAGCTGGATGGCCAGATAGCTCGCCGTTGGCCCTCACAGGCCAGCAAGTTCGGTTCATTTATGGATCCGATGGCCGATAAGCTGCTGATGGGTTCTTTGGTCATTTCTCTGTGCTACAGTGAACTGCTCCCGCTGTGGCTCACTGGCATTGTGGTCTTCCGTGATGTGTTCCTAATTGCTGCTGGTTTTGTTATACGCTACATTAGTCTGCCACCGCCAGTAAGTTGAGAACGGAGGAAAACCATTTCAATCTTGTTCACTTCTATTTACCCCCGAAGAAAACGTTTTCTCGTTACTTTGATGCCACCCATGTGACTGCCCAACTGGAGCCCACTTTGATCAGTAAGATAAATACTGGCGTTCAATTGGCCACCATTGGCATTAGCTTGGGTGCTCCCATTTGGAACTATTTGGGTAAGAAATATCCCTTGGAGATTTTCTAAACTGTTTTCGTTCACCCAAAATACAGACCATCCTGCCCTGCATGGACTTTGGTATCTAACGGGTGCAACCACTGTGGCCGCTGCCCTCAGCTATGTCATCAATAGACGCGATACTTTTAAGATTATACAGAAAAAGGACCGAAATCATTGAACTTTATTTGAACTGCAATAATTAGACTGTAAAATGTTTTGTATATGCGTACTCGACAAATGTTTAAACAATAAATCTATTTTGTTACTTAAATTACACCACTTCTGCTGCAAGAGTACCCTTATTGCCGTACTGTTTTAATTTAGCGCTCACCACGGTTGTCCAACAGCTGAGTATGGCGAACGCTGAGCTCTGCTAGAGTTGCCGGACCAGTGGAATTTGCGTGAGTGGCAACTCTGTTCAGCTGTCACACTCTGGCTCTTGTCATCGGCCTTTTCTTTCTTTTCCGGTCAACGAACAGACCTGTGAGTTTGTGCAAAGTAAAATATAAACTAAATATAAATAAATTAAAGAAAATAAAATAGAATCGTCTTTAGATAAATAGAAAGTTGGTGTCTGTATGAGTTAACGTTTGAAACAAGCATTTTGGCTTAAGAGAAATTTACACACTGCCGTTTTCACGTGTCGCCACAAAATGCACGGACAAACGTAACCTCAAACTGCAACAACAACAATGCAAACATTTTGTTTTATTACTAATTTTTGTTATTCTCCTTTCGCTACAGCCGCCGCCAAGATGAGGAAAATCATGAAACAGGGCAAAATCGTAATCGTCCTCAGCGGACGTTACGCTGGCCGCAAGGCCATCATCGTGAAGACCTCCGACGATGGCACCCCGGAGAAACCCTTCGGTCATGCTTTGGTTGCCGGTATCGACAGATATCCTCGCAAGGTCACCAAGAAGATGGGCAAGAACAAGCTGAAGAAGAAGTCAAAGGTTAAGCCCTTCCTCAAGAGCCTGAACTACAACCATCTGATGCCCACTCGCTATACGGCCCACGACATCAGTTTCGAGAAGCTGTCGCCCAAGGATCTGAAGGATCCCGTCAAGCGGAAGACTCATCGTTTCCAGACGCGCGTCAAGTTCGAGTCTGTGTACAAGGAGGGCAAGAACAAGTGGTTCTTCCAGAAGCTGCGTTTCTAAGCTGAAGCTGGAGAGGATTCATAGATTGTCGTCGGCGTTTTTTTAAGTATAAATAAAAAAACAATTTAATTCTGATACAAAGTGACCGAAATAATTGGCAATTTATTGTTATTTAAATTTATGTGCAGTGAGACAATTCAGCTGTGGTTAACCCTTGGATGGGCCTTAGTGGTTGTTTTAGTTATCATCGATGTGTTCGATCCGGTGATGTTCCTATAGGGGATCATGACAGGCCTGTCTGGAGCGTTAAACATTCCATTTGAAACCTTATCCAACATGAATGGCATCAGGTAGATTCTGTATTGTTTAGTTACACTCTGCCTAACCCACATTCGAGCAGTGGATGCTTCCGAGTGACATTCCCATCCCTGCACTATGAATGCAGTGATATTGAAGTTTGAAGTCAACGTGATTGTAAAGACTGAATTTTTGACCACAACTACTTTGCCTTTGTCCCTAGAATGGATCCCTCAGAATGTCATGGAGTCTTGTCTTTATTCACCCTATGGAAGGTCAACTTCTTTGAAGAAGTACCTGTTGTGTTGATGGGTGACATGACATAACCCCCAAGGACTTATCGCCCAAATTTTTTTTGGGCGTTAAGTCCGTTTTCATTCGGACTTATCCCCCAATTTGGGGGATTGTCCGTTTCTTCGGACTTATCGCCCAAATTAGTTTTGGGCGATAAGTCCGTTCAATCGGACACAACCCCCAAAAAAGTTTTTGGGCGTTGGACCGGCCGACAAAATAATACTGAGTGTATCGCAGCCTAAGGGGTGATCTCCATGTCGAGGCTGTTTTTGGACCTTTTGTAAAAAAATCCTATTTTCAAACGCAAAGAGCTTTTCCAGTTCTGTTCTTTTGTATTATGTCCAAACAGATTAAAGTAAACAAAAAAATTTTACTGCTTCGGACAGGGCTGTTCAAAAGTTCTCTGCCGTTGAAGTGGGGCGGGGGGTCTAAAAAGGTATAGTGCTGACGGCCACGATTCCACATCTCCTAATTGTGTGAAATAAAAATTAAAACGCTTGAAACAGATGTCATCTGGTCTGACCCTGGAAAAAATTTTGTGATTCTTTTTACAAAATGCGGCCACTGTAAAATAAAAATTCGATTTTGGGCCCATTTTTTGAGTTAAGTGAAAATAAATGATAAAAATATCTTTATTAAGATTGGAGTCAACCAGAATGGTGACAATTCTGCGTCGATTCCACTTTAAAACATCAAAATCGGTTCAGTGTAACTAGAGATATCATGGCCGCCAGCTCGAAAAACGTGGTTTCGGGATAAATGCGTTTGAAGTAATGTAAAAATTACTTTTTGAGATTTAAAGAATTGAAAGACTTTTAGTTGGAAAAGTCGCTTTTTTCAAAGACATTATTTGACTAAAAAGGCTATATCTTCTAAAGTATTTCAACTTAAAAAATCCTTCTGGGGCGATATCTTAAAAATCCGAGCTATAGAAACATGCAAAAATTAAAACGAAAAATTTTGACTAAATACCCCAAATAATAGGAATCGTATTTTAAAATTGAATAAAGTTGGGGAAAAATGTATTAGAAGTCCTTGCTAAATATGTACCTCCGACATTTTCCCGTGGACCGCAAGTAAGAAGAAATTTTCTTTTAATCGCTTGCATTTCGAATTAAAACGGTTTTAAATTATGCTGGAAGAGATTTAATGCTTACAGTTTTACTTCCTAGATCTAGTAGCACCAAATTTTTCTCACTTTATGGGCAATTTGTTTGTTAAAATGGATACAGCTGGCGCCCACATTGCACTATGTTGAATTTAACCCGTTTCCGTGGCCAAAATAAAATTTTTAAAATTAACAAGATTTTTCACTGCAGGTTTCTTGTATAATGATGGTTATGACTATAGGAAGGTATATTAGAAAAGTGGGCGTGTCAACGCCCCCCTCCGCCCACAGAAATCGGAAAAAAAACGAAAATTTAAAGCAATTATAAAGTTAGAGACCCCAATTTGGAAGGATGAATGTAAATATAGAAGTTATTCAATAAGAAAAAATTAGGATATATATTAGCTTTCCTGCATTTTGCATCCTCTCGAATTGCGCAATATTGTTCAGTTGTGAAACCTTGATCCAGAATCAAAGCCAACGCCTCTTCAGCGGAAGATCGCAAAGGCTGTACCACGGGCTTGTTTATCATTTTGCGAATAGTGACGGCTTTTGCAGGGTTTAATGCAAGTAATCTTATGGACAGCAAGACAACTAGCCTGCGCTACGAGCAGCTATGCTGCCGCTTGAGTCAGTAATCTTGCGTTATGTTTTTGTCCCGCGGAGAGATCGGCTGCTTGCCTTCTTTGAGCTCTTCTACCTTTTATATTGAATGTCATTTTTGGACGTCCAACTGGTTTTTTTATTTCCTCTCCTTTGGCTTCTTCTCTAGTTAAATTAAGGCCAATAACCTTCCATCCAATTTGAGTATGTCTTTTTGAACCTTTCCACCTTCCCACAGCATTTTTGCCAATTTCGCCATAAATTTGCAGAAAAATTTCGGACTTTATTTTGTCACTAATAAAAGTGTATATAGCATTTTGTTTCTCACAAAAGCTTCTTTGTTTACGCCACACTTCTAGCAGATCTGCATTGCTGATTAAGATGTTGCTTCCTAATAAATCAAATAACGCAAAAGGCGCAAAAAGCACACAATGTGCTTATTAGTTCTGAATTCAGAATTGACAACTCAACAACATGTATAAAGACACTCATTGAAATAATTTGAAATTTGTTTTTAAACTCTTTGGAAAGTTCACTTTCTTTCTAAAGTACAACACACTAAAATAATTGTTAGAAAAAACAAACGAAACACGCAACATATTAGTATCAACACATAGTACTAACCTGAAGAATTAATATTCATTTTGAATTTGATTATTTAATGATTTTTTGTCAGAGATATGCCAATTTGAAATTGCACCGCAAATTTAACCTTTAAGACAGCACGTGTTGTTCGCTTGCAACAGCTGACTTTAATAGCTGTAATCTTAACACTGTTAAGTTAACATTTTAGGTATGTAACATAGCATTTTGATCATTTCTTAACATGGTAACATTAAAAAACGGAGATTCTAATACTCGCAAAAAATGAGTTTTGGCCACGGAATCGGGTCAAATTCAACATAGTGCATTTTTAGTGAATTTTGCATAATAAACAAAAAAATGATCAATACAAAAATTTTGTGGAATAAACGACCACTGCAGCCCAGCTTTCAAAAGAATGATAAGTCGTCCCTTTATTAAAATATCTTAACTTTTGGTCTGTTGCGGACGTTACGTTGCGCACGTTACACTTTTGCAATAAAGCTAAACTTTGGAAAAAATATTTTATTTTTCATCCGATAGTCTTCAAACTTGGTTTGAAAGCATAGTACCGAAATAATTCAACATGTGTTTTCCCGATTTTGGAAAACCGCCCACGGAAAATGGCCGGAAAATCGCACAAAAATTTTCATCCGACTGGCCAAACTCAGCATCTCAACAACGCATGAAAAACTCTGTTTGTAATGCAAGTTTGGAAGCAAATTATTGAAACTTATTCTGTTAAATTAAAAAACCCCTATCGCAACGTTACACACAGTAAAGCGATTTTTAGTTCAAATGTTTAATTTATATTAGACATCTTACAAATATAATGAGTACCTTAAGAAAATGAAACAAATTTTAAGTGTTGCTATGCGCAAAATAGTGAAACGACTGTGTTTACCATTTTTTGAGCCATACAAGCCTTTTTTTTCAAGAATTGATACAAGCAAGAGGTAGGTGTAGGTATGCGGCCGAACAAATAAACCACGTACAAAATTACTAGATATTTTGAAGCTTGAAAATGTATCCTATTATTCATACAAACTATGATTTTGGACAAGTTTAATTTTCTGCCCTTGGTTTTAAAATGTCGATTACCCAAAGTCCCGTTTGTTCTAAACAAATCGTTCTCGACTGTTAGAAAAATCGTTTTTAAAACAGTTGGTGCTTGGTTCGGAGGTTAAATTTGAAGATTCGTAGTCAAATCGATGGACACAAAAACCCCAACCGGCCCGTTTCAAAGATGTTCAGGACCAACTACAACCTTCGTGTATAGTGAAAATTAGTCAGTGAATTAGAAACAATTGTTATATTGATTGTATATACTTTTGTATGTATATATCTATTTTTAGAAAAAAACTTGATCAAGTAGAGTCTATTACGACTTGTACTTGAAATTTCATTCCGGGCAAACGCAAAAAATCTTGTTTTTAGCTTTTTGCTGTTTTTCTATTTTTTACCGAATCTAACACATACTGACTTTTTATGGAACAACTAAATCTGCAAAAACGTCTAAGCCCTTTTAATAGCCAAAATAAGAAAAAACAACTTTTCCAACTAAAAGTCTTCATCTAAATCTCAAATAAATTAAACAAATAAATAAATATCATTCCAAAAACCTCTGCTATTGCCCTACTACTCTATTGTACTTACTTTAATTTAGTTTTTAAAAATTTGGGCGAAATGATTTTGGTAAGCCCATGATGATGTCTTGAATCGTCAATTTATACTTGACCTTGTTTGCCGGAGTTATTAATGTTCTTTGGTAAGAGTGCATCAAGACTAGACTGGACCAACAGATCTGTGTCTAAGGACTTCCCAGGGTCAGTTAGAAACTTTCCTTTATCCATTGCAGCGAGAGCATCACACGTTCTGCATCGATGATCTTAATCAAAGTCGTTATTATCCATTTTCCATGGGCTTCCTCTTCTAGTCGTGGTGATATCCACACAAGGTATAATTCAATGATGCAAACCGTAGCGTACCGTGCCCATCCGGTGTCCCTTTTCATACTATTAACCACACGGATGATCAAAAGATAACGATTTGGTTTCTTTATTTTGCTAGGTTTAATAAGACAAAAATATTTTTAAAGAAAGTTGGCAACAAAAAAAAATCTACAAATAGATCGAACTGATCTTTAGGGTTCGGTTCAAAAAATTAAGTAGTTTTTGCACCGACACATAAAATCTTAATCGACATCTCCTACGACATTTCTCTAGGTCAGATTTATACTATCACCGCTGATAATAGAGCGAGTATGGATCGACCAGGAGAACTTTTAAATGACAACTGCAGAGCATAAATAGAATGCAACTATGAAGAATTAATTGTTGATAACGGTTGATCATGTGCATCAAAAGCAATTCTTCATTTGGACGATGAACAATAGACTGGCCCTTATATTAACTTTTTATACCCTTGGATAGGGTATATTGAAATTGTTGAGATGTTTGTAACGCATAGAAGGAAGCATCTCCGACCACATAAAGTATATATATTCCTGATCAGCATGACGAGCTGAGCTGATATAGCCATGTCTGTCCGTCTGTTTCTTTGCTGTCTCCTCCGTCAGTATTAAAGCTATCTTAACCAATCTTTGCACAAAGTCTTTTGGTACAAATACGCTGCTCATTTGTTGGAACCTGTAGGATCGGATGACTATAGCATATAGCTGATATAGAAACGATCGGTTGAAAAAATTATTTGTAGTGAAACACCTTTTTGCTTTTAAAAATGTCTAAAAATTGGATGAATATATCGTATAGTTGCCATTTAACAATTTGGCAGGCGTATATCATGCTCCAAGGGTATATAAACTTCGGTCGAGCCGAAGTTAGCTTCCCTCTATTTTTTTTTTCTGAGATGAGTTTCGGATTGTATCTCTAAAAATTTTTAATTTTTGTTTAAGTCTTAATTTTCTTTAATCCTTTTAGGGGAATATCATAGCAATATTTTAAACATAAATGTTGGATTCTTTGAGCATAAACTCGGTAAGAATCATATTAAAACAGCTATTTTTTTCTTATTTTTATACCCTGTTCCTATTAAAAATGGGAAAAAAGGGAATCATGAAGTTGTGCATATGTATGTAACAAGGAGAAGGAAGCATCTCCGACCACATAAAATATATATATTCTTGATCGGCATCAACAGCCTAGTCGATTTAGCCATGTCCGTCTGTCTGTCGGTATAAACGCGTCGATCTCAGAGACTGTAATAGACTGTAGTTTTGTAATGTATATAGGTGTGTACTGTACCCACATCGAGTTTGTTTCAGATTTGGAAAATTTCTCCTCCTCCATCTTTTAACAGCGAAAAACTGTCTTTTTCTCTGTATAACGCGTGGATCTCACAGACTTTAAGAGTTAGAGCCACAAATTTTTGCATGTATGTAGGTGTACACCGTGCCCAGATAAAGTTTGCTCCAGGTTTGGCTAATTCCTCCTCCATCTTCTTCTAACCGCGAAAAACGGTCACAGCTTCAATTTTTAAGTTTTATCCTAGTGACTTAATATATATTCAGTGAGGCTCAACATCTATCTATTGTGTGTACCACAATGAGATCCGAGCAAAAACACCAAACATATGTACATAAGTGCGCCTGCCCATTTATTGAAATAAAATTTAAAATAAATGGAATTCAAAGCTATAGGAACCACATTACTTGGGACAGGGTATTTTGCTGTCGGGGCACTCGACCGCAACATTCTTACTTGTTTATTTTAAATTTTAGAGATTAAATCCTAAACTCATCTCCTTTATTTTCCATATATTTAAAATTTTCAATTTTGAGACGAGCGCGCGTCCACAAAATGAAGTCCGATCGCTGCCAAACTTTTTCTTATATCTATTGGGACCAAAACAAAATGCTCCCACCCGGTATTTTGAAATATATTTTTAAGGGTCAGTCTAATGAACAAGTTGACTTAATAAATTTACTGCAGGAGTCTATAATTACTGTTTTTTGTGCTGCACAAATTCTCAATTTAGTAGTTAACTAGTTTTTTAAGGAAGTTTAGTTTGATATTATAAGATTTCGCATACTTTTCCTCCAAAAATAAATGACTGCTAGACTGTATGACGCGATAAGACTCCGTTAAGATAGGTTTACAAAATGTGCGAAATAACACCTAAAGTTCGTTGAACTCAGAATTCTTTAAAAGAGCTCCACCTAAAAGCATTTGAAAGTTCAAAATATATTTTTATTGCTGCTGCCAAAAAAAACTTCTTCTGTTTACTATATACTATACTCGTTCAATAAACCTTCTTCTATTATGAGCTCAGTACCAATATTGGTTGCAGTGCTCTTAAAAACAAGATTTTCAACTATTAACTTCTGACAAAAAAAAGTAGCAAAGCAGCACATTACAAACATGCTGAAACTTGAAAAAATTGTTAATGCTAGTTTTCAAAATTCACCTTTAAATGAATCAACTTCTGATTGCGAAGAAGAGTAGCAAGCAACAATCAAATTTAAAACATCGAATCTGTATATGATGTTATATGAAGCTGGCTAAAACTATTGTCCAACACATCGGCAAATGTTTTTAAATTTTGAAAGGTGAAAATAACTAGGACGTTCAAAATATTGCATTAACTAAACGTGCTGTTCCAGCAACTCAGGTATCAGTTAAACGGGCCTGTAAAATTAGAAAATGTATGGCGGTCTAATTTCATTCTGCAAAATAAATTTAGACCGCCATCACAAAATGAAATTAGATGCGCGGAATTTATGAACAGATGTGCAAAAGTACAGTTTTTAATTAGTTAAGTGATAATCTTTTGAGTACGTCGATCAGTTTAATGATTTGCATTGTTCAAAATTTCATTATTTTATTTTAAAAATGGATTTCATTTGAGCGCCGCCATATTTACTTCAATCGGGCAAGAAGAAGGAGTTAAACCTTTATTCTTGCACATCCTTAAAAAACGATTTTAATGAAAAGGATTAACACCTTCTGAAGGTACCTTTACCGATTCCGTGATTGTGGTGAATTTGTTATATTTCGTGCCAAACGACCCTTTCCACTTTAACTGACTTTTGTCTAAAACCTTTAAAAACTAAGTTGAAATTGTTGTCGTAGTGTGTTGCAAGTTTCGAGGCTTCATTTCAAAAACTGGATATGAGGTGATGCTTACAAAGGTATCCTTTGTCATAATTTAAGGGTCTTATGCCGAGATTTTAAAAAGTTGGATTTTGTCGAACTGTGTTATATTTGTATAAGTTTTTATGATAACATTAATTTAAAAACCGGCCTGTTGGTCGCCTTCCTTGAATCCGTAGGCCGGACGAATGACGCCTTTTAAGCCGACTTCGGATCTTGTGTGTTATGAGATCATTTTCAGGGAGATTTGTGTGGGCCTGCAATCGATCCCTATATCAGATGGGGTGTCGATTGATATGGGAGAAAACTGGTAAAGAGCCAGGGTCTCTAGATGGTGGAATTATGGATATCCGAGCTCTATGCAAAATAGGTTGATCTGCAGGGCACAGGCAGCGACTCTGAGGCAGATATCTCAGGGCCAGGTGGGCTGGAAAGCAGAAGGGCTATGCCATTAGTGGCTTTCAGTGTAATTCGGGCGTCTGGAAACGGCAAGTGTGCTGTGTACAGCAAAAAAAAACATTTTTAAGATGGGCTGAATTTTTGACTTCATCTATAGAATCACTGAAGCTAGATCTATGCAGCTCGAACTGTTTGGAGTCACTGAGAATTTGAGCTGAATAACTCGAACCAAAACAATATCTGACTTGATTTACTTCAAATACTATTATGACTGGAAAGGCGCTCTCATTTCGGGACTCCACAGTTTTAGTGTGTTGCTGTCCCGACGGGATTTTCCAGGAGCCTAAGATAGTGTGTTATTATGCAAAGGCGACTCGAACACTTGATTGTGTGATTCGGTGTGCACTGAATTGCAAGTAAAACGACTGTAGTCTGGAGAGGGTTCCCTCGTTCTCTAATACAAGCACTGTTTTCTGTTTTAGTCATTTGGCCGGCACTGATGTAAGAGCAGAGTTCCCCAAGAAGTGAGGGCGAAAATGTGACTGTGTCTCTCTCTAACACATAAGTAGTAAAGCATGACTTCGGCAAGCAGGCTATGGCTGGGAAACTCTGATGTAAAGTATCTAACATAACATTGAGTCGAGCTCCAAAAGATGTAGAAAGAAGAATAGTAAAATTTGCGAAAGGAATTTTAAACAAAGAAGGCGATAAAAAAAAGTCGCCGGCTTCTTTTGAAAAGTGCCGAGCGCATTCCAATAA
Organism: Lordiphosa clarofinis; assembly: GCA_018904275.1. Lineage (NCBI taxonomy): Eukaryota > Metazoa > Arthropoda > Insecta > Diptera > Drosophilidae > Lordiphosa > Lordiphosa clarofinis. Next base: position 677,009 of record JAEIGQ010000087.1, read on the forward strand.
AATTTATTCATACATAAACTATTTTTGTAAATCTGAAGATGCTTTGTTTTTTTGTTTTATTCTGTCTTTCTCGATTTCAACTTAAAACTGTCAGTACCTGTTATAGTTGTATCATGCATGGCCCTAATATATTCTGTCTAAAAATACCTTAAAGCTAAAATATCGATATATCTCTAAATATTGGCGGCTATTTTCAAATAACTTAAAAATCTACAAGTTAAGGCTATTTGCGAACAAATTGAATCGTGATTATTACAAACCGGGCATTTAATATATAGATTGGCATTTCCACAACTACGAACGTTATCAGCGTGGAAATTTTTCAGTCTTTATTATAAAGAAAAACAAAAAAAAAATTGCACTTAAGTACAGCTTTATTTAATGTAAAAGCTGAGAGTTGTATACAGTGAGGCCCCAATATAAAGGCAGACAAAAACATACGCAACGTGACAAAATACGGAAGTACGATTTCTCAGCTTTCACAAAAAATAAACAAAACTCTGCAGAATACGTTCGACTTTTCTAATGAAACTAACTTTAACATGATCTGCTACAATTTAATTTATAGCTGATTCGTTCAAAGATAAATATGGATCTATTTGTGTAATCATAAAAAACATAAAAAATTGGGTTGGCGAACTTATCTATATACATAAAGTGATAAGACATTGTTGATGATCATCAGCCTAGAAGCCAAACCGTAATAGTTACAAATTTCAAAATTTCACAATAGCTTCCCACAGTGATCGGACATTGTACTAAGAAATCATTTCACCAACGCAGCTCCCATTGCTCTCCAAAACGAAAAAAACGTTTAAGTGCTGAAAATATTTACAAGAAGTGTGTTTTCTTGATATCGAAAAATAACAAAAAATTATATTTGTTTAAAAATACAATTTGAAAACAAACAAAAAAATCTTCGCTAGAGTCAGGCCATGATTGGAACTCACGGCTGCTGACATGGGCGGCTGACTCTCTCCCCTCGCGCCACGTTGGACATTCGGTGGACATTCAGTTATAATTATGATGCGCTCAGTCCACAAGGCATATTTCTTTTGTTCTTTTAATAAGGCGTCATCTATTATAAAGATAAAGATGCTCAAAGAAATCCTGAATTGTTTGAATTGAGTTTAAATATCCCTGTACTAGCGATGCTTAGTCCTTGGTTCCTCCCAGGAGGGCGAAAACTTTTCGTTATTCACACGAAAACGACCCGAACGCTTGCCGAAGCTGAGACGAAAAGAGCAGAAAGCCGACATTCGCTCGCAAGAGTTCGAAGCGATTTAATTTTTAAACACCAATTACTTCACTTTTTGGCCTCGCTCTATATCTATAAAAAGAGAGTGTACTGACTGGCTGACTGACTGATTCACTGAGTGATTCACTGACTCATTGGCAATCATCGCACAGCTTTATCGGTAAGAGATAGAGGGCTGTAATTTGGAGAGGAGTTCTGTTAGTGGGGAAGGTGCGTACTAAGACGAAGCCCACGGGGAAAATGGACGAAAAATTCTGCACTCAAAAAACTATTTTTCATCCGATTGGCTTTAACCTCGGTTTGTAATGTAAATGAAATGTAATTTTCTGATGTCGGAAAATTTTACCCAAGGTCGGAAAATTCTGAATGAAAATGATCTATTTTTCATCCTGTTGGCTAAAAAATTCGGTTTGTAAAGATATAATACGAATTAATTTGAAATGCGACTTTCCAATGTCGGAAAATTTGACCCAACGGTCGGAAAATTTACGGAAAATTCTGCGAGTAGAAAAATATTTATCATCCGATTGGCTTGAAGCTCGGTTTCAATGGTTGAAATTGAAAATGCGATTTTCCAATGTCGGAAAATCTGATCCTAGTGAGTAAAAATGCCCTGAAAATTCAACATGCAAAATAACTATTTTATTCTGACTTAAAACTCGGGACAGGGAAGAGGTTTGGATGTGAATGGGATGTGAGCGGGATGTGAAAATTATATTTTTGTGTCAAACTTTCAGAATCCGTTGGGACATTTTAAAATTTTCAGAAATTTTTAAATCTGGACCAGTCTAATTTACATTGTACATAAGATATGTAAGCTGCATAAAAAAATTTTGGTTCCGTTTTTGGTTGAACTTTCTGTGCGGTTAATGAAATATTCTGGGTCTTTTGCCGTGGTAAATATTGTAGAGATAGTCAAATTTGTTATGTAAAAAAATATTGAAAGAATACAACGCTGGCGTAGATCTAAAAAGATCCTTGGAAATTGTATAACCGTTGGACCCAGGGAAAGTACGGAACACACAATCAACTTTCTAAATTTCCGAATTTGTCGGAATTATGGTCGGCAACGGGATACTCATTACAGAATATTTTTATAACTTTTTATAACTAAGATCTCTTACAGATTCTCAACTCCAAAATAAGTAAAACTGGTTTTTTCTCTTCATTGGTTTGTTTTATCGTTTAATAAATATTCGAACAGAATAATACAAGGAGAGTGAACTTTACTTTCTTTACAGTAGAATTGTTTGGTTTTTTAAAATTTATTATACAAATTAATATCGCTTGAGCTAGGGTTTTTGTATTTCTTGAAGACATCTTAACTTAAAGGGGGGAATAAAAAAAGAAAAGAAACAGATTTTGGTGTTAGATAGAAGAAGGGAGTTGAATAGTGCAGAAACTCTGGGATAGTGCCCGGCAACGAAAATCTGTGAAATAGAGACCAACAAAATCGGATTAGCAGTGAAGTGAGAGAAGAGAAAACAATGTGGAAATGTGGTGTAAATGCATATGTAACATTAGGATTACCTGGTGTGGAACACTTTTGACATCGATAGCGCACATAACACACAATTTAACACTGAGCCGGGATCGGGTGGAGGGGGCAAAAGCAGACGGGGATTAGACTGATTCTTCATATTTTGCGTGAGGATAAAAATTATTTGTGTAACAGTTCAGGTCAAATTGGCTTAGTTGGGGTTAATAATTATTTTTTCTTTTCTTTTTTTTGGTTACTGGTTGAAAAAGTTTCCATGTGGCCTGGTGGTAATGGATAAGCATATTTTGTTTTTTTTTGGTTGGGGGAAGAGAAAATATAAGAAATTGTTATGGTTAGATTTGGCACATAAGTTTTGATTGTTATACGTTCAGAAGGTGAACTAGCTAAGTGTTGGCAAACGCATACTACCTACTTGTGTGTGGAAAAGTGTATTTGTGTTTGTGTGTGTGGTGCTGGGTGTGGACTACTGGGTAAGAACAATTTCAACTTGGGAATTAAACAAAGCATTTTACATATGGGTTAAAATTAGTTACTGTGTTTGTGGTTTTTGTTGTCAGTTTTGGGGTTAGATACACGATAACGAGAAGCCACGTTTTTGTACGTATAACACTTACACTTCTGTTGAAATAACTCAATAATAGCAGATAATACAATAATAATCATAGTACTAATAGAACATGAAATTATAATACATAAATTGGCTTAACAGTGTGAAGTACGTAAAAAGGGACAAGCGAATAGGAGGTGATATTCTTGTTCTCTTGTATAACACTAAATACAGCAAAATAATAGAGCAACATATAAGCTAAACGCAGATCAGTTATTTTACCAATTCACACGCTTGGTACTCAGGATCTTGAGTATGTTCTCTACCACATCGGTGCTGGAGTGAGTGCCACCACAATCTGAGAAATAAGAAAGTGTTAAAAGTTGTAAAACAAAATAAATAAAACTGGATTACCTGGTGTGCGTATGCCGTCCTTAACGATAGTCTGATAGGTGGCATCATAGATCACTTGGGCATGCTCTTTGTGGCCCAAATGGTTCAACATATCAATACTGGCATTGATCATGGCCACAGGATTGGCAATATTCTTGCCCGCAATAGCGGTGCCTGTGTTACGGGTGCCTGGCTCAAAGATGGCAAACTGCAGAGAAATGGAGAGAGAGAGTGGGGAGATTATAAGGGTTGTATTATTATTGCATATATTTACTACATCCAGACGCAACAGAAACTGCGCCGCTAAGAGGCACCGAATGCCACAAGCATAGAAATGTCGCACTGCCCATGCGAAACGACGTTCGGCAACTGCTGGTAGCCCAAGCAGAAGTCGAAACAGGCACAAATACACTCCACGAAATTTAATTAAAACCAACTATATTTTGTTCTCAAAAATATCGACCCCTGTGCGCGAAAAAATCGTATGTGCCAGAAACCAAATTTTACAGGAGAGCGTTTTTTCTACTTTTTGACGCGGTGGCTGGCAACGTCGCTAGCACTCTTTAGATGTGCAACATTTATCAATTTATTTAACTAAACTCGTAACTATTTTTATGAAAATTTACCAATTTAGCTATTTTTTAACCAGACTGTTGAATATCAGTAGGGGTAACGACATAGCTCCGACATTTTTTAGCAATTAAAAAAAAAAATGTTTAATGGTTTTTGCGAATTAAATTTTTTTTCGACATATAGGAAGCTTAAAACTGGCCAATACGATTCTTTGCTAATATTACTAACTTGAAATTATTTTTTCGCAGTCCTATAGTTTTCGTTTTAATAATCGGGTTACATTTTCAAAACTTTTTAGATTTTAGAGATAATTATAAAAAAAAAAACAACATAACCAATTTCTATTACATTCAACAATTTTCTTTATTCCTTATCGCTACTTTCACTTGAATTAGAGTACTCCTCTTGAACTTCAGGTATATTTTCTAACAGATCTAAAGCTGATTTTGGCATTAAATGTCTTTTTTTTCTGTCTCTTGAAATGCCTCGATACTAAAGGATCCGAGGTAATGAACATTCTATTCAGAACATCGAGGTTGCACTTTTTCCGACTTCATTTTTTCGAAAAATGTTCTCTGTAAAGCTTGAAATCTTTGTTTTGTCCTTCCTGGGCCTCCTCGGTTAATTGACCAATTGGGAGCAATGCATAATTAATTATTTCCGGGCCATAAATAAAAAAAATTATGCAAAAAGTACCAAGGGTACAAATTTCCAAAATGCCTAACAGTCTCCAAGACTATATTAATATCATAGTTGCATGAAACAACTATTAATATGGGGTGCATTCTTTTAAGCAAATCGATGTCTATCTTAGTTATCTCTGCAGTCGATTCTGCGTTTTGAAAAAAAATACCCTAGCAGTGTTACCATCGTTACTACTTACAAATCCAGGTTGCGGGATATCAATAAGTAAGCTTAGTTTTTCCTTGAATTCGTTCTGAATTTGATTTTTTGTTTGGGCAACAATTTCTTTGTCCTCTACCGATCTGGCTTGCCAGCTTCTTATAGGCATTTCACGTCAGCCAATAACATTACTAAATTAAACACTGCCTGCTTCTTTTTCCATGGTTGTTTATAGAAATTTAGTCTAATCCCAAATATCAAGAAAGTAAACAAACAAAACAGATGCTAGAACAGCTGATTAATGACATTCAAAATTTATGTCCAAAAATGAAAAATAAGTAGTTTTTTGGACCTTTTTCCAAAAATTAAAAAAAAATATTTTGTATGAAAATTTTATTTATACTAATGAACTAAGAATAGTCAAAAGTAATACTTCCAATCGCCACATATCCGCATAAAGATTCATATTCATGAAAAACGATTGCGAACATACATTAAAATGCCAATTTTATGAATTCCTTAAAATCGAGTTCGAAAGGTGAACTTTAAATGCGTGTTGTGGGAGAACCAAATATGCTAGACTAATTTTCTTTTTTGAAAAAATTGAATCATCTTTTAGGTTGCATTTAAACTTTCTTCAATATATAAAAAAAAAAAATCAATTTTGGCGCGGAATTTGCTCTAGTCGCCCCAATGTGCGGCGGAGATATGTCGTTTGTAACTCGGCGGAGATATGTCGTTTCAAAGCGTCATATCTCCGCGCGGAGTTATGTCGTTTTAAAGCGTCATATCTGCGCGGAGATATGTCGTTTGTAATGCGGCGGAGTTATGTCGTTTTTAACATGGCGGAGATATGACGTTTTAAAACGACATACCTCCGCGCGGAGATATGTCGTTTGTAACACGGCGGAGATATGACGTTCCAAAACGTCATTTCTCCGCCATTGATCACGGCGGAGGTATGTCGTTTTAAAACGACATATCTCCGCCAGAAAAAAAGCGACATATCTCCGCCGGCAAAATGTACTGGGCGGAGATATGTCGTCGGAGATATGTCGCTATGCCATATCAGTATTGTGGGGCACATACGATCAATTCGCCCACAAGAAATAAACTCATTATTGTCACATACGATTAAATTGATTTTGTTGTATCTCCGTAACCGTTATGGTTATCGCTATATAATTTTACCAGATGATGAGTTAGTGGATTTATAACTAATTTGCATCAAAATGTCAATTTCGCGCGATCTGGGAGGTATCGGGGTGAGATCTGGGTGGGATCTGGGTAGGATTTAACTGGGATCTAGCTGGGATCTGGGTGGAATCTGGGTAGGATCTGGGTGGGACCAGGGTGGTATCTTGGTGGGATCTGGGGGGTATCCGTAAGGGATCTGGGTGGAATCTGGAAGATATCTGGGCGGGATCTGGAAGATATCTGGCCGAGATCTAGATGGGATATGGGTGGGATCTGGTCGGAATCTGGTTGGGTTCTGGATGGGATCTGGGTGGGATCTCGGCGGAATGTAGGTGGGATCTGGGTGGAATCTGGAAGGAATCTAGGAAGGATCTGGATGAAATCTAGGTAGGATCTTGGTGGGATCCGGGCGGGATCTGGGCGGGATCTGGATGGGATTTGGAAAGGATCTGGAAGGGTTCTGAGTGAGATCGGGGTGGGATATGGGTGGTATCTGGATGAGATTTGTTTGGGATTTGGGTAGAGTCTGGATGGGAATTGGGTGGGATCTGGTTGGGTTCTGGGCGGGATCTGGATGGGATCTTGGTTGGATCTGGGTAAGACCTTTGTGTGATCTAGATGGGTTTTGGGATGGATCTCGGTAGGATCTGGGTGGAATCTGTGTGGGATCTAGCTGGGATTTGTGTGGTATCTGGGTAGAAATGATTGGGATCTTGGATTTCTCCTTGGTGGTATCTTGGAATAAACTTCCTGAAACTCTGAAGCAAGTGATTTTGTTTCTGGTATTTCTACTCCCCGTTAATTTTCTTCTTTTGAAATAGTGCCCTTGCTCATTTATATACCTTGGAGAGAGCCTGTGATTTGAACATAAGCTCTTAAGCTAAGCATCCTGTTTCACATCAAAGACTCGTGAGAGCTAGCGAACCCCACTCCTTTTTTTTAATAGAGGAATTGTGGCTCTTTGTTATACCAAATAGTGGGTTAAAATTGGAAATGTGGACTTTAAAGCGAACCAAGTTCTTTGATATTTTTGAAAATTCTTCTGATGTGAACGAGTTCTGACAGTCATTTGCTATTGCTCTACGTATAGACATAAGCTAAGCGAGAAGGCAATTCTCGGGGGTCTCCCTTTGCGGAACACAATAACGAATGCGCGACGTGCTAAATGCGCTTTAGCACCCCTAATTTTTAACCATCTGGAGAAGTCGACGAAAACAGCAAGGTCCTCTAGGGGCAGATTTGCAAATCTTGAAAGAATGCGTTTCCCAGGTGCTGGATGAGTTCTGTAACTTTTGATCAGGTTAGCGGCTGCGCCTCTCGGTCAAGGATGAGATACAAAATATACCCAACTTGTGGCATCTAGTTATTACCAATAGAAAATTTGTATGTTTTTGGTCGTAGCTCAACTTCAAACATAATAAATAATTGACTAGCAAGCTCGTGGAGTGTATGAGTCGGCGTTGCGTAAATTGTGAAAAATACTAAAATCATCAATAATTTGGTTAGAAATTGTTCCCCATTTTGATTTAACAATAATTTAATTCTTAAGACCTTTTCCCTTTTCACACTTACATGATCACCATAATTTCTGCCCGAGAGTAGTCCCGCACCACCAATCAGTCCACATATCACATTCGAAACAATTGTACCATACAAATTGGTCATGTTCATCACATCAAACTGATGGGGATTGGACACCAGTTGCATACAGGTGTTGTCAATAATCATATTATCATGCTTCAACTCTGGGTAATCTTTGTGCACACGCTTAGCCACATCCAGGAAGAGACCATCCGATAACTTCATAATGTTTGCCTTGTGTATAGTTGTGACCTTCTTGCGATTGTTTTGGCGAGCATACTCGAAGGCGTAGCGTGCCACACGCTCGGCATTTTCCACTGTGACAACCTTCATGCTCTCGACGACACCTTGCACAGACTCGTGCTCCAACATGGCATATTCACCATCCGTATTCTGACGTATAAGCACAACGTCGACATCCTGGTGGCGAGCTGGAATGCCGGGATATGATTTGCAGTGCACCACATTCACATAGAGATCCAGCTCGTTGCGTATGGCCACATTGCGGGAGACCTCCTGCAGACTGTGCGATTTGGTTTCAATGTTGCCCTTGAGCGCCACACCATTTCGTTTGATGGACATGATGGCATAGTCCAAATCATCATTACCCTCGGTGGAGGGGTCAATGTCGATGACCTCAAAATCAATGGGAGCACCGCAGTATCTAAAGATTTCGCGAATATAGGTCATAAGTTCGGGACCAATGCCACCGCCAGGCAGCATGGTGACTCCATGGCGACCACCATACTGGGCCGAGGGGATGTCTGTGCCCTGCATTTATACATACGTTGGTACATATTAACTTGGTTATAACCTCACTTGATGACCGTGGCCAAACGTACCGTTAGTTTCTTTTGCAGCGCCGACTTGGTATGGGCCACATCCTCGGACTTTTCCTTGGTCACCAGCAGAGGATAGCCCTGCATACAGTGGAAAATTTCATTAGAGAATCATCCCAGTTGGACCAAAATTCTGTTATTATGTAATTTCGGAAGTTTTTAAATTGGCTCAGGGCACTACTTACGCGCGTTAGGAATGGTGTCTGCGTCTGCAGCAATCTTTGTGTCAAGCGTAAAGCCATGGTTTTAATCTGTTATTTTGCTGGTTTACTGCGCTCTGCCGATGATTATCTCCAACTCCAATGGTTTTTTTTTCGCTATTTACGCTTTAGGCCAAGAACATATGCTTGCCGACTTTTTGGAGTGTGGCAACGCTTTCACTGCTAGGGCTGGCCACTGTCAAGCTGAGAATCCGCTAGATCGCAATTACTGGCACGGACAGTTATGGCAATTTTGGTTTTCCAGCAATAAATTAGATCACTTTTAGCTTATAAAGAGATGAGAACATTTGTTTATCACTTCTTTTAAGGCAGCAAATCTAACATTATTGATAAGCATAAGCAAAATCAAGTAAACACTTGGTAAAAATAGTTTTAATCAGTGAAAATATTGTCGAGCTTGACTAACTAATATATGGTTATCATTTGTCTCATGATATCTCTCTTTATATAATCTCGGACAATAGCCAAAACAGCTTGAAAATAGTCAAATGGTCAGCACGAATGCAAGCATATGTTTCATAGAGTTACCAGATGGGTTAGCAGTTGCCAAGTTACGTTAACAAACATATTTTAAACATTTGTTTATCAAATTTAAACAAGAATCTGCTTTTAACAGAAATGTGTTCTTACAAAATCTGAAAGCTAAACAAATATCACCTTCATCTAAAAAATGGCAGCGGAATTAGCATCCCATTCAGAGGCATTGGCATTTCCCCTCGAAATGCAAGAGCCGGTCTCCAAGTTTACGTTTCTCCATGCTTTGGTCGTAAGTGAAAACAAAATAATAACTTTGGAAATCAGCGTCAACTAACTGACTCAACTAACTCTTTAGGCAGGCGGTGTGGCGGGTGTGGTGGTGGATATAGCTCTCTTTCCCATCGACACAGTCAAGACGCGCCTTCAGAGCGAATTGGGATTCTGGCGTGCTGGCGGATTTCGTGGTATTTACAAGGGACTGGCTCCAGCGGCTGCAGGAAGTGCACCCACGGCAGCGCTATTCTTCTGCGCTTACGAATGCGGTAAACATTTGTTAAGTTCCGCTAGCAATACCAAAGATTCTCCGTATGTGCACATGGCAGCCGCTTCGGCAGCAGAAGTGGTAGGTCAATAAAACAAAGTTACATTTTACATTATCTATAAAAAATGTGTGCTATATTTGATTTAGCTTGCCTGCCTGATACGCGTACCTGTGGAGATAGCCAAGCAGCGTTCTCAGACCCTGTTGGGTCACAAGCAACACCAGTCCGCCTTTCAGATACTTCTCCGTGCCTATCGCACTGAGGGCATACGTCGTGGACTCTACCGTGGCTTTGGTTCCACCATAATGCGGGAGATTCCATTTAGTCTAATACAGTTTCCTTTATGGGAGTATCTTAAGCTGCAATGGACACCAATGACCGGCTATGAGTCAACACCGTTGTCGGTCGCCCTGTGTGGAGCAATGGCAGGAGGATTTTCAGCTGGCCTAACTACCCCACTGGATGTGGTGAAGACACGTATAATGTTGGCGGAAAGGGACAGTCTGACGAGCCGGCGTCGAAATGCCCAGAGTATACTACATGGCATTTATCTGGAGAGAGGATTTAGGGGGTAAGTGAATCACACTAGGCAAATCTCTAAATTTATGTTGTTCCCAAGGCTGCAAACCTCGAAAATTTTTGCAGAAGGTTCGGTCCGGGGGTTCAAACCCGTTGTATAGCCTCCAGTTCGCGGACCGGTTCTCGGAACCCCTGAACCCAAGCTTTTGGTTTGAACCTCGGTTCGGTTTTTTTTTTTAAATATAATTCTACTGATTTTTTTTTAGTGTAGTTTAGAATGGTGATCTCAAAAGTCGATTTTAAAAATTTTTTCATGGCTCCGTTTTTAAAATATGAATTTGTTTTACTTTTTTTTTGGGAGGTGCTCTTACATTTTAGGCCATATCTCACTTCATAATTGTCAGATAGAGTCAAGTAAGATATGATTCGAAAGATATGATTGAGCTGCCAGTAATCGCGTAGAAAGTTGTTTTTAAATCGATTCAATAGTTTGATTACAATAACCAAAAACATTTCGAAAAAATCGATTTTAAATCGATTTTAAATCGATTTTTTGCCCTAAAATGCATGAAATTTCATTTTTGAACGCCTGAAAAAATTTTACAAAATCAAAAAAAAATATTTTTATTTTTTCTTCTTAAGAATCGCATTTCTACAAGGAAGACCAGACAACGATGATCAAAATCTATGAACAAACATAGGTGCTGTGAGCAATTTAGTGCAAAAAAAAGTGTAAAGGGCTTTATTTTTGTTCTGGCTTTTCGCTCACTTCATAAAGTGACCGAAAGCGAAGAAAAATACAAATTTATTTTTTGTAAACACACAAAATACTCAAATTTGATGGTTAGTTTCTCTACTTAATTTGATCCATCTACGGTATGTGTGACACGATTTTCCTCACCAATAACTTATTTTCTTCGTACAAGTGCGATTCCATAGTAGAAAAAATAAAAATATTTTTTTTTTGGATTTTTTAAAATATTTTTTCCAGTCGCTAAAAAATGAAACTTCTTTAGTTTTCGATCAAAAAATCGTTTTTTATACCCTTGTAGAGGGTATATTAAAATTGTTCAGATGTTTGTAACGCATAGAAGGAAGCATCTCCGACCACATAAAGTATATATATTCTTGTTCAGCCTGACGAGCTGAGTTGATATAGCCATGTCCGTCTGTCCGCCTGTTTCTATGCTATCTCCCCCCTCAGTTTTAAAGCTATCTTAACCAAACTTTGCACGAAGTCTTTTGGTACAAATACGCTGCACATATGTCGGAACCGGCCGGATCGGATGACTATAGCATATAGCTGCCATAGGAACTATCGGTTGAAAAACTAGTTTTAGTGAGAAAATTTTTTTTGTTTTCAATGTTATCGCTCCCAACGCTCGTATTTATAAGTTTTTAGTGATTTCACATAATTTCACCAAGCCATTTTGAAATCGGACAACTATATAGTATAGCTGCCATACAAAAGTCAGGTCTGAAAAAAAGTCTTAGTGAGAAAAACTTTTTTGTTTTCAATGTTATCGCTCCCAACGCTCGTTTTGTTTTTAGTGATTTCCATAATTTCACAAGCCATTTTGAAATGGACAACTATATATAGCTACTCTCTCAAAAGTCATCTGAAAAAAGTCTTAGTGAGAAAAACTTTTTTGGTTTCAATGTTATCGCTCCCAACCGTATTTATAAGTTTTCTATGATTTCACATAATTTTACTAAAGTTTTTCGAAATCGGACTACTATATAGTATAGCTGCCATACAAAAGTCAGGTCTGAAAAAAAGTCTTAGTGAGAAAAACTTTTTTGTTTTCAATGTTATCGCTCCCAACGCTCGTATTTATAAGTTTTTAATGATTTTACATCATTTCCCCAAAATTTTTCGAAATCGGACCACTATATAGTATAGCTGCCATACAAACTGTCAGGCACATATCAAGCTCCAAGGGTATATAAACTTCGGTCGAGCCGAAGTTAGCTTGCCTCTATTTTTTTTATTATAACCCATTTTTCGACCGATCATTTGTATGGCAGCTACAAGAAGTAGTCATCCGATCCGGTCGGTTCCGACATATTATCAGCGTGCAGACAAAAGAAGACTCTGTGCAAAGTTTCAGCTCGCTAACTTCAAAACTGAGGGCCTAGTTCGCGTAGAAACAGACAGACGGACGGACAGACGGACGGACAAAGCTTAATCGACTCAGCTCGTCATGCTGATCAAGAATATATATTCTTTTTTGTGGTCGGAAATGATTCCTTCTATGCGTTGCAAACTTCTGGGCAAAATTATAATACACTTTTTAAGTGTATAAAAAGGCTATACAACCCCAAAGGGCCAAATCAAGTCTCTGTCATTCCTAATTCCTTCCAAGAACTTAAAAAATCTGCCTTGCTTTTGAAACTTCCTTCCTAATAACGCGTTAAATGACTCCAATGAGCTTGCGAGTAATTTATGTCCCAATGGCAACTGTATCTGGCTAAAGACTTTATACCAACCAAAGCTGAGACTATTAATTGCTAAAACTTATTTAATATCTAGACTATATTATGGTATTGAGGACATTGGTATTTCGAACGCCAGAAGTCAACACAGAATGCAAGTGGGTTTTAACAATATCGCAAGATATAAATATATACAATCAGACTTTGCAATGAGCATATTTAACCTTTCATTACAATCTTGGATAAGACTAAGAGCATTAATACTTCTACGCAGTTTAAATTGACTTTAAAATCTTATATTAAAAGTGAAGCTTAAAGAGTACTGATAGGGATATAGCAGAAAAAAGGAAGAAACAGGAAGAAAAAATCAATTAAAAAATCAGTTTAAAGGTTTTCATTTAGTTAAGATTACATCCAAATCTAATTTCATCTCATCATTGTATCACGATGTGGTTTCTAGGTATTAGGTAAAATCAATAAGACATAAATATAAATGTAACTTTGTCCTTGTGACTAATGAAATAACACAGGCCAACAAAATGACCACTTTTGTGAGGTCCAGCCCAATTTGTATTAAATTCTGATCCAGTTTTGTGCACTGATTCCAAAACTGGTCTCGGTTTTTCTCCATCAGCTCTTGTTTTCAAGATATCACGGAAAAACCATTTTGCAGTATTTTTGGCTTTAAAAAAATTATGGAGGTTACACCGAGCAACAATATCTGTATTTATGAGCTCTATGCGACAGTATACATATTAAGGTCGCCCAAAAAAATCAATGGAGCATTATCAGCAAACCCAAAAGCGCCTAAATTGGCCTTTGAAGAGAAATATTCATCAAATTATAGCAAATTTTTCAAACTTAATCGCCGTGTACCAGCCATTTGGGGTGCTTGCATTTTAATGAAAACCACATTAGCATGTAGGCCAATGGTTCTTCTAATTTCACAAATTTTGTTGCATTTAAATCTTCTCGATGGACAAAGTTATAAGCAGTTTATCCCGAAAAAATGAATTAAAATTTATGGCAGGATAACTAGATTGATACACAAAATCTGTATAGGAAATTTTAAAAGACTACTTGATCTAACATTGTCCTTACATTAATTGTCAGGCAAATGTACAATAACATTCAATCAATACTAGATTCAAACAATTTTCCCCAAATCCATATTTGCTTAACCTGCGAGAATAACATTAAAATTAAATGAATTGGGCTACAACTGAGCCAAATGTGTTCCATCTCATTTTCCAATAACTTGCTTTTTATTTATTGCCAAAAAAACATCTGCATAAGAACTGCATATTCGGGGGTGTCACAGAAATCTCTAGAGATTTTGGCCCCGGTTGGTTTGCAAAACGCTCGAGAAATCCGTCGGTGTCACAGAACTTCAAGAGATTTTATTTTCTTATTTGAAAATCGAGTTGGAAGGTTTGTGTCCGTGCTGATGGGATTTTTGAATCAAATCTCTAAACAGGATTGTCATTTCATGCAAAAAAAATTTCCCATCTTCTAGTTATGAGTTAATTTGATGATTTAATGGAATTATTTGATTGTGTTACATTTTTATACTCTGTACCGAAGGTACATAGAGTATATTAAGTTTGTGCAAAAGTATGTAACAAAGAGAAGGAATCATCTCCGACCCTATCTATATATATAAATCTGTACGCCCGACTGACAGACTGACATATTATCAAGCCACAGCGAAAACGGCTTATCGTACAGGTCTGATTTTTGGCATAGACCTTCGTTTAGTTATGCAGGCGCTCACTAAGAAAGGAAATTGGAAAATTTTCCTCCAATCTATTGAAAAAGCCAATTAAAAGATTGTATGGGCCCGTAACGGTTGTTCCGCTCAGGCAATGTTGTGTTTTGCTGAGAATGCGAGAGAGAGTGAGAGCGCGCTAAGTGCGTGCATATGTATGTGTGTGATTTTTTTTCACATAAACAAGCAATAAATCAAATTGAGAATGGTCTGATCCAATTGCATTGAATCTTATAGCACATACAAATCACATCGATAGCTTGAACAAAATGTTGATCGCGTTTCAAAATAATTTAATTAAAACTTAACAAAACTAACAGCCAAAAAATGTATGTTTGTGTTTTTGGTTTCATGTGTTTATATGTTAGAGGTGGTACGTGACTTCAACGATACAGGATAAGTGATGGCACACATGACGTGAGCAGTCTGCTAAACATTAATTGTCTCCTTATTTCATTTGCGAGTTTTTGTTAATAAACTAGGCTGTGAGCTGGTTATCTAAGAGATTTATATCGATTGAAACACCTAAAAATGCATAACATTTCGCAATGAAGAATGTGTTTGACGGAGAAAAATAAACAGTGTTGCTAAAACAGCTTATTATTCAATTTAGCTTTTTGCAGATAAAAATCAGTGGACAGCGGGAACTGTGACCCTGATTAAAAATATATTTATTTTTTCCGATTTTAAAAAACAAAAATTAAATTTGCTTCTAATTTTTTTTTACCTTTAAGAAATGCATTTTCCCTGTTTTGGTTGCCGCATAGTAAAGACACACACATCGCTCACTTACTTCAATACTGGCATAACTCAAAATAATCCATTTTGAGAAAAACACGTTTGAAGTTCTCAATGGATTTAACCTAAAAAAATGGTTCTTTTAGTTTCAACTCAATTAAGTAAAATATTATAAGTTTAGAATGCTTATTAATAAAAATTGAAAATATGATGTTTTAACTGAAAAACGAAGTATGTTTGGTCAATATCGACAGTAGGACAACTGAGATATGGCGGTTCTTGCATCAACATGAAAATTAACCTAGAAAATGATATTGCTACATATTCTCATCTCACATGGAAAGTAGAAGAGATAGCAATACGAAAATTTTTGCATAAAATAGTACAGAAGATAGCGAACATTTCTGCAAAATCGTATTTTTTGAGTTATGCCAGTATTGAAGTAAGTGAGCGACATGTTTAAATAGTTACATATCTCAAACTGGGTTTATTTACATAAATTGATCAGAAAAGAATATTCTGGAGATCTAATTAAAAACAAATGTATATAGGTGCGCACTTATAAATGTCCCTTGACTGTTTAGCATTCACCAAACAGGAAGGGAATAATTTTTAATTCTGAAATTTTAACGCGACTTGAAAATTTGGTTGTGTCCGGTAAGACTGGACGGGATATAATTTAGTATGTGCACAGGTCACTGCTTCTCCCCGCCTTACTTAATCCTCTATTCCCAGATTGTTTTATTTTAATCATTCTGGTAAATTCGAAATTTTATAAACACTAAGCTAATGAAGTCATAATATTAAAAAAGAATTAGCTTTTTAACAAATAGATAATATACAAATACAGTGTTACTGAGCTATACAATTTTTTCTACTTACTACGATTTTTTCAAAACTTGGACGCGGACGAAGTCGCGGCGGGTTCAGCTAGTAAAGTATATATATTCTTGATCAGCATCAACAGCCGAGTCGATATAGCCATGTCCGTCTGTCCGTCTGTCCGTCTGTCCGTCCGTCTGTCCGTCCGTCTGTCCGTCTGTCCGTCCGTCCGTATGAACAAACAGATCTCGGACAAATGTTTCTTATAGCTGCAGGCAGATCAAGTTTATTTTCAATTTTTGCCACGCCCCCTTCCGCCCCCGCAATTTGGAAAAAACGGTATATCTTCTACAGTTTTAAAGTTAGACGATTCGTACCTTCTAGAGATAGTTAGTAATTAGCAAAATGTATCGATTTGCTGAAGAAATGATAAAGATCGGATGAGCGGTTCTCAAGTTATGAGCAAAAAAGTACATCATTCTGAGGGCATTCTTTCCTTGTTGGATTAACTTTTGGAACCTTTTGAGGTCGTGGTTCACACTTGGAGGCAGCAACATATCCACCCCAAGCCGACGAGACATAGCCGGATATTAAAGCGTGCCTGTTGCCCCAAAAGTCGAAAAAAACCGCCCGTACGTAATTCGTTACAGTTATGATTATATTATTTCTTCTTATTTGAAATCATTTAATTTTAATGTTATTCTCGCAGGTTAAGCAAATATGGATTTGGGGAAAATTGTTTGAATCTAGTATTGATTGAATGTTATTGTACATTTGCCTGACAATTAATGTAAGGACAATGTTAGATCAAGTAGTCTTTTAAAATTTCCTATACAGATTTTGTGTATCAATCTAGTTATCCTGCCATAAATTTTAATTCATTTTTTCGGGATAAACTGCTTATAACTTTGTCCATCGAGAAGATTTAAATGCAACAAAATTTGTGAAATTAGAAGAACCATTGGCCTACATGCTAATGTGGTTTTCATTAAAATGCAAGCACCCCAAATGGCTGGTACACGGCGATTAAGTTTGAAAAATTTGCTATAATTTGATGAATATTTCTCTTCAAAGGCCAATTTAGGCGCTTTTGGGTTTGCTGATAATGCTCCATTGATTTTTTTGGGCGACCTTAATATGTATACTGTCGCATAGAGCTCATAAATACAGATATTGTTGCTCGGTGTAACCTCCATAATTTTTTAAAGCCAAAAATACTGCAAAATGGTTTTTCCGTGATATCTTGAAAACAAGAGCTGATGGAGAAAAACCGAGACCAGTTTTTGGAATCAGTGCACAAAACTGGATCAGAATTTGTCATCAATAAGGCTGGACCAAAATGGCTGTTGGCCAGTGTAATATATAATTTTTTTATACCCGTTACTCGTAGAGTAAAAAGGGTACACTAAAGTCGTGCAAATGTATGTAACAGGCAGAAGGAATCATTTCCGACCATATAAAGTATATATATTCTTGATCATCATCAACAGCCGAGTCCACGTAAAGTAAAAATCTTTGAAGTTAAACTTGAATTTCCTTGAGTAGTTTCAATACTTTGGCTTTTAAGCTTGTGAACATTTCTTCAATCAGCCAAGATTTCATTAACAACAAACAAACTGGCAATAATAAAACAAGCAGCCATTTGATTGAATTTGAATTTGTCTGATGCTCGGCCTTGGTCATGGCGTAGCACTAATTTTTCGTGCACAAGACATAAATTTAAATTATTACGTTTTAATTAACTTTTATTTCGAGCACAAAATGTTCTTAAAACATGATAGGCAAATATTATGAGACTTAAGAAAAAGGGCCTTATTTCACTCCAAAAAATGAAATAACGCCCGCGCCTGTTATTTCTCAATCACTTTTCACTTTTTGGATTGAAGTAAGGCCCACGGGCGTTATTTTATACCCGTCTAATTTTAATCGGATTTTAATCTTTGAGATATTTAGTAACCTTTTGCAGTTGTGATGTATTTTTTTTAAAATAACTTTAATATTTGATTATTTTATCTCTATTTAAATTTTAATTTTTTTGCAGCCTTTTTGCTGGCTTTGTGCCACGCGTACTCTGGATCACATTAGGCGGTGCCTTCTTCTTTGGTTTTTACGACCTAACCACACGACTTCTGGGCTCTACAAATACTGATCATTGATCACTTGACTCACATATTTTGTTTGTTACATTTTTAACAGAGGCACATATGAATTGTTGTGTGTATGAGGTCTTTTCTTTTCTTAGTAACTAAGCTTAAAAGGCAAACAAACCAAACACAAGTAGAACAATGTAGACAATAAAATGAAAGTGCAATGCTTTTATAATCTTAACGTGTAAGTCTTTTGCGAGGCAAGGATTCATAAGGATTGAGCTTTAGGCAGTCACTTGGTGCGTACGATGGCTTCCCTCTGAACCTAATGGACGCTGCGAAACAGATGTATATGAATATGCTATACTCTTGTGTCAATCCTTTATATACATACCTGATCTATTTGTAGGCGTCCACTCAGTAAACAAGCTGTTGCACTGTGCTCTCCGAATTCATCGCCACACACCATTGAGACATCAGAATCATCTTCATTGTCCACATTTAGATAGCCATTGCGTCTGTTATTCTTGGACTTGCATTTGCAGCACCACATAATGGAGGAAAGACTACGGCTACGTGACATGGCATATACCTGATAAGTCAAATTTTAATGGAATTTACATATGTAAATAAAAAGCACTTGAGCAAACAATCACAGGAGGGGGGACGATAAGAAAAGCAACTCACCAGTGCAGCTAGCACCAAAATTCCCAGGAGAACTGCAATGGGTAGCCAAATGTATTCAGCATCGTCTGGATGAATCAGTTCTAGTTCAGGATTTTTGGTTTCCATGGTTGTGGTCGGCTCCTTCAAAGCCATGGATATAGTTGTTCCCTGCATTTTGGAGAGCTGTTGACTTACCACAATCGAAACGGCTTTCGATATCTAAAATTAGCTATAGCTAAAAAGAGCCACATAACGGATTCATTAGACAGCGGGAAATAGCTAGAGTATTCGAATTTAGAGCCAAGCTATTTAAAGCATTCGAATGGAAAATAAATAAGCAGGCCACAACGCAGAGTCTGAATTTAGCCGAGCAGCTCAAGGACCATCTTCCCAACGGCCATAGATTTCATATATAGACCCCTCCACTCACGAGAGTTGTGCCACTTTAGCTACTTTTCCAGAATTAGCTATACTCTCGCCAGATTCAGCTGTATTCAAGCAGAGCTGCCATTTCTACAGCCAACAGCTGTTTCTCGGGCTAACTAAAAATTGAGAAATCAATGGAGGAAACCGAGATGTCAACAACATCCCATTCCAGTCAAGAGTATGGAGATAACAGGATGTTAATATATGTAGGGAAACAAATTAGTTTGAAATATTGACCCAACTGTATAGACAAGTTCAGTGTGCGTCTCTGAGGAGGTTGCCCCAGACTTCCACGTTAGCTAAAGACCATGTCTGCTTTTAATCAGTAGGTTTTCATACTAAACAAGGTTTTATAAGTGTACTAATGACCATCTAGTTCTATATTAAAAATGCATGTCTTCTATTTTCCCATTTATACAAGGCGGAAACGGTGCATCGCAGCAGAAGCAGGAGAAGGACTTTTTTCTCTTCCGTTAGCTCGAGAAAATGGTCGTAAGAATGAACAAATGCGATCATTAGCAAATACGCTTGGAAAAATGGGTACGTCGCCACGTCCTTCAGCAGGCGCAGAGATTTTAGCTCTTAAGGCAACTGCATGCATCGCTCCAGAAGCAACTTGTTCTTCAATTATTAAGCCAACAGAATCCGCTACAGTATCAACATTAGCAGCTCCTGCAGACTGTTTACCAGCTGCATCATCTATCGTGCTCCACCGCTCGTCTACTGAGCTACCAGCAGTGACCACAGATCATCTCGACTCCCCGTCAACCATTGCGACATCTTCATTACCGACAGCTCTTGTAGTGGCTTCTGATACTGATTACCCTGATCTGTTAAACTTGCGCAACTGTTGTCGCCTTTGCCTTGAAGAGCCACAGCCAATGCATATGCTAGACATGAATTTGATTTATGACCAGGATGCCAAACTTACCTATTACGATTGCTATGCGATTTGTACCAAGGTCGATCTTCGTCTTTGTCCGAAAACGGAGCCCTATACTCTGTGCAAGCGTTGTGGCGTGGAGCTACAATGGGCATATGACTTTCACAAAAAGGTGGCACAGGCCAATCAGCAGATAAGAGAGATATTTAAGGAAGTTTCCGAAATTGAAGTGGAGGTGATCAATGCGGAATTTTTGCAGGAGCCGGATCCAGAACATGAAGATCATGACACTGATGAACCTCTTACATTTGAAAGTGCCGAGGATTTGGTACCACGACAGCGTTTTTCGGGACAGTTTAGTTGCCTATATTGCAAAAAAATGTTCAAAAATCATTCACGCATGACTAAGCACCAGCTTATCCATTTGGCCAATCGCCCAAAGTTCGTATGCCCCAAATCTAAATGTCAGCGTGTCTATCTTACCAAACAGGCTCTCAAAGTTCATGTGGTGACCAAACATAATCAAACAGGCAGCTCTTGCCAAGTCTGTGGCAAACTGTTTGCCATCGCCAAAGGTCTGGAGATCCACATGCGCTACCATAATGGAGATTTCCCTTTTGCTTGTGATCAATGTGATTGTAAATATGCACAAAGTTCACATTTGAAAATTCATCAGCAGGTGAAACATAGTGGAGCTCGTTTCATTTGTAAATTTGTCAACTGCGAGAAGTCCTTTACTTCTTCAGCATCGTTGAGAAATCATGAGTGTACCCACACAATGATGCCCTTTCAGTGTCGCTATTGTGATCAAACTTTTCCCGCACGTCACAAGTTTGTATCGGCTTGCTAAATGATTGTAATGAACATAAAATTATAAATAAGTTTTTTAACTGTTTTCAGATTACGTTTGCACATAGAACGGAAGCATAAGAAGCTATTGAATGTGGAAGAATTGGAAAGCATGCGTAGGTGTCAAATAGCTCGCTCAAAATTGGTACTGACGAAGATGGTAAGGAAGCCGCATAACTCCAATCGGGAAGAGTCTAATTCAATAAACTAGAGTTTGTTTTCAAAAATACATGCATCACCTTTGTCAATTTAAAGTGATCGACCTCTGGAAAGTTGTGTTGTCATGTTTAACTAAAACCTGCTGTAACTCACTAATTATTCTGTACTCTATGCGGAACTCTAAGCTTAAGTTGAAGATTATGTACAAATTTGAATTCCAAAATCTGATACTGAACTTCAAGTTACTAACTTTATTTTAGAAATAAAAACTCTTAAGACTGTACATACATCGTTGGATTTGGGTCACGAAACAAATTTGCCACCAATAAAAAGAAAAACTATTTGTCTGCAAAAAGCCAATTCATTTGCCATATACATACATGATATAGTTCTCATATATTGATTAGATTTGAAAAGATTATGTCAAAGCACGGAGGAAGACTTAAGGTCTCTATCAAAAATGTAAGGGACTTCGTCGTTTACATATTTAGCAATACAAAATATTTAGGTCCGATTTCACATATTGTAGATAGCCCTATCTGTCATTTTCAAAAACTTCAGTAAACTCTAAGGTTATCTTATACATAGCAGTTACAAACTGATGTTTCACCTAAATGTATTTTAAAACTAATAAAGAAATGAAGGTATTTTTAACCTAATTTATAAACGAAAGTACCTTTGATTACCTTTAAAGTAAATATTTGCCACTTAAACGCGAGCAATTTAAACCTATAAGGGCCGATTTCACATCGTCTACAAAAAGCTATCTGTCACATAAACTAACAAATAACAATGTAAAATCGATGACTGTCTGACACATAGCAGCTATCTGGGAGAACAGAAATCGGCCCTAAGTATTTTTTCACTATATATATTATGGCGTTTTTTTTCGAAATTCCAGAAAACTTTACTAAATACCAGGGCAAATACAAAATTTCGAATCGAATTGCTTTAATTCAAGGAAAAATTTGTTCATTTTTTGGGTAATATATGGTGCTATTAGGCTGCTCTTCAGATTCGAGTGCATTCGGATTCAACTGGTGATTTTACATAAGAAATGACAACAAATTGAAGAGGATTAGAAAATCATTAATTACACAGTTCTACAAATTGAGAGCTTTTGTGAGTATCCCGAGCATCTTACACAATTTCCTGCGTGCCTACTCATGCTGATTGCGAGTTGGTATGTCAAAGCCATATCTTAGTTTCCGGCTCTAATGAGCCAGTCCAATTTGTTAGCCTTGGCGTAAGTGGTCACACCAAGAAACTCTCCTTACACTGGGTAGGTACCTAACAGAGGGAGAATGTGGTATGAGGGCTTGGTTCACTTTTTTGCTCATAACTTGAGAACCGTTTATCCGATCCGATGGCAAATCGATTCATTTTGCAAATTAATAAGTATCTTTAGAAGGTACGAATCATCTATCTTCAAAACTGTGGGAGATATAACGTTTTTTCCAAATAGCGGGGGCGGAAGGGGGCGAGGCCAAAATTTGAAACAAACTTGATCTGCGTGCAGATAAAAGAAGCATTTGTCCCATACATGTCAAACCTGTATCTCTTACCATACCATACAGACAGACGGACAGACGAACGGACGGACAGACGGACATATCTAAATCGACTCGGCTGTTGATGCTGATCAAGAATATATATACTTTATATGGATCACTCATCGGAGTTTTCGTCTGATTTGCTGTCTGACCGTGTAAAAAGGCGTCTGAGTAGACATGAATCTACTCAGATGAGCGATCAGACGAAATAGAACCGGTTCTATTTGGCCTGAGCCCTCATCTAAATGGCATTTATCGAGTTACAGTGTTCGTCTGACGAAAACTCATCTGAGCGATCAGGTCGTGTAAATTGAGCTTAAGCAACAGAAAAAAAAAACAAATAAGTGTATACAAATTGAGCAGCGAACGTTTCCGAAGTTTGCTCTCACGAACGCAAATTGAACAGAACTCATTTTTTTTATAGTTACATTTTCTCGGGTTTTGTTGGTATTTCGCTCTGTGCAAAGAAAGAAACGGAACGATTCAGAAACGTTTCGTTTTTTGCCCGCTCTGGTTCACGTTGCCGTTAAGATCAAAATAGACCCGTTCCGGCATAACAAGACAGTTTGTTATGGCCCGGGTTATCGATAGACTTATCGCACGTTGGCAGGTACCAAGGGGCGGCAACGGGAGCCAGAAAGGCTTCAGACATTTTTTTTTGTCCCGCCATATTTTTTTCTCCGACCACATAAAGTATATATAGGGCATTCCATACAAAAAAAACTTTTTTCTGGGATGATGTCTCCGAATTGGATGATAATTGGCCCAAAGGGAGCTTATTATGAGAGAAGCTTAACCCCAAAATGTGAGCTTTTTTGGAGCTCTTTTGTGGAAGTTCTACGCTTAAAAGTGTAATATTGTGAATTTTTTAAATTTTCAATAACTCGAAAACGGTTTATGATAGAGCTTGGCAATTTTTTTCCATATGTTTAGGATTAAAAAGCCCTTTTTAAAAATTTTTGAAATTTTTTAATATTTTTCCTTTCTTGAAAAACAGAGGATTTTTCCAAAAAAAACTTAGTCTAGCAAAAAGACCCATCCTTCAAAAACTCTCAAAAAAATATATGTGAAAGCCGCATCTTTTCCAAACATTTTAAGTGCTCGAACATATCTGTAGCTTGAAAATTGAGGAAGTTATGGCCATTTTTGTCATGTAATCTCAAAACTATCAGTATGAAAAATTTATCAAAAATTTCTCATAAATAAAATTTTTGGTTCTTAATTTAACCACGTACAATGGTAAACTTTTGTAAAGTGTAAAGAGAAATTGTCATATATTACTGAAATCAAGAGTACGGAAAAGGTGCTTGTGATGGGGCAGGGGATCGGTTAAACGGCTTGCCTGGCAATACTGCCTGCAGCAAGTAACAAGAAATCAAATACTAACAGCTAAAAACCTTTGTCAATGGGCAAGTGATCATTTGAAAACCATCAATGTTTTTTTTTGCACCACAAAAGATTACCAACAGTGTGCAGAATATCTGAAAACCAGGTTCGAAAATTGTAAAACAATCAAAGGGACGCTTTGAATTCATCATGCGGTTCCTGTGAATGATTCCTCACTTAAAGTCAAGACGACATCAAGAAGTGTAATTTCAAAATTAGTTACAGTGTAGTTTATTTTTTAGAGCATCTATGAATGCGATTGGTTTATTTTTTCCTTTCAGCTTACTTTTATTTTTAGGCTAATATAATTGAATAAAAAAAACAAGAAAGACAAGAACACCGTGCCAATACAGGTCGCTGCTTGAATTCTCTACCGATTGAATAATTTAAAATCGATGTCCTGGGAATTCGACTACGAAGTCATTGGATGTCTTTTATATATATTTTCCTGTAAGCTTCAAATCCAATGCGTTCTTTTCTGGGTCCTAAAATTTTATTTAATAGCTCAAAGAAGATTTTTGAGCCAAATTAAGAACCAAAAACAAATTTACTAGAAATTTTTTACAAATTTTTCATACTAATATTTTTGAGATTACATGACAAAAATGGCCATAACTTCCTCAATTTTCAAGCTACAGATATGTTTTAGCAATCAAAATGTTTGGAAAAGATGCGGCTTTCACATATATTTTTTGAGAGTTTTTGAAGGATGGGTCTTTTTTGCTAAACTAAGTTTTTTTTGGAAAAATCCTCTGTTTTTCAAGAAAGGAAAAATATTAAAAAATTTCAAAAAATTTTAAAAAGGGCTTTTTAATCCTAAACATATGGAAAAACATTGCCAAGCTCTATCTTAAACCGTTTTCGAGTTATTGAAAATTTAAAAAATTCACAATATTACACTTTTAAGCGTACAACTTCCACAAAAGAGCTCCAAAAAAGCTCACAATTTGGGGTTAAGCTTCTCTCATAATAAGCTCCCTTTGGGCCAATTATCATCCAATTCGGAGACATCATACCAGAAAAAAGTTTTTTTTTGTATGGAATGCCCCATATATTCTTGATCAGCATGACGAGCTGTCTGTTTCTATGCTATCTACTCCGTCAGTCTTAAAGCTATCGTAACCACGCTGCACATTTGTCGGAACCGGTCGAGTCGGATGACTACAGCATATAGCTGCCATAGGAACAATCGGTTGGAAAACTAGTATTAGTGAGAAAAACTTTTTTGTTTTCAATGCTATCGCTCTCAACGCTCGTATTTATAAGCTTTCAATGATTTCACATAATTTCACCAAGACTTATCGAAATCGTACAACCATATAGTATAGCTCCTATACAAAAGATAGGTCTGAGAAAAAACCTTTCATATCGCAAGCTCCAAGAGTATATAAACTTCGGTCGAGCCGAAGTTAGCTTGTTAAGGAGTTGTGCACCAGAGTCGGGGTCGAATAATCTGTCTGGTAGTGTCCGTCCAAAATTCAAATTTAAATTCAAATACGAGACAGCGTGAGTGTTGTCAAACGTGTGATCTGTGTATGCGAGGTGTGGATCTTATGTTTGTTTTGTTGTTGTCTGTGTGTGCGTGTGGACTGGGTTGGATTACCCCTCCCATGATTTCATCCTGTTCCACCATTTGAAGCATCTTCTGGTTAACTCCTCTTCATTCAGCTTGTTAGCTCTTTACTTTAATTTTACTCAGGGAATAAGTTCAATTGTGTAGAACTGTCCGCAATGACTGTCTGCTGATACACATTTGAGCAAATTAGCTTCTTGTCGAAACTCTTATATTGTTTTGTACGGCAGTAGCTACTGCATCAATAGTTTGAAGAATTGCCGCCAAACGTGTGCCTATACTCTTTTTAGCGTAATAGCGGCGGACAATCCAAATTTTGGTTTCAGAGTCCCGGTTATCCATTTTTGTTATATCTAAAGATCAATCTACTAATAAAAAAAATATTTGCTCCAATAAAAAAGTTATACAGGCCTATTCCGAATTCCGACAACGAGTGGAATTGTCGCAAATCGAGTTGATTGCTGTTCCGAATTCCGCAAATCGACCAGAATTGTCGTTTTCAAAAGTTGTGCTGCAGGGTCAGCAGAATGAAAAGTAATTGCTATTAAAAGCATTAAAATAAATCGCAAAAATTATAAACTTATCAATTTAATAATGTTGAACATTTTTAAAATCGATTTGCATCACCACTTAAAATGTTTACAGTTTTAGTGTATTTTAAAATCTTTTTTTTATAAACATCTATAAAATATTGCGTGAAAAGCAAAACCGAGCGGTCGTTTTCAAACCGAGCTGTTCTGAATTCCACTTTACGTTTTAGTCGAATTCAATCGTCAATCGATAGCTGCTAGGGTTGCTTCATTCAAATTAATTTATTCGGTCGGCCATTTTCTATTTTATTTAGCTATATTTAACCATATTTGACATCACATATTCAAATGTAACAATTAAAAACTGTTTTAAGCAAAAATAAATTGACTTAAAGTGTAAATAAGAGCTTTGTAAATTAAAATTATAGCGATGATGCCAACTCTGGCTGCTGTCGATATACACAAACACGTGCGCAGGCCAGTCAGCCAGCTGTTTATGAAAGCGACTTTGAAACCGAGTTCGAAAAGTCAAAACATAGCCAAATCGATCGGAATTGTGAACAGCAAATAGTAAAACGTTCGTTTTCGTTTCGTTTTTACTTTTTGAAAACGTTCGGAATTCGGAACAGGCCTGATAAATTTTTTTTTTTTTTGTTAGAGCCTTCAATCAGCCACCCTGTACTATTAATGAAAAATCCCGAACTTATACTAATTTTGATAACGTGTGCTCGTCTTTAGTCCAATGTATCGGATTTTGGGATATATATGTCAGATTTTGGTGAACTTAGGGCCAATTTCTCATGTCAGAATAGCTTTCTATTTACTCGATAAAAAGATGAGAAATCGGCCATTGTTATAAGAAATAGTCATCCGATCCGGAAGTAATAATGTAACCCAAGGTAAGGTATAACGATATCGAATCGAACCATCCCAATAAAAATCGAATAATGTATTTCTCTTACAAATATCACATTAAATGTATTTCACGTTTTGTCATTTGGTTAATTTATGTACATGCAAAATCATACACAACATTTATATACACACACAGAGAGACGCTTACAGAAATTGAATAGATATTTGATATATAAATATTATAGTAAACGAAATTATGTGCAAGTTCCGCAAATAAGTAACTGCTTCTCCTTCTAATGGGCCAAAGTCAACGCCAAAGGCATGGTCTTGCAATCATCGGGATGCTGAGATGAGCCTGTACCTGTTCCTGTCGTCGTGGTGGCCACATTGCCTATGCCAGTCTCAGCCCGCTTACGTGATGTGATCTTCTTCCAGCCACGCAATAAAATCTGATTTCGATACTTTGGTGTGGTGAAGGTATAAAGCAAAGGATTGACGGCCGAGTTGAGGGGTAGTATAAAAACCACCAGCCAGCCATAAATATCGTCGGAGATATTATAGTTGAAAAACACCCATATCTTCATGACAATAATGGGTACCCAGCAGAGGACATCGGTGAGCACTATAAAGAAGAATCGCACTGCAAACTCACAATCCAGCAACGTCAGTGGAGTGGCGCTTCGGGTACGATATATGGAGATGAGCAGAGCCGTATAGAGCAGGGCTATCATCAGGAGTAACAGTAGATTGACGCCCAAGTACACAAAAGCCGAATACTGCCAGCCGAGCGGAAAGGCCTCGTGTATGTGCAATGGGAAACAGGTGCCCGAGTGAGAGCCATAGAAGTTGTTGGTCGAGTGCCACAGTAGAACCGGAGCCACAGCTAGACCGACTCCTGTCAACCAGATGCCCAACAGAGTCAGGCACATGATGCGAAAACTAATGTTGCGATGACCACGAAACGGATCGGCTATGAGCAGAAAACGTTCCAGTGACATAAAGGCCAAAATCAGCATGGATACCTCCGAAGAGCTCACGGCCAAAGTGCCAATCGCTATGCACTGCCAAGACCTGGTCCAATCCTGTGCCACTCTGTAAAGATGGTGGTGTTAGTACGGTTCATTTCCCACTCATAAGCTACTTACTTGTAATACTCGTTTCTATAACGATAATCCTGTACTCCAATAGTGATCAAATAGAACCCCATTAGCATATCCGCCAGAGCCAAATTACGTATTACCATGGTAACTGCCATATTCTCATCGCGATAGATGAATCGTCCCCAAAGGACTAGGACATTGCCGGCTATAGTCAGTGTGGCCATAACCCAGGCCGAATATCTCAACACCGGCTTACTGAGCAGATCTTGAAAAGAACTCACGCCATCAGTGGATGGCTTACACATCCTTACACGCGGTGTCAACGAGCAATAAAAGAAGCGATCGTAGATGATGTAGTTCAGATTGGTCATTCCATTGATGGCACTAAAATCGATGTATTCATAGCGTATGCCCGTAAGATTCAGAAATGAGACATTGAGAGATTGCGTTAGGCTGCGATGGATATGGAGGGGCATGTATGCCAGCGATCTGTTAAATGAGTAAGAAAGGGGAAATTGTTAAGTGACTTTATATGTATTAAAATGAAGCCTTTGAAGCGCAGGTTTATCTCGAAGGAAAGCCTTTCATTTCACTTTTTGGAAATGTAATCGCAGCTATGAAAGGAAGCTGTCGAATTGTGAGCCGTTATAGGCTAATTACATTGAGCACTGCTAACATCACACATCATGAGTCGTAAACATTTGAAATTTAAACGTATAAACAAAATAAAAACCATTTGGAATCAACTATGCGTTAATTTGATTTTAAGCTAACTCATTCAATTTGCGCAAATTTCAGTTGCCCATTTTTTATGTATTAGTCGAGTTTGGAGTTCGAACTTGGGAATTACAAGCGTGCAATTATTGTTGTATGTAATTAGGCAGATTAAATGCAAGTAATATCTTATGGCATTTCAATCGTGCTCAGTTCAAGGGTTTCAAGTTCGAATCCCAATAGAGTAATTAAAAATGCTTAATATAAAAAATATAAATTTCGTTTAAATCGTTGATTTAAGGAAAAATGAGAAAATTTCACTCTCACTATCTCAAATGATTGCCTTGTTCAAAAATTTAACTTATATTTGAGATTTAACATCTGCAGTGACTAAAACTGAAACGAATAATGGTTATGGTTACGGTTACTGTTTTGTTCGATCGCTTTTTCCGGTAACGGTTATATTATGGTTGTGAGATATCACCCCTCCCCCCTAATCATAAATTTTGCCTAATTATGTTCAGGGTTTTGGTTGCGATTACGGTTATTAGTATAAAACATCACTTTGACAAAGCAGGCAGCAAAAGCGGCCCCATTTATATTTATAATCCCACTTATTCAGTGAATACTAAGCTCATATATCTTATGCAAAAGCTAAAGCTTAAAATAATCAGGCATGTTCTGAATTCCATTTCACGGCAACCTTTCGAAAGTGGAATTGATTCATGTTCTCGCAACACCAAAACGAAATACGTTTCGCTTTGTTAGTCGGTGGAATAAAAAATAATTGCCGAATTACGCACTCTTACAGTTGCTACATGTACATAAAGTAAATTTTGCTTAATTCTGTGATCAATTTAGAAATTGTTTGTAAAATTTAATTGGCATTCTAGCCTTTAATTGATTTATAAAGATTTTTTTGTTAAACGTGTCCAGAACTTGGCATTGGCCAGCCAAACAGAAAAGTGAAACCTAAAAGTCAGCCTCTCTCAGTTCCGACTGTTCCATTTTCGATCGTTTCGCTGGGAATTCTGGCTTCTCTCTTGTTTATCTAGTGCCATTCTCGCATGGTCCAGCGGATTGCAAAAAGTAAAAAGAGAGTAGTTTCATTCGAAATTGAGAACACAAAAACCAAACCGAAGCGGAATTGCGTTCGATTTATTTTTCAAAAAGTAGTGAAATTGAGAACATGCCTGAATAAGTTTTAACTAAAAGATTAAAAACCATTTCACTCACCGAACTATCATGTTAAGTTTGATTATAAATATAAATATACGTTGATCAACGCTTATACTATTTCTCGTTATAAACACAGAGGAAAAAATTCAAGAACATTGGACTCAAAATGAGCTCAAACATTACCAAAAACACTGCATGAACGGGTTTTCTTATTTGTAGTGCAATGTCCTCACTTCAAGAAACAGTTTTCTAAAATCAAAGTTAAGCTTTCACTATTTCCAGAACTTTAAGTGCATTTTCGCTCATAAAATTTGAGAATATTTAGTTCTCAAAGAGAGTTGACGGCAACTCATTTTCTGAACAGGTTTTTTCCCTCTGCGCACCTTCATTTTCATTTTAATTTACATTTTAATCGATATGTTAGTTAGATCTCAATTGCATAAAAGCCTTTAGAGTTTCATTGTCTAAGCGACCCCTTCGAGAATTCATTATCAGGGGTGCCAGAGAAATCACTTTCGCTCTAAATTCGCTCGAATTTGATTTCGCCCTGCCACAGAGCCTGCTTTCGAGTGATTTGCAAATCGCTCACTCTTGAGTCGGCGATTTGCTAAAATAAGCACTTAAAATACATTTTAATTAAAATAACCCTTGAGGATTCTTAAAGGGTGTTCAATTTGTGAATAATCTACATCAAAATAATTGAACATTTAACACGTTAAGTTTATTAAATAAGTATTTTACTAAATCGCTAGTAAATTCGCTAGTTAAATCGCTAGTTAATCGCCATTCACGTCGACTCACCAAATCGCTAGTATTTCAGTGGTGCCACCTTTTGACATTTGAATTTCGAAATTAATCGAATTTGGTTTTAAAGAGTATAAAACAGCGATTTTTATGTTAAATCAGAGATAAAAAAATTAGATTTACTAGCAATAGTTTTTGGGTGGATCTTTTGCTTAATTATTGTGCAATTTGCAAATCGATTGCTGCCAATTTGCGTTGAACAAAGGGGCAACGCCGAAGCCAAAATAATGACGAGAAGCCGCTCAAATGTTGGTAAATTTTTTTATTTTTCCAAAATTGTTATAATTAAAATAAATTATAAAGCGAAAAGCATCGAACAGATGTCTATAGCGAAATTTGTTTTGCTTTTCTGAAGGGCCTCAATCTCGCAATGAGCGACAGGGAAGCTGCTGCTGCAGCCTGGAAAGAACTGACTTTTAATCTGGCCAACTTTTCCTCCGATTGCATGAATTGAATAATGCGTGGCCCAATGTTATTTTTGAGCAC
Source organism: Lordiphosa clarofinis (assembly GCA_018904275.1). Lineage (NCBI taxonomy): Eukaryota > Metazoa > Arthropoda > Insecta > Diptera > Drosophilidae > Lordiphosa > Lordiphosa clarofinis. The sequence continues at coordinate 708,514 of JAEIGQ010000087.1, forward strand.
AGCATCGTTTACCCGTACAATCTTGCCTACGTATGTATATCGTCTGAATTAGAAAGAAGGTCAAATGCGGATCCAAGGAGGCTGCACTCTAGCGTCTTCTTACAGATTTGCTTCTTCCCTTAATCGTCGACTGCCATCTGTCCTGCGGGAATCATTTATTTAATTAAAGCAAATCTTTTTATTAACATTTTCGTTCGCTGTTCTGGCGTAATCGTGCAGCAGCTAGAGGTGCAAGGTATCATTTTTTTATGGCGGGCTAAAAGTTTGAATTTTTTGTGTGCGAAATAAAAAAAATGTAACTCAGTTAAAGAAAATTAAGTTGGTTTTGTTTTAAAACGAACTTACCAAATAGCTCACATTTAAAACATTATTAAAAATTGAGGCCAGCTAACTTTGGCTCGACCGAAGTTTATATACCCTTGAAGCTTGATATACGCCTGACAGTTTGTATGGCAGCTATACTATATAGTGGTCCGATTTCGACAAATCTTGTTGAAATTATGTAAAATCATTGAAAACTTATAAATACGAACGTTGGGAGCGATAACATTAGAAACAAAAAAGTTTTTCTCACTAAGACTTTTTTCAGACCTAACTTTTGTATGGCAGCTATACTATATAGTTGTCCGATTTTGACAAGGCTTAGTGAAATTATGTGAAATCATTAAAAACTTATAAATACGAACGTTGGGAGCGATAGCACTAAAAACAAAAAAGTTTTTCTCACTAAAACTAGTTTTTCGACCGATCGTTCCTATGACAGCTATATGCTATAGTCATCCGATCCGGCCGGTTCCGACAAATGTGCAGCGTATTTATACCAAAAGACTTCGTGCAAAGTTTGGTTAAGATAGCTTTAAAACTGACGGAGGAGATAGCATTGAAACAGACGTACAGACGGACGGACGGACAGACGGACAGACGGACATGGCTATATCAACTCAGCTCGTCATGCTGATCAAGAATATATATACTTTATGTGGTCGGAGATGCTTCCTTCTGTGCGTTACAAACATCCGGACAATTTTAATATACCCTCTCCAAGGGTATAAAAATCACATGAAAAGGCTTAATCAAGCTAGCACTTGCCGGCTGTCTACCCTACGCAGCCAAGTTCGAAAGGGTTTGTGAACAAGCTAAGAAAATGAAATCGCTCGAAGTTCTGTGGCATGGCGAAAATTTTCGAGCGATTTGGCAAATCGCTAGTGAATTCTGTGGCACCCCTGCACATTGGGCGGAACGGCCTTATTTTTGGCATAAAGTCCAAAATTATTTTTTAATATTTTTATAATTGTTTTATTATTTCCGTTAAATAAATGCCTACGCTTTGAATCAGCTGTTTGCGCAAGGCTAGTTATGCCTTGTATGTGTTGGAAATTTTGTAAATGTTTGACTATTAGTCATTCTTACAAGATTATATATAACTGCATTTTGAAATATGCAAAATATTCATTAAGGTATGTAGAATATAGTGTAGAGTGGTTAAATTTGAGATGCTTTTGTTTCGTGTTGTATTTAATGTATTGTTGGAACATATTTCATGTGGAACCTAGCCTCAATAATTGTGTTTCGTGGAGCAGATCTAGCAAGATTACGCCGTATTGCTGAAAGTGCTAATGTAGAAGTGTGTGTTATTGTGTTAACATTTATATGGAGCTGACAACTTAAGCGCATATTTGCGCAATTTCGAAATATTTTGACTGATTCAGACAAGGTCGATATTCGTCGTGTCAGTCACGCAAACTTCCGAAAGAGGCTATCGCGCTTTTGGAGTCACCCCCATTTGAGGTAGCAGACGGAACAGCAGATGATGACAACGAGTTTGAAGTTAAAGAACATTTTGCATTTGATTTAGAAGTATATAATGTATAAAAATAAAATTAAAAAATAAAAAAAAAATAAAATAAAATAAAAAATAAATTAACGGTAAAAAATTAATTCGAAATTAACTCATAATATAAATAGCACATATATGAAGTTTCAACTTTCTGTCTCTAATTTTGGAGTTTATGCCAAAAAATCGGCATTTCCGCCCACTGTGCCCTGTATAAATGAGAATTTCCGAAAAACTTGGTTTAGGACTTTTTGTTCCTGATAATTCTTTCAAATAATTGTTGTCCATTATTTGATTGTGGAGATTTCAAAACAATTGAATACAGATTTTGCTCTGCATATAAAGACACAGTATATTGGATCAAGAAATGTTTCATTTAGGTAAGCATCATTCTCTAACTAACTAGGTTCTCCACATTCTATCTCGTGAGACAAAAGTTTCGTTAATGCTGAGCTCGGGGTAAAAATCGCACTTAAAATTTAACATTTTTAAAAAATTGATCAATTTAATGCAAAGTTGCCAGTAAAATCATTTATAACGCCAAAGTCAAGCCGCGGATTAAGAAGTGGTGTATGAATGAAATAGAATAGAATAGGGAGTTCAAATACCTTCCAAGAAAGCATTACCCTTTCATAATAAAGGAACCGAGACTCAATTTAATTTTAAAGCAGATTACTCGATTACAAGTTGACGTGAAAACTCTAAATATTTACATATACAGGGGTGTCACAGAAATCTCTAGAGATTTTCGTGTAAACGATTGCACTTCGAACAAATCAGGGACTCCTTTATTTGCGAAGTGCCAAGAATCAGACCGCCTACTAGATTACGTTGATAGAAAACCGTACGCTTGAAATCTACTTGACTTTGAGCAGGCGGTTTCCAATCTCTCAACTTTTGACATATAATCTAGTAGCCGGGCATATTTTAGCCCCATAACATATAAATTTAAACAGCTTTGATATAAAATGCTGACGTTTATACGAAAACCTCTAGAGATTTCTGTGACACACCCGATTGTTTTGCGGCAAAACTTTTGCCCTTTTTAAAAACCAATTTTTAATTTTTAAAAAGACCTTAACTTTTTGTCAAATGCTATAATTTTAAACCAACTATTAAAAACTTTAAATGTACGCTAGGGAAACACAGTTACATTACTTGTAATTCCTCACATTTTGTGGTTTTATTCGGCGATATTCATATACTTACAATGCCTCCAGGTGATGGTTATGCAGAAATGTTTCACCAGATAATTCCTTAATGGGATTGCCAACAAGGCGGCTGTAAAACAAAATGCATGAATAAGACATTTTATATGTAGGTATGAATGTCTTAATTTTTTTTTATGTAAAATTGCGCATACGACGCATAAGCCGAATAATGGCCCAACATTTTGTGCTGATAAAAACGGCATCAAGCTTGTTGCTTTAAGCAGCCAGAAATTATGAGAATTTGGATGTCTTTAAATAAAAGTTTTGCTCTTGATATGCTTTAAAAGCCAAACAATAAAACCTCAATCTCGCTCAACCCAAACATTGTCAGACATAATAACGAAAATTCTTATTTAATAGCTGAGGGTGGATAATATAAATCACCAACCAGTGCACAAACAGAGTTTATCAATACGGGGAGTGGGGCAGAAGGCAGTTGGTGAGTTGGTCAGTCACAGGAAAAAGCGCATCATTCATGGCAGAAGGACAGCAGACCTGCGGCAGGAGCGAGAATGCACTGTGGGCTAAAGCAAACACAAAAAAACAAAAAATTATAAATCAATTATAGTGAAATAAGAATTTTGGCTACCGATTGTTAAGCATTATAGGTGAGAACCTTGCATGGAATTGTCTATAGATCTAGGAGAAAAAAAAACAATGATCTCTTCACACAATCAATCGCATGCAAAGGCGTTTTTCCTTTCCCTGAAGAACTCGATGGGACCCTAAACATGAACAGTACACATCGATTTAATTCATTGATTTAGTATTTTAATAAATTATTTTTTTTTTATATTGCTCCACAGTGTCACGTAGATGAAATCCATGTGAAGTGCAGCAGCTGATGTTTAGCTCTGTTCAAGCTCCATTGCATGCACTTGTCTGGTCAATCAATGTTCAAGCGTCAACTGTTAACAGTTTGTTTTTATGGTTTGTCGCACAAAGACAATGACCACGCCCACCCCAAACGCCCCCCAGTTGATTTCACAGATTGCTGGTAATTGCTATCTGACTATAAGGTTGCATAGAAGCCCCTTTTCAAGGAGAGAGCAAAAGAGATAGAGATAGAGTCGGCATTAACAAAATATTTAACTCGTAACCCAAATTGAGCTCTCGTAAACATGTTGAGTGGCTGGCCGGCCAGTCACATAATTTTATGTAAATTTGCCATTAATTATTAGACGGCAGGCCTTTGTGCTTTCACTTTTTTGTGGTTGATATTGCGGGACTAGGCATAAATATTATACTTAATAACAGCATAAATGTCAAGGCAGACAAAACCAGACAACAATTAACATATTTCTTATGCAGCAGCAGTCCAACAAGTTGTCAAAGGCCCCCAAATAAGTACATACTAAGTAATGCCAAAATACACACACCCAACGCACAAAAGTAGGCAACATAATGCGTCAGCAGCAGCAAGTTGGGGGCTTGGGGTTGGTCATTGCGCATTTAAGAATGTGGCAAATAAACACGTGTTGTTGTATTAGTATGCTACGTGCAATGGACAACAAGACGAAGGAATGAAACAAATGATGGGAACGCAAACATAAATGTGTAATGTGAAACGAAATGATTAGGACAACAACTCAAAAGCTCTTTCATGGATATGGAGGACAACCTTCTTCTCTACCTGTTGTGGTGCTGCACGACAATGCCCCATTCTTTGTATATTTTGAAAATATTCATTTCAGTTTAAGCTAGGGAATCCACTATAGGAAATATTGCCATTTATTAGGCATAAACCCCTTTTCCAAAGGTGCTTAAAACTTAATTATTTTGCCAAATACATCAGTCCACGAATTTTGATTTTACAGAAAGATTATTTGAGATTCATCTCACAAAAAAAATATTATGTAGAAAATTCTACTTTGCGAAGCCCTTCCAAATTTTAATTGGATTTGTTAGAGTTGTGACTTTTTCCACCTTTTAGAGCTATCAATTCAGCTTTTGATGCACTTTTTCTGAGCCGCAATTACGTGGAATTCTTTGCAAAATTTCACTTTTTAGGACTCAACCTCAATTTTTTCAATACCTACTTGCATGCCAAATGGAAAAATGTGACGAGTCGAGATGTTATTATACCCTTGGAGAGGGTATATTGAAATTGTTCAGATGTTTGTAACGCATAGAAGGAAGCATCTCCGACCACACAAGATATATATATTCCTGATCAGCATGACGGGCTGAGTTGATAAAGCCATGTCCGCTGTCCGTCTGTTTCTATGCTATCTCCTCCGTCAATTTAAAAGCTATCTTAACCAAACTTTGCACGAAGACTTCTGGTACAAATACGCTGCACATTTGTCGGAATCGGCCGGATTGGATTACTAGATCGTATAGCTGCCATAGAAACGATCGGTCGAAAAACTAGTTCAAGTGAGAAAAACTTTTTTGTTTTCAGTGCTATCGCTTCCAACCTCCGTATTTATAAGTTTTTTATGATTTCACACAATTTCCCCAAGATTTGTCGAAATCGGACAACTTTATAGCCTATATGCCCCTATTTATTTTGATTGCTTTAGAGAGGGGTTGGGCACATGAACCCAGAATGTCGTTCCCGAAGGTCATTTACGCTAAAGCATATTAGAGGTTGGAGCAAACAAGAAAATTACTTGGTACAAGAAGCAAGCACAGCGTGCAGCAGTTCTTAAGATAGTTTATATTAGTCCTTAAAAGGCAAAAATGATCCGAAATTTAGTGTCATACCCAATCAAGAACCGATGACGACGGCTTGCCATTTATTTTGGATCACTAAATAGCAGTTAGAAATGACTGTAAGAACATAACAAAAATTCCCAAAAATAAATGAACCTAATTTTTTTGTTCAGGAATTCCAAAATTCCATCAATTTTGCGCGCAAAAAATATGTTTCTTATTACGCTTTAATAATTGCACATACATTCTTACATATTTCACACGGTATCGGCGAGATCTCATAACGCTAATGGATTAGTCACTTCGTCATCACGGTCGATTATTCACAATAAAATAGGTTAAAAATACATTAATTACTTTATTAATTATAAAATAAATGTAAGTTACACATAAATTTGTAAACGGCTGACGGTTTTTATGAACCATGCCAAGAAACGATTCAATAAACTAACTACTACTACTCTTCTTATTTAAAATAGATTTTACAAAAAAAAAATGTTATAAGGCGGGCTGAAGTGCTAAAACGCCCTCTTTTCGATCAACGGTATACATGACCTAAAGTAAAAGGCTAGAGCGAAATATCTTAAGTTATTAATTAATGACTGATTTTTGGGAAAATGTCCTATAGTGTATTGAAGTGTCTCGATAAAGGTTCTTTTATTATGAAGTCAGTACGTATATTGTCTGCAGTGTTCGTAGACCCAAGATTTCAAGTTTTGATAATTTCTAACCCAAAACGAGAGCGTAAGTTAAAGTCGGCTCAACTGGCCAAAATTTGAAATAAACTTGATCTGCGTGCAGATCAAAGAAGCATTTGTCCCATACATGTCAAACCTCTATCTCTTACCATCTCTGAGATCTAGGTGTTCATACAGACCGACGGATGGACGGACAGACGGACATGGCTATATCGACTCGGCTGTTGATGCTGATCAAGAATATATATACCTTATATGGTCGGAGATGATTCCTTCTGCCTGTTACATACATTTGCACGACTTTAGTATACCCTTTTTACTCTACGAGTAACGGGTATAAAAATGGTGCAAAGCAGCACATTACAGACATGCTATAGGTCCAAAATGACATTCTTAATGAGAGTTTTCAAAATTCATCCTTAGATGACCCAACGTTTGATTGCGAAGAAGAAAAGTTAATAAAAGCAATAAAAAAGAAATAAATAAGAATTAAATATAAAATCTTGTTAACTATTTGTAATTAGATTAAAAATATTGCATTAGTTTTACTTGCTATTCCAGCAACTTTGGTATCAGTTGAACGAGCCTTTTCATCACTCAAGTTTGATATTTCTAATCTAAGAGCTAGTAAACCTCTAGTAAACTAAGCAGTTCCCAAATTTTGTAAGTGTCAGCTAATGAATTTGATAATTAAAACTAAATTATTTAAATAAAAATCATTATTTTAAGAACTAAGAACCGAATAACCAGAAACCGGTCCGCGAATCGAACCTTCTGCAAAATTATAAACGTTTGTAAAATTATATTTATATTTATCGATATATATAAATGTTCTTGGCCTTATCAATATATTTACCATAAAGAAGTCTCAGCGAAGAACTACACTTATGATCTGACATGATTTCACAGTTGAGTTTGTGTCCATTTCTACTATTGTGTATCCTCAGTTGTTTTTCCGCTGTTTAATGATTCATCAAAAATGCTTTAATAGATGGAAATGGAAATAGGAAAGCAGCAAGGAACAATCGTACTTTAAACTCTTCCTTGTTGCATTACCTTTTCCATTCTCTTATCTCTTAAACTTCACTCGGAATGCAACAGACGTACGGCCTTAAATCACTCTACACGTCGCGTCCTTGACTGAAAAATATTTCGTTCGCTCTTGCACTTCTTGATACTACCCTAAATTTCTCTCGGAAAAAATTAGATCAAATCTCTAAAAACGTTTTTTATACGTTGGCATTTTTTGGTGTAGCTGTTCTTGGTGGGGAACCTTTTAAAAAACAAATCAGGTATTTTTTGTAATTTTAACATTACATTATCTATAATTTTTGGACCACTAAAAAAAGTAAGAGAAATATCTCACATTGTATAAATAACAAAGAAAGATGCCTGCTGGTTAGTGGTCATTAATTAGTAGGTTGAGTTTAAGCAATTAAAATTAAATATTACAAATACATACCTCACAGCCCATAACAATACCCCCAGCCACAGAGCATATTAACCAAATGGCAGGCAGGTATTAAGTTTTCAGGAAAAATGACACGTTTCAATTGTGAATTCGATATGTTTTCAGGGCAATGCTCTCGCTTGTGGCATTTGTTGCACGCTCCTCATCATCCAAGGGGGCTTAACAGAGCTACTAACTGTTCTACAATTAACTTCACAGGCAAAAAAAAGCTGCTCTGCTGTCAGGTTGCTTCATACAAGAGTAGAAATCAAATTAGTGCAGTGATTTTTTTACGACCCAAAGACGGAACAAACGAAAAGTATTCCCCGGAGAGACAAATCAGCAGAAAATGAAAACAAAAGTAAAAGAAAGAAGATTAACGCTTACATGAGCAGCATTTAGATGCTTTTGCCGTTTTTCGGCCATAAAAGTCACACTTCTGGGTACGAGTTTGTTGAAAAATTCCTAGCACGCTTCGGAAGGAAAATTATTTGCATAAGTCACCGACATCAACAGGCTAGAGGAACACACTACTTCGGAGGGGGAGGGTGGGGCTAATGAAGCAATGACGATTGGTTATCCATCCCCTGCTGGCGTCAATTTCAATAAACTCCTTCATTATGTACCCAACAACTTAGCTACAAGTCAGTTTCTCATGTCTATCAGAGCGATTTGCTTTGGCGAAATTGTTTTCACATAAAATACAAATTTATTTGCATTTTTATTTGGTCATAATAATGTTTGTTTATTTGCCTCGAAGCGGCCAAAAGTCAAAGTGTAGACATTGTCCCAAAAGATACAAATATGGGTGTGTGAGTGTGTGTTTGTGTGTGTGTACGGTCAAGTAACGGAATAACGTGCAAATATGTGTGCGTTTTATCAGACTTGATATGCTGATGTTTCTGGTCTGCCAAAATTGTAGATGAGTTTGGTTAAATTTATTAACGCCACAGCTTGGTGCTAGACGAGATGGAAAGACATTTATTGAATATGCTATTGATATATGGAGATGGCAACCATGAAGGAGGGATTATGTGCCGAAGTGAGGCTGGCCTATAAAATATTGACTTTTTATTTTAGCTGCCAGCTTAAAGAGCTCAAAAGATGACACAAAAGTTGAATTCGCTTATCATAAATATTGAGGTTGACGTTTGAAGGGCAATGGGAATAAATGGTGTAGAAAATTATGCATATATTTTAATCATCTTAGTGGTTTTTAGTTTTGATACATAAAATTTTGTTACTTAGATTGATTTTGAAAATTAAATTGTATTTAGCCTTGTAGATGTACCGTCCTCCTATAAGAAAACGAGAGCATAAGTTAAAGTCGGCTCTAACCGACTTCTTCATACCCGTATTGAAAAACATGTTTAACAAATGTGTTCCTGCGTTCCTTAGGGTAACCATCAGAAAAGTATGCAACATTTTTTGGTTAGCGGGGGCGCGGTTCACTTTTTTGCTTATAACTTGAGAACCGTTCATCCGATCTTCATCATTTCTTTGGCAAATCGATTCATTTTGCTAATTACTAACTATCTCTAGAAGAAATCGTCTATCTTTAAAAATGTAGGAGATATAACGTTTTTTCCAAATGGCGGGGGCGGGAGGGGGCGTGGCCAAAATTTGAAACAAACTTGATCTGCGTGCAGAAAAAAGAAGCATTTGTCCCATACATGTCAAACCTCTATCTCTTACCATCTCTGAGATCTAGGTGTTCATACAGACAGACGGACAGACGAACAGACGGACAGACGGACGGACGGACAGACGGACATAACTATATCGACTCGGCTGTTGATGCTGATCAAGAATATATATACTTTATATGGTCGGAAATGATTCCTTCTGCCTGTTACATACATTTGCACGACTTTAGTATACCCTTTTTACTCTACGAGTAACGGGTATAATTAGGAAAAATAAAATACCTAAGAGTATGTTGTAAATCTGAAATCAAACTATTCAACTGAAAGTACCCACTATTTTAAAATAATTGCTTAACTACTGGTCTGATGGCTAAGCCTATTGTGAACCTCAAAAATTATACAGAAGACTTAATCTGGAGGTTCGAATCCGTAGTATAGTATATTGCCTGGAACGTGCTTAACGGTTGCTTAACTTATCTAACTCAAGCTTTTGGTTCATATCATCTTAGATCGCTGAATCAATTTTCAGTCAAATTTTAAGTTTGGGACCTGCCCCGCTTAGATTGCATCTAATTTACCCAGGAATTTAAAACGTCACATTCACTAGAGGGATTTTTCATACGTTCAAAAAATCCAAAACCTAGAAAGGAATTTGGATTCTGGAAAAACCAAGATTGAATTGTCTAGTTATGAGTATTATATTCTCCAAAACAATATCTATCATCTTACAACTAATCAAACCTCTTAAAGTTCCAAGTAAAGCTTTAGCTGAAAGATCTTTTGCAATGTAAAATATAAATGTTGGCTATACAGCTCCTATAACGGGGCCAAGCCAAGCTTCTCTCAATGTAATTTAAAAAAATAAACCGATTACGAGCAAGAACTGAAGTTCGTATAAAATAGGGCAGATTTTCTATCTTGTGTATAAAAAATCATAGAGTAAATATAATGTTTATCTTAACACATTGCCGAAATAAGTTGATTTGCGACCTTCCCCCCTCCACCCCCGGGCTTTTTTTACGCTGATTGGCTGAATTTAAACCAAAACTGACCATTGATTTTTACTGACTTTTGGTCATATCTTAAGTATTGTTCATCCAATCTTAATCATATTAAGGGCCGTTTTCTCATGTTGCTGTTTTTGCAAGTCTAGGTGGATTTTCTGCATTTCGTTTGCTCATGTTCAAGGCTGACAATCTAGATGGATTTCGTAGCAATGTACTTCATCCTCATTGATTTGAAAACAGTTTATGTGACAACGCATATGGTACACAATGAATAATTTAATAATTTAAAATTTAATAATTTGGCCAAAATTTACATAAAATACTAGACGCTGCTGAAGCCCTAATTCTCCTGTCATTGCTTAAGCCGAATTCACACAGGTAACTAATTTGGCCAAATTGTGATAAAAATAGACTTGATTAATAATTTTACTCTATTTTAACCTTTAACTATTGTTTCATACGGAATTAATTTGATCGAGTAAGGCTGAAATGTTCCTATATTCGGCCTATATAGCCAAATTTATATCAAAATTTGTCCAAATTTTTTTCAAAATTTGTCCAAATTATTTGCCTGTGTCAACTTAGCTATAGTCCTTTTACTTAATCTCCAATCCCAGTAAGTGTTTCCGAAAAAAAATTTGGTTTCTTTTTCAAAATTGGCGCGCAATAGACATATCAACAAGCTAGCGAGTGCAGAGGGGCTGCTAACGTACTTTTAGTGCCATGGCAGCCCAGCCGGTGTGACCGTGACGCAAATGCCCAAATTCATAATCAAGCTACATGAGACAACCGATTGCACTAAATCCACCTAGTTGCGAAATCTAGGTGGATTTCGATTTGAGCAAAAACAGGAACATGAGAAAACGACCCTAAGACTTACAATGTAATCTCCAAAAAGTATGCTACGGAAAATGCGAAATATTTTAAGTTGAATCTGTTCATAAAATTCCCTCCAGGAACCCTGGTATTTACACTTTGCTTATGGAGTTAGGCTAGATTTCTGATCTACAGTATAAACATCTTGGTCTTTATATAATTCATTTTCTTTGGTTGTTGATATTATAAAGAGACCTAGTTTCAAGCTTTTTGGAGTTTGATAGGCTTAAACCAAGTACATTTTGTTCGATGATGAACACTTTATTTTGAGAGTAAACCGGACTGTACTTAAGACCAAAAAGACATTATAATAGTTCGAAATGTTTTTAAATTATCCCTTGTTCTTGAATTTTTTTTTGTGAGTGGAGTTAATATGACTTTAAAGTGGCCTATTTTGACTAACTTAGGCGCGTTCTTTCGCGTATTATCGTAAAGTAACTTTAACTTCCTTAACTTTAAAATAAACTATCGCAAAGAATTGTACGATTTCTTAAGCTAAGATCTGATCTTGCTGTCTGGTGTAATTTATACTCAATACAATTTTTTTACTTATTGTTTTTCAGGAAGACTTTAGAAAACCAAACTGGTAGGTGCGTCTTCAAACCGTGAATCTACTAAAATTTTTATTTTGCAATTAAGAAAACACAATTGATGCTCATTTTAGTGCAATGTTCTGTGTATTCTTTATCTCTACTGAATATTAACAAATCTTGTTCTTCTGTGCTTAAAATAAAAAAAATTAAATTAATAACATTGCCAAAACCAAATCGCTCTAGAGATATGCGTTTATTGAAAAAGCGTATCACAAACGTAAATATAAAAATAATCTTTGATACTATTTACCAATGCCACATCATTCATAAGCATAAGTTGTGTAAGCATTAAGTCTTGTGGCTCACACGGCTATTAATATTTTTTTACGAGCCCCTGCGAAGCACTTTGGTTTATAGATTTTGTTATTTGTTTAGAGTTTCGCTCAACTTTATTTTATATGCGCTCAACGATTACTGTTTGATTGGATGGCCTTAAGCTAATTTTGACTCGAAAGGGGCAAATTAGGGAGTGGGCGGGGAGCAAATCATAAAGTCAGTAAGTAGCTTTTGATCATACAGCATTTTGGCAGTAAATTTCAGAGTCGCATCCTCTCAACAATTTTGCCTCATTTTATTCTTTTCAAAATATACGAGGCTGCCCACAATGGTGTTTGTTATTATTTATATGACTTTGGGGCGAAAAGTTTTCAACTTTAATTTTTTACGACAGACATGTCGTATACGTAATTGCGCATTAATGAACTGAAAATTAATATATAGCATTGACTATGAGCTTTTGAATAACAAAGCAAATTATAATTTACTACTTTTGGACTTTTGTGGCCAGCAGCTTTGTTTGGATTCTAGATTTACCAGACGCAGTTCATGTACCCCAAGTGTCAGAGAGCTTAAAGCGTATTATTATGCTAATTAGCTGCCGTGTGACATTGTGATATCGTAACTCATGCTTAGTGTCAGTTCTGAATTTGAGTTTATCCACCCAGTTTGGTACTTACATATCCCGCATATTTGTGAGCTTTGCAAAGGCGCGTCCATGAACGTGAGTGATGCGATTATGCTGCAGATCGCTGAGGATGGAAATGGAAAGGGATGGAAACAGTTGAAATGATTGGTTTGAATGGAGCAAGCAAATGCAATTCGTTAAAATGGTTAAGGAAGGAAAAACTGATAAGAAATCTAAATTATAATAGTTTTTTTGAGCCCCGTAATAATTCAAAATTTAATTAACTTTATAATCTATTATAAAAACGAGAAGGCCAAGCTAATTTCGTCTTTGCCGAAGTTTTTATACCCTTGCAAATGTCTTAATACATTAGAGCTTACGAACGTCAGCATTAAAACAAACAATTTTTCTACATAAAACCCACTTTTTCCCCCCTAGTTCCTATGGCAGCTTTAAGATATAGTCATCCGATTTTGACCAAAACCTCCAAATCTGTGTAAAAGCGTATAAAACTAATAATTATAATAAATAAATAAAAAACAAAAAGTTTTTCTCACAAAGACCCACTTTTCGACCGTTAGTTCCTAAGGCAACTATAAGATATAGTCATCCGATCCGGTCGGTTCCGAAAAATGTGCAGCGTACTTGTACCAAAAGACTTCGTGCAAAGTTTGGTTAAGATAGCTTTAAAACTGACGGAGGAGATAGCATAGAAACAGACGGACAGCGGACATGGCAATATCAACTCAGCTTGTCATGCTGATCAAGAATATATATCCTTTATGTTGTCGGAGATGCTTCCTTCTATGAGTTACAAACATCCGGACAATTTCGATATACTCTCTCCAAGGGTATAAAAAAGTTTTTCTCACTAGAACTACTTTTTCGGCCGTTCGTTCCTATGGCAGCTTTATGCTGTAGTCAACCGATTTGGATCAAACTTCTAATTTCACAATCATAAGCCCTATCAAAGGTAAATATATCCGCAATGACAATCTTTCCAAAGAAGAAAACTAATAGGGAGTCCTTCTTTTCTGTAAGTCTGTTAAGTCATTATCAAGTCCAAGACACAGTTAAATCACTGTTAAATCAAGTCACTGCGAGGTCACTGTTCAATCACTTCCAAGTCACTGTAAATCAAATCACTGTGAAGTCACTGCTTAGTTAATTTTAATTTAAGTCACTGTGAAGTCACTGTTTAGTTACTGATTAGTCACTGTTAAGTTGCTGCCAACTCACTGTCAAGTCAATGACAAATAACTAGTTAAACACTGTCTGCTTAATCACTCTTAAGTCAATGTCTGTTTAGTCACTGTTTAGTCCTTAAGTCACTGTTAAGTCACCTGCTCTTTTCCCTCACTATCCACCAATTTTCTCTCACTTTTCGCTCTCTTTTCAACCTCCCTGCCCTTTCTTCCTCTTAGCCTCCCGCCCACCCAATCCTTCTTGTGTGCGTGTGTTTGTGTCCACTGAAATCAAATTTTACTCTTACTAAAAACTTCCGTACCAAAACTATTTGCAAATAAAATCAGAAAAATATAGTAGCAATGCACAGTGGTATTTTTTGGGCTTCTTTGGCGTAAACTCTAGCTCTTCAGATATTTACTTGTACTTGTGGCTTGTAAATATATGCGAATTGAACAAATAAGACTTGCAAAGATTTATTTAAACTTTGCCCAAAAGAAACTGACATAGGAAACCACAAGTCCAAAATCGAAAATTGGAGAGGCTGGCTTTTTCGTTTAAATTTTTCTTTTTGCACGCACCAGCAAATTTAAGTCAGAAAAAATTCTTTGTAAATAATTTATTAACTTAAAAGAAACTCAAATTTCACCACCAATTTTAAAATTGATTACACAATTAAGGAAAATTGACTTTCAGTACATCTAGCAACTCCACGTAATTTGACAATTTTTCTTCACTCAACCAACTAACAAGCAATTCGTTTTAAATCGAAAAACTTTTTCGTTTTAGTGTTGCGAGAACAGATTTTCCGATTCGATAGACCCAAAAACCCGAATCGTTTGGTTTACAGCCTTTGCACACAAGTATGTCGAACCAAATTTTCAAAATTAATCTTTAACATGTGTAATAAAACCTACACAGAAAAAAAATATCCATATATATATCCATAACTTACTATCATATCATTTCTCAGCTACAACGTTTCATTTTAACAGTAAATTATATCAAATTGTCAAATGATATTATATAAGATTAAGATTGCTATTTTCAATTCATTTTTCTTTGTGTAATAATGAAATTTTAAAATATCAATTCGATATCATTTTAAAATGTTCGAAAATTTCACTTTGATATTTTCGCGCAAGTTCAACATGTCTGTCTGTTTCTACGCAAACTAGTCTCTCAGTTTTAAAGCCACCTAGCTGCCATAAGAACCATCGGTCGGAAAATGGATATTAGTGAGAAAAACTTTTCCCTTTCAATGTTAGGGTCCCCAAACTCAGCCATTACTAATATTACATGCTTTCAAACAGATTTTCATAATTTGTTGTTTTGGTTTATTATATATCCCAATGACACAAAGCATTGTGCTTATAAATGATGTCATCGGTCACAAAAGGTGTTTACAGAAAAATAATAATTAAGACTAACAATGATTAATATATGCTCCGAATGCTCTTGATGTAAAATCGGACAAAATCTGAATACTATATCTAATAGCTGACATCCTAGCCTATGCATAGGACAAGCCTCAGAGTATAAAAAGTTTTTGTTTTCAATGTTAGTCGGTTAAATCGGATGACTATATTGTATAGCGCTGCCATAGGTACCATCTGTCGAAAAATGGTTTTTATTTAGAAAAATTTTGGGTTTGAGTGCTAGAATTTTTAAACTCAGATATTTTTAAAGGATATAAATACTTCGGAACAGTTTCCCACAAAATGAGAATAGATGGTCGAACTAAACTGGCACAAAAATATTAGAAATGAAATCCGACCTGACTTTCTTTCCAACCCCATGCTGTTTATTTTAAATTTTTGTTATTTTCAATTTAGATTTCTGTTTATCAACTGCCATCAAAAATCTCACTCTTTCGCTATGGCTGTCTTTTGGGCTAACACATTTTTATTTACGTTGGGCAATTTGGAACGCTGATTTATTTTTCACTTACGAAACGCGCCGGGAACCCAGACGACCCATTGACTTATATTGTCAGCTATTGATGCATAAATTAATGATTATGTGTGTGCCTATATCCTAGGCCTGCCATGCTCCTGCCAGGCAGGAGATGTCTGATAAATGCTGGCAAATTGTCTCACATATTTTAGGTGTCGCTGTCTGTGTCTCTTCTACGTATTTGCATGCTCAGATTTTGTGTGAGTTTCGTTTAAATATTTGCTTAGCATATGTTTATTTGTGTAAACAATAAAAATACGATTTATGCTTATTGGTGCATAAATTCTTCTTGGTTCGGCCTTGACAAAAGGTGTCGATATCAATATACAAACATACTCGTGCGGTAGGAGAGGGGCAACTGAAAACGAAAGCAAAATGCAGCGAAGAGTAAAAATTAGGCATCCGCCCCATAAAACCTAAGTACAACATATTTCAATAGACTTTTGGACACTTTTTCTTTAATAAAAATAAAACGAAACAGCAAAACAGAAACAAAATTAAATGGCCAAAGATAATGGGGCGGGGTGGGTACTATGCGTATTCTTTGTACTTACAGCAAATGTAAATTATCCAATTGTGCAAAAGTTTCCTCGCCAATGTATTCGATTCTGTTGAAATCCAAGTAACTGTAAAGTAAATTGAATATTTATGTACAAATGGTTAGAAAATTAACAATATGAAAACACAGCACAAACAGCTTTAACTAGCTTAGCAAGGATTCTACTTAAGCCCTGCCAACTGATGTACACACACTGACTCGCTGACTTACTTAAAAGATAAAAGTTTGGAAAACAAAAGGCCGGTAAATGGAATGAAATCGTAAACAGAAAACGTATCGAATTATTAAAGGTCGACTAACAGAGACAAAATGTATTAATTTTCTATTTAAATTTATTTTGTTTGTAGGATTATAGTTTCTTTGTGGAATTTTTAAGAGTATCAGTTGCTTTCAGATATGTGTGAAAGCCTGTCAGAGGCAGTCCGAATTGACAGATATCTCTGAACTGTATGTATGACAACGTCAACTGGGATTGCCTCTAGCAGGCGGTCACACATGTATGTAAGCAACCGACACATAGATTGTTGATAGTCTACAATTTTGGTTGTACCAAAGATAAGGCTGTGCTGGTTTTACATACGGGGATCGGTTCGAAATACAGCCTGATAATCCATAAATATACATAAAAGTAAAGTAAAAGGAGTGGACGTGTGTGGCCCAGTGGTTAGCGTGCTGGACTGCTGGGCGGGAGGTCGTGGGTTCGATCCCGGCTCTGAACATCTAACAATAAAAGTTTTTTCGTTCTTTAGAAAAATTGCTTTTACACATACGGTCACCTTCACCAGCTATTGGCGCCAGCAGTGAGGTATCTAGCCATGAAAAAGCAAATTCTCAAATTTTGCCGTTCGGATTCGGCGTTAAACTGTAGGACCCTCTCTCTTGTGCGAAAAATTTAAAGCACAAACGGCGAGAGATTGTGAGAAGCTTTGATTGACCCCGTTGAAGGAGCTGTATAGCCAATTTTATAGGGTTGTTGAATATTTCAAAAATATCTATATCGATATTTTCGGCGAAAAATTTTTTATTTTATTTTCTCATAACTTATTTTTGTGTTTATTTTTTGGTTGGGTACTCCAATAGCGATTAGAAAGACTTTTATTTTTTTCGTCTAAACTCGAAGATTTTAAACAAATATACTGATAAGAGTTAGGAGAGTGAGTTTCTCATTAGATGGTAACAACATAGCATTTCAACATGTTAATTCTGACGTCTTTTTGAAAAAATTTTTTGGATGTTCTGTTCCTCATGCGCAAATTGTTTTTTTAGTTAAATAATGAAAAACTTATTCTTAGGTTAGTGTGGCGCCGAGGGTTTAAAGTTGCTACTTCCCTTTTGATTTCCCCTTTTTCATTTTACGTTTTCATTAAAGCAACCTGGGATGCCAAACGTTTTGGGTCAACTTAAAAACGGTTGATGTGCCAGAAACAATCGAAGCTGTGACTGAATTAAGACTGCAGGATCGTCATACCGTTAGATAAAGTGGTCCGTGGGCGTAGGCATTTTTTACCCAAATATTCCATGTTTCGCTAGCTTTGTTCGCGTAGAATTCTTCATAATTTGACCATTGTCCAAGAATGAAATAAAGTGTTGAGCAAATTTCAGCGCTGTGCTTTAAAGGTTTTGTACTAATCATGGATATGCATATGAGCCGAACACCAAACCAAAACTAAAATGGCTTCCTCACTGAAGCAAATTTTCAAAAGATCATTTTTGAAAATGCAGATTCCAGTCCTCATTGTGTTGCTTCATCATATGCATCTTAACAATTTACAAAATGGCTGGCAACAAAAAGAAGAAATAAAACATAGATATTCAGTTTTTATTTATTTCGCTGCTAGAAAAATGAACTATAATGATGGTAAGGGTTTAAAGCGAAAATGCAAAATGCAATTAAAAGTAGTTATTCAAATTTATTCATAGGAATATTTTTTTTGCTATTTTGATAAGCGTATTTTTTTCCGCTTCTTCAAAATCCATTTGATGTGGATGGCGAGTACTGCCACTAGATAGGGACTCCTCGTCATCGGACCTCTGTCTTTTAAAAGCAGCATCAGCACTTAATTCAATCGAACTTTTTAAAACAGCATCAAAGAGTTCTTCTAAATGGTCCATAAAACTCGTTTCTCTGTTGCGGTACAACTCTTTATCGCTACCAGCATTCTTTCTGAGGAACACATATTGATCATAAAGTTTCCTCAAGCTCTTCCTAGTGTGATGGTATGCCCAAGTGATTTCAATACACCATCAATTTGAAGGACAGTGCGGCTTAGGCTGTCTCTTAATGCGTATTTGAATCCTCTTATATTATGCAGAAGAACCGCTTTTCTAGATGGTTGCTTGCTGAATCCAGCACTACCCGCAACGCGCCAATCAAATAAATGCTCGAATTTTTTTATAACCTTTCCTCCTTTTTTTTCCACAAAAAAAAATAATTAAAATTTGTTGTGTAAAGTGGGAAAAAAAAAGTTTATTTGAAGGGAGAAAAAAAAAAAAAAAAATTAAAATTCGGATTTCATTGGATGTTTAATAGAAAAGAGAACATGTAAAAAATTCGAATTCACTTTAGTGAAAACTGGAACATGGCAGTATATCCAGCATTGTCCTTTGAATAAAATATTTTTAAAAATATATTTTGAATTCAAAAAATGTTTGGCATATCAAAGGTTACTTCTACGAAAAAGTAAAATTAAAAAGGGGAAACTGAAATTTAATTTCGCAACTTTAAGCCCACGGCGCCAGTATTAGACCTTAAAATTTCTAATTTTGGTTTTTTATTACGGTAACTAGAGAATTTTACGAATTTTTTGCGCCCAGAGGAACAAAACATTTAAAAAAAAAATATTCCCATACGATTATGTTCAGTCTAATGTTCATATTTATGTACATGTCCAGAGCACAAGAAACAATTGTACGCAATAGTTTGAACGAAGGATAAATAAAAAATATCATAAAAAATATCAGCGAAAAATATCACCAAAAAATATTCGATTTCCTATATATCGCCTCGGAAAAATATGCGATAATGATTTTGGGCAAAAATATCGATGTTTCGATATATCGATAATATTTTCGACAACCCTACAATTTTACATTCACAAAGGAATGTTTCAAAAGAGTCATAGGCTATGTCTAAAGGCTGTGAAACCGTTCCAAATACGACTTGAGCTATGATCTTGAAGTCTATTCTGTAATCTGGTTAACCAACCAAATTTCACCCGAATTCCAATTCTTTGGTGACACAAAAATTATTTTAGTTGGTTTCAAACCTCCCGTGTTTTGTTAGGAGATTTAGCAAAGTTACCACCTCAGTGGCTCCCTCTGTCAATGAAAAAATGCATCATAAAATAGAATACAATCAAAAAATTTCAGTTAAAGCCCCATACGGAGTACGACGAAAAATTCGTTTCGATACAGTATTTCATATATGTAATTAGAAACACCTTGGCTTTGCTTTGATGCTCATGTGCTGTTAAAAAGTGTTTTTTTTTATGTGTGTATACTATACACTGTATAGTGTATCGAAACGAATTTTTCGTCGTACTCCGTATGGGGCTTAAACATCAAATTAACCCATAAATAAAAAAAGGCAAGAAATTCAGCCCATTGAAACATCTGGTGTTCTAACAAGATTTTCTAATAAAAATATGAAATCTCTCGAGTTCTGTGGTACCGACTATTTTTTCTAGAGACTTCCGAACAAACCATTGGTAAAATCTCTAGAGATTTCTGTGGCTCCAGGAACGGTTCGAACCGATTAAACGGTGGTTCAGGGGCGTATCTTAAAAGTTATTTGATTTATGAACTTGAATCGTAGTCTGTACGTTGGTAAAATGGAGTTGGATATTTAAATAGATCAGGACCGGTATCGAACCGGTTTTGAAGTTCAAAAGTGGTTCAGAGCCACATTTCAAAAACTATTTGAGCAATGTACTGCACTTGATGTGTAGGCAGTTACTATGTATGAAGATAGATGAACCAGCCGACTGAACCAGTTCCAGAGTGGTTCATGGCCACATCTCTCTCGTTATTTAGGCACTGTGATTGTTAGACATTTTATAGAAATTATTTAAGCTATGAACCTTATGTTACTATCAACTTGCAGTCTGCTGATTTTAAACGCGCTGATTTTAAACATGTACACTCAATGCTTAATAACCAGGCCAAGCCGGGTTTACAGCTAGTTAGTTAGTTACAACGACATCGCTTACTTGTTTTGTTTAAAATACTTTAAATAAAATTTGGCTATCATAAAGAAACACTTTTTAATTAAATTCGAACCGCTTAAGATACACTTTACACATTTGAACTTATTAAATCTGGTTTGGAAGCGGTTTTAAATCGGGAAAATATCAATCTTTCATTTTCAATTTCAAGTTAACCAATCTTGAACCAGTTCAATTGAGTTCCTCTTCTCAACGTCAGCCCCTAATCTTAATATAAAACCGTAAAAATGTTCGCTATCGGTAGGCTCGGCCAATAGCAATATTTCGGTTATAGGTAAATTCAGTACGGCGAGATGTAAGATATTGTACATGGGAATCGCTATTTCACCTCTTCAAAAAATTTCATGCGTTCAGATAAGATGTGCTCAGTGCGATTAGTTTATAATTGACGTGATATTTATCGAAGAAACAGGAAGTCAAAGCGATTGCTTTGCTTAAGCAAGGCTACTTTGTCCTTTTCCTATACTGTTGAAAAAATCTTTTTTTTACTTGACCGAAACCAGAACTCGTTTCGGTTAATTTTAATATTAATACTTAATTGAACAGTTCAGTAAAAGTTCGAAATCGTTTTGTCACTGCTTAAATATCGAATTCCAAAATCAAATCATATACTATTAGTATCTCAAAAAATGTTTTATAAACCACCTTTAAACCGGCTCGGCTTTGAACCAGAAAATTTCTATATTATTACTTTAATAAATTCTGAAATGTGGCTCTAAGCCTTTTTGATACTGTTCACTCCAACAACGAACTGTTATTGAATCAGTAAAATTGCATCTTTCGCAAAGCGGCTACTTTTTGTAAGGGGGAAAATAGCTTAAACCATTTAACCAACCGACAAATAATTTCAAGTTTACAAGTACCGAAAATTTTTACATAAGGACCATACAGCGACTTTTTAAATAATCGTTATTGAATATACATACAAATATACTCATCTACACATCTATCTACCATTTAAGCTATTCTGTCTTCAAAAATCACACATTTTATGGTCAACTCAAACGCCTTAAAAAATTTTATTTCGACACATTGTTACTCTAATCAAGCAAATCTAAAATCCAACTACATTTTGGGTATGCTGTGCCATTGCCTCGCCCCCAACGCCATAATTCCCACTTGGATATCCAAGCATCGCAGACACTGTAAAGCATTTTACGCTTGAATACATCAAGTGAACGAACACCCAAAACAACCAGAGACTGCGCTTTCATTTACTTCATCCTTTATTTACTTGGCTTTTGTTTTTTAATTTAACAAATAGCACATCCTTCCCCTCCTTCTCCCTTTTCTACTGAATTATACTCACACTTCGTACAGCTTGGAAATTTTCGGCAACTTTTCGTTTCGTAGTGTGATACGATTCTGGCTAAGAACAAGCCACTCCAAGCGCGGAACAAACTTTAAATGCGCCATGGGGAAATAATGCAGCTGATTGTTGACCAGGAACAGCCATTGCACTGTATGCAAACCATCAAAGACTCCGTGTGGCAAATGACTTATATTATTGTGGCTAATCTCAAGACGTTCCAAGTGCGTCAAGCCACTGAAACTGCCTAGAGGGACGCGTGATATGTTGTTGTATTTGAGTGTGCTATTGAATAATTGGTAAAAGGTTCTTCAAAAACTGTATAAAAGAGTATAATTAGCAAGAATTTATTGCTCACAGCTTTTGCAGACGCGTTAGATTGGCAAACGCATGCTCACGCAGGGTTAAATTGTTGCGTATGATGATCAGATAGGTGACCTCCACACTGACCCGTGGCCAGCGACGCAGCTTGGCATAGCGGCCGCAATAGAGAATGGTTCCTTGGCCGCATTGGCAGCTGCGCGGATATGTGACGATATCTGTAGGACAGAAAAGAGAAGATCAAAAAAAAAATTATGAAAACAACTAAATGGCTAATCAATAGTAAGATAAACTAGAGCTGGGTCACAATTGTGAAATAGGATTATTCAACATTTCTTGGACTACTAAAACATGCTTCATACAGTTTTCCAAGAAATATATTTTTGCTCTAAGATGTACTAATTTTTGGTTTTTTAGTTCTGGAAAGATTCGATAATTGCAGAAACCTCCCAACAAAAATGAAAAATTAAATTGAACGACTTAAATTTTAAATATTTAGAAAATAGTTAATAATATAAATGACTATTGTGTTTTTTTTCTTGTAGATAGTTTAGAGTTGACAGCTGGTAAGAATATATATAAATTTTGATTGGTAATTGCCTGTACACATGTTAAATTTTATTCCATCCAATCCTGAAGGAACCTACCAAATTTTCTAGGCGCTCGAAAATTCTGGAATTGAATTTCGGGTCTACCGATATTTCCTGTGGATTTTACAGCAGGCGATTCACCCATTTTTAGTAAGAATTTTCCAAATTTGAATGAAAAATTGAATGAAAAATCTTAGATCTATAGCAAAAGCAGTTTTTTTGGGCTTACAGATTTATAAGTATAGATAGTAGAAAATAATTTCCTTTTTAAGGACAATTAATTTACCAATTTTTCGTTAATGGCTAGAAGTCGTTTTGGCGTATAATTTCAGTCTCTTTAAAAACGTGGTGCAGTTAATTCAAGCCAACGAAAAAAAATTATGACCAGAACTGTCCCCAAACGAGGATATGCAGAGGCTTTCATGGGTGACAATTATATAAGAAATTTTGAACGTCTTTCTAAAATTAATTATAAAACGGCCTGGCTATTTTGAGACTCTGTCGCACCATACCGACCAGTAAATGGAGAAAGTCGGTAGGTCCTACGTCAGATTTTTGAATTTACATCACTTTTGTTAAACCAAACCGAAAATGTAGGTTCCGAACAGGTTCTGATTCAGCTTTTAGGGTTTGCTCCACATTTTGACTTCGATTTCCGTATAATTTCGTCATATATAAAACTCAACAAATAAAGTGACTAATATAACGTCGGTCACTAGATTTGGTTTAAAAAATTGACTATTTAATGTCATCTACTCAATACCAAACGGATTAAAATCGTCAAATAATCACAATTGTCTTTCGACATGATCTACTAACCACAGATTTATTTGTCATTTCGCATCTAAATTTAAGCAATTCTAATGTTACGGGTGGACGCCGATAAAAAAGTTAACTGATATCATCTTAAACGATTACTTTTAGGGTGTACATAATAAATTCAAAAATCAAAAAATTTTAGATCAAGTTTCCACAAATATTACGTATACGACACGTTCACCGAATCGAAATTTTGTCGACGAATTCTCCGTATCATTTTAAAAGTTGTCAAATTTCAATTTAATCGAGCAACAAATAAAAATGGAGCAGGAATCGAATGTATTTTTGGCCGGTAAATTAAAACCTTATTTTGTCAAAGCGAGCACCTTTCAAACGAAGAGATGCGATTTATCCACGCTCTTATATGGGGCTATATGTTTAAGACTGTCATTAAGTGCGACTAGTGTGTCTCGCTAGTTGGAGTCAGCATGGTCCACAAGCGGGGTTTCAGCAAAGGGCCATTTACGCATGAACGCACTGTCCTTCTAGTCGGATACTACAGACATAACAGTGGAAACCATTTTGAGCGTCCATTTTGGCTACCATGGGTAATTCGCTAAACTCAAGAGATCGCTCCGTGGACACCGTTTTGAATCGATAAAGAGACAGAGCCCCAAACGAAGAAGAAATTAAAGACTATACCAGAAGAAGACTTTGCAGCATGTTCTTAAAATTGTCCTACAAACACAATCAAAATTGTAAAAAACGTTGGCACAAGTGTAATGCAGAAGGGGGAGGTTACTTTCAAGGGAATGAAATGAATTGACTATATTAAATAAAGAGTTTTTGATTTATGAACAATTTCCCTGTATTTTTTGCCCATAGTAGTACGATCCTGAAGAAGCTTATTTATAAATAGCTCAGTAAAAGTAGACTATTCGCAGGAACGGCTGCAACCGTGATGCGGAGCACTTCAGTTCAGTGGGGGACCTGACTTTAAAGATTTTTATGGCTAAAACTTGCTTTCATCTAGAAGTGAACAGCGCAAAATAGTAGAAATTTTGCCGTAATATACAATTTTTACTAAATATATTAAGTAAATTTTGTTTACCTACATATTGTGTTGGTTATATAAAAAACATTTGTTATTGGTCATGGTACCTTTTTGTAAAATGTTATGACTTTAAACCAAGACTACGCCAACTACTTAAAAATAAAACATATAGGGAAGGACAACAGTACGTATGAGTGATAAACTTTGAATCCAAGTCGCAGACCCGAAAACTAATTTTTTCTTACAAATTATTTTTGCTATGCCTTTTTTACCGAAATATGCATCGTTTAAGGGGGTATCAGTATGGTCTTACATTTTTCCATAAATAATTTGTCCGACCTAATGTATACGTTTATAGAAAAATCGCCGTCAAAAATCGTTCGGTGTAGGGTATGTTTTACAGTGAAATTAATAAAACTGGTTTGCAACCCTAATCAAGAGATATTTTCACTCAGCTCATCTCACATCAAAGGCAGAAAATGTTGAATTGTGCCGTTCTTGGTATTTTCACGACCAAATTGATCTGATCTTAAACTTTTACTTATCTTTATTAGATTGACACTCTTTAGGCTTGACCATTGTATCTGGATTCCCAATTTATGGAAAACTAATCCATTACGACCATTTTCATTCACCTAGCTCGACTTTATAAAAATGAATATGGGAACATTTGCATCCATTTCTACAGAAACATACTTTGCATGATTGTCTGTGTTTCGGAGCATCAACTTTTTCGGTCTAAGGGGACTGTATACCCTCAGAAAATTTTTTTTAAATTTTTTTTATTTGCTTAAACGTTCCATTAGGAGTTTTACAGTTTTACCGAAATAAACAAAAACAAGTATTTTTCCTGACTCGTCGATGGTGAAAAACTTAATAAATATTTATTTAATGTTTGCAATTTTCTAAAAAAAAAAATTTTGAAAAAATTTTACCTTGAAATTTTAGGAGATTTTAATTTTTACCATGTCTTGACGTACTTTGACCCAAATTTCTGAAGGATTGCTTAACCGATTTTGAAAAGATTCAAAGAGTACCTGTTAACCGATTTTAAATTTTTATATTTTAAATTACTCATAATACCGACCATTCTGGTGTGAACTAGGATATTTTTGATCGGTCAACAAATAACGGAGCTAGGACCAATACAGTGGGAATTCGATTTTCGAAATTTTGACTTTAAAACTCTATAGCTCCGCCATTTATTGACCGATCCAAAATATCTTATTTCACATCAGAGTTACATCAATTCTTAACAACACCCCGTCTTCCGTTCGCAAAAAATTTTTGCAACCATGGGACTATGTTGACAAATTTTTGATGAAAGAAAAAATGTAAGTTCGTCTTTTTCGGTTCATTCAACATTAAAAGAAAACTTTTTATTTAAAGACTCCTACGCGACATTTTGCGCTTTCCAAGAAATCAACAAGTTACTTCTCCAACCTACTGGGAGGCGATGACGAACAGGATGCCGCCACTACAGAAGTAACGATGCCACCGATCGACAACATAGAGATAGACCCCCCGACCCAACAGGAAGTCTGTTTAGCCATAAGAAGGCTAAAGAACAACAAGTCGCCAGGCGCTGATGAGCTGCCCGCTGAATTGTTCAAGGCTGGAGGCGAAGAATTGGTAAGGTGCATGCACCAACTTCTGTGCCGTATATGGGTCGACGAAAGCATGCCCGACGATTGGAATCTAAGTGTTCTCTGTCCAATCTTTAAAAAAGGAGACCCTGCAGTTTGCGCCAACTACCGCGGGATCAGTCTCCTCCCCATCGCATATAAGGTTCTGTCCCGCATTATTTGTGAACGTCTAAAGCCGTTTATTGATACACTGATTGGACCTTATCAGTGTGGCTTTAGACCTGGTAAATCCACCACAGACCAGATTTTCACACTGCGACAAATCCTGGAGAAAACCTATGAAAGAGGCAACCAAACACACCATCTTTTTGTTGATTATAAATCAGCCTTCGACACACCGATAAGGTCAAGCTTCTTCAAAGCCCTGTCTACTTTAGGTATTCCAGCAAAGTACGTTCGACTTTGCATGATGACGTTGAGAAGTACGCAAAGCTCCGTCAAGATAGGAAAGAACCTCTCCGAACCATTTGATACCAAAAGAGGTTTTAGGCAGGGCGATACCTTATCGTGTGACTTCTTTAATCGCAAGTGCCAAAATGCCAACAGAACCGGCGGATTTATTCATAAAGATCTAATACTACTTGCATATGCCGATGATATTGACATTATCGGCAAAACCACACGGGCAGTAAGCAAGGCGTTTACAGAGATTGAGAAGGAGTCTACATTAATGGGTTTAGCGGTAAATGAGGACAAGACGAAGTACCTAGTATCCGCGGACAAAAAGTCATTGCGACTTGGGCAATCTGTTACAATGGAGGGGTACAACTTTAATGTTGTAGAGGCTTTCGTCTACCTCGGAACGATGATAACCAGCAAGAACAACATCAGTCTGGAAATCCGACGAAGAATCACTCTTGCGAACCGATGCTACTATGGGCTAAGTAGGGAGTTCAAGAGCAAAGACCTCAAGCGAAGAACAAAAATAGCCCTGTACAAGTCGCTTATCATCCCAGTCCTGCAATATGGCGCAGAAGCATGGACAATGACAGCAGCGGATGAAGCGGCGATTGGCGTGTTTGAACGAAAAATTCTTCGGAGGATTTATGGACCTTTAAAAGTCGGCGATGATTTCCGCATTCGAAGAAACGACGAACTGTATAAGCTCTATGGGGACACCAGCCTGGTCAAGCGCATAAAGCAGCAGCGGCTGCGCTGGCTAGGACATGTCGCCAGGATGAAGGAAGAAGCTCCAGCAAAAAAGGCGTATAAATCGAAGGCGGCTGACTATGGAGGCGGCAAGGTGGGAAGACCACCACTAAGATGGGAAGACCAGGTGCGGGAAGACATTGCCGAGCTTGGTGTGACCAACTGGTGGCAGCTCGCACAGAACAGAAGCGAATGGAGAGCGTTAATCGCAGAGGCCCAGACCGTCGAACGGTTGTAATGGCCATTAAAGAAGAAGAAGAAATCAACAAATTTTCGGACTACTGATCTGGCGGGAATTAAAAACGATCATTCTCCATCTTTTCAGGAATCTTTACGATCTCTACCGAGTTACCAAAGGTTTTTTTTACTGAAAGGCCCGAAAGTGCTTAATACCCGATTTTACGCCCGTTCGAAACTCAATTTTGAATAAAAAAAAAATTAAGGGGGCATTCTCTTGGACATTAGCAATATCAGTAATACTAGTAATATCCAAGAAAATGGCTTCAAAAAACCTTATTTTTTTTAATTTTTGTTCTTTAAATCAAGCTAATCGTGACCAAAAATTCGTACTTCAATCAAGAAATTAGTAATCAAGAATATTAATTCTTACCTTACTTTTGTCATTGAAAATTCTTGATCTTTTTAGAACTCTTGTGTATCAAGAGCTGGCTTCCCCCAATAAAAACAGTACAGAGATCGTGTAAAGCATGGATGGACAGACGATCATGGATTTATCAAGTCGGCTGCTGTCCGTCTGTATGAACGCACAGATCTCAGAGATGGTCAGAGATAGAGCATTGACATGTATGGAACATAGGCCCTTTGAAGCCATTTAAGTAAAACTGAATGACAGATAAGAAGATTAAGAGGTGCTTCGGAGATGATTTTCGTACTGAAATGTGTTTAATGCCAGTCAAATTATTGGGACTAGAGATAAAGAAAAATTGTGTAATAATGATGATATCCCAATGCCCAACCCATTTAAGTCTTAGAGCTATTTAGATCATGAGAATATTAATGCCAGGTCCATGCCCATTTTGGGCCTTCGTCCTCTGAAAACAATCAAAATTGCGTATGTAGCTCATATTTTTCCATCACTTACCACAAGGCATTTTCAGGGCCATGGCTTGAGTTAGATTTCTTGTTGTCACCGCAGGCAATGATGAATCTGCGATGCTCACATTTGACCCCGGCAAAGTAAGACTTTGATTTTGCTGCTGCTGTTGTTCTTGTTGTTGCTTCTTTTCAATCGCATTACGCACAATTTTATCGGCAATCTCCTTGCTGCCATAGAGCAAGCCACATTCGACAGGATGCTCATCGCTACCATCGGCACAGTCGGGACGTTTATCGCACATTTGACGCTGCGGCACGCATTGTGTGCCATTGGCACAGGCAAAGCTGCCCGAGGGGCAGGGACCTGCCACAAGAAAGAAAACAATTTCATTGCAAGTATGAAGAAATAATTAATAACCAAAACACAATCAAATGTTGACAATATTATTAAAGGGCTCTCAAGTATGTTACTGGGTTGCTCTTATCAGACTTAGAACATACAAACGTAACATAGTATCGAGCAGACACAACCGGGCGTATGAGTAATTATTTCGCTTTGTGCATCTTTAAAGTTATGCTGCTGGCAGTGATTTAACAACTTTACTCCCACAAAGAGTTATGTTATTGTTGTTTGTTATTGAAAGAACTAAGAAAATCCAAACCAATTAAACTTAATGTGCACAAAAGTTTCGATTGTTATTTATTTTCTTTTGTTCCACAATATGTTTTGCTTTGAAATGACAGGCGAATATTAAAAAAGTTCAAGCTTTCTGACATACGAAAACAAAAAATTTTAATTCAAAATTCCCCATTGGTTTACTATAGAAAACAACTTAATCGTTTCGCCAAAGAAGTTTTAACTATTTAATTAGTCTGTTAATGTTGTCTACCCAAGCATTTGTGCTAACTTTTTCTCCATTCAATTGTCATAAAAATTGCCGAAATATTTTCCAAGCACTTGATTAATTTTATGATTTGTTTTGGGCGGTTTTCGTGCAGCTTCTGACGCAATATGGAGCAATGCTAATAAGATAAATTTAGCTGTTAATTAATTAAATGAGCCAAAAGCAATGTATGTGTGTAGGTGCTAGAGTGACTGAGAATAAATCAATTCAAATAAAGTTGAGAAAATTGTTTGATTTAATGGTAAATTACTGTAATAATCTTTAAGCAAAAAGCAAAGCCATATCTATTCCTTTTAACAAATCAAAATATTGGATATGTATATATATATATTTGAATACGATTTCTTAACTTCTAAATAGCTGCTTTTGTTTAGATAAACTTACAATTTGTAACACATAGTTCTATATGGAGAGTAAATTAACCCTTAAGATGAAAACCGAAAGGGCCAGTTATTTTTTATAAAAATCCATTGAAAATGGATAAAAAAAAAATTGTGTAAATAATTGTACCAGGCAGAGGGAAACATTTCCGACCCTATAAAGAATAAATTTTCAACAACAGCAGAGTCGATTTAACCATGTCTTTCTGTCCATCAATCCGTCCGTCTTTCCGTTCATGTGAACAAACTGTTCTCAGAGATGGAGGTTTGAAATGAATGGAACATAAGCGCTTCCAACATATTTTGTCAACAAATCGGTTGCGGTGCATAACTCGGCCGATTTCGATTACGGTTATACAATACGGGACAGTTTAAAAAAGCACTAGGCCATATTTAATGCCTTGGCCGAAACCGAAATTCGTAACGGTTTTGATCCCTGCTTTGAAGGTAAAATTGGAAAAAAATAAGAGCTCCGCAGGTACATTTTTGATGTGAAACATCTTTAATTTCGGTACGGACGATTTTAGTAGGAGTAAAATTTGATTTCATCGTCACGCGTCGCTGACGGTCGATTTTAGTAGGAGTAAAATTTGATTTCAGCGTCACGCGACGCTGACGTCATTCATATATTGTGTTGTTTTGATTTGTGGAGTTTCTCGGCAAACACACACACAAGAAGATGGGCAGAGAAGGGAAGCGAAGAGGTAGGAAAGATGCTGAAGAGGGACAACTCGGCGGGTTCTGGGAAAGATCTTGGTGTGATCTTGTTGGGATTTGGTGGTATGTGGGAGGGATTTAGGTGGAATCTTATCTGGGTGGGATCTGGGTGGAATTTAGGAGCGATATGGGTGGGATCTGTGTGGGATTTAGATGAGGATCTGGGTGGGAGCTGGCCGAGATCTGACAGAGTTCTGGGTGGGATCTGTATGGAATAAGGGTGTGATCTTGGTGGGATCTGTGTGGGATCTGGATAAGGATCTGGGTGGGAGCAGGGCGAGATCTGGGTGAGTTCTGGGTAGGATCTTAGAAGGGATCTGGGTGGGATCTTGGCGGGATCAGAGCGGGATCTGGATGGAATCTGGAAGGGATCTAAGCGGTATGTGGAAGGGATCTGGAGCGGATCTGGGTGGGATCTTGGAAGGGATCTAGAAGGGATCTGGGTGGGATTTTGGCGGGATCTGGTTGGGATCTGGGTGGGATCTGGATGGAATCTGGAAGGGATCTGGATGGAATCTGGAAGGGATCTGGGCGGTATCTGGAAGGGACCTGAATGGAATCTGGAAGGGATCTGGGCGGTATTTGGAAGGGATCTTGGTGTGATCTTGGCGGGATCTGGGCGGGATCTGGAAGGGATCTGGGTGGGATCTGGAAGGGATCTGGGCATGATCTGGATGGAATCTGGAGGGGATCTGAGCGGTATCTGGAAGGGATCTGGCTGAAATTTGGGTGGGATCTGGAAAGGATCTTGGCGGGATCTGGAAGGGATCTGGCCGGGATCTGAATGGAATCTGAAAGGGATCTGGGCGGGATCTGCAGGGGATCTGGGAGGGATATGAGTGGGATCATGTATCTCACCTTGGTGGTGTTTTGGGGGTGAAACATCATCATTTATCTATGGATTACCACAATAAACTTCCTGAAAAAATTAAACAAAACAGAAGCAACTGATCTTGTTTCTGGTATTTCTACTCCCCGTTAAACTTCTTCTTTTAAAAGAGAGCCCTTGCTGATTTATATATCATTGAGAGAACTTGTGATTTAAAAACAAGCTCTCAAACTTAGCATCATGTTTCACATCAAAGACTCGTGAGTGCTAGCGATACTCACACTTTTTTTTTTATCGCGCGTGGAAAAAATTTTAAAGTGAGTATCCTCAAACCGCGTAAACAATATACACTGAAAAACTTTGCCGGGATGTGTAGTGCAAAATTTCAACATTTTGCCTTCGTGGTGTAGATTGGGCCGTCTTCCCTTCCTGCAGTCAAAACATAATTTTGGCTCAGTTTTCCTCCTACGCGTTTCGGCAATTATATTGCCTTCTTCAGGGAGTCTATTTTAGTGGACGTCATTGTTTGTTGTATTGTTCAGGTAAAACATAATTTCAAATCAAAATTTGACCATTTATGTACATCAATTTGTATTTTGCCATTGGGTTGCTTTAAGAACTTGGAAATGCAATTGCATTTAAGCTTTGAGGTTAAGTAGCTCAAAAATGGTCTTTTTTTTTCTATTTTATTTGATTTTTTGATGTGAAACATCTTAATTTTTGGTAGGGACGATTTTAGTAGGAGTAAAATTTGATTTCAGTGTCACGTGACGCTGACGGACGATTTTAGTAGGAGTAAAATTTGACTTGAGCGTCACGTGACTCTGACGCCAACCATATTATGTTGCTGTGTTTGCTTTGTGCAGTGGCTCGGCACACACACACAAGACGGTTGACAGAGTGATTTTAGTTGTATCATGGTGTTCTTCTTCTGACAAACTGCCATTGCTGTTTTGTATACCAAGGTGAGAGCTCCTTTTTCATGTGAAACATCTTTAATTTCGGTACGGACGATTTTAGTTGGAGTAAAATTTGATTTGAACGTCACGTGACGCTGTCGTCATTCATATTTTGTGTTGTTTTGATTTGTGAAGTTTCCCGGCAAACACACACACAAGAGGATGGGCAGATGGGGAAGCAAAAAGGTAGCAATGATGCTGAAGAGGGGCAACTGGGTGGGTTCTGGGAAAGATCTGGGCGAGATCTAGAATGGATCTGTGTGGGATTTGGGTGGGATATGGATGGAGTCTGAAAGGGATCTAGGTGGGATCTGGGCGGGATCTGGTCAGCATTTGGCTGGGATCTGGGTGAAATCTGAAAGGGATCTGGGTAGCATATGGGGTGGGATCTGGGAGGGTTATGAGTAAGATCTTGGATCTTGATATCTTGGA
Source organism: Lordiphosa clarofinis (assembly GCA_018904275.1). Taxonomy (NCBI): domain Eukaryota; kingdom Metazoa; phylum Arthropoda; class Insecta; order Diptera; family Drosophilidae; genus Lordiphosa; species Lordiphosa clarofinis. The sequence continues at coordinate 741,420 of JAEIGQ010000087.1, forward strand.
GGGGAAACATCATCATTTATCTATGGATAAGCACAATAAACTTCCTAAAAAAATGAAAGAACAATGTAGCGAGTGATCTTGTTTCTGATATTTCTACTCCCTGTTAAACTTCTTATTTCGAAAGAGTGCCCTTGCGGATTTCTATACCATTGAGAAAGCTTGTGATTTGAAAATAAGCTTTTAAAAAGATCATGTTTCACATCAAAGACTCAAGAGTGTTAGCGACACTCACACCTTTTTTTTTAATAAAAGGAATCACATATTTTTATACCCGTTACTCGTAGAGTAAAAAGGGTATACTAAAGTCGTGCAAATCTATGTAACAGGCAGAAGGAATCATTTCCGACCATATAAAGTATATATATTCTTGATCAGCATCAACAGCCGAGTCGATATAGACATGTCCGTCTGTCCGTCCGTCCGTCCGTCCGTCTTCCGTCTGTCTGTATGAACACCTAGATCTCAGAGATGGTAAGAGATAGAGGTTTGACATGTATGGGACAAATGCTTCTTTTTCTGCACGCAGATCAAGTTTTTTTAATTTTGGCCACGCCCCCCTCCCGCCCCCGCAATTTGGAAAAAACGTTATATCTCCTACATTTTTAAAGAAGACGATTTGTTTCTTCTAGAGATAGTTAGTAATTAGCAAAATGAATCGATTTGCCGAAGAAGATGAAGATCGGATGAACGATTCTCGTTATGAGCAAAAGAACCGAGCCCCCCGCTACCCACCCTAAAAAAATGTTGCATATTTTCGATGGTCACCCTAAGGAACGCAGGAACACGTTAAACAGTTTTCAGAGTAACGGGTATATCGAAGTCGGTTAGAGCCGACTAACTTATACTCTCGTTACCCTTGAGAGGGAATTAAAATTGTCCGTGTTTGTAACGCATAGAGGAAGCATCTCCGACCACATAAAGTTATATATCGTCACAGACGGCGGTTGATAGCCTGTCCGTCTGTCCCTCCGTCCGTCTCCTCTGTCCGTCTGTTTCTATGCTATCTCCTCCCGTCAGTTTTAAAGCTATCTTAACCAAACTTTGCACGAAGTCTTTGTATAAATACGCGCACTTTGTCGGAACCGGCCGGATCGGAGACTAACATATAGCGCCATAGAACGATCGGTTGAAAACTAGTTTTAGTGAGAAAACTTTTTGTTTTAGCGCTATCGCTCCCAACGCCGATTAATAAGTTTTAAGATTTTACATAATTTCACCAGCTTGTCAAAATCGACAACTATATAGTATAGCTGCCATACAGTTAGGTCTGGAAAAAGTCTTATTGAGAAAACTTTTTTGTTTTCAAAGATATCGCTCCCAACGTCGTATTTAAGTTTTTAATGATTTTACTAATTTCAACAAGATTTTTCGAACGAAGTATAGCGCCATACAAACGTCACATATATCAGGTATATAAACTTCGGCCGAGCCGAGTTGCTGCCTCTATTTTTTTAATAAAATGAATATCGGGGGGCAAGTATGTAACAGCAGAAGGAATCATTTCCGACCAATAAAGTATATATATTCTGATCAGCATCAACAGCCGAGCGATAGTATGTCCGCGTCCGTCTGTCTGTATGAACACCTAGATCTCAGAGATGGTAAGAGATAGAGGTTTGACATGTATGGGACAAATGCTTCTTTTATCTGCACGCAGATCAAATTTATTTCAAATTTTGGCCACGCCCCCTCCCGCCCCCGCAATTCGGAAAAAACGTTATATCTCCTACATTTTTAAAGATAGATGATTTGCATCTTCTAGAGATAGTTAGTAATTAGCAAAACGAATAAATTTGCTGAAGAAATATTAAGATACGGATGAGCAATTCTCAAGTTATGAGCAAAAATGTGAAAAATGGCCGAGTTAAAAAAGTGTTGCATACTTTTCAGATGTTCACCCTAAGGAACGCAGGAACACTGTTAAACATGTTTTTTCATGAGTAACGGGTATATCGAAGTCGGTTAGAGCCGACTTTAACTTGCGCTCTCGCTTATATTCATTTTAAAAAAAACCATGGACGACCGCGGGGACTTTGTTACATAATAAGTGTTGTTGTTTACTAATTTCCCTTTAGTTTCTTATTCCTTAAAAAAGTTTTCAGTGTTGATAAAAACTTCTAATTAATTATAATTATCTCTAGAAAATACAAAGACTCTATTTACAAAACTGTGGAAGATATGACATTTCTTCAATTTCGGGGGCGGAAGTGGGTGTGACATAAATTGAAATTAAACTTGATCTGCCTGCAAGAATAAGAAGTTAATGTTCCAAAAATGTCAAACCTCTATCTCCTACCATCTCTGAGATCTGTTTGCTCATACGGACGGATGGACGGACGAACATGGATATATTATGCTGATCAAGAATATATATACTTTATAGGGTCGGAAATGATTCCTTTTCCCTTCTAGAACATATTCTTTCTAAAATATATTAACCGCTCTAGTAATTTAAATGGTTAAAAACGAAGAGTAAAAATAGGGGCCAGCTAACTTCGGCTCGACCGAAGTTTATATACCCTTGGAGCTTGATATATGCCTGACAGTTTGTATGGCAGCTATACTATATAGTGGTCCGATTTCGACAAGGCTTAATGAAATTATGTAAAATTATTAAAAACTTATAAATACGAGCGTTGGGAGCGATAGCATTGAAAACAAAAAAGTTTTTCTCACTAAAAGTAGTTTTTCAACCGATCGATCCTATGGGAGCTATATGCTATAGTCATCCGATCCGGCCGGTTCCGACAAATGTGCAGCGTATTTGTACCAAAAGACTTCGTGCAAAGTTTGGTTAAGATAGCTTTAAAACTGACGGAGGAGATAGCATAGAAACAGACGGACAGACGGACATGGCTATATCAACTCAGCTCGTCATGCTGATCAAGAATATATATACTTTATGTGGTCGGAGATGCTTCCTTCTATGCGTTACAAACATCCGGACAATTTTAATATACCCTCTCCAAGGGTATAAAAAATAGGTATTATACATATATTATACTAGCAAATAGCCCGTCACGCTTCGCTGCGCCTTCAACAGTATTTAACCAACGCACACCCACTTACCACCCACCCTTCAGGCCCACATTCCACCCACTTTCCGCCCACTTCGCACACTTTCCGCCCACTTCCCCCCCCATTCCACCCACATCCCATCCACTTCCCGCCCACATCCCACCCACTTTATCCCACCCACTTGCCACCAACATACCGCACACTTCCCGACCTCTTCCCGCCCAAATCCCGATCACCTACCATTTACATCCCACCCACATCCCTCCCACTTACCGCCACATTCCACCCACATCTCATCCACCTCCCATTTCAATCCGCCCACTTCCCACCCACTATCCGCCCACATCCCACCCACATTCCACCCACCCACTTCCCACCTACATCCCACACTACATCCCACCACTTACCCACATCCCACTTCCCGCCCACTTCCCACCCACATACCACACACCTCCTGCCGTCTTCCCGTCATCTTCCCGTCCACTTCCCGCTCACTTCCCGCCCACTTCCCATTAACATCCCACCCACATCCCTCCCGCATCCCACTCACATCCCTCCCACTTCCTGCCACATTTCACCCACTTTACATCCACTTCCAAAACAACTTTCCACCCACATCCCATTCACTTCACAGTGAGCATCCCGGCGATAGTTCCAACATCGGAAAATTAAAAACAAAATAAATTCTCATTTTGACCTTACAATCCGAGTTTCAAGCTAATCGTATGAAAAATAGTTTTTGCATGCCGAATTTTCCGGCCATTTTCCTCTTGGGCGGCTTTTCCGACATTGAAAAATCACATTACAAATTATTTCGTATTTTGTCCTTACAAACCGAGTTTCAAGCCAGTCGGATGGAAAATAGTTTTTTTTAATGCAGAATTTTCCGGGAATTTTTCGACCGTCAGGTCAAATTTTCCAACTTCGGAATATAACATTTTAAACCAGGGCTGCAAACCTCCTAAAAATCGGGAGGGGTTCACTCCGGGGTTCGAACCTGCGAAACTTTTTGGGTTCGGGTTCAAGGAGCAGGTTCTCAAGGTCGCTGAACCTAGGTTTGGGTTCGAACCGGGGTTCAGGAATAACTTTGTTCTTCTTAGTGCCGATTTCTCTTTTTCAGATAGCTGCTATGTGTCAGATAAGCTTACAATTTACTCTGCTCTTTGCAGGGTTATGTGACATATGGCTCTATAAGAAACATAAGATGAGAAATCGGGGAGAGGCTTCATAATATCATATTCGAGATTGGATCTGGTGTCGACTGCGTAACCGTTCAGTCTATATCAGGCCTATACCCGTTTCTAAGTCCGATTGATCGGAATTGGTAAATGTTGTGATTTCTAAGAAACTATTAAAGAACTCGACTATCACGAGGATCGAATGAAGATAAGAGGGACCTTTAAGTATAACGCCCAATAGAACTGTCGGTTTTTGGAAGTGAAAAAATTTAACAGTTCCGATTCTGCATGATTTAATAGCAATCGAAAACGGGAACAGGCCTAAATATTTATGCTTGATACTGTACAACTGATTCAAGAACCTCCCGGTTTTACTATAAGCAGCATTTCGGCCCTTTTGTATCAGTGGAGAAATTTTCTATCGCCCCAGTTAACACAATTAGTATATGTTAATTTTAGTGTGTCTTCAGCAATCTTTCAATTTTACTGACTATCGCTGGATAAAACAAATATAGAGTAGGAAAGTGCGCTAGACTGATACTTGTGATGCAGGAACAGCTGACACAACAAATGTGACATCTTTAAGTTCCTTACAATAATAGTTTTTTCAAAAGTGCTTTTCATCTTTATCAAATATAAACATGGTTAAGAATTATTAATTATTATTTTATTTAACATTCTCAAAGCTTTTGATTATTAGATTTTCTGAATATTCTGCAATATTTCAAGGCCTACAAAAATTGGGAAATGGCATTCTTGACATTAATAGCATCTAGAAAAAATTTCATAGAACACGTGTTTTGAACCGAACCATTTTCAACAATTTTTTGCTCCGGTTCAGGTTCGGGTTCGGGAAGAAAAAAATTGTTCTACTCCGGTTCAGGTTCGGTTCGGACTTCCCAATAATCCCGGAGTCTCCGACTCCGGAGCGATTCAACTCCGAACCGGTTTGCAGCCCTGTTTTAAACTATTTTGTATTCTATACTTACAAACCGAGTTTCAAGCCAATCGTATGATAAAAACTTTTTTGGATTTAGAATTTTCCGGCCAATTTCCTCTTGTGCGGATTTTCCAAAATCTCTATTTCGCGTACTATGCTTACAACTTATGTTTTGTTATGTGTAATTTTGAAAATAAGTTTGGCGCCAATCGCTGGCAACTAAAGTTTCGCCCATACAACCTTGACCACCCACTTTCCACCCAGCGGTGTGAATTTTCCGGAAGATTGGTATGCAGATGTTGTCGAATTTTCATATAGATCTTTGAAAATGAGTTTTAACTTGATCGGATGAAAAACAAAAAAGTTTCATACAACCGTTTTCCGCGAATTTTCCACATTTGCCGACAGAATTTTCTAAAATCCGTTCTTAGTACTCACTTTCAGCATAAGATAAAATTACTGTGAAAAATCACATCGTCCTATCTTTTATGGCTTAGGCTGTACGACGGTCACCAGTCAGTCAGTCAGTCAGTATGTCAGTCAGTCAGTCAGGTTGAACTTTTTTATATATATAGATATCAAATTATAGTCCAACGCCGTTTAGTTCAAAAGATATTTGAAATCGATTTTTATTCATTGTTTTATACTCTGTACCAAAGGTACACAAAGTATTTTAAGTTTTTGCAAACCATACCCCCACCCGCCCCCGCAGTTTGTTAAAATTTAATTATTGATATGCGTACTGTAGCTTCTTTGCCAAGTACGACTCCGACTTTTGCAAGACTGTCTGCCATCTCATTTCCATTAATACCCCAGTGGTTGCGAATCTAGTAGATTAGCACCATTTTAGATGTGCTAAGGGAATCTGGAGCTTTCTTACTTGTCCGGACATTTTTGGGGTTGATAGCTTGCCTTTGCATTCTTAAGAGGCAACACTTTTAATTCCATTTTGTCTGTGGCAGCTGCCACATACATATTTACAGGAGTAGAAAGCCATTCTCCGCTTTTACTAGTCTTTTCTCCATTTAATGCTTGCCCCTCGTGATGGTTTGATGCTGAGTCTGACAAATTCTCTATATAAATTTCTTGCATATTCCAATGACGTATATACTTAATTCGAGTATATTTGTATATAGGACAAGAATGTGGCATAAATCAAACATTTGTTTATTGTTGTTGTTTTTTGTGCTGCTTCTGTTGTATGGCAAATCAATAGGCAAATTGACATAAAAAGCGCGATATGGATGTAAAAGATATTGAAGAGGCGAAAAGCAAAAGGAGAGGCGGCTGGGAAAAATGTGATACTGATACTCGTAAAAAAATGGCCAAGGAACCGAACACAAGCCAAGAAATAAACGCGAAAATTGTTTTGTGGGCTCGGGACAAAGTTCTGTGTTGTTTTTTTGATTTTTTATGGTCACGGCGTCTTTATCGTATTAAACAACAAATTACTTTCAAATACTTTTGAACATAAAATTTATGAGCGTTTTGCAGTTTAAAAAGAGGAATGGAGAAGTGGGCTAAAAATTCGCAAATACTTATAAATAATTGTGTTTTAATTCACTCCGATCACTTACCCAGACTTAGGTAAAAGGTGAGAGCGGCCAGCAGCAGGACAAAGGTGACCATGCAAATGCCCACAGCAATGCTACGTCCGTAGACCATTTTGGCTTATCAATGGTTGTTGCTGCTGCTGTTGTTGATGATGATTTCCTTTTTGTTATCGCATTTAATTACTTGGCCATTGGAGCAGCTCGCTGACCAAGTTCCCTAGCGACAAATGCGTTTTGGGCCACGCCCCTTCGCACAGCAGTTACAGGAGCAGCGTGCTGACTCATTGAGTTTATTTGGCGATTATTTTGTCACTTCATTTGGCTAATGTTAATTCACAAAAGTTCTTTAATGCGATATTACAAGACAACTGAAGCAACGGACGGGAACTCCAAAATTGATAAGCATTTTCCACTTGAAGTGATTTCTTTAAGAGTTTTTTTTCACTTGAAAATGGAAGATATTTTGTCTGTAGGGTGGGAGAGTTCGTTTAAATGTTTAAAGGTTGCAAGAATTCGGATTTTAATTAACATCAATAATGAGCAAAAAGTCTCAAAAACAATGCAGTCCAAAGGTTCGAAGCTCGAGTTTCCTTCTAAAATCAGATCGGAGGAAGCACCGCTTAAACTCAAACTAAATTGAAATTAGCACAGAGAACACGAAACGGTCCAAGCAAGACAATGTATAACAAATTCTCATGGATATGTTTTGGGTAATTGAGATTAATTTGGATATGTATAGGAATATATATTTAAAATCCTGATGTACGCGGACGACATGGTCATCCTCGCTGAATCACCAAAGATGCTACAGGAGATGATTACTGAAGTGCTAAGATACTGCCGAAAATGTGGACTGGAAATCAACACGGAAAAGTCCAAAGTACAAAAGGTTTCAGGCAACGGCGAGAACTATTTTGTGCTATGCTGCCGAAGTCTGGGGATGGGAGTCATACGACGATGCCGAAAAATTGTTAAGATTCCTTATGAAACAAATATTTTATCTCCCAGGCGTACCTGAGATGTCCCCTCACACATTACAAGCGAAGTTCAAATACGTCTCAAAATACCGTCCGCACTGATAGCGTCGTCTTCGCAATGCTTCCAAAAATGAACAGAACTGGCCTCTGAACACGAAATGAATCTAGACCTAACCGACCCTAACACCTGGAAAGAGAGTCAATCCACACTACTGGCTTCAATCTACTAGAGAACCCGTGAGGCACATGTCAGGCGAGCCTGCGAAAGCACTTCTCGACAGATGTACAAGCGCTTAAGTAACGAGCTTGGAGAAAATAATTTCTTGAGGGGAGACTATGACACAGAGAAACTGGCGCTTAACTACTCACCGCACAGACGTGTTGAAAATGAGCTGTGCAGCCTTTGCAACATGAGAGCACGCGAAGATGTGATTCACTTCATAGCAGTCTGGCCAATCTTGAACGAACTGAGGATCCGCTCATGGGGCTGATGTTCTATGAATAAAGAACTTCTTCTACTCTACTACTATAGAAATTACCCTAAGCATACCTCTATGAAGGTTAAGAAGAGTAAGCAATAAAAATTGTGTAAAGTTCTATATCTTCGTTTAAGTTATGCATTTCTTAATGTCTATCCCAGCTTTATTTATCGAAAGTTTTTTGTTCGAGGTATAATAAAGCAGTATGTCGATAATTTTAAACCACGTGTCGACAAAGAATGTCGCAAGCCGGACACAAATCAGACAAACTTTGCCATGAAGGCTTGTGCAAATTATTTTGTGCGTGTTAACTTAGCTATATTCTCTGTAAGACACTGTTCACACAGAGAAAAATCGAATTATTAATACTATAACAATTATACTTGATTTGACTATATTGTATTAAAATCATTAATTTGCTTTTTGATTTTTAATTTAAGTCATATATAATCACCAATATTTCTTTGCGTGTTATATATGATCTATCTAAGGGTATCAAACTTAAGAATTACAAGTGGTCTAATGCTTTGAGGCAGGTAGCTGAAATATAATTGTTTTTTTCTTAGAGCCCAACTGTTGTTCGCTTGAGATTTTTGCTCGTGATTCAAATTGGCTGAAAGAATTGGTACACAATTTTATCAAGACTTCGAAAAAATTTTTGGCGAGTTTACCTCCGGGACTCTTACAAAATTCTGATGGAACCTGGGCTGACTCCAGCCCTGAATCCCTCAAATTACTTCTAGAAACACATTTTCTTAGGTGTTCAACTTTTTTGAAGCCCATAGAGGAATCTAGGGGAGACACGCTAGGTCATATAAGTAATTTAGTAACTGAACAACGTGGTGGTGGTTCAGAACTTCTAGTCATAGATCTTCTGGACCTAATGGGGGCGTATGTGGTCAGGGAAAGCTTCTGATCGGTTCAACCTGGCGAACCCAGAGTGATCCTGGCTTACTACGTCTCAAGTCGACTCACACCTCCCCGTGGTGACCACCGGAAGCAGTGGCAATGCACCCGCATTCGCTGCTGACTAACGTGAGCGGCGTCCCCCCCCTTCCCTACAGGGTATAATATATAGGGTTAGTGCGTCGGGTTTGGTACCCACCATCGTAAAAATCTCCACCAATGAAAACTGCGACTACAATGCCTCGGATACGGACCCCCCTGACGACGACCCACGCAAACGTTTTAAGGACCACGATTTGAGAATATGCACCTGGAATGTCCGCACCCTCAACAGAGATGGTGATGATATCGCCTTGGTGAAAGTCCTCAAAAATATTCATCGGACGTTACCGCACTCCAGGAAATGCGATGGATTGGACATGGGAGCAAGATAATAACGCTACCAAAAGAGAAGACAGAAGAGAAACCACCACCCCCTGGGAGATACACTACAGCGGGCATGTCTCCAAGCACGAGTTTGGGTGCGGCTTTGCAGTGAGTGATAGACTGCGTCGCTCTGTCATCAGCTTCACACCAGTTGATGAACGGCTAGCCGCGCTCAGACTTAAGGCAAAATATTTTAATATTAGCCTTATCTGTGCTCACGCGCCAACAGAAGACAAGGACGGCACGATAAAAGATGAATTCTATGAGCGCCTGGAACAACTATACGAGCGCTGCCCCGACCACGACATAAAGATCGTGCTAGGCGATTTTAACGCGAAAGTCGGGAGAGAAGGAGTTTTTGGATCGACAGTCGGACGATTCAGCCTTCATGAAACAACCTCCGGTAACGGAGAGAGGCTAATAGACTTTGCTGCTGGCCGGAACATGGTCATAAGTAGTACCAGATTTGAACACCTCGATATCCATAAGGCGACCTGGAAGTCCCCTGGTCAACGAACACGAAATCAGATTGATCACGTTGTGATAGACGGAAGGCATTCATAAAGTGTGCTAGACGTGCGTGCGATTCGAGGAGCCAACATAGACTCGGATCATTACCTGGTTGCAGCCAAGGTACGCACGCGGCTCAGTGTGGCACATGCCTCACGCTCTGGCACACGTCGAAAGCTAAACGTCGAGAAGCTGCAATCACAAGGGACCTCTGAAGCCTACTCAGCTAAACTCGCCCAACTGCTCAGGGAAACCTCCCCATTCCCTTCCGATATATGCGAATGGTGGCAGCGTATATCGCACTCCATGAGTACGGCTGCCAAGGAGATGCTCGGTTACTCCGAGCCCCTCGAAAGCGGTCTTGGTACGACGAGGAGTGCCGACGCGCTACTGCAGAGAAAAATGCTGCCTACAGGAGAACTCTGCAGTCGAGAGTAACGCGGGCTGCTAAAGAGCGATACCTGGAGAAAAAGAAAGAGGAGAAACGCCTTTTAGAAGAAAAAAGTTGGAGCAGGAAAGGCGAATGCGCGAGGAAGTCGAGATGTTATTCGGCATGAGTGAGACTCGAAAATTTTACCAAAAGATTAAGCAATTAACGGAAGGTTTCAAGCCCAGAGTCGCACAATGCAAAGACGAACAGGGAATTTGGTCACAGATCCGCAAGTGGCGCTTAACAAATGGAGAAGTTACTTTTCCAACCTACTGGGAGGCGATGACGAACATGATGCCGCCTCTAGAGAAGTAACGATGCCACCAATCGACAACATTGAGATAGACCCCCGACCCAACAGGAAGTCTGTTTAGCCATACGAAGGCTAAAGAACAACAAATCACCAGGCGCTGATGAGCTGCCCGCTGAATTGTTCAAGGCTGGAGGCGAAGAATTGGTAAGGTGCATGCACCAACTTCTGTGCCGTATATGGGTTGACGAAAGCATGCCCGACGATTGAAATCTAAGTGTTCTCTGTCCAATCTTTAAAAAAAGGGGACCCTGCAGTTTGCGCCAACTACCGCGGGATCAGTCTCCTCCCCATCGCATATAAGGTTCTGTCCCGCATTATTTGTGAACGTCTAAAGCCGCTTGTTGATACACTGATTGGACCTTATCAGTGTGGCTTTAGACCTGGTAAATCCACCACAGACCAGATATTCACATTGCGCCAAATTCTGGAGAAGACCTATGAGAGAAACATCGAAAATCACCATCTTTTATCGATTACAAAGCCGCTTTCGACACGCCGATAAGGTCAAGGTTTTTCGAAGCCCTGTCTACTTTAGGTATTCCAGCAAAGTACGTTCGACTTTGCATGATGACGTTGAGAAGCACTCAAAGCTCCGTCAAAATAGGAACGAACCTCTCCGAGCCTTTTGATACCAAAAGAGGTTTTAGGCAGGGTGACACCTTATCGTGTGACTTCTTTAATCTGCTGATGGAGTATATACTGCGCCAGTGCCCAAATGCCAACAGATCGGGCACCATCTTTAATAAAGATGTAATGCTACTCGCATATGCCGATGATATTGACATTATCGGCAAAACCGAACAGGCAGTAACCAATGCGTTTTCAGAGATTGAGAAGCAGTCTGAGCTAATGGGTTTAGCGGTAAACGAGGACAATACGAAGTACCTAGTGTCCTCGAAACAGAAGTACACACAAATTGGGCAATCTGTTGCAATGGGAGAGTACAACTTTAAAGTTGTAGAGGACTTTGTCTACCTCGGAACGATGATAACCGGCGACAACAACATCAGCCTGGAAATTCGAAGAAGAATCACGCTCGCAAACCGATGCTATTACGGGCTAAGTAGGGAGCTCAAGAGCAGAAACCTCAAGCGAAGAACAAAAATAGCGCTATATAAGTCGCTTAACATCCCAGTCCTCCAATACGGCGCAGAAGCATGGGCAATATCATCAGCGGATGAGGCGGCGATTGGCGTTTTCGAGCGAAAGATTCTTCGCAGGATTTATGGACCTTTGAAAGTTGGCGAGGACTTTCGCATCCGAAGGAATGACGAACTGTATGAGCTCTACGGGGATACTAGTCTGGTCAAGCGCATAAAGCAACAGCGGCTGCGCTGGCTGGGACATGTTACCCGTATGGATGATCAAGCTCCAGCAAAAATGGTCTACAAGAGGAATGCGAAAGAACTGGGACAAGGCAAGGTGGGACGACCACCTCTAAGGTGGGACGACCAGGTGCGGAAAGACATTTCTAAGCTTGGCGTGAAAAACTGGTGCCAGCTCGCACGGAGCAGAAGCGACTGGCGGACATTAGTTGCAGCGGCCGAAACCGTCAAACGGTTGTGATGCAAGCATCGGGCCAATAAAGAAGAAGAAGAAGTAACTGAACAACGAATTAAATGGGCTGTGAACTCTTTTCAGCCCTATAAATCACCTGTTCCAGATCGACTCTTTCCCGCTCAGCTTCAGCATTCGCTACCACACATAATAGAGCTGGAGAAACATCGATGGTAACATCGATGCATCAATGTTTTTATTTAATATGCAGACATTGATGATTTTTTTTCACAATCGATGTTTTTGAAACCCTATGTGAACAGGGCACGGCCATACTATTTTCTTATAAAATATACTTGGCGTGCTTAAGAAAAATAAGATGACCAATTTGCCGTTCTGTCAAGATTCCATACAGAAAAAAAAGAAAATGTAATTGAACCAAGCCCTGTGGTGTGTGAATGTGGTTGAGGCTCAACCATTTAGATGCTACATCAAAGAAGAGTGTGATTTTTTGAAACTCACAAATTGTCCATGATTTTAACACACACAGTTTCTTTTAGTTTAAGAAATTTTCGACTTCCCTGCCTTAACGACGTGATTTCCAAAAGTAAGCGAATTATTAGTGATTATGTCAAGTACTTTGTCCAATGAAAAACTAAAACAGTTATAAACCACAAATAATGATTATGACATTATTCAAGAAGTCACTCTGTGGAGTAGTTATATTTAATGATAAAGCGAATTTTACTTCTGTCTGACATTTATCCATAATTTTACTCCAAACTCTTAGCAATTCCAAAAAGCTTCCCATAGAAACTCAGCAAGAAATGTCAGATATCCTTACCCTTTTTGCAAATTTCTGGAAGAAAATATGCCACGTTTTAACAATTTATACCAGTAATATGCAAGATGCAGCGAAACACACAAAAAGGGGGGGGGGGTAAAAAAAAAAATTGGAAAGTGAAAAAAAATTATTTTTTATTTATATAGTTTTTTTTTTGTGGTTGTTTAAAGCCAAAAATTCGTTTCCGTTCCTTTATAAAAATTTTAATATTTTGAATAAGACTTAAGAAGAAATATTTGATCTAGAGCCTTAGAAGGAACATTGCTGTCACAGCTCTATCGTAAACGGGGACTTTCCCCTGAAATAATACACTGGCTGTACACAGATTTAGATCTTCTAGGTTGAAAAATCGTCGTGGCTGAGAGAAAGAGACACCTGGAAAGATAGCAACTCTGGCCACTCCTCTATACTTCTGCATCAAGTAATAACGTTTACCAGCAGGTGTAAAAGTCACCATACCAAGTCGTGTGGACAGGAACTCAATGCTTCACAGTCAACCGAATGCCATTAATTTCTACACTGATGACTCTAAACTGGATGGAAAAGTAGGAGGAGGAGTCTTCAATCCAGAGCTTGGTATCAAAACTTCGTTCCGACTTTCTGATCATTGTAGTGTTTACCAAGCGGAGGTTGTAGCCATCCTAGAGACTGGCAAACTTCTAGAAACTCTGGTAGTCAGAGGAAACGAAGTATACGGGCCTTAAAGGCCCTTGACAGTAATATTAATAACGCCAAAACTCTTACAGAGTGCCGCAAATCTCTTATTGATATGGCTCAGCACTTTAAAATTAATCTCGCTTGGGTGCCTGGACACTGCAACATTGAAGGCAACGATATGGTCGACCGCGTTGCTATACTTGGCACTACCACTCAGCTCCTACCAGATAAGAGCAACATAGGGATGCCATTTGCGACCTTTAAGCTATAAACAAAAGAAACAACTTGTCAAATAACCATAAATCGATGGCAAACGATTCACATGTGAAGTATCTAGGCTTACATGGCCTACTCTTAATATTAAAAGATCTAGGGCGTTACTCCATGAACAAAGAGTAAATATTTCTTTATTAGGAGGGGCCCTTACTGGACACTGTCTAATAGGAAGACACGCCGCTAGGCTCGGTAGATGAGGGGGGAGAGTCATTCGTTCTTTTCTATACGATCTGACAGACATCTCTGAAATAGATATAGACTCTCTGCTCAAATTTCTACAATTTTTTATATGGTTTAACGGGGAAGACCCTTCCTCTACAATAACAGCTTAGAAAGGTTTATATGGTAACACAATGGGTAAAGAAATGGGATTCTCCCATTCGAACTATTGCAACCTAACCTAACCTTATCTAGGCCTTAGGAAAATTTTATATTAAAGTGAACACACTTTATTCCTTATTATACGAATTCCTTATTTATCGCTGCATCAATGCAGTGCATGCTAACATAATTTTAATATGTAAGCAGCTATGTTAATGCTCTGTTAGTTAAAATAAGGGAAGGCTTTTAAAAAGTTCTTCCTCTGAAGCAGGGCCGACTCTCGTTATTATTAACAGAAGGCAAATGCAAAGGATGTTGGGAAAAGTACAATCGGAGCGATCTCCTACAGCAATACCTCTAAAGTAGGGCCGGACAAATGGAAAGGACAGAATACTGTTCTTTTTTGTTAGTACTCAGCGACTCACACATTCAAAGATTTGGCTCGCGTCTGTTTGAAAAACCCGAGTTACTTCGGCCACCGATGGACAACTTTTACTTAAGGCAATCTCTAAAATAAGTCAACCTTTGAAATCTTTTTCAACTTGTAACATATTTTCACCGGATAAACAAAATTTTTATACCGAATTGGTGATGAGCTTTGAAAACACAAGGTTTTGGTTCAAAATAAATCTTGAAATATTTTGGTTAAGTTTAAATTGATCTTTTTTTTTTTTGCTTTGATTATTTGATAAGACAGAACAATTTCGATTGTACTTCTTTCATTATTATCATGGTGCTGAAAGTCGCAGTATACCGAATTTAAATATATCTTTTGTGTTTTCTCTAGATGATGCGTACCTTAATATACCTTTATTTTCTTAACCTTTTTCCTTTTTTTGAGTCTTTTTCTAAGTAACGGTGGTCCAGCAACCAACTGCAGTTAGGGTTTAGGATCGGCAAATCCTAAGACTAAATTCGGTTCAAGGTCTGGTTCGAAAGACCCAAATAAACAGCGCGTCGGATCTGAAGAGTTCAGCTCTAGACCGTGTTGAAGCCTTGGTATCGAGTACGATTCTTCGCAAAGCAGGACTGAATTCAGTACTGATTCCCCAGCGACACAAACTGAAGGCATTTGCTTATCCCGGCCGTTTCTAGCGTGGCCATATTGTCACATATACTATTCGTTCACTAAATCGGCTTGTCTGAACAAACCCACATTTGACATTTATTTAGGTTTTGAGCGAAAACGCTATAAGGAAAGTAGCAGCAACTCAAAATCTATAAACCTTAAAAGTTTCATAAAGAAATTCGAAATCAAAAATTTCCAGTAATGGGGTTAAATTCATTCTACCGGAAATATGTGTTAGTTAGGGTATCCAAATTTTCGCAAAAAATAAGATATATTTTAATCTAAATTTGAAATAAGCCTAAGAGTCATCAAATATTTGACTCAATTCTGAGTTAAAAAGCAGTGTCATTTTTCAAAACTAGCCAGGACTTTGAATGTGCAATATGTGGCCAACATGTTTTCGTTTTCTGCTTTTCCCATGATTATTTTTTCCACATACGAGTATCTGGCTCGGTTGATTAAATTTCGTTTAATTGGCGCTTGGCGGGCAGGGGAGTTTGGGGGGCACAAATTGTTTTTACCGCCATATCGATAAGCATAAGGAGCCCAAGGTCGAGCAAGCGGACAAATCATAATTTCCTCAAAAGGTCATCCTTGGCATACATTGTCTTGGTCTCGTGCATTTCGATCCCAAAACGGGACTCTCATTATCTCAATCATCGCAATTGAACAGCATTTGGTGTGGAAAGAGTCGTAAAAAAGGAACCGTTTTTTTTTTGTTGTTGCCATTCCCTTTTGCTTTCCTTTTTTTCTTCATGTTTTTACCACTTGACCATTTATAGATTGTGTCACTGCGATAGTAGAAACACTGAAACTGACCAATTCAAATGTCTTTTCCTCAGCTGCCCGCAAAAATAGGCAACACTTCGTTCGAAAACGCTCAGTCAAGGCGGACGCGATTTTTTAAGGACACAACAAGCGACAAGACCAAACTCGAGAAAGCACCACGACCAACTGAAGCTGGTGACAGCATTTGTTGCTGATTTTGTATGGACAACGCCGGTGGCAGAGCAGCAGCGGCTCTGCATTCGCTTCGTGTGCCGCGTTTGTCAGCTTCGGCTTTGGGACAGGTCGTTGTGGTGCAAGAGGTGGATGATTTTCAACTGTGAAATTTGCGTTCAATTCCTCTATTTGAGCAACGAAATTTAAAAAATTAATATTTTTCAATAGTCCATTGGATGGATTTCGTTTTTAATTTGGGCTCCATTATTTGGTCAGGATATTTTAAAAGAGCAGGTACGCTACAGGTGGTATGAGCGACGTTAAATAGTGGCTCGTTTTCCAAAACCTTAACTAAAGAACTATTTGAGTTATATCCACTAATTATTAATTATTATAATGGGCTAACTTCAAAGAATTGTTCGACTTAGGTTACGCCCACAAAAGAGGGTTTATGGGAAAAAAAACTAAACGGCTTATAGTCAAAACTCTAGGTTTGATAAACTAGCTCCTCACGTTTTTTTCTGTCTTTTTATTATGTTACAAACAGATTGAAGTAAACAAAAAACATTTACTGATTCGGTACGAGGGCTTTTAAAAAACTCTCGTCCGACAAAGTGGGGGGTTCCAAAAAAAAGGTATAGTGCTGACGGCCCCGATCCACGTCTCCAGGTTGTGTAAATTGAATACTAAGAACGGAGCTGTAATCAGTCATTTTGGTCTGACCCTCGAAAAAAATGTTGTGATTTCTTTTGGACAAAATGGCGGCCTTTTTTGGTAGTTTAGTGGAAAAAAGAAATAGTAAAATTTGTTTTAAAATTATGATTGAGGGTCAGACCAGAATGGTGACAATTCTGCGTCGATTTCAGTTCGAATTATCAAAATCCGTTCAGTGGAACCAAAGATATCATGGTGGCCAATTTGAAACACGTGGTTTCGAGATAAAAGCGTTAAAAGTATTAAGTAATTTGAAAATTGCTTGTTTTATCGAAGACATTGGTCGACCAAAATAGGTATACCTCTTTTAGTATTTCGAATTTCAAAAATTCTTTTGCGGCGATATTCTCAGATATCCAAACTATAAAAAAACGCAAGAACAAAAATCGAAAAAATATTTTTGCACATGGAGAATACCCCCTTAAAATAAATTTGGTTTGAAAAGGTTATTTAATGCGGTCACGGGACCTATGTACATTAGGGTGGACGCCGATAAAAAATATTACTGATACCATCTTAAAGGATTACTTTTAGGGTGTACATAATGAATTAAAAAATCAAAAAATTTTATTTCATGTTTTAATCCTGCGAAAAGCCTTCAAAGTTTCCACAAATATTACGTATACGACCCGTTCACCGAATCGAAATTCTGTCGACGAATTCTTCGTATCATTTTAAAAGTTGTCAAATTTGAATTTAATCGAACAACAAATAAAAATGGAGCTGGAATCGAATGTATTTTTGGTTGGTAGACTAGGACCAAATTTTGACGAAGCAAGCCCATATCCGACGAAGAGATGCGTTTTTTCCACGCTTTTATATGGGACTAAATTCTTAACACTGCCCATTTCAGAAAGTGCGACTAGTGTGGCTCGCAAGTTGAAGTCAGCATGGTCCACGAGCGGGGTTTCAACAAAGGGCCATGTACGCATGAACGCACTGTCCTTTTAGTCAGATACTACAGACATAACAGTGAAAACCATATTGAGTGTCCATTTTTGCTACTATAAGCAATTCGATATACTCAAGAGGTCGCTCCGTGGACACCGTTTTGAATCGATAAAGAGACAGAGCCCCAAACGAAGAAGAAATGAAAGACTATACCAGAAGAAGACTTTGCAGCATGTTCTTAAAATTGTCCTACAAACACAAAAATGTTGGCACAAGTGTAATGCAGTAGGGGGAGGTTACTTTCAAGGGAATGAAATGAATTGACAATATTAAATAAAGAATTTTTGATTTATGAATAATTTCCCTGTATATGTTGCCCATAGTAGCATAGAAATCCGCATTATTTTTCGATCCTGAAGACGCTTATTTATAAGCAGCCCAGTAAAAGTAGACTATTCGCAGGAACGGCTGCAACTGTGATGCGCAGCACTTCAGTTTAGTGTGGGACCTGACTTCAAAGATATCTTGATAGCCTCTTAATGAACGGCTAAAACTTGCTTTCATCTAGAAGTAAACAGCGCAAAATAGTAGAAAATTTGCCGTAATATAAAATTTTTACCAAATATATTTACCTACATATTGTGTGTTATATAAAAAACATTTTTTATTGGTCATGGTACCTTTTTGTCAAATGTTATGACTTCAAACCAAGTCTACGCCAACTACTAAAAAATTAAAAATGTAGGCATGGGCAACAGTACGTATGAGTGATAAACTTTAAGTCCAAGTCGCAGACCCTAAACCTTATTTTTTCTCAAAATTTTTTTTTGCTATGCGTTTTATACACAAATGTGCATCGTTTAAGCGGGTATCAGTATGACGTTACATTTTTCCATATATAAAATGTCCGACCTAATGTACATATAAATATAAGCTCCTTTCGTTCAACGTAAATTACACGTATACCTGACGTGGTGGAGGAAAACGGAAAATTATTTTGAATTCAGCGACCAAAAATAGATTTGGAAAGCTTGCTAACTTTTCTGTTCCAAAAGATGGCCTTTTTTGTAAATTTGTGTTATTCCAAAATACCATCATTTCATCAATGTGAGTCACAGTTCGGACTTAAAAGCGATGTAATTGCCTGAGTTAAATTTCTATAATAGGCGGAGTAAGCTAAAGAGCCTGGCTTGGCCCTTATACATAACATTTATATCGTCTTAATGATTTAGTTGTTAATGTAAAATAAAAAATTGATTGCATTACATCTCTGCAAGTTGCTCTACTGACCACGTGGGATTGATTCGGTAGCATGGGTTGGCATAAAAAATGGCTTACATGTATGTCCATTAGGTTGGACATTTTATATATGGAAAAATGTAACGTCATACTGGTACCCCCTTAAACGATGCATATTTGTGTAAAAAAGGCATAGCAAAAAAAAATTTTCAGATAAAATTAGTTTTAGGGTCTGCGACTTGGACTCAAAGTTTATCACTCATACGTACTGTTGCCCATGCCTACATTTTTAATGTTTTAGTAGTTGGCGTAGACTTGGTTTGAAGTCATAACATTTCACGAAAAGGTACCATGACCATTAAAAAATGTTTTTTATATAACCAATGCTATATATAAAAAATGTTTACTAAATATATAAATATTTAGCAAAAATCGTTCATTACGGCAAAATTTCTACTATTGTGCGCTGTTCACTTCTACATAAGAGCAAGTTTAAGCCGTACATTAAGAGGCTATCAGGATATCTTTGAAGACAGGTTCCACACTGAATTGAAGTGCTGCGCATCACGGTTGCAGCCGTTCCTGCGAATAGTCTTCTTTTACTGGGCTGCTTATGAATAAACTTCTTCAGGATCGAAAAAAAATCTTCTGGTATAGTCTTTAATTTCATCTTCGTTTGGGGCTCTATCTCCTTTATCAATTCAAAACCGTCTCCACGGAGCGGTGTCTTGAATTTAGCGAATTGCCAATGGTAGCCAAAAGGGACACTTAAAATGATTTCCACTGTTATGTCTGAAGTATCTGACTAGAAGTGCAATGCGTTCATGCGGACATGGCCCTTGTTGAAACCCCGTTCGTGGACCATGCTGACTCCAACCTGCGAGCCACATTAGTCGCACTTTATGACGGTCTTAAACATATTGTCCCATATAAGAGCGTGGATAAATCGCATCTCTTCGTTGGAAATGGGCTCGCTTTGACAAAATAAGGTTTTAATTTACCGACCAAAAATACATTCGATTCCTGCTCCATTTTTATTTGTTGCTCGATTAAATTCAAATTTGACAACTTTTAAAATAATACGGAGAGTTCGTCGACAAAATTTCTATTCGGTGAACGTGTCGTATACGTAATATTTGAGGAAACTTTGAAGGCTTTTCGCAGAGGTTAAAGCATGATATACTTACAATTTTTTGTTTTTTTGATTTATTAAGTACACCCTAAAAGTAATCGTTTAAGATGGTATCAGTTATATTTCTTATCGGCGTTCACCCTATTGTCCATTCGAGTACAATTGAATCAATAGTTGTTTTCCCTTTTTTAAATATTATCTTTATCTTTTTGTCTCTGAACACGACCGGCAAAAAAGAAATTGGGAAAATTCAAGCTAATTATTTAAAATTAGGGAAAAAACAAGTCTTTAGGTTAAGTGCTTTTAAGTGCATTAACTTTGCGCTTTTTGGCAAATCTTTTTCATGTTTTTAAAAGTTGAAAAATTTTACAACTTTACAAAGCTCTTTCATCTAAAAACTTTTTAAAGTTTTTTATTAACAAAGTTTTGCATTTGGCTGGCTCGAGGTCGGTGGAGAGTTATAATTCAATGTAATCAACACAAAACAACAGATATTAATTACAACAATTTGGAATAGCAATTGGTATGTCCGTACAACGATCGCTGTATCAAAGATAACCACATCTTATCATCAGCGGACTTTTGTATTGCATATTCACATTCAAACATCCACACAGATTTCCTTATAAACCTTGATTCCGCCAAAAAACGAGTTGGGGACTCCAATTTGCTATGAGACGAGCCAACGATTCAGCCTAGAATTCTGCTATGTTTTTTGAACGTGTTGCTTTTTGCTTTCCAATTATTGTAATTATTTTTTTGCCTTTGAGCTCCGCAAGGTGGTTGGACAATCTGTCCAATGATCCTCCATAGCAGAGTCACGGCGTTTTTTGTAAATACACAGGGTATTTGTTTTTCTTGTTTTTCAATAGGGAAACCGTTTTTTTTTTGTTTTTATTGCAAACATTACGGCGTGCCGTCCATTATATCATACTTATATGGGTTTTAGCGACCTGTTTTTTGTCTCCGTTGATTTGTGTTGATTGCATTGAATTGTAACTCTCCACTGACCTCAAGCCAGCCAAATGCAAAACTTTGACAAAAAACAGGTCGCTAAAACCCATATAAGTTTTTTATTAACTATATTTCATAGATTGATCAATTTGTAATCAAATCCTTGTACTCAAAACGATATAAAATTCCATTCGTCACAGTATTTCACAAAAATACTTAGAAACTCTTTCCAACACTATATGAGCGAGCAAATTGGCATTACATAATAGATTACTAATACATTACTTTGCTATCAGTGCACACTGGGCCAGCAGACCGAAATTTTGGCCAAAAGTCCCAATTTTTTGTTTGGGAAAATGGATAAAAGGAATGTGGGCAATGATTTTGAATACATATAGCTATTTTATGGCAAAATTTGGTACCTTTGTACAAAATAGTTTTCGACTTTGAATTGGATTATCAATATCATATAAAATTGTATTGTTGCTTTTTAAATTATGTGACTTAAGTTCAAACTTTTAAGATCATTTTGCCGAAAATCGCAGCTTTCTAGCTAGCCTGGTCTAGAAATGCCAGAGTTTTGGCCAAAAAAAGAGATTTCTGGCCCACACTGCAGTGTGAAGGAAATAATCCCATACTTTGCCATGTGCATGGCCGCTTTGTAAACGGGGTGCGCACAGCCTGCATTACTAGTATTAAAGGATGTATGCCAGAGCGGAACTGCCATCGGACTCCCATTACGAATGTGAACATTCATTTTATACCCTTGCAAAGGGTATTATAATTTTGTCCAGAAGTTTGCAACGCATATAAATATGCATTTCCGGCCCTATAAACTATATATGGGTATTTCCACAGTCGCGAACGCGACATTCGTACGACTTTAAAGTGCAAAAAAATATAGAAAACAAAAAAATATTTTTTGTTTGTTTTTATTTTTTGGTAGAGTTTTGGTAGCAGTATATTTAGTGCAAAAGATAGGTTCAGTCGATTTGACGATTAAAATATAAATTGAAAAAGTTATGTGATTTATCACGCGACAAAAATGGAAGTCGTTTTCGGCTGCATCTAATAAAATTCATAAATATGGGAATAGTAAACAACAATTTTAAAGCAGTTAACTCCTAAATAAAGGTGAATAATTCAGCTTTATATTCCGTGCAATTATATTCAGTTATTTACATTAGCTTTGTTTTTATAAGCTTTAATATTATGAAGAATAATTAAATTAATTAATAGAATGAAGAATATTATGAAAAGCTGACAATGAAATTGACTAATCTTCAGTATTCAGGCCGTTTTTTTTTTTAAATGGAATCAGAAAGGCTTTAAATGAATTATGTTATTTATTTTAATTTTTTTTTTTCATGTCATGTTAAGAAAAATAATTTTTTTAAAAACTGCTTTGTCGATCTTGGTGGACCTTTCTGTGGAAATGCCCATATATTCTTGATCAGGGCGACGAGCTTAGTCGATTGAGCTTTGTCCGTCCGTCTGTCTATCTGTCCGTCTGTCTACACAAACTAGTCTCTCAGTTTTAAAGCAGCGAGGTTCCAATGCACACACCAAGCAGCGTGTGCATTAGGCCTCTGCCGCGGCCGACTGCAAAAATCACAAGTACGCAATAAGCATTGACAGCTACTTATATTTGCTTGTGCTTGTATGCGTGTGAAAAGTGTGACGGTATGTGTGCATGCCCATCTCTGTTTTAAAGCTATCGAGCTGAAACTTTGCACGGAGTCTTCTTTTTACTGCACACTGCTAATATGTCGGAACCGACCGGATCGGATGACTATATCTTATAGCTGACATAGGAACTATCGGTCGAAAAGTGGGTTTTATTTAGAAAAAATGGTTTGTTTTAATGCTGACGTTCGTAAACTCTGATCTCTTAAAACATTTGCAAGGGTATAAAAACTTCGGCATAGACGAAGTTAGCTTAGCCTTCTCGTTAAAATTGTACTGCAGAATGTTCGCAGTCTGTTTGTTTTCGATAACCACACTACTTTTCGACAGGAGTAATGCACATTTTCAACAGAACGCGATAAGCTCTGCGCCGCTGGGATGTTTCTAATTATATTAAATACTGTGTTCTGAGTAAGGAGCTTAAAGAGCATAAATGGTTTTGCCAAGTTCATACGCACAGTGGTCCAGAATATTTTTGCCTCGGAGGAAATTCTGTAACTTTTGAGCAGCTCAAAATTTTCATATATTTTTTTATTTTTATACACTTCAAAAGTGTATTATAATTTTGCCCAGTAGTTTGCAACGCATAGAAGGAATCATCTCCGACCACATAAAGTATATATATTCTTAATCAACATGACGAGCTGAGTCGATTAAGCGTTGTCCGTCCCTCTGTCCGTCTGTTTCTGTCCGTCTGTTTCTGTCCGTCTGTTTCTACGCGAACAAGTCCCTCAGTTTTGAAGCTATCGAGCTGAAACTTTGCACAGTGTCTTCTTTTGAGAGCACGCTGCTAATATGTCGAAATATGCCGAACGGATCGGATGACTACTTCTTGTAGCTGCCATACAAATGATCAGTCGGAAAATATAATTTAGCGAGAAAAACTGTTTTGTTCTCAACATTACCACGGTCATGGGTTATATTTAGCCTGTTTGAAGCCAATTCAGAGGCAAGTCTGTTGGTGTGAGCCACCAGTCGGTCTTGATACCTGCATATTTATTTGGGCGCTTAATGGTAAAAGATCCAAATCGCGATATAAGGTCTTCTGGGCCCCACAGTAACATTCCCTCGTCTCTTAGCGAAGGTGCAGAGTTGACTTCTTGAACGATTAATGGCAACGTTCCAGGAACTGTTGTACTTTAGCAGATGTTATTTTGGGGCGCCCTTGGAGAAACGAGCGATTCAGTAAATATTGTTCTGGAGGGAGGTGGGACTAAAGCTTAAAAAGATGTCCCTTGGGCCAAATGCGATCGAACGCCTGCCTTATATCCAGAAAGACGGCAGAACAATATTGGAGCCTATAGCTGGTGAAGGTGACCGTATGTGTAAAAGCTATTTTCTAAAGAAAGAAAAAACTTTTATTATTAGATGTACAATGTACATAGGCGTGATCGAACCCACGACCTGTATGAAATACACACAATCATGAAAATGTTGCCCGCGGCGTCTGAGGTGGTCCAATCCAAGGTGAATTTACTACTCTTTCCCTTTCGAGGGACCGTCTTGTTGAAACCACATGTCACCCAAAAAAAGTCACTAGTCATCTCACGGTTCTTGCTCCATTGACTGCAACGTTGCGGTGCATTGGCAGCTCTTTGACTGTCCTTTAGACCAAATTCAGCAATTCTGGCTGTTGACGTACCCATTGAGTCAAAAATCGCAGATATCGTCGCTCTCACATTTACAATTTTCTCACAGAGAAATCGGAGCACGAATTGATGATTTGCAAGCGCTCATCGATTGTTATAGTGAAATGGCAAACCTTCCTGAGCATTTTTGGCGTTGTCACATGGAGAAGCCAACAAATTTGCCCAAATTCACTAAGGAACCAAATATCATAAAAATCACCGTATATATTATTCAGTTTTTAAGAAACATATCCGGATAACGTATCGTTGAGAAAACGTTATTAAACACTTTTATAAAGTGCTCACGTATGACTAATTGTACTCTAGACTCGGCATCATTCCAAACCACTTGCCAGTTCTCATTCATCCATTGACTTAACAATATGGTTAGATCGGTATTCTCGGACTTGGCATTTGTGAAATCATTTATCCATCTGAAATAGAATATAAAAAACCTTCACTACAATCATTATTCGCCAGTGTCCAACTTACCGATCGGACTTGGTTTTGATAAACAATTTATAGACCCGCGCAAATCCTTGTCCATCCGTCTGAAATGAAGGCTGCAAGATCAAACGAAAATTCTGCACATCCGATATGGCAAAACCCGTTATATTAAGAGCCACAAATAAAAATTTAATTTTTAAATCATATGTCGAAGTGACCACAAGGCTGGGAACTCTGACATGTATCTCGGTCTTACCACGACTCGGATCTGATCCAAAGCCTATCACTTTGGTAATTGTTGCATTTTCAAAACCTTTTATCAAAATATTCAGCCATGTTCTGAATTCCACTTTCACAAAACTTTTGTGATTTAAAACCGGTTTTAGTACTAGATTTGGACTTTAAATCACAAAACTTTTGTGGAAGTGGAAGTCAGAACATGGCTGATTGCTTAGCTTTCCGTCATACCAAATAGATTTACGGCGATCGTCCTGAGCGGGCAAATTGATGGCCGGTAAGCCTGTTCTGCCATATCGTTTTATTAATGCATTCATGCTGGCAGCGATGCATTTGCCATGTCCAAATGAGCATTTCTTGACATCGGTCGCTGTGGCAAAATGTGAGTTATTGAGAATATTTCCAAGTGATATTTACTTACGCAGTTGACTGCCTGCGACCAGCAGTGTGGCTTGAACAATGAGCAATAGCCAAGTGAATTGCATGATGTTCCCTTGCTAACTGAATGCACTTGCTATACTGATCAATCTAATGGCAAAGCTTAAACTAGTTCTCCAACGCGAAAAGCTCAAACTGGTTTGGTTTCTCCTAATCCTGACCAATATTCTTTAGTTGAGACTCAAACCGGAACATTGGAAATGTCGATTTGGAATTTGCTATTGCTAAGTATGTGCATTATTCATACGCCATGTGGGCTTTCAAAAAACAATAACAAAACACTAAGTAGTGACCTCCCAATAGTGTTGGGTAAAGGTTGTTCTTTTCGCTGAACATGTTCACTTGTTCTTTTTTTCTAAGTGAGTCAACTCACTCAATTCGCTCACTTGTTCTCTTGTTCAATTGTTCTTGTTCACTTGTTCTCGCTCACTTGTTCTTGCTCACTTGTTCTTGTTTATTTGTTCTGGTTCACTTGCTCTTGTTCTGTTGTTCTTGTGTTCTCAGCGAGCGAGAGAAAACAGATGATTACAAGTGTATGTGTGTGTATTGCTGTTTGGCCCCCGATCATCATGCAGATGCCAAGCTCAGTTTGCTCGTCATATTAGCCATCTACTCGTCGCGTATTTTTGGTAACATGTATTGCTGGCTTATACACAAAGCTTGCAATCCTTTTTGGCTTAGAGGACCGAATTGCTCGACATTTTCCACAAGGGCAGAATGGTCGTTGTTGTTGTTCTGCCGTACAACTGGATCCACTGTGCGGTGTGATGCTTTGTGATTTGCAACTTAAGGTAACGCTGCAATATTTTCATTTCGCCGTTTTAATATCCAATTCGGTCGCTTTGCTTTCTGATTACACTTAAAGGTTGCTTAACACAGAGTTGCCATAAATTGACAACAAACAGTGAACTAATTCAACAGTCAGGTCACCCTGAACAGTTCACTGAACTAGATACCGAACAGATGTTAGGGTACAGAACACAGAGCAACACACAGAACAAGACAAAACTGAACAGCTCACAGAGCGAGTCAGACAGAACAACTCTCAGAGCAAGGGAGAGACTGAACAGTTAACAGAGCAAGACGGAACAACCTTTTGAGCAAAAGAACAAAAGAGCGAGAACAGAACAAGAGAACAATTAAAGAACAACTCAGAGCAAGAACAGAACAAGAGAACAATTCACGAACAACTCAGAGCAAGACAGAGTGTACAAGATAGACTGAACGAGACTCGCTGAACAAAAAAGAACAATTGAAGAAGAACATGTTCGCTTGCTCAGTTTAAAGAACAACTCAATTTTGTTCACTCACTCATGAGCTACCCAACTCTACCTCCCAAGTATAAATGTATCAAAATATGATATTACATATTGTGCTTACCAAACCTAACCAAATGCTCTCAAAGTAATTTATATCACTCATTGGCAATGTTGTCTTTTTAATACAATTACACAAGTTTACAAATCAGGGAATCAAACCGAAACGAATTTCGGTTCCGGTTCTGGTACCGAAACTAACGTTTCGGTAAAAGGTTCTGTTTTGGTTCTGCTACTGTTTCGGTATTCGGTTCCGGTTCCGGTACCCTTTTATTTCGTACCGGTATGGACCGGTAAAACTAACAGAAATTTTAAAACTTAAGTCCAGTCAAAGTGGACTTACTTCAATACTGGCATAACTCGAAATAATCCATTTTGAGAAGAACACGTTGAAAGTTCTCAATGGGCTTAACTCAGAAAAAAATGATTCTTTTAGTTTCGAGTTAATCTAGTAAACTATTAAAAGTTTAAAATAGTCATTAATAAATCTTGAAAATATGATGCTTTAACTGAAGGCCGAAGTTTGTTTGCGCAATATCGACTGCAGGACAACTGGGATACTCTCAACACAACTCTCTTGCAATAACATGAAAATGAACCTTTAAAACTATATTTGGACATATTTTGATCTCACATGAAAAGTATAAGAGATATCAATATGAAAATTTTTACACAAAATAGTACACAACTCAGCGTATATTTCTGCACCAATAAGTTAAAAATCGTATGTTTTGAGTAAGATGATTAAAATGAAATAATTAAAATTATTTACAAAGATGGTAAATTAATTATTATTTCTTAGAATCATGATAGCGTTCAATGTATTTCCGTCCATATGATTTCTTTGCGGAGTCAAAATAAACTTCACACCGGAAAATAAACGTTTTACGCTTACTTGTGTAGCAGCAACAATAACTTTTGACAGTTCATACAATTCCAGAAACTTTGTCAAATTTTCCGACAGAAAACCCTTGATTAATGCCATTAAACTGTTTTGTAAAAATACCAAAGTATTTGTATTGTCCTGTTTCTTTTCATAGAAATTTATATGTAAATCGACTTCATCTCCACCTTCAGACAAAGAAGTTGGGTCAGAGCTGCCCTCCTCATTTAGTTGCAATTGAACAGAAGTGGATAAAATTCTTGAATATATATCAGTCACAGCAGTTACACATGCACTTTTCTGTTCAGAGGTTAGCCTGAGGTTATATCGAGAGTCTAAGAAAAGAGACAGGTCTCGCGATTTTCTCTTTCACTGAACGAAAGATTTGCTAAGCCAGATTCTTTTTTATTTGAAGCTAACAATTGATCCAAATTGAAATAAAAATTTACCAAATCTTACTGCTCGCTTCGCAGTCTAGTGGTTGAACTCAGAACCGAAACCGTACCGGTACAACGTTTAGGTTCCTTTCGGTCTTTTCGGTTCCATGAATATCGGTTCTCGGATACCGGTATACAAAAAAATAAAAATATCGATTCCGGTTCGGGTTCCGGTTCTGAGTTTCAATCGGTTCTTTTCGGTATACGGTTCCGGTTCCGGTTTGATTCCCTGTTACAAATGATTAACATTTTTCTAATCCTCTACAATTTGATGTCACTCATTATGTAAAATCACGCGCTGAACCCGAATATGAAGCTTAAAAATTTCTCAGTAAAACAGATTTCGAGATAGTCCCAAATTACTGTTTTTCGCATTTTTGAAAAAGGACCTCTCACTTAATTTCAAATGTCTCAATGACGAATTAACTTATGAACAAGTTCTGGGCACCAAATTAAAGCTAATAAAATTATCTTTCACTCGTTTGTACACCATTTTAATGTCAAATTTGAGGTGTAGCTGCTAATTACAAAGTTATCGAGAATTTTGTTTAATTGTTATTGAAAATTTTAAAAAACCGTAAATTACACCGTTATTTTCACCAAGAAAAAACATTTTTTAAATTTCTTTCTCTTTTGGATGATGTAACCCAATGTATAACAAATTCATAAAGTATTCATACATCGAAATCGGTGGGAAATTGTAGAAGTTATTAGCATTTATATAAAAAATGACCAATTTCAGTTTTACCGTTCAAGTGATATTAAAAATGTCTATGGTCCGATTTGCTGCCCCGTTTATGTGCACAGTTTTTGAATTTGTTAAAAAGCTTTCAGAGTTTAGCGCAAACACTAGTTCATCCGTTCTATAATTATTTTCGTACAACTTCTAGGAAGTGAAGTGCATGACTTATCTGAATCAGCCGATGACTTAGTAAACTATTAAGAACATGCTGAAAAGCAAAATCCCTTCTGCCAAAGTGGTCTAAACGACCTAATAAGAGTTCTAGATCTTTCAAAAGAAAAATCGGTCATTTTAGCATCAAGTTTGCTAGAACGGAATTTGTTAAAGGATGTTTTGATATCATAACGTGCTATAGAGATCGTCAAAAGCGCTATGCTAAGTAAAAAAAAAAATAATATTTGTTATTGCAATGATGTGTGTGGTTAATTTGAGGAGGTAAACGAGCCGTATGATCCAGTCGAGTTGCGTTTGTTTTTCGTCGGTTGCAAGCTCAATCTAAAAGCAGTATTGTTGCACCAGGAAACATCAAGTCCTCGATACCGCTAACGCATGCCGTTAATATAAAAGAATCATATGAATCAATGGCCATGTTGCTTAATTTTATTAACTACAAGGAACATAACTGGGAAATTTGCGCAGACCTCAAAGTTGTGCAATAGTTTCAGGATTGTAACAAGGATATACCAAACACATGTGTTTTTTGTGCAAATGGGACAGTCGACCACGCCACGAGCACTACGTTCGAAAAGATGGGCGGTCAGAACAAATTTCATAGTTGGCCAAGAAAATTTAAAGTTCGAACCACTTGTCAGTAAGGAGCAAATTATACTGCCTCCCCTTCATATAAAACTGGGTTTATTTAAAAATTTTGTGAAGGCTCTACAAAAAAACGGTGATGCATTTGCATATCTGAAGAGTGTGTTCCCTTACCTATCCGAGGCAAAAAACAAAGAGGAGGGTGTGTTTGTTGGGCCGCAAATTAAAAAACTTTTTAAGGACTCACAACTCAATTTAATGTTGTCCAAGGATGAGGAGGACGCATGGAATTTGTTCTGTTGTATTGTGACTTAATTTCTTGGAAATTTCAGAAGTCCTAACTATTACTACGTTTATGCATGCAAAAAACTATGGTTGCAGATCATGATTTTTCCAAAAAGTGCTAGCATAAACACCAAATCACACGTATTTTGACCATGGTTTTTGCGAAAAATCATGATTTTTTTATACAAAACAGTCTGGCAACACCTCTTCTGAAAAACAGCTGTTCTGTCAGTAAATTGTGTTTGGACCAAATTTAAATTGCAATACAACTTTAATTTACTTAAATTGCAACTGGAATCCTTTAAAAGTCATTGGACAACTGAAGAAACCATTGTGCCTCTCGCAATTGTAAAAGAGATGGATGTGCTGAGCCAGTTAAATGGAAAAACCAAACGAAATAACCTTGTGTTTAAACTTTAAAGGCATTGCAGAACGCATGGAGAAGAAAAGTATGCAAAAGAGCACTGAGTAAGTAAAAACAAAGCTGCGGGCTCTCAAAAGATATTATATGGAGGTGAAACGCAATAATGGAACAAGTGATGCTGGCAGGAATATGTGTGCATACTTTGATGAGCTGATCGAGCTGTACGGATCGCGTCCAGTAGGCTATGCAATCTTCGCATCCGCGGTCTATGCACCCTTAAGATTGCAAGTCCACTTAAGTAATGCCTCAGTCGTTTGCATGGGCTATCCGCCTTACACGTTTTAAGATCTTCATGCGCTCCTTTCTCCACTCCAGAAGATTAAGTATTATTATTATGTTGAATTAGAAACAACATTTGTTGTGAAGGTAAGTCCATTCCTGTAACTATCCAGTTTTAATGACATGATTTTCGTTTTATAGTTGAAATGGGCCTGTATCGTGTGCTCGGATCTCTCCGACCGATCTTATGTCCACTGTATCTTAAGTATTCAACCTGAAATGCATTAATTTCTTTTACAAATAAAACAAAAATCTTTTTTTTCGAGTTTTAAAGAAATGAAATCATAAAAAAATTGTATCATTTATTAGCTAATTAGGATTTAATGCAATTAGAATTGGTTCTAAATATGTTTTTTTGTTTTAAGTATAAATATAGTAATGTATTATTTAATAAACATATGTATATAGTATTGCTGTTGGTGTTTGTGTGTTCAAGAGATTTCTATAAACTTGTGCAGCTGTAAAAAAGAAGCAATTTTTGTAACTTTTCAACTATTTAGGTTAATTTTGTAAGATTTTTGATCTCTTTTTATTGTGGCTAAGACTTAAAAACACTTTAAAAGTGAAACTTTTTAACAAAGCATTGCTAATTTGTTTACTAAAGCTGTGCTAAAAACTACATTTACATTTTTAGATACAATAATTGTGTGTGGGAGACAAAATCGCTAACAGCACTACTTAAATCTTAACAAGGCGTTTCATGTTTCGTTTCGTTCGTTATGCTCGAATTATTGCAACTGATTACGTTCTTTAATTAACAACTAATGGCGCAGGGTGTATAAAAGTTGAAAAGCGTAGACTAGCAACAAAATTATTTCAATAGCACATAGAGATAAAAACTATTCTGGAATGTGTGAATAAACTTGGTGTTAAGAAATTTGTAACAATTAACATTGCTTGAGAGATCCATTAGGTATTTTGGAAAAAACTTTTTGTGTGTAAACTTTTGTGTAGATTTGTGATAAATATGTCAGAGATATGTAAATCATTTCCTTCATTCTTGTTCCCAAAAACACTTGTAAGAGAAAATATGATTTCGTTGCCCTTAGACCCAAACGCCATGAGGATTTTTGCTAGTGGGCACTGCCGTTTCCAATTGACGCGGCGAGCCAATGATGCGGCGACTGCTGCCCTGTTTCTGGGGTCCTTCAAGCAAATGCTTGATTTCCTCGGTGGTGGTTACAGTGAGACTCTGTAGATTCACCTCCTTCATCTCGTTGACCAACTGCTCCACTTGACGTTTCTTGTCGGCTATGGCATGCTCAATCATGAGTAGTTCTTTTTTCAGATTATCCGCAGTTTTGTTGGAGGTGTCGGTGTTATGCAAAGCCTGGTCAATTTCACTTTGTATGCGCTCCATTTCCATGAGAAAGTCACGCTCGACAGTTTGCCTGCCAAATAGAATAATTAATTATAGTTGATTTATTTGCAAGCGACCCTTACCTGTTGTTTTGCTGCTGCTGTTGCTGCTCCAGCTCTATGTCATCCATGAGCAAGCGCATTTTGTTCTTGCACTGCAGCAGCTCGGTCTCGCAATTGGCCAATTTTGAGCGTAGCAATGCTATTTCCGACTTCAGCGTCTTCTCCTGTTGCTTCACCAGTTCATTTTCGTCCTCTACATACTGCAGGGATTGTAATTGCTCACCGCCTTGGCGAAAGACTTGATCGGCCTTAGAGATTTCCCGGGATATGGCCTCCAATTCATGGGCATGATCACGCTCTTTGCTCTCCAAATAAACAATTTCCGTGTCGAACTAAGGAAGAAAGCAAATTTTGTTTAGGAAATTGGGTTAATATCTATCATTCAATTTAGTTTCATAAATTAACATTAAAGGAAATATTGTTTAAGATAAGATTATCGGACATTATAGTGGCATGCTAGCTCAATTGGAATTGGCCTAGTAAAGCAGAAGACGTGGATTTAATTTGTGAAACAAGTGAACAAAATGTTGTCCTTCTACTGGGGTTATTTTGGGCAGTATTCCTTTGCTGCAGTTAAAACTTATTTGAATTCAGCTGTTCTCCTATGCGTTTGGCTTGCCTTTGCGGTCTTCTTCAGGGAAATTTAATTGTGTAAGAAATCATTTTTTGTTGGCAAAAGCATTAATTCAAATTCGTCTTAAGTTATATCAACAATATGAATTATATTGATTAAAGTAAAATCATATTTTCTCCATACTTTAAAATAAATCAGTTTTTACTGCGAAATAAAATTTAAGCCAGTCCTAAAATAATTAAAAAGGATATAAAATAAATATAATAAAAAATCAAATTATAATGGATTTACCCTCCAAACTTATTAATGAGCTCGAAAATACCTATCCGGATCGCACTAATCATGATTTCGAACTCTGAATCCGGTACTTTGGCTCGTTCCCCTATAAGAGCTTTTCGAAGCTACTCAGTTGAGTTGAACTTTCGTCTGCCAGCATAGACCCGAAGTGCAAGCTTAGGCCCCATGTTTTCATTGGGATTCTTGTCGAGAGATCGTACTGGCCATTCATAAAACTTGGTTTTCTTTTCACTGAACCACATACGACTGGCCCTTGACACGTGTATGACAGCATTATATTGCTAAAAGATTGTATCCGGATTCGACTCTTGGCCCAAAAAGTGTACTAAGACTTCATTCAATAAGTTTAAGTAACCTTCTAAATTCAAGTGACCTGAAATCTTGAAGAAAATGAAGATCGGTTTCAGATAAACAAGTTAGAAGGGATATTGCGAAACGTCAAATGCCTTAAAGGGAGGAGTGGAAAAATGTGGTAGTCTCGAAATTTTCATGCAAAAAATTCGCGGGGGTCTTTCATGGTCTCTTTTAAACGAATTTTGAAATTTAAATTTTTTAATATAAAAAATAGAGGCAAGCTAACTTCGGCTCGACCGAAGTTTATATACCCTTGTAGCTTGATATATGCCTGATAGTTTGTATGGCAGCTATACTATATAGTGGTCCGATTTCGACAAATCTTGTTGAAATTATGTAAAATCATTTAAAACTTATAAGTACGAGCGTTGGGAGCGATAACATTAGAAACAAAAAAGTTTTTCTCACTAAGACTTTTTTTTAGACCTAACTTTTGTATGGCAGCTATACTATATAGTTGTCCGATTTTGACAAGGCTTGGTGAAATTATGTGAAATCATTAAAAACTTATAAATACGTCGTTGGGAGCGATAGCATTGAAAACAAAAAAGTTTTTCTCACAAAAAATAGTTTTTCAACCGATCGTTCCTATGGCAGCTATATGCTATAGTCATCCGATCCGGCCGGTTCCGACAAATGTGCAGCGTATTTGTACCAAAAGACTTCGTGCAAAGTTTGGTTAAGATAGCTTTAAAACTGACGGAGGAGATAGCATAGAAACAAACGGACAGACGGACGGACACACGGACATGACTATATCAACTCAGCTCGTCATGCTGATCAAGAATATATGGGCGATTCCATGAAAAATCGCCCACTGGGATTTTTTTTGGATCGAAATAATTTTTTTCGTATTCCTTGTAGTAAAATAGTATATACGTATTTTCAGCATTTTGGCGAAATACACTTAATTCGCGGGTAAAGTCGATTTGAAAATTGACATATTTGAAAAATTTAATTATTTTCAATTGCTTGCTATCCAAAGCCATTGGTAATAAAAATATTTAAAAAATCTGAAAATTAACATCTGAATCCAAACTTTCAAATAACGCACACTTAAAAATTTTTAAAATTTTCTTTGGTCTTCAAATCGCGAAAATAAGTAAACAAAAATTAATTGCCGCGAAAGGGATTTTTTTTTTGTCTTCATTTTTTTCTCAAAACTTGGTATTGTATGCAGTAATTTACTGTATTAAGCTGTAAATGGGCAATCCAATCGTTCCGGAGTTATGGCCATTTTTCATTTATTTAAATTAATTTTCTGTAACAATATCAGATTTAGTATGTTTAATTTTAAGAGGGCGCATATAGTGAAGTATATCATCATAAAAATTATTTTAACAGATCGGCGGAGTGGCATTTCCATGCAACAGCCCAAAGGGCCTTGCGATGGAGCTGGATATACACTAAAAAGAAGGGCTAGAAGGGCAAGCATTCAAATGATTACCGATAAACAGATTACCCCTGCCCTGGAACTCTATGAATGGGTCAACTAATTTTTACCAAACATCACAGTAAGATACAGAAACACAAATTACTAAAGTAGGGCCACAGAATTATTAAAATTACGATTTTCGAAATGCCAAACTATACAAGGGACACTCTATTCAACCACAAAATAATTATCTTCTTAAAACCAAAACATTTTCACATTCTGAAACATCTGATATTGTTAGTTCCTAAAAAAAGTGAATTTTAATAAATGAAAAATGGCCATAACTCCGGAACTATTGGATTGCCCATTTACAGCTTAATACAGTAAATTACTGCATACAATACCAAGTTTTGAGAAAAAAATGAAGACAAAAAAAAATCCCATTCGCGGCAATTAATTTTTGTTTACTTATTTTCGCGATTTGAAGACCAAAGAAAATTTTAAAAATTTTTAAGTGTGCGTTATTTGAAAGTTTGGATTCAGATGTTAATTTTCAGATTTTTTAAATATTTTTATTACCAATGGCTTTGGATAGCAAGCAATTGAAAATAATTAAATTTTTTAAATATGTAAATTTTCAAATCGACTTTGTCCGCGAATTAAGTGTATTTCGCCAAAATGCTGAAAGTACGTATATACTATTTTACCACAAGGAATACGAAAAAAATATTTCGATCCAAAAAAATCCCAGTGGGCGATTTTTCATGGAATCACCCATATATACTTTTTGTGGTCGGAGATGCTTCCTTCTGTGCGCTACAAACATCCGGACAATTTTAATATACCCTCTTCAAGGTACAGTGGTTGCTGCCATAGGCCAAAAATCAAAAATTGAATGTTAAAATTTTCAAACCGTAACTGCCTTAATTAACAGCTAATTGGTCAGGCTTCACAGTGGCATACTTATTTTGCTTTGATTATAACGGTGCTTTCTTAAAATACCATCGAAAGTGTGACCTTTTCTTCATCTGTCTTGTACAGTGCACGCCGCTCGCTGCCACATGCTAATTTTGTTAAATTAAATTTTTGCATAAAAGCTATATTAAGTCAAGTTGTGTAAAATGGATATTGTTCATAAAGGTATTGACTTAACTTCTACAATTCAACTTAAAGAAAGTTCGTGTTTAATTTTGTCTAAATCGTTGTTTTAGATTAGTATATTTTTGTGTTTGTTTTTGGTTCGAGTGTCAAATGTTTAGTTAAAGTTTAAAGTGTGTCGCCCTCCTCAGCCCTCACAATCCTTTATGACATATTGTTTCTTAATAATTTAAGATTTTAAAAATGTAAAGTGTTCTTGCAACAATCCGCTCATGCGCGTGTACTAATTTGTAACGTAATGCATGTTTTTTCTCAATTTTGTATTTGCGTGACAGACAACGGCGTTGCCAGGGGGGGGGCGGCGGCTCACGGAGGTAGTAATGGGGGGTCAGTGGGTAGTTGCCCCCCTACATCGTAGATGAAGGGCCCTGAACGCCGCCCGGGTTAACCTTACATAACCAGCTTTATGTTTTCTGTTTTATGTTTTGTGATTTCTTTTTTGGATTTTTTAGTTTTTAATTTATTCATTGGCACAACTTATCAATGCGAATTATCTCGATTACATGTTTTTGAGATTTGGTGTCTAGAAAGCGGTTTACGTCCCCACAAAGTGCAGAAAATCCTCGATGCCATAGTGAAAGACCTTAAACATGAGGGGTTGTAAATACATTTGGAATACATTTGTAAAAAATTAGAGCTGTTTTGGAAAAACTGCAGGCGCAACAGATCGAGACTTTTGAATAATCATAATGATTGGCTTGTTTGTAAAGAAACCATTTCTTTCAAATATGAAGGGCATCTAAGAGTGTCCAATTCGAGTTATTTATATACCAAGTTTCACAACAAAAGTTTTTCATATAAAAACTGAATATCAGACCGATTGTTCATATGGCAGCTATATGATATAGTTGTCCGATCTGGATGATTTTTACATATTATTTTAGGATAAATATAAAAAAAATTTGCGCCAAGTTTCAAGTCCCTACCTCAACTAGAAGTATTTTCGGCCGCTCTTCCCATACAAGCCGGACCACTGTGGGACGGCTGAACTCAAAATGACAGGACCAGGTGCGGTGATACTTGTCTAGAATCACACTTGTGTCTTTCCTCTACTGAAAAAAATCCTCAAAGTTTGCTCATCGCTTCATAAAATGAAATTACAGATCAAGACCGATTTATGGATAGTTGTCCAGATCTTGACGCAATAAGTGAATTTCATTTAACTCTTGTTAACAATAAAAATTTAAAAATGTCTTACCTTTTGTAGCTCCATTTGTTGGGCTGTTATTTTCTCGCGTTGAAATTTGATCAACTGTAATAGATCAGTATACTGTGTGGCCTGGAACATGCTCTCTCCCTCATCCATCGATTGGCTTTCAATGTTATTATTATTGTTATTATTATTGCTGTTCTGTTCATAGTCACTGAGAAACGGATTAGTCGAAGATGAAGCATTTGACATGGTCTCAGCATTGCTAAGCGGCAAGCGTTGGCTCTGGCACATGGGACTATTTCTGGGTGGTGGCGGATCACGATAGGGTGGCGGCACTAAAGCCCCATTTGCCGATATTGTTGGCGTTTGCTTGTACAGTTCTGGTGAGTTGTTGTTGTTGCTGATGGCGGCGGTGGTAGTGTTGTAATACATTTCGTTGGGGCTTGAGCGGCGGAGTTCGTTGCTGGATTTGCTTAGCTGACTATAAATATGCTGATTGCTGGTGTTGTTGCTGCTGCCGCTGTTGTTGTTGTAAAAATCATTATAGACATTCGAAGTGGGTGGATTACAGCCAGTGCTGGTCATGTCCAAGGGATTTGACAAGGATTTCTCATGCTTGGGCATTGTGGGTGCCAGGATATTGATGTTATCCTGTTGCTGCTGCTGTTGTTGCATTGGGGCCGTTGCTGCGGGCGATGGAGGCTGTTGCTGTTGTTGCTGCAGCTGTTGTTGTGGTATGCCCTTGACTATGCCAATATTATCGAACTGCTTGGCATCGTAGCCGCTGTTAAAACAATTTTATTTTTGTATTATAAATTTATCCATTCTCTTTTCAGAAATTGTACCTACCCAAAACTTTTTTTCAACTCCTTTGTGCGATAGGTGAGTTCCACATTAGATTTTTGTTTTTGCAAAGTGGGTGCGGTCTTTTGGCTATTAGTGTTGTTGTTGTTGTTGACGTTGCTCAGCCCCAGTGGTTTTTTTGTTGTCATCACAGCATAGTTGTTGTTATTTGTATTGCTCTGCTGGATGCTTGGCTGCTGCTGTTGCATCTGCTGCTGTTGCTGAGTCTTGTTCTCCGAGCGTTGCAATATAAATTGCACATCATTTGCATATTCGCCCCATTTAAGCAATAGTTTCATTGGATTCTCATTGGGGGCCAAGTGTCGTTCATTATTACGCCAGCGTTCGATTAAGGTAAATCGCCCCACCTTCCCAGTGGCGTGGGCCAGGGCAAACACAACATCCTGCAGCGGAATGATAAATTGTTATTCAAATCAAAGTAACAATGGGTAAAAATAAATACAGTGAAGACTGGCAAAAAACAAAACCTGAGACACTGAGAGAAATTAAATTTGGTAGCTTTTTTCTGCCCGAAATAATCGAAGTTTTTAAAGAAACTGCAATGTCTGGAAATAACCCGATAAGAGACCATAAATGGGTCTGAGAGGAAAAGTCTGGTAGAGACTTTGCTGTGTCTTGAAGCGACAGAACTGTTTGTAGCTGAAAAAAAAAATAATGTCTAATAGTGGTTTGATACCTTTTTAGTACGATTTATGAAACAAAGAAATTGAAGTCCAGGCTCAGTTCAGAAATCGTAAAATATCACAGTGCAACAAATTTCCACTTTTTTTCAAAACTGCCAAGCTACACTATGCGGAGTCGATATTGCTACCCGAAACACACTGTAAAAACACAGTCTCTGTTTCATCGCTGTCGCAGCACACGTCTCCAGCAGCTTGACTGTCAGTGGGCACACTTTGCTGAAGTTCAAGTGGCAAAAAAATGTCCACTGAACGCTCTTTCGGCAACTGAACACTTGGAACCGCCTGGTATTGCAAAGCTTTTGCTTTTATGGCATTCATGGCCCGCACTTTATTTTTACAAGCATAGCAGTCCCTGGATTATGCTTCCTGCCCGGATTCGTCCAAATGACAGGGGTATCATAGCGAAGAAACCGCTGCTTTGCGTAACAAAAATTGTTAATGTTTCCATTATACTTGTTTATTTTGGTTTTCTGTTTGATTTTCTGCATTGTGACGGTTCAACGCCAAAATACCACCCTTTATCAAAATATCACCAAATTTGAAATGGCCACACTGCGCTGATTTAGCCATTTAGTTGTCTTAATACTAAGCTTAACGAAGAAACTAGTGATTTTTTTTGGAAGTACACACTTTTGGGGCCGCCTTAGAGGATGTAGAAGTGTTCAGATTGTAAACCCTTGTTCAGAACAGATGATTGTTATCTCAAAAACTTCATTTTTCTCAAAGAATGTATGCCAAAAATTCTGAATTTTTAAAAGTTATACTCGAAAAAGTAAAAAAGTAAGATTTTTCAAAAAAGTTTTATTTTTCAGAAAAACTTCCGCAGAACATAAGTTTTTTGAAAATCTTTGTAAGCAAATTTATTCTGCGGACTGTCAGCTACAAGTTTGCAGAAGACAGTTTGCAGCTATCACTGAAACTGAATGAGCTGTATGCCCAAATCTGATGACACCTTTTTTATACCCTTGGAGAGGGTATATTAAAATTGTCCGGATGTTTGTAACGCACAGAAGGAAGCATCTGCGACCACATAAAGTATATATATTCTTGATCAGCATGACGAGCTGAGTTGATATAGCCATGTCCGTCTGTCCGTCCGTCCGTCTGTCTGTCCGTCTGTCCGTCTGTTTCTATGCTATCTCCT
Source organism: Lordiphosa clarofinis (assembly GCA_018904275.1). Taxonomy (NCBI): domain Eukaryota; kingdom Metazoa; phylum Arthropoda; class Insecta; order Diptera; family Drosophilidae; genus Lordiphosa; species Lordiphosa clarofinis. The sequence continues at coordinate 781,268 of JAEIGQ010000087.1, forward strand.
CCGTCAGTTTTAAAGCTATCTTAACCAAACTTTGCACGAAGTCTTTTGGTACAAATACGCTGCACATTTGTCGGAACCGGCCGGATCGGATGACTATAGCATATAGCTGCCATAGGAACGATCGGTTGAAAAACTATTTTTTGTGAGAAAAACTTTTTTGTTTTCAATGCTATCGCTCCCAACGCTCGTATTTATAAGTTTTTAATGATTTCACATGATTTCACCAAGCCTTGTCAAAATCGGACAACTATATAGTATAGCTGCCATACAAAAGTTAGGTCTGAAAAAGAGTCTTAGTGAGATAAACTTTTTTGTTTTCAATGTTATCGCTCCCAACGCTCGTACTTATAAGTTTTAAATGATTTTACATAATTTCAACAAGATTTGTCGAAATCGGACCACTTTATAGTATAGCTGCCATACAAACAGTCCGGCATATATCAAACTCCAAGGGTATATAAACTTCGGTCGAGCCGAAGTTAGCTTGCCTCTAATTTTTTTTTATCACATCCAATTTCGAAAACTTTGAGAGTCTATAAAAAACAAGTGAGAAAGTCGGTCAATCCCGACTATAACATACTCTGTACCTGTCTCTCTCTCTCTCTCTAGGAGGTGGTGGGGGGAGGGTGTTTTACTTATTTGCTCATAACTTGAGAACCGCTCATTCGATCTTTATCTTCTACGAAACGTCTATCTTCAAAGCTGTAGAAGATATAACGTTTTTTTCCCAATTGCGGGGGGCGGGAGGGGGCGTGGCCAAAATTGAAAATAAACTTGATCTACCTGCAGCTATAAGAATCATTTGTCCCATACATGTCAAACCTCTGTCTCTTACCATCTCCGAGATCTGTTTGTTCATACGGACGGACAGACAGACGGACGGACAGACAGACGAACATGGCCACAATTCGGCTGTTGATGTTAATCAAGAATACGGAAATGATTCCTTCTCGCTGTTACATACTTTTGCACAAACTTAATATACTCTATGTACCTTTGGTACAGAGTATAAAAAGTGCTACCAATCTAGCTAAACGCTGATTGGGATTTACTCAGATCGGGTAGCTCTATCGATTCCGCAAAGTGTAGCTTGGTAGTTTTTTTGACTGTTGCACAGTGTATTTAGGGGTCTCATGTCATCTTGGAAACCAAGTAAATTGTTGAAAAATAAAATCGATAAAAAACAAAATGTACTAACGAAAAATAATCTGACATCACCAGCCCAGACCCAGGTCATGAGATTAATAGGTTTAATATCATTTTCAGCGTTGATGACCACTTCGTTATCTTTTAGAAAAGATAAAATAACAAAAGGAAAGATTCTTTTAGCTGCCTCTATCTTGGCACTGGTTCCGCTTGTATGGAAGTGTGGCCAAAAATACTTCTAGTGCAGGTAAACGGCTAAAATTTTTACCAAGGCTCTTAAAATACATTTAAATAGTGTGGTAAGAAGATAAGAAGATTTTTCTTGCACCATTTCCGTCGTTGGACGATCCCCGACCTCCATCTCTGGGCTTGTCTACATTATAGTATTATAGTGGGTATTATAACACATTTTTCACGAAATAGGACTTGAAAATGCTTCTTTCTCTCCAAAACTTTCAACTTGTTCACAGGATCTCTAACTAGCCACATTTTTATGTCTAACTTATATGAAAAGTGCAATTTATTTAATATCAGAATCTGGCAAATTTGTGAGTATCAAAATCGTTTCCTTATCCAGAAGCCAACCTGCATAATTGCTTAGAACCTTAATTTTTGTACGATTGCATTTTTTCCAAAACACGGCCATCTTTTTGCAACCATAGCTAATGTACTTGCTTAAGCTAGTTGGATCCGGTATGTAACTTTTTTTTAGTAAATCCTTTTCGATTAATTTGGTTCTGTTCCGCTAATGCTTAACCAAAGTTCAAACAAATGCATACGAGAACACACGCAGTAAAATAAAGAGCCTAATTAACTATCAACTTACACAAGCCCTATGTGTAACTTTCAACTAAAAGCTTACCTCAAAATCATTTTGATGAACGAGAAAACACAACTAAAGGGGTTGACAAACAAATGTTTTACACAATAAACACACAACTCAAAAATGATTCACACAAAAACCAAAGAAAGTTATTACCTCTGTTTTCAATATTCATATTGCTTAAATAAATTATTATGTCTTTTTTTGCTCTTTTTTGCCTTTTTGCAACACATGCCGTAAAGCGTTTTACACAAAAAAATATAACTGGTTCATTTAAGGCTTTTTAGACGCTATTTGGAACTGGATCGATTGGAACGGAAAAAAATGAACTACTCTATCAAATAACCAGTTCTTTCAAGAAATTAATCTCAACAATTTGATTTCGAAATTTTGAATTTTATATTTTTGATTTTTGGCCTCTGACGGATCCACTGTGCAATGGTGTAGATATGAGATTAAAAGTAAAAACGAGAAAGGCAAAGCTAACTTCGTCTGTGCCAAAGTTTAGATACACTTGAAAACGCTTGTCTCAACGGTTAGCGACTTCGACAAAACTTCGCAGATCAGCTTAAAAACATTTAATATTACCCATGACCGTGATAGAGAGCGGTAATATTGAGAAAAAAGACAGTTTTTCTCATTAAAACCATTTTTTGACCGATCATTTGTATGGCAGCTACAAGAAGTAGTCATCCGATTGTATGGCAGCTATACTATATAGTGGTCCGGTTTCGACAAATCTTGTTGAAATTATGTAAAATCATTAAAAACTTATAAATACGAGCGTTGGGAGCGATTACATTAAAAACAAAAAAGTTTTTCTTACTAAGACTTTTTTCAGACCTAACTTTTGTATGGCAGCTATACTATATAGTAGTCCGATTTCGACAAATTTTGGTGAAATTATGTAAAATCATTGAAAACTTATAAATACGAGGGTTGGGAGCGATAACATTGAAAACAAAAAAGTTTTTCTTACTAAGACTTTTTTTTCAGACCTAACTTTTGTATGGCAGCTATACTATATAGTAGTCCGATTTCGTGGTTGGAGATGCTTCCTTCTCTGCGTTACAAACATCCGGACAATTTCGATATACACTCTTCAAGGGTATAATAATCAAAATATTAAACAGTTCTCAAGAAATTTAGGTTAAGGTGAGTCAAGGCATACCCTTGCAAACGTTTTAATACATCAGAGTTTAATAACGCCAGCATAGAAGCATAAAGCATAAAGACCAACAATTTTTCTAAACAAAACTTACTTTTCGACCGATAGTTCATATAGCAGCTATAAGATATAGTAATCCGATCCGGTCGGTTCCGACATATTAGCAGTGTGCAATAAAATGAAGGCTCTGTGCAAAGTTTCAGCTCGATAGCTTTAAAACTGAGAGACTAGTTTGCGTAGAAACAGACAGACGGACGGTTAAGGCTCAATCGACTCAGCTACTTCCTGATCAAGAATATATATAGTTTATTGGGTCGGAAATGAATATTTCTATGCGTTGGGAACTTCTGGGCAAAATTATAATACCCTTTGCAAGGGTATAATAAAATCACCAAAAAATTCGAAGTAAAATTTTTTTTCCAAAATTGTGAACATTTTATAAATATTTATTAGGTTTTTTATTTTAACGCCCGGCGCGATATTTCTCTCAACCCACACAACAAATCGCTGGCGCCACGAAATATTTCTTGGAATTAAGAAGCACCAAAATTTAACGCAACGCAACAACAACATACGTTTTTTTTTAACGTGTTGTTCTTGTTACATTCAACCAAGCCGAGACAAATAGCGGTAAATGCTTTGTTGTGTGTGCAAAAGCGATCATGAGCTTTTGCTTTGACTTATGAACGAAACGGAATCAAAAGCAAAATCAATATCAAAATTCATGAAGCGACGACTGCAGTCGCTGCTTGCTTTTGATCAAATATCGATTGCGGCTGTTCGCTGCTGCTGCCGCTTTTGTACTTTGCAAAAGCATAAGCAGAAGCAAGAGTTCATATTGAAAATTTGAAAAAAGTCGAAGCTGCGAAAAGTAAAAATTTTTTTGATGGGTTTTGAAGAAAAATGCATACAACACTTTAGCTTATCTCAATTTTTCCAGCAATTTGCCTGTACGTAAGGATTCACTCCTTATAAGCCATTATTTTGCCTTTTTCTTCATCAGTTAGTGCTTTACCGTCCACCAAAGTTTGATTTTTCTACTTAAAACGTTTAAATGTTGACAATATAAAAACTTCATTGCTCGGAGTTTTACTTAGAATGATGAAACCACCTTTGTCCCTATTCAAGTGCATGATAAAAATATGGCGTTTTTGAAGAGTTCGTTGGAAAAAAAATGTTAAACAAAAGACTACGTTAATTTGAAAAAGTTTTTTTTGTTTAATTCAATAAAGAATGAAGTACTGAATGCTAAAAAATATTTGTCTATTGATTTAATTTGATTCTTTCAGTCAAATAGATGTATATTCGTCTTAAAATGCTTGTCCCTATTCAAGTGCATGGCAGTGTATATATCTGAAACACAACTTTATCGGCGAATGGCAGTTGGACACATAGAAAAAGATGACTTGCCTACAGCTAGTGCCATGTTGGACGCTATTAAACACATCACTTTATAGCAATGTACAAAAGGAACTTAATCAGATGATAAAGGAAGAGGCAGCCGACAAGAGCGTTTCGTTTTGCGCCTCTTATTTTTGGCCAACGAATTCATGGGATAAAATAACGATGCAGAATTAATAAATTATTTTGCTTCTATTTCTTCTCTTGTCAGCTTTAGTATAAATGATTAGTAGTTGGAGATTTTGATTAGCCAGATGTTAATGTTGTAAACTCTGATCACAGCTTTGGTTAACGTGTCATATACCCTATTAAGACTAGAAAATCGGACATCCCTACAGAATATAGTGTTTACTAGGGAATTTAAAAACTCCATCGGGGGTTGAATGGCCGCAGTATGCTCGGGTCAGTGATTTTCTATTCCTTGATATTTATATATGTTTCGAAAATCTGTTTCAATTCGGCTCAAATTCAAGGTCGGTGATGAAAATTAAAAATCAACAATTAAAAACTAATCCCATCTAGATTCCATAAGTTTCAAATTGGCCTGAAAAGTTGATTGTTTTAATTGGAAGCTATTTAAATTGCTTAAATTTACTTATTGCTGCAACAATTTAAAAACTTTCCGTCCCACGTTCATTTTATATTTACTACAAGTTGCGATTAGCCAGGGTTCACTGTACTTTGTTTAAAAACACACACAAACCTGGCAAGTGGTATTCACTGTCACTCCACACACAATTCGTTGGATGCCCTCGACCCAAACTTTCAGCTCCATTTTCAGTTGTTTTTGATTTTTTTTTTTTGCCAAAGAACGAACAAATTATTTTGTATTTTTTTGATTGCCGCTACCAGAAAATTGCTTTCTTGTGCCGCTCCAGCAACTGACTGAGACTCTTTTAGCTAATGATTAGAGATTTTTTGAAGCTTGACTGCTGCCCAGCGAAGCGTTTCTCTGTCGCCGACGTTGTTAGAGCAACGGGAGCAATAACAATGGCATGGCGAGAGCGCTGCAACACCGAATTGAGGGTGGAGCTGCACTTCCAGTTCACTTTTCCTATGCTTATTTTCGGTTAATTATATTGGAGCTGCTAGCTTCCCTTTCTGCTGCTGTTTCACTTGCACTTATTTATATTTATCACAACAACTGGTTTGCATGGCTGTGCATGTGTGTGTGTGTGTCAAAAAAAAATTCTGATTCACTTTTGCTCTAATTTATCATTTGTTTGCTTTAAGCTTATTTCAGCTGACACACTCATCTCTTAGTTTTTCCTTGCACATCACACACTTTTATTCTGCATAATTATTTGGACAACGATATAAATTAAATAAATCAAATGCACGCATTGTTGTTGGCATGCACTTGTACTCTTGACGATAAGTGTGGCCATTCGTCTCGAGACACCTGTACTCGATACTCTGGGCAGCTATCGATAACCAGGGCTGACCAAATATCAGCTGGTATTTTGCGCATTGCTCAGTAGCTGCCACTCTGCTTCCAGCACAAAACAAATGGAAATTGTTTTTTTATTGTATTGCAAGTCGTCGTCGCGTTGCGGAGTTGCGTGGAGTGAAACTAATTAGAAAATTCACATCACCACATACATAGGCCCTTCGCCATCGCCAACTGGGCCAACAGGCAAAGGCCATTAGCATTAAACCAAGTGTGCTCGTTCGTTCAGCTGTTGGATTTGGCTTGGATTATATTGATTTTGATTGTGCATTGTGCATAAAATATTAACGAAAACAACGAACAACAAACCAAGTTACGGACTTAAGTGCCAAGTGTTGGTCCGGGTCAGCTGAAAATGGCCCACAGACTTGGCACAAGCAGAAGTAATACGAGTTAGTTTCGAGGCTGCCAGCTGGAGAATTGGTTATAACAATTGGCCAGGCCAGGGTGTGTGCGTGTGTGAGTGTGTGTGCGTGTAAACAAAAGTCCAACGGGGACGGCTGTGTGGAAGTGGAGGTGTTGTATCAACTAGCACAATGGCCAACAGTCGGAGTCGCGCTATACTAAATGTTAATCTCAATCTCGATACGGTCATGGCCAACGATCCGTTGCGTGAGCTGTTCGAGGCCTGCAAAACAGGTGAAATAGCCAAAGTGAAGAAGCTGATAACACCACAAACTGTGAATGCCCGAGACACGGCCGGACGGAAATCGACGCCATTGCATTTCGCTGCGGGTAACTAAAAACATGATTAATTATATGAAATAAGCCATAAAATTTTTTAGATCATAAATATGTAGGCATAAGCTCAACAGGCCTTGACACGAGTACCACCACCCACTCCGCTGCCAGGCTCACAAAAAGAAAATCGCAGCATATAATGAATTCAACTTTTTGATACCCTGCAACCGTCACAAACTGCAAAAAACAATCTGAGATACCATTTTAAAATTAGAGCCTTGCAAATTTAATTTATATTTATTTAGGCTTTATATCTATCTATTCTGATAATCATAGTAAGATTTAAAAAAAAACAGAAGCTTTAAAAGTTTTTAATATATATGGGTGATTCCATGAAAAATCGCCCACTGGGATTTTTTTTGGATCGAAATAATTTTTTTCGTATTCCTTGTGGTAAAATAGTATATACGTATTTTCAGCATTTTGGCGAAATACACTTAATTCGCGGACAAAGTCGATTTGAAAATTTACATATTTAAAAAATTTAATTATTTTCAATTGCTTGCTATCCAAAGCCATTGGTAATAAAAATATTTAAAAATCTGAAAATTAACATCTGAATCCAAACTTTCAAATAACGCACACTTAAAAATTTTTAAATTTTTCTTTGGTCTTCAAATCGCGAAAATAAGTAAACAAAAATTAATTGCCGCTAACGGGATTTTTTTTTTTTCTTCATTTTTTCTCAAAATTTGGTCTTGTATCCAGTAATTTACTGTATTAAGCTGTAAATGGGCAATCAAATAGTTCCAGAGTTATGACCATTTTTCATTTATTTAAATTAATTTTCTGTAACAATATCAGATTTAGTATGTTTAATTTTAAGAGGGTAATATTTTTGTGGTCGAATATAGTGAAGTCTATCATCATAAAAATTATTTTAACAGATCGGCGGAGTGGCTTTTCCATGCAACGGTAAAGGGCCTTGCGATGGAGCTGGATAAACACTAAAAAGAATGGCTAGAAGGGCAAGCCTTCAAATGATTACCGATAAACAGATTACCCCAGCCCTGGAACTTTATGAATGGGTCAACGAATTTTTACCAAACATCACAGTAAGATACAGAAACATAAATCTCTAAACTAGGGCCACAGAATTATTAAAATTACGATTTTCGAAATGCAAAACTATACATGGGACACTCTATTCAACCACAAAATAACTTTCTTCTTAAAACCAAAACATTTTCACATTCCGAAACATCTGATATTGTTAGTTCCTAAATAAAGTGAATTTTAAAAAATGAAAAATGGCCATAACTCTGGAACTATTTGATTGCCCATTTACAGCTTAATACAGTAAATTACTGGATACAAGACCAAATTTTGAGAAAAAAATGAAGAAAAAAAAAAAATCCCGTTAGCGGCAATTAATTTTTGTTTCCTAATTTTTGCGATTTGAAGACCAAAGAAAAATTTAAAAATTTTTAAGTGTGCGTTATTTGAAAGTTTGGATTCAGATGTTAATTTTCAGATTTTTTAAATATTTTTATTACCAATGGCTTTGGATAGCAAGCAATTGAAAATAATTAAATTTTTTAAATATGTAAATTTTCAAATCGACTTTGTCCGCGAATAAAGTGTATTTCGCCAAAATGCTGAAAATACGTATATACTATTTTACCACAAGGAATACGAAAAAAATTATTTCGATCAAAAAATCCCAGTGGGCGATTTTTCATGGAATCACCCATATATATTCGTGTTCAAGGAAATGAATCAAAACCTACAAAATCAAGGGAAACGGGGCAGCGCTCTTAGTATGTCCCACTTTTTGAAGGCTAATTTGAAAACGCCCTTAAAAAAGAATCTTCTGAAGGAGAATATGAAACTGCAGCCGTTTTTATATGGAATTAAGATCCGGCAATTGTGCCCGGCCACTCCATAACTGTTCATATTTGTTCTCTTTTATTGCGGTGTATTTCAGGTTATTGTCTTGCTGTAAAATCCACCTTAAAGACATGTCCTCTCCATATGACAGCTTTGGATATGGTGGCATTCATCATGTCCTCTATCTTTGCTAAAGGTCCAACCCCATTCCACAAGAATCTTCCTTTCAGCATTTGTCTTCGTTTTCCATGCCTAATGGTGTTAGTGGTATACTTCGCATTGAATTAGGAGGGCGTCTATCATATTCTTTTTCAGTACCTGTATCAATTTGTGAGACTTTTGTCTCATCTGTCGTTTCGGATTTGTTTGTGTTGTTCCTATGGTTTCGACGATCACTTTCTATCCTCGTAAGATTTTACTCCAAAACCTCTAAAACTCTGCATAAGATTCGATCACATTGGAAAGTGTATAGTTCGGTTTGAGGAACGGTTCTCTTACATGCCAAACCTAAGGAACATGGTCTTTAAAATGGAAAGTTATCTTCAACTTTTATTGACTTTTCTTTCTATCCTTTTTGAAGTCCATAACGCATCTTTAGTTGTTAATTTTTATCCCGTGTGCACAATAAATAATACCTGTAGCATATATTGCAGATTGTATAAAATGGTAAACATTTTGAAACTACCTCGAAGCTGCTAGACAAGCCAAAATAGCGAATGTGTACTTAAAGTTGATTCAAATATTGTATAAAAGTTCGAATTTCGAATTGAAATTTTATTTACTATATGTAAGTGACAAGAAAATCTTTTGCCCCCGTTCTAACCTAAATTTGCAGATGGTTCATGTACGAAAATTTGAGGTTCATGGTTCTTGCCCGAAGATCCGTGTTCTAACCTTTGCTCGGCCCCCTTTAATTAAATACTCAATAAATATGCCCCGACAGCAAAATACCCTGTCCCAATTAATGTTGTTCCTATAGCTTTGAATTCCATTTATTTTAAAAAATTTTTCAATAAATGGGCAGGCGCACTTATGTACATATCTTGGGTGTTTTTGCTCGGATAGATCCACAGAATAGATAGATGTTGGGCCTAACTGAATATATATTAAGTAATTAGGTTCAAACTTAAAAATTGAAGCTCTGACAGTTTTTCGCGGTTAGAAGAATATGGTGGAGGAATTTGCCAAACCTGGAGCAAACTATATCTGGGTACGGTGTACACCTACATACATGCAAAAATTTGTGGATCTAACTCTTATAGGATCCACGCGTTTATACAGAGAAAAAGACCGTTTTTCCCTGTTTAAAGATGGAGGATACGAGCGCTGCCCCGACCACGACATAAAGATCGTGCTAGGCGATTTTAACGCAAAAGTCGGGAGAGAAGGAGTTTTTGGATCGACAGTCGGACGATTCAGCCTTCATGAAACAACCTCCGGTAACGGAGAGAGGTTAATAGACTTCGCTGCCGGCCGGAACATGGTCATAAGTAGTACCAGATTTGAACACCTCGACATCCATAAGGCGACCTGGAAGTCCCCTGGTCAACGAACACGAAATCAGATTGATCACGTTGTGATCGACGGAAGGCATTCATCGAGTGTACTAGACGTGCGTGCGATTCGAGGAGCCAACATAGACTCGGATCATTACCTGGTTGCAGCCAAGGTACGCACGCGGCTCAGTGTGGCACATGCCTCACGCTCTGGCACACGTCGAAAGCTAAACGTCGAGAAGCTGCAATCACAAGGGACCTCTGAAGCCTACTCAGCTAAACTCGCCCAACTGCTCAGGGAAACCTCCCCATTCCCTTCCGATATATGCGAACAGTGGCAGCGTATATCGCACTCCATGAGTACGGCTGCCAAGGAGATACTCGGTTACTCCGAGCCCCCTCGAAAGCGGTCTTGGTACGACGAGGAGTGCCGACGCGCGACTGCAGAGAAAACGCTGCCTACAGGAGAACTCTGCAGTCGAGAGTAACGCGGGCTGCTAAAGAGCGATACCTGGAGAAAAAGAAAGAGGAGAAACGCCTTTTTAGAAGAAAAAGTTTGAGCAGGAAAGGCGAATGCGCGAGGAAGTCGAGATGTTATTCGGCATGAGTGAGACTCGAAAATTTTACCAAAAGATTAAGCAATTAACAGAAGGTTTCAAGCCCAGAGTCGCACAATGCAAAGACGAACAGGGAATCTGGTCACAGATCCGCAAGTGGCGCTTAAGAAATGGAGAAGTTACTTCTCCAACCTACTGGGAGGCGATGACGAACAGGATGCCGCCACTAGAGAAGTAACGATACCACCAATCGACAACATTGAGATAGACCCCCGACCCAACAGGAAGTCTGTTTAGCCATACGAAGGCTAAAGAACAACAAGTCGCCAGGCGCTGATGAGTTGCCCGCTGAATTGTTCAAGGCTGGAGGCGATGAATTGGTAAGGTGCATGCACCAACTTCTGTGCCGTATATGGGTTGACGAAAGCATGCCCGACGATTGGAATCTAAGTGTTCTCTGTCCAATCTTTAAAAAAGGAGACCCTGCAGTTTGCGTCAAATACCGCCGGATCAATCTCCTTCCCATCGCGTATAAGTTGTTGATACACTGATTGGACCTTATCAGTGTGGCTTTAGACCTGGTAAATCCACCACAGACCAGATATTCACATTGCGCCAAATCCTGGAGAAGACCTATGAGAGAAACATCGAAAATCACCATCTTTTATCGATTACAAAGCCGCTTTCGACACGCCGATAAGGTCAAGGTTTTTCGAAGCCCTGTCTACTTTAGGTATTCCAGCAAAGTACGTTCGACTTTGCATGATGACGTTGAGAAGCACTCAAAGCTCCGTCAAAATAGGAACGAACCTCTCCGAGCCTTTTGATACCAAAAGAGGTTTTAGGCAGGGTGACACCTTATCGTGTGACTTCTTTAATCTGCTGATGGAGTATATACTGCGCCAGTGCCCAAATGCCAACAGATCGGGCACCATCTTTAATAAAGATGTAATGCTACTCGCATATGCCGATGATATTGACATTATCGGCAAAACCGAACAGGCAGTAACCAATGCGTTTTCAGAGATTGAGAAGCAGTCTGAGCTAATGGGTTTAGCGGTAAACGAGGACAAGACGAAGTACCTAGTGTCCTCGAAACAGAAGTACACACAAATTGGGCAATCTGTTGCAATGGGAGAGTACAACTTTAAAGTTGTAGAGGACTTTGTCTACCTTGGAACGATGATAACCGGCGACAACAACATCAGCCTGGAAATTCGAAGAAGAATCACGCTCGCAAACCGATGCTATTACGGGCTAAGTAGGGAGCTCAAGAGCAGAAACCTCAAGCGAAGAACAAAAATAGCGCTATATAAGTCGCTTATCATCCCAGTCCTGCAATACGGCGCAGAAGCATGGGCAATATCATCAGCGGATGAGGCGGCGATTGGCGTTTTCGAGCGAAAGATTCTTCGCAGGATTTATGGACCTTTGAAAGTTGGCGAGGACTTTCGCATCCGAAGGAATGACGAACTGTATAAGCTCTATGGGGATACTAGTCTGGTCAAGCGCATAAAGCAACAGCGGCTGCGCTGGCTGGGACATGTTACCCGTATGGATGATCAAGCTCCAGCAAAAATGGTCTACAAGAGGAATGCGAAAGAACTGGGACAAGGCAAGGTGGGACGACCACCTCTAAGGTGGGACGACCAGGTGCGGAAAGACATTTCTAAGCTTGGCGTGAAAAACTGGTGCCAGCTCGCACGGAACAGAAGCGACTGGCGGACATTAGTTGCAGCGGCCGAGACCGTCAAACGGTTGTGATGCAATGCATCGGGCCAATAAAGAAGAAGAGAAGAAAGATGGAGGAGGAGGAATTTTTCAAATCTGAAACAAACTCGATGTGGGTACAGTATACACCTATATGCATTCCAAAACTTGTGGCTCTATCTATTACAGTCTCTGAGATCGACGCGTTCATACAGACAGACGGACATGGCTAAATCGACTCGGCTGTTGATGCCGATCAAGAAAATATATATTTTATGTGGTCGGAGATGCTTTCTTCTCCCTTTTACATACATTTGCACAACTTCATGATCCCCTTTTTCCCATTTTTAATGGGAACAGGGTATAAAAATGGGACTTATGCGAACGAACGAAATAAATTTTCGCCAAAGTTCTTAAGAGTGTTTGACTGAAGTTTGTGATACTTTTGCAAACTATCGTAATTCTAATATATACTGCATCACACTGAGCGTGAGATATTTCGATTTCCGATTCGTTTTTATTCCTTTTAGTTTCGCGAATCTATTGTAATTTACTCAATAATATCGCTTTTTGCACATTATCAGCCATGCTCCCGTGTTAGCTTTCCCTAAAATTCTACCATTTAGTCGCTAAATCGCAAAAGAAGTTGCTCGCAAAATTTCGACGAATTAAATCCGGCGACGTTTGAGTCCGTGAATTGAAAAGAAAACGGGCAATATCGCTAGAGATGAGAGCTGCCTTTCTATGCTGATTATTCTGCGACTATTTTAGATTGTTTTTGTGGACTCTCTGACACCATTTGAATTAAACTCTTGTCTGAAACAATTCTAATTCCTAACAAAATTAGGCTGGGGCGTTAACCGATAAGTTTGTCGATACATCTGCTTCTGCCACGTGAAGTGTTGCAGAATGAATTAGGAATGAAACTGAATCGATAATAAGAAGATTTAAATTTTAGAGCACTTAATATTTAATTCGTACAAATTTGTTGAAATCGCAAAAGCAAGTGAAAGCCGGAGCACATCTGTATGTCAAATTTTTAGTCTTCAATACTTTTTGTTGTAACATGGAGCAAAGAGGTTTAGAGAGGAACGTTGCTCAGTCGACCAGTGCTGCCACTTTAGCAATTTAGTTGCTAGATCTAGCAACTTTTAAAAAAATTTGCAACTTTTTTTTTAGAAAATGCTATTAGCCACTAATCTGGCAATTTTTAATTTTTCTTTAGCAATTTTAGCAACTTTATTCTAAAACTAGCAATATTTTATTTTTCTTTAGCATTTTTGCCGTTTTTTATTCCTTTTTGCAATCGACCTCACAAATTACGTTCCCAAGGATATTGGATCTAGTAGTGGTTCAATTATATGAACAACTTATAACGGTTTGCTCACTCTTTTGCTGTTTTTTGTGATTGGGTTAAGAAGCCAAAAGTTTGTAAGCTAGATTTTCGTGATGCCTGACAGCAAGATGAGGAGTTAAGGCAATGGATTCTTAGGGATTGCACTAGTCCAACGAGAGCATCTTGTGCGTATTGAAAATCCGGCAATGTTTTTTTGTATCCTTTCATGATAACCTTTCGTTCGAAAGTCAACAAAAACAGAGGAAAAAGAAGCGGCACTATACCTTGTTAAACACACGGCGATACCAAGTGAACATTTGCCTAAGTTGTGTGTGGAGCAGATTTCAGCTTACAAAGCTGCTGCAAATATTAAATTAGGCACCAATATCGGAAACGTCGCGTTTAGTCTTCTGTTGGACAAGTCCACCGATATTAGTTTTACAAAAAAGTCTAAATGAGCTTTTTGTAGATAACACTGTGCAACTTTTTTAAGGTCATTTTCTTGTTACGCCTTCGGACCCCGATATCTTTTAAGAGCATACCGAGACTAAAATATCCCCAAAGGACTTGGTCCTATCACATCGTAAAGGTACTACTTTGATACCCAAAATATTTTCACCCCAAACTGTCCATATATCGGTATGCTCTTAAAAAATATCGGGGTCCGTAGGCGTAACCAATTTATGTGTTGCACTGTGTAATAATATAAAATTCTTAAAATACATACAAATGATATAATTGTTAAAAAACAAACAAAATTATGTTCCCTCTTATTTTTAGTATTTATAATTTGATTCTTAAAATGCATAAATATGTATATTTGTTAAAACGAAAATTTTATTGTTTTAGCAATTTTTTTTGGCAATTTTTACAGAATTTTTAGCAATTTTTAGCAACTTTTTTTCTCAAATCTAGCAATTTTTGCTTCCGAAAATCTGGCAGCACTGCAGTCGACACCGCTTCTGTCAGAAAATTGTCGGCTGTTCGTTCTCATTTACGCTCTCTAGATCAGCGATGGTCAGCGAGAGCGAGGCCAAAAAGTGAGAGTGTATTAGTATGAGAAAACAAAGATCCGTGAATTTGCTTCGACCTAATCGCTTCGAACTCTGTCGAGCAACTGACGCATTCTTGCTCTCTCGATGTCAGCTTCGGCAAGCGTTCGGCTCATGTATGTGTGAATAGCGAAATGTTGTCGCCCCCGGGATGGAACCGAGGGCCAACGCTGCTCCATATACTTTTGGTCAGCTGTTCGCTATCTCTGAATACATTTGGGTCAGAGTTCCCCAGCTATAGCCCCGGGAGCACGAACTTACTTGCCGAATGCTTGCTGAAGTAAGACTTCATTGTGTGTTAGAGAGAGACACAGTCACGTTTTACCGCTCTCTTCTTGGGGAACCCTGATTTGGGTTATGGTCTTTGGCACTTTGAAATATCTTTATGGGCACTATCGTTTAGCACCAGCAAAATTGAGAGGCAGCGCAAACGTTCTCTCTAATTCTAATTGCTCCATGGTTGTACCGACCATTTTGGTTCGGAACAGGTTCGGTTCATTTTCTCATGTTGTTTGGTTCAAGGTTTGGTTCGTAGTAAATAAAAAGTCTGATTTCCGGATTCGATACAGTCCGCTTCAAAACATTTTGGCAGACCTTGTTAATAGACTCTTTAGAATTAAATCACGTACCATTAATCAATCGTTATCAACTTTCTGATCTAAGAAGCGTAGATATATTAGAGGCCCTATATGAATCTTGTTTCATCTTGATTCTCTAGTTCTTAATTCATTCATTGAAGAGATCATCCCTACATATGTATGTAGCTGTTAATTCAAAAGTTATTTGCACGATATAATCGTTTTAAATGTCAATTTAAATTATAAACACCATAATAATTAAGATAACATTTATTGAAATTAATGAACATATAAATGTTGGGTAAAAATGGGTTCATCTTAACTTATTCTTCATATTCAGTGCCCTATTCGGAAAGTAGTTTCTATTGTATCCTTGTCTACTCCATAATCAAATTCTGCAAATGCATCCTGAACATAGTCAATGGCATTAGAAAAGCTCAAAAAGTTTGGATACAAAAACATATTAGGACGAGAACTGGTATCAAAAGCACTCGCTTTTAAATCCTGACAAATTCAAACTCATTGTCTTGTTCGTATTTTTGCGACTGAGTGTCTTGTATGAACGTCTGTCAAAATTATTGATTCTGATTTGAGCGGCCAACAGATCTTTATCATTTCTTCGGCAATTCGATACATTTTGTTAATTTACTCTATGTACCTTTGGTACAGAGTATAAAAACTGTGTTACGTTCTCCTAATGCTGTAAATGAGAAATCGATCACTTGCTATGAAGTTCGCTAACATTTTCTGTATGATATGGCCCTCATAATCATAGATATATGATTCCCAATAAGTTGATCCACGTTTAAAATATTCTCAAGTTAATAACAATTGAGAAAGTCGGTCAAGCCCGACTATAACATACTCTGTACCTGTAGTAGAAGCTGAATGCAATGCTGGTGTCTTTCTCTCTCTCTCTTTCTCTCTCTCTCTCTTTCTCTCTCTCTCTCTCTTTCTCTCTCTCCTCTCTAAGATTGTGCGGTGTTAGTTGTAAAAGGGTGGGATGGGTTGGGGGGGAGGGGTGAAAAATTTTAAACAAATTTTTTTAATTTTTGGTACTATATTTTGACCTACTAGGATTAAAATATGCAAAATCCGCTGTCTACTAATTACTAACTATCTCTTGAAGGTACGAATAGTCTATCTTCAAAACTGTGGAAGATATAATGTTTTTTTCCAAATTGCGGAGGCGGGAGGGGGCGTGGCAAAAATTGATAATAAACTTGATCTGCCTGCAGCTATAAGAAGCATTTGTCCCATACATGTCAAACCTCTATCTCTTACCATCTCCGAGATCTGTTTGTTCATACGGACGGACGGACAGACGGACGGACAGACGGAAAGACGGACATGGCTATATCGACTCGGCTGTTGATGCTGATCAATAATATATATACTTTATATATTCGGAAATGATTCCTTCTCCCTGTTACATACTTTTTGCACAAACTTAATATACTCTAAGTACCTTTGGTACAGAGTATAAAAATATTTTTCGATATTATTTATTCCAGATAAACAAGTTTTGAGTAAGATTGTGCCAAATAATGGCAATCTTTTGAAATGAAATTGTACCTGGTCACACCTAAACAATAGTAAAACATTTTCAGCTTACTGTCTTAAAAACCTCAGGCATATTTTCCTTTTTAAAATCCCTATAGATTAGCATTAATCATGACATCCAACTCAAAAATAGATTTAAGCAAGAAGAAAAAAAAGTCCTTCCTTCATTCACAAAGGTTGAAGGACTTTCTTCACCTCCCGCTTCCCCCCTTTCGTTTCATATGCATTCTCTGAGCTGTTTTGTGTGCTGTGTTTGGTTTTGGCCTTGAGCTACTTGCGCCTGGGTGTGACGAGCGTCATTGTCGACTCGGTCGGACACTCGCTGGCTCGTCGAGAGTTGACCTAGTTTTCTGTACTGTACGGTTCGGTTCGGGCTTGTTTCCGGAACCTCAGCGCTGAGTTGTTGCATTTCAACATTTTTCTATTTTGATAAAGTGGCGGGGGTGGAGAGGGTGGAGCTGACTGCATGTTGTGGCTGCTGTGCGTCCTGCTGACGTCTTTGGCTTGAATATTTTTACGTCTTTTGTTGTGACTTTGGCCCAGTTTAGCATTTGTATATTGCAATTTATTGTTAGCAACTCATCAAAGAGAAAGGGCTATCCCCACACCCCCCTCGCCATTATCTGTCTCACTTAGCGATATGACGCCCCTTGCATATCAATTTGGTTTATTTTTTTTGCGCTTGTAGCTTTTGTGGCTTTTTGACTTCTTTTGTGGTCTATGATTCACCAGGTCGTTTCTATCTAAACTGGTTTTCTTGTGTATTTGTCACGTTCTGCTGTAAAAAGTGAGATCTTCCAGTGGTCTCTGTTATTGTTTTGGCTTGTTTTCACCTCGTTTTCCAAAAGTTTTCAATCAAATTTAACCCCCGAGCTAGTTGCAATGGCAATTTACACAATCTTAATTCCTATTCTAAAAAAAGTTTGTCATTGGCTTATTATCTTTCATTTGCACAGCTTTCTTAACTCTATTTGTTTAACGATAATAGAAACGATAAACTCGAGACCTTCTACATTTTTGTGTTGATTAAACTAAAAATTAACCTTCTAGTTGGTAATTGCCATGGTTGGTTATATGTGTTTACTCAAGGAGCAACAATTGTTGGCCCCTTTTGTTGTTGTGTTGTTGCTGTTGCTGTGTCTGTCTAATGCAACAGTTAAAATAAGTTTCCATTCTATTAATTTTTTAAGCTAAACTTTCGTAATTGTTTGCCCAAAAAAAAGTGAACGGGCAAGCGAAAATTAATTCGCAAACTCTTGGTGGGAGGTTTTGGTTTCAACAATTATTTAATTGTTTCAGTTCTCTTGGTGAGCTTGATAAATGTTCTTTATTCAACCTGCAATTAGTTTCTTAATTGCCTGTAGCGTCTTATGCAATTGACAGAACTCTTATTTCACATAATTGACATATCAAACAGGGCTTTATACCGGAAACGGACCCTTTAACCGAACTTAACTGTTTTAACTAACGAACCGGAACCGATACGAACTTTTGTTTTAGAACCGGAAACCGTTTACCGCAAAATTTTCAGCATTCTAGAACCAGCTGGAGCGAACACTCCTAAACTTCTGCCAAAAGTTTGGTTTTGGTTGATTTTTATTCCATTTGGATTCGTCCCCTCTAGCGAAAGAGTTTTTTTTAGGAAATAGAAAAACAAAAGAAATCCCTTTTTGATAACAACGATTGAACACTCGAACTTTTCTAATGCTTCCGCACAACGATGTTCTCTATAAAAAACTCGTTTCTGCATTACTTATTTCTTTCTCTATATTTCGAATTTTCATTATACAAAATTTTGACCCCTTGAAATTGGCTCCATGAGAGTTCAACTGAAAATGGGACATATTTTTAGATTCTAGGTAAAACGCAAGGCTAAGTACTGAGTGAGTTGCTGATCAATCTCTGCTTAATAAAAAATACAGTTTTAGTACTAGTTTTTATGATATTGCAGGTAAAGAAACTTGGTGATAAAATCACATCGGTTGTGTCAATAAATAAGCTACTGGATTCCACCAAGACTCAAGTTGGCTTTCTGTTCCAGCTAAGCAGAAAAGTTTGTATGGAAAAAATTTTATTTTTTAATCCGATGGACTTGAAACTTGGTTTGTGAGCACAGTATGCGAAATAATTCGACACGCGTTTTCCCGATTTTGGAAAATGGCCGTAATATTCTGCATCCAAAAAAGTTTTTTGCGTCCGATTGGCTTGAAACTCGGTTTGAAAGAATATAACACGAAGCGCGACGATTTTTCTCAGCATTGAAGTTTTTTAATCTTATAAAAAAGTAGCACTTATACCGGTAAGTTCCGGGCGATACCATTGAAAACGAAAAAGTTTTTTATGGTTTTGTATGGCAGTATGGCTTTTAGTTGTCCGATTTTGATAAATCTTGGTAAAATTACTTAAAATCATAAAAAAAACTTTTAAATACGCGAAACTGTTGTCGCTAAAACTGTTTTTTGGACCGATCGTTCCTATGACAGTTATATGCTATAGTCATTCGATATTTGTACCAAAAGACTTCGTGCAAAGTTTGGTTATGATAACTTTTAAACTGGCTGAGGAGAAATCATAGAAACAGACGAGCGGACGGACATGTCAACATATGTCAACTCAGCTCATCATGCTGATCAAGAATATATTGGGTCGTTCACTTTGAAATTTCGATTAATGACCACAGCTGATCATATTGAATATTTTCGCCGCCAACTTCACACTTAACCGCTTACCGTGTTTAAATCGCGCACTTACTTTAATACTGGCTGTATTGTGTACTATTTTGTGTAAAGTTTTCATATTGATATCTCTTATACTTTTCACGTGAGATCAAAATTTGTCGTAATATTATTTTACAGGTTCATTTTCATGTTAATGCATTAGCGTCATATCTCAGTTGTTGATTTGACAAAATCATACCTCGCCTTTCAGTTAAAACATCATATTTTCAAGTTTTATTAATGAGCTTTTTAAATGTATAATATTTTACTAGATCAACTTGAAACTAAAAGAACCATTTTTTTCTGTGATAAACCCATTGAGAACTTTAAACACGTTTTTCTCAAAATGGATTATTTTGAGTTATGCCAGTATTGAAGTAAGTGTGCGATATATAGTTCAACAGCCTTTTTTTGTAAAAAATTTTGTTAAATGGAATAGTTTTTGATTGGTGCCGAAGATAAAAGATCGAAAACAACATTTTGCGCATATTCTACTGAATTAATATCAAAAGGGCAGAAATGCACTTCATGCAATTCAAAAATTGATCGAACGCCAATGCTAAAATTGTTGGTCGATCGTCGAAAACCAACTCAAGAGATTGCTGAAAGATAAAATTTTTCTAACGCGAAAGTTCACAGGAAACGTCTAGGATTAATTTCGAAGCTTGACATATGGGTTCATCATGTTTTTACAGAACAAAATTTTAGACCTCGACAAATGCTTTTGCAGCTTAAATGGGATGGGCTACCATACCCACCATATTTTGCTGGTTCCGGATTTTTGCTTGAAAAGATACAAAATTTTATGAGCGTGGAATCAATCTCTTGGTATTGAAACCAAATGGAGAATTTGTATTACTACATAAAATGTTTTACACAAAAAAACAAGTGAAACAGTCGGTCAAGTCAGACTATAATATACTCTGTACACGGCGTAGGAGCTGAATGCAGCGCTGCCGTTGTGCTCATCTCTATGTTTCTCTCTCTATCTCTTTCTCTCTATCTCTTTCTCTCTATCTCTCTCTCTCTTACTCTTTGTTGAATGACAAGCGGTGTTGGTTGCGTAACTTGAGAACCGCTCGTCCGATCTTTATGATTTCAAAACTGTTGGAAATATAACGATTTTTCCAAATTACGGACGATTTTCCCAAATAAACTTGATCTGCCTGGAAGTATAAAAAGCATTTGTCCCATACATGTCAAACATCTATCTCTTCCCATATCCGAGATCTTTTTGTTTATATGGACGGACAGACGATATGGCTATATCGACTCGACTGTTGATGCTGATCAAGAAAATATATACCAAAAATCACTCCTTCTCCCTGTTAAATACTTTGACACAAACTCAATATACTCTATGTACCCTTGGTTACAGAGTATAAAAATAGTTTTTAAACTGCACTAAAAAACGAAATTACTTAGAGAACGACCCAATATTTGAACCTTTTTATACTCTGTACCGAAGGTACATAGAGTATATTAAGTTTGTGCAAAAGTATGTAACAGGGAGAAGGAAGCATTTCCGACTATATAAAGTATATATATTCTTGATCAGCATCAACAGCCGAGTCGATATAGCCATGTCCGTCTGTCCGTCTGTCTGTCCGTCCGTCCGTCCGTATGAACAAACAGATCTCGGAGATGGTAAGAGATAGAGGTTTGACATGTATGGGACAAATGTTTCTTATAGCTGCAGGCAGATCAAGTTTATTTTCAATTTTGGCCACGCCCCCTCCCGCCCCCGCAATTCGGAAAAAACGTTATATCTCCTACAGTTTTAAAGATAGACGTTTCGTACCTTCTAGAGATAGTTAGTAATTAGCAATATGTATCGATTTGCCGAAGGAATGATAAAGATCGGATCAGCGGTTCTCAAGTTATGAGCAAAAAAGTACATCGCCCTCCCCCACCCCCTCCCACCCATTCACAACTAACACCACACAATCTTAGAAAGAGAGAGAGAGCGAGAGAGAGAGCGAGAGCGAGAGAGAGAACGAGAGAGAGAGTAAGAGAGAGACTTTGAGATGAGCGCAGCACCAGCATTGCATTCAGCTTCTACTCCAGGTACAGAGTATGTTATAGTCGGGCTTGACCGACTTTCTCACTTGTTTTTTTTTAAAACATGAATCAAAGTGCCATTTATGCAGGCCTCTAATATCTGAGATGCTTAATTCTTCCTGTTTCATATACGAATCTAGTACCTTCAGATTCCTCATTATTTTGTTTAATAGAATATTGGAAGAAGTGTTCATGCAAAATTTTATAATATAATTAAGTCCAAGTAACGTAAATGTGCTACAAGTTACAAACAGAAAATAAATTTGATTCTAATGTGATAAATATTTATAATCTAAGTCAATTGTAATGTAAAATTGGCTATAAAGCCCCAAAGGGCCCAAGCCAAGCTTCTCTCAATCTATTGGTGCTCATTCATGCAAAATCATTTCATAAAATGCGTCCGAATGTGCGTACATAAGCTTCACGACAGCTGGCTGTGATTTCTATTTCAGTTCATAAAATGATGAGGCTCAGCCTGCTTGACGTTGCATTGTTGCTGCAAGATCTGTCAAATAGCTGGCTATTTTGTTAATTTACAAAAGCTGCATAAACAGAAACAATTTTGGTTTTGCAAATTGAAGAATTCATGAATGTCATAAAATAATCGTAGTATTTGTAAAACACGCAAACTAAATTGTTGAGGCCAACTTTCGTAATAAGAAATTGTTGGGAAAAGTCAGGAATTTTTGAGAGCAACGGACACCTTCAGTGAGAATAAATTTCAACTTTTGAAATAAATTAAGGATCCGACATTTTTCCAAAGTGTCCCTTCAATTCCATAAATATTTGACTATAGTTTCGGATAAATGGTGGTTCTTGGACTTAGATAAATTGATCAAATAAGTTCGCCAGAATCAGACTATTGAATATATTAGCGAATAGTGTGCATGAATCTAGTTTAACTTAAATATTTCCTAGTTCCTCTTAAAATATGCGCAACAGCTACGGAAATCTTTGGTTCTGCATTATGGAAATGCTTGCCTCACTTTTAGGGCTTATTATCGACCCCTTATTAATTTGCATTTTTCTGTCTCTGTTTTTCTTTCCGGACTTTCCCCAGGTTATGGACGTCGCGAGGTTGTCGAGTATCTGCTTAATAGTGGCGCCTCCATACAGGCCTGTGATGAGGGTGGCCTGCATCCGTTGCACAACTGCTGCTCTTTTGGTCACGCCGAGGTCGTGCGTCTACTGTTAAAAGCCGGAGCGAGCCCCAATACCACCGACAATTGGAATTATACGCCACTGCATGAGGCGGCCAGCAAGGGGAAAGTGGATGTGTGTTTGGCTCTGCTGCAGCATGGAGCCAATCACACCATACGCAATTCGGAACAGAAAACGCCCCTAGAACTGGCCGACGAGGCCACGCGTCCGGTCTTAACTGGCGAATATCGCAAAGATGAGCTGCTAGAGGCAGCCCGCTCTGGCGCCGAGGATCGCTTGCTGGCCCTGCTCACTCCATTGAATGTGAACTGTCATGCCAGCGATGGACGGCGCTCGACTCCCTTGCATTTAGCCGCTGGCTACAATCGCATTGGGATTGTTGAAATCCTACTGGCCAACGGAGCGGATGTCCATGCCAAGGATAAGGGTGGTTTGGTTCCACTCCACAATGCCTGCTCGTATGGTCATTTCGATGTGACCAAATTGCTGATCCAGGCCGGTGCCAATGTCAATGCCAATGATTTGTGGGCCTTTACGCCGCTGCATGAGGCCGCCTCCAAGAGTCGGGTGGAGGTGTGCAGTCTGTTGCTGAGCCGTGGAGCTGATCCCACTTTATTGAATTGCCACAATAAGTCGGCAATTGATGCAGCACCCACGCGGGAGCTAAGAGAGCGTATAGCCTGTGAGTAGTACGCTGATCTCAATTGCGAAACATTCCTAATGACAAATCCCTTTCTGCTTTTCCAGTTGAATACAAAGGACACTGCCTTTTGGATGCTTGTCGCAAGTGCGATGTATCCCGTGCCAAGAAACTCATCTGTGCCGAGATTATCAATTTTGTGCACCCGTATACGGGTGACACGCCGCTGCATTTGGCCGTGGTTTGCTTAGATGCCAAACGCAAGCAATTGCTGGAGCTGCTCACTCGCAAGGGGGCACTGCTCAATGAGAAGAACAAGGCCTTTCTGACGCCCCTTCATCTGGCTGCTGAACTGCTGCACTATGATGCCATGGAAATTCTACTCAAACAGGGTGCTAAAGTCAATGCTTTGGATAGTTTGGGTCAGACACCGTTGCATCGTTGTGCCCGGGACGAGCAGGCGGTGCGCCTTTTACTCTCCTATGCGGTAGACACGAATATTGTGTCCCTGGAGGGTCTTAGTGCGGCCCAGTTGGCCTCGGATAATGTACTTAAGCTGCTCAAAAATCCACCAGATAGTGAGACGCATTTACTAGACGCAGCCAAGGCCGGTGACTTGGATACAGTGCGTCGCATTGTCCTAAATAATCCGCATACGGTCAATTGTCGTGATCTGGATGGACGACATTCGACTCCATTGCATTTCGCAGCGGGATTCAATCGTGTGCCTGTGGTGCAATTTCTCTTAGAGCATGGCGCCGAGGTCTATGCGGCCGACAAGGGTGGGTTGGTGCCACTGCATAATGCCTGTTCCTATGGCCATTATGAGGTCACCGAACTGCTGGTCAAACATGGTGCCAATGTCAATGTGTCGGATCTGTGGAAATTCACTCCTCTCCATGAGGCGGCAGCCAAGGGAAAATATGATATTTGCAAATTGTTATTGAAGCATGGAGCTGATCCCATGAAAAAGAATCGTGATGGCGCCACTCCGGCGGATTTGGTGAAGGAATCGGATCATGATGTGGCCGAGCTGTTGCGTGGTCCTTCGGCGCTGCTGGATGCGGCCAAAAAGGGTAACCTGGCCAGGGTACAGCGTCTGGTCACGCCAGAGACCATCAATTGTCGTGATGCCCAGGGACGCAATTCCACACCTTTGCATTTAGCTGCAGGATATAACAATTTCGAGTGTGCCGAATACCTCCTAGAGCATGGGGCTGATGTGAATGCACAGGATAAGGGAGGATTGATACCCTTACATAATGCCAGCTCATATGGACATTTGGATATAGCCGCCCTGCTGATCAAGCACAAGACCGTGGTGAATGCCACAGATAAATGGGGATTCACTCCCCTCCACGAGGCTGCCCAGAAGGGACGCACTCAGTTGTGTTCCCTCCTCTTGGCCCATGGAGCTGATGCCTATATGAAGAACCAGGAAGGACAAACACCCATAGAACTGGCCACAGCAGATGACGTCAAGTGTCTGCTGCAAGATGCCATGGCCACCTCATTAAGTCAGCATGGACTGAGTGCTTCCACTCAATCCTTAGCCAGCACTTCACCAGCTCCAGATGCCTGTAGTGGTGCCGCCACCTCCGCCACAACGGCAGGCGGCTCTTCGTCCTCCTCCACTGCACTGCTGTCGCCCACCACAGAAACGGTTCTCCTGCCCTCGGGTGCCTCAATGATTCTAAGTGTTCCCGTACCCCTCCCAATGGCCAGCTGCACTCGCATTAGTCCGGCCCAGGGTGCTGAGGCCAATGGCGCTGAGTCCTCCACAGCAGATGAACTGCTCCCCGATCCCGAGTCCATTACAAATGTCTCTGGTTTCCTCAGTAGTCAACAGCTGCATCATCTTATCGAGTTGTTCGAGCGTGAACAGATCACTTTGGATATTCTGGCTGAGATGGGACATGATGATCTCAAGCAAGTGGGGGTCTCGGCTTATGGATTTAGACACAAGATACTCAAGGGCATTGCCCAGCTAAGAGCCACCACAGGTGAGTGAGCCAAACATTTTACCCCATTTTCCTTTCACAATCCTAATTCCATTTTCTCTCTCTCCAGGCATAGGCAACAATGTGAATCTGTGCACTTTGCTGGTGGATCTGTTGCCGGATGACAAGGAGTTTGTGGCCGTAGAAGAGGAAATGCAGGCCACCATACGAGAACATCGTGATAACGGACAGGCCGGTGGTTATTTTACACGCTACAACATAGTGCGGGTGAGTTGTGAGTCCATAAACTTTGGCGATTTATCTGACAACCTTCCTTCTACCTTGTAGGTGCAAAAGGTACAGAACCGCAAACTTTGGGAACGCTATGCCCATCGCCGTCAGGAGATTGCCGAGGAGAACTATGTGCAGTCTAATGAGCGTATGCTCTTCCATGGCAGCCCCTTTATCAATTCCATTGTCCAGCGTGGCTTTGACGAGCGACATGCCTACATTGGTGGAATGTTCGGAGCGGGCATTTATTTTGCAGAGCACAGCTCGAAGAGTAATCAGTATGTGTACGGCATTGGCGGTGGCAATGGTTGTCCCTCGCATAAGGACAAGTCCTGTTATGTGTGCCCCAGGTGAGAGATGAATTGATTCCCATTTGGTTGGATAATTTAATCTAAATTTTGTATGCTCCCCAACAGACAACTCCTGTTGTGTCGCGTCGCTTTGGGAAAGTCCTTCTTGCAGTACAGCGCCATGAAGATGGCACATGCTCCACCCGGTCATCATTCGGTGATTGGACGACCCTCGGCCGGTGGGCTGCATTTTGCCGAATATGTTGTATATCGGGGTGAACAGGTGAGATGGCAATTGAAACGTAGAGGCACATCAAATATATGAAATAGCCAGAGGGATCAATAGAAGACTTTGAAAGATGTACAACATCTTTAATGTTCCCACACAGGATTTTGACTTGTAAGGATTATGATTAATGTTCAGTGAAAGTTACAGTTAAACGGGATGGAGGAGGACGAGGCACAGTGGGCGGATTCGCTGATTTGGCGTTGCAAACAACTAACTAAAAAGTTAAAATTGTTTCAGTGTATTAAACTAGTCACTTTGACAGCTGATCCTGAAACACACTGTGGACCTACAATAATGACGCGCTGAACAGAATAAGTGGCCTCTAGGTCAAGGTAGACACTAAAAATTGTAGCGTCAAACAAAACTATCAAATCAGTTTTAAAAAACCATTGAAAATTCAGCTTTTACGTTCAATAGAATATGGAATGATTTTATGGAAAAGAGAAATATTAGAATCCAGCAAAGTATCAGCAATTTTAGGCAGTAATGTTACTTGCAATAAAGTTTTGTACTATCAAACGTGATAATAAGCAGAAATGCACATTTTTATTATCACAAAGTAATTGTCTTAGTGACCATTTTGATTAAAAATCGTAGAACTTTTTAAGTAGGCTCTAGGTCATTAAGTTATAATTTTGTCCATAACTGTTCTAAATCAAGTCACGCATAACACCACAAAAGAGACTGGTTGACTGTATAGCGCTATTTCATGATACGGTGCACACACACACACACTCAAAGTCTTAGTAATTTTGGCGTTTGCTGCTGATTTTGCTACAAACCTGCCTTTTGGATTCCCAAGCGGTCATAGCAGTTCTGTCATGAGGTTCCTTCTGCCAACACATTGAGGATAGGCGTAGACTGCTGAAGATGAAATTGGTATTCATGAAATAGATATACTGTCAACCAGCCTCCTTTGTGGCTGTAGAGTAGTAGGGCCAAAAAAAGTTGGTCCAATGGATCCGAACTTTTCTCAGAAACAGCTTATCGTATATGCATAAAAGTTTTGGGGTTTAAACTCAATCAATCTACGTTCCGAAGCAGGTGCGAGAATGGTGGGCGGCGATGGGCAGCACTTAACACCCTTTATATGTACATTGTACACGCTTTGTATAGCTTCTAACTTAAATTGATCAGATAGATGGATAATTATTTCTGAAGTGGGCAACATTTTTTTAATATTCTGATCCGGCGTTAAACTGTAGGTCCCTTTCTCTTGTGCGAAAAATTTAAAGCACACACGCCAAGAGATTGTGAGAAGCTTGGCTTGGCCCCGTCTGAAGAGCTGTATAGCCAACATTTACATTTACATTAAAAAAAAAATTTTGTCAGGGAATAAGCGCAATTTTACAAGATTTTTAATAGTTTTTTTTTTCAGAATAATATTTTTTGCATATTTTGGAGAAGCTGGTGAAAGCCAATTGGTCAATGCTTTTCAAAGACAATTGCTTGAACAAAAATGAGAATAGTAGGGGAGTCTCCGGTTTTGGACACAGTTGCGTTTTTCACTTATAACTTTTTTCCAAGTCAACATTATGCCGTGATATGAACATCATTGTAAAGCTAGAGACTCTAGCTAACTTTCCTCTGAAGTAACCTATTGTTTTAGACAAACGGAAAAAAATTTGCAGCCATGTATATGAAGTGATGATTTTTGGCCAAAATTTTTTTTGTATCCGGTTGTGGACACCCTTGTAAAATCGCTGGAAATGGAAAAATATGAAGTAAAATGGCCATGAATTGATGAAAAAATAACTTTTATTTATTTAAGAAGCATTCATTGGCAAAATGAAAAAAATGATTCTGAAAAGTAATGGATCGAATTTGCAGCGGTCAGTTTTTTTGGCAAGAGCGCCAAACAAATCAAACAGAAGTCGACATCTTCATCTTCTTCCTATGACGAAATCAATTTGAACGCCTTTTTCTTGGCGCCGCGTTTCGCCGACGGCTTGGCTGGTGTTGTTGCCTGTCGTTTTCCTGCCCGGCTACGTTTTTGGGGGGGTTTCTTTTAGTGCGACACAGAATCACGCTCGGCTGCGGGCTCAGCAGATTGGCTTGCGACCGCGATTCGAGGGCTTTTCGGAGAAGTTCCTTGCACCGGCCCAATTTCATCCCAGCCGAAGACGCTCGTGAAGTGGATGGCTCGGGGGAGGATAACACCTCTTTTTTTCGCCCAATATTGGGATCGGCGGAAACGATGTTACGACGCTGATTGTCTTCATCAAGATCAGCTTCTGTGGCGACTTCTACTGCTCTTCGTTCGACAGCCTCAATGAAGTCAGCTTCGGAGAAAGCATCAGGGTCATACGGACCAATACCGGAAAAATATTTTACGCTTCATGTTTGATGGAGTTCGTTGGTTGCAATCTCGAACGAATTCCAACAACACCGGACGAAACATCTGCAAAATTTGCTCTGAATTTCTCCAAATACCGGATCAAAGTGGTTTGAGGAAGCCCATATTCCTTGGCTGTAGCTTTGACGGCCTTCTTATCGATGATGCATTGCTTATTGGCATCGACCTGCCCATTAAAATTGATATTTGTTAAATCGGACGATTTTTTTTGTGTTGACATGGCTAAAAATGCACAAAAATTCACAAAAATGCTTGAAAAATATGTTACACTAGCATAAACAACGATATTTGACAGTTTTATGGCCAAACACACGCTTTAAACACATAAAACGAGGGTGTCCACAACCGGTGCAAAAGTGTGTCCATTCTTGGAAATGGTAGCCATTTTTATTTTGTTCAGCAAATTTTGACGACACAAACATTTCACTGAAACTTGATATCACATCACAAAGTACACTTAATGCACTAAATAAAAACGTATAGTACTCACCTCTTTTCAATGTTTTGCTTCGATTTAACGCAATGTGGAAATTAAAAAAAATAGAAACTCGGAAAAATTTTCATGATTTTTTTTATTTGCTCACAGCAAGAAACCAATTGCGTGTTTACACTTCGGTATTGGCTCAGATTATGTGCACTGTCAAACTACAAGTTTGACACTACACAGTTTGGTGTTATCTGTTACCTGTCAAAAAATAGACTGGGGTGTCCACAACCGGAGCGTGTCCACAACCGGAGACTCTCCCCTACCTAAACCAAGACTTTGTTGGTGAATCTGAAAACGCAGTTCGGTCTATTTTTAGGTCTGATCTATTGAACCCAACTAAGGTACTTCATTTGGCGGTATTTTGAATTTTTTTTTACTTCTTTGGAGAGTTTTTCCTCTTTGGAAGTCAAAACCGACTTTTTTCAAAGTGGCTCACAACCCCCCATATCTCACCATTTTTTTTGGTGACGTCACATAAACAAAAAAAAAATTATTAAAAAAGAAAAATATTTCTATCAAAAAGGCAATTTACCAAAGATATTTCCCTCATACTTACTTTTGGCATTACGAAAAAAATTTTGTATAATATTGCCAAGTCAAAAATGAAAAAAAAAACTTTTTTTTTGAAAAAATAGTCGAGTTCTGGTTCACACACTTAAAGAACGTGTTGACTGATCGGTTGCTAGCCAAAAGATGGGTAATAAGAAGGGATGCACTTGCCATAAACAAAAAGTTTAAATAAATTTTTTTTTGTGGCCAATATTCGAGTGGCTCACAACCCCCCATTCTCCCCTACATTTTGATTCAAAAACTAAAAAGAACTAAAAATTTAAAAACTAACTTTGGAGCAGCGTGCTGCTGATATGGAGAACGATAAGTTGGTGTATAGATACCAATCATATTTTGATCTGCTGATTTTCCCCCTCATCCACAAGCAGCTCCAAATGTTCTCTAGCTTCGGTGTTAGCTAATGGTGCTGGTGTCAGTACCTGCGGCTAAGGTGGCTTGGGGGTTATATCCAAAGTTTCTGGTCTAAATTGTCTTAACTGCAAGCTCCTGCTCAAAGTGTTTGCAGGATAATAATATGTTATGGGCAGTTTCCACGGGTAGCGAAAATTTGTCATATTATGGGGATAATTTATAAATCTTTTTTATAAATCTCAAATTAGCCGTTTTTCCACAACAAAAGACTTAATTTTTTTCCTCCAGTTCAACCATTGTACGTATTTGTATCATAAAGCAAAGACACAAATATTTTTTTAACCTTTTTAATTTATTTTTTGACCGATTAGCAACTTCAACATAAATTCGGTAAAGATAAAACTTGGTATGGAAAATTGAGGTTATAGCCCAACAAAAATTGTAAAATATTTGGAGAATATGAAATAAAATTAGTTCTCCACTACAGAACAATTATTTATATATATACTTTGGGGTTCCGAGTGTGTTATGTCCGGCTTGACAGACTTTCTTTCTTGTTCAGTGGCGCCCAGACTCACACTATTAAGCTTTGCGATTGTGTGCGAAAGTAAACGTTATGACGTCAAACAGTTACAACAATCAAACAAAAAAATGCCTCGTGAAAGCCGAAGCACGCGTCGTGAGCGAGCAAGCCGCCGAGCGTGCTATTTGTTGAACACACGTATTCTATCTCTCTATGCGTGTGTCGGCTGTGACGCCAGCAGAATTATGAGTACCTATCCCGTGTGATAGGCCTGTGGAATTTTGGGCATCACTGTTCTTGTTTCATAAGCGAGAGTCAAAAACAAATTTTTTTCGTTTCGATTACAAGTTTTACAGTAGGTTCTACAGACCTTAAATTATCGTGTAAGCAAATAAAAAACAAATCGAAAAAAAATGATTCCAAAAATAGAAACAACTTTTACGATCCACCAAAGGAATATCTGGCAAAATTCTTAGAGAAAAACTCGAAGACCATCAGTGCTAGGCTTTGAAGGAATTTAGGGAACCATTATTTTGGTGAAAATTCTAGGGATGCAATCCAATTAAAGCCCTGCTTTATTTTATGTTAGTTTAGTAAAAACCTATTGGGTTTATTGGATTTGCAATCGTTTTGTAAAATATTTATAAAGTTAAGTTTAATCTATTTTTTCTATTTATCTTCTATTTTCAGTCCTATCCAGAGTACTTGATAACCTACCAAATTGTCAAGCCCGATGACAGTAGTAGTGGTGCGGAGGAAACAAGATGATGGATGCCCTCTGTTGGCTCCACGCCCACAACAACATCGCCAGCACTGCAACAGCAACAGCCGCAACATCAACAGCAGCCACAGACGCAGCTTCCAAAGCCGCAACCACCACAACAGACCTCAGCTCCAGTTGCCAAGAGGCGGCCCAGGCATACCAAGAGTCAGCCGCATCAGCACCATCAGCAGCAGCTGCAATTGCAATATCAGCATTATCAGCCCCAACATCATCACCAGCAGCAAAATCCGATGCCAATGTCGCCCTCTGTGACCACCACTCAGCCCTCACCAGCGGGCGTTTTTACGCACAACAAAAACAATAACAACAATAACAATACCCATAGTAATAACAACAACAACAACAACAATGACATGTCACCCATATCGAATAGCAACAGCTACTCCTCGGTGGATACCAACCAAACGCTGCTAAATTCTATTGCCAATCATCAGCGAAGCCGTCAACGTCAACAACCGAATCGCAACAACCAGAAGTACAGTCAATTTATGATCATCACACCCGCCGTTTCCATCGATCGTGACTTTGAGTATGAATCGCATTTGGACTTCGAGGACTTTGCCAATGCCGCTCACAACAATGGCAATCTGTTTCGCCTGGGACTGCGTCGCAGTGATAGCAGCAGCGATGACAGTGGCCACAGCAGCGACAGCAGCAGTTTTCGCTCCAATTACAATCCCTATTTGCATCACAGCCGCCAGCAATTGTTGGCCAAAGGGAATAGTAGCAATGGCCATAACTTTTATACCTTTTCCTCCTCCTGGCGCTGGTGTACTTTACTCTGCGCCGCCATGCGTTGCTTTGGCGCCGGGGCAGGACATGGGAATGCGCCGTACAGCAGCTCATTGCAGCACCATCGACTTCGACGCTGTTCGTCCTACAATGCGGACAATGCCTATGAGCATTTCGCGGCACCCTTTAAACCGCGCAAGACGCGCGATCATCTTAACAATATTACCTACGAGTTGTGACGGTGGTCCGAAGTGGTTCTTGATCTCTTTGTCTATGTTGTTGGTGGCCACATCCACCACCACCTCGTCCTATCTCTTCAGCTCTTCTTTAGACTTTTATTACAATTCCTAGCTATAGATGTCGTGTACTGTGTGTCGTTGTTTATGATTATTATTATGATTCTAATAGCAAGTAAACGCGATTCAATTCGAACGATTCGAGTAATCAAAAGTGAAGCGCAGTTTTTGAGTGATTTTAATTCGAAATATGATAAAATCAAACTAAACGATTATACGGATTCAAAACTTATATGATCAACATGATGCATTACGCTCGCGCGTTTATTTAAGTGTTTAAACATAGTTAATTTAAACAAGAATTAAAACTCCAATTACATTTAAATATACATTACATATACAAATAACTATGTTCGACTTACTTTATTCAATTCTGGCGAGTGTGCAGTTGCGTTCTTTGGGAATATAAGAACACAGCCCTATGTGACTTAGTCGGAGAAAAAGCCATTTCCGTCAACATCAAATGGATATTTTGTAATCAGCAAAAATGTTCTAGCTTCTCAACTCTTAACGGTAATGTATCTAGCTGTCAGGCTTGTTTAAATTTATTGGATTCTTTTCAATGCTGCCCCCATGTACACGGACATTCTCACTTTGTGTACCTTTGGTTTAAAAAGTTCTCAAATTTTTTGAGAGCGATGTGTCCAGCGATTGCTAGTATTTGTCGTTTCGCTGAAGTGTAAACAAATTGAGTTTTTGCGTGAACCCGAGTATGTCAACTCTTGTACCAACAACAAACCAAATTTGCGGAAAAGTTTACTATTTTGCTTTCATTTGAAGAAAAATGCAGCTAAAGGCCATCGAACGATGCTAGAAACTTCCGAGAAAGCAAGACTGCAAACCTCTAACAAGTTGTAAAGTCTAAGGTTTATAGGGTTAAGGTTATGCTTAATATTCTGTATTTTAATAATATGTCCGCATTTACAATTTTAAAGAAATGCTAAGTTAAGGTTAATAAGCATTCCATCTTTAATTGTTCTTAGATCAGAAAGATCAAACTTAAGTAATTTGAACTGATACCTAAGTGTGGTAGTTAGGGCAATTTTTTCAAGTCCTTGTTTTTTTTTTATCTTTCTAAAATATTAATACATTTTTAGATGTTTGCTTTTTTCGAAGGAATCTATAACATAATTGAAAGGCTTATTATTTTTTTATTGCTTTCTCAAACTTCTCTTTTTTGCGTCTATCAGACGTTGCGTTTTTTAAATTTGAATTTTTTTTTCACTGATTTGGTTCGGAAGTCATCGCACCGAACTTTTTTATTTTTTATTTAGGTTTGACAAAGTTCTGTCAACATTACTGGGTACAATTCAAAAAAGACAGTATATTGTTTCTTACATCTAACACAGAAGAGTGAGCAGAGAAAAGATGGTAATGCAAATTATAATTAATACACAAATTTCGGAAAGGTTCATAGTGAGCAAAATTTGTTAGGCAAGGCTGTAGGTAGATCGGAGAGAAATTTCTAGTTAGGCGCGAAGGAACCGCAAGATTTATTTGGCATAACAGAGCACAAGAGTCAATATCACCTGATAAAAGTTTGTGAATAAAAAGCACACAATGGCACGTCCGACGGTTCTTAAGAGATGGAAGATCAATTAAGAGTAATCTATGCTCGTATGGTGGAAGATGGTTGGTGGGATCCCAGTTGAGGCCGCGGAGGGCAAAAATTAAAAACTGTTTTTGAACTGATTCAAGCTGGTCTTGATATTTTTGGTAATGCGGTGACCAAACACACGACCCATATTCTAGTATTGGTCGTACCAGTGACACGAATAAATATTTAGTCAGATACGGATCGTTAAATTCCTTGGCCCATCTTTTGATAAACCCAAGAACTCCCATAGCTTTGTTAGAGATGACTGAAATATGATTACTGAAGCTTAGTTTAGGGACAAAGCGTATGGTAGAGGTTTCAATCGAATAGTCGAAAAAGACGGCTGTGTGCGATGATGTCGTCCCATCTTAGTGGTGGTCGTCCCACCTAGACTTCTTGGTTCATTTTGGTAGGTCATTTTTGCTGGAGCTTGTTCGTTTATTCGGGTAAAATGTCTAAGCTAGCGCAGCCTCTGTTGCTTTATGCCAGTGTCCGGCAAAACACACATGCTTATTTTGCCTTTGCATGTGTGCGTTCAGACACGCGAGAGCGCTCTCAGTTAACACATGTTTGTTATTGCAAAAGAGAGCACTGTACGCTCGTATAGTGTCTGTGTATCGACGCCGCTGCTACAGAGGATGGACGTCGCTACTTGTATACGCAGAAAATTAAACGATGCCGGACACTACAGTTCGTCATTATTTCGAATGCGAAAATCTTTGAAAACTTTCAAAGCTCCATAAATCCTCCGAAGAATCTCTCGCTCAAAACGCCAATGGCCGCCCTTCTTCGGATTTCCAGGCTGATTTTGTTGTCGCCGGTAATCATCGTTCCGAGGTAGACTCCACTACAACTTTAAAGTTGTACTCTCCCATCGTAACAGATTGACCAAGACGCGTAGAGTTCTGTTTCGAAGATACTAGTTACTTCGTCTTGTCCTCGTTTACCGCTAAGCCCATCAGTTCAGACTGCCTCGCAATCTCTAAAAACGCCATGCTTACCGTCCGTACGGTTTTGCCGATAATGTCAATATCATCGGCATATGCGAGAAGCGTTACATCTTTACTAAAGATGGTGCCCGATCTGTTGGCATTTGGGCACTGACGCAGTATAGACTTCATCAGCAGATTAAAGAAGTCACATGATAAGGTATCACTCTGCCTAATACCTCTTTTGGTATCAAAAGGTTCGGAGCTTTGAGTGCTTCTCAACGTCATTTTGCAAAGTCGAACGTTCATTGCTGGTATACCAAAGGTAAACAGGGCTCACCAATAATACGTGACAGAACCTTATATGCAATGGGAAGGGGACTGATCACGCGGTAGTTGGAGCATACTGCAGGGTCTCCTTTTTTAAAGAACACAAATAAGACTTATTTTGATTGTGCTAGTCACTACAGTATAACAAAAATTTCCACAATTTAAATTTGAACGAATAATTGCTAGCTTAACCTAATATACAAAATACAAAAAAATAAAAAAAGTATTGAATATAAATATAAATTGTTTAATTTAATTTGTTGTTAAATTGAAATGTCGATTTGTAAGTATTTTTTAAGCTTTACATTAAACTGAGGGGTGCTTCTAATAGTTTTAAGGTTGTGAGGTAAATCGTTCCACAGACGAATATCATTTACAAAGAACTGCCTCTACGAGCACAGCATTTTAGTTCAGGGACAAATAAAATTATTGGTTCTTTGTGAAAGTCTTAGTTTTTGAAATAAGTAAGACGGTTCCTGAGAATTTTTGATTTTATGGAGGAATGTTAGAGTCCCGAGATCAATCCACGTCGTAAGGCTGAGGTCAATTATCCTGTATGACAAATGATTTCAAGTAAGAAAATTAATTCTCTTGAAGTTCTGTGACACCGACTGATTTTTCGAACGTTTTGCAAACCAACAAAGGCCAAATCTTCAGAGATTTCTGTGACTTCCCCGATTAAGAAAGATTAGAAAAATTGATTTCACAATTTCATGCGGCATTTTTTGTTTTCGCGCCTTTGTTTAAATTTTGCGAGAAATGAAAGCAAATCAAAATTAAATCAGGGTCGTTCCACCAACTACTTGGCACTTGATTTCACAAAGTCAAATCAAAATCAAATCGATTTCAGGAATACCACTATCAGTTGTTGTATTGATGCCATTTTCTTTAAGACCCAAATAAAGATTTTTTCATCTTCTCGTTTTATTTTCTTAATTTAACTTCAGTTGATCCCTGATGGCTTAAAGGTGCAAGTGCAAGTGACGTGAGTTAAGGGGAGTCAATGTTAGTTAACTGTTCACATATGTGCTGTTAGGCGTAACATTAATATTAAGCAGCGAGCATGTAAAATGTTAAGTGTGACGAAATTGTTACTTCTGCTTCTTCTTCCCTCAGTTTTTGTATGAAACTTATCATTACTTCGCATGTCCAAATATAAGATTCATTGTATAATAAAAAGAAAAAAAAGCTAAAGTAATTTAACATTTTGCTTATTCACTGCTAAGCAGTAATGTTGCCATTAACAGCACATTTTGTAGTGGCAAGCTGTTGGCCTCATTTTACTTTGAACAGCTGATACAACATTGTGGCTATCAATGTTACGTGGCTCTTCTTCTTCTACGCTAAAGTAAATTTTATAAACAAAAAAAACAATGGCAGGAAGACAAAAACGAAAGAGCCGGCTGGAGATGTTTTCGCATCAAGACAAAGTAGCTCTTATTTTGGCAGTAAAAAAGCGGCCAGTTATATGGGATCCTGGCCACCCCAAACATTCAGACTTCAATGCTGTGAACAAGGCTTGGCAAGTAGTATCCGAGGTCATAGAAAAAGAAGGTAAGTCAGAAGTTAAGTGCATAAACCACAATTCGTTTAACCGATTACTACCAATATGTTCCAGTGGTTGAATGCCGAACAGGTTTCAAGGCTTTAAGGGAGAGCTATCGCTACCATGGCAGAAGCGCAGGCAACAAGCGATTAAAGGCTGGTACTGCCGGTTGTGACCTGTTGGATTCCCCTGATGATCGCAGCATCGATTGGGAATTTGGCGACTTGATGTCTTTCTTGCCAAATGTCCCATCAAAGCCCAGGTAAGTCGCCTAATAGTATTTAGGTGAATTAATTTAAAGAACGATGCTTACTCTTCCCCAGAACATTGCAGACTGACTCTTCGTGTCCCTCTGAGGAGATGTACCTGGAACACTCTTCAGTGGATTTTGACGAGTTTCCTTCAGAGACTATGGAGATGGAGTCGACCACTCAGGTGGAAGATATCGTCGAAGAAGAACCCACAACATGCAGCTACGCTTACGTAGATAACCCACAGAAAAAGCGACGCAACGTCTCTGAAAAACTTGAAAAGTCAGACGGAAATGATATGTTGATCAACACAATTGCCGAAATGGTAAAGCTTCAAAGGAGCATTATAGAAGCGCCCACTTCCTCATTGCAAAATCCAGAAATGCACGCATACTGGGATAGTATAATAAGAGAATTGCCCGCATCCAAGCTACCTGAGGTGAGAATTGGCGTAAGTGAGCTGCTGCACGACATTTACCGGGAGTCGAAAAGTAAAATAAATAAGTAAATAAGGGAATTATGTGTTAATAAATGTGTCGTATATATTTTAATTCTAAAAATTAAACTATTTTTAAATGTTTGTATCTGTTTGCTCTGGGACCGATCCATTCTCAGAATTCACAAAATCCCTCAAGCTGTCTCTCACAAATTTGGCATAGTCATGGGGACGACCTCTAAATGGTGGCAACGATGCCAGAGGTAATTCAGCATCATCGAAGCAGTCAGTTTGTCCACCCCAATAGTCTTCCTCAGCAGAACGCATCACGAAATTGTGAAGCAAACAACAAGCCCGGACAATTTTCTGTGCTTTTTCTGGCTTGCACTGTAGGGTTCTTTGGAGACACATCCATTTCCAGCACAAAATGCCAAACGCCTTTTCAATGCATTGCCCTGGCCTACTCAGTCTTTGGTTGAAGTTGCGCTCTGCTCGGTTTAGAGATCTGCTGGTGAACGGCTTCATTATTCGTTTGCACAAGGGAGAGGAATCATTTCCAACAATAAAATATGGCAACTTTATTCCTTCTACTTTTTTGTCCGCTGGAAATGTTAAGCGGTCCTGGAGTATGGAACTACCCAGATTGGAACTTGAAAATACGTTCACGTCTCCTGCGGCATATATACCAACATCCAGATAAGTAAAGCGACATGAGGCATCGCATACAGCCAATATAGTAATGGAATGGGATCCCTTAAATAAATGAAAAACTTTAATTAACCAAATATATTGCAACTTTACGAAAAAAATGTACCTTTTTGTTGGAGGACAGACTTCCACTTTGACCTGGTGCTTTTATGGGTACACATTTACCATCGAGGGCTCCCACACAATTAGGAAAATTCCACTTCTCATCAAATTCATCTGCATATTTGAGCAACGAGGCGGCTTCCCAAGGTGGCACTTCTGAACTTAATACTAAGCAGATGGCATCGGATACTGCTTCGAGAATATCACCAAAATGCGACTTGCTAATCCTGTACATCGATGTTAAATGCCGTTGGAAATCTCCGGAAGCAAAATATCTGTTAAAACAACAAGCATTTAACACAGTTTCCCGCATGAATATAATTTAAGAATTATACTCACTCAATAACAACTGCAAGCTTTTGGATGGGAGATATGGCATCACGTCTTGTGCTCCTCTTAGGCAGCAAATGTTCTTCGAGTAACGAAAACAGTTCGTGGAACACTTTGGAGCTCATGTGGAAATTTTCGTAAAACATTGAAGGGTTCTGTATCAAATTTTCAAACTAAAAACAAACAAGATACATTTAAAGGGAGTTGGAAAAATCGTTATGGGCCGTACTCACATCCTTGGCAAATCGGTCTCTTTCAGATCTTCCAACAAGATGTGGATTCACCAAAAATCTCCGCCGGCTTTTAATTCCATTCTCTTCCTGACTCTGCCTTAGCTTCTCCAACAAAACTATCAGCAGGCTATTGTTTGCCAATATAAGGGCTTTCCGTCTTTGAAGATAATAAGTAAATTTCAACTGGGATTTTCAGTTTGTGTTTTTCTTCTTCAACTTACTGGTTATCCATTTTTTAGTTGCAAACAATTCCGCTTGGCCAAATAGTTGTGTTTTTTTTTTTTTTGGATTTAATCAACATGTATGCAACGCAGAGCCATCAAAGCAAAACACAGCTGATTGAGTAGTGTGACCAACTATGGTTAAAGACGTGTTCTCAGATGTGGGAAAAATTGCTATACAGTGTACAGTGTACTTTTCCTGAGCGTAATTGATCTCGGTAGGAATTTCTTGATCTGGTGTTCTGCCGTTGTTATGCTTGACCTTGAATCATCGGGCGGGGGACAATAAAACGCGCAACAAAAGGGTAAACTGTTCGCAAGTCGAACCAAGCTGGGTTATCCCTTCTACAGATAGGGCTGTTCAGTCCTCTGGAGCACAGATACGGGGATACAGCTATTTCGGGTTGTTTGATAGTCTGCAGATATAGCCTTGGAGACCTGAGTTGGACCAGATTTTTCTTTTACTCTTAACTGAAAAGATGGTCTAGGCTAAGAATAGAATGAGGTTCAGTATAGGGAAAGCTTTTAGAAGACGCATGCGGAACGCATGACTCGTAAAGGATCCAGCCAAACAAGAATTTTCAAGCTAACTTCGGCTCGACCGAAGTTTATATACCCTTGGAGCTTGATATGTGCCTGACAGTTTGTATGGCAGCTATACTATATAGTGGTCCGATTTCGAAAAATTTTGGTGAAATGATGTAAAATCATTAAAAACTTATAAATACGGGCGTTGGGAGCGATAACATTGAAAACAAAAAAGTTTTTCTCACTAAGACTTTTTTTTAGACCTAACTTTTGTATGGCAACTATACTATATAGTAGTCCGATTTCGAAAAACTTTAGTGAAATTATATGAAATCATTGAAAACTTATAAATACGAGCGTTGGGAGCGATAACATTGAAAACAAAAAAGTTTTTCTCACTAAAACTAGTTTTTCAACCGATCGTTCCTATGGCAGCTATATGCTATAGTCATCCGATCCGGCCGGTTCCGACAAATGTGCAGCGTATTTATACCAAAAGACTTCGTGCAAAGTTTGGTTACGATAGCTTTAAAACTGACGGAGGAGATAGCATAGAAACAGACGGACGGACAGACGGACGGACAGACGGACATGGCTATATCAACTCAGCTCGTCATGCTGATCAAGAATATATATACTTTATGTGGTCGGAGATGCTTCCTTCTATGCGTTACAAACATCCGGACAATTTTAATATACCCTCTCCAAGGGTATAAAAAGTGGGTGGGGTGGCTGATGGTGAGTGGCAAGCAGCGCGGCACAAACAACACCACGTCGGTCGGACGGGTTGTTCCGGAGTCTCGGTCATGTCTCTCACACCCAAACCCCCACCCCACCCCCTTCAATTATTATTTTTAGTCTTTTATTTTGAGAATTATTCGTACTTGGATCAAGTACTGAAACTCTTGAGTCAAGAATGTCGGGATCAAAAATTCACTCTTGGATCAAGAATATTGCTCCTGGATGCTCTTGATTCAAGAGTGAAATTCTCTATTTTTTCTCTGAGTGTAGCTGCCATATAACAAACTTTTTGCATCTAAAATATCTTTTAAGTGCGGGACTCAGAGGATCATAAAAAGGATACTTCATCAAATAATTTGCGGTGACAAAGGGTTTTTAAAACAAGTAAGAGTGTTGCGTTCAAGTGCCCCGACAGCAAAATACCCTGTCCCAAGTAATGTGGTTCCTAAAGCTTTGAATTCCTTTTATTTTAAAATTTATTTCAATAAATGGGCAGGCGCACTTTCATATCTTCGGTGTTTTTGCTCGGATCTCATTGTGGTACACAGAATAGATAGATGTTGGGCCTAACTGAATATATATTAAGTCACTAGGTTCAAACTTCAAAATTGTAGCTCCGACAGTTTTTCGCGGTTAAAAGAAAATGGAGGAGGAATTTGCCAAACCTGGAGCAAACTTGAACTGGGTACGGTGTACACCTTCTTATAGTCTGAGAGATCAACGCGTTTATACATAGAGAGTGACAGTTTTTCACTGTTAAAAGTTGGAGGAGGAGGAATTTTCGAATTCTGAAACAAACTCGGTGTGGGTACAATATTCACCTAAATACTTGCCAAAACTTGTGGCTTCATCAATTATAGTCTCTGAGATCAACGCGTTCATACAGACAGACAGACGGACAGATGGGCATGGCTAAATCGACTCGGCTGTTGATGCTGATCAAATGCTTCCTTCTCCCTGTTACATACATTTGCACAACTTCATGATCCCCTTTTTCCCATTTTTAATGGGAACAAAACATTAAAAGGATCTGGCTGGATGTAATGATCAAATTGCCACATTTGGCCGCAGAATAGAGCAGTATTTCAAAATTTT
The DNA here is from genome assembly GCA_018904275.1 of Lordiphosa clarofinis. NCBI lineage: Eukaryota > Metazoa > Arthropoda > Insecta > Diptera > Drosophilidae > Lordiphosa > Lordiphosa clarofinis. Next base: position 822,654 of record JAEIGQ010000087.1, read on the forward strand.
ATACAAATTCTGTTTCCACAAGCGAATTTCAAAACAAGATCTTTGCAAACAATTTTTCAACAAATGTTCTCAATGAGGTTAAAATGTTTCAAATAAAAGGAAGTGGGGAAATTGGAGCGACGCAGGCAAAACTTTTTTTTATCGCGGTAAAAATTTCAAAATTATCTATTTATAATCCGATATAACAACTAACATTGAGCTTTAGCTCAGGTCCCACAGGCCTTCATCACAGTTTTGCTAAAATAGGCTAAGTTAGGGAACTTTTCGGCCATATATGATCACTTTATTTACGTTTAAATAGTTCTAGTTTTAGGTCTTGCAAATCTGAAATCATGGCTATTTAGCTAAGTTTTCATAAAAATTTCGGCAAATTTTTTGCTTGTGGGACCTTATATATATATATATAATAATGGTGCTCAACTTGTTTAAATGAGATTAGCTCTTGCATTGAATATACAGGTATATATATTAGGGGGGGTCGATTTTTTTTCGACCAAAGCGTATAGCAAAAACGAAATCTACGGTCAATTCTAAGAAAATTTCACCAAGAAACCATGGGTCTAAAATGAATTCCTAGTCCGCGCAAATCGACTTCAAATATTTATGTAAAGTGTTGTTTATTCAAGAAACAGTACTTTTATGATTAATTAAATGATTATGCCTGAGTTACATATTGTTGTGAAATTAGGAAAATAGGACTTCAATAATTACGGCTACAAACGACACGACTTGACAACTGCTGACGACTGATCACGGCTGCATACAATCAACGACTGACTCCGACTCTCAACTGGTTCCAACTCCCTCCATTTTGCAGACTGTTAACTTAAAATGAACTAGCAGTGGTGTGCTGTTAGGTCGCGCATCCATGACCGCCTCACATTCGGCCCTCCTGATCATCCTCATCTGACCCAGATGACAATAGCTCCTCATTTTTTGCCACGAATCGCCACAATTTCATATTGTCACCGCTGGTTGACGTTATATTTGGACCCTCGACGTTTGCTGCCTTTCTGACGTCGTATCTCCCGTTTCGTTTGACTTTGGTGACTTCATACGGGCCAAGATATTCACTAGCAAGTTTACGGCCAGCAACAAACTGTGTTCTTTTGATCGCAACTAGATCGCCGACTTCATATTCGTGCTCATTACGACGCTTTTGGTCAAAGTTGCGTTTGTAGACTCGTTGCGTGTGTTCGATATTCTGCTTAACTTCTTGTCTCAGCTTCTGCCGATCATCGTCGAATTGGCTCACCAATTCCTCATCCAGGAGCTCCAAAAGACGACTCTCTACTTGATTGTTCATTTTGGTGCCAAACATGACTTCAAATGGTGACGACTTCAGAGCAGCATGCACGTTCGAATTAAGCGCTTTTTGTACTTCGGGAACGTACTTATACCATTTGGCTGGTTGCAGCTGTCCAAGAACTTCTTCCATTAACGGCACCGGAAAGCAATCCACCAGGACCATGCCATTCAATCTCCTGCCATCGACGCAAACCCGCAGGGTAGTATCTTTCTTCTTAACAGCGACTACTCTGCTTGCCACATTTGAGAAAGACTTGCGGACGATTCCTTCGTCCAACCACTGATCGACTTGCTTCTTTACTGCATCTGCTCCATCTGCTGACAATCGAGAGGGCGAATGGCGAAACGGCTTAACCATTCCATCAGGAACTATCGTCAGCTCAATGGGACACTGCTTCACAGCTTTTGGAGTCAACTTGTAGCTGGTTTCTATCAACTGCTCCACGGCTTTGCGATACTTCGGCGGAGCTGTAAAAGAAGAATCTTCGCAAACATTATACACCAAAGCATACTCATCCAAAGGATTCGGGACTGCATCAAGCTCCAAAAACGTATAACCATTTTTATCACCAATCAAAAGAAATTTTTTGATAAAATCGTAGCCCAACAGGGCTTCACACTCCATTTTAGTATTGGGAACAACAATGAAATTTTGGTCTGTCTCCAGCTGATCGACTTTCACTTGGGTATTAAAATACCCTATCGGCTGTGTGGTTGCGTTTCCCAGTCCCCGTAGTACAGAAACACTTTTTTGTAGTTTTATGTCTTTCATTTTCTCGACGATGCTTTCTTTAATTATGGTCACATCTGACCCGGTATCGACAAGACAATCTACTGGCACTCCGTTTATTTCTACCGATTTAATTCTGTTGCGATCCACACTGACGTCAACTTTATTAACTTTGTCAACTTTCTTAGGGCAATGACGCGAAATGTGACCACCTTGATTGCAACTAAAACATTTTGTTTCAGCTGTACAATCTTTGCGCTTGTGTTCGACAGAACCACAGTTATAACAATGCACTTTCTTTCCGGCGTGTATCACTTGCTTGGCAACTTCGACGGATTTTTGCTGACCGGTGTTTTTTTCGTTTATATTGAGCCGCTCGTAAATGTCGAACTCCTCTTTTAAAGCTCTGTACGTCTTACAACGAAACATTGCGCACTTGTACTCGTTTTTAATTTCAAGCCCGTTCACGATATGACTTATAACTGCAGCGTCTTCTACGTCACCGACTGCCGCTATTTTTTTCATTTGCAGCAAGTATTCGTGGAATGTTTCGTCTTTCTTCTTCTTTCTGTCTTGCAACTTCTTATGAATGTCAGCACTATTGAAACTGCATGCAAATTCTTCGGTTAGGAGGGATTTCAGTTCCTCATATTCACACACACTTTCAGCTTCAAGGAACAGCTTAGCAGGCCCGCACATCTTGCCTCTAGCCTGTACATATTTTTGTTTCTCAGTTAGCTCGTAAGCGTCAGCATTTTTTTCGAAAATTTGAAACCATTTTTTTATAGGCATAGATTTGCCATCGCACTCACACACTACTTTTTCAAAATTTTCAGCGGAAATTTTCACTTGACTGGCTTTATTTTCATCCACTTCTATCTTTAAACTTAGCAGCTGAAGTAATTGGTCCACTTTTGATGCAACTGCACTGCTCTCATTCATGCTCTCATTTATTGTTTCCACTGCATTTCCACTTGAGAGAGACATTTCAACAACTTTTTCTTCTTGTTTGTCTGTTTGATCATCTATCTCTTTCTCCCGCTCTTTTTTTGGCGGCGTATTTTTTTGTTTCGCGCTTCCTTTCTTAGATCGCGTGTGTCTCACACCCGGCATTTTTCTGTATTCAAGGCGACGCTGCGGCGCGGCCGATCAATTTCACCACGGCAGTACGAAAATTCAACTGTTTGACAACTTAACTCACAGAATTCGGACTTTACAACTTAAAACATGTAACCGTTCAACTTTATTTTAGGCCACACATTACAACTTTAGCAACTTTTCCGAATCTCCGATTTAGCAGCAACTGTTTTTCTATTTCTCCACACAACAACAAGCTCAGGACCGGACGAGCCCACAAATGTAAAGTGTTGTTTATTCAAGAAACAGTACTTATATGATTAATTAAATGATTATGCCTGAGTTACATATTGTTGTGAAATTAGGAAAATAGGACTTCAATAATTACGGCTACAAACGACACGACTTGACAACTGCTGACGACTGATCACGGCTGCATACAATCAACGACTGACTCCGACTCTCAACTGGTTCCAACTCGCTCCATTTTGCAGACTGTTAACTTAAAATGAACTAGCAGTGGTGTGCTGTTAGGTCGCGCATCCATGACCGCCTCACATTTATGTTACTTTTTCCCAAAAATCAAGTTAGAAAGTCGCTGAACACCTACTATAACATGTTCTGTATACCTCAGAGCTTGCATTTACCTGAAAAATTTCATATAGAAGCCACACAAAGTGATACAGGTGTCAAAAAGTGAGCCCAGTGCTGCCCATCAACGTTGAAGCGGTGCTACCCATCAAAAATTTTTTGTTTTACGTATAACTCCGCTATCGATCATCCGATCTTCATAGTTCCTTTGGCGAATCGATAAATAATCATGATTATAAAATATCTCTAGAAGGTACAAACCATCTATCTCCAAAACTGTGGGAGATATGAGGTTTTTTCTGAATTGCGGGGGCGGAAGGGGGCGTGGCAACCTGTGACATAAAAATTTGTTTGCCCGCAACTACAAGAAGTATTTGTCCCATACAAGTCAAACCTCTATCTCTTACCATGTCAGAGATCTGTACTTTTGCAGGTATTTGGACAGACAGACGGACATGACTATCTCTGGTATTACATTTTTTTAGCTTGGGACTTTTCGACCTAACAAAAAAGATGGATTTCCGGTAGATACTAGCAAAACAAATCGTTTGCACTAAAATACCAGCAGAAATCAGCAGGATTTTGTTTGGCAACTAAATATAATAACAATTGCTCAAAAATATGGAATCAATGGGAGATTTGGTTATTCTGACTGAGGAAATATCCGACACTGATTTAGCCATTGAATGAATGTGAAAACATTGATCCCCCGAATAACCGATTGACGGAATGCTAAGCAGCTACTTGACAGTCCTGGCAAAAGACATCTCAAGCAGAAATATTTTCCTACTAGCTACCAAATTATCTGCAACACTAGAGAAGCAATGTGTAGAAAGAATAACCCGGCTCGGTTCCACCTGAGAACTTGATTTGCTTTACTTTGTACCATCTTTCAACGATTAACTGAATCAATTTGATTCTCCATAGTTGCTCGTTGACAACCCGAATGACTCATTAATTATATCATCTTCTTCAGTGACAGTCAGGGACAACTTTTGATCAAAAAATTTGACCGCTATCTCGGCCGGTATTTTCAGGCACATTTTCCGGCAAACAAATTTCGAATAAAACTTACCTTTTTGTTAAGGAGTTTTGGCGAAAAGTCATAAGCTAAAAAAAAAATACTACAGGAGATGTCATGTCCTTCTTTTACTACGTTTATGCTATGAATTTCACGATTCCTTCAATTTGCAAAATCAAATTTGTTCCTGTTTATGCAGCATTTGTAAATTCACAAAATGGCCAGCACACATATAAGAAGAATAAAAGATCTGGCAACACCAACTCAACGTTAAGTTTCCTGCGCACCGGCATTTCATGAATTGACGTTGAATTCATAGTCAACTTTCGTGTGTAATCGAAATCATGAAATGGTGTTTATGCACGCACTTTCGGAAGCATTTCATGAAATGATTTTGCAAAATGAGCATAGCATAAACGTAGTATGCAAATATATCCATAAACCTGTAAAAGTACAGATCTCTGACATGGTAAGAGATAGAGGTTTGACTTGTATGGGACAAATACTCCTTGCAGTTGCCGGCAAACAAATTTTTATGTCACAGGTTGCCACGCCCCCTTCCGCCCCCGCAAATTTGAAACACCTCATATCTCCCACAGTTTTGGAGATAGATGGTTTGTACCTTCTAGAGATATTTTATAATCATGATTATTTATCGATTCGCCAAAGGAACTATGAAGATCGGATGACCGATAGCGGAGTTATACGTAAAACAAAAAATTTTGATGGGTAGCACCGCTTCAACGTTGATGGGCAGCACTGGGCTCACTTTTTGACATCTGTATCACTTTGTGTGGCTTCTATATGAAATTTTTCAGATAAATGCAAGCTCTGGGGTATACAGAACATGTTATAGTAGGTGTTCAGCGACTTTCTAACTTGATTTTTGGGAAAAAGTAACATAAATATTAGAAGTCGATTTGCGCGGACTAGGAATTCATTTTAGACCCATAGTTTCTTGGTGAAATTTTCTTAGAATTGACCGTAGATTTCGTTTTTGCTATACGCTTGGTACGTTTTTTTTGGCCCATACAAATCGACCCCCCCTAATATATATGGGTGATTCCATGAAAAATCGCCCACTGGGATTTTTTTTGGATCGAAATAATTTTTTTCGTATTCCTTGTAGTAAAATAGTATATACGTATTTTCAGCATTTTGGCGAATTACACTTAATTCGCGGGTAAAGTCGATTTGAAAATTGACATATTTGAAAAATTTAATTATTTTCAATTGCTTGCTATCCAAAGCCATTGGTAATAAAAATTTTTAAAAAATCTGAAAATTAACATTTGAATCCAAGCTTTCAAATAACTCACCCTTAATTATTTTTTAAATTTTTCTTTGGTCTTCAAATCGCGAAAATAAGTAAACAAAAATTAATTGCCGCGAAAGGGATTTTTTTTTTGTCTTCATTTTTTTCTCAAAACTTGGTCTTGTATGCAGTAACTTACTGTATTAAGCTGTAAATGGGCAATCCAATAGTTCCGGAGCTATGGCCATTTTTCATTTATTAAAATTCATTTTTTTTAGGAACTAACAATATCAGATGTTTCAGAATGTGAAAATGTTTTGGTTTTAAGAAGATAATTATTTTGTGGTTGAATAGAGTGTCCCTTGTATAGTTTGGCATTTCGAAAATCGTAATTTTAATAATTCTGTGGCCCTACTTTAGTAATTTGTGTTTCTGTATCTTACTGTGATGTTTGATAAAAATTAGTTGACCCATTCATAGAGTTCCAGGGCAGGGGTAATCTGTTTATCGGTAATCATTTGAATGCTTGCCCTTCTAGCCCTTCTTTTTAGTGTATATCCAGCTCCATCGCAAGGCCCTTTGGGCTGTTGCATGGAAATGCCACTCCGCCGATCTGTTAAAATAATTTTTATGATGATATACTTCACTATATTCGACCACAAAAATATTACCCTCTTAAAATTAAACATACTAAATCTGATATTGTTACAGAAAATTAATTTAAATAAATGAAAAATGGCCATAACTCCGGAACTATTGGATTGCCCATTTACAGCTTAATACAGTAAATTACTGCATACAAGACCAAATTTTGAGAAAAAAATGAAGACAAAAAAAATCCCTTTCGCGGCAATTAATTTTTGTTTACTTATTTTCGCGATTTGAAGACCAAAGAAAAATTTAAAAATTATTTAGTGTGAGTTATTTGAAAGCTTGGATTCAAATGTTAATTTTCCGATTTTTTAAAAAATTTTATTACCAATGGCTTTGGATAGCAAGCAATTGAAAATAATTAAATTTTTCAAATATGTCAATTTTCAAATCGACTTTACCCGCGAATTAAGTGTAATTCGCCAAAATGCTGAAAATACGTATATACTATTTTACTACAAGGAATACGAAAAAAATTATTTCGATCCAAAAAAAATCCCAGTGGGCGATTTTTCATGGAATCGCCCATATACATGATAAATACTTTTTAAAATTCCAGATACTCTTTCTTGGGGAAACTTAGTTTAAATATCGATAATACTGTATGACTTAATCTAAGTTTACACAGTCAAATTAATTTGCCAAATATGGCGAAAATTTGACAAAATAAGTTTGAATTGTGTGTTAAAGTCATATTTATTTGCAGTCAAACTCATTTGACGACCAAGCATGCTTTCGATAAGTTTGTGCGCTGTCTGAGCGTAATGTGAAAACTGTTTGTCAAACTGTTATCGCATTTGCCGAGTTTGATCTTGCAAGTCTAGAACTAGCATAATGTAACTAGATAAAGTAGAATAATATATTTTTTTATTAAATTATCACAAAAATTGCAAAAGAATTATCGCAATGTTGTCCATATATGTTGGACTTGTTATCTCTACTAAAACAGTCCCGCAGAATTTGTCTTTGAGTTGACGATTGCGTTTTAATTGTAAGTACATAAATAAAAAACAAGAATTTGACTTTAATTTAATACGTGTCTTTAATGGCCGAATCATTTTTAAAAGTACTTTACGACGAGCCTTGGGCAAAGCAAGCACGCAGTCGCCCACGAGTGTCCAGACCCTTAAACGAAGATGACACCTTGAAATTGATATCTCTGGTGGAAAAGCACCCAGCAATTTGGAATGCCTTTGTTTTTGAAAGCCGATAATTTGACTGCGGCTATCGACATTCCACAATAGTTTCTGTGAAACACATATTTGACGCACACCAAATTTTCAAGTGTGAATACTAAGCCAAATTCAATCGAAACTTCCGAAATTTCGACAAATTTCGATTAAAATTTATTTGACGTGTGTGTGAACACCCAGACAAATTCGAACTCGAATCAGTCAAACTCCGCCATGACAGTTTGTGTAAATTAATTTGACTGTGTGAACTTAGCTTTAGTTACACAATGAATGATTTTAAAACGAAACCCGCACGGATCACGTATGACACACCGTGACACGCTCCAATACGGTTCACGCGCGCTTCTGTAACTGCCCCTTTGTCAATTTCCAAACAAAATGAAAGAATAAATACCAACACATAATCGAACAGATATCTTATAATGCCAATAAATTTTTAAAAACACAATATGTACTCGTTTTTTCCCCACCTCTGAAACCAGTTGCCAGGATGGTAAATGGCATTTTTTACGATGCTTCCATTAGTATACCCAGCATTTACTCCGAGTTAAAGTCAAGCGTTGATAGCCAGGAAATTGTGGCTCTGTATCAGAAAATTGTGGACTCCTACAGGTGAGTAAGTAAGTTTAAACCTTGGTCCCTAATAAGGTGATTGAGGATTGAGGATGATTCCAATGACCTTAAGTTACCACACTTGGATAGCTATTTCTATGCTCACATAGGACACCATTTGATGGCCTTGGAAAATGAGAATGAAAGTGTCATTCTGCTACGCAAAATCTTTTTGGATTTCCGGTTTCTGGAGCAAAAAATACGTCACGATACCACTCCCTGGAAAGCCAGTGGATCAATTTTACACACACTGCAGCAAATCAAGTTGTACAGCTCCAGGATTATAGACAATGATCCGCTGTACGAGCGTCTGGTGCTAGCTCTATTGGATTTTTTGCCCAAAATTGAGGAGAATCTGATAAGATCAGAGTTTACCTGTCTGCTGCAGGTGGCCCTAATGGCCGAGGAGCGTGCAATTTCTGAAGAGGCACGACGTCAAGTGCAACGATTTCCCGATCATTTGTGGTTTACAGAACAGTAAGTTTTCTTATCAATTACTCTAGGAAATGTTTATTATACACTTGAAAAGTGTATTATAATTTTGCCCAGAAGTTTGCAACGCATAGAAGGAATCATCTCCGACCACATAAAGTATATATATTCTTGATCAGCGTGAAGAGCTGAGTCGATTAAGCTTTGTCCGTCCGTCTGTCCGTCTGTCTGTTTCTACGCGAACTAGTCCCTCAGTTTTGAAGCTAGCGAGCTGAAATTTTGCACAGAGTCTTCTTTTGTCTGCACGCAGCTAATATGTCGGAACCGACAGGATCGGATGGCTACTTCTTGTAGCTGCCATACAAATGATCGGTCGAAAAATGGATTTTAATGAGAAAAACTGGTTTTTTCTCAATATTACCGCTCTCAATCACGGTCATGGGCAATATTAAATGTTTTTAAGCTGATCTGCGAAGTTTGGTCGAAGTCGCTAACCGTTGAGACAAGCGATTTCAAGTGTATAAAAACTTCGGCACGGACGAAGTTAGCCTTGCCTTTCTCGTTTTTTCTTTTTGTCAGCCATGACGTTTTCCTTAGCCCCAGAACATTCGTAGGTTCGTTTTCTTATAATATTTGAGGGGTATATAGAAGCCCTGCAGCCAAGTCATGAGAAAGTTGATTCCGGTACCCACAATTACAATGGATCTTGTCTATCTGGCAGTTGAACGTTGTAAAAGCTAAGCCAGGACTTAAGCTCTTACAGAATATTTCTTAAGTCTCCTTTCTATAAATCAACACGGTTTTAAGTAGGATACATTCTATTCTTAGCCTAGACCATCTTTTCAGTTCAGAGTAAAAGAAAAATCTGGTCCAACTCAGGTCTCCAAGGCTATATCTGCAGACTATCAAACAACCCGAAATAGCTGTATCCCCGTATCTGTGCTCCAGAGGACTGAACAGCCCTATCTGTAGAAGGGATAACCCAGCTTGGTTCGACTTGCGAACAGTTTACCCTTTTGTTGCGCGTTTTATTGTCCCCCGCCCGATGATTCAAGGTCAAGCATAACAACGGCAGAACACCAGATCAAGAAATTCCTACCGAGATCAATTACGCTCAGGAAAAGTACACTGTACACTGTATAGCGATTTTTCCCACATCTGAGAACAGGTCTTTAACCATAGTTGGTCACACTACTCAATCAGCTGTGTTTTGTTTTGATGGCTCTGCGTTGCATACATGTTGATTAAATCCAAAAAAAAAAAACACAACTATTTGGCCAAGCTAAAAAATGGATAACCAGTAAGTTGAAGAAAAAAAAAAACTAACTGAAAATCCCAGTTTAAATTTACTTATTATCTTCAAAGACGGAAAGCTCTTATATTGGCAAACAATAGCCTGCTGATAGTTTTGTTAGAGAAGCTAAGGCAGCGTCAGGAAGAGAAGGGCATCAAAAGCCGGCGGAGATTTTTTGTGAATCCACATCTTGGAAGATCTGAAAGAGACCGATTTGCCAAGGATGTGAGTACGGCCCATAACGATTTTTCCAACTCCCTTTAAATGTATCTTGTTTGTTTTTAGTTTGAAAATTTGATACAGAACCCTTCAATGTTTTACGAAAATTTCCACATGAGCTCCAAAGTGTTCCACGAACTCTTTTCGTTACTCGAAGAACATTTGCTGCCTAAGAGGAGCACAAGACGTGATGCCATATCTCCCATCCAAAAGCTTGCAGTTGTTATTGAGTGAGTATAATTCTTAAATTATATTCATGCGGGAAACTGTGTTAAATGCTCTTTGTTTTAACAGATATTTTGCTTCCGGAGATTTCCAACGGCATTTAACATCGATGTACAGGATTAGCAAGTCGCATTTTGGTGATATTCTCGAAGCAGTATCCGATGCCATCTGCTTAGTATTAAGTTCAGAAGTGCCACCTTGGGAAGCCGCCTCGTTGCTCAAATATGCAGATGAATTTGATGAGAAGTGGAATTTTCCTAATTGTGTGGGAGCCCTCGATGGTAAATGTGTACCCATAAAAGCACCAGGTCAAAGTGGAAGTCTGTCCTCCAACAAAAAGGTACATTTTTTTCGTAAAGTTGCAATATATTTGGTTAATTAAAGTTTTTCATTTATTTAAGGGATCCCATTCCATTACTATATTGGCTGTATGCGATGCCTCATGTCGCTTTACTTATCTGGATGTTGGTATATATGCCGCAGGAGACGTGAACGTATTTTCAAGTTCCAATCTGGGTAGTTCCATACTCCAGGACCGCTTAACATTTCCAGCGGACAAAAAAGTAGAAGGAATAAAGTTGCCATATTTTATTGTTGGAAATGATTCCTCTCCCTTGTGCAAACGAATAATGAAGCCGTTCACCAGCAGATCTCTAAACCGAGCAGAGCGCAACTTCAACCAAAGACTGAGTAGGCCAGGGCAATGCATTGAAAAGGCGTTTGGCATTTTGTGCTGGAAATGGATGTGTCTCCAAAGAACCCTACAGTGCAAGCCAGAAAAAGCACAGAAAATTGTCCGGGCTTGTTGTTTGCTTCACAATTTCGTGATGCGTTCTGCTGAGGAAGACTATTGGGGTGGACAAACTGACTGCTTCGATGATGCTGAATTACCTCTGGCATCGTTGCCACCATTTAGAGGTCGTCCCCATGACTATGCCAAATTTGTGAGAGACAGCTTGAGGGATTTTGTGAATTCTGAGAATGGATCGGTCCCAGAGCAAACAGATACAAACATTTAAAAATAGTTTAATTTTTAGAATTAAAATATATACGACACATTTATTAACACATAATTCCCTTATTTACTTATTTATTTTACTTTTCGACTCCCGGTAAATGTCGTGCAGCAGCTCACTTACGCCAATTCTCACCTCAGGTAGCTTGGATGCGGGCAATTCTCTTATTATACTATCCCAGTATGCGTGCATTTCTGGATTTTGCAATGAGGAAGTGGGCGCTTCTATAATGCTCCTTTGAAGCTTTACCATTTCGGCAATTGTGTTGATCAACATATCATTTCCGTCTGACTTTTCAAGTTTTTCAGAGACGTTGCGTCGCTTTTTCTGTGGGTTATCTACGTAAGCGTAGCTGCAAGTTGTGGGTTCTTCTTCGACGATATCTTCCACCTGAGTGGTCGACTCCATCTCCATAGTCTCTGAAGGAAACTCGTCAAAATCCACTGAAGAGTGTTCCAGGTACATCTCCTCAGAGGGACACGAAGAGTCAGTCTGCAATGTTCTGGGGAAGAGTAAGCATCGTTCTTTAAATTAATTCACCTAAATACTATTAGGCGACTTACCTGGGCTTTGATGGGACATTTGGCAAGAAAGACATCAAGTCGCCAAATTCCCAATCGATGCTGCGATCATCAGGGGAATCCAACAGGTCACCACCGGCAGTACCAGCCTTTAATCGCTTGTTGCCTGCGCTTCTGCCATGGTAGCGATAGCTCTCCCTTAAAGCCTTGAAACCTGTTCGGCATTCAACCACTGGAACATATTGGTAGTAATCGGTTAAACGAATTGTGGTATGTGCACTTAACTTCTAACTTACCTTCTTTTTCTATGACCTCGGATACTACTTGCCAAGCCTTGTTCACAGCATTGAAGTCGGAATGCTTGGGGTGGGCAGGATCCCATATAACTGGCCGCTTTTTTACTGCCAAAATAAGAGCTACTTTGTCTTGATGCGAAAACATCTCCAGCCGGCTCTTTCGTTTTTGTCTTCCTGCCATTGTTTTTTTGTTTATAAAATTTACTTTAGCGTAGAAGAAGAAGAGACACGTAACATTGATAGCCACAATTTTGTATCAGCCACTACAAAATGTGCTGTTAATGGCAACATTACTGCTAAGCAGTGAATATGCAAAATGTTAAATTACTTTAGCTTTTTTTTCTCTTTATTATACAATGAACCTATATTTGGACATGCGAAGTAATGATAAGTTTCATACAAAAACTGAGGGAAGAAGAAGCAGAAGTAAAGATTTCGTCACACTTAACATTTTACATGCTCGCTGCTTAATATTAATGTTACGCCTAACAGCACATCTGTGAACAGTTAACTAACATTGACTCCCCTTAACTCACGTCACTTGCACCTTTAAGACATCAGAGATTAACTGAAGTTAAATTAAGAAAATAAAACGAGAAGATGAAAAAATCTTAATTTGGGTCTTAAAGAAAATGGCAACAATACAACAACTGATAGTGGTATTCCTGAAATCGATTTGATTTTGATTTGACTTTGTGAAATCAAGAGCCAAGTAGTTGGTGGAACGACCCTGATTTAATTTTGATTTGCTTTTATTTCTCGCAAAATTTAAACAAAGGCGCGAAAACAAAAAATGCCGCATGAAATTGTGAAATTAATTTTTCTAATCTTTCTTAATCGGGGAAGTCAGAGAAATCTGTAAAGATTTCGCCTTGGTTGGTTTGCAAAACGTTTAAAAAATCCTTCGGTGTCACAGAACTTCAAGACAATTAATTTTCTTACTTGAAATCATTTGTCATACAGGATAATTGACCTCAGCCTTACGACGTGGATTGATCTCGGGACTCTAACATTCCTCCATAAAATCAAAAATTCTCAGGAACCGTCTTACTTATTTCAAAAACTAAGACTTTCACAAAGAACCAATAATTTTATTTGTCCCTGAACTAAAATGCTGTGCTCGTAGAGGCAGTTCTTTGTAAATGATATTCGTCTGTGGAACGATTTACCTCACAACCTTAAAACTATTAGAAGCACCCCTCAGTTTAATGTAAAGCTTAAAAAATACTTACAAATCGACATTTCAATTTAACAACAAATTAAATTAAACAATTTATATTTATATTCAATACTTTTTTTATTTTTTTGTATTTTGTATATTAGGTTAAGCTAGCAATTATTCGTTCAAATTTAAATTGTGGAAATTTTTGTTATACTGTAGTGACTAGCACAATCAAAATAAGTCTTATTTGTGTTCTTTAAAAAAGGAGACCCTGCAGTATGCTCCAACTACCGCGTGATCAGTCCCCTTCCCATTGCTTATAAGGTTCTGTCACGTATTATTGGTGAGCCCTGTTTACCTTTGGTATACCAGCAATGAACGTTCGACTTTGCAAAATGACGTTGAGAAGCACTCAAAGCTCCGAACCTTTTGATACCAAAAGAGGTATTAGGCAGAGTGATACCTTATCATGTGACTTCTTTAATCTGCTGATGGAGTATATACTGCGTCAGTGCCCAAATGCCAACAGTTCGGGCACCATCTTTAATAAAGATGTAACGCTACTCGCATATGCCGATGATATTGACATTATCGGCAAAACCGTACGGGCGGTAAGCATGGCGTTTTTAGAGATTGCGAGGCAGTCTGAACTGATGGGCTTAACGGTAAACGAGGACTTCGAAACAGAACTCTACGCGTCTTGGGCAATCTGTTACAATAGGAGAGTACAACTTTAAAGTTGTAGAGGAGTCTACCTCGGAACGATGATAACCGGCGACAACAAAATCAGCCTGGAAATCCGAAGAAGGGCGGCCATTGGCGTTTTGAGCGAGAGATTCTTCGGAGGGTTTATGGAGCTTTGAAAGTTTTCAAAGATTTTCGCATTCGAAAGAATGACGAACTGTATGAGCTCTATGGAGATAATAGTCTAGTCAAGCGCTTAAAGTAGTGTCCGGCATCGTTTAATTTTCTGTGTTCACAAGTAGCGACGTCCATTCTCTGTAGCAGCGGCGTCGATACACAGACCAGTGTTGCCAACTTTTGCCGAGAAAAAAATCAGTTTTCAGCTGGTCGGAGAGGAAAAAAATGCTGTATTTTTCGACAAAAAAGCGTTGATGTAAATTTATATACAAAATATTTTTAATATATCATCAGAATGCTGAAGTTCCTCATCCTCGTCCTTGCCGTAGGCCTCAGTTGTACCTGTTAGCTTAAGATAACTAGAGATAACCTTTTAACACGTAGTATCTGTAGGTACGCTCAACTTTAGCGTTGAACCATGGCAAGGACAAACTGTGAATCGCAAACGAGGCTAACTCAAAAAATCTTTGATTCCCTTCAGTCATTGAAAGCGATTACTTCACTCAAAAACTTTATAGTTTCTTCGTTAACCTCCCATTTCCATAAATATAAATTATATTATTAACCCTATATTTTCATAATATCGGAAAATTCTTCCAAAATGGGAAAAAACTTTTTATTTGGTTGTAAAATTCAGTGATCGAAAAATATGTAACTTTTTGAAGAATGCTGTGATTTTTAGGCAACCTGAAATAATTTAAATGTCTTAATACAATGAATTTTATGAAAATCTGAAAATCGGATCAGCTAAAGACAACTTAAATAAATTCAAAAAAATATACTTCAGCTTCTGTCGTTTTATAAGATCAACTATGAAATTTGTGCAGCACATACTCAACTAGATTTCTCCAATACTCTATCCATCTGAAGCATTTAAATCTGCTTCTCAAACTCATATCTTTAATATAAATCTTTGACAGCAAATTTCTCCAAATCTTCTAATATTGGTATCTGATGGAATAATTTGTAGAGAATTGATTGCAATCAAAAGATCTTTCAGCAGGCCGGTTGCGTCAGTGTCATTGATTTAAAAAATCTTGTTGATTTGTGGCATTTTCAATAGAATTGAATCTTATTGTTTCTTTTCAAGAACTGTTCGAGATTATTCGAGAGGTATCAGATTTATACTACCGAAGCCAAGCCTTTCGAAGCCATTTATCGTGGCATTTGGCAAGTGTTAATTATTGTCGATAAATGACTGACAAAGGTGAAAACTATTGATTTGCTCCCAAACAAAAATTTCTAAGATGTGATTGATTTTGAGTTAGTCACATAACAGATACAAATTTTTTATTTTACTTACTTTACTGGGACTTGAACTCGGTACCTCGAAGACTGAAACATACACAGTTGGACGAGCAGCTTAACCGACTCGACTATTGTCGATTAGCTACAAGCAGCGGCGAAAGCATATTTATGAGGCAGAGCGGTTGGTATTTGGCCAGCCGCAACAGCTCGACCGTGGATCAAGTCCCCGTAGCAGCAATTATTTTTTTTTTTTTTTTTTTCTTTTTTTTTATTTTTATTTCATTTTATTTTTTAATGTGATGTTTTAAACATTTTTATTATATTACTAGCAAATAGCCCGTCACGCTTCGCTGCGCCTTCAACAGTATTCAACCAAAGCACACCCGCCCACATCCCATTCACTTTCCGCCCACTTTGCACCTACTTTCCACCCACATTCCACCCACTTGCCACCAAGATACCGCACACTTCCCGCCCTCTTCCCGCCCAAATCCCACCCACTTCCCATTTACATCCCACTCACATCCCTCCCACTTACCGCCACATTCCACCCACATCCCATTCACTTCCCATTTCCATCCCACCCACATCCCACCCACATTCCACCCACTTGCCACCCACAGCCCACCCACTTCCGCCCCACCCACTTCCCATTTACATCCCACCCACTTCCCACCACTTGCCCACATCCCACTTCCCGCCCACTTCCCACCTACATCCCACCCACTTGCCACCCACATTCCACACACTTCCCGCCATCTTCCCGCCCACTTCCCATTAACATCCCATCCACATCCCTCCCACATTTCACTCACTTTACATCCACTTACCACCCACTTCCAAAACAACTTTCCACCCACATCCCACACACATACCATGCACTTCACAGTGAGCATCCCGGCGATATTTCCAACATCGGAAAATTAAAAACAAAATAAATTCTCATTTTGACCTTACAATCCCAGTTTCAAGCCAATCGTATGAAAAATAGTTTATGCATGCAGAATTTCCCGGCCATTTTCCTCGTGGGCGGCTTTTCCGACATTGAAAAATCACACTTCAAATTATTTCGTATTTTGTCCTTACAAACCGAGTTTTAAGCCAATCGGATGAGAAATAGTTTTTTTTCATGCAGAATTTTCCGGGAATTTTTCGACCGTCAGGTCAAATTTTTCAACTTCGGAATATAATACTTTAAACTATTTCGTAATCTATACTTACAAACCGAGTTTTAAGCCAATCGTATGATATATACTTTTTTGGATTCAGAATTTTCCGGCCATTTTCCTCGTGTGCGGATTTTCCAAAATCGGGAAAACACGTGTCAAATTATTTCGCGTACTATGCTTACAACTTCTGTTTTGTTATGTGTAATTTTGAAAATGAGTTTGGCGCTAGACGCTGGCAACTAAAGTTTCGCCCATACAACCACCCACTTTCAACCCAGCGGAGTGAATTTTCCGGAAGATTGGTATGCAGTTGTTGTCGAATTTGCATATAGAGCTTTGAAAATGAGTTTGAACTTGATCGAATGAAAAACAAAAAAGTTTCCTACAAAAGTTTTCCGCGAATTTACCAAACTTTCCGGCAGAATTTTCCAAAATCCTTTCTTAGTACTCACTTTCAGCATAAGATAAAACTACTGTGAAAATTTCATCTTCCTATCTTTTTTGGTTTAGGCTGTACGACGGTCACCAGTCAGTCAGTCAGTCAGTCAGTCAGTCAATTAGTCAGGTTGAACTTTTTTATATATATAGATACAGACGTTTAATCACTTACTTTTGCCCAATCTTAATGTTCAACTTGAACATAATTATCTGCGCGACACGGTCAAATGACAATGACAAACTGCGCATGCGCTGTCTCTCTTTGAAAGAGCGCGGCCAACGTTATTCTCTCAAAGTTTGCGTTTCCTCAATCCCCTTGCCAATAGCACCACATTGAGAATGAATTTGTCTCGATTCCAAGAGCGAAATTCTTGAAAATTCAAGTGCGATTAGATTTTTTTTTCAAGAGCGTTCGTACTCAAATTATTCGTTCTAGATATTTATGAGTGTATACAATATATTCATCAACATATTCATAACTGAAAGTGTAAAGTGTTACAAGTGTTACGGCCTTACGTTCCTATGTCAGCTTTATGCTATAGTCATCCGATTTGGATTAAGCTTGGCAGAATTATGTGGTAGCATGTAACATTGATCAGTAACAAGTTCGCATGCGATAGCACTGAAAACAAAAAAATTTCTCTTACTAAGACTTCTTTTCAGACCTATCTTTTGTGGCAGCTATACTATATAGTAGAGTTGGAAATTTTAGTTCATTTTAATGACCTAGTTCATTAGTTCATTTTTTCATGAACTATAGTTCATTTGAACTATAGTTTATTTTTGAACTATAGTTCATTTTTTGAACTATAGTTCATTTCTTGAACTATAGTTCATTTGAACTATAGTTCATTTTTTGAACTATAGTTCATTTGAACTATAGTTCATTTTTTGAACTATAGTTCATTTTTTTAACTATTTTTCGTTTTCTTAACTATTGTTCATTATTTTAACTACTGAGGAAAATTTTAATACTGTTTGATACATGATACACAGTCGGCTTGGTTTCGATGGATTTGTTGAGTTTGCGTGCGCGTAAAATCAGTGCTTCGGTGCTTGCTCGCGCAGTTGTTCGGTCAGTTTGTTGAGATTAAACTGTTTTACTATCTACATAAAAGTTAGCAGCAATTTCTTAATGTTGTTATAGGCAAAATGAAAAGCTACATCTTCATAGATGTCGCAGCCATGGATCACACATGTCGCGCTTGGGGAATCTTTTACACAATCAGCGAGTCACCCTTAACCCGTGCCTCTTATTAAATTCAAGTTAACATGTTAGCCAGTTGGGAAGCCGGCTCATTAATACCAATAGCGTTGGCACGCTTTACCGAAGAGAGTGTTACCATTTGGTTGGACCACTTTAGGCAAGTTCTTTGATCGTTCACCATTAATGATGGGCAGCAGGGTGAGAGAACTACACGATTGGCACCATAGATCACTGGATAGACGGAAGAGCCACGAATGATGTGGCTTAAGCTGGGCATATAAGTCCATTAACTGCAGACCTGTCATCTCCCTGAGTTTGGTTATGCGGTTTGAATTTGATTCCCTCTGACGCCAAATCCTCGCAGCTGAAGGCTCCCTGTAATGTGTCAATGTCGTGGGTGCCCATGGCCACCAGGGTATATATTTTGGAGCAGCTTATCCTGCGGATCAATGAAATTTTTGCAGGACTCTTGGGTAAAGGACACATTGCGAAGCAAAGCGGCCACAGCATATGGAAGAATCTGAGCCGAGGAGGAGGCAACTCTTAGCACCTGCTGCTGGGTTGGCTCGAAAATCTCATACTTTGGCTTTGAGAAATGATAGTCTCGAAGTCCTGCTATATGTAATTTTTTAAATGTAAATAGTTTGTTAAATTTATAGAAAATCATTATTAAATGCAGGCCCACTAGATTTTCATATCTCTTGTATCAGACAATGAGTAAACGCCTCTAAATTTGCTTCAGTGGTAAAAAAAAATGAACTATAGTTCAAATTATGAACTATAGTTCAATTGAACTAAAGGTCAAAAAATGAACTATAGTTCAAATGAACTAAGTTCAAAATATGAACTATAGTTCAAAATATGAACTATAGTTCAAAATATGAACTATTGTTCAAAATATGAACTATAGTTCAAAATATGAACTATAGTTCAAAAACGAACTATAGTTCAAAAACTGAGAAATACATAGTTCAAAATATGAACTATAGTTCAAAACCAAGACCTAGTTCATTAGTTCATTTTAAAGACTAGTTCAATTGAACTAGTTCATCAAAATCGGCACAACTCTACTATATAGTTGTCCGATTTCGACAAATCTTGGTGAAGTTATATGAAATCATTAAAAACTTATAAATACGAGCGATGTGAGCGAAAGCACTAAAAACAAAAAAGGTTTTCTCACGCACGATCGTTCCTATGACAGCTATATGCTTTAGTCATCCGATCCGGCCGGTTCCGACAAATGTGCAGCGTATTTGTACCAAAAGATTTCGTTCAAAGTTTGGTTACGATAGCTTTATAACTTGCCCTCTCCAAGGGTATAAAAATAAAACTGAAAAAAATCATGAATAATTCTTACGTAAAAATGTCGACTAATATATTTATACATTTAGATGAAAAAATCATTCAAAATTATTATAGATGAAAAACAATTTTGTTTCTTATTAATTGCGAACCATTTTTTTAATAAAAATTAAAAATAAGAAATCAGTGCTTTTCTGAAAAGCTGAGAAGATAACTCATATTTGTTTATGTAACCAAATATATTGAAATATCAAATTATAAGATTCTTGTCAAAGATGATCAACACTTTAGTAACAACTTGCTTTGAAAGTGGCGCTCAATTATTGATGGACAATGATTCAAATTACATCTGATAAGACTAATTTCTATGTCTGCAATGTGCAATACCTTAAAATATTAGTAAAGTTCATTTTTCTTCAGCCGTTAGAAAATACGATTTTAATATTTTAGTGGTATTTACTTAAGACCTTTTGTGGCAAGTGCGCATTGAGAAAAAAAGAGAGCACCAGAGGGCCTAGCTCCCAAAAAAGTTGCTTTTTTATATGGAAGTTTGTTTTGGAAGTTGCTTTGTTGAGGATTATACTAAGCTTAAACCCAAGTAAGAAGTAAGAAAAATTTCTTTTTGAAATGATGCGAGCCAACTTCCTGTTATAGCAGTCAGCTTCTGACCGTCTGCTCTCCTCGCTCTCTCTCTCTCTCTCTTTATCTTGCTTTCGCTCTCCCTGCTGTGCCGTAATTTGCAACTGTCAAACCGCTGTCAAGTTAAGTGCGCCTACAAATTTAAATGCAACCGCCAACCGCATCAGATGAATAATGATGATGAATGCTAAAATACGCAAATATCTTTCTTTTTGGCCACGCACTCCAAGCACATTGCTCTGTCAAAAGTGCTAAGCATTTGGTGCCAGTTCCAGCTTGACGGCTTGACTCAAGCGAGGCGCATTTTGTTTTATTTCTGCTGCCACTTAAGTTTTCTTTTTGGGGCTTTTTCCTTTTTTTGGCAACATATGCAAGTAATTTGATTAAATTATATAATTACAGGGCAGCCGACGCTTGGTCTTGACTTTGACGAAACACGCAAAATGCAGCACGCCACATTATGGTTAAGACCTGAAGTTGATGTGGAAGTTAATTTTGCACACTGTCACAAAAGCTCCAATTTATTTGTGGTTCTTAGGAAACTAGATAAAGTTCACGTTCTAAACAGGAATCTTTTTTGTGAACTTCTCAGTCTCGTCGGTATTTCAGGTCATTCAATAATTGTGCATATATTGTGGGAAATCACAGTATTGTACGATTTCTTATCTTTTAAAAAAAGTTATTACAAACTTTGGCTATTTTAAGTCTCTAACTCTTAAGTGAGAGGTTAGGGGTGCCAAATGCCGGCAAAAATGGTTCAATATCTTATCTCTTTCGGGTAATTGCAAAGTGTGCAGTCTGTACGAAGTATGATTTAAGACAGCGTTTGTAAACAATAAAGAGGCCACATTTTGCGAGTGGACTGATGTGCAAAAATAGGGCGACGCAAACCAGCTCTGACTTACTTCATCGACTGCTGGCCAGCAACAGAAAAGTCGTTTACTCATTTGGCACAAGCCTCGGCTAGCGATCGGCTCGTGTCGGCGTGAATAGCGAAATGTGTTCGGTAGCTGCAAACCAGGCATGGACATCTCTGTTCGGTCATTGCACATAAAAGTACCAAGATGGTTGCGGTTGAGCTCATCCTGGAAGTAGTTCCTAGGCGAAGGTTTGTACTGTCGCTGACTGATGGTGATTGAGGGAGTAAAATCAAGGTAATTTTTTGTCGATTCCGAATAGTTCGAAGACCCTTAGTTAAGCAAACTCGAGACGTAATGAATAATTTTCCACAACAGATTCGTGTTCTGCACACGAAAATCATCTAAAATCACTATCGCCCATACACCTTAATTTAGACATAAAATAGTCAAGTTTCCCCTACGGTTTTTATACCCTATTCCCATTAAAAATGGGAAAAAGGGGATCATGAAGTTGTGCAAATGTATGTAACAGGGAGAAGGAAGCATCTCCGACCACATAAAATATATATATTCTTGATCGGCATCCACAGCCGAGTAGATTTGGCCATGTCCGTCTGTCTGTCTGTCCGTCTGTCTGACTGTATGAACGCGTCGATCTCAGAGACTGTAATAGATAGAGCCACAAGTTTTGGAATGTATATAGGTGTATTCATATACTAGCACAGTACGATGCCCTAGCGAGGCGCAGACTCAGCAGATTTGGGAAACACATTCTACACCCAAGCAATATCAGTAACTTAGAACCCACAAAGATCCTGGCTTTTGTACAGGAATTAGGGATGCTAGGGGAGTTGTAAATTCAGTATGGGGGCACAATAGACCAAAATTGGTCGCGGTGCACCACTTCCCCAACAACAAATAATAATAGGTGTATTCTGTACCCACATCGAGTTTGTTTCAGATTTGGGAAATTCCTCCCCCCTCCATCTTTTAACAGCGAAAAACTGTCTTTTTCTCTGTATAAACGCGTGGATCCCACAGACTATAAGAGTAAGAGCCACAAATTTTTGCATTTATGTAGGTGTACACCGTACCCAGATAAAGTTTGCTCCAGGTTTGGCAAATTCATCCACCATCTTCTTCCAACCGCGAAAAACTGTCAGAGCTACAATTTTAAGTTTAAACCTAGTGGCTTAATATATATTCAGTGACGCCCAACATTTATCTATTCTGTATACAACAATGAGATCCGAGCAAAAGCACCGAAGATATGCAAGTGCGCCTGTCCATTTATTGAAATACATTTTAAAATAAATGGAATTCAAAGCTATAGGAACCACACTACTTGGGACAGGGTATTTTGCTGTTGGGGCACTCGACCGCAACACTCTTATTTGTTTTAATTATAAATTTGACAAGCAAAAACTCAATTATTTCTAGGAGCAGAATTCCATTGGATTTGAAATGCTATGACCCACCATTAATAACAACAAATTATACAGATTTATATATACCTTAGGGTATATAACTACGCCGCAGTAAAGAAGTAGGAATTGATGAATTCATGATTGATTTCAGTTCTGCCCATGAAACTAACCGATGAGTTCGATGAGATACGAAGGTCATGCCGCAGTGGGCCCTGACTGAGTTATATTTATGATTGAAATGCATGTAAAGACAGGCATGATCCAAATCAGGGCTTATTTTTTTACTTGCTCTGGTTTGAACTTGGGGCCCTTTGACTGAGAACTATTGAAATGCCGCCTTGCTGAATTCCTTAGATACTTAATATATTGAATTTTATCTACCATCTGCCTAAACGTATGTTCCAAAATTCTTTTTTGCATATCGCTTAATTCTAAAGTCGGAATTCATTGCATTGTTCATTTTTATTAATGAACAAAAGCTGCTAATTTCTATTATGAAATTGGTTCTAAATGTTAATAACGATCATTACATATAGATAAAAACAAGACTGGACCGGCTAGAACAGAAGCCCACATCCCGAACTAAACCTAATCTATTTGAAAAGAGGTTAGATTCCGCAAATTCACTTAAGTCGGTTAAAAAAAATGTTTATTTAATTTTTTCTTTATTGCTGTGAAAGTGGCAATTAAAATAAAATAAAAAAAAAAGCAAATAAAACATTTTAGCTAGGGAAAATACATTGTGTAGCACAGCAACTGTTGTGGCATTTTCTTCTAAAACCCTGTTTTGTAAATCATCAGCAAACTTGGTATCTTTCGATCTTGAAAAGGGAAGCAAAACCAAAATTAAGTTGTAACATGACAATACAAACTTCTCATTTTTATAAACGAGTAGGTACATATTGAAAGGACCAGTTACTTTCGGAAGGTGACGTATTATTAATCGCAATAATAACTGTGATCTATTCGACTATAGTTATTAGATCTTGATAGACTTATCAAATTATTTAATATATAAGAGAAGTCATCTTCTACATAACTAAAACGAAATTAGGCAAAATTGATTCAAAAAATTTAGACATTAGGTGCGAGCCTTGATTAAAAAAATATTCAGGCCTGTTTCAGTTTCCGAATCCGATTGATCGAAATTGGAAAGAGCAGTGATTTCTAAGAGACGATTAAAGAATTCGGGAGAATCTATTTGTCATCAAGAGGGTCGAATGAACGAAGGCTAGAGTTTTGAAGTTAAAAGCCGAAGAACACAGTCGGTTTTTGGAAGCGAGTGCATTTAACAAATCCGATTCCGCATGATTTGATCGGAATCGAAAACGGGAACAGGCCTGATTCTTATACAAATAACTTTAAATTTTGAAATGTAAAAAATCCGATTATTGATTAATTTTTGGTTGTTGGTAATTCGCTTTTTTTTGGGTTAGGATACGATTAATGGGCTTATACAGCAAAGAAATTTCGAATCTGTGATCAAAGTATTCTAAGATAAGTGTGACAAAAAAATGTTTAAAAAAAGTTTTGACAACAAACAACAACTTTTTATATTTGGATTTTATTTTCCGAAAGAAGAGAATTTTTATTTTTCAAATCTATTTTCCTGTATTCACAGGAAAAGCTTGCCTAATGGCGATGGTTTTTCTTCTACGTAGATATATCTGTCACATACAGAGCTGGGAATGCTGATTAAAATTTTTTTTCCATTAAATATTTTCACATAGCTAGATACTCAAGCACTAATCAACTATTTGATATAATTAGTTGTATGCTTCAATTACCACTAAATCCTGTTGAAATATGCTTACATTTTAGCTCAATTGTTTTTTCGACTTAATTGAATTTTAATCGAATATGATCACTAAAATTTAGAATTAGTTGAAAGTTCAAGCCTTCAGTCAATTATTAATGGCACTTGAACCCAGTCAAGTGCCAGCTGAAATTTATTTATTTATTTCCCTCCCATTAAAATTTAGCTTGGGATATTTCACACCAGCCAATTTTTAGTTGGGATTTTTCACACCAGCCAATTTTTAATTGAGAAATTTCCCTTCCATTAAAATTTCAATTGGGACTTTTCACAACCAGCCAAAATTTAGTTGGGGATTTTTACTTCCATTAAAATTTCAATTGGGACTATTCACAACCAGTCAAAATTAAATTGAAAAATTTGTGTAAAAACAAAAGCAACTGTGTTCAACATGTTATTAGAACGCTGAAGTTTTGTATATTTTCCTAGTTTCAATGGCGAATAGCCGATAAGCGATACCATCGTAATTTGACTTATAGTTTGTATTGAATAACTTAAAATGCATTTTTATTGAATGAAAAATAGAAATGGTTTCGATATTGCCGACAGCGTCAAAAACCAAGATTTTGTTTCTTATGAAAATCTTGGGCATACGAGTACCTCTTTCTTCAGCAGAGAACAATTTGGTGAAAAACTTGCAGGTACAACGCACGCCGGGTACGCCCCGTTTGATCGACAACTTCTATTTACCTTTCTTCATGACAATTTAAATTTATACGTATAAAAATATTGCAATCGCTTAAATTCCATTGTACCGATTAATCAACACCTCCTAGTTACCCATCTAAACTCATTAAAAATTCGCAATTTTCTTGACCATTTGACTATTTTTATTTGCCCGCCGGTTTACACGTTTTTTATAATAATCTAAACTCAAATAAAAGTTTTTGGAATTTATTTGATTTTGCAATTTTAGTTCTTTATTAATCTAAACTCTAATAAGAAGAAATTGAGCGATTTGTTGTCCCAAAGAGCGAATTCCAACGTGTTACAGTAGAGGCGTTTCGAATATCGATAAGTGATACCAACATATTTTGACAAGTAGACAAATTGCATTACTTGAAAAGAGTTTTCCCTTAACGCTATCGTCACTATCGAAATCCATTTTTTTGTTTGGCTTAAAGCTTAGTACTCAGACAAACTAAATCGCTTTAGCTGGGTGTCAAATCCATATTTTGAAACCAACGGTAAGATTTTGCATTGCCCATGACTTCTACATTCCATTGATGATATCAAAAATATCTAAATATTAGCAAAAACAATTAACTAAATTCAAATGCAAGCAAATCAGCGCAGTGTAACCGTTTCACATTGCGTGGTATTTTGATGAGGGGTGGTATTTTGGCGTTGTACAGTCACACTGCATCGTCCGCTGGGTAACCCATCGAAAAAAGTTGTCAATTTTTTAGCGGACGATTTAGTTGGTCTGAGTACTAAGCTTTAAACCAAACAAAAAAAATGAATTTCGATAGTGACGATAGCGTTAATTACAAAGATTTTGTCCCTAATGAAAATCTTGGGCGGCTGTCTTACTTCTGCAGAGAACAATGTAGTTCCAGCTCCCTAAGTACTGTGTAAGTAATATCAAATATAATAAATTAATGGTGAAGCGTGGTGTTAGCTTAAATTTACTTTAATATGTTAATAATAATTTGCTTTTGTCTTAGGGACAACGATGACGATTTTGCAAGCGGATCAGGTCCACAACCAACCAAAATCAGAAAGGGGGCATCTGATCTTCTTTTCGACGGAAAATATTTTGCTTTACTTGGCAAGCAGTCACACACCCTTAAACGCAGTAGAGAACCCCGATTTTGTAAATATGTTTAAGGGTACAGAAATGGTAGTCAAAAGCAGGGGAACCATGACAAAAATATTAAAAGAATCCAACACAAATATGATTCTTCACATAAGGCCACTCTTATGTGAACTGAAACGGGTACCTGCAAGTTTTTCACCATATTGTTCTCTGCTGAAGAAATAAGTACTCGTATGCCCAAGATTTTCATAAGGAACAAAATCTTGGTTTTGACGCTGTCGGCAATATCGAAACCATTTCTATTTTTCATTCAATAAAAATGCATTTTAAGTTATTCAATACAAACTATAAGTCAAATTACGATGGTATCGCTTATCGGCTATTCGCCATTGAAACTAGGAAAATATACAAAACTTCAGCGTTCTAATAACATGTTGAACACAGTTGCTTTTGTTTTTACACAAATTTCTCAATTTAATTTTGACTGGTTGTGAATAGTCCCAATTGAAATTTTAATGGAAGTAAAAATCCCCAACTAAATTTTGGCTGGTTGTGAAAAGTCCCAATTGAAATTTTAATGGAAGGGAAATTTCTCAATTAAAAATTGGCTGGTGTGAAAAATCCCAACTAAAAATTGGCTGGTGTGAAATATCCCAAGCTAAATTTTAATGGGAGGGAAATAAATAAATAAATTTCAGCTGGCACTTGACTGGGTTCAAGTGCCATTAATAATTGACTGAAGGCTTGAACTTTCAACTAATTCTAAATTTTAGTGATCATATTCGATTAAAATTCAATTTAAGTCAAAAAAACAATTGAGCTAAAATGTAAGCACATTTCAACAGGATTTAATAGTGGTGGAAAGTTAACTATTTTATCACTTAATTGTTTTTGTTTGGTAAAAAACTTTATTAAAAAAAAATTTTTTTTTTTAAGGGTGGTGGGTTTAAAAAAATAATCAATTTTCCCACCTCTTGTTACATAGCTTATAATAGATGTTGTTTTTTTGTTATTACATAAGACCACACATGACCTTTGAGGCGAAACTTAGGTTTTTAAATGTTTTATAGTAAGCAGGTTTGATTATCATAAGGCTCCTTAAACCATACGCATATGTGTAGCGTACCTTTAAAATCATTGGTTTGATGCTCATAATAATTAGCATACCAAAAGACTTGTTAGACATTGGTCTCAAATTTGGGGAACAAGATTATTTTGAAAAATGTTGCAGAGTTTTCGCGAAGAAATAAGTTTCTGGGTCACTGTTTGTTGGATGCGACACACTCACTGCAGGCCGGGACTAGTGCAATTTGAATTTGCAAATAATAACAAATAAGCACCAGGCACAGCCTACAATTCAGGTGACGTTTTAATGCAGCACTGCACTTAGGAATAGTCGCACATACTTACCCACTGGCACTCACACACAGGCATTCAAATGAACGCAGGCAATATCAATAAGCAGCCAAGGAATGTCCATAAATACTGTTATTACTGCGAGAGAGAGAAAGAACGAGAGAGAGGATCGCTCACAGACTGTAATTTAATTAAAATATAGACACATTAATAAAAAAGAAAACGGAAACGTACATAGGAACTCTGGTCAGACGCAAGCAGCCTCGCCTGCGGCCAGTGCAAATGGGCCATTTCTAATTTGCTTACCAACACTTTGGCGGGGCTAAAACCATAAAACAAGTTAGGCCCACGGCGACTATTGCGAACTCATGTTTATTACAACTCAACTCAACGGTGGGACAAGCCCCTGCAATCAATTAACGAATGTATTTTTATGCGCAAGCGCGTAGACCCACAGGAGAATCGTAGCCCAAGGCAATGCAGATTTTCAGATTTTCAGTTAAACTGAGGTACACTTGTTTTGGCGCATTCTGTTAGCTCAAATGTAACACTTTACCATTAAGATCGCTGTAATTCAAATGTTCGAATTAACACATGTTATCTGTGGCACGCCTGGAATTTGCAGAGGTGAGTAAAACAAATAGTTTAGTGTCCAAGGATGACATAACCGACAAGCGTGCAAATGATTTTAAACATTCGCATTGACAAGGATGGCATGGGGCTTACAGTTCTCAGAATGTTTTCTATATTTTTGAATATAATTGAAAAAGAAACTCAAATTGCACTAGTTTACAAAAATGGAAAATAAAATGACCCGTTCATCTACTAGAAATTTTGAAATGCTAAACTCGAATCTCGATTTGAAGGTGTTTTTTTATGAGAACGTGAGAGAAGCTTGGCTGGCCCCGTTGGAGGAGCTGTATAGCCAACATTAACATTTTTACACATACAATGTAAGCCATGTCACAACTTAAAAATGAATCGAAAACTTGATTTATGTATTTATGCACAAAATTTTCTTGATCAATAACTCAATAACTTAATCACAATAACTTTATACGTGGAAGTGCAATTCTTAAGTAGAAAAAATAAAAATATTTTTTTCATATTTTCTAATATTTTTTGTTGATTAAAAAAATAAATTTCGTGGGTTTTCGAGTTTAAATAATGTCCCCCTTTTAATATATATTATTTAGGTGATAAGAGGGATTCGGGCTCAACTTAAAATTTCGTTGTATGCTGGAATTGGAGGACAAAAATCAATAACATGGCTGCAATTAAAAAAGCATTCCAAATCATAAATCGTTAACCTACTACTACTTCTATCTTTACAGTGTTCGTCTTCGTCCATCTTCTACAATCTCTGTTTAAAGTGTGACCATCCTTTGATTTCGTAAACATTCCTTGTCACTAAAATTTCTATATATTTACACATCATGGCGGTGATTTTTAAATAGTTCCGTAAACTACCGAAGTTTTTTTTTTCTATTTTTAAATCTTGATTTTTGATTTATTTTTCTTGGATATAATTTCTAAAACGCAACTTCAATTGATAATAAAGCTATTTATAAATGACTTTCTATCCAAAAACAAACCAAATTGTATAAGATTTGGGTCGGATAAATTTGGAAACCACAAAGTAGAACAAAACTAATTTTTTCCGCTATTTGTTTGATCCGAACCATTTCTGAATTGTATCGGGAGCTTGATGACTTAGAAGGTGCGTTTCAAGGTTTAGTTCTACAGAGCTCGTTTCATTACCGGGTTAAGGCGTGATTCCAGATGACATAAAAATTTATTTTGGCACAATACTTCACTTAAATAAGACTTCTTTGCAATAGCATTCAGATTTCAAAACAGTTCAGAAGTGTTTCTATTCAAGTGAACTGCGACATAAAAATTTATTTTTGTGTGTTCTGTAAATCGGCCTTTATCCTTAAAGATATTAAAGCGTCGAAGGTCGCAGCAAAAAGTCGTTAGGAGCTAGATTCGGCGAGAGGACATAAAATTATGCTGCAGTTCGTACAATGATTCAATTTCCTTTTTCCAAAAAAATTGAGTGATAAAGCGATTTTTGCCAGAAAGATAATTGCTTTGTATTTTCCTTACGACATGGACAAATAAAATCTTGGTGTTTAAGAAACAAAGACGTATCTGTTTGTTGCCTATCGTAAGCAATTGCGGCATCAATCACTTCTTTATAAACTTTTTGTCGACATTCTGTATCATTAAATTCTTTGACAATTCGCTCTGTAACCATGTCTTTTAGGTACTTTGGCGCCTTCTCATCAAAAATGTGTAAACTCTTTAAACCAGGAGTCGTAAAAACACATATGCTTATTGTGGCGTTGGGTGTGTGTGTTTAGCCACGAGAGAGCCCGCTTGTTGATCACTTGTTTGTTGTTTCTGTCAGTGTGTCGACGTCGCTGACGCAGAGGGCTATTGTATACACAGAAGATAGGAACTTGGCGGTTTAGTAAACCAATATCGCACGGTCTTCAAAGATGGAGAAGGGTTTACATACATAGAATTCCATTTTCCTAAAAAAAAAGAGCAAATAAGACTGAAAATTAGAATGGTGTTTTTTAATTGAAGACATATATCTGCTTATCCATTAAATTTCAATTTGTTTGGCATTGCAAAGTTGTTATAAACCTGAATACATGATGCATGATGCAACAAAGAAATGATAAAGAAACAACAAATAAAACAGCAGTGCAAAAATAAACCCACTCTTAAAATTCCAGTCGGCACAGTAAAATTTGCAGACCCGAGTTGACAGTGCTTTCAGAGAGCGCCGTACCTTCTTTGTTGTATCATGCCTAAATCCATTTTAATTAAATCTTTTAGGGATATAAAAATACAAATGTAGTCTGCCTTTGGGGTGAAAAGGTAAATACAAAAATCTCAAATATTTTAAATTATAATTCGCAAAATATTCAAACAAACTTCGAGTTGCATTTTCTACCTGGGAAAACGTCGCGATTTTTATATGTTTTTTATTAATCTTGTTTTTGATTTTTACATGAAAAGATTTTTGTTTTGTTTTTGGTGCCGCCTATATGAAAGTAAGTATGTATAGTAAGTATGTGTGCTTATGTAGCTAACTCTAATCATCCTCCTCCAGCTCACTACTAAGTTGATCCACCTGATCCTGTTTGGCTTGATTGTTGCCCTGGCATCGAATGGTGGTCTGAACCAGCTCTCGAGTGAACTTCTGTACCAGACGCAAGGCCGTTGGTAATGGCAACTCGGTCAGTGAGTGGGTCATGAACTCGCCAAAGCCATGAAATTTGGCATAAGCTGTTGAGGTTGTATTGGTTGTGGTTGCTGGTGTGGCTAGGTTTTCCAATCGGCGCTTGGCTGCTGGTTCCTCTGCGTCGGCTGTGACTGATCGCTTTGGTTTGAGGGAGGCAGAAATGACCTCCTGTTGGCGTCGTGTGACACTGGAAGTGTTGGGTTGATGTTTGCTGCCATTCAAATCACAGCCATTAAGGGGAGTCCTGCTGGAAGAGCTGTAGGTCTCCGCACTGTGAGGAATGCTATGCAGAAGAGGGACAAAGATGAGCCGGGTGAAATGCAAAATTGGCTAGTATCAGCCACACTCACCTCAGCACTGTGGTCACGGGCAACTGTTGCTCGCAATCATACTCATCATACTCCTGCTCTAACTCGTCCTTAATACTGGTCACCTGACCATTGCTATCGCTATGGAACTCATCCAACTCATAGGGCTCCTCATCATCTTCGTGTTTGTTTAGATTCTTGAAACTACGCCGTGTGCGTATGTGATCGGCCAAAAAATGTAGAGTCTCAAATAGAGGCCACTGGGAACTTACGGTGGTAAGACCATTCTCCACGCGTCGCTTCTCAATGTTATAGCGATTCCTCAATGTGATCATGCGTTCACGGAGAATGGTTACTATATAAGATAAATAAACATTTGGTTTAGTATTGTACGTATTATAAGATGAATTTTCGAATTCAATTCGATTTTATTTATAATTTTAAAAAATTACAATAAAATTACACAGGCAAGTAATTTGACAAATTTTTTTTAAAATGTTCATGAAAATTTGGCTAAATTGGGCTAATTGGCGAATTTCTTAAAATATTAGTGAACGGAGCCATAGTTTTTGTTTCAAGGCCTGAAAACCTGCTAGTCAAATTTTCATCAAAATTTCATAGGCCTAAAAAACCCAAGCTCAAATTAGGAAATCCGGGACTATTAAATCGCATAATCTTGCTGACTGGTGTAAGTCACCATAACAAAAAATATAGAGAACCTGTTTGTCAAATTTTGATGATATTTTATCTAAATTGGCCAAATTCTTAGCCATATTTGATCAATTAATTTGTGAACGAAACCAGAGTTTATCGATTCTGTTTCATTAGTTTCCCGAAAATCTGTTAAATTTTTTGCCTGTGTCCCATTTAATATATTTTTTTCCATTTTCCTTCTCCCATGACTTACCATCATAGCCCAGCTTATTAGAGATTTGCATCCATTGCTGTGCCACATATGGTTTATCCTTGAAACGTTTATTGGCACGATCATATAAGGCGGGCCTCGATCGAAATTCACGAATTAGACCCAAATCAAATTCGCCTGTTTGGGCATAAGATGCACGTGGTCGACCGCGTCCTTTGGGCAACTGTTGTTGATGTGAGGGGAACGCTAGACTCAGTTCCTGTTGCTGCATATGATGCATCTCCATGGTACCCTGTGTAATGTACACACACACATACATACAAACATATATAAAAGAGTTATTTTTAAATGCTGATCCTGAGAGCGGTAAATGCACACATATACAAACATGCTTGCAGTGTGTGTGTGTTTTGTCTATGGGTCTTCGCTTGGGTCTTTTAGCGGCACAAACACAAAGCCGACTAAAAAAAAACGATCAAGAAATGTTTTATTCATAAAACAAAATGCACTACGTTAAATAAACACACATAACTACGCATATGTATAAAAAATAATACTTGATCAGCAACGCGTATTATTTTTAGGCACATTCTTTTTGTCTTGTTTACGTTTTAATTATAAATTTCTTAATTTATTTTTATAGTTTTCTCTCTACTCACCTCTTTTTTGTTTGTTTGTGAATTTCTGCTCTGTATACGCTCGCTATACAAACATACATACGTATGTATGTGCAATTCAACTTTTATTCTTAGCTTAGTTTTGCTTACTTTAAAAAATCAATATAGACGTAAATAAATTAATTAAGAATGCCTGGCAACGACAGCAGGCAAAATAAACTAAAAAATCTTTGCGTTTACTTCGATGGCTCTCGCTCTCTTTCTCTCTGTCGCTCTCTGCGTCGTTTAGTTCCAGTCTGAGCGCACACACAACTAGTCTCTACGAGAATATTTTTTAAACTGAACAATTTTTTTTTTATTTTATGATTTACGAATGTAAAGGCGAAGCAAGCGCTAAAAGGCACACACACACCCAAGCCAGCGGCACTTGCACACCACTAGTAGGCGGCGCGGGCTAATGGTAGAGATGCAAACGTGACACGATGTGTCTTGGTGCAACCGCCCTCTGGGATAGAGCGCTTGAATACTGCCCAAATGCAGTGGTTGTACTTTCGCCTGAGTTTTTGCTTATAGCCTCATTCCATCATCAATGGATGGATGTAAAGTGTAATTTCTAAGTAGAAAAAAATTGTGAGTTGGGTAACACTCGGCGTAATACCTTGCTTGACTCCTTCTAACGGTTTTAAATTTGGATATGGCATAAAATGTATGTAATTAAACAAGTTCATAATATAAAACCGATCGAATAAAAATTTTTGAAATCGATTTCCGAGTTCAGCATTCCAAACATCACCATAAACAAGTTTAAGTAAAAGTGGGTCAATTTATTTTATTATTTTAATTTTTATCAATGTAATAAGCAGGGACAAAAATATTGATCACAAAATAATCATTATGTTTTGAGAATTATTTTTTCACTACGACAATAAGCATCAATGCCGACGAAATGTTTAGAAAAACTCAAAATATATTCAGGATCGCTGGGGATTATGCACTAAAATAAATGAGTCAACAGTGCAGATATGCAAAGTTTATTCAAGTAGAACCTCACTGCTTCAATTCTATTAGCCGTTTCTACGTAGTTTGTAAATGATGACAAAAACCGCAGATTGCTTTGTTTTGCATAAGACGAGACATTTTTAAGCGGTCTTGAACTATAAAATATCCTGTACCTACAGTAGCAGTAATATAAGGCGCTGCGAACTTTCTTTTGATCATAAGTTGACTATCCTTAATCAGATCTGTTTCATTCCTAAGCCAGATCGATAAATAATGCTGTTTGATAAAAAAAAAATTTGAAATTAGATTTTCACATGCCATCAAAAAGTAAGTTGCGGGTTTGCATAAAAAAATCTATTCTTTTAATTTTATGTATAAACAATTTGGAAAAAGGAAAGAAAAATATGAAAAAAAAGAGTTTTAAATAAAATTAAGTTCTAAGGTTTATAAAAAAATTGCTTTCTCAGGTTTCGTTTATCGGACAGGTATCTGATTGACATTGATGAATAGTACAGTATTTGTTCCTAAAGTTTATTTATATAATTGCGGGGGGGAATTGCGGGGACGGGAGGGGGCTGGGCCAAAACTAAAAAATAAACTTGATCTGCCTGCAAGTATAAGAAGCATTTATCCCGTACATGTCTGTTTGTTCTTACGAACGGACGGACTGTTGATCATGAAGAGTACACTCAAAAAAAAAATAAAAAAAAAATTTTTTTTTTTTTTTTAAAAAATTTTTTTTTTTTTATATTTTTTTTTTTTTTAAAAAATAACCCAACCCCTTTTTTTTTTTTTTTTTTTTTCCCCCCCCCCCCCAACCCTTTTTTTTTTTTTTTTTTCCCCCCCCCCCCCCCCCCCCCACCCCCCCCCCCTTTTTTTATTTTTTTTTTTTTTTTTTTTTTTTTTTTTTTATAATTTATTTTAATATTTTTCTTTTTTTCCTTTTTTTTTTTTTTTTTTTTTTTTTTTTTTTTATTTTTTTTTTTTTTTTTTTTTTTTTTTTTTTTTTTTTTTTTTTTTTTTTTTTTTTTTTTTTTTTTTTTTTTTTTTTTTTTTTTTTTTTTTATTTTTTTTTTTTTTTTTTTTTTTTTTTTTTTTTTTTTTTTTTTTTTTTTTTTTTTTATTTTTTTTTTTTTTTTTTTTTTTTTTTTTTTTTTTTTTTTTTTTTTTTTTTTTTTTTTTTTTTTTTTTTTTTTTTTTTTTTTTTTTTTTTTTTTTTTTTTTTTTTGTATATGATCGGAAATGATTCCTTCTTCCTGTTACATACTTTTGCACAAACTTAATATACTCTAGTGGTATTCCTGAAAGTGATTTGCTTTCGATTTGATTTCGCGAAACAGCTGAACACAGCTGCTCCATACAAAATGAGCAGTGTGCCCAGAAAATGTTAGGAAATTAAGGTCATACTAATTGATTTCGCGAAATCAGCCTCAAAGTTGATTTCGATTTGCTTTCGTTTTAGTGTGACCGGTCTTATAGAAGAAATGGCTCCGCGCGCAAGGTGTTTGTTTAAATTTTGTTGTGATTTAAATATAAAGAATGTTGTAAGTTATTTTGCTCTCCATATTTTAGCAATTAAATGATAACTATTTATTGCATCTTAGACTGCATCCGAGACTACTGAAAACAAGGCCCGCGGCCTTAAGTGGACAGAGTCATAAGTGCCCCAGTTCTTGGAGCTTGTGCTTGACGTGGTCAAAGGTGTTCAGGCTTACATATTTGCACAGCTCTCCTAGAAGGTTCGAGGTTACAAATTCTTCCACTATTTTATCCTGCCTCTTCCTCTTTGGATCTGTCAAATTGCAGTCACTTTCTGTGGCCAAAAACAAATACATAATTAATTGAATTCACCTTAGTTAAGTTACAAACTTCTTAGAACTACAGATTTTGCCCACATACTATTGGTAAAGAAGATTACCCGCCAATGTTCAAATTTTGCGCGAATTGAAAGCAAATCAAAATGAAATCAGGTTCCACCAACTGATTTGCTTTTGCTTTCACGAAAGCAAGTCAAAAGCAAATCAACTTTCAGGAACACCACTTCTGTGTACCTTTGGTACAGAGTATAATAACATTTTGATTAAATGTTGTGAAAATGAAAGACTTTTCTACTCCCCAAAGGTATGCAATGGGAGTTCTTAAAAATGTTCTTTACAATTCAATGAAATTGACAAGCCTACTGTTACTACGTACAATTTTTATAGTGCTTACTGTCCACTAAAGTATGCAATGCTTCTGAAAAGTAATGTTTGAGATTAATATTGGTTTTATATTTGGCTTAACACAAGATTATATTGTATAACTGTAACTGATGAGATAATCTAGATGATTATACAAGGTAATAGACTATTATGAAAGGAAATCAAGATTGGGTACGTTAAAGGGCATAATTCATGATCAATTTTGTGTTTATAAACGTAGTTTGCACTGACAAAATTTTAGAATTTCGCAGAGCATTTATAAGAATAGTTAGAAATTATATTTTTTCAGTTTCGTGTGAATAAATGGGTAGAAAAGGGTGGTTTATTCATCTACACCACGTATATCTCCACTTAGATTATAATATAAGCAGTTTATATAAAATAAAATTAAAATACCCAAAATACTATTCAACATATTGGCAGTTAATTTTTCATTTATAATAATTTTAGCTTTAATACCATCATATTGTGTCATTTGGCATCCACTGTGCCACACTTATACATACATACATGTTTGAACGTTCCACCCTTAACATTTCTCACGCTTCCATCTCAAGTAATGTTTTTATTTTAATTGTTTTGTTTTCAAGCTGAAACAAAATGCACCAAACAACCAGCACAAAAGAGAATACACAAAAATACCAAAACGAAATGCGAGTGCGCGCGCATTTAAAATTTTCAAAACACAACAAAGTGCACTTCAAGCAGGCTGCAACCCTTGTGGGCATAGAATTACATTAGAGAAGCGATTATATTATGGATGAATCTTAATAGCGTTTTCTTGTCAGATTTTTAGTGGAAATGTAAAGAAAGTATATATTTCATTGTTGGTGTATAGTTGTGAGTTCGGACAATCTGTCTGAGTTTTTTAAATTTTTTAGTTAAAATAGAAAGTAACAATTTTTATTTTCACAAATATAGTAGTAAAATAGTTTAATAATAAAATTGATTTAATCTCATTTACTTGTTAACATTTTTAAAATATATTCGTATAAGGCACAGTAGAGTATATCATTTTCTAAGATTTTTCCCCAGCAGTAAGTAAACGGAATATACAAAAATTTCTTTATAAGTAAGTTTACGTTTGGAAGTCGTCTCGGTTTTGAACTTTGGTCCTACAGGCAAACTATAATTCCAAATTTTCATTAAAATGTTGCTATTTATTATAAATAGATTCAAAATACACTGCCTAAAAGTATGCAATGGATGTTATTGAACAATTTAAATACAGTTCCATTAAAATAACTTGCCCTCTGTTCTGTTTAGTTTTGTATAGAGTTGGCAAAAACATCGATACATCGATTCACGAATCGATTCTATTCATGTTGGCGATGCATGGATATAATTTTTGGGAATCGATTAAAATCGGAAACAAAGATATAGAAATCTCAAAAAATGGGTAAGATTTATGACGAGACCGAAGAGGAACATTTACCAAATATTTCTAAAAAAAAAGAAAAGTCAATTGTTTGGGATTTTATTCATATTTTCATTCAAGAAATGTTTAGGAACCAATTCTCACCGGAAATCTTTTTGGTTTCTAAAAACTATTAAAAAAATGCAGAAAGAAACAAACAATTTTCCAAGCTTTGATCAGAATGATCATTCAACCTTTCCGTTTAGTCGAGGACCCCGGACTTACAATTAAGTATACATATCTTGCCAAGCAGAAAACAAACTGATAAAAAGTTACACTTCCACTGACGGTGCTATTTTTTAAGTTTAGCAATTTTCCGAAGACTCACGCTCCTAGTGAATTATTGGAAAGTATGTTCTTGATGTAATCTGGATACAATTTGTATACCAAGCGGATTTTACTTTTCAAAGTCATGGACAAGAATTCGAAGAAACGATCAACTACGCTTTGCATTATTTATACATTCCAGCTTGCTCCACGGAGTCAGAAAATACGTTCACCGAAGCTGGAAACATAGTCACGGACAGGCACTCATCTTTAAAACCAATAAAATTATAAATTTTAAAATTTAATAGAAACCAATTGCTGTCGAAGTAATTTTATTATACTACGTGCCGATTTCTATCCAGATAGCTAGTAGCTACTATGTATCTGAACTTACATTTTGTTCTGTTAATTAGACTAGTTTAAGCCTTTTTTCTAGAATATGTAAGATCGACCCTTAGATTAGTTGCACAAGTCAAATGTGGAAAGAATCTTATCATTACAAGTATTACAAAAAGTGATATAATTTCAGTTGAATACCGTTAAAAGGAAAATAAATTTTTTTAAAAATTGTTAAAATACTTGTATACTTATTTCTTTAGGTAACAGAAATACTAACAGTAAAAAACAGATATTGATAATCAAAATATTCTGTGAACAAACACAGAGTTGGAAAAAATTGAGTGCCACAACATGCGATTTTTTTTCTGACTATTTATAAAATGACTTTTTGTTTGCTTCGACTTATGTAACGATATTTAATTTTTATTTTAGTTCTGGCTTTTCAGGTTACTTCATAATTTGACCAAAAACGAAGAAATGTAAAATCGTTAATTTCTGAACAGATAGAACATGCTCAAATTTGACTGTTAGTTCCTCTACTCAATTTGAAAGGTTCTCAAACAGCGGTTATCAAAATATTAAAATATTTATGACGGATCAGACTTTAAATCGGTGCTTTTCAGTATAAGGTTTCCGTTTGATACCTCGCTTTAAAGAAAACAGTCGAATGGTTTCACTGTAAAATTTTTAATATTTTTTAACTTTTAAAATTATTTATTTACATAATTTAGCTACCGTAATAATAGCTCCATGAACAATGTATAATGTTGTGTATCTAAATTTCTTTTCTTAAACATAAGTTGGTTTAATGTTTGATTTTTTTGTAAGATTACTAGAGCTAGGGATTTTAATATCTAGTTTTATTTATATTTTTTAATTAATTTTTTGAAAATCTTGTTTTACAGAAATGCACTTCAAGGTTTACTCGTTTCTGGTCAAAAATTTCTAAGAAAGTTTTAAAAACTTACCAGAAATGCAAAATAAAGTTTTTGCTGAGGAACCCGAGTCTTATTCCTGCTGAAATATTTTCTGAAAGAGAGAGAAAAAAATCTTAGTAAAATGTGAATACAATGTCGTTTTTAAATTATTTTTAAAAGCAATGGTTGTTGTTATCAAATTTATGCAGTTTCCTTGATGTTTTCCAAAGCGCTCATAGGCCGGGACAAGTGCAATGTTGATTCATAGGGCAAAACGTTGACACCTTCCCGTCCTACGAGAAATTTGTAAATTGAACAGGAATATAAAATTTCACAAGCCCATTTTTTTTTTCAAACTTTACCCCAAAAATTGTTTACCACAAATTTCGAACAGGTAGACAAACCAACAAGCAGATCAAATCCTAAAAATCTCATATTTCAATGCATTTCATATTAAATTTCCGCCCCTACTTCAACAGCTCTCACATGTCTCTCGGTGCGCTTCATTGTGCGGGCGTAGATCCACACAATAGGCGCTTAAGGATCACAGGATCACAGCAGGTAAAATTAAACTCTGCAAAATCAAGCGTTAAATGCCTCTTACTTACGGCTGAAGAAGTTTCCATCGAGTAAAGAGGAAGCCGTAGTGTGTGTACAAAAAGAATGAATCTGATGCTGAAGATGAAGCTGGCTAGCATCGACAAAATTTGAAATCCAAAGCGTGACAAATTCGAAGAAACCTCGCAGAATTGCCCGAGCAGCAGAAAAAAACTCAAAAAAACAAATTGTGCTTGGAGTGCTTGAGTGGAAAGCACGCCAGTTTTGTATGGCTCAGCTTATTTCGCTTATCTGTTGGGGGAAAAGAAGCCCGCTTCGCTCATATTTGTTTATTTGATCGCCGCGGGGGCTTCAGGCACGACGGCATTAGGTTTTTAATGTCCCTTATAACGAAAACGAACCAACTCTGCAATAAATTCATATTTATTTATTTTTGTTAGGCAAATACGCCCCCAACGCCAGGCAAAATGTGAGAGAGCAGAGCACCGAGGCTGGCCCCCAAAAGACTAAGCTGACTTGGGCTTCATTGAGCAATGAAGAAATCCAACGGAAAGCGGAAACGCAAATAGACGCGCGATAAAAAAAAAAAGAAAACAGAACGGCACATAAATTTAAAATAACTAATAATTCATTGAAAAGGCTGTCGGGGTGAAAAGGAGGGAAAGGGGCAAAACAATATCATGTAATAATATTTGCTTAAACGAACAGCTGACAAGTCAAAGCTAAAGACCATTTCCAAAGCCCCACAGGAATAGGCGCGTGAATAGCACATGAGAGCGAGTGAATGGTGTGTGGGGTATATATAGATTGACCAGGAGGCGGGTGCTGCCAACTGGTTTTAAGCGAGTTGGTTGCCTACATGATGCAGTTTGAAGCGATTTGGGAATAAGGAACGGAATGACGATATAAACAATTTCTTAAAAACTGCCATATCCCACACTAAGCATTTTATTGTCAGCAAATTTTCCTTTGGTCACTTAGATCAAAAATTTTCCAATTTTTCTATGCCAGCTTAACAAAATCCTAAACATTGGCTTTCGTTTCAATGATGACCTCTTTAATCGAGCCATAACTCTAACCGATTCGCAATTTCTCCAGTTTGGGAAATGAATTCTGAAGAATATGCTGGCTGAGTTGGCAGTTCCCAAAATTACACATTCTAAGCTACATTTTTAAAAAAACTCACGGAGTTGAGTGTTTTCAAAGGCTGTTTGTTATACACAAAAGAAAATAACCCAGCTTACTCAAAATTTGACAGACTTTTCTAAACTTTAAACCGAACCTTAAACAAAACCAAAGGTACAAAAATTTATAAACCTGAAATCGTTTCGAACCTTAATATTCGCTTCGGTTCAACAAAATTACGCATCGGTTAAGGCTATACGTAGAGCAATAACAGATTTATAAGTGTTCTATCCACTCTTGTTCACTCTTGTGTTGAATATGGCTAAGCGCAGATCAAACACAACTTTAAATGTGTTCTCTCTCTTCTCTTTCTCTTCGAGTAAAGGTTTTGTTGTTGGCTGCGGTTTTCCTTTTCCATTTGTACTTAAACCCCAGCGTGCTTAAGCTGATTCTGTGCACCTCTGTTATAGACATTCTGAAATCTATGAAATGTTCTTATCAGTTCAATATTGCGCGACTAAGACTCAAAATCGTGACTAAAGTTTTAGGGATTTCCAAACGAAATTCGAAAAAGATGCAATAAAATCGCCATCCATTATGTCTCTATTGTTTTAGATCCTTGATAATAAAACGAATATTGACATCATTTTATAACTAAGTCTTAACAATGACTGAAGAGTTAAGATAGAACCTTAAAACATGTTTTCTTTATTCTATTTATTTTTTTGTAGAGAAGAATTCTATTGGTTATTGCCCGGAGAGGTCTTTAAAATAGCCTATACATAACCACTGGCTTCTTGTGAAATGGAGAATTTTTGTTAATCATGGACATTTCGTTTCCAAGTCGACCTAAACTGAGCTTCAAGAACATCCAAATCAAAAATATTAAAATTATTTTGCTTAGATCTTTCTCCCAGGGTATCTAAGAATTCGTGACGTTTCCCCTTCTCTTCCAGCACATTTATGATCTGCTGTTTGGCTGTTGGCAACCAGAGAGTCGAAAGCCTTTTGCCTGTTCGCTGTTTGCATTATGTGGCTGGTGTTAGGCCTGTTCTAGTTTGAGAAGAATCATTTTTAATGACTGAGAGCCAGCGCCGAGTACTGCGTCAAGACCATCGACAGAGCACTGTCGGTCCGGCAATGGCAATGGCTTCCAGCCAAAAACAGTTTGCATGGGTCCATTGTTGTTGTTGGACTTGGATTGCGTCTGCACAACAAAAAGAAAAATAACTGTATTAAATGGCCAGTGCCTAGGACACAGACCCAGTCCCAGTCCAGGTTTCTGTGTGTAGAAAGGTTGCCCGTTGCCTGAGAACTTCTCTGCGGGCTGCTGTTACAGTTCTCCGCCTTGGCCTAGGCTAAGAAACCAGTTTCTCCATCCAGGCAAAGCACATAAAAGGCGTTCCAGAGCTGAAACTTGGGCCGTGCCTAGCTGTCTCATCTGTTGTCTATTTGGCGGTCTCCATATGGCCTACGCCTGCCTGTTGCCTTCTGCCTGTTGCTGTGGGCCTGTTCATGGTTGCAACATGTTGCTGGCAACATTTGTTGCCCATTTCAAAGGCTTTTTGTGGCTTTTTGTGTGTTGCCATGTGTGAGCATTTTGATTTGATTCGGTTTTCGATCCACAGTTCCAGGCCGTAATCGAAATGCAATTAAGATGCGGCCACGTTGCATAGATTTTTGACTTTTTGTTTTGTGCACACAACACACAGCGACTGGGGCAGCAAATTTATATTCCTGGACAGTTTTTTTTAGAAAGTAGCTTAGAAGGCAACTCCCAAGTGCCATTCGAAAGGCGTTGACGTTGGCCTCAGTCATGGCTATGTGGACTCTGTGTGTGCCATAATTAAAGGGTTACGCCATGGCCACGCCAATCGCCAGTCGATATGTGGCGATCTCTCTAGCTCTCGCTCTTTCTGTTCGTTTTCCGTGAAATGTGTGGCTGATATGCATAACGGTGTTTTAATATGAGTTGGGGCACAAATAAGTGGGCATATCTCCCTCCTGGTTCTCGGGTGTGCAATGCTCAGAAATCCATTCGCATATTGTTGTAGCCGGACCAGTACCCAGTCCTCCTGATATTGTTATGGCATAATGTGGGCTACAGTTTGCTTTGGTGCAATCAATGCAAACTAATGGTTAACCATCAGCGCATCGTTTATTGGGGTGCATCTTTTTCGTTGAGTTCTCAAGTCGATCAACAGATGTTTGAAGCAATTCCAACAAGTTTATAGGAGGATGAGGAGAGGGAGTATCAATTTGGTCAAGAGCAGGTTTCTGTTTACAACCAGGTGAACAATTAATTTTAATGTGATCTATGCAAAACGGTATTTATATATAATATACAATACATAGGAAGAATTTTGCAACAGAAAAATCGGAATAGGTCAAATGCTTAGGAATTACAATTATTACTTTAATTACAATAATATGTTCAAGACTTATAATATGATTTGAATGTCACATGAATTGTATTCTTAACTGGAATTCTCAAGTGAAGAGGGGAAGCGATTGATAAACCAAACTTTTTTACACTTGACCCAAATGTTTGTGCAGTAGTTTTGGATTAAGGTTAAAGCAAGGTGACTAATCTTAAAATGCGTGTTAAATATCGCTGTGATTTTGTTTATCAAAGGCGTTTGTTTAATAAATGAACGATTGAGAGTTAAAGAAGAAACTCGATGCAAAGAACAGCTGACCAAAAATCCCTAAGCAAGAGTCACTGAACAAGAGCAAACAAAACGATTGAAGTAAACTTTTTCACTTGTTCAGTTTAGTGAAAACGAAATTGAATTTGGAACTTATACAAAGTAGATGGCGTAATTAATGTAAAAAAGAAGTTATTATATTGTTGCGTTTCTGTTTAGAGAAGTGCTGAAGTCGGATTTATCCCATGTATTCTACCAATCGTTTCTGACCCAAAAAGACCCAATTTCCTTACGATTTGAGATACGCATGGGATAAATCCGCCTTCTTTCCAACTCTAACCAGAGACCCTACTCGTATGGGAAATGACTCGTTTTAGGGTCAAAAACGATTTGTGGACACACAGGAAAGAAACCATTTTTGTGTGTACAAAAAAATTTGGGGAACATCCGAAAAGTATGCAACATTTTTTAACTCGGCAATTTATTTTCCGAACTTGATGAAAATTTCCGGGGTTATAGATAATAAAGACGCGGCACATTTTAACACACACCACCCCCCTTCGGCCCACCCACCCCCCGCCCACCCCCACTTCCGCCCACTCACCCACTCCACACCACACCCCACCACCCCACCCCACCCAACCACTAACAACTCCCGACCACCCCCAACCGACCGCAACCCACCCACATCCCCTAGCACCACCCACCCCACCACCTCCCCACCCACCCACTCCCACCCCCCCACCCCTCGACACCCACCCACCCACCCAGGCCACCCACA
Source organism: Lordiphosa clarofinis (assembly GCA_018904275.1). Lineage (NCBI taxonomy): Eukaryota > Metazoa > Arthropoda > Insecta > Diptera > Drosophilidae > Lordiphosa > Lordiphosa clarofinis. The sequence goes on from JAEIGQ010000087.1 coordinate 866,643, forward strand.
CCCCACGTCGCCCTCCCACCCCCCACCTACATCCCACCCTACCCACATCCCACCCACCAACATCCCACCCACCCACCCACATACCCACACCTCCTGCATCTTCCGCATCTTCCCGCCACTTCCCCCACTCCCATTAACATCCCACCCCCCCCCCACCCCATCCCTCCCACTTCCTGCCACATTTCTCCACTTACATCCACTTACCACCCACTTTCCATCCACTTCCAAACAACTTTCCACCCACATCCCACCCACACCCATACTCCTGAGCATCCCGGCTGTTCCAACATCGAAAATTAAAAACAAATAAATTCCAGGCGATTTTCCGGACATTTTCCCTTGGGCGGCTTTTCCGACATTGAAAAACACTTACAAATTATTTCTATTTTTCCACAAACCGAGTTTCAAGCCAATCGATGGAAAATTTTTTTATGCAGAATTTTCCGGGAATTTTTCGACCGTCAGGTCAAATTTTCCAACTTCGGATTAACTTTTTTTCGTTCTCTTCCCGGTCACCAATCGTTGATAAAAATTTTTGGATTCAGAATTTTCCGGCCTCTTTGCGGTTTTCCAAAATCTCTATTTCGCGTACTTGCTTACACTTGTTTTGTTGTGTAATTTTGAAAAGTTTGCGCCAATCTGGCACGTTCCCATCAACCTTGACCACCCACTTTCCACAGCGGGGTGAATTTTCCGGTTGCGTGTTGTCGTTTTCATATAGATCTTTAAAATGAGTTTGAACTATCGTGAAAAACAAAAAAGCATAAAGTTTCGAACCCATGCTGATTTTCCAAACCGTCTTAGTACTCCTGGTACCGACTCCCTTTACGTCTTTTATTAGCTTCTCTACCACACCCCCCCACCCCCACCCCCCCCCCCACCACACACACCCCCCCCCCCACCCACCTTTACTCACTACCACCCACTTTCCACCACTCCACAACACCACCAACCCACCTCCCCACCCTGCCCCGGGTTTCCCAAAAACTTTTCTCGAATTTTTTTTCCCGCCCGGCGGTTCCGTCAAAATTTTCGTATTTCTAACGCCTCTGATTGTTCGTTTTCCTCACCGGCATCCTTCTCACTCGTTTTTTCAACCGGCCAACGTGAAAAATAGTGTTTTCGATTCCGGCCTTTCTCGTGGGGTCCGTAACGCAGTTTGCTTTCGGTTTCCACCGTGGTCCTCCATTCGTTTTTCACCGCGCCCAATTGTTTTTTCCTTCCCTCGTCCCATGACACCTCTTCGTATTTTCCCCCGAGTTTCAGCCACGTGAAATGTTTTTCGCGAATTTTCCGAATTTTCCGACGTGGGTCAAATTTTCCAACCGGAAACACATCATACCACTTCCCCGACATGTAAAAATAGTTGTTTTCGCAGAATTTTCCGGGAATTTTCCCGGGCGGATTTTCCAAACGGGAACGGCAATTATTTCGTTAACCACCAAGTGTCAACGGATGAAAATATTTTCCCTCACTTTCCGACGCTTCGCTTTTCCATGAATTTTCCAAAACCGTCTTATACGCACTTTCACCACCAACAGCTGCGTTTGGTCGATGATTGCCAACAGTGAATCAGTGAACAGTGAACAGTGAACAAGAATCGTCGACACTTTCTTTTATATATATAGAGATGAATGTAAATTTGAACTGAATATTTTAAAAATTGTAGGAGGATTTCAACATTTTTTTATGGTGGGAGCGAGGGTTGATCTGCGTGCAGACAATAAACTCTAGAGCTAGAGAAACTTTTCTATTACCGTTTGAAGGAGCGTCCAAAAAGAATCAAAATAAATGACAAAAATCAACACTTTCAATGCAAAAATTAACGGTTATGTTTCATTTTCGATTAGTGCGAGGTGCATCACTATAGCCACACAATTTAATCTCGTATTCTGTGTTTGCTGGCGTCGATTTTATTTGCGTAAACTTGGTTGAGTAACTATTTGTAAATATGCTAAGTGGGCACAAAACAATGTGGACGTAAGCCGAAGATAAGTCAGGTTGACGGATTTAAAGAAGAAATCCCTGTACTTTTCTAAGGGAAATTTTGGAGGTTTGGGCTGCGTTCTGCAAGTTTGTATGCTTGAAGCTTACATTTCTAAGACTCATATGAACTCCAAAGAGTACGTGCACATTTCGCAATTCAATTTATTGCCTTTTCTTCGCGGTAGAAGGCTTTAAAAGTTTCATTTTCCAATAGGACAACGCATCAGTGCACGGAACACAAGGCATTCTTTAGTACTGTTGGTGCGTTATCTACTGAAAATCCGACTTGTATAACATATCCAATTTTGGAGTCATACGACAATGAGAAGGGAAATAAAACAATAATCAAGTTGTATCATATTATATCAAAACAAGTTTGCCAAATCCATCTATGAGTACATATTGAAAGGACTTTAGTATAGGGACATATCGCTCACTTACTACAATACTGGCATAACTGAAAAAATACGATTTTTGGCTAATGATGCAGAAATATTCGCTGTATCGTGTTCTATTTTGTGCAAAAATTTTCGTACTGATATCTCTTCTACTGGCCATGTGAGATGAGAATATTTCGCAATATCATTTTGCAGGTTCATTTTCATGTTAATGCAAGAACGTCATATCTCAGTTGTCCTGCAGTTGATATTGAACAAACATACTTCGTCTTTCAGTTAAAACATCATATTTTTAAGTATATATTGATTAACTGAAAACTAAAAACTAACCATTTTTTACGTTAAATCAATTGAGAACTTCAAACGTGTTTTTCTCAAAATGGGTTGTTTTGAGTTATGGCAGTATTGAAGTAAGTGTCAATGGCATTTGATAGACACTTTAAGACTAACAAATTTTAAATGTATACTGCGCATTGTACGTCAACGTTCACACAAAATTCAAAGGTTTAAAACTAATGGTTAACAATATACCTCAATATATTTTGCAGAACTCGAAAGGGTTTTAAAACGAACCCGAAATCCAGATGTTTGATTTACTGCGAAATCTTAAAACGAACCATGTGAACCATGTGTGACAAATTAGTTGATCCTGAACCTGCTACAAATCTTAGTTTTTGGTTCGGTTTAGCAAAACTGATAGAATTCTGATCCTCTGACCTGCCTAGCGAGTTTTATATTATTTGCTTAACTTCACTTAAAAAAAGAAGATTGATTTAGAGAAATAATGCTATAATGCGTTTTCAATTAACTTTCTATTTCTAAAAACGGGTCGAACCTCTGATTTCCTATTCTTAACCTTTGTTAGTCCACGAACCAGACCCAGCCCTTGCTTAAATTGTTTTCGATTTTACTTAAGCACATTTTAATATACTTTCCTTTCCCTTTCATCCTAGTTCTCTCCCACATATAAATTATATGAAACTTTACACACTTTCAGCTTCAACGGATGAAAAATAAAATGTTTAAATGCTTTTTGCGGTCTGTGTTTTTTTTTTTTTTATGTTTTTTTGTAACAAAACATGTGACCCAAAACCCGTTCTGCACGACAATTTGGGCACTAATTTTGGGATCTCTTTTGGCATACCCAAAATACAGTTTGTCGGTAAAATTTTATTGATCTTCTTTTCTGCACAAAAATATAAAATTGTTTCATGGCCTTTCAGCTGTGGCGTTGTTGGACGAAATCGAAAACTCTCAATTCGGATCCCCGAAGAAGACGATAACAACAACCACAACCACAAATACTTGGGCTTAGGAGCCCCAAAATAGCCACTGTCCAACTGGGCAGCCAAAAAGGGCAGCCCGAAAATATTTTGATCTTGATATTTATTTTTTCTGTGTGTGTGTGTTTGCTGCGGCTCTGTTCTAAATACGCCAAAAGTTGCTTTTGGGGCATAAATATATGTCTTTAGTGTGGCATGTCTGGTTGCGTTTTTGGAACTTGGTAAATGGGGCAAAGGCAAAGCCAAAGGAGACGCAGATCTCCGGCCGACTGTCTGCCAAAATTCATGGAATTAGTTAACGATTAATGATTGGATATTGATTTCGCTGCCTGGTGGGGTTCGTTTCGCATTTTTACTACTCATTAATTTCATACAACTAGCAGCAGCGACTGAAAAACAAATTAAGTTCCAGCCGTTTGTCAGCTGCCATCTTTCTCCGCTCGGCCATTTACTTAGTTGGTGGACTTTCTTTTTGACAAGAGATTCTCTTCCTTATAGCGTTGCTAACTGCTTTACGATCCACAGCAAGACATAAAAACCGAAAATCCAATGCGAAACCCATCTTCATCTTTGTAAGCCCCACAGCACAGCAGAGACGCTTCCAGCTTCCAGCCCAGGTAGTTTTTTGTTTGTACATTTTGCGCCGCTTCTGGGAAACTTAATTTGTGCTCCTTGCCGCCATATCAAATTGGCGCTATCGAATACCTAACACATATGTACCGGCGTTTGTATGTATAGACAATGCCCCACATAACTATGAAGCAGAAGCTGAAAATTTGCTTAGCTTTGGAAATTTTCGGTGTTCTTTTTTGCGAAATTTGAGGCTTAAATTCTTCTTTAAGATTCTTCCACACACACACTTAGAAAAATATAATTGGTACACATTTCCAGCCGCACAGCCTCCTAAAAATTTAAATTTGTGTGAGAACTTTGTTAGATTGGAGGCCTCGCTTCGTTTTTGGTCGCTGGGGATTAACGTGGCGAATATTTGCCGCTAATGATTTGCCAGCTCGGTGGTTGGGAACGACACGTCGTAGACGGAAGGAGGCCTTTTAATTGCAATTCCATCAGCTTGCTAGTGGAGTAATTTAGTTGTTAAGCCAGCGAAAAGCCTGATCTTTAGACCACTTGATAGGCAGCAACTGTTGTGTGGCCTACGAGAATTTAAGAGCAATTGCTAACGAGATGAAGGTGAGCTGTGTGCTTGGAGACTGGATTTGGTGTTGAGGAAAGGTTTGACGAAGGTATGGTTTCCTAAGCGGTTTGTTTGAAGAAGTCAGAAATGGCAATTAATTGGGAATGCAAAATCGAAAAAAAACTATAATTTCAGTTTATCGTGAAAAATGCTCCTCAAAGTATGCCATATATTTCAGTCAGTCTGTGGCTTGGGCACGTTACTTCAAGGTGATCCTTAATATGATTAAGCAAGCTTGAATAAACGAATCTACCGAATAAAAATATGTGTTTCTTCTGTTTCCAGCTTCTCTTGTTCCCAAAACCTGTACCGGTTTGGGAAGGCTTGCAGAATAGATCTGATTTGGATACATAAAACTGTCGGACTTTGATTTTTTCTGCTTTAAGAACCAAATGTTATTTTCTTTAAATCAACAAGTCTCAAAAATAGTTGGATATTGAAAAACCGTTATAAAATAATTTTTTCAAACTCAAAAAGTGATTATTTGGGTAATCTTTGAAAAATCCCTTTATCCTTTATCACTGATTTTACGTGTTCCTTGAAAAAGAACATTAACTAAATCTTTTAAATTGTTACCCTTCCGAACCATATTAATTGTTTTTAAAAAATTGTTCGGTTCTAAAAAAATTAACCTCATTCTCATTTTTTACAAACATTGACCTTTATATTTCCAGTGTATAAGTCGTCGGTGCATAATCTCATTATGTGGAAACTTTCCTTAGTGGTAGTCCCTATTTAACCTAGCGTCTCAGCCTTGTTCAATCCAACTCCATGGGCTAACCCATTCTTAATCCTATTCCAAAACTTAGTACCAACTAAAGCTTATTTTGGAAATGGCTCACAGAAAAAAATCAAGCTCAAAAAATTGATTTGAACTCGACCTTCGGTTTGAAATTCAAGTACGAGCCGTACTTGCTTCTACTTGTAACAAGTACGAAAGGATTTGAACTATCCAAAAATTTGTGTATCAACCCCAAAAAGTTCATATCAAGCACTCATCTTACTGGAAAATCAAATAACCCTGCTTTGAGATTATAGTAAGTATGCCGATGCAAAAGCGAAAACGAAAATATATTTTCCAGAATCGAAATCGCCCAAAAATTTAGCTAAAAAATGATCCTAAAAGAAATTTTTCAGATTAAAGGACGAATTTGATAGGAGAATTTCAAAATTTCAGGGTGCGTTGTTTTCGAAACTAAGCTAAGAAAATTCCTTTTACTAATACAGTCAGGCTAAATGGGTACACACACTTCCCCAAATTATGCGGTGGTTTTTTTTTTCAGTTATGTTGCCTTGGGATTCCCTGCCAGTAGCGACACGAAAAGGTAGCTGCTGAATTGTAGTCGATGGGCCATGTCTATTAAAGGTAGAATTGGGAGGTCCTTTAAAAACAGCGACCAGTCTCCATTGCGGTGATGTTTATCTCCTGTTTTTTAAGTTGTATGCAATCAACTTATGACCTCAAGCCGGCTAGAACTCGCTAGTTTGAAAATCAATAAGATTTTGAAATGAGTTTAAATATAGAGATCGAATCAATCTCGTGCGTTTTTCCAGCAACTCTTTTTTGGATTGAATCAAAGACACTACTTATATAGATACCGCATCTCCTACAAATTTTTTATTTGGGATCTAATGTAAGCTCACAAGAAAAATCGTTTTTTGCGTCTTATGTGTCATTTATAATATCTATAAATTTTTTGTCTCAGCTGTACAGCTTATTTAGAAATGTCAGCTCCCAAAAACAATCGATTTTTATTTCACATGCGTCATCTATAATATCTATAAGTCTTTGATTGAGTATAGTTAAATATCGAGGTCACTTTAATATAGGGTGTTGTTGTATTAAGCCGATTTTGAGATCAAATCAAGTAAGAACATCGAGCATAAATCAATGTCGAACCATCTTGGTTGGATCCGACTGAGAGATCAAGATGAGCTCGAATAGCAAAATAAAATCAATCTATATCTAATTGAAGTCAAGCTCTTCCTAAATAAAGTCGAAATCAAGACAAAAACTAGGGAATTGCAAATAAAAAACTTAAGCCAATCCTTTCGTACTTGGTTTAAGAAAGTCTGGGATTGACCGACTTCTGACATTGTTTGAAATTGATTTTAAAGTGCATATATCTTTTTTTTGTTGTGTATTAACTACGGAGTCTTACTTATCAGAATTAGATATTTGTGTAAGCTGTCTGCGATTGATAATTAATTGAACATTAAAATGTTATTATTCATTTACCTAACCGAACCGAAGGAACCGAAACGATTAAAATTTTACTCGCCTAATTGGTACCGAACCTTAAGCTTTTCAAGGGGTTGGAATCTCCTATCCTTTTTCGGTAATTTCATTGGTTTTGAGCGTTGTAAAGAGTCCAAATCGATTGCTTCGATGGCAAATCATTTCAACCGAACTATCGGAAAATAAAAGTTATTGCATCGAAAATAGAATTTAATAACACATCAGAAAAGATTACATATATAAAAAAGTCTCAAAACTTTATATAAATTATTATAACGGAACTTCTTTCAAACTCATTGATTCGCCCTCGTAATTCAGGCGACGACAGCTGAATACATATGGGAATTGAGTCGCATATTTCACATTTTATCTGAAATTTACATTTCTGAATAAAAGACCAATTAAAAGTTATCACAAGAGCACACAACAACGTATTTCGAGAGTTTACACACATAAATCATTACGATCGATTTGAAATTAGGTCGGTTTATCCCGAAAGGGTATCGCTTTTTGAATGTAAGAATTAGAAGAATCATCTAATCATCTGTTATTAAATGCCAGTTAAAAGGAAAAAATCAAAAGAAAGTCCCCGTCTCAGCATAATTCCAAAGAAAACAGAAACAACGCTGTGTGAGTTCTGTTTCCTCTCTCCTGGGGCAAGATGGAGCTGCTGTAAGAAAGGTGCAGATTTCTCAGAAAACTGTTGCTGCGTGTGGGAGGCGGAGGAGTTGAAGGCGGAGGCAGCCGTCACTAATGAATTTGTATGCAAACCGCAGACATTTCTTGTCCAATGGGCAATGAATTGGCAGAAAACAAAAACACGAAAAACGGTAACGGAAATGGGCAACATAAAAAAAGGATCACATAATGGCAAAATTAGTGCAGACGGTCAAAAGGTGCTTTATGAAGTTTTTATGGATTTTTGATTTATGCAAAAGCAATAAAAATTATAATAATGAAGGCGCTGACATGAAGAGAGGGGAGAGGAGAAAAGAGTTGGCGACACGTGATGACGATGCTGAAAGTGTGTGCGTGTGTGTCCGTTACTTGGCGCGCAAAAGCACTGTTGCAGGGGGAAGGAAAAGAGAGCATGAGTCAGAGAGGCCACACAAAGAAATGTTGCTTTATAATTTACGAAAAGCACATGTATGTGTGTACTACATACATACATATTTATGTAAATAAATCAAAGGCGACAGCAACTTAAATATGTTGCTTCCCGTTTCCATTGCGTCATTTTGGTAACTGTCAAACTTGAAATAGCGCATCAGTCAGCTTACTGGTCAAATGCATAAATTCTCCATGGCTGTTAAATGATGTTTCTGGAGAGTTTTGCAAATGGTGAAGTACTGCACCCAAACGCCAAACGGTTAAACATAAAAAACTAACGGCAGTTTTATAACTCAAGCATAAGATTACCTTTTGGGAGTGTGCACTCAGCAACAGCCAGCAGCCACCACATCGGCTACAGAGCTGGTTGATGAAGCCAGGTCTTCGTCTTCCAAAAAAAAAAAAACTGAGCGAAAAACCATTTCGGCGACGAAAATGTTTTTTTTTTCGTGGGCGCAAGTAGAGATCCCCAAAGATGATACACAAGCAATCAAAAGAAAAGCAGCAAATACTGCTGCGTCTGCCATCTTCACGAAGAACTGCACTTGCCGTTGCCGTTGCCTTGGCGTTGCACCGTTAGTTCCTGGAGTTCAAGATCAGCCCAAGCGCACCGCACCCACCAAAGTTACATGGCACTCAAAATGTTGGTTTTTCACTTTTTCATTTTTCTCACTTGGTAAAATAAGTTAAACAGTACAAATCAAGTACGCGGCGATCGCTTGTTTTCTTTTGAATTTAGTTGCAGCATCCGCGCTGCTCTTGTTAACTGTTCTTAGTTCTATGCACGAAGATCTTCTTCCAGGAGCACACTGTTCAATTACACAACCGTCGTCGCCGATGGTGAGCGCGCAATTGATTCCTCCACAGCGACAACCTCGCTTGAAAGCCACAAAAACGAAGAACAACTCCTGTTGAACGTCGCTCGCTGGAACAGCGGCTGAGGCAGCGGCTGAAGCAGAGCCAGGCACTCACTCAGGCAGGCCCAGTACAAAGGCATCGTAATAACGGACGTTTTTGTTGCTTGGTTCTGTGGCGATATGAAAACAGCAGCAGAGGCAGCGGCAACAGCGGCAGCGGCAGAGGCAGAGACAGCGACAAAGAGCGAGTCGATCTTATGTTAGGGGTTTATTTTTTTTTCAAGAAATGCGCCTGCGCCGAACTGGCTTATACCCTGTCAGATGGAAACGACTGAAATGCAAAGACAGGGTTAACACGACAACTTGCTGGAACACTGAAATATAAGACAAACAATAACATTTGTTTTGATCTATTTGAATAACATTTTTTGGATTTACTTAAAGCTTTTTCTTTTTCAGCCACCTGCTTTAATCTTTCCCATTGATCCATTTTCATTTGATTGTTCCTTCGCCATCCTTCTTCTTAATTAAGAACTGCATCTTTCTTTATCCTGCATTAACCTCTATACCTCTATTTATTAAAAAACAGACCGTTTTCGTTTTCAAATATATAAAGTAAATTCTGTATAAGTTGAAAATCTATCGATTAGAACCTATCACCTAAATAGTTTTCCACTTTTAAATGTCAATTTTTTAGCCGTACACCGAAACGAACCGATTATAACTTTGAACAGGAAAGGACATTTTAAATTTTCTGCAAAGGTATTTTTTAAAATTTCTTTAAAATATATATAAATTCGTAATTTTAGGACGATCTTAACTCTTGACCGTATTTTCTTTTTAGAAAAAATAATTTTCTAAGTGTAGGATAAAAAGGTTAAAATAGTAGTTTTATGAGTCTATGTATGAAGTTTACCTGAAGCATAACTTTACAGTAAATAGGGGGAAGGTTACTGGAGTTTAAATTGTTGGATTGTTTTTGAACAGATTCAATTCTATCTTGATGGGTCGAATCTTGCGGAGACCACATACTTGATGTATAATCAAGAATCGGTATATAAGGATAGGTAAATTTCTTTGACCAACAAATTATCTCAAAACAGTTTAATGGCAACAATCAATATCAATTTTCCAGTGCCTAAAACGTTTAAAAAATAATTAAGATGTACTAAAAAAGGTGGACAGAAAACCAGACAAAGTTTCCACAATTGTATATATGCTCTTGAGGAGGTACAGTAAGCATAGAAAAAATTATTTTACAGGGTTTAATTATTATGTCATTTCTAAGAAATCGTAAGGAAGAAAATCCAATGACCGCGTACCGGTATACCGAAATTAAAGTCCCAGAACCAATATGAAACCAAATACCGAAATAATGTTAGAAACATAACTTTCAGAAATTTGTGAATAAGGGAAGAAATTTACTTAAACTTCGGGTCCTCCAGAACATAGGTTGGCTGAACATTAAAAGTTTCCCAACTGTTTTCTATGAGGTTTGCAGACCTTCTTTTAAATACCTCGATTAATAGGGTGCGGCTTTCTCAAGAATAATAAAGCCGGGCAGTTATTTACCGACAACATAGGCAAATATGATTTAGCGATCTGAGAAGCTATGGACAAATGCTTGAACCAAACTCTTAGGCTCAATAAGTTTAGGGTCCGGTACGCGAACCGTGTCGTTGACTTTAAGACTTTCGATGAACATTTCAACGAGATATGGAAGCTGGATTAACTGCAGTATTAAACAGCACAAAATTAAATTTTAAAAATGGAATTTTGAAACCCTCAGGTACAGCAACTCATAGTCCCATATTAAGTTTGTGCAAAAGTATGTAATAGGGAGAAGGAATCATTTCCGACTATATAAAGTGTATGTATTCTTGATCAGTCAGTCCGTCCGTCCGACCGTATGAACAAATAGATTTCAGAGATGGTAAGAGATAGAGGTTTGACATGTATGGGACAAATGTTTCTTATAGCTGCAGGCAGATGAAGTTTTTTTTTTTAATTTTTGCAAAATACGTTATATCTCCCCCGGTTTGTAGATAGAATATTCGTACATTAGCAATATGTGTCGATTTCCCGAAGAAATGATAAAGATCGGATGAGCGGTTCTAAAGTTATGAGCAACAAATAATAGACCGAATTTGTCTTCATTCGATCGCAAAACGTTTTGGCCTGATGCCGAAAATAATTTTTATATATTGAAATATCATTACACTGTGGAACACTCAAAATTGCCTGGGATTGGGACCAATAAATTGTGCAACTAGAGACATCTAGTAGCAACTCCTCATACCCAGTTTTTCTGAACCACGTCAAGTTCGCGTTTAATGGGCACATTTATACTAGCAACACACAGTTACAACATAAGTTGCTGTTCAAATAAAGATGAGAGCTAAAATTTTGTAAAATTCACCAAAGATGAAGGGAGTTACCATAATTTTTATACCAAATTCCCACCGCCAATGGATAAGCGGTTAGTACCCCGCCCATAGAGGACTAACTTAGAAAATGGAATTAATGAAAATCCACTCGATAGAATTTTTTAAGATTTTAAACATATTGAGAAACTGACCAGTTAAGGGTACTGTATACCTTCAGAAAATTTTTGTTTTTTTTTTTTATTTGCTTAAACGTTCTATTAGGATCTTATAAACATCCTGCAAAACTTTCGTGATCCGAAACCAGTTTTAAAGATATAAACAAAAACAATATTTTTTCCGACCCTTATAGAAAATTGTTTTTATCGATCCTCGTTTTTAGAATTGATTTTTTCCCTATTTTGGTCAAAAACTTTAAAAATATTATAAAATGTTCCTTTATGAAAAAATTTTGAAAAAAGTTACTTGAAATTTTTGAGTTTTTTCTACTGTTTACGCCTTTGACTCAAATTTCTGGGACTTAACTTTTGATATTTTTGTTTCCAACCGTTCTTAAAAACGATTTTTATTTCACGACGTCTTTAATGCGTTATCCGGACCCTTTTTCATGGTCAAGTTTGATCGTTGACGTTTTCATTCTTTCTATTACCTATACCTTTGACGATTTTTTATCGTAACAAATACGGCTAGGACCTCAGTGGGAAATAGTCGATTTCGAATTTGCTACCCAACCCACCGATTTACCGTCCAAATATCCTTCACCATTTTATTCCTGGCTATGTTTTAAATTTTTTTGGTTAACTTTGAACAGAAATACAACAACAACCCTAGGTACAACATACAACAACAAAAATTACTAAATTTAGTTTAACCGATTACCTTCCAATGAAAAAACGCTTCTAATACCCTTTAGTTTTTGAGTAATCTAATTTTTGTAAACCTTTAAAAAATGACACCTGAAGGTAACAGTACCCTTAAGTGTGTCCTTAAGAGATGGTTACATTCATCGAAAAAACCGGGGGGGGGGGGCCCCATGGACAGCACCCTCCATCGAGGCAATACAGGCCATAAACTAGAGATCAAAATAGACTGAATCGCGTTTTCAGTTTTACCAACGAAGCCTTGGTTCGCTGTTCTTAGGCATTTATATACTAGCAATTGCCTAAGAACAACATTGACCATTTAGGTGAAACCTGCTTCACCAAAATTATGGAATTAATCTTATGAGTAAAGTGCTTCACTACCAGCAGAAATACAGATAGGATCAATTAAATACATCAGTTCAAGGCATCTTAGCGTATCGCGGTTTGTCCACCAAAGATATTTTTAAACCAAATTTTAGTTTTACTTAGTGGAAATGACGAATTTTATTTATAAGATTTATTGCATAATTTTGGAGACGCTCTTGATACCCGTATGGTCAATGTTGTTCTGAGGCAATTGCATGTACAAAGATAGCCATAGCCCGTGACTTAAGGATCCAAAGGTGAATCTAAAAACGCAGATCGGTCTATTTTTATCTCTATTTAATGGCCTATATAGCCTCGATGGAGGGTGCTGTCAAGTGTGGTACCCACCATCGCGGATTCTTGATGTATGTTACCATCATTTAAGGACACATTTAACTGGTCAGTTTCTCAATATGTTTAAAATCTTAAAAAATTCTATCGAGTGGATTTTCATTAATTCCATTTTCTAAGTTAGTCCTCTATGGGCATGGTACTAACCGCTTATCCGTTGAAGGCGGGAATTTTATATTAGAATACTGGTGATTCCTTTCAGCTTTGGTGAATTTTTCAAAATTTTAGCTTTCATATTTATTTTACCAGCAACAGATGTTGTATCTGTATGTTGCTAGTATAAATGTGCCCATAAAAAGCGAACCTGACGTGGTCCAGAAAAACTGGGTATGAGGTGTTGCTATCTGATGCCTCTAGTTTCACAATTTATTGGTCCCAGTCCCAGGCAAAAAAGTTGAATTTTGTTCCACTGTGTAATCGAATATATTTCTGAGGCGATATATTGGATATCGAATGAGTTTAACTGAGTGCTTTCTTTTAGATAATTGTTTTTATTTCAACCCTAAAACTTTTTAAAATACGTTTTATACAATATCAATGTATGTTTTTTCAAGATAATCATCTTTCCTCTCCCATTTTTGTAAATTCGAATAAGTTTGTACAATTTCTTTTGATCTAAATGAAATAAAATACATGTCGTGAAAGTTTTTACAAACTAGCGCATTTTAGCCGGCTCGAGGTCTTTTAATATTTGCAAATAACTTTAACCAGGAATACGCAACACCACAAATGAGGCTTGTAGCTATCCCCAGTTGGTCTCTGAAAAACTGCGAATTATATTTAATTGTATTTCAAAACTGTAACTTACTCTGCGGGGATTCGATCTCGGGGCCCTTGGAACACAATTGAAATGCCGTTTTTCTACCGCACTGGGAGCAAAGCGTCTAAGATACTACTTAAATTGAATTGAATATACCATCTGCCGAAAAACATGACACCACTTCTAATTCTTAAGTTCGCATTAATTTTGATACAAATATGGCATAGTAAATATGATTGTTATAGTTTGTACTGTGCTATTTTTTCCTGAATGTTACTTTCCGCTAAAAAAGCTACTTATTGTAAAAATGTGTAGGTATATTTATTGAAAATATCGAAAATATATATAATATCGATGTTTTTACAACGAAATGAAACTTTTTTGATATCGAAAAAAATATCGATAAAGATATTTTCTAAACTTCTCCTACAGGCCTGTATGTATTTTTGTGCACTGAACTTTAATCAATTTTCCGACTTTCCCGAGGTCCTTTTGTTCAAAAGATGTTTGTATAAAATTGTTTTAAGCTGGTATTGAACCAGTTACATTTCTGAAATTTGACTTTGATCGGTTTCATCGGTATTTATTTAAGTATTAACCTACAAACGTCTTTGAACCGGGGTTAAACCGGATTTCTTTGATTCGGAAGCGGGTTTGAATCAGTAGAATGCCTAACACTTGTCAAATGACAATATGGCAACATTTCTGAGATTGGAATACTTTTAAACCAGTTCAGTCGAGAAAGCGGGAAAATACATATAAATGTATTTAACAGTTCCGGCATATATATCAGATATCTCAAGATTCTGAACAAAAATGACAACAATATTTTTTGAAATGGCATTGTTAGCCGTTTTTTAATATGAATGAAAGGAACTTATTTGGCACTATCTTCAAACATGATGCTTGGCACTGCCAGGAAAGATAACTCACGCATGTTGCAAGCGGTGTGACTTTTGTATCTCACGCTCAGGCGTTCTCAAATGAATCACTGGGTGGAGGCCATTAGGCCCGGGGACAGCCCTGCCTTTAAGTAGAGTTTAAATAAAATATTAAAATAATTAGCTAACATTTTCAGTAACTAATGATTGCGCCTGAAGCGCACGCAGGCATTTAAACAGTAAAAGTTGCGAACCTGCAAGACAACTCCATTAGGGCGGCCCACATCTTGCACTGCTGGCAGGTGCCTTTTGGTTGTTGTTGTTGTTGTTGTTTTTGGACAGGTCCCCGCAAATGCAAAAAATCATGAGGAAAGTTGTGTGTTGAAGGCGCGTGGCTAGAGGAGTCCCGCATATCGCATCAGGACAATCGATGAAGCGACGCATGGGCACGAGACACATATGCATGTGTGAGGATGTTGGTGCCGGAGCCTCAATTTAGCATAACTGCGCGAACAGCAGAGGCATCATTAAACACATTAACAGACGGGCAAACAACTGGCGACGGCAGGTGATGCCAACACCAGAGCCAAGAGACAGGTTGATCGACTGACGCGACTCGACTGTACACAGACCCAAAACCGAACCCGATGACTTTAATGGGTTTAACCCGTGCCTGCGGCGTCTCTGGGGCTCTCTGCTCTGTTTAGTTAATTGCAAAAGGATGCGCCACAGGACAACAGCTGCGAATCGAAATGCCAATTGATTTCCCTCCCGCCCGACTTCCACAAGCTCAAAGTTTAAGCGGCAGCTGTACCTTTGGCCCTGCTCATCATGATCCTGCGAGTTACGCATGCGTCTTTACATACCCATAAACATTCCTTCAAACATGTATGTTTGTGCATTTCTAATGAACGTTATTGTCTCGCAGCCAAGGCACAATATCCAGCAGCAGAACTAGTTTGCCTCCTTCGGCTTAGAAACCGGTAACGGTACACACCCTTTCCTTCCCTTCGTCGCCGGCTCATTGAGGCGTACGAAATTATGTTTTGATTTTCCGTTTTGCCAAGAAGCAAAGCGCACAACTCCTAACGAACCATGGCAAATTGTCTAATCTGCACCCGATGTCTTCACACCTATTTGACGAGTGCACGCCAAAAGGGACACGAGGAACTTGGGCGTTTTCGTTTTGGTTTTGGTTCGGGTAGCGCATTACATTGTCGTTTACAAGCCACCCCGTCCTGCCCTCCGGCCCATCAAATGGCCATAAAATAGTTTTATTAATTGCTTGTAATTTGTTTATGTTTTCTAAGCAATTTAATATTTATTATGTTGCTGTCTGTGTGCGCGTGTGTGTGTTTACGGAGGCGCAATTACATATTTCGTACTATCAGAGGGTGTAAGAGGTTAGGTGTACTGGGAATTTTTTAATGAATTATGTCACAAAATTTATTGCTTAACTTAAAAATGAAGTCGGTATTAGGGAGAGGTGCAAAGGAACTAGATGTATATATCGGTCACTTACTTCAATACTGGCATAACTCAAAAAATGCGATTTTTGACTTAATGATGCAGCTACTGAGATAAAATATGTCGAAATATTTTTTTTTTACAGCTGATAGTTGTGAACTACTTTTTAATTAAAAGTGTTGGAAACCAATTATGTCGATATCACAGCTGATCACTTTTCCCGACAATTTTGTGATATCTCTTATAACCAATATATTTAGTTTGAACCATAGATATAGAGGAATATTATAGTATCAAAATATTGTCGAGTTTTTTTTGAATTGAGTAAATCAACGCTTTGTTGCAGTATGCATCAAACAGCTTTACACTAAAATACGACACTAGCCAGCCTGATAACAGGTTTGGCTTGTTTCAACTAAGCGCGTGTTTGTTACCAATTTAATTAAGAACTCACACTTTTAACCAAACGTCAACATTGTTCCTCCTACGATCCTCGACAGACCGACTTTAAGATAAGGCCAATGGAGACGAACACAAATTTCGGTAAGAGCAATGGAACAGTTCCTGGCGTGAGAGCAAATCTGCTCACCAAAGCTCGAAACCAAGAGAGGATACCCAACAAACCTCATAATGGGGAATAAGTTTGGTTGCTAGCGGTACGTCTCGCACAGATTTGAACAGGCAAAGAACACGAGCCACAGACCGACCGGGGCGCACCAAGCGTGGAGATGGCCAGAGAAATACCAAGGCACCACATCGCGTAATTATTTACATCCGCCCCTGAAACATTAGCGTGACGATTTTGGCATTGGTACAATTAGAAGACGATCAAATTGCTAGTTGGATGATTTCTCAAATGGAAAGAAAATCCACGGGCACCGTTTGAATATGTCACAATTAGACGGAGTTGACAATCGTAAACATCATGGTGGACAACAAGTAGTTATTATTTGTGTTGGGGAAGTGGGCACCGCGACCACTTGGTTCTAAGTTACGAACAAAGTAGTTACATTGGCTTCTAATTATGCTGGAGTTGTTTCAAGGATTCGCACGTCGATTCGATCGTCTAGGAAGGTACAAAGATTTAAGTCAAAGGTGGCAAGTTAGAGTCTTTACCACCTTCTAGACTTAACGTAAGCAAGCTCATACAAGCGAGCACAATGCAAGGCGTCCACTGAAAAGTAGCTTAACAGCTGATTTTCGACTACAAAGCAGAGCGTTGACTAAATTGGACGCTACAAAAAAGGCAAAACGGGCTCTAGATCCAACAGCTTGATGAAGAAGCTAAAAGGACCTTCGCAGGAAAGCGAGACAAAATGGGAGATCAACGGCAGGCCGTGGACTGGCAAGGCGCGCTGCAAGATCCAAACGCACTGTCTTTCAAGCGGAGTGCGAAAAATGTGGCGTTTCATAAACGTAATAACTGTTTTAAAAATTTCCATTTAAATTAATACATGTTATATAAATAAATAAATTCAAAATTATGTAAATGCTTAGTGAATATGACATTCATGCTATGGGCCAGTTCGGCAAGAACTTTCTCCTTAAACACATTTGAGCAGAAATGCATCACACCCTTTTTTGAAAACTAAACTGAATTAAATAAAAAAATAAAATAAAGTGTATTTTTTATTTTCATTTGTCTACCAAACAAAAAAAGAATCATGAAAATCGGAGTCGATGTCATGTAATGGGTTAATGCAAGAGCTTCATATCTCAGTTGTCCTGCAGTCGATATGGCACAATCATACTTCGGCTTTCAGTTAAAACATCAAGTACACGTAGTCTCAATCCACAGAATGATTTAACATTATGGCTGAGGCTTAACTGCCAAAAATTTACATAGCTCTAGCGTTTTCGTTAAAACAAGCTTTCGAACCTTTAGCTAAACCCTGAGTGCTGGGATGCTCAAGTCTCTATTCTTAGATTAGAATGCAAAGTTTGCAGTCCGTTAAAGGGCTAAACCGACAAACATTCGTTCTGTGAAAAGTTTAATCTATATTGTAATCAACAAAGATTACACTTCAATAACACTGAGCGCAGCAGAAGCGCTGCATTCAGCTCCTACTCTTGGTACATAGTATGACATAGTCGGGCTTTACTAGTCGGTCTTGTTCTCATTTGTTTAGTCTAACATACGAAAATTTCCAAAATTTTACGTCTTTTTGGACCGTTTGTTTTAACCGTTTACGCGTCTACAATTGTCATCTGTCAATTCTTAATGATTCCCAAATCTCGTAAAATTTGGCAAATTATGCGGAAAATCTAAGCTTAAATGACAAATTTGGAAATTTGGTGATTTTGCGGACAGTTCGGTCTATATAAATACACTTTCACTACATACCAGTCTACTACTACCGTCCATTAAGTCTTCATAAAAATCTTTGGTCAGATGAAAATTTTGCACAATTTTGCGATTCTTTTAGCAGTTCGATCTACACCTCGTATTTATCCGTCTACATTGCCATCTATCAAATCTTCATAATAGGTCATAAAAATCTTGGCAAATTTCGCAATATTTAGTACTGTTGTTTACCAACGCCTGGCACAAAAATGTAAAATATTAATATAGAATTTCGGTTTATTTCTGTTTTGCAATAAAACTACTCCTTCAACCAATCCGCCCACACCCAAGTAAAAATAAAATTTTTTTTGCTATTAATTTATAATTTTATTTACAGGTAGGTTTAATCTTCTTCATCATCTAAGTCAATTTCTAGATAATCATCAGAATCATCAGCGGAGTCCAAATCTTCATTTTCTATTTCTGTCGTGATTGTTTCATAGTTCGGGGGAGGTGGTCATTTTAAAAGATTTATTACTTCTGCCGGGAGGGGGTTTTTTTTTTAATTTTTTTTGCCTTTCATTTAAGCAAACACTGGATATTAACGGATCAGAAGAATCCATAGCTCTATAACTCTATAGCTCTATATACATATATACCAGTTAAAGCGTTAAGTACTTTACCATCAATAAGTGTCATTTGTGGTTCATAGGTAATGACAACTTTTTTGCCTTCCTTTCTATATATGAAATCTATCAAACCGGCGACTTGCATATCCAAACACTCTTTTTCTCTTAATATTTTCTCATGGCTTTCCTTTGCGTACTCAATTTTAAGTGGCCTGCAGAACCTAACAGATTGTGGAGATCTGTTATTCCAAAAAAATTCGTTGATTTGCTTCTATTAATTTTAATGGTATCTTAGTGCTGACAAAAAGGGATAGATCCAGGGAAGCAGGATCTTCTGATCGAAACTTCTGCTTATATAAGCTTTGGCCAGTAGAATCATTAAATCCGTAGCTTACTGTTAATGTGCAACGTGAAACATTTTCCATTTGAGATTTAACCTCTTTTTGCAGGACCAATATTCTTTCGGCTGTATGGTCCAAAAGGTTTAGCATTAAAACCTGCGCACAATTTTCAGAAATTTCTGTTTGAGTTGGTCTGCAAATCGTTTTAGCTTCTTGAAGTGCTGAATATGGGGGGAAAATGTAGCAGCCACGAGCTTGAGTAAGTAACTTTATACCTTGACAACATACGGTTGCATTTAGGCAAATATTTCTTAATATGCGTGATAAAACTGCAAACTTTTTGCTCAATTTGGTTAACGTGTGAGTTGCTGAGTTGACCTATTTTCATTTTCTCCAACATCCACTTCGTTACGGCAGAGTCGTCGCGTCCATTGTTGTCCCAAACCTCCAGCAGTGTTAAGCGGCGAAACTCATATTCGGTTGCAATATGTAATTTTTGTCGAAAACGGGCAAAAACGGGCAAAGAATATTAATAACACCGTATTCTATATACTTTTACGAAAAACATACCAGTTTTAGTTGCTCGCAAGCGCGCGCGGCAAAAAAGTTACACACCACAGAACACAACTACATATGTTAAATTTGAGCTGTAAAAATACTCCAACAACAATTGACGATAGACGACAAAACATACAGAACATATAAAAACTAAAATACAACATTAAATCTACATACCTGTACGATTATTTGCCATATTTCCAAATTGTCTTCACTTTTAAGAAAAAGCCACAACAAACGCGCAAAGTTCATCAACATTCACGGTTCCATTTCGATAGGTGAGGCATGCATTTAGTAAGCTGACTTTGTTTGCGCGGCAATTTCAAACCGCACGCTTTAAAAATTTTTTCGGAACAGATTTATTTTCTCTTGAGTATGCATAATTGGAAAACACATTCAATTTTGAGTATTTCAAATATAAAAAAAATACTTTATGCACAATTTTCGGACTTTTTGCCCATAGTGCATTGAAAGCCGCAGTGCATGTTGCTTGGATCCCCTCTGTCGTCTCAAAATGCTTCCCTTTCATCGGCCTTTTCTGGCGGTAGGGCGGCTGCGAAAGCGTTGGGATGCCGACCTTGGCACACTTCAACTCGCCCCAATTTCTGGTCGTCACTAAGCACTTACAATAATAATAATAATAATATGTTCCTTTATTAACATTACATTTACAAAGAATTTCAGCATAATTTTGGAACAATACGACATTGATTTTAAGTTGTCTGTCGGTAAAGAGAGATACAAATTAAATTAAATTTAAGCGAATTCTGTAATTATTAGTATATGATAAAGCGCTTGTGACGTAGTTAACTAATTTTTCCCAGCCTTCATCGTCTTCCCCATTTAATCTTGCAATAATTTCATTTTGCGTGAGTGACGATTTCCCAAAGAATCTAGAACGTATGTTTTTGAGGATTGGGCATCTGCCTATAAAATGTTCTAAGTCCTCGCATTCTTTCATGTTGCATAAGGTACATTCATCTGGCACGTTTCGCAAATGTTTGTTTAATATTATGAGATCACATCTTGCTTTAAAGATCCACATTATTTTGACCCATTTGTGCGATTGAATAAAGTAGCTATAGAACCTATGCGCGCTACTCATAGCTCTGCTCCACATAGTTTGGTGTTCGCGAGTTTCTGTCCGCTTCTTGAGCACTTGTGTTTGATTCTGCCACTCCGTTCTAGTAAACGGTAAGTTCCAGTCTAAGTTGAAATTGATTCTTAAAGTAAGCACTTTTGGGACCATCTTCGAGCACACCTTGCGCATGTTCAAATGCTCCGTCACAATGTGTCATGAACCACAGATTTAGGTAAATTTAACATCTGGGCAATTAAACGAATACTTAGTCGTGATTTACACGATGAAGCAAACTTCATGAAAATCAAGAGAAATCTACTAAATCTGTTGAACAAAATGTATAGAATTTCACTTGTATGTCTCGTCTACTAAGAAAACTTCATAAAGTTTGCTTCATCGTGTAAATCCTGTCTTAGTCGGCGGTCTGAGCTCAAAACCTTGCGCACACTAGTCAAATTGTCGGTGTTTGTCGAAGGTCTTCCAGAACGGTCTTCATCGGCGACCTCTTCCCGGCCTTCCAAAAAGGCCTGGTGCCACCGAAACACACCACTTCTTGCTAAAGCAACATCTGGGTAAGCCTGCTAGATCATATCAAACGTCTCTGTCACAGATCCATCGAGTTTCACACAGAACTAAATCGCGTACCTTTGCTCTAAAGGACGGCTTCCACCACTCACAGAAACACGTCTTGCGAAAATGCCTGTCCTGACTCTCCAGGTGCTTGGAGAGAACTGACCAGCCGCTCGTTCGTTAGTTAGGAACGCCCTCTACCGAATCCAGTCGGTGCGAGCAGTCACGGCGGAAGAAAATCAGTTCTATTACTTTCCGTACAAACCCTGTACACTTTCTATTTACCTACTCCTGCATTGCCATCTATTCATCAAGCGCTTTATTAAATACTCTTAAAATAATTTTTGTAAATTTCGCGGTTTTTTGAACATATAAATAAAAGTTGAGCTACTCAACTATCTGAGTGTCAAATTTCATCCGAGTCCGTTAAGACATTTGTGCGTGATTAAGGAACAAATGGGCAAACATACTGGCACACAAACATACTAATTTTTAGATTTATAATATTAGTAAAATGATCTCAATAAGTGATTTGAGTATAAGTTCAAAAGCATGGAGACAAGTATTGAAAAGTTAAATAGATGGAATTTCTAACGCCTCTTTTGGTATATTTTTATATTTATTAAAAAAAATTCAAAAATAATTTCCTTTTAATAAAATTTTTTTCTTATGACTCCTTAAAGAATTTGAAAATACTTTTTTTTTTTTGAGTGTAAGCAACATGTTCACTGCAGTAGCTCTTGTCTGGGTATCCACTTATCATGCTTCATTGCTTCATTATTGAGCTACTGCTTAAAATCTGTGGCTCAGATCTATCCCTATATCTGATCATGCCAAATTTGCACCCCATAAATCCGGCCTGGGGCCGAATGCATGTAACATCTTTTTGCTACTACAAGATTGCAAATTGCTGCAAATCGATCAATCGATACTTTCACCGAAGGTAAATGAATTCTGAAATTTTCTGGGCAGGCATCTGCAGCCTCTTGGTTGCTCCTTTTGTGTTTGGCTAAGCCGCAAACAAATTTGTTTTGCGCTCAAGATCAATCATGGCCAGTTGCAGTAATAAATCAAAGGAAATCTGTTTTTGCCACGTAATTTCTTCTTTTTGTTTCTCGGTTTTTGCATGTCCTTGCGCTGGCAGGATGTGTCCAGTGTCTATTGTGTTCGTCTCGCTGGGTCCTTTGTTGCTTACGTTGTTCCTTTACTTTAGTATTTTCTTTTTTGTCCGAAATGCAAAATATTAACAAGGCAAAGAAGAAATTTGCGTCGATCTTTTGGCGATATGCAAACATCTGCCCGGACCTTGTTTACTGGTTTTTTTTTTGGTTTTGTTTTGCCGATGCGAGTTTTGTGCGCTAAGGCAAACTGTACCTCCTGGCCTCTGTCCACTTCATCACGCCGTGGCCCATCAATTTGCTACGTGCCCAGGCGGCGGCTTCCAGGAACCTGTAAGCTAAGCGAAGGATCCATAGAAACTAATCACTCAACACCTGTTATTTGGACAACATTAGCGCTGCGCGATACGTGCGCTGGAATGCGTGAGCGGTAGATGGGTTTTTTCCTTCGTTCCCTTTTGTGCTCCAGAAGGGTTTGAAAAACCTGTTGTTGGGCTGGCCTAATGCTGCACATTAATTCAATAGGCTCTCCAGACAGATCGTGGTTTGGTCATGCATGTAGATCACCCAGATCAAAATAACAGCGAGGCAGGTACACCGTTGGGTATTGTGTCTGGAGGATTAGAGCTGGGCAAAAGGATCGATCGATGTCTAAGCAGACCGGCTTATGGCTGAGCCACGAAAAAACCCTGAAAATGCATCCAAGCGGAAGTAACAGCTGCGTCCTGCTCCTTGTAATACCGATGAGCCGGGCAATTATGTGGCGCAGCTGTAAAGATCGAACGCACTGAAAGCTTCGCTCCCACACAAAACAAAAGCTTCCCAGATTCTCGTTTCTGGGACTGTATTCGTCGCACCTGTCGCACAATTTATTTTGCACCCAAGAAGTGAAAAGTCCAAAAGCAAAGCAAAACCACCAAAAAATAAAAGGAGGAAAAAAACAGTTGCTTGATGTGCAACGCATATCCGTTTGTCTTTAGCTTCCTTTTCGTAATGACGACAAACCAAAAGTAGCAGCTGCCGTCAACAACAGCAACAACATCAAGCTGGTCCTGATCGCCAGATATTAAGGTACAGCACAGGGTCCAACTCCGACTTCTGCCCGCTTGTAATTTGCAATCGTTCACATGTTGTTCTTGTCTGATTTTATTTGCTTTGATATGGTTTTTTGTGGTCATAAAGTTTGCCTTCGCTTTAAGTAGCCTCTGCCCAAAATTTACGCAAACTTCCTTCTGTTTGACTTTTGGTGAGAAACAAAAGGTCGTTGTTTGTCCATGGGTTGTAGATCAATGTCACATTTATATTTTTCATCTCAGATTTATAACTTTATTAAAAATATGGACACGATATGGATACAGTAAAATTGCATTACGAAGATCTGTTTAACTTTCGTATAATACAATAATCCGTAGAAATCTTTGGCTCATTAAGTTTGGTTTACAATTTATTTTTACTTTACTTTCACTTTGCACGCCCCCCCAAATTCTAGAAAATCGTTCTAAAATTTAGAAAACATGTTTGTATTTAAGAAAATTTTTCTTAAAATTAGTAAAGTTACATTAAAAGTATTTTTATAAAATTAAGGTTGAATCGCCTTAGGTCGTATTTTATAAGAGAATTTTTAATTTTCAAGACAAGCTTGCAGCTTTTGTGGGCGAGCTCATTTTTAAGCGTACAATTTACGACTTGTTGGCGTACAGAATCAAAAAAAAAAATAAATAAATAATTAATAGTCAGATCTAGGCATCCACTTCGGATAAGATTGGAATAAAATAATATAATGATGTTTCTATGTGTAAGCGATTACATAAAGAATAAAAAAGTCTTAAATATTGCGGGTATAATTTAATTTGGCAATTTTGCGTTGAGAGTGCCCGAAAGTACCCCTCTCAATTCACTTGCTCACTGAATTCTTTATATATTGCACTAAAACTGTAGGTATGCGCTTTTTCGCTGGTTTTCTTTGGTTTTCAGAAAATCAATTAGGATATGGTGCACCTTTTTATATTGTCCCGCCTAAATGTATGCAAGGTTTTTATGAACTTACAGATTTCTCAGTAAAAACTTTGTAAAAATGCTCAATCATAATTGGAAATATATAATGCCAACTTTTATTATTTTTTATTTATTATTACTTACTTACTTCCTAGTGCTACAAGTTGTTTAAATCTTATGATTAGGGCACTAGTCACAAAAATACAAATAAAAATTCACAAAATACGAAAATTCTAATTGAATCCTTAAATCTAAATAAATGACACATTAACATTAAGAAAAAAACATTGTTAAAAAGAAATTGATATTTTTAGTAGATTATGGTAGATTATATATGTGCTAAGCTTTTACTGTCTATTATTTTGGAAGTGTGCAAATAGTTTAACTCGAATTTGAGGTGCGCTTCTAATTGTCTTTACATCATGCAGCAGATTGTTCCATAGGCGAACAGCATATATATAAAAATGTTTTTCGGATGAGGATAATCGATGTCTTAAGCAGACAATATTATTAGTACGTCGTGATGCTGAGAATTCCAGTTTTTCATACAGGTACTTTGGTTCTTTGGTACTAATAAGCTTATGTAGAAATATCAATGCTCTATATTGTATCCAACTATCTAAATTTAGGTCAAAAAGCTTTTTGGAGTAATTTGAAACATGGACAGTTGACTTTAGGTCATAAACGTATCTTGCTATGTTGTTGAAGGCTACATTCAGCTTGTGTTTGCTAGCTGCATCACAGTTGCCAAAAAATTCCACTCCATAGAAGAGACAGGGAGTCAAACAGGTCTTAGCTATTAAAAGTCTAATATGCGTAGGGAGAAAGTGCTGTGTGAGATACAGTAGTCTGAGGGATCCGTATATTTTGCCTGCAGCCTTGATTATATGATCACTCCAGGAAAGAGTTTGATTAAGCGTTATACCTAGATTGCATACTTTTTCTACATAGTCTATTGCATTATTCTCAATTTTTAATTTTGGCAATTCTCCTGTTTCTAATGCTTTTTTTTATCGAATTTAAGCCTAGTCCATTCTTGTTTGACCACTCACTAACTTTAGATAACGCACTGTTGGACACAGTAACACATTCCTTAATTTTGGACAATGGACGATAGACATACATTTGAACATCATCAGCATACATATGAACTACACACTCTGACAAAACATCTGGGAGATCATTTACATAAATAGAATATAACATTGGACCAAGAACTGATCCCTGAGGGACTCCACGCTTAAGGGACAGAAATGACGAAGAGGCGGACGATGTAACAACAGCTTGACGCCTATTGGTTAGGTAGGATCGCAATAGTTTTTGTGCAGTACTTGAGAAGCAATAGAGACTTTTCATTTTCGTGCATAATATGTCATGGTTGACGGTATCAAAAGCTTTGCTATAATCAAGCAGTGTCAGAAAAGTAACATTGCCATCATCCATGTTTTTCTGATGTCCTCAACTATATTAAGTATAGCTGTCGTGCAGCTCCTATTTTTCCTAAACCCGGATTGATTATCACTCAGAAGGTGGTTGCTAAGCATAAAATCGTTAATTTGACTGGCCATCAAATTCTCGAAAACCTTTGCAATAAATGGTAAAATTAAAATTGGACGAAAGTCTCCATTAGTTTTTGGAGTAGCCAGTATTTTTGCCACTTTCTAACTGTTTGGAAAAACCGAGGTAGTCAGGGCGGTATTTATAATGTGGGTAATATAAGGTAGAATTCCAGGTAAGATAATTTTCAAAAATGTTGGACTTCTTTATCCAGGCCTACTGCGTTAGATTTAACATTTAAAATAGACGCTAAAACATCACATTGACTAAAACATTCAAAATTAAAACTATTATCACAGTTGTTATAAGGTACACAATCAATATAGGTATTGGACGTAGCTTTAGGTACTTGGCATTGCACAAATTTTTCATTTAGCTTGTGTGCATCAGTCTCAACATGGGGTGAAGTCTTTTGTTTCCCTATCCCAAGTCCTTTAAGGTCTCTCCATCTTTCACGTGTAGATACAGTTTTCATGAGCATTTGGCGTTCTTTATCAGCTTTACAACATTTTTTCTCATTTACTTAAACTCTGAATAAAGAATTGTTGTTTTAAATATAATTAATTTAATAATATAATATAATTTATAATTATAATTATATATTAAATTATAATATAATTTAAATTTTAATTTTCTGAAACCACGTTTTTCGAGAGACGATTAGAAGTCCCTCAAGACGAATTTTCATCAAAAATCGGGTTTTCCGTAATGTTTTTGAATTTCACTTATATCTTAGTCAATATCCACGAGTTTCTTAGTTTTTAAATCAACATATTTAAAGAAAAGTGTTGGCTATGCTTTTGCTCATATAGGTTCCAATATTAAATTTTTTCGTAAATTTTGAATTTTTGAAGAAATAAAAATAGTACAACTGCTCAGCTCAGAACTCCCAAAGATTGTATATATCTTATCAGTTAAAGTTAGAAGCCACTCAAAGTGGCAAAAAAAAAAATCCGTAAAGCATGTAAAGTAAAGCCCCATTGCCTTTTCGGTCAGTGCTACCCATCGAAATTATTTGATTTCCTAATAACTCTGCAATCGTTACTCCAAACTTTATAATTTCTTCGGCAAATCGAAAAATAATACTGATTACTAAATATGCGTAGAAGATACGATCTATTTACCAAAGTGTGTGAGATATGACGTTATTTCCAAATTGCGACAGCAGTAGAGAGCGTGGCAAAATTGATCAGCTTGCATGTATATATATATACTAGCAAATAGCCCGTCACGCTTCGCTGCGCCTTCAACAGTATATAACCACCGCACACCGATTTACCACCCACTTCCCGCACATTTTCCGTCCTCATATTACTCACTTTTTGCCCACTTCGCACTTTCCATTTACATCCCACCCACATCCCTCCCACTTCCCACCTACATCCCACCACTTGGCCACATCCCACTTCCCATCTACATCCCACCCACATCCCACCCACATTCCACCCACTTGCCACCCACATCCCACCCACATCCTACCCACATCCCTCCATCTTACCGCCACATTCCACCCACATCCCATCCACTTCCCATTTCCATCCCAGCCACTTTCCACCCACATCCCACCCACTTCCCACCTACATCCCACCACTTGGCCACATCCCACTTCCCGCCCACTTCCCATCTTCATCCCACCCACATCCCACCCACATCCCACCCACATCCCACCCACATCCCACCCACATTCCACCCACTTGCCACCCTCATCCCACCCACTTCCGTCCCACATCCCTCCCACTTACCGCCACATTCCACCCACATCCCATCCACTTCCCATTTCCATCCAACCCACTTCCCGCTCACATCCCACCCACTTTCCGCCCACTTCGCACCTACATACCACCCACATTCCATCCACTTGCCACCCACATACCGCACACTTCCCGCCCTCTTACCGGCCAAATCCCACCCACTTTCCGCCAACTTCGCACCAACAACCCACTCACATTCCACCCACTTGCCACCAACATACCGCACACTTCCCGCCCTCTTCCCGCCCAAATCACACCCACTTCCCATTAACATCCCACCCACATCCCTCCCACTTCCTGCCACATTTCACCACTTTACATCCACTTACCACCCACTTCCAAAACAACTTTCCACCCACATCCAATTCACTTCACAGTGAGCATCCCGGCGGTATTTCCAACTTCGGAAAATTAAAAACAAAATAAATTCTCATTTTGAACTTACAATTCGAGTTTCAAGCCAATCGGATGAAAAATAGTTTTTTTCATGCAGAATTTTCCGGGAATTTTCCGATCGTCAGGTCAAATTTTCCAACATCGGAATATAACATTTTAAATTATTTCGTATTCTATACTTACAAACCGAGTTTCAAGCCAATCGTATGATAAAAATTTTTTTGGATTCAGAATTTTCCGGCCATTTTCCTCGTGTGCGGATTTTCCAAAATCGGGAAAACAGGTGTCAAATTATTTCGCGTACTATGTTTACAACTTATGTTTTGTTATGTGTAATTTTGAAAATGATTTTGGCGCTAATCCCTGGCAACTAAAGTTTCGCCCATACAAGCTTGACCCCCCACTTTCCACCCAGCGGGGTGAATTTTCCGGAAGATTGGTATGCAGTTGTTGTCGAATTTTTATATAGATCTTTGAAAATGAGTTTGAACTTGATTGGATGAAAAACAAAGAAGTTTCATACAACCGTTTTCCGCGAATTTTCCACATTTGCCGACAGAATTTTCCAAAATCCGTTCTTAGTACTCACTTTCAGCATAAGATAAAACTATTGTGAAAATCTCATCTTCCTATCTTTTATGGTTTAGGCTGTGCGACGGTCACCAGTCAGTCAGTCAGTCAGTCAGTCAGGTTGAACTTTTTTATATATATAGATACTAGCAAATAGCCTGTCACGCTTCGGTGCGCCTTCAACAGTATATAACCACCGCACACCCACTTACCACCCACTTCCCGCACATTTTCCGCCCACATCCCACTCACTTTTTGCCCACTTCGCACTTTCCATTTACATCCCACCCACATCCCTCCCACTTACAGCCACATTCCACCCACATCCCATCCGGTTCCCTTTTTCATCCCACCCACTTCCCACCCACATCCCAACCACTTCCCGCCCACATCCCATCCACTTCCCGCCCACTTCCCACCTACATTCTTACCGCCACATTCCACCCACATCCCATCCACTTCCCATTTCCATCCCAGCCACTTTCCACCCACATCCCAACCACTTCCTGCCCACATGCCACCCACTTCCCGCCCACTTCCCACCTACATCCCACCCACATCCCTCCCACTTACAGCCACATTCCACCCACATCCCATCCAGTTCCCATTTTCATCCCACCCACTTCCCACCCACATCCCAACCACTTCCCGCCCACATCCCATCCACTTCCCGGCCACTTCCCACCTACATTCTACCTACATTACACCCACTTGCCGCCCACATCCCACCCAAATCCTTCCCTCATCCCTCACACTTAACGGCACATTTCACCCACATCCCACCCACTTCCCACCTACATCCCACCACTTGGCCACATCTCACTTCCCATCTACATCCCACCCACATCCCACCCACATCCCACCCACATCCGTCCCACATCCTGCCCACATCCCTCCCTCTTACCGCCACATTCCACCCACATCCCATCCACTTCCCATTTCCATCCCAGCCACTTTCCACCCACATCCCAACCACTTCCTGCCCACATCCCACCCACTTCCCGCCCACTTCCCACCTACATCCCACCCACATCCCTCCCACTTACAGCCACATTCCACCCACATCCCATCCAGTTCCCATTTTTATCCCACCCACTTCCCACCCACATCCCAACCACTTCCCGCCCACATCCCATCCACTTCCTGCCCACTTCCCACCTACATTCTACCTACATTACACCCACTTGCCACCCACATCCCACCCAAATCCTTCCCACATTCCTCACACTTAACGGCACATTTCACCCACATCCCACCCACTTCCCACCTACATCCCACCACTTGGCCACATCTCACTTCCCATCTACATCCCACCCACATCCCACCCACATCCGTCCCACATCCTACCCACATCCCTCCCTCTTACCGCCACATTCCACCCACATCCCATCCACTTCCCATTTCCATCCCAGCCACTTTCCACCCACATCCCAACCACTTCCGCCCACATCCCACCCACTTCCCGCCCACTTCCCACCTACATCCCACCCACATCCCTCCCACTTACAGCCACATTCCACCCACATCCCATCCAGTTCCCATTTTCATCCCACCCACTTCCCACCCACATCCCAACCACTTCCCGCCCACATCCCATCCACTTCCCGGCCACTTCCCACCTACATTCTACCTACATTACACCCACTTGCCACCAACATCCCACCCAAATCCTTCCCACATCCCTCACACTTACCGGCACATTTCACCCACATCCCACCCATTTCCCACCTACATCCCACCACTTGGCCACATCCCACTTCCCGCCCACTTCCCATCTTCATCCCACCCACATCCCACCCACATTCCACCTACTTGCCACCCTCATCCCACCCACTTCCATCCCACATCCTTCCCACATCCCTCCCACTTACCGCCACATTCCACCCACATCCCATTCACTTCCCATTTCCATCCAACCCACTTCCCGCTCACATCCCACCCACTTTCCGCCCACTTCGCACCTACATACCACCCACATTCCATCCACTTGCCACCCACATACCACACACTTCCCGCCATCTTACCGCCCAAATCCCACCCACTTTCCGCCCACTTAGCACCTACAACCCACCCACATTCCACCCACTTGCCACCAACATACCGCACACTTCCCGCCCTCTTCCCGACCAAATCACACCCACTTCCCATTAACATCCCACCCACAACCCTCCCACATCCCACCCACATCCCTCCCACTTCCTGCCACATTTCACCCACTTTACATCCACTTACCACCCACTTCCAAAACAACTTTCCACCCACATCCCATTCACTTCACAGTGAGCATCCCGGCGGTATTTCCAACTTCGGAAATTTAAAAACAAAATAAATTCTCATTTTGAACTTACAATTCGAGTTTCAATCCAATCGTATGAAAAATAGTTTTTGCATGCAGAATTTTCCGGCCATTTTCCTCGTGGGCGGCGTTTCAGACATTGAAAAGTCACATTTCAAATTATTTCGTATTTTGTCCTTACAAACAGAGTTTCAAGCCAATCGGATGAAAAATAGTTTTTTTCATGCAGAATTTTCCGGGAATTTTTCGACCGTCAGGTCAAATTTTCCAACTTCGGAATATAACATTTTAAACTATTTCGTATTCTATACTTACAAACCGAGTTTCAAGCCAATCGAATGATAAAAACTTTTTTGGATTCAGAATTTTCCGGCCATTTTCCTCGTGTGCGGATTTTCCAAAAACGGGAAAACACGTGTCAAATTATTTCGCGTACTATGCTTACAACTTATGTTTTGTTATGTGTAATTTTGAATATCATTTTGGCGCTAATCTCTGGCAACTAAAGTTTTGACCACCCACTTTCCACCCAGCGGGGAATATTTTCCGGAAGATTGGTATGCAGTTGTTGTTGAATTTTCATATAGATCTTTGAAAATGAGTTTGAACTTGATTGGATGAAAAACAAAAAAGTTTCATACAACCGTTTTCCGCGAATTTTCCACATTTGCCGAAAGAATTTTCCAAAATCCGTTCTTAGTACTCACTTTCAGCACACGATAAAACTACTGTGAAAATCTCATCTTCCTATCTTTTATGGTTTAGGCTGTGCGACGGTCACCAGTCAGTCAGCCAGTCAGTCAGGTCATTGTCAGTCAAAAGGGCAGTCCGACTGTCGGACATGGCTATATCGAGTTGGCTGGTGATGCTTATCAAGAATAAATATACTTTATAGGGACGGAAATGATCCTTTTCCCTGTTACGAGAAAAAAAAATTTCCTAATTCATCGGGGACTTACACTAGACAACTATAAGTTTCTTGGGTCGTAAAGGCGCCCAAAGGGCAGTAAAATCTCTTGCAGTCTCCCTAATCTTTTGGCATGTTTGCGATTGAGATCGATCAACTTCACTTCCATTCTTTGGCCAAATTTAATATTTTAAAAGAATCACAATTTTAAACGAGTAAGTGCATTGCAGTAGAGTGGCCCGACTTCAAAATACCCTGTACAATTAAGACACATGCACAAACCCACTCATACTCACGCGGAATGTGGCCTCCAAGCAAGATGGACCCTTGAAATGATTCCAAATTTGAATGATTGGGTAGGAAGGAGCAGGGGGAATTAAACTTCCACCTAACGCAGTTTTTCACTGGTCATGAAGGATATAGAGAATACCTACACCGGTTCAAGCACGAAGACACTCCGGAATGCCCGACGTGCCCAAATAAGAATGAGAATCCGCACCACGTATTGGACCAGGCAAGAGCTCGTACCACCCATCGAGGACCTTGTCAGCTACATGGCAGAGACAGAAGCAAACTGGAGAACCGTAAGCGATCTCATTATAGACATCCAGAGCGATCTGAGAAGACGGGAAGGCGAGCGGCAAGCAACGGAGAGTGCCTAAAATAGGCAACCCATCCCCGCGAAGTAATACTTGACGGTGACCCGCGGGGTATGAGGTGTGCAGTTGTGAGGGGGTGTATTTAGCACGTAGGGACCAACGTAGTTGGTGAATCGTGCATACTGCTGGTACGGGATTTTCATCCCCCATGGCGTTCCCATGGAAAAAAAAACCCGCGCAGACATACGCGCGCGCAAACTGACTCACGCGCCTTAGCTGCCTGCAATAAGCACAGTGCTTCCCCCGCTAAAATGTTTTTGTGCTTTTCAGAATAAATAGATTTAAGGCCTAAGGTTATATATATTAAGCGACGAGGTTGTAACTTTAAAATTGTGGCTCTGACAGTTATTTGCGGATTAAGGGGAGAGGGGGCAAATTTAGCAAATTTGAAACAAACTTGATCTGCGTTTTTTCCTATTATTTAAAATGAGCATTTACAAGGGTACTAAAACTTTCGCACGGACGAAGTAAGCTCAGCCTTCTCGTTTTTATTTCCATGGTGTGGGCGGATGGATCATTTTTACTCTCGCTTATAAAATAAGCTATATTTTTCGTAGTTTAACAGTTGTTTAATCCTAGTTTGTAAGACTGTCTGCTGTGTGTGAGCCTAGTGTGGCTTTGTCAATCTAATTTGAGCTTTGAACTTAAAATTTGATTCGTTGACTTCTGACCTTGGTATTGTCAGATATTGCTCCATATCTATCCCGATTTGGCTCCAGTTTGGACTGATTCAAATTTGGCTCAGATTTATCAAATTATTTAAGCTTTGGCCTGGACATTTTATGTGTAGGTTGTATATATATAGAGTTACATATTTTCCCGTGCCAAAACTGGTGAAATATATAACAAAATCTTTTACATTTTACTGAAAGTTGTGATTTGTGTTTTGCACCGACTACAACTGTTCACGTTCATCGATCAGTTACAACTCGTGGCGTCAATGAACTTGACTATATGTCAATTGTAGTTTCCATACAGTCACTCCGCGTTGCAGTCTCTGGAGCTAAATGCTGATCTTGGCTGTTTGCTGTGCGATCTTCCTCCCCAATGTTTGCTCAATAAAAACAAAAACTTCAACTCAGCGAAAGAAACAAAAATGTAACTGAAATTGTGTTTGCACTAACTTTAAAACAAATCAAGCGCGGCAATGCGATCGCCGCGAGATGGCGATGAAGTTCAAGATTGCATCGCAAAAAAAAACACAAAAAAATAATACAATAATAAGAAAAGATCCTTTGGCGGCTTTCGGCGTCTCAAGGGCAGTGCATCATCATTAAGAATGCCGAAATTTATGGAAGATTTTTGTCGAAAACTAAAAATAAAGCGCAGAGAGATGCGGTTGCTGCTTTTATGGCCTATGCTTTAGCTTTTGCTTTGTTTTCTCCTTTCAGGCAGAGATTTAAACACTTCCGGTTTTTACAAAATTCGAGCGTCGATCGTAATTTGATATATTTATGCGTTGAGAAATTCGCAAAAAATCAGACAACAGCTGCTGGACAGCTTTCTCGTTAATGATAAACTCCGGACAGTCCGTTACAGTTCAAAACAATTGAGCGGAAATGTCATAAGCAAGCAAATGTTGCACTCAATAGAAATGCGAAATTTAAATAAGAATGCACTTTGGGCCTAGGGCATAATTACAGGAGGAAACCCACAAGACATTCATAAAGGAGGAGAGGCCTACCCAAATCAAAACACGACAAGGACAAGGGCAAGGACCAAACCGTGAGAATACTTCGCGACGCAGTTTCTGCTTGGTATCCACCGCAGCATCATTCTCGCCGCTTTGCTCTCCTGCTCAATCTCTAACTTATTGTATGAGTCCCACCCCAGAGCCACCCCAGTTCCGTTTTGCAATGCGTATGCCATTCTGCGTTTTGGGGTTGGGTTGCATAAATTATGCTCGGCTCGTACATGTTTGCGATTATGCCAAAAAGGCCAAAATCAAATGCGTAGTTTTCCATGTTGATTGCTTTTCAACAAGTTTTACGCGTTTTTGAACGATTTGGTACAGTTTTTTAATCTGTTTGGTGTTTCAAGCGTGAATATACCAACAGTTGTTGAAGATGCGCACTTTTTTGGGCAAGCGTTGGTGTACACTGTGAACAATCCGGAGTCCGCTTAAGGCCGTCTCGATATCTACAAATTTACATTTTCCACTATTTCGCTGACATTAAAACAATAAAAACAACACGACATAAAAAAAGTTTACATTAAAAATTCAATCTTTGTAACCAACTTTCACACTTTCAAAAATTCTGGAAAATCTTGAACTGACAATAAGAATACTAAAAACCAAAAATGCTACCTAAACTAAATATCTAAAATAATTGGTGTTAAAAACTTCGCGATATTTGTAAGTTGCGGCTCACATATCGAAAATCGAAAAAATTATTCGTGCGAAGTCCTACAGAAAATTTTTCGCGTGGGTAATTGGCCCGAGAAAGGCCTGTGATGAATATGATAAAAATGGTTGCCAAAAATTTATACTTGAAGTATTCAAAAAATCGCTAAGCTAATTTCGGTTGATGATCTCTAATACTGCATACTTCAAATATTAGGGTTCGGAAAGTCTTCAGAATCCGGCGATGCCCTTTATCTTAAAAGTTTAAAAGGTCAAGTAAAAACACACATATAAATTTCGGTTGTTCCTCAGCAACCATCTTCAGGGACACTTCAAAACAATTTTACAATTACATTGTAACCACGGCTGTAAACCTTTTCAAAAATCGGCATGAGTTCACTCCGCGGTTCGAATGCGCGAAACCTTTTAGGGTTCTTGTTTGTTCTTCGCCAGTTAAGAAAACATGTATGTAAATTTAACTCCTTCCAGATAGCAGCTCTATGTCAGAAAAGCTTACAGTTTACTTTGCTAGTTGTTAGCTTATGTGACATATGGCTCTATATAGAATATGAGTAATCGGCCCTAAATCATGTTATTTATATATAGAAGTTTAGAGGCTTGAAAATCTCGAATTCAAGCTTGGATCATCGGACGTTTAAGCAGGCTCCAGGTCAATGAACTATAGAGTAATAGAGATAAAATGTACACTGCCACTCACTTTTGAGTGGTGATAAGCTTATAGTCATTATAGTCCTTATTGACATTCTTATAAAAACGAGAGCATAAGTTAAAGTCGGCTCTAACCGACTTCGATATACCCGTTACTCATGAGAAAGTAAGTTCCCTAGGGTGACCATCCAAAAAGTATGCACCATTTTTTAGAGTGGGAGGGGGTTGGGTGCTTGGTTCACGTTTTTGCTCATAACTTGAGAACCGTTCATCCGATCTTTGTCATTTCTTCGGCAAATTGATTCATTTTGCTAATTACTAACTATCTCTAGAAGGTCTATCCGTCTATCGTCAAAACTGTAGGAGATATAACGTTTTTTCCAAATTGCGGGGGCGGAAGGGGGCGTGGCCAAAATTTGAAATAAACTTGATCTGCGTGCAGATAAAAGAAGCATTTGTCCCATACATGTCAAACCTCTATCTCTTACCATCTCTGAGATCTAGGTGTTCATACAGACAGACGGACAGACGGACGGACGGACAGACGGACATAGCTATATCGACTCGGCTGTTGATGCTGATCAAGAATATATATACTTTATATGGTCGGAAATGATTCGTTCTGCCTGTTACATACATTTGCACGACTTTAGTATACCCTTTTTACTCTACGAGTAACGGGTATAAAAATTGGTATCCTTAATCCTCATCCTTGATCCTTCAAGGACATGTGAGGTATTATTGGAAAGGTATTGAATCATAGATCATAGATATATGTCCACTTTTGAAATGCGCCTTTTAGTTTAAAAGATATTCAAAATCAATTTTTATTTTCAATTTTTATAAATAAAAATTAAAAATAAGTCTTATTTTCAATTTGTATAATAAAAATAAGAGTTATTTTTCGATTTTTATTTAAAAATTGAAAATAAAAGTTTATCCTGATTTTGGATTGCTCACTCAAAATTCGTATATGGGGTGTCTCCAAAAGGGTCTAGGACACTTATTTGGCTTTGATTTTTTTAAAGTCCATAACTCTTATTTGCGATCCCTGGTTAAGACTGTAAGATCTTGTAAGATAAATGCGGTACATTATATGTTCCATACGACCGACATTAAACACATATCTGGCAATGGAACTGAATCGTATGCCGCCATTATTTTTATTCTTCTCCATAAAATAGTGTTGGTTAAAGAACTTTTTTGCAATAGCAACTTGAAGTTAAAAGGCAGAAATAAATGTAACGCAGACAGCTGATGCATCATTCCGACCAGTTGCTGTAGAGATATGCTTGCTCGACGACAATGTGTTATAAGACGTTATCCCTAGATTAACTGCCTGTGCCACGTATTAAATAGCAGCGTTATTTAAAATCAATTTCAGCAACAGACTTGTATCAACAGGTTTTTTGTGGATAACAATACATTGCGATTTCAATGGATTCAAACGCAAACCATTCTCTTTTGACCAAAGGCTAATTTTAGTTAGTACATTATTTGAAACTAAAACAGACAGAGTTTTCAATTCCTCGGTAAGTCATTAACATAAACAGAAAACAATAGAGGCTCTAAAACTGATACTTGCGGGCCGCCGCGAGACAATAAAGTAAAATTGGAGATACATTAACTAGAAACAACTGCTTGGAGTCTATCAGTGAGGTATGACTTAATACACTGGAAAAAAAGGTCAATCTAAGATCTAGATTGAAAATCTCATTTTCGAGAACTTTGTAATCTTATAAAAACAAGATTGAAAAACCTTGAACTAAGCTTAGAAATTTTAAAATCAAGATTTATCATCTTGCAACTTATCAATCCTCCTACAGTTTTGT
Source organism: Lordiphosa clarofinis (assembly GCA_018904275.1). Lineage (NCBI taxonomy): Eukaryota > Metazoa > Arthropoda > Insecta > Diptera > Drosophilidae > Lordiphosa > Lordiphosa clarofinis. The sequence goes on from JAEIGQ010000087.1 coordinate 904,340, forward strand.
ATAAAGCTTCGGTTAAAAATCTTATGATATATTAAGACTTATTTTGGAAAAAAGAAATTTTTAAAATTAATCTTGATTTTAGATTGCTTTTTTCTCAGTGTAACAGAATTAAACCCAAACCGTTCTCTTTTGCCAAAAGACTTATTTTAGTGAGTACATTATTTGAAACTAAGACAGAGTCTTCAATTCTTCGGTAAGCCATTAACATAGACAGAAAACGAAAGAGGCCCCAATAGTGATCCTTGCGGGACGCCGCGAGACAATAAAATGAAATTTGAATTAAATGAACCAGAAACAACTGCTTGGAGTCTTGATTTAATAGACTAAGAAAAACGAGAGCGTAAGTTAAAGTCGGCTCTAACCGACTTCGTCATATCCGTTACTCATGAAAAAACATGTTTCACAGTGTTCCTGCGTTCTTTCCTTCGGGTGACCATCCGAAAAGTATGCAACATTTTTTTGTGTGGGAAGTGTGGTTAGCGGGGGGGCTTGCTTATAGCTTGAGAACCGTTCATCCGATCTTTATCATTTCTTCGACAAATCGATTCGTTTTGCTAATTACTAACTATCTCGAATCGTCTATCTTCAAAACTGTAGGAGATATAACGTTTTTTCCAAATTGCGGAAGCGGGAGGGGGCGTTGCAAAAATTGATAATAAACTTGGTCTGCCAGCAGGTATAAAAAGTTTTTGTCCCTTATCTATCAAACCTCGATCTCTTACCATAACTGAGATCTGTGTCTTCATACAGACGGACAGACAGACTTACTTACGTGTCTCTTACTTTTATACTTAATGACTGATCGGCGATTCAGCCATGTTTATCTTCTGATGAATATGAAAAGCAATCTTTAAAGTTTGGCAAAACTCTAATTGTAAGGAACTTAGTCATGACGCATTTTTTGTATTAGCTGTTCCAGCCAGTGCTACTTGTGTACTCTAGCGCACTTTTCCTACTCTATTTTTGTTTTATGCAGCGATAGAGCCAGTTATAATAAAAGATTGCCAGAAGAGGGAATCTAATCTCCCACTAATACAGAATTTTCGAATTCCCAGCAGTCACAGCAATGACCTCTTCCGAATTACAAAAGATAGGCAAACCCTGCTTATGATAGAAACGGGAGTTTCTTAAACAGTTTTACAGTGGACCACCCTCTTTTGTGGTGGGGGTGCGTCTTGTTTTAAAAGTTATGAATGCACAGCCGACACCGCTCTCACCTACGCTCTCTGTGTGCATTGCCCGTCTCGCTCTGACCACTGTGATTATACCCGTTACTCGTAGAGTAAAAAGGGTATACTAGAGTCGTGCAAATGTATGTAACAGGCAGAAGGAATCATTTCCGACTATATAAAGTATATATATTCTTGATCAGCATCAACAGCCGAGTCGATATAGCCATGTCCGTCTGTCCGTCCGTCCGTCCGTCCGTCTGTATGAACACCTAGATCTCAGAGATGGTAAGAGATAGAGGTTTGACATGTATGGGACAAATGCTTCTTTTATCTGCACGCAGATCAAGTTTATTTCAAATTTTGGCCACGCCCCCGCCCGCCCCCCGCAATTTAGAAAAAACGTTATATCTCCTACATTTTTAAAGATAGATGAAGATAGATGAATGAATCGATTTGCCGAAGAAATGAGGAAGATCGGATGAACGGTTCTCAAGTTATGAGCAAAGAAGTGAACCAAGCCCCCCGCTACCCACCCTACAAAAAATGTTGCATACTTTTCTGATGGTTGTTTTAAGGAACGCAGGAACACTGTTAAACATGTTTTTTCATGAGTAACGGGTATTTCGAAGTTGGTTAGAGCCGACTTTAACTTTAGTTTGTATACGAACTGATTTGTACACATAATAACTTTATGCACTCAGTCGTGTTGCACAAAAATGAAAGAGTTGTAGAAATCGTGAAAGGTCATGCCAACTGCAGCTAAAATTTTACCCTTAGTACTCATCCTACTCCACGCTGTTTATATCTTATGGCAACCATTCGATCGATCGGTCTGAAAATGTTTGGGTGGGCTGCTTTCTTTTTCTACACTTTATCTTCCAAGGAACTTCATTTGCATTTAAAATTTAATAATTGAATCAAACTTTTTCCAGTGTAAATCATTCAATTGCTTTGCCAAAATTCAACCCCACTAAAATCATGAGAAACCCAGCTATGAGATGAGTAACAAGGATCAAGAACAAGGCGCAATAATTGTACCAAATTTCGACTTTGGCATTTCAGAGTAGCAGAGAAAAAATAACTACTGAAAAGGAATGCGCAGTTTAGATTTCAAGGATTATGCGCAGCTAACACAAAGGATGAGATGACAATCAAAAAGGAGAGTGCGTAATTATTATTTTTTGGAATTGGGGTAGCGCGGTTAGCAGCATAAGGGATCGAGAACGTACTGTTTAAGGGATATTGCCGCTGCTCAAGGACAACCAGGTTGAGGAACAACGGCTGCATGCCAGGACATGACGGGATAACGAAAGTAGAACACACACACACACACACACCAACTGGGGTGAAATTATGAAATAATAATCAAGTTGGGCATAATAATAGTGCCATAACCTTGAGGCAAGGTAAACAATAATTAAACTAGACCAAAGGCACAGGGACAACTAGGGGATGTAGGTATTGGCTTAGGGTATCCGAATCACCAACACACACGTGTTGCTTCATTCGTCCTGGTTGCGGCTAATCTGCTGACGCATTCGATGGGACATTCAAAATTACTGGCAGCTGTTGCCTTCGTTTTGACTTGAGGCAGCTGCACCAAAAGCGGCGTTATTGTCATCGTTGTCGTTAAAAACACGTGCCAAGGTGAGTCAGCAGCCAAAGCTGAGGCCAAAGCTATTATTATCCTGCGGCCTGCCAGGAGCCATTTTTGAAAAACTTAACCCCTTGTGGATCTTTATCAAAATAAATTAGAAATTAAAGAAGAAATGTGAGCTCTTGATTGAAGATGTCACGAAAAGGGTTTTACGTTTTTTTTTGCCACAATCACTTTCCACTGAAAAGTTTCCAGCCTTTACGAAGTGGGACTTAGGCCGAAAATTGAAAACTCTCTGTTTTGAAAATAATTGCATTTATTAGTATTGAACAATAATAACAAAAAGGTTCTGATTGTGTTCATTTAAAGAGTTCGTAATATTCCTAATAAACATTATACATAACATAATAAACAAACAAAGGCTCTACTTTCATAACTTTTTTTTGAATACTATTACAGTTTTGGAGTTACCTCTAGAACTCAACTCCACTATCATTTTCAGGTCAAAAGGTCTTGCATAACGTTTATTTAATTTGAAATGATTTCATAACTACAGCATAAATATTCAATTTCGCCCTTAATTTCCTGCATATTTTTCAAATAAGTTTTTTTTCAACATGAATTGAAAAATATTAAAATTTACTGCGTCTTCATTTTTATCATGAAGCTAAACGAAATTCCGAAAATTTAGGTTGAGCACAAGAGCCTTATGCCGTATGTGGCTCAGTGGTTAGTGTGCTGGACTACTGGGCGGGAGGTCGTGGGTTCGATCCCGCCTCTGAACATCTAATAATAAAAGTTTTTTCTTTCTTTAGAAAATAGCTTTTACACATACGGTCACCTTCACCAGCTATTGGCGCCAGCTGTGAAGTAACTAGCCATGAAAAAGCAAATTCTCTTTTCTTTGCCGTTCGGATCCGGCGTTAAACTGTAGGTCCCTTTCTCTTGTGAGAACAATTTAAAGCACACACGCCAAGAGATTGTGAGAAGCTTGGCTTGGCCCCGTTGTAGGAGCTGTATAGCCAGCATTTACATTTATAAGAGCCTTATACCGTCTAACAAATGTTCAAAACGCAGGCAGACTAGTGATACAGCAAAGAGGTTGATTCATTAAATTGTTTCGGTGTTTCTGAGGTGGACCAACAAGAATAAACAAAAGTCCAGTGCAATTTTCTTTCAAAAACTCAATTCTATACAAAAAACATAGAAAGGCTCTGAGAAGGGCGAATCGCCTCATTATGGCTCCAAGAACGAGCATTATTTCAAAAATGTGTAAATCGTCCGATTTCGTTTACATCATAGAAATAATATAGAATTATATTATAGAAAGCTGGAATGGGATGCTTGAAGAAAGCGCGCAGCAGGCAAATTTTTTTTTTAAAACGCGCGTTGAAATAGTTAATAAGTATATGAACCAACTGCTCAATTAAGGCAGCAGAAAATAAGTCCCGAAAATATAAAATGAAATAAGGCCCCATATTTTGGATGATATTTCATAATAAAACAATACCCCAGCTTGGAGTATGAAATAAGGCCCCACTGCGATGAAATAAAGACAAAAAAAATTATAGAAGGCCCCAAGTTTGGGATGTTATTTCATATAAATAAATGTTGGCTTTACAGCCCCTCCAACGGGGCCAGCCAAGCTTCTCTCAATCTTCTTGGCGTGTGTGCTTTAAATTTTTCGCACAAGAGAAAGGGACCTACAGTTTAACGCCGGATCCGAACGGCAAAGTTTGAGAATTTGCTTTTTCATGGCTAGTTACTTCACAGCTGGCGCCAATAGCTGGTGAAGGTGACCGTATGTGTAAAAGCTATTTTTCTAAAGAAAGAAAAAAACTTTTATTATTAGATGCTCAGAGGCGGGATCGAACCCACGAACTCCCGCCTAGCAGTTCAGCACCCTAACCACTAGGCCACATACGGCCACAATGTATGTATATGTTATTTCATATGAAAGTTTGAAGTACAAAAATCGCGCAATTTTTCGTCTCAAATTTTCGCCTGCGGCACTACAATTGAATCAATTTCTTGAATTAAAATTGGCTCTGCGAAATAAGATAAGGCCGCAAAAATTTAAATGGAAAACAACAACAAAGATTTTTTCCGAAATATAATTTTAAAATGAAATAAAACTAATATTTGGGGACTTGTTTAATTTTTATAAGAAATGTTAATATGATTTTTTTGGGATCCTTTTTCATTTATCGTGTTTTTTCTAAAATATGAAAAATAAATCCAAGAATTTCAATAACTTATAATTTTCTTATGTGCAGGTGTTCTTAGACTAAGTATTTGATGCGCAAAATTTTTTACAGATGTGAAAAATTATGGTTTTAAGAACAGTTCAGTGATAAGCTTCTAAGTATGTTGATCAGTTTAGTGATTTGCATTGTGCAAAGTAGACATAAAAGGGAAAGTTAATATTATGGAGTGCAAAAAAATTGTTGGACTACGCAGGACTGAAAGTTTGTTTTACGTTAAAGAACAGAAAATTTTATACAAGTTAAAATGTTAGTTAATGTATAAATCTTACCGCCACGCGATGTTCTTGTATCAAATTTTCACTATTTAATTTAAAAAATTGATTCTTGTTTGGAAAGGAATGGGTATTAAACGAAGAAATTTAAGATACTTTTTACAACGTCCTTATTATTTTTTTTAAGTGTAGTAATTAAATCAAATCGGACAATGTGTCAACCAACTTTATTTCGAAGCCTCATCATTAGGCATTCTTTTTTAGTATGTGTCGAATCGCTAAAGTGTAAACAACATAGTTTTTGAGTGCTCCGAATAGGTTTGTGTCAACAAAACACAAATAGCGGGAAAGTATTATTTTTTGTTTTATTTGAAGAAATATATATAGTTGTGTTTCCTTTCTTTTGTGACCCTGATTTTGAATGCTTCACTCAAATTTTTTTTTTTTTTAAATCAGATATATGGTGTGACACAGAAATCTCTAGCGGTTCTCGTATAAACGTCACCATTTCATATTAAAGCTGTTTGCATTTAAATTTAAGGAGGCTAGAATTTTCCTGGCTACTAGATTAGGTGACTAAAGTTAAGCGATTTGAAACCGCTTGCTCGAAGCCAAGCAGATTTGATGCATACGGTTTTCCTTCCACAAGATAGATAGATAGATAGATAGATAGATAGATAGATAGATATTTTTTCATATTCATATACATTGTTCGTAGCTGCAGATTATTTTACGTATTTAAGAAATAAACATTTATAAAGCTAAGTTTGTAACCGTCAGCCTTTCCTCTGTTGTTTAAACAACGTTTACAAGTATTATAAAATCTATTATTAATATTACATTTGTATTAAAAATCTTCATTAATAATATTTTCCCTATATATTATAGCCCCCTCAGTAAATCTAGCCAGATTCTTCCATCCCATTTCTCCATTTAACGCCATGACTACCTCTTCTGTTGTAAGCGTGCCTTTCTCAAACCAACGCAGACGGAATTATCTTAGAACCGGACGTCGTCCTAAAAATGCTGCATGTCTTCCAACTCCTTGCTGTTACATAGTGAGCATATGCCACTGTTAACAGTCCTTCTTGGACAGCCATTCAACCATAGCAGATCACCTCTCGCCTTCATTATCCAGGTTATGTCCGTTGGTCGGAACAGCTCGTTGCAGTATGACGGTCCTACTTCATGGCTTAAATCTTTATATATTCTCAATGCGCTTCTTGAGGCTTTGAGTAAATGTTGGTTTCGGCTCTCTTCTTTTAGCGCAGTGAGAAGCTGTAAGTTGCTTTCGATTTACCCGGCGTGCGATGCGTTGCTCTCCATAGTAACTCCATTTTGTCGACACAAGTTTTGAAGTTTAGAGAACCATCCCAAGTTATTGCGAATCATTTTCTTAGCCAGGACATGCGGAAGTCGAGATTCTTCATATTCAAATAGTGCTCGTGCCAAGTATTTAAGATGAAGCGTTAAGCTGTAAATGTGCCCATCTTCAAGTCCAGCTTCTATTGCTAAAATATAATTCGGCGTACAGTCTGGCAGCTTAAGTATCCTTTTGATAAAGTAGCGTTGCAATTGATCTGCCTCGTCGCTTATTTCTCCTCCCCATATTTGAGCTCCGTAACACTGCACCGTTCTGCTGATGGCGTTAAATATTTTCCATTTTGCAGTTAGATTTAGGGTTCCCTTGCTTAGGAAATTTGCCCACACTGAGTTAATACTCGCTTTCGCTTCTCTCGTTCTTGCTGCTACATGTTTTTTGAAATTCATAGTTGGCGTCAAAACAACTCCAAGGTATTTGTACTCCTGTACTACCTTCACCGGCTCTGCCTGAAATGTCCAATTTTCTAATGCTTACAGCCTGCCTCCTTTTCGGAACACCATGATCTCGGACTTCGTTTTATTCACTTCCATGCCCCACAGTGTGCAGTATAGCTCCAGTTTTTGAATCATTTGTTGGAGTGTTGAGGGATTATCCGCCACGATAACAATATCATCTGCATACAATAATAGCCTTATGTTGGTGTTCTCAATGTACAGGCCACCTCCTATGTGCTCGTGAAGATCGTCCAGGTACAGCGCAAAAAGCAGTGGTGACATAAGACATCCTTGTTTTACGCCATTCATTGTTTGAAAACTCTCCGAGAGTTCTTCTCCTGTCCAAACTGCACAGTTCGTTTGCGAGTATATTTTTCCTATAAATCGAATCATCTTGGTCGACACACCTTGTCGTTGTTCCTTCCACAAAATCTAGCAGGCGGTCGGATTCTTGGCACTTCGTAAATAAGTAGTCCCAGTTTAGTTTAAAGTGCTTCGTTTATACGAAAATCGTCCAGCAAGGACTGGAGTGGTCAGAGATTTCTCCCAAGATAGTTATAGAGAGATGTTTTTAGAGAGAAGAGAGAGAGATCTGTTGAGAGCAGGTGATAGAGATAATTATAATTTTGTCATAAGACTCGAAATCGATTGTGCTTTGCATAACACAGCCCAACAGTGATTTTGGTGCAGGTCTATTTTTAACAGATTATGTTAATATAGACTTCACTGAACAAAACTGTATCATTGGTTTTGTTCAATCAGCTCTTGTTTCCAAGATATCGCGGAAAAACCAAAAAGTCGACTTTTTGGCACTCTAGGATTTATGGAGGCCACACTAGGCATATTTATCTGAATTTATGAACTAATTGCGATAAAGTACATATCAATGCAAATTTTAAAAATCATAGCCGCTATGTTAGTACAGCGGAAAGTGTCTAAATTGGCCTCTAAAGACAGACATTTTTCGATTTATAGCATTTTTAGCATTTTTTATAGCCCGTTAAAGCTAGCGCAGTTATTGAATTAATATTTTCGCCATCTGAGCCTATAGACAAACATATGATCTAATTTTGTGATTTTTATGGCGATTAAATCAATTTATTTGGCAAAGTTATAGCCTCTTAAACACGAAATTACATGTTTAAATTTATGGGAGGAAAACTAGATTTGTAACTCAAATTTTTATAGGAACTGTGAAAAGGCTACTTGTTTCCAAATATAATTTATCATCTACATGTAAACATTTAACAATTTATGCCGAACCAAGTAGCCCCTTTACAGTTCCTATACAGATTTAGAGTAACAATCTAGTTTTCCTCCCATAAATTTAAATATGTATTTTCGTCTTAAACACGCCATATCTTTGCCAAATAAACTTATTTAAATGCCATAAAAATCACAAAATTAGATCATATGTTTGGCTATAAGCTCAGATGGCAAAATTAATTATTCAATAACTGCGCTAGCTTAAACGGAATGGTTTATATTGCTAAAAATGCTATAAATCGAAAAATGTCTGTCTTTAGAGGCCAATTTAGACCCTTTCCGCTGTACTTATATAGCGCCTATGATTTTTTAAATTTGCATTGATATGTCCTTTGCCGTAATTAGCTCATAAACTCAGACATTTATTCCTAGTGTGGCCTCCATAAATCCTAGAGTGCCAAAAATTCAAGATTTTCGTTTTTCCGCTATATCTTGGAAACAAGAGCTGATTGAACATAACCGAAACCAGTTTTGGAATCAGTGAACATAAACTTATCATATTTTTAAGGCCACAGGGCTGCACCTCACAAAGATGGTCATTTTGTTGGCCTGTGTTATCAAGATAATCAACCGATAGTTCCTATGGCAGCTATAAGATATAGTCATCCGATCCGGTCGGTTCCGACATATTAGCAGTGTGCAGTAAAAAGAAGACTCTGTGCAAAGTTTCAGCTCGATAGCTTTAAAACTGAGAGACTAGTTTGCGTAGAAACAGACAGACGGACAGACGGACAGACGGACAGACAGACGGACGGACAAAGCTCAATCGACTCAGCTCGTCGCCCTGATCAAGAATATATATAGTTTATAGGGTCGGAAATGAATATTTCTATGCGTTGCAAACTTCTGGGCAAAATTATAATACCCTTTGCAAGGGTATAAAAATAAAAAAATACTAACTAAATGTGAAATTTAAAACTAATTAAAAATACAAAATTTTTAAGCTATACTTAAAATAAAATAACTAGAAATCTCTGACCCGGTGGGGGAAGATTTTTTAGCCAGTCCGGCAAGCTATGCCCCTACTCACAGCCAGGAGTGGTCAGAGATTTCTCCTAGGATAATTATAGAGATATGTTTTTAGAGAGAGGAGAAAGAGATCTGTTGAGAGCAGGTGATAGAGATCGTTATAATTTTGACATAAGACTCGAAAACGATTGTGCTTTGCATAATAAGTTGTGCATCTAGGCAATACTAATGGAAAATAGTTTCTGGTTGGCCTAGAAGGAACGGAGAAGTTAAGGCGACCTAAAAGTTCAGATGAATCTACATCACCGATAACACTAGTTTACAGCCAAAAAGACCCATTTCTACTGAAAATTTTTTTTAGTGTAGTTTGGAATGGTGATCTCAAAAATCAATTTCAAAAATTTTTTCATGGCTCCGTTTTTGAAATATAATTTTTTTTTATTTTTTGGTAGGGGCACTCACATTTTAAGCCATATCTCACTTTATAATTGTCAGATAGAGTCAAGCAATATAAGAATCGAAAGGTTATTTCGCTGCCGGTAATCGAGTAGAACATTGTTTTTAAATCGGTTCATTAGTTTGACTACAATATACAAAAATATTTCGAAAAAATCGATTTTTTGCTCGAAAATTCATTTTTGGTCGCCTGGAAAAAATATAAAAAAATCCAAAAAAATTATTTTTATTTTTTCTACATAAGAACCGCACTTCTACGAAGAAAAACAGATATCGATGACCAAAATCTGTGAACAAACACAGGAGCTGTAAGCAATTTAGTGCAAAAAAATGTGATATTTTCCTTAATATTTTAAAATAAATTTTCGTTTGCTTCGACTTTTGTTCCGTATTTAATTTTTATTTTTGTTCTGGCTTTTCGTTCACTTCATAATTGTACCAAAAAAACGAAAAAAATACAATGTTAATTTTTGGAAACACACAATATACTCAAATTTGACTGTTAGTTCCTCTACTCAATTTGATCCATCTATGGTACGTGTTACACGATTTTCCTCACAAATACCTTATTTTCTTCGTAAAAGTGCGATTCTTAAGTAGAAAAAATAAAAATAATTTTTTTGTATTTTTTTATATTTTTTTCTAGTCGTTTAAAAATGAAATTTCTTGGATTTTCGAGCAAAAAATCGATTTTTTTGAAATATTCTTGGTTGTTAAATTCAAACTACTGAACCGATTTAAAAACAATGCTCCACGCAATTATTGGCAGCTCCATTACCTTTCGATTTATTTCTTACTTGACTCTATCTGACAATTATGAACTGAGATATGGCTTAAAATGTAAGAGTACCTACCAAAAAAATTTAAAAAATTAATATTTCAAAAACGGAGCCATGAAAAAATTTTTGAAATCGATTTTTTAGATCACCATTCCAAACTATACTAAGAAAAATTTTCAGCTGAAATGGGTCATTTTTTTTTTTATTTTTGTAAACTAGTGTAATTAGTTTATGAAGAAAAGAAACACCTAATACTGTTCTTCGGTTAGCTAACGAAGGAAGGTCAATAAGCAAGAGTACGATGGCAGACGAAGGTTAGGGTCCCAATTTAAGCCACGTAGGGCAAAAAGCAAGAATTGCTTCTGAACAGATTCAATACGATCTGTATGCTTTTTATACTGCGGACACCAGACAGACGAGCAGTATTCAAGTACAGGACGGACTAGAGCAGTGTTTAAGAACTTTGTGATATATGAATCACTAAACTCTTTCGACCAACGTTTAATGAATCCGAGTACACCATTTGCTCTATTAACAATAGAGGAGATATAAGGATTGAAACTCAATTTGGGGTCAAAAGGAATTCCAAGATCAACGACTGTAGAAATTCGTTCCAAGGCCAATCGTATAGGTAGCCAGCAAAGGCTTGCAACGATGGAGAGTCATGAACATGCACTTGGAACAATTAAGGTGTAACTGATTAATCAGGCACCAGGACTGCAAGAAGTTTAAGTCATCTTGCAATCTGATGGAGTGCATCGGGTCGTTGAAAGATAAAATAAGTTTTACCTCATCGGCGTACATAAGTATCCGAGAATTCGAGATTATTGTGGGGAGATCATTTATAAAAAGAGTAAAAAACAATGGGCCGCCTTGTGTCACACCAGAAGTGACAAAGACAGGCTTTGACGTATTAGAGCGAAGCAGAACTTTTTGAGTTATATCTTTAAAATAGGACATTTGTTGGTATTTGTTGGTTTTGGCGACCTTTTCTTCTCTATTTCTTTTTTTATAATAGGACGAAATCCAAAGTAGAAAAGGGGATGGAAATCCTAAACGATCAAGTTTAACGCGGGGAAGATCATGGTTCACAGAATCAAACGCTTTACTGAAGTTGGTGTATATGACATCTGTTTGTTTTTTTAAAAGGAATCCATCGTTAACCATTGAGGTAAATTCAAGTAAATTGGTCGCAGTTGACCGACGCTTTGTAAATCCATGCTGGAAAGGTGATAAAATTGATTTACAATAGGGCTGTAGGGAAGAGGTTATAATCTGTTCAAATAATTTTGGAATAGCGGATAGTTTAGCTGTGCCCCTAAAATTGGATATATCAGACTTCCCAGATTCTAAGGATAGATTGTCAGGCCCAGGGGAGTATTAAGATTTAATAAGTTCCTTTTAATATTTTAAGCAATACCTTTTAAAAAAAAATATGAAATTAATTTTAAAGGTCAAGACAAAATGTATATGAAGCCCAAAATATCCCTTTCTCAACCACTTATTTCCACTCCACACGAACCACTTGGTTCGCAACGGGTTAAGCCCTTACTCCGGGCCAAGGATGATTAACAGGAGGAGCAGCAGCAGCAGCAGCTGCCTGTTGCCGATCACGACATTTATCTGTGCGGTTGTCTCGCCAGAAGCCAGGACAATTGGCAACCAGTTTGCGCCCTAAGCTTCACAGCCAAGTCCTTTGTCCTTAAAGAAAGCTGCCAGTCCAGGCAGCAGCCAAACAACAGATGTTTTCATTATTTTGTTGTATTTTTTGTCTTTGCGTGCCGCTGGAGGAACGTGTTCCCGAACATGATTTATGGCTCGGCCGATCTACTCCACGTTAGAGACTCGAATCTCTCTTGGCGAGCATTGTTTCCATTGACCAGCAGCTGCCGCTAAAGGTATAGAACAGGGCGGCGGCGTCGTCTTGGGCCCAGAACCGGTCCCAGTCCCATCTCTCTTGCTTTGTGTCGTTTTGATGGCGTGTTATGATTTCGTATTACAATTAGCCGGCACAAAAGGCACGCTGCCTATTTTGGGTTGTCAATTGTTTGCGATCTATAAACCAGAGAGGGGGTAGCCAGATCCCATAAATTCCTGGCCCAAGCATTAAACTTGTCAAAATTGTGCAGTTAAGTAGACATTAGATGCTCTTTGAGTGCTGACTACTTCATTATCTCCTCAACTCGATCTCAATCAATCTGGAATGGGGCGCAGCGCAGGCACCAGTCAGCACGTAGATGTCCGTACACACACCTCCCGGCAGCACTTAAGACAAATAACTTACACACCTATCGACGGGCAGCAGCAGGCGCTGCAGCTCCAGCTCCAGCTTCTCGACGCATTTTCAATTAGTTCTAAATCAGAACTAATTGAATTCATTTACGAACTGGAGCTGGCCACCGTCTTTGCCATCTAGGCAATCTTATCTTAACAGTTATGATGTCCCTGTCCATGTGCCGGGCTTGTTTTGGCATTCTCAGCCGAAAATTTATTGATAAAATTTGCAACACAGATTGCATAGGGAAGCTGCATGACCAGTAGCCCGTGAAGGTAGCACTAGACAGTGGAACCTGCCGCCATCTAAGGCCTGCCGGCATATATGCGAAATCTATGAACTGGCCTGGACCGACTTGTGTGCATAATAAATGGAGCACACGAGTTCAAAGAAGCAGCCAGTAGGGGCGATATGGGGGCTCAAGTGCCCCAGAATATGGTGGTATGTACAGTTTGGAATTTGGACAATGGAATTTGATGGATTTTCTGGTCATTTTCGAAGCAAAGCAAGTTATCAACGATTATTCCGACTATTAAAAATGAAGCTGTATCCAAGAGAACAAAGCGTATATATGATATAAGCAAGCCCATTACAAAATTGGAGAAAGAAAAAATTCGTTATATTTTTAAATTAAATTATGACGTCTTATTGAGTCACCCTTCATAGGCAGCAATTCTGTGCAGGAATGCAAGGCGGTTCTGAACCTAACCATAACCGAACCGCTAATTCCAGCTTAACAGTCCGATCCAGCTTCCTTTTGAAAAGGCTGAACAAATCCGAAAACCATAAATCAAAACGGTTCGGCTAAGTTCACTGATAAGTTTTAAGTCGAAAAATTCTAGCCGTGAGACAATGATACTTGTGAATTTGGGACTTTAGGCGATTCCGTAACTTAATTTTTATATAAACTTTGGTTGAATTAAGTTTCAATAAAGGACCCTCTACAAAGTAGACCTCTTAGTCCCAAGAGCCTCCAGATTGATGTAGCCTTTCAAATATGTGATTCCAAAATGACCTCTAATGGACCTGTTATCTGGAAATATCTTGAAATTCCTGACAGATTTTTGTGATTACCCCATTTTCTTTAAGAAATATATTTTCAATGTTCAGAACGATAACCGATATTCATACGGTAGCTTATTTAATGCTTTTAAAATGTTGTCTAGTAACTCAATTTCTAAAAATTGCGAAAAGTCACATATTGGGGGGTGTTTTGGAATTCTGTAGAGATTTTGGCCTCGGTTGGCTTGTAAAACGTTTGAAGAATCAGTCGGTGCCACAGAACTTCTAGAGATTTTATTTTCTAATTTGAAAATCTAGTTAGAACACTCAAAAAACTGAAGCAAGAACTTTGTTCTTGAATTAAGTGCAAACGTTGTCAATATTACGGTTTAAGTACGACGATTCCAGTGCAGAACTCGTATTTCAAGTACGATTTTTTGAACATCGAAATCCTTTATTTTTAGTATATTTCGAACTACTATAATATCTCTTTGGTTTTACTATTAGTTTGTTATGGTCTTAAGTACAGCCCGATTTACTCTCAAAATAAGTACAATATGTTCTTCTTTAATGTCTAATTAATTCTTAAGTCAACCCAAAAACATTCTTCAAACAAAATACACAGAGAAAACAAAGTTGGCTACACGGCGCGTTTAGAAACGTCAAACCTAAACGCAACGTATTTCGCCCTGTTAAATTGCACACGCTGCGTGTAGAATTTAGAAAGCCACACGGACGTGTGGAAAAGTTACACGCGGCGTGTAGGAATTAAAAATCTAAATGAAAATGTAGAAAAGTTAAATGCTACGTGTGCAAAAGCAAAGACTACACGACATATGAAAATCAGCTTGTTTCCCTTAATATTTTTACATTTTTCATGCAGCAATCTGATTACCACACGGACGTTTAGGTTTTCAACATTGACGTTTAGATATTGAAATGCTACACGCGCGTGTGTGAATTCTAAACGAAAAATGTAGCTCTAAATCAGTACAGAATTCTAATATTTTTCGTTTAGCAAACTGGTTGCCACACGTGGCGTGTGGGATTTCTACATGTACGTTTAGATTTACAAAGCCTTAACGCTGCGTGTAAAAAATCTAAACGAATCGTGCGCGAATTTCTGTTGCCTGTATATAAATAGCGATAGCGTTGAATTAGAACTTGAGAATTACAAGCAAGCAAATATTGGATTGTGCCTTTAGTAGATTCCATACAAGTAATGTCTTAGAGGCCTTGCCTTACACGCGTGACGTGGCGGAGACGTCTAAGCCATCACTCCAATCGTGTTTCAGTCCAAGGGGCCGGGATTTCAAATCTCCCAAAGTAAGTAAAAAAATATAAATTTGTTAAAAAAAAAAAAAAATTAAAAAGCTACACGTAAATGTAGGATTTCTACACGTTTCGACCGGGATTTTCAACCCATTACTTTCGTGTAGCTTTTTTGCACGCCGCGTGTTGAAATGACAAGGCCACACGCGCGTGTGGAAAACCTAAACGCGCCGTGTGGAATTGAGAAAGCCACACGCGCGTGTGGAAAACCTAAACGCGCCGTGTGAAATTCAGAAAGCCACACGCGGCGTTTAGAAAAGCTACACAAAAATAGTGGGTTGAAAAACCCGGTCGAAACGTGTAGAAATTCTACATTTCCGTGTAGCTTTTGAATTTTTTTTTTCTCTGTGTAGTAATTAAAAAAAATGTTCTTCGTTTAAGCCTATGAAATTCTAAAGCTTTCCCAATTTGTTCTTGAAATTAAGCAACGGTAAAATATCAGAGACAAGAGGAGAAATTTTGTACTTGAACTAAGTGCGATCTTTTCTAAAATATTTTGGTTTACTGTAGGTACGAAATGTTCTTGATTCAAAAACATTTGTTCGAATTTAAAAATTTTTTTCAGAAGCTGATTGGAAGAGATTTTTGTGACACCTCCAAATGTTATAAAATGTAAAATCGGAAACAGGTCTTCAAAATATATATAGTTTATAGGATAGTCTAAGCCCGTTAAATTTTTCCATTGGTTTCTTCATAATAATTGAAACTTATAGGCAAATTAAGGAAGTTTTATGATTCTTTGGACTGCTCGATCTACACCTTTAATTTAACCGTATATTTTTATACCACTGTGACACAGTTTTTAACTCGAAAAGTTGATCGCTTCGATACCAAAAGAATCCAAAGGGGAATGATAGTAATATAAAAACTTTGGCAGGATTTGGTCTGCATGAGCTTCCGGTCAGAGCGGGCAAACAAACGAAACGTTTAACGAACCGTTCGCGAAAGCTAGGAAACTATTCATATGTTTTGTAGCTGTTACTATAGTCAGGGAAAACGAAACCACTAACTTTATATTGCCGAAAAGCGCAAACGAAACGATTGGAATATTGTTCTCCCGACAGCTGCACTACCTTGGAACTTTTCGGAACGAAACGTATACTAAGAAATCGATCGCGAAATGATCGGCTTTTAGTTCTACTTCAGCTGCTGAACAAAGCTGAGAGAAATTTGTTGTTGTAAGCAACAGAAAAAAAAAAAACTAAGTGTATACAAATTGAGCAGCGAACGTGTTCGAACTATTCGCGCTCGTTGCATATCGTTCCGATTCCCTTTGTCCGCAAATCAAGATGAGCGCATATCGCTTTACGTTTAGTTTGCTCTCACGAACGCAAACTGAACAGAACTCATTTTTTTTTACAGTTAAATTTTTTTGGGTTTTGTTAGTATTTCGCTCTGTGCAAAGAAAGAAACGAAACTATTCAGAAACGTTTCGTTTCGTTTGTTTGCCCGCTCTGCTTCCGGTATCTTTTATAAAAATGCTATAATTATATCAAAATACGATTGGGTTTATAACTCTATATTTTAGCGGAAATGTAAATCTTGATGCATACAAAAATGCTAAGCTATACATACAAAAATGTATCTTTATAATTATAGTTAAAACAAGAAAGGCAGGCTAACTTCGTCTCTGCCGAAGTTTTGATACACTTGAAAACGCTTGTCTCAACGGTTAGCGACTTCGACCAAACTTCGCAGATCAGTTTAATATTACCCATGACCATGATTGTGAGCGGTAATATTGAGAACAAAACATTATATCCCAATAAAACCCATTTTCCGACCGATCATTTGTATGGCAGCTACAAGAAGTAGTCATCCGATCCGGTCGGTTCCAACATATTAGCAGCGTGCAGACAAAAGAATACTCTGTGCAAAATTTCAGTTCGATAGCTTCAAAACTAAGGGACTAGTTCGCGTAGAAACAGACAGACGGACGGACAAAGCTTAATCGACTCAGCTCGTCATGCTGATCAAGAATATATATACTTTATGTGGTCGGAGATGATTCCTTCTATGCATTGCAAACTTCTGGGCAAAATTAAAATAGAGCAAATTGTAAGCTCAGACTAAGATAAACAAACCTTAAGAACACCCCAATTAGGTTTGATTACTCTATCATATAGCTTAGCATATTTTTGTTTATGTTTTAATTATAATTATGTTTATGATTTGCTGATTTTTAGGGTATTTAACCGATTAGGGATTTAACCCAATGATGTCCACATTTGCTGAGAATTGGAGAATTTTATCTTAAACCATTTAAAACTAGGTTAGAATTATTGTCGAAGTGTGCTGCAAGCACAAAAGTACCCATAAAACGCGAACCGAGTCTTCCTTTGAAAAACTGGGTATTAGGTGATGCTTACAGAGGTTTCTTTTATCATATTTTTAAAAAAAGTTTGATTTTGTCAAATTGTGTTACATACATATATATATAAGAGATTTAGCTATATTTGCAATACTAGAACAAATTTTATATCAATGATTTTTCGTTCAAAAAGAATTCTTGAGAGCACTTAGCCCCCCAAAGTCGAATCCTAGTGACATGCCTGGGAACAGATATACTTCTACATATAATCTTTAACTTTCCGAATATTTAAGCCCCTCTTTAATGTATGCCGAAGACGCCCTTGCACGACTTTGCGGCGGCGGCTTTATGCAAAAAGACATGGCGAAAGGCGACAACGCCAGCAAGTGGCGCTGCCTTAAAACAAAAAGAAATATTGTCCCATTACTAAGAATGCCCATAAGGAAGCGCAGAAATTACTTTCTTTTTTATAGTTCATTTTTCTTTATTTAATTTTTTGCACTGACAAGAGCTAAGTGCTACGTAAGCAACATTCAATTTGAGCTGTTGTCAGCTATCAGCAAGGCTAACAGTGAGCTGTTGTCAGCAAGCATCTGCAAACAGCTTCTATTCCCAATGAGCTGCATTTCCCCATTTCAGTTTTGCTAACAGAGCTCTGTAAGGCATCTCCCATCTCTAGTCCAACTGGATTTGAATACTAACTGTTACTTGCAGGGGTGACACAGAAATCTCAAGGGATTTTGCAAACTCACAAGGCAAAATGCAAATATAATTAAACAGAAAACACTACTGTAAATTTAAAATTGGCTATACAGCCCAAAGGGGCCAAGCGAAGCTTCTCTCAATCTCTTGGCGAGTGTGCTTTAAATTTTTCCTCCTCCTGCACAGCAGACCAGCACACTAACCGCTGAGCTACACACCACACAATTTGTATGGACAAACTTTTTTTCACAAAAATGAAGAGCTAGACTTGGCTGACATGTGGTTTCAACAAGACGGTGCCACATGCCACACAGCGCGAGAAACAATAGCCCAATTGTGCTTTGAGTTCGGCGAACAGAGTATTTCACGTTTAGTTCCGATCAATTAACCGCCTGGATCTGGATCGTGCGATATGTTAAGGCTCATGTCTATAGCGACAAGCCCGCAACAGTTGACGCAAGCCAAAATTAAAGAATTTATTCGTCATATACCGGGCGATATGTTGAATAGAGTTTGCCAAAACTGGACCCAGAGGTCAAAATTTACATGAAATTATCATTAAACATTAAATTATAAAAATCGCTCTGCCGACTGAAGCAAAGATTTCATACATTTTTCTGCATTTAATAAATGTTTTTAAACCAAATCCGAAGCTGCTTAAAAATCACCCCTTTACATGGTTTAGAAATCAATGATGATAATGTAGATGACTAAAAATTCCACCTAGATTGTTAGCCCTGAGCGAGAGCAAACGGAGGAAAACCACCTGGATTTGTAAAAACAGCAACGTGAACGTGAAATGCTGTAAAATGTTAAACATATTTAAAAAATGTAATACCATTAGATACTATTTAGATACTATCTATCAACTTGATTCGCTTCAAAACGAAAATAATACTAACAGCAAAAATATATTACATTTAAAAAAATATATTTGAGTTGGACCCAGGCAACTTATTGGTTTTCAATCGTATTTGAGATTGCCCATGCAAATGTATTTAATATCCACATAATCATCGATGCCATGATGAGAGCCCTCTCTACCCACGCCAGATTCCTTCACGCCGCCAAGTGGAGCCTCGACGGCAGAAATGATGCCCACGTTGACACCCACCATGCCCACTTCAAGGCGTTTGGCTACGCGAAAAACTTGCTGCAAATTGTCACTATAGAAATAGCTGGCCAGTCCACGCTTCGTGTCATTTGCCAACTGGATAGCCTCGGACTCGTCCTTGAATTTGATAATAGAGACAATGGGTCCAAAAATTTCTTCCGTATACAATTTAGCAGACGGCGGCACATCCGTGATCACTGTGGGTGCATAGAACAGGGATCCTATGGAGGTTAGAGCCTTGCCACCGGTTACAATGTTGGCCTTTTGTTGCGTGCATCCTCCACAAATCCGCTGACCTTATCGAATTGCATTTTGTTGATCAGAGGACCGATCTGAATGTCAGGACATAAACCGTTTCCAATCCTTAAGCCTTCCACTCGCTGTTTCAACTGAGTGAAAAACTTCTCGTAGACTCCCTCCTGGATGAAGAATCGATTTGCCGCGACACAAGTCTGTCCGCAGTTACCGAATTTCGCAGTCATTGCTCCTTCAACAGCCTTCTCCACATTGGCCGAATCGAACACAATGAAAGGAGCATTTCCGCCCAGCTCCAAGCAGACTCTCTTGATGCCATCTGCCGAGTTACGGAACAATAGCCTGCCCACTTCAGTGGAGCCGGTAAAGGAAATTCCCCTTACATCGGGACTCCTGCAGAAGAGTTCTCCGATGGGCGCTGCATTGTGGGTGGTCACCACATTCATCACACCCTTGGGCAAGCCAGCTTCTTCAGCTAACTTTGCCACTGCCAGAGCTGTCAAGGGTGTGTCCTCCGAGGGCTTAATCACCACAGTACATCCAGCGGCCAGAGCGGCTCCAACTTTGCGTGTGATCATGGCCAAGGGAAAATTCCAGGGTGTTATCAAAGCGGCTACACCAATTGGCTGCTTTATTACTATAATCTCACGATTTGGTATCGGACTAGGTATTATTTCACCATATATGCGACGCGCCTCCTCTGCAAACCACTCCACAAAGGCATTGCCATAGGCGATCTCTACCTTGGACTCGTTAATGGGTTTTCCCGATTCGGCGGTCATTATTTCAGCCAGCTCCTGGCTATTTTGCCCGATGAGTTTGTGCCATTTCTGAAAGTGAAAAGCTAGAGAAAGACTTAACAGCGATTTGAAATTCCTCTTCACCTTCAACAAGTTGGATCGATCTTTGGCTGTAAGGGAACGCCACTCCGCGGACTCATAAGCCCGCTTGGCCGCATTAATGGCCAATTGGGCATCCTCCACGGTCATATTGGGCACACAACCGATGACCTCGCCATTAAATGGATTTTTTACTTCGAACGTGGAACTGTTGCTGGAGTCTATCCAATGACCATTAACCAGGGCTTTGTTCTGAATCAGAGGCGAAAAGTTACGAATGTTGCTGTTGGTTATCTTGAATTGGTTACGCCACATTATGCCGGATGCTGTTACATAAAATCAAATTAAATTTTGAACACCGAAAAAATATATATAATATGTACAATAAATAAAAATATTAAAGAACATTTTTTTTGCCCTTCACTGGTTTTTGACAGCCCGTTAAAGTGACCTGTTTGTGCTTCGTTTGTGCTTGATATTTTGTGAATGTTTGGATTGTATATTATGGCACTTTAAAATATGCAAAATTCTCATAAAGGTATCTATTAAATAGTGTACAGTGATTTACTGAATGTAATAACAATAGTTGGTACATATTTCAAGTAGCACATAAGTAGTATCAATTCTTGTGTTTCGTGAAACAGAACTAGCGAGACTACTCCTGATTACCGAAAACGCTATTGTGATAGTCTGTGTTATTGTGTATATATTTATATAGAGTTACCAACTTATGCACATATTTGCCCAATTTCGAAATATTGGAATGTACATAGGGATGGTAAATTTTCGAAGTGGTGAAGGTTGCCTGGCTGTGCGATCAAATAAACCGATATTACTTTCTTAACATGACAACAAAAATTAGAGGAAAGTTAACTTCGGCTCAACCAAAGTTTATATACCTTTGCAGCTTGTAATATTTATATAATTAAAGATACAATAATACAACAAATTTGTGAGTGTCGTTAACACTCACAAGTCTTTGATGTGAAACATAATGCTTAATTTAAGAGCTTATTTCAAATTACAAGCCTGGTATATAAATCAGCAGGAGCACTCTTTCGAAAAGAGAAAACTAACAGGGAGTAGAAATACCAGCAACAAGATCACTTGCTGCAGTGTTCTCTCATTTTTTCAGAAAGTTTTGTTTATTGTGCTGATCCATAGATAAATGATGATGTGTCACCCACCCAAATACCACCAAGGTGAGATCCAAGATGCCACCCAGATTCCACATACATCCTACTCAGATCCCTCCCAGAACCCACCTAGATCCCACAAAGTTTATACCCACATCAATCGAAGATCCCTCCCACATCCCGCCCAGATCCCACCCAGATCCCACCCAAATGCCACTCATATCCCAACCGTTTCCCAACCAGATCCCATACAGATACCACCTACATTATACCCAGATCCCACCAAGGTCCCATCTAGATCCCACTTAGATCCCAACCAAATCCCAAATTTTACTCCTACTTAAATTGTGCGTACCGAAATTAAAGATGTTTCACATAAAAAATAATAGATTTTGCTTTGGAAAATTCACGTTTTCATTTATAACTTAATTTTGTCTCCATTATTTTAAGAAACTATATCAAACTATATTTTACCTTAATGCAAAAGTCGGATCTTGCAACAACAGCCTAAGCCACATAATGGGAAAACACGGAATCGGCGATCGTAATGAAAACGGAGTTCGCTTCGCTGATTTCTGCTCAGCAAACCAACTGGTAATCGGCGGAACCCTGTTTCAACACAAGACCGCACACAAAGTGTCCTGGGTTTCACCTTCTGGCGAATACCAGAACCAGATTGACCACCTGGCTATATCACGCCGCTTCCGCGGATGCCTAATGGACGTACGCAACAAAAGAGGAGCGGACATAGGAAACTCCTACGACCATCATCTAATGGTAGCGGTCATCCGTCTCAGGACGGCTGCGATTGTCAAATCAGAAAATTCGAGACCAAAGGCGAAATACTTCACCGACCGACTGAAGCAAACGGCGGTTAAGGAAAGCTTTAAGGAAGCGTTGAATCTGATGGCAGGATCAGTTGTGTCGAGTGATGACGCCACAGCAGCAGAAAAATGGAGTGAAGTGAAGGAAATTTACCTGAATGTTGGTGACAGCATTATCGGTAAAATCCCAAGAGGTCACCGCCCCTGGATGAGCGAACGGACATGGACTCTAATAAGCCAACGAGCGGAAATCAGGCAGAAATTGCAGAATCCACACTCACAACATCAAGAAACGGCTTTGAAGCAAGAATATCGAGCTAAAGTCCGTGAAATTAAAAGATGCGTGCGCCAGGACAAAAACAGTCGCATCAACAATCTCGCAGAAATAGCAGAAAATGCAGCAGCAAACGGCGACCTGAAAACGGTTTATAAGGCGACCAACGAAATAGCCGATAAGAAGATGAATGCGGAGCGCCCAATCAGGGACACAGATGGTAAATATCTCACGACCGGTACGGACCAAATGAATAGATGGAGATCCCATTTTGCGATGGTTCTCAACTGTGAGATATCCACGGCCGCATCCCGACTCTTTACCGAATTGCCACAAATTCCAAGTCACCACAGGATAAGGGTGTCAGCGCCCACTAAGGTAGAAATAATTACTGCCATCCAAGCGCTGCCCGACAACAAAGCAGCTGGTATTGATGGCATACCTGCGGAGTTCTTTAAGTGCCAACCAGCAACGGCGGCGGAGTTACTATACCCGGTCATACAACGGGCATGGGAAACTGAGGAGCTCCCCTCGGAATGGTTAGAGGGCATCTTGGTGAAAATTCCCAAAAAAGGCGACCTTCGTGAATGCGACAACTGGCGCGGGATCTGTGTGCTGCCCACTATTGCAAAGCTCATAGCACGAATTATTTTGGATCGCCTGAGAGACACCATTATGGACACCATAGGCGAAGAGCAAACCGGTTTCAGAAAAGGTTCTTCATGCACGGATCATATCAACACTGTCCGCATCCTGATCGAGCAATGCACGGAGTACAGAGCGGACCTTCACATGGCTTTCGTAGACTTCGCGAAGGCCTTCGACAGCGTAAGCAGGGAGTGCATCTGGCAAGGGTTGCGAAGGAGGGGGATTCCGGAAAAACTTATATCCCTCATCAGAGCTACATACGACAGCGCCCAGTGCAGAGTGCTTCATGGCGGAAAGCTTTCGCAGCCTTTCCCAGTCCTCAGCGGCGTTCGACAGGGTTGTGCTTTATCTCCCATCCTGTTTATAATGGTGGTTGCAGATGTGTTCTGCACTATTCGACCAGCACCCAACAACAGCGGCATCCGGTGGACAATGACAACCACATTGCGGCATCTGGACTATGCGGACGATATATGCCTCCTGGCAAATAGGCTAAGCGACCTGGCAAGTGCGTTAGCCGAACTTGGCACATCATCTAAATCGGCGGGTCTAAAAATCAACACCTCCAAAACTAAATCGCTTAGCCTTCGTTCCGGACAATCCCAATCGCTGGTTTTGGATGATCAGCCCATTGAACAAGTCCAGCAATTCAACTACCTGGGCAGCGTAGTCGCTGTGGATGGAGGTACGGAGCTCGATGTGGAGTCGCGCCTTCAGAAAGCTAAGGCTGCTTTTGGGATGCTGTCGGCCGTTTGGCGATGCTCATCATATCCACACTGGCTCAAAATAAGGCTTTTCAAGTCTAACGTAATGCCAGTGCTCCTATACGGTTCCTCCACTTGGAAAATTACAACTTCCATAGTGTCCAAACTTCAAACATACGTGAACCGATGCCTGCGTCGAATATTTTGTATATTCTGGCCTGACAGAATACGAAACTCCGAGCTACTACAACGCGCAAATATGGAGAGTGTCGACACCATAATACGCAGAATGAAATGGAGCTGGATAGGGCATACATTGCGTAAAAGTGAGAGCAATATCGCCAGGAAGGCAATGGAGTGGAACCCACTGGATGGATTCGGCCGGACACCTGGCAGACCCAAAGAAACTTGGAGGAGGACTGTTGGTAGAGAAGCGGAAAGCATCGGAAAGACCTGGAGAGAACTGAAAGCTACGGCAAACAACAGAGTACGTTGGAAGAGAGGAGTGGTTGATGCCCTATGTCCCACACGGGATTGGAACTAGAAGATATCAAGATAATGCATCTTTATTTTATTTTTAAAAAATGTGTAAGAAACATTCAGGCTGCCCCTACGATTTTGAAAAGCTAACTATGCCCTTGGATGAGAGTACAGATGTCAGTATCTTTTGTTGATGTGTATGACCATTATATGTTTTGTTATTTTGTAATGCCGATCTAACGCGAAAAGTTGGCATAACTGCAGCTGGCTTGAGGTGTCATTTGCTTAGTTGCAATAGATAGGCAAAGACCGCTGACGATAGATCAGGGAGGTTCCTGAAACAGCTGTACGGTCTACCAGTCTCTTTTGTGGTGTGTTGACTTCCTGTTTTAAAGTTGCGAGCATATATATTATGACCTTGATTATCATAAATATTAAAAGAGCGAAATTTGATCTTATGAATCAATCAACTTGAAATAATATTTTATTAGTGATTTATAAATACAACAACAAACGGCAAAAATACAATGTATTTAAATTAAAAAATACACAAAAAATTGGTTTTCAATTGTATTTGAGATTGCCCATGCAAATGTATTTAATATTCACATAATCATCGATGCCATTGTGAGAGCCCTTTCGATCCACGCCAGATTCCTTTACTCCGCCAAATGGAGCCTCGACGGCAGAGATTTGGCTCTCGTTTACACCCACAATGCCCACTTCAAGGCGTTTGGCTACTCGAAAAACTTGCTGCAAATTGTCGCTATAGAAATAACCGGCCAGTCCACTCTTCGTGTCATTTGCCAACTGGATAGCTTCGGACTCGTCCTTGAATTTGATAATAGACACAATGGGTCCAAAAACTTCTTCCGTATACAATTTAGCAGACGGCGGCACATCCGTGATCACTGTGGGTGCATAGAACAGGGATCCTATGGAGGTTAGAGCCTTGCCGCCGGTTATAATGTTGGCCTTTTTGTTGCGAGCATCCTCCACAAATCCGCTGACCCTATCGAATTGCATTTTATTGATCAGAGGACCGATTTGAATGTCTGGACATAAACCGTTTCCAATCTTCAAACCTTCCACTCGCTGTTTTAACTGTGTGACAAACTTCTCGTAGATTCCCTCCTGGATGAAGAATCGGTTTGCCGAGACACAAGTCTGTCCGCAGTTACCGAATTTTGAAGTCATTGCTCCTTTGACGGCCCTGTCAACATTGGCCGAATCGAAAACGATGAAAGGAGCATTTCCGCCCAGCTCCAAACAGACTCTCTTGATGCCATCTGCCGAGTTACGGAACAATAGCCTGCCCACTTCAGTGGAGCCGGTGAAGGAAATTCCCCTTACATCGGGACTCTTGCAGAAGAGTTCTCCGATGGGCGCTGCCTTGTAGGTGGTCACCACATTCATCACACCCTTGGGCAAGCCAGCATCCTCAGCTAACTTTGCCACTGCCAGAGCTGTCAAGGGTGTGTCCTCCGAGGGCTTAATCACCACAGTACATCCAGCGGCCAGAGCGGCTCCTACTTTGAGTGTGATCATGCCCAACGGGAAATTCCAGGGTGTAATCAAAGCGGCCACACCGATTGGCTGCTTTATTACTATAATCTCACGATTAGCTACAGGACTAGGTATTATTTCACCATATATACGACGCGCCTCCTCTGCAAACCACTCCACAAATGCATTGCCAAAGGCGACCTCACCCTTGGACTCGTTAATGGGTTTTCCCGATT
Organism: Lordiphosa clarofinis; assembly: GCA_018904275.1. Taxonomy (NCBI): domain Eukaryota; kingdom Metazoa; phylum Arthropoda; class Insecta; order Diptera; family Drosophilidae; genus Lordiphosa; species Lordiphosa clarofinis. The sequence continues at coordinate 930,514 of JAEIGQ010000087.1, forward strand.
CGGCGGTCATTATTTCAGCCAGCTCCTGGCTATTTTGCCCGATGAGTTTGTGCCATTTCTGAAAGTGAAAAGCTAGAGAAAGACTTAACAGCGATTTAAAATTCCTCTTCACCTTCAACAAGTTGGATCGATCTTTGGCTGTTAGGGAACGCCACTCCGCGGACTCATAAGCCCGCTTGGCCGCATTAATGGCCAATTGGGCATCCTCCACGGTCATATTGGGCACACAACCGATGACCCCGCCATTAAATGGATTTTGTACCTCGAAGGTGGAACAGTTGCTGGAGTCTATCCAATGACCATTAACCAGGGCTTTGCTCTGAACCAGAGGCGAAAAGTTACGAATGTTGCTGATGGTTATCCTGAACCTGCGCCTACGCCACATTTTGCCGAATGCTGTTGCAGAAAATCAAATTAAATTTTGAACACCGAAAAAAATATATAAAATATGTACAATAAATAAAATTATTAAAAAATATTTTTTTTTGCCCTTTACTGGTTTTTGACAGCCCGTTTAAGTGACTAGTTTGTGCCAGGCTAGTTTTGCCTCGTTTGTGCTTGATATTTTGTGAATGTGTTGAAATATATTTTAAGTAGCCCACAGTCTCAATTCTTGTGTTTCGAGGAGCAGAACTAGCGAAACTACTCCTGATTACAGAAAACGCTAGTGTGGTAGTCAGTGTAATTGTGTATATATTTATATAAAGTTACCAACTTATGCGCATATTTGCCCAATTTCGAATTATTGAAATGTATATTAAAATGGTAAATTTTTGAAGTGGGGATTAACTTTAACTTAGGTTGATTGGCTGTGCGATCAAATAAACCGAAATTCCTTTCTTAAAAGCATAATTACATAAAAAAATAGAGGAAAATTTACTACATCTCAACCAAAGTTTAAGTACCTTTGCAGCTTGTAAAATTTATATAACTAAAGATTTTAAATGATTTTCATTGCACAATTTTATTCGACTGATGATTCCTATGGCAGCAACATGCTAGTCAACCGATTTGGACCAAACTTAGCAGAATTATGTAGAAGCATATAATATTTGAAAGTTTTGAGCTTTCGAGCGATATCATTGACAACAAAAAAGTTTTTCTTTTTAAGTATATTTCTTAGACCTATCTTTTCAACCAAAAGACTTTGTGCAAAGTCTGGTTAACATAGCTTTAAAACGGACGGAGGAGATAAACGCAGACGCAGACGGACATGGCTATATCAACTCAGCTCGTCATACTGATTAAGAATATATATACTTAATGTGGTTGGAGATGCTTCCTTCTGTGCGTTACAAACATCCGGACAATTTTAATATACCCTCTCCAAGGTTATAAAAAAGAAATAAAAGAAAAGAATAAAAGAAATTATTTGGCGAAACAAAGGAAAACTGTGTGGTCGTTTGAATGTGATTATGCAATACAGAAGTCCGCTGATGATAAGATGTGGTTATCTTTGAAACAGCGATCGTTGTACGGACATACCAATTGCTATTCCAAATTGTTGTAATTAATCTCTGTTAATTGGTGCTGATTACATTGAATTGTAACTCTCCACCGACCACAAGCCAGCCAAATGCAAAACTTTAATAAAAGAAACATTCAGGCTGCCCCTACCTTTTTGAACTGACTGAAAACGTTATTTTACCAGTCCAACAGCAACAAGAAGAAAGCACACTTTCTTGAATTTGACCATTAAATATTTTTGATTGATAAATAAATATTTCTAGCTATTTTGTAATGCCAATCTAACACGAAAAGTTGGCATAACTGCAGCTGGCTTGAGAAGTCATTTGCTATCTTGCGATATATAGGCAAAGACCGCTGACGATAGATCAGGGAGGTTCCTGAAACAGCTGTACGGTCTACCAGTCTCCTTTGTAATGGGTTGACTTCCTGTTTTAAAGTTATGTGCATGCATATATATATATATACAAAAAAGTCTTGCGGTATTTCCGCAAGCTTGTCTTTGCAAGCGCGTAGTTCTGGTTGTATTCGTCGCATCGGTTCACGCTAGAGCTTTTTGGAAAGCTCTTTTCCCGCGCTAACACGTATTTGATTTATTGTTGTTTGTTTTTAGTCGTTCGTGAGTTATAGCGTCGCAAACATAGAGCAAAATAAAGAGAAAATACGGCATTATTTACAGTACTAATACGATAAAGGCAAAAATTCATCTCATGCTGCCAATAAAATTTGTGCAGTTTATGGACCCGATACAGATTCCATTTCCACCGCACAACGATGGTTTCAACGCTTTCGTTCTGGTGCAGAGGTGATCGAAGATGCGCCACGATCCGAAAGGCCTGTCGTCGAAAATTGCGATAAAATCGCTGAATTGATCGAAAGAGACCGGCATGGTAGCAGCCGTAGCATCGGCCAAGAGCTGGGCATGAGTCATCAAACCGTTATAAACCATTTGAAGAAGCTTGGATTCAAAAAGAAGCTCGATGTGTAGGTGCCACTCGACATGACGCAAAAAAACATTTTTGCCCGAATGGATGCATGCGAATCGCTTCTGAATCGCAACAAAATCGACCCGTTTTTGAAGCGGATGGTGACTGGCGATGAAAAGTGGGTCACTTACGACAACGTGAAGCGCAAACGGTCGTGGTCTAAAAGCGGAGAAGCCGCCCAGACGGTGGCCAAGCCTGGATTGATGGCCAGGAAGGTTCTTCTGTGTGTTTGGTGGGATTGGCAGGGAATCATCCACTATGAGCTGCTCCCCTATGGCCAAACGCTCAATTCGGACCTGTACTGCCAACAACTGGACCGCTTGAATACAGCACTAATGCAGAAGAGGCCACCTTTGATCAACAGAGGCCGAATTGTCTTCCACCAGGAAAACGCCAGGCCACACACATCTTTGGTGACGCGCCAGAAGCTCCGGGAGCTCGGATGGGAGGTTCTTTTGCATCCACCGTATAGTCCGGATCTCGCACCAAGTGATTACCACCTATTTCTGTCCATGGCGAACGAGCTTGGTAGTCGGAAGTTGGCCACAAGAGAGTCCTGTGAAAATTGGCTCTCCGAGTTTTTTGCCAATAGGGAAGCGAGCTTCTATAAGAGGGGCATTATGAAGTTGGCATCTCGTTGGGAACTCGTCATCGAACAAAACGCCGCATATTTGACTTAAATCGCATTATTATAACCAATTTTATGAACAATTGAAAATTCAATAAAAAATACCGCAAGACTTTTTGATGTGAAACATCTTTAATTTCGGTACGGACGATTTTAGTAGGAGTAAAATTTGATTTCAGTGTCACGTGACGCTGACGGACGATTTTAGTAGGAGTAAAATTTGATTTGAGCGTCACGTGACTCTGACGCCAACCATATTATGTTGCTGTCTTTGCTTTGTGCAGTGGCTCGACACACGCACACACACGCAAGATGGTTGGAGTAAAAACTGATTTGAGCGTCACGTGAGACCGAAGCCAACCATTGTTGCTGTGTTTGCTTTATGCAGTGGCTCGGCACACCCACACAAGACGGGTGGTAGAGTGATGGCAGGGGGAAGATTAGTGATGGGGGGCGGAGAGAGATGCAGAGAAGAGTTTAAGATCGCACCCACTCCCAACATTTCATTTACAGTTCTTTGAGTTTGGCTCAGCCAAAAAAATCAAAACAGAGAAAACTCCCACAACAACAACGAGAGAACATTATTGAGCGTACTCCCACAACTTTTGCTGTAAACGCGAGAGGGAGAGTGAGTGCTACTAAGTACTGAAAAGACAGGGCACTGAGAGCAGCATCAAACCATTTTAGTAGAAGTAAAATTTGGTTTCTGCGTCGCGTGACGCTGACGTCAATCATTTTTTGTGTTGTTTTGATTTGTGCAGCAAACAAACACACAAGAGGATGGGCCGAGGGGGGAAGTGAATAGGTAGGAAAGATGCTGAAGAGGGGCAACTGGGTGGGTTCTGCAAAAGATCTGGGTGTGATCTTGGTGCGATCTTGTGGTATGTGGGAGAGATTTGGGTGGAATCTTATCTGGGCGCGATCTGGGAGGGATCTAGGAGCGATATGGGTGGGATCTGTGTGGGATCTAGATGAGGATCTGGGTGGGAGCTGGGCGAAATCTGGCAGAGTACTGGGTGGGTTTTGGGTGAGAATGGGGGTAATATCTGGGTGGTTTCTGGGTGGGATCTGTGTGGGATCTGGATGAGGATCTGGATGAGGATCTCGGTGGGAGCCGGGCGAGTTCTGGCTAAGATCTGGGTGGGATCTGGGAGGGTTATGGACGGGATCTGGGTGAGAATGGGGGTAAGATCTGGGTGGGATCTGTGTGGGATCTGGATGAGGATCTGGGTGGGAGCTGGGCGAGATCTGGTTAAGTTCTGGGTGGGATCTGGGAGGGTTATGGACTGGATCTGGGTGAGAATGGTTGTAAGATCTGGGTGGTTTCTGGGGGAGATCTGTGTGGGATTTGGATGAGGATCTGGGTGGGAGCTGGGCGAGATCTGGCTAAGATCTGGGTGGGATCTGGGAGGGTTATGGACGGGAACTGGGTGAGAATGGGGGTAAGATCTGGGTGGTTTCTGGGTGGGATCTGTGTGGGATCTGGATGAGGATCTGGGTGGGAGCTGGGCGAGATCTGGCAGAGTACTGGGTGGGTTTTGGGTGGGAATGGGGGTAATATCTGGGTGGTTTCTGGGTGGGATCTGTGTGGGATCTGGATGAGGATCTGGGTGGGAGCTGGGCGAGATCTGGGTGGGATCTGGGAGGGTTATGGACGGGATCTGGGTGAGAATGGTTGTAAGATCTGGGTGGTTTCTGGGGTAGATCTGTGTGGGATTTGGATGAGGATCTGGGTGGGAGCTGGGCGAGATCTGGCTGAGTTCTGGGTGGGATCTGGGATGGATCAGGATGGGATCTGAATGAGATGTGGGTGGGATCTGGAACGGATCTGGGCAAGATCTGGGTGGTATCTGGAAGGGATCTGGGTGGGATATGGATGAGGATCTGGGTGGGAGCTGGGCGAGATCTGGGTGGGATCTGGGAGGGTTATGGACGGGATCTGGGTGAGAATGGGGGTAAGATCTGGGTGGTTTCTGGGTGGGATCTGGGTGGGAGCTGGGCGAGATCTGGCTAAGATCTGGGTGGGATCTGGGAGGGTTATGGACGGGATCTGGGTGAGAATGGGGGTAAGATCTGGGTGGTTTCTGGGTGGGATCTGGGTGGGAGCTGGGCGAGATCTGGCTAGGATCTGGGTGGGATCTGGGAGGGTTATGGACGGGATCTGGGTGAGAATGAAGGTAAGATCTGGGTGGTTTCTGGGAGGGATCTGTGTGGGATCTGGATGAGGATCTGGTTAGGAGCTGGGCGAGATCTGGTTAAGTTCTGGGTGGGATCTGGGAGGGTTATGGACTGGATCTGGGTGAGAATGGTTGTAAGATCTGGGTGGTTTCTGGGGGAGATCTGTGTGGGATTTGGATGAGGATCTGGGTGGGAGCTGGGCGAGATCTGGCTGAGTTCTGTGTGGGATCTGGGATGGATCAGGATGGGATCTGAAGTAAGATCTGGTTGAGATCTGGGTGGGATCTGGGTGGAATCTAGATGGGATCTGGAAGGGATCTGGGTGGTATCTGTTAGGGATCTGGGCGAGATCTGGGTGGGATCTGGGTGGTATCTGGGTAGGATCGAGGTGAGATCTGGGTAGGATCTGGGTGGAATGTGGGCGGGATCTGGGTGAGACCCGGGTGGTATCTGGGTGGGATGTGGATCTGGGCGAGATCTGGATGGAATCTGGGTGGGATCTGGAAAAGATCTGGGTGGGATCTGGAAAAGATCTGGGTGGGATCTGGAAGGGATCTGGGTCGGATCTGGTGGTATCTTAAGGGGTGAAAACATCATCAATTATCTTTCAATCAGCGCATTAAACTTCCTGAAAAAATTAAAGACCTCTGCAGCAGGTGATTCTGTTTTTAGTATTTCTACTCCCCGTTATTTGTCTTCTTTCGATTGAGTGTCCTTGCTGAATTATATACTATTGAGAGAGCTTGTGATTTGAAAATAAGCTCTTAAACATATCATGTTTCACATCAAAGACTCGTGAGTGCTAGCGACACTCACATCTTTTTTTTTTATATTATGACCTTGATTATCATAAAACAATTACGATGTGCTTTTAAAATATGTAATAGTACATACACTAATGGGCATAAATATTTTGACCAAAAAAAAACCTTAAATAAAGAATTATATCTTTTAAACGAAAAATCCTAAAATTTTGAAATTTATATCGAATACTAGTATAAAAGTAAGCTTTCGATTTAACATAAGTAGTACACAATCGGCTGCTTAGGTTAGAAAATATAAATCAAATGTGCAAATGGGGGTTGGCATAAGTATTTTGACAAGTACCGCACAGAACATCACAGAACCGTAAATGGTAAATGAATGATTGTTTCTAGACAATTTTTTCACGCTGAACCCGAATCCGGCTTTAGAAATTTTATATATCTTTAATAGATTGACTGTAAAATGGACATAAAGATGCAAAAATATGGCTTATTTGCCCATTTTCCCAGGACACTATATCCTAGAAACGGACTTCTTCTTCAAATTTGTTAATGTCAAGTTATAGTACTCAGTTTTATCTGAAAATTGTAGTTCAACCTTTCCTCAGTTTCATAAGATATAAGTTCCTTATCGATCTGCAAAGTATGGCCGATTTGCCTGTAAATCAGTAGCTTAGTACTAAAATTTTAATTTGCATGCAAATCGCCCATACTTTGCAGTTTGATCACGAACTTATATCTTATGATATAAATATGAAATGCACATCATTTTGCAGATTAAACTGAGTACTATAACTTGACATTTACAAATTTTAAATAAATATCCCGTTTCTAGGACATAAGGTCCTTGGAAAATGGGCAAATATGCAATTTTCGGCATTTTTATGTCCATTTTACACTTAATCCATTCGAGATATGAATTTTCTAGAGCCAGATTCGGGTTCAGCATGAAAAACTGGTCTAAGAACAATTATTCTTTTAGCATTTGAGGTCCTGAGCTGAGAATAAATTAATTTTGAATTCTTGTCAAAATACTTATGTCCACCCCATTTGCACATTTTGATTTTTTTTCGCTAACATATGCAACCAATTTTGTACTACTTATGTTAAATTGAAAGCTTACTTTTATACCAGTATTCGATATAAATTACAAAATTTTTGGATTTTTTGTTAAAAAGATATAATGGTTTTTTTTTTGTCAAAATAATTATGCCCATTAGTGTAGATCGAAAGGGCATAGCAGAATAAGCATACAAAAACTGCCCCCACTCCGATCAGAACCAAATTTAAATATGTTGTTACCATCAATGAGAAACTCACTCTCCTAAATTTGTAGTCATCTAATCGCTATTGGAGTAGAGTTATGAGGGTGGAAAGATAAATCAAAAAAGTCGTTTATCTTAAGAACCGCTTAACCGATTTGGATTGGTTTAATATATGTTGTAAGTGTCCACAGCAAAATTCAAAAAATAATTTTTGCACATTTTTAGTGCCAATTCTTTGGCCCAAAAAATATTATTGAAATTTTCAAATAATTCTTTTACGGTGTTATCCTTTTGCGACATCGACAGTTTTTTGCTGGTTTTTTCATCAAGAGGTCCCTAACAACATATAATTTTTGCAAACACATCCCAAGTGTATCTCATGGTGAAATACTATTAAACGTTAAATTAGGAATTTTTATATATATTTAATACATATTAGGCACACTGTAAATCAACTTAAAAAGGGGAAAAAGGGGAAATTTTCTGTCAATTCTGTGTGAGTAGTTACAGTGTGCTCAGTATTATAAAATATATTTGTAAAACTGTTCACATGTTTTATTGGCATTCACTATGACGATGATTCCCGATGACCATGCAAAAATTTTACATTGTTAAGGATTTCTTATTGAAAAAAACCAGCAAAAAACTATTCGAGTTGAAATCGATTTACATTTCGAAAAAATTATTTGAAAATTTTAATAATATTTTTTGTGCCTAAGAATTGGTAATAAAAATGTGCAAAAATAATTTTCTGAATTCTGTGGGGGACACTTATAACATATTTTTAGCGCTTTCAAATCGGTTAAGCGGTTCTTAAGATAAACGAGTTTTTTGTTTTACCTTTCCGCCCCCATAACTCTACTCCAATAGCGATTAGAAGACTACAAATTTAGGAGAGTGAGTTTCTCATTGATGATAACAACATATTTAATTTTGGTGCTGATCGGAGTGGGGGCAGTTTTTGTATGCTTATTCTGCTATGCCCTTTGAACTTATGTCTCAATTAACTTGGTTCGCTTCAAAACAAAAATAATATTTTATTAGTGATTTATAAATACAACAACAAACGGCAAAAATAAAATGCACTTAAACTAATGGCAATTAAGTTGAAAACGGGCAAAAAAAAATGATTTTCAATTGTATTTGAGATTGCCCATGCAAATGTATTTAATATCCACATAATCATCGATGCCATGGTGAGAGCCCTCTCGACCCACGCCAGATTCCTTTACTCCGCCAAATGGAGCCTCGACGGCAGAGATGTGGCCCTCGTTGACACCCACCATCCCTACTTCAAGGCGTTTGGCTACTCGAAAAACTTGCTGCACATTTTCGCTATAGAAATAACCGGCCAGTCCACGCTTCGTGTCATTTGCCATCTGGATAGCTTCGCACTCGTCCTTGAATTTGATAATGGAGACTACGGGTCCAAAAACTTCTTCCGTATACAATTTAGCAGACGGCGGCACATCAGTGATCATTGTGGGTGCATAGAAGAGGGCACCTATGGAGGTAAGAGCCTTGCCGCCGGTTATAATATTGGCCTTTTTGTTGCGTGCATCCTCCACAAATCCGCTGACCTTATCGAATTGCATTTTATTGATCAGAGGACCGATCTGAATGTCTGCACATGAACCGTTTCCAATCTTCAAGCCTTGCACTCGCTGTTTCAACTGAGTGACAAACTTCTCGTAGACTCCCTCCTGGATGAAGAATCGATTTGCCGAGACACAAGTCTGTCCGCAGTTACGGAACTTCGAAGTCATTGCTCCTTCAACAGCCTTCTCCACATTGGCCGAATCAAAAACGATGAAAGGAGCATTTCCGCCCAGCTCCAAACAGACTCTCTTGATGCCATCTGCCGAGTTACGGAACAGTAGCTTGCCCACTTCAGTGGAGCCGGTGAAGGAGATACCCCTTACATCGGGACTCTTGCAGAAGAGTTCTCCAATGGGAGCTGCCTTGTGGGTGGTCACCACATTCATCACACCCTTGGGCAAGCCAGCATCCTCAGCTAACTTTGCCACTGCCAGAGCTGTCAAGGGTGTGTCCTCCGAGGGCTTAATCACCACAGTACATCCAGCGGCCAGAGCGGCTCCTACTTTGCGTGTGATCATGCTCAACGGGAAATTCCAGGGTGTTATCAAAGCGGCCACACCGATTGGCTGCTTTATTACTATAATCTCACGATTTGGTATCGGACTAGGTATTATTTCACCATATATACGACGCGCCTCCTCTGCAAACCACTCCACAAAGGCATTGCCAAAGGCGACCTCACCCTTGGACTCGTTAATGGGTTTTCCCGATTCGGCGGTCATTATTTCAGCCAGCTCGTGGCTATTTTGCCCGATGAGTTTGTGCCATTTCTGAAAGTGAAAAGCTAGAGAAAGACTTAACAGCGTTTTGAAATTCCTCTTCACCTTCAACAAGTTGGATCGATCTTTGGCTGTAAGGGAACGCCACTCCGCGGACTCATAAGCCTGCTTGGCCGCATTAATGGCCAATTGGGCATCTTCCACGGTCATATTGGGCACACAACCGATGACTTCGCCATTAAATGGATTTTGTACCTCGAAAGTGGAACAGTTGCTGGAGTCTATCCAATGACCATTAACCAGGGCTTTGCTTTGAACCAGAGGAGAAAAGTTACGAATGTTGCTGATGGTTATCCTGAACCTGCGCCTACGCCACATTTTGCCGAATGCTGTTGCATAAAATCAAATTAAATTTTGAACATCGAAAAAAAAAATAATAACTATCAATTTGTAAGTCGTTAACAAAATGGCTGTCAATAAAAATTGGAAAAAAAAACAAGTGAACTGGTCTTTTGCTCATGATTTCAGAATTGTTCATCCGATCTTTATACTTTCTTTAGCAAATCGTTGAATCATGTTTATTACCATCTCTAGGTATGAACCATTTATCTACAAAACTGTGGGAGGTGTGACTTTTTTTTTTCAAATTGCGAGGGCGTGGTAAAAATTGAAAATTAACTTGATCTGCCCGCAACTTTAAGAAGTTTATATCAAACTTATATCTGTTACCATCTCACAGATCTGATTGTTCATACGGATTTGCTGACGGACATGGCTAAATCGACTTTTCTGTTGATGCTGATCAGGAATATGATTCCTTCGTCCTGTCACATACTTTTGCGCAAACTTAATGCACTCTGTTTTTCTTTGGTACAGAGTATAAATACTTGCATATGGTCTAATCCTGCGCCGCGGATCTTTCGTACGCAAATTTGATTGTTCAAATAGTAACAGCTGGCGTTCACATTGGTATATTTCAGAGCTGTTAAATTACGATTACGATTAGTAATCAATTACATTACTTTTTAAAAATAATTGTAATGATTATATAATCCTCTTGGTTAAAAATATTTGATTACTAATTGATTACTTTCAGAAATAATCAAAAATAATCGGGATTATTTAGGATTATCAAAAAATAATCAAAAATAATCAAAAAATAATTCGACTACTTTACAAGATTCTTTTTGATTATTTTCAAAAAAAAAGGCATAGCCAGATGTGTGATTTCGTATAGCACTTTTAGCTGCCTACTAACACTTGTCGGTAATGGCGTAGAGGTTAAGGCCTATGACTGAAAGGCAGTAAGTTCTAGGTTCAAGTCCCAGTTTGGGGCATGGATTTTTTTTCTTTTAATCTAGAATTTTAAAACAATTGCATTACTGTCTGAGGTAGCTACTAACTAGGGGTGCCAGTGTTTAGCTCAGTGGAAGTCGTGGGTTGTTCTTTTGGTAGGAAACAGCTTTTACACATCCGGTTCCCTTTACGAGCTACTGGCGCCAGCTGTGAAGTAACAAGCCATGAAATAGCTTCTCAAACTTTGCCGTTCGGATTTGGAGTTAAACTGTAGGTCTGTTTGTCTTGTGCAACAAATTATAAGAGCACACACGCCCAGAGATTGAGAGAAGCTTGACTTGGCCCTTTTGGGCTGTAGAGCCAATTTTATATTTTTACTGACTAGCTTAAGCTCGAGACCGGAACTTCAGGTGCCGCTGAACCGAAGAGTCATTTCAAACGAGATGTTGATAGTCCTGGAGGGAGTCATAATGCAGGCCATAACACGATGAAATGAAAAGGAGAAACAATTCATTTTTACCTTGCTGTACTTAATAGCATAAACTGGTACTCGGGAGCTAATGCAATTGTTTTAAAATTCTAGATTACAAAAAAAAAAAAAAAAAAAAAAAAAAAAAATATGTCACAAGCTGGGACTTGAACCTAGGACTTACTGCCTTTCAGTCATAGGCCTTAACCTCTACGCCATTAACGACAAGTATTAGCAGGCAGCTAAAAGTGCTATACGAAATCACACATCTGGCTATGCATTTTTTTTGAAAATAATCAAAAAGAATCTTGTAAAGTAGTCGAATTATTTTTTGATTATCTTTGATTATTTTTTGATAATCCTAAATAATCCCGATTATTTTTGATTATTTCTGAAAGTAATCAATTAGTAATCGTGTAAAACTGAAAATAGTCGTATTGTAATCATTATTTTGTCTATCAAAAAAAAAAATAATCAAATATGTAATCATTACGATTAGTAATCATTACTTAACAGCTATGGTATATTTTAATGAATTTTTTTGCAAAATACTTAGTGCTCTTTGGGATTACTTTTAAATCTATTTTAAAATAAAAGGTTAATAGTTTTTTGAAAAAAGTTATGCCTGCTTCAAGTTCCGTTACGGACGTTACAAAAACTTAGAGTCGACTTTGAGGCTGATACTTTTTAGCGAATTTTGCAAAAAAAAAAACGAAAAAGTCAAAATGTGGAAGTTGAATGATAAGTAGTCCCGTCAAAAAATATTAATTTTTGTCTGATTCGGACGTTACAATTTTTCCATCAAGCCAATCTGTGTAAAAAAAAAGTGTGTGTCATGAGACGCTCTGTACGAGCTAAGCTCTTTACGTTGATGAAACCGATTTAAGTAATGGCAAAATACACATATAAATTCTGTATAAATAAATGTTAAATAATAAAAAATTAGGTCACTGTCAAGTGACTGACAGGTCACTGCTGGGTTCCTGTTAAGTCCCTGTTAAGTAACTGTTAAGTCACTGTTAAGACACTGTTAAGACACTGTTTAGTCACTGTTAAGTCACTATTAAGTCTGTTAAGTCAATGTTAATTTACTGTTAATTCAATGTTAAGTTACTGTCCAGACACTGTTAAGTCACTGTCAAGTCACTGTCAAGTAATTGTTAAGTCACTGTTAAGTCTCTGTAATGTCTTTGTCAAGTCACTGACAAGCCACTGTAAAGGCACTGTCAAACAAAGAACATTTAAGATTTTAGCACACAATTCACAACTTGACCTTAATGCAGCCATTCTTTCCCCACTTCCCCCATACCCACCAGATCACCACCAGACACCTACCAGTTCCCCCCATGGTTTCCATCAGATTCCCACCAGATCTCCACCAAATCCCCGCCAGATCCAAACCACCACATCCCCACCATATCACCACTAGAACCCCACCAGATCAGCACCAAATATACGCCACATCCTCACCAAATCTTTACCTGATCCCCACCACCTCACACTATCCCACTCCACACCCAACCCACCTGCTACTACGCGGTAATGGGGAAGTACTAGGACACAAATTTAAAAATACTTTCAAATTCGATTCATTTCAAACTTATTCTAATATTGGTTCTATACTGTTGAAGGCCGCGCAGCGAGTACTATGCTAGTTAGCTTTCTGTAGGGTTGCCCTCTGTATCTATTGATTTTTAATTTTCGGCAACCTAAAGGAATTTAAGGCCCAGATTAAGATTCAGCAGGCAAAAATCCATTATAAACCAAAGTTCCACCTGCGGAAGTTTCAAACTAGCCCTTAATATTAAAAAAAAAAAAAGGTGTGACTGTCGCTAGCACTCACGGGTCTTTGATGTGAAACATGACGCTTAGTTTAAGAGCTTATTTTCAAATCACAAGCTCTCTCTTAAGGGTATATAAATAAGCAAGGGCACACTTTCGCAAGAAGAAAATTATCTGGGAGTGGTGTTCTTTCATTTTTTCAGGAAATTTATTGTGCTGTTTCATAGATAAATGAGAGAGATACCACCAAGGTGAGATCCAAGATCCCACTCATATCCCTCACAGATCCCACCTAGATCGTTCCCGGATACTACCCAGATACCACACAAATCCCAACTAGATCCCACACAGATTCCACCCAGATCCTACTCAGATCTCTCCCAGAGCCCATCTAGATCACACAAAGGTCATACCCAGATCCAACAAAGAACCCGCCCAGATCCCACCCACATCCCGCCCAATTCCCATCCAGATCCCACCCAGATCTCACCCAGACCCCACCCACATCCCTTCCAATTCTCTTCCAGATCCAGCCCAGATACCACCCAGATCCCACCCAAATCCCACCCAGATCCCGCACAGATCGCTTCCAAATCTTACCCAAATCCCACACAGATCCCTTTCAGATCCCTTCCAAATCTCACCCAGATACCACCCAGATCCCTTACAGATTCCACCCAGATCCTACTCAGATCTCTCCCAGAGCCCATCTAGATCACACAAAGGTCATACCCAGATCCAACAAAGAAACCGCCCAGATCCCACCCACATCCCTCCCAATTCCCATCCAGATCCCACCAAGATCTCTTCCAGATCCCACCCAGATCTCACCCAGATCCCACCCAGATCCCTTCCAAATCTCACCCAGATCCCTTACAAATCTCACCCAGATACCGCCCAGATCCCTTCCAGATCCCCTCCAGATTCCACCCAGATCCCTCCCAGATCCATTCCAGATCCCACACAGATCCCTTCCAGCACCTGCTCTAGCTCCCTTCTAGATCCCAACCGGAGCACAACCAGATCCCACTCAAATTTCGCCCAGAGCTAATCAAGTTAGATCCCACTCAGAACCTACGCCGATCCCACTTAGATCCCCCCCACATCCCACCCCCACCCCCCCCCCATTCTTCCCCCAACCCCCCCTTTTTGTTCTTTTTCCCCTCCCTTCCCCCTTCCCCTCCCCCCCCTCCCCCCATCCTCTTATGTCTGTGTGTGTTTGTCAGAAACTCCACAAAACAACAATACAAAATGAGAATGTCATCAGCGTCACGTGACGCTGAAATCAAATTTTACTCCTACTAATCGTCCGTACCGAAATTAAAGATGTTTCACATCAAAAAAAAAAACAAAGTGTAATCAAGATATTTTGCTTTTCATCATTTCATAGCATAAAAAGCTCTTTTTATATAAGAAGATTGGAAAACAAAATTATTTAAAATTCATTCTGTTAAACTTAAAAAACCCTATACCCGTTCCGGGTAGTACTTGCCGATACCATATAATAGCGTTACGAAAATTGCAACGCAGTCCTGCATCCACGTTGGGATCAGGATTATCGATACTCTACATTCGAATCTGGCCTATCAAAAAGACGCTAATGCCGTTGCCCTAGAGAAAGTATGTCTTTTCGTCGACGATGATGGTGATTTAAGTATTGTTAGCGTTAGGTATTTTGATTTTACTACCAATCACACAAATTGTATAAGATTTGATCCAGATCTGGTATTGCCCGACATTTATCACATGAAGGTACTGCACATTGTGCGGTGCACAAGTTAGAGGATTTTCACACAGAAACCTTCAAATCCAATATTTATTGACAGATAATTGGAAATATATTGCAACAGTGTCAAGATGTGACTGCAATCGGGACAAAACGTGATTACCAATATCTTTTGAGTGAAATGGTTTGTTTGAATGAGTTTCAGAGATGAATCTACGTCCATCCTCTGTAGCACTGCTCGCTTTTGCATTAACAAAGATGTGCTCACTGAGAGCGCTCTAGCGTATCTGAACGCACACATGCAAAGGCAAAATAAGCATGTGTGTTTTGCCGGACACTGATCTAATGTAATGTCAGGAAAAACTCATTAGAGGTGTGAAGCACTAAAGTCCGTCCGATAGATTCATTGATTACAACAGGAAAGCAGTCAAGCGTACGATTTTGGGACTTGTGTGCCTATTCGTTTGTTTAGATAAACACTTAACAAATAATATGTCACTTCCGTTCCTTCTTAAAATGCGTATAATTTGCTGTTTGTGTGGACTAGACCTCCTGGTAAAGCCAGTGGGTGGGTCATACTGTACTGCAGATTTGGATTTTACTATGAACCCATTTTTAGTTCAAATTTATCATAAACTATCAAAAACCCCGTCGCGCTTCGCTGCGCCTTCAACATTATAGAACCAATATCAGAATCAGTTTGAAGTCAATCGTAAGATTCAATATTATTTTATTTTTCCTACCTGGGGATTTAGTGAATTTGAAACTTTTTTTTAAATTTATCCCTCCGGACAGCCAAAATATCGAATCTTACATAAATCGGCATGAAGTCAACGTTTTCTCCGTTACGACTTTGACAGTGGGGTTCCTTCCCAGTGGGCAGCCTGGCGGTATTTCCAATCTTGTCCACCCACTTTCCACCCAGGGAAGGTGAGTTTTCCGGATGATGGTAAAATATAAAATTGGCTTTACAGCTCCAAAGGGGCCAAAACAAGCTTCTCCCAATCTCATGGCGTGTGTGCTTTAAATTTACGCACAAAAGAACAGTTTAACGCCGAATCTGAACTGCAAAGTTTGAGAATTTGCTTTTTCATGGCTAGATTACTTCACAGCTGCCGCTAATAGCTGGTAAAGGTGACCGGATGTGTAAAAGCTGTTTCTTAAAGAAAGAAAAAAACTTTTGTTATTAGATGTTCCGAGGCGGGATCGAACCCACGACCTTCCGCACAGTAGTCCAGCACACTAATCGATGATACGAATGATGAATGTTACTGTTGAATTTTAATATTGTTCTTTTAAACATGAGTTTGAAACTTTGAAAATGAGTTTGAAGCTAATCTCTGGCCCAAACACCCTTGACCACCCCTTTTCTCCGACCGTTTTCCGACTTTGGGAGAAGATTTTCCAATATTTGAAGTCAAGCATTTTATATTTTTTTATGTGTAACTTTAAAAATAAGAATGAAGCTAATCGCTGGTAACTAAAGTATCATCCATACACTTTCAACGGTCATCCGTCACTTTCAGGATAAGGTACAAATTACTTTGAAAAATTGAACTTCAGACTTTTTGACTCTTTGGCAGACTTTAGTTAAAAATGCTATCAATAACTCATTTACTAATACGTTTTGAAAGTTTGAGCTCTAAAAGACTTTGCGATGGTTCCAAAGTCGGAAACAGTAAAGGAAAGTAGCTGCTATACTTCATGATGACCTTTTGCAAAATCGACGCTTCCCTTTATTAGTTTTTTGCAAGACTCCGGGAGATTGCCCCAACTTGTACGACATTATCTATGATAAATAGGCCATTAATACAAATTGAAGTACAACTTATTTTGATCAAGCTACCTCTACAATCACGTGACAGCACTAAACACGCTCACATCACATATTTCTAACATTTGAAAAATATTAAAACCTTGTCCATCAACTTGATTAGATTCAATCGTTCATTTGTGCACATTTATTCTAAAGCGGCGTGGGATTTACAAATTATACAACAACAAACAACATAAATATATTGCATTTAAACTAGTGGAAGACTGCAAAGTGAAGCAATTGAGTTGGAAACGGCCAACTTTTTGGTTTTCAATCGTATTTGAGATTGCCCATGCAAATGTATTTAATATCCACATAATCATCGATGCCATGGTGAGAGCCCTCTCGACCCACGCCAGATTCCTTCACGCCTCCAAATGGAGCCTCCACGGAAGAGATGATGCCCTCGTTGACACCCACCATGCCCACTTCAAGCCGTTTGGCTACCCGAAATACTTGCTGCAAATTGTCGCTATAGAAATAGCCGGCCAGTCCACGCTTCGTGTCATTTGCCATCTGGATAGCCTCGGACTCGTTCTTGAATTTGATAATGGAGACAATGGGTCCAAAAACTTCCTCCGTATACAATTTAGCAGACGGCGGCACATCCGTGATCACTGTGGGTGCATAGAACAGGGCACCTATGGAGGTTAGAGCCTTGCCGCCGGTTATAATGTTGGCCTTTTTGTTGCGTGCATCCTCTACAAATCCGCTGACCTTATCGAATTGCATTTTATTGATTAGAGGACCGATCTGAATGTCTGCACATGAACCGTTTCCAATCTTCAAGCTTTCCACTCGCTGTTTTAGCTGAGTGACAAACTTCTCGTAGATTCCCTCCTGGATGAAGAATCGGTTTGCCGAGACACAAGTCTGTCCGCAGTTACGGAATTTCGATGCCATGGCTCCTTCGACGGCCTTGTCCACATTGGCCGAATCGAAAACGATGAAAGGAGCATTTCCGCCCAGCTCCAAACAGACTCTCTTGATGCCATCTGCAGAGTTACGGAACAATAGCTTGCCCACTTCAGTGGAGCCGGTGAAGGATATTCCCCTTACATCGGGACTCTTGCAGAATAGATCGCCGATGGGCGCTGCCTTGTGGGTGGTCACCACATTCATCACACCCTTGGGCAAGCCAGCTTCCTCAGCCAACTTTGCCACTGCCAGAGCTGTCAAGGGTGTGTCCTCCGAGGGCTTGATCACCACGGTACATCCAGCGGCCAGAGCTGCTCCTGCTTTGCGTGTGATCATGGCCAAGGGGAAATTCCAGGGTGTTATCAAAGCGGCCACACCGATTGGCTGCTTCATTACTATAATCTCACGATTTGCTACAGGACTAGGTATTATTTCTCCATATATACGACGCGCCTCCTCTGCAAACCACTCCACAAAGGCATTGCCATAGGCGACCTCACCCTTGGACTCGTTAATGGGTTTTCCCGATTCAGCGGTCATTATTTCAGCCAGCTCCTGGCTATTTTGCTCGATGAGTTTGTGCCATTTCTGAAAGTGAAATTCTAGAGAAAGATTTAACAGGCGGTTTGAAATTTCACTTCACCTTCAACAAGTTGGATCGATCTTTGGCTGTCAAGGAACGCCACTCCGCGGACTCATAAGCCTGCTTGGCCGCATTAATGGCCAATTGGGCATCCTCCACGGTCATATTGGGCACGCAAGCGATGACCTCGCCATTGACTGGATTTTTTACCTCGAACGTGGAATTGTTGCTGGAGTCTATCCAATGACCATTAACCAGAGCTTTGCTCTGCACCAGAGCAGAAAAGTTACGCATGTTGCTGGCGGTTATCTTGGCACTGAGACTACGCCACATTTTGCCGGTTGCTGTTAATAAAATACATTTTAAATTTTGGGCACCTTAATCCTTGTGTAAGCACAAATATTTAAAAATTAAAAATTTGATTAATTATTAACTATTTGTTTTTAATAGAAATAAAAATATAAATGGGGAAAAATAACTTATATTATGTGAGGGAGGCTCAAAGTATCCCGTCGCTTGCACAAGGGTTAAGGTTTTGTTATTGTTATATTCAATTTTGTTATCTACAACGGCACTTACCTGTTCTATGACAGGGAGTTATCAGGCTCTTATCAGAGCGTTTCAACTTTGGGTAAAGTGTTTATTTATTGCTACGTTCTGGTACGAGAATACTTCTTGATGCCTTAATCAGCTTCAATTGATTTTAATTTAATCGGCGAATTGCATTTTAGGGCGACCGTACTGTACGTATTTGTTAGAGATGGCATGTGCTTATGATGATAAAGTATCTATATTGGTAGTGCATCAATATATAAAAGTATTTTTTAAGTTAAGCTCTAAAAACAAGGCAAAAACGAGGCTTAGTAAATCCTAATATTCGCTTTTTTTAATTTCTTGATGTTTGCCAGTTTCATAATTCTACAATGACCGCTCGCTTCGGTCGGCTGAGCGAGAGTTGGCCTGCTATTACCTGGGTCTCAAGCATATCTACCGCGTTAATGTCCAAATTAGCTCGACACAGTTCCCAAAAAAAAACTTTTCTAAAAACTACTCAAAATTTTTATGCTGAAAACGAAGGCGTCAACTTCTCCAGCAAAAAAAATCTAAAATTTCTGTAGGTTTTGTACCAAATAGTTTGGTTATCTGTTGGTTTTCTGCTCCACTCGCCATGTAAAATACCAAAATTTATCACATCACTAGCAACCGCATTGGTATTTTTTGTCCAAACGCTTTAGTGTCTTGCAGTCTGACATATTTCCTATTGTCAACCGCTGGTCAGACTGCAACTGTGCGAGAGAGGGAGAGAGACACACAATTACAATAGCCGCAATGTCAATGTCTGATAAAATTGTAAGTAAATTGTCAATAACAATACGAATGGTGTTAATTGTGTTATTTATGCTAAACGCCTGAAATAGTGCAGTGTGTGATTACTTGTGCTGTGGCTGTATTTAAGCTGTTTTCATGAAAAGCCGGCAAACAAACTTTCCCGTCTGTTTCGTCTTTATTGTTGTTGGCGATGGTGGTGCAGCCGCCTCCGTTGTTGGCCAAGAAAAAAAAGATTGTACTTTGGGTGCTTGGCAGCAAATGACCAAGTCAAAAGAACAATAAGGAATAAACAATAAGTGGAATAAAGAGATTTGTTGCTTTGGCAACGCAGCGAATGCAGACAGGCAAATTGAAATTTTACCATGACTTGTAAAATTTGAATGCAAATGAAAGAGAGCCAAAATAGAGGGAGAGTAAGAGAGCGGTATGGGGAGATTGAATTAGAGATGTAAGCGTGATGTAATTTTGAAACTCGGAGTTCTGCGTGAGTCTGAAATGAGGCGGGAGTTAACAAAGGTATAAAATTTAATATCCCTGCATATAATAAATTAATTAACAGGTAAAAAAAATTAAAAAACACTTATGTCGGTATTCATAAAACGTATTTTAAAAGATTGAAGTTAAATATTGAATAATCTCTTACGCGAAGAGTACAAAAAGTTTGGTTCCCCTAGAAGAGAGGATAGAAAATGTGTAAATTTGATTTTATCAGTGTTGCTCGGTAATAAACTGCCGCGAAAGGGATTGTCTTGTAACGCTGACTAGGGCATTCAGTGTGAAATGGCTATGGTTGAGAAACTCTGACCCAAATACCTTATTAGCCCATTTACAAAAAATGCTGTCCCTTAAAACTTAAATAAACATTGCTTAAAAAACCCCATCTCAAAAAAGGCGCCACAATATTTCAAACCAGCGTTCTGAAAATATCTTTCAAAGTACCGTACACAAAAAGTACTGAACAAAGCCAAGTACCGTACTTAGAAAAGTACGGTAAATGTTTCGTTTTATAATGTACGAAAACTTAAGTACGGTAAATATTTTGTAACGCACCGACCGATTATTTTTAGTTATGTACGCGGAGTATAAAACGATTTTAGTAACAGATTTCGTGGTGGGTTTTTTAAACTATTTACCGTGACTAAAGACTTATTAAATCGCGAAAAAAAAACCAAAGAGGATATGAAAAAAGTAAGTTCCAACCAGGGCTCAATACCGGAACCGTTAACCGAAATAAACCGTTTCAAATCGAGTACCGGAACCGGAACCTGAACCGATACAATTTTTTTTTTGAGAACCGAATACCGTTTACCGTTATTAATGGAACCGATAAAACCGGAACAAAACCGAATCTTTGGTACCGGTATGGTTTCGGTTTTTCGTTTATTCGCTGTACCTAATTATTTTAAGAGTGTAATTAGTATGTAACTAAGGGGAATCATTTTCAACCTTATAAAGTTCTTGATCGGGATCAATAGCCGTGTCAATATAGCCAGTGCATATATACAGCAAAAGCTAGTGCAACTGTTGATTTGATTTTATACTTTGAACGAAAGTACACAGGGAATATATGTAGTAAATTTGTGCATTTGCACTGCAAATATAAACACATTCGCCCTTTCTAGCAAAATCGCGCTTAAACGTATTTGAAAACATAAAAACGTTCTTAACTGGTCGTCAGATTCATCCAATAGAAGTTGTGGATCATACGGTCAAGCTAATAGTCAAAATTCCAAAAATGTTCATAGGACCTAAGATTATTCCGTATGTAGACAAAAAATCAAAAGATTGAACAGTCCAAATTATTGCGAAGTTTGGAAATGGCAATGTAGACGGGTAAACAGGAGTTGTAGATCAAACAATTAAACAGCAAAAAATAATTAAACAACTTAAATAAGTTCGAATGAAGATTTGATAGACTGCAATAGTAGTAGTGTTCCAAAAATCGGAAATTTACAAAATTGCATGAGTTCAGATTATCATAAGGATATGATAGGTTCAAAAATATTATAGATATGCAACAATTCTTATATGAGTAAATGAGACGTGTTGATAAAACGGACCAAAAATTCGCAAAATTTGCAAAGTTTTATAACGATTTTGATTCTCATGAAGACGGGTAAATAGACGGATGGTGAATTTTGCTAGATAAAGATTTGATTGATGGTAATTTTCAAGTTTGCTTCACTTCTTCGCTTTGTGAGCGGCGTAGCAACGCACGTCGGGTACCTGCTAGTACATTATATGATATTTATTAGCATATAATGTAATCATAATGTAACCTATTACATACAAAGAATACAAAGTATTAAGGCCATATAATTTTAAAAAGTGAAATCATTCATTTTGTGTTGATTTTTGATTCGTACGTACCGGTATACCGAAATAAAAATCCGGGTTATTGAAAACCAAAATAGAACCTTTAACCGAACATTAATTTCGAGACGTACTGGAACCGGAACCGAAATTCGTTTCGGGACTAAGCCCTGGTTCTAACCAAGTGAAACATAGTGCCAGAATCAATGCATAAACGCAATTCGCAGCTAAGAGATCTCCATGGTAATTAAACCGCTATATGGTTAAGAAACCGATTTTCATAACCACAAATCGTTCACTTACCTCAAGACCGGCATAACGCAATATAATCCATTTTGAGAATAATCGTTATAATTTAGTGCTAAAAGAGTTATACAATCTAAATATAAAACGTATTTTGAAATGAACGTATTATGAAACACATATTTTTTAAAAAAAAAGCACAATCTTTAATGTATAGTTCGAGGCCCATCGAGAAATATTTTGTTTTTTTGCAGGGAATCAAACCGGAACCGGAATCGTATACCGAAAAGAACCGATTGAAACTCAGAACCGGAACCGGAACCGATATTATTAGTTTTTGGGTGAATTGTTATTTTCAAATAAAAAAGATTCTGGCTTAGCAAAACTTTTGTTCAGTGAAATACGAAATCGCGAGACCAGTCCCCTTGAAAATAATGCATTCCTATGTGGTATTTTCTTAGACCCTCGTTATAATGTCAAGCTAACCTCTGAACAGAAAAGTACATGTGTAACTGCTTCGACTGATATGAATATTTTCAGGAATTTTATCCACTTCTGTTCGATTGAAACTAAATGAGGAAAGCAGCTCTGAACCAACTATACCAACTTTCATTGGACTTAAGTTTTAAAATATCTGTTAGTTTTACCGGTCCATACCGGTACATTACCGAAATAAAAGGGTACCGAAACCGAATGCCGAAACAGTAGCAGAACCAAAACAGAACCTTTTACCGGAACGTTAGTTTCGGTACGTACCGGAATCGAAATTCGTATCACTTTGATTCCCTGTTTTTTTTTGGTTCTCTTACTAGACCCAAAAGCAGAACAGCAAAAAGCAACCATAGCGACTCTGCGACACAATGGTATCAGAATGTTGTTGTAGAATCCCTTCGTTAATGTATGCAGAAGACCGGTGTACTAGAAAATAAGTACAGATGCTCCGACACCTCGAACTTCTTAGATAGCTGTATATAAGCTTAAATCGTTTCTCGTCAAATCAAGCGAGCATGTTATTTCGCCATTAGTGTTGGTTTAGTCACGATAAACATGGACATCGTCTGGTGGACATACCATACATTTGCAAAAGTCGACAACATTAAAACAATACATTTTGTATTTTTTGGTATTTTTATTTATATAATGTTTTCTTATTTTATTGTGCACAGATTTCTTGCACAGAGAGCTGCTCACAATCCAAGTCGCTCAAACTTGCCCAAGTGCCTTTGTGCACTACAAAGTGAATACCCTAAAGGTTTAATTTTTTTCTTGATAAGAATAAAAACTGAGTTGATATTGCACTGACCGTACAAATATTCTATGATATCTCACCTCCCAGTTTTTAAACTTTCTGTAAAAACAATGGGCGCATGCCACATAACTTGAGTAAAGCATAAGGGCATTTCCCTTCTGTTGAACGTGACCGTCGTACACAGACAAAGTTTAGCGAACCCTGACACAATAACTAAGACCAAATATGTTTAATATCTTATGAAATAATAGTTCTTTGAAATGTATTTTATTTAACTTAAAAATTTTTGCGAACTTTTTTCAAATAAATATTTATCTTTGTCGATACGTGACATGTCGAACTTGACACTTTTTCGCTATATATATTAATATATGCATATATTCATAAATTTGACTCTCTTTCCCGGCGTCGCCCGGGTTCTTTAGAATTCTGTTTCTTTCACAATATTCAAAAAAAATGTTCGATTTCGGCTCACCACAATTAATCTAGTTTAAACTGGTTTAGAACCGTTATTGAAACTGAAAAATATTTAGCTCAATATTCCCAATTTACAAGCCGCTTTTCAAGTTCAGACCTTACATAAATTCTGAGATCAGGATCTAAAAACCGGTTAAATCGGCATTTGTGCCGGGGAAACAAGTAGGTTAAATGCCTCCCCTGATATATAATCGTGCAATTATATATTTCTCGCCCGCCGGCTATCTCCGTCTCCGCCCCTTCCGCTTCCCTTGTACACCTAGATCTCAGAGATGGTAAGAATAGAGGTTTGTGACAAATGCTCTAATTTATTGACAAAAGTTTTTACCTTTTTAAAATGTCTTCTAAGATAATTAGTAATTAGCAAAATAAATCGATTGCCAAAGAAAGATAAAGATCGGATGAACGGTTCTCAAGTTATGAGCAAAATAAAAAATGTTGCTACTTTTGATGGTCACCCTAGGGACCACGAACACTGATAATTATGTTTTCCATGAGTAACGGGTATTTCGAAGTCGGTTAGAGCCGACTTTAACTTACGCTCTCGTTAGAAATGAAGTTAATCTTCTTTTAAACTAGGTTGAGGAGCTTATGAACCGATTCACAGAATTGGAACATAATCTATAATTCTTTTCTGAATGACTTGAGAACATTCTGTAAGAATCATATAAAGATTGGCTCAGCGCTTTAGACGACCATAAGAAACACTGATCAGTAAAAACTTTTTTTAGTCATAAAATAACGATGTCGAAAGTGACCAACATTGAACGGCTCAAAAACAACACATACTTCTTTGATTTGCGACAAAACAATTTTGAAAAATTTGATAAAAATCGGATTAATATATCTTATAACTGCCGTATAAAAAACTGGCAGGCATATATCATGATCTAAGGCAGAGATGGGCATGCACACATATCGTCACATTTTTCACACGCATACAAGCACAAGCCTCGTGTGTATAGATAGGAACGTCGCGACGCGCCCATCTCTGATCTAAGGGTATATAAACTTCGGTCGAGCTGAAGTTAGCTTTCCTTTATTTAATTTTTTTCAATCTCTCGGACTTCTGAGTTCTGGTCTAGATATCCATTTAATAATGTTTGTTCCTATTTTTTGAGCGTCTCAAAAAATTTTCCCCATTGATGCATGAGAGTTCAGAATTTTTCCATTGAAGTCGTTGTGCCAGCTTTTAACGGTGTTGTTGGTTCGTCGCGTGTCAACTCGACATCTCAGACTAAACTGATTTCGATTAGTTAAATACACATAAGCAATTTGCCGCCCTGTAGAGCAGAGATATGTTGATCTTTGAGTTATGACGTGTCATCGTATAAAATATGCTATAAGCTGTACAGTTTGTATCCCTAATATAATTTTGTTTAAGAAACTACAAAAATGAATAGTTCAATTTCCCAATTTTTCCAACCCTTAAAAAAATCAGTGGGCTAAATAGTTGAGCGATCTTTTTAACAGTTTATTTTCTCTCAATTTGGCACAATTCACCACAATTTACATTGTTTGTTTTGTTTTGTTTTGTACTTGTTGCCAAATAAAAACCGTTCACAGTCGATTTCGCGCCTCCATCCGATACAGTTCCATACGTCTAACATAAATAACCCTTTACGCCCTCAACCAAATCCTTAACCCAAGGCAGCAACCACATTTGGAATATCTCACACCCATGGCCTCTGCTCCTTTGTTGCTAGAAAACTTTATTTTCAAAAAGCGCAATTTTGCATTTGCCTTTGTGCGCCATCGTCTTTTTGTGTTATGCAAACAATCGGTATACCCCATTATATAGGAACCACGTACAGAAAGTTTGAAAATATATAGTATAACAAATCTCTCGCCATCTATTTCCGCAGCTAATACGCGTCCAGTCTGCGGAGGGCATTAAACGAATTGAGATCTCGCCGAAATCGAATTTAAAGCAGCTCTATGACAGCGTGCAGAATTCTTTAAAAGTCGATGGGTTTGGACTATTCAAGGATCGCGGTTTTGTCAATGAACTGCATGCAAATGGGTCGCATTTGGTGGGAACCACACTAAAACATGGCGATATGATATACTTAAAGCAAATAGCTGGGACATCATCACGGGTAAGCCAAATTTGGTTTAATTTGAAGATTTTTAAAGCAAAGTATTTTCTGTTTACAGCGCACAAGCACTACGGTCATGGATCTTCAGGCATTTAAAACGGCCGTGTCCAGTGAAAAGACCAGTAACAATTCCGCCCGTCCTTCACTTGAAGTCATTGAGGATGAAGTTGATCAGCAGCTGATGAAAGCCGATGGCACGATTAAACGTGACCGTGATAGCAAGCTGTAAGTTGTAATGAACTTAAAATTTATTTTAACTACTTGACCATTTAGAATCCTATCCCCGAGCAGATACACTGTAATATTGATATGGTCTGACTTTGTGCTAGGAATAAATTCACACAAAATGGTCTTACATCTTACATACGTCAGTCCAAGTTCTGCTGTTGCTGTGGCTCTTGAATAAATCTTGACATACAAGCATATACCTGAGTCTACACAGTCTATGTAGGCTGTCTTAGGGTCAACTACATTCCCACCATGTGGAGAGAATCGAAAGTGGTATTTATACCGCAAGCTGGCAAAGCTTCGCATGTGAAACCGAATTATTATAGGCCAATCGGTCTATCTTAATCTCTTTTGAAGACTCTTGAGAAACTTAAAGACGCACAATGAGGCAAACTATAAATCCCGCTCATCTAACACACACTCAACATGCATACAGCAAGTGTAGGTCTTCTGAAACCGCCCTGATCTTCCAGGTTTCAAGGATCCATAAATCACTTGAAGTAAGCGACTTCTCCCTAGTAGCATTTCTCGACATAGAGGGTGCTTTCAATAGTGTCCAACGGCATATGTGGGCGCGGATGTGCCGCTAGTAAGATTAATCAAACAATTGCTAACCATCAGGTCGGTGTTCTCCCAACTTGGCGGTGCATCTGCTAGCAGATTTGTTAACAGAGGCACTCCACAAGGAGGTGTTCCTTCTCCGCTGCTGTGGGTTGTAACAGTTAACCAACTGCTGCGAATACGTTAGACGTTAACCCGGCTAAGACGGAATGAGTTCTTTTCACCAGGAAATACAAAAATCCTGATCTTATTCCTCCTAAAATCAACGGAGTAGGAAATTAATCTAAAAATGCAACATAAATTAATGTATTTATTAAGAACGCAACCATTGCACTCTACTCGTGAAAAAGGGCCATAGGCCTCAAAAGGGGTTTTCCGCCTCCATAGTTTATTGGCTATACAAAGCCGTTGTACGTCCCATACTACGTTTATGCTATGCTCATTTTGCAAAATCATTTCATGAAATGGGTCCGAAAGAGCGTGCATAAACACCAATTTATGAATTCGAATACACACGAAAGTTGATTATGAATTCTCCGTCAATTCATGAAATGCCGATGCGCAAACATCTTAACTTTGAGTTAGTGTTGCCAGATCGTTGGTTTTCGCATACGTGCGCTGGTCATTTTGTGAATTTACAAAAGCTGCATAAACAGGAACCAATTTGATTTTGCAAATTGAAGAAAGCGTGAATTTCATTGCATACTGCTCTACGGAGCACTAGTATGGTGGTCAGCTCTCAGGAGACAATCAGTCCTGAACAATCTCACCCAAATACTGAGAAATGCGGAGATAAGACACTAACGGAAGCGCTTAATTTGATTTTTCAACTTCTACTACTAGACCAACTGGCTATTACAACAGCCCTAATAGTGAGAGAATCCCATGTCTGAAACAGGGGCGAGTCGGGGCACTAGCATAATACCACTCAATACAGACTACTGTACCCCATTAATCACTTTGGACAAATTATACGATGTCTTTATTCCAAGCCGCCATAATTGGGAAAACATCCCCCCAGCAGAGCCAACGCCATTAAGAGGGTCGAAAAGAGGGTCTTTGTGAGAAAAACTTTTTTGTTTTTAATGTTAACGCGTTCCACTTCAGCGATTATTAATATAATACGATTTTACACAGACTTGGAAGTTTTGGTCAAAATCGGATGACTATATCTTATAGCTGCCATAGGAACTATCGGTCGAAAAGTGGGTTTTATTTAGAAAATTTTTTCTTAATCTTTGATGTATTAAAACCAGGGAATCAAACCGAAACCGGAACCGGAACCGTATACCGAAAAGAACCGATTGAAACTCAGAACCGGAACCCGAACCGGAACCGATACTTTTTATTTTTTGTATACCGGTATCCGAGAACCGATATTCTTGGAACCGAAAAGACCGAAAAGAACCTAAACGTTGTACCGGTACGGTTTCGGTTCTGAGTGCAACCACTAGACTGCGAAACGAGCAGTTAGATTTGGCGGATTTCGGAATTGTATGAACTATCAAAAGTTATTCTTGCTGCGTGAAACATTTATTTTCCGGCGTGAAGTTTATTATGACTCCGTTAAGAACTCAGATGGACGGAAAAACATTGACCGCTATCATGCTTCTAAGAAATAATCATTAATTCACCTTCTTTGTAACTAATTTTAAAGTAGTTTAAAGTAAACTGATAATTTATGTACACAAACATGTGTACTGCTGATTACCCACTTTGATTGGACTTAAGTTTTAAAATTTCTGATAGCTTTACCGGTCCATACCGGTACGTACCGGTACGATACCGAAATAAAAGGGTACCGGAACCGAATACCGAAACAGTAGTAGAACCAAAACAGAACCTTTTACCGAAACGTCAGTTTCGGTACGTACCGGAACCGGAACCGAAATTCGTTTCGGTTTGATTCCCTGATTAAAACATTTGCAAGGGTATATAAACTTCGGCAAAGACGAAGTTAGCTTGGATTTCTGTTTTTTTTTTCCAAAATAAGGTAATACTCTGCCTTAAGATATGAAGATATACAGGGTAGCATGGTGAAATTATACCAGGTTAAGTCAATAAAGTAGGCTGCCTCTTTATTGGGGTACCAGTTGAATGGTGAAAACACTTAGTAGTAATGGGGATGTCAACGCGCTCTCACACTTGGTATAATTAACAAGGTAGTGTCGACAGGAATTCACCATGCGAGAGAGATACCAGTTGATATGAACATGTGAGAGCGTGGTGGAATTATACCAGGTGAAGTCATTAAATTATTAGTGACTTTAATTATTTAATTATTTATTTAAATTTATTTATTTTGACGCTCAGAAGCAAAAAAAATGTCAAAAATGAAAGGTGTGCGTAAGAATAATTTAAAGAGCTCTTATGAGGAGTAACAAATTGCGCTGATTAATTACGTAGAGGCAAAGATAATTATTTGGAACCTCACCAATAAATATAATTTTGATGCAGTTGACATGGAGAGCCTCCAGCAGCAGTCCACAAAGATCTGCAACAACCATGTCCGGAATAAAAGCAACAACAGTAAAACGACACCAGCTTCGTATTGTGGCTGGAGAGGATTTTTCGTTTTGGCACCAAGTGCAGTTCCAGTAATTCAAAGAGGCAAATAAAACTGTTGGCGCTCATATGGAAGACTTGTCTCGAACTGTTGTGGGAAGGTACTTCCCGAAAGGGGCATGATGACGTCCCTCGTCATAACGGGCATTACAACTATGCTGACCCCAGTCCTTACCCTCTGAACCAAGCCTGGGGCTTGCTGAGTTTTAAATTGAGTCTCGACGGTGGAGGTCTATATCAAGCGGAATTGTCATGTCTAACTGTTTGCTTTTCAATCGGCTATCTGGGAAACTCCGGTCTGCTGGGGGCGCTAGTCGGGAGCCCAGCCAGGCTCATTGATTCGTATGCACTTTTCAGTGCGTGTAGGGTATCATGATTTTAACGTATCTAATGAACATGCCATTATGTGTGAAGTACATCAGATCTTACAATACTCATGGGACGCATCCTCGTCTTTCTTATCTTCCTCCTCTTCCAACACGATTTGTGCTGGAGAGGTGCCCCCTGGCTACACCCTTATCTATCCATATTTCATGATCTCCATTTTTATACCCTGTACCCATTGAAAATGGGTAAAAGGGGATCATGAAGTTGTGCAAATGTATGTAACAGGGAGAAGGAAACATTTCCGACCCTATAAAGCAGAGCTGTAAACTTGAATTACCATTACCATTACCATTACCATTTTTCACATAACTGAAAACAATTCCTGATTACCATTTTTTTATAATCGTAATTGTAAGGTGGAATTACGAATATTCAGTGATTATTCCAAAATTTAATTACTTTTACAATTACTTGGATAATTGTAACGGTAAAGGGTGATTATTGAGTAATTGTGCTTGAAAAGTCAAATTATTTATGAATTTTTAGGTTCCAAATGAAATTACTTAAGCCCAATTATAACATTCATTATTTATATTACATATTTTTGTTTGAAAAAATAACAATCTTATATTATATCATCCATGAAGTTCATGTTGGCCTTCATCACCACTAGTTTTTCAAAAGAAAAATCGGAAAGGGCATGGCGTCTTGAGTCGTTAATTATATTGGCAAATGAAAACATTCTTTCAACAGGGGCTGACGACGTTAGTGGCGTGTTATACCTGATCGCTATCTCTTTAAGCATTGAATATTTTTCAAGCATCTCGAAATTTGTAGACGGATCAAGCAAATATCTTCCCAACTGTTCTTTAAAATCGTGTTTTATTACACACAGCGAAGCGTCAACACTATTATCTGTTGGTTGGGCTCCATCTAAAACAATATTAATTAAAAATATAAGTTATGTTTATTTTTGGCCAAGCCATCGGTTTAAAAAAAAGAAAAAATAAAAAAATAAGAAGTCATTGAATTGCAAAAAGATTTTTGTTTCCCTACCGGTTTCGTCGAAATCATAGAATTCATGCTTGGGGACTATATCCTTACTTGTGTCCATTGTATTTTTATATGTACAGACATATTTCACAACTTCTGCTACAACAATTTCCAGAATTTCATCATATTTCCGACCATGCAAAGCAATTTTTGCGAGACAATTAAACCATTGCATTTTTACGCTTGGTAATAAAACAGATGCAATTATAGCGCAGTTTGCTTCTATCGAAAGTTGGAAAAAAAATGGAAAAGCGCTCCATCACTTTTTCCAGAAACGCAACCGCAACACTACTACAATGATTAAAAATAAAATACTGATTTGTATAAGCGATATCAAACTAGAAGAAAAAGTTTGTCCACTTCTTTGTTTTAAAAACTTATTGCTCGCTTAAAAAAAATAAAGAAGGACCATAATTAAATTAAATGATTGCTATTATTTGTTTTGGTTTTGTTACCTTGATCAAACCATTAAATTTGGTGCTTTCCAAACTTGATTACAAATACAAAATAATTCAACATTTCAAGCACAATTACTCAATAATCACCCTTTACCGTTACAATTATCCAAGTAATTGTAAAAGTAATTAAATTTTGGAATATTCACCCTTTACCGTAACAATTATCCAAGTAATTGTAAAAGTAATTAAATTTTGGAATAATCACTGAATAATCATAATTCCACCTTACAATTACGATTATAAAATAAATCGTAATCATTAATTGTTTTTGCATTACCTAAAAAATTGTGTTTATAGTAATGAAAAGTAATTAAATACGGGAAGTAATGAATACATTACAGCTCTGCTATAAAGTATATATATTCTTGATCAGCATCAACAGCCGAGTCGATTTAGCCATGTCCGTCTGTCCGTCTGTCCGTCCGTCCGTCTGTCCGTCTGTCTGTATGAACGCGTAGATCTCCGAGACTACAAGAGATAGAGATACAAATGTACATAGGTATAGGCCGTACGCAGATCAAGTTTGTTTCAGATTTGCAAAATTTCCCCCCCTCCCCCCTTAAACCGCAAAAAACTGTCAGAGCCACAATTTTAAAGTTACAACATCGTCGCTTAATATATATTATCTTAGATCTATAATCTATCTATTCTGAAAAGCACATTGAAATCTGAGCAAAAACACAGAAGTTATTAACGAAACAATTTTTGCACCACCCCTCCCCCCACGCTTTGATTTTTACGCATTACGTTTGCTGCTTGCGCCCGCGTGTGTGAGGGCGCGTTTGTGTGTATGTGTGCGTGTGAGTTTGTTTGTGTATGTGTGTGTTTGTCAATTGTACAGGGTATTTTGAAGTCGAGCTAACTCGACTGCAATGGTCTTACTTGTTTTTATTGACGATTTTAAATCAATTTTCATCAATCAATTATCAATTTATCAATTTTCATAAATTAACCGCATCTTAAAACCGTGTGAGGTTAACTTAAAAATCCCAAATTTGGAATTTTTTGGAGTTTTTGACATTTTTTGGCTATCTCAACTAATTTGTTTTTTGGTTCCACAAGCAACAATAAATGTTTTTTTTGTGCGCCCTGTCCGTCTGTATGAACGTGTCGTTCTCAGAGACTGTAATAGATAGAGCCACAAGTTTAGGAATGTATATAGGTGTATACTGTACCCACATCGAGTTTGTTTCAGATTTGGTAATTTTCTCCTCCTCCATCTGTACACCGCGGAAACTAAAAATTCCTGTCAAACTTCATAAAAAAAACTGTGGCAGAAGCTTGTGTATCCAGCAACTGAACGTAACCACATTTTCTGATCGTAGTTATCGATGCGGTTGTGGCGAAACAGCTACACACCCAGGAAATATTGTCAACAATTATTTTGGATGTGTGAGCGAAAATTTTGGGGGAATGCCTTTATTTATTTGTTATGAGCTGTAATCTGGTTGGGAACCACAGCTCAAAGATTATAGGTCCAAGGGCACTTTGAATTGTGAAACCGCCAGAGGGATGCTTTGCATAGACACAACACGGTCGGAGAGATGCTGTCCATGAGATGCTTCTAATCTGTGTCCAGATCATAGCAATTTATTGAGTGTGCCCAATTGTCATGATATCTGCTGTGTTTACACCGCGGTATATGTATGTTATGTACATATGTAGTTCTATGCTCTCATACAGGGCACCTATGACTCTAGTTTCTTTAGGCATCTATATGCCGTACCACATAACAGGATCGCCTTATCCACCGGTTCTTAAGAGGCTAATGGGCTCAATGCCATTACAACATAGTAGCCGAGTCACACGGGCTTTCCTAGTCAAGACACCCAAGGTTTTAGCACGTTATCCGTATATGGATCTCTTAATCCCAGGTCGCACTCAATCTACTTTTCGGGTCTCTGGAATCTGTTGACTCTTTGAACTTTTAACGGCTATGTTCGGTTTCCCCCTTCTCCCCAAAGCCAAAGCCCAAAAAAAAGATAAAATTTTTTTTGAATTTGATTGTGTTTCGTAAATCTTGTATCCGACCTAAAGACCTTTTTGATTGCGACGAAAGTCATACTACTTTGGGATAATAGATTATAAGTTCTGACTGTATAAGCCCTTTGGTTTTCATCCCCAGTACTAACGAAAATTTTTTATTTTAATTTATTAAATTCAAAAAGTTAACTGCCAAACAGTTATCTGACCTTCCCCTCTCTCTGTCACACTTCTTATTTTCCCCACAAAAAAAAGGACCTATACGCCTTTAACGGAAAATTTTTTTTTTTTTACAGACTAGAAGAGTTAGAGCCACAAATTTTTGCATGTATGTAGGTGTATACTGTAGCTACATCGAGTTTCTTTCAGATTTGGAACACTCCACTTCCTCCATCATTTGGCAGCGAAAAACTGTCACTATCTATGTATAAACGCGTTGATCTCACAGACTATAAGAGGTAGAGCCACAAATTTTAGCATGTATGTAGTGTACACCGTACCCAGATCAAGTTTGCTCCAAGTTTGGCAAATTCCTCCTCCATCTTCTTCTAACTGCGAAAAACTGTCAGAGCTTTAATTTTTAAGTTTTAACCTAGTGACTTAATACATATTCAGATAGGCCCATCATCTCTATTCTGTGTACCACAATGAGATCCGAGCAAAAACACTGAAGTGCGCCTGCCCATTTATTGAAATAAATTGTAAAATAAATGGAATTCAAAGCTATAGGAACCACATTACTTGGGACAGGGTATTTTGCTTTCGGGGACCGCAACACTCTTTCTTGTATACTATACACCTTATATGAGTACCTGGACACCACAACATAGAAGGAAACGAGTCTGCGGACAAACTGGCCAAAATAGAAATCTACCACTCCTTTCAAAAAAGAGCACGATAAGGATGCTTATGGCAAGTCGAAGAAGACTCTCAGGTTACGTGGTCAACCACTCCTACTCAACCTTTCGGAGATATCCGAGCTGGAGATCCCAGCTCTCAAATGGAAGTGAAGTAGACATCCTAACCCACAAATCCTCCCAATACTCCTCCAAACAAATTTTCTACATTTCTTATTCTTTTGTATGAAATTTGAACCTTGTGAAGGTTGTGGCCTTGGCCTATTCACGTCATGACATTTAGTTCTTCCTCCTTAAGCCACTTAACACTTTACCTTAATCCTTTTCATTCCAGTCCAAATACTTAAATTTGTGCGTACCTTATAGTTTCTTCTGTCTTCACTATTTATAAGCTTGTCGAGGGTAGTTTCAAACAAAGGTTTCTATTTCATTGAACATGTTTAATTGATTTACTTTGTGTCTTAATTATCGTCTTTACTTGCTCAGTTGTTCCTTAATTTGCTAGCTTTTAAATGTAGGAACACAACTCTTAGTCTGGGACTACGGTACCCCGGATTCGGTCCGTTGAAAGTGGTTTTATTTCGGTTCTGAACTTAAGCTTTCCGTCCGATTTGATTTTCTGTCTTATGTTTGTTGTTGACACTCCGCGTGTAGGCGTCGGAATTATTACTACCCTCTGCAAAATTATAAATACGGCCCTCAAATTTAATTTCTGATTTCCGTTTTGCAGTTGCCATCACAATGCCAATGGCCGTTGCGTCCACTGTTCACCGCTGGAACCGTACAATGAATCCTATTTGAAAGAGCAAAACATCAAACATTTGTCATTTCATTCGTATATACGCAAGCAATCATCTGGCATGGATCACGGGAAGTACTTTGTGTTCGATGACATAAATTGCCGCATTCGTCCTGGCTGCCGGGAGCATCCGCCATGGCCCAAAGGCATTTGCAGCAAGTGCCAACCATCGGCCATTACATTAAATCGTCAGACCTATCGACATGTGGATAATGTCATGTTTGAGAATACCAAAATTGTAGAACGATTTTTGAACTATTGGCGTACCACTGGCCATCAGCGTATGGGCTATTTGTATGGAACCTATGAACAGAATACGGATGTGCCGTTGGGCATACGAGCCAAGGTTGCGGCTATTTATGAGCCTCCGCAGGAGTCGACACGGGACTCGATTAATGTCTATCCAGATGAGGGGGCCGATGATGTGGATGCTGTGGCCAGCGCCCTGGGTTTAAAAAAGGTATTGACATACTAAAGTGTTTTGGTAATTTATACAAAACTAAATAAGTTTTTCTCGCAGATTGGTTGGATCTTCACTGATCTCATAACGGAAGATGCCAGTGCTGGAACCGTCAAACAGATCCGTGGTATTGAAACTCATTTTCTTACCGCGCAAGAATGTATAACAGCCGGTGAGCTACAGAATCGTCATCCGAATCCCTGTAAATATGCCTCCAATGGTGTTTTTGGCTCAAAATTTGTGACCGTCTGTGTAACAGGTAAGCAATAGTTGACATTTACATACATTTAGTTCAACTACCAACTTTTAATGTTACAGGCGATCAAACCAAACAAGTCCATATGGAGGGCTATGCCGTGTCTGCTCAATGCATGGCCATGGTGCGTGATAATTGTCTAATACCCACTAAGGATGCGCCTGAATTAGGCTATGTTCGAGAGTCGACGGATAAACAATATGTCCCTGATGTTTTTTATAAGGTAGGTGAATAGAAAATTGAAAGTTTTAAACATAAATAAATTAAGACATAATAAATAGTGGAGACATATATAATTTTACAGTCCTTTGTGGTATTTCGGGGGTGCAGTTATTGGTATACAAGACTATTTTAAGCTTTTGTGGTTGTGTGAAAAAGTTTTCGATGTAAAAGTTAAACAGTCAAAATTTTGATTGGCTTAAAGAGGCAGGAGGCGCGGCTAAATTGAAAAAAGAAAAACTAACATAGCCTGGGACCATAAAAGAGATCTAAGTTCCATACATGTTGAACCTCTAATTTAGATTATTTCCAGGCAGCTTCAAGCACGTAGTGGCCCTTCCCATCTTCTAAAATTCGTAAGAACAAAATTACATAAGCAAACATTTATTGAAAAGTATTCACATTTATAACCTTATTAAATTTAAATTATATATTTGTGTGTTTTCGTATATAGACATCATTCAGCTTAAGTTTTGTATGTAGTTTTTAATTAACGAGTTCTTTATAGACTCTAACAACTTTAAAAACTTGACAATATCGAACAATACAGAATCTTGACCTCATTTTGTGTAGGTTGTAGGTAAACTCAACATGCAAAAATATACTTCTGCTAGATGTAGTAACTCCATGGTTTAAAAAAATCTTTATCCTTAGGTTTTTTTTTTACCGTTTTCAAACTTGTTTTATTTATTTCAATTTTTTGGGTTTCTGATACTTTTCTGTGCCTTTTTGTACTTGGTTATCATTGCTCTGATTTCGTTAACATTTTCGCCCATTTTCTTTAACTTGCATAGGTTTTTATTGGACACTTAGGTAAGAACATATAGACATATATAGAAACTGTTGTATTATCCGATTACTGCAATTGAACACCAAAAATTAAAATTAAGGGAATAATTGAGCAATCCTCTAAAAACGATTTTTATATCAATTGTTATTATCGGTTTTATTTACATTTAACATATTATAAGTTCTAACAATTTAAACTTATTTTAAATTTTTGATCAGTTATTCTTAAAGTACAAACCATAAGCCGAAATATCAACATTTTTTAATCTTTGGCTGTTCTATATTAATTTTTGTTCTTCAATTTTTCTTTGGCATTCAGACAAATTTGCTGCTTGAGTTAATTGAATGAATTAATTAATTGAATTAATTGAAGTTAATGTCATTTTAAGCTTATATCAGTGCTACCCAAAATGCTAAAAGCCTATTCCATGAGAAAGGAACTCATAATTCTGCTGGCGACGCAGCCGACACACGCATATATAAAGAGGGAGAGAGTGATTAAGTGTGTTCTATAAATAGCTTTCTCTCTCACGATGCAAGCTTTCGGCTATTCCTTTTCTCACAAGGCATTTGTTTGTTTGCTTGTTGCTACGCACACAAGCGCAAAGCTAAATAGTGTGAGGTTGGGCACCACTGGCTTATAGATTGGTATCGCAGAATGGTGTGACCAGAGGCAATCAGCTGATTTTTTGTTTAATTGATTGTTGTTGGTCTTATTAAGCAGATAAAAAGACCAATACTAACAATTATTGTCGATTTGGTTAAATCATACAAAATCTATTTTTGAAATTTGTCAGTAAAATGATTAGGCCTTTTCATGTACTCTTTCGCATTATTTGTTTCGTAACGCACCTAGAAATTCCATTTACACTACATGATTGTAATAAAACTATTCTTTATCAGTTGCGTTTAACTATAAACAAAACAATCAAATCAGATTGAATCAGCTGTTGACCTTTGTAAGATTTGATCAATAATTCTAACAAAACTTAAACTGTTAAGTTTGTTGCTCGCTTGATAATCGAATGTAAATTTGGCTAAACTCAGGTTATAAGACAATGTTAGCTTTCGTTTTCGT
The DNA here is from genome assembly GCA_018904275.1 of Lordiphosa clarofinis. NCBI lineage: Eukaryota > Metazoa > Arthropoda > Insecta > Diptera > Drosophilidae > Lordiphosa > Lordiphosa clarofinis. Next base: position 968,053 of record JAEIGQ010000087.1, read on the forward strand.
TAAGTTCCAAATTGAAAACCGCACAGAAATATCTGTTAATCCACAGATACTACGTTTATACTATAAACTTTATAGACGTGCGTATAACAACAATTTTGTAATTAACAAATTTTTGCGTATAAACGCTGAGTTAATTACAATTACTGATTAGTAGACTTATTTGCAATTAGTGTCTAGGCGTTGCCACTCTTTTCAGTGACACATACGCAAAGTGAAAATGTGCTTTTAGTTTTTGCCGTCAAAATCAAACACACCTGGGTTCAAACCACTGTAATGCATGTAATTGAATTTTGCACTAAGGCTGCCTTCACACTGTTCGACGCATGACACATGATAGTCTAGTAGTCCAGCTATTTGCTCTGTTTTAAATTTGAATAGCTAGTCAAATTCATAGAATTTCATAGGGAAATGCAGGCCTACTGGATGTCATGGGTCATGTGTAGAACAGTGTGAAGGCAGCCTTACTGAGGATATGCAACACATTTGCCACAATTCCTTATGCTCTTGTCACATTGGCTTTGCTTTGATGCTCTTGTGCTCTGGAAAGTGTCTATTTTTTAAAATGTTTATCTTTTGTTTAATTTATTCCCAGTTTCCAGCACAAAAAATAAGAATTGATCTAATACCCCTCCAAAGAATATAGTTCCCACTATGCATCCAAATTTTCACGCGCATTTTATAAAAATGCTTTGACAATTGATTTCTTAAGAACTTAAAGTGCTGGGCAAATGTTGAAAATTGATTTGTATTCAGCTTGAAAATCTCTGTCGAACGTCATTAATTTCTTTTTCCAGACCGCATGGACCCAATATTTGTTGAACTGTGTTATCTAGATCATCCTATAAAAGTTAGTTCACCACAGTTGAGGATTAATCATTTTATTTTTATGCCGATTGATTACTCCATAACCAATTTAACGTTAAAACCCTTTGTATTATTCTGCAATTGATACTTTAAGTTCCTGAAAGTTTCTTATTTTTTTTAAATTTTTTAAATATTTCCGTCTCTTAACCCTCTCATGCCCAAATTAAAATGCTGCAAATTTTTTGGTGACATATAAGCTAGAGTTGACCTCAATATCAACTGACAAAAATTTCAATGTCCTAGGTGTCCTGGTTCAAGAGCTACAGGATACCAAAAAGTTTAAAAATAATTTAAACTAGATAAAATTTTCTCGAGTTTTTTTTAATTACCTTACTTTATTTAGTTGTTAAACTTGGTTTAGGATAAAGTAATTATTTTAATGTTTTTTACCTTTTTAAAACCACGTTTTTTTCACAATGAATTTGTCAACTGCCTCTACCTTCTAATAGCTACTATAGCTACTAACTGAACGCGTGTGCAGCTGACTACCAAACAATTAGGTGTAAGCTCACTCAACACATCAGCTAAATTTCTGCGAAGGTTCAAAACAAAATATGTAAAATAACGTAGTTAGTTATAAAGAATTGATAACCGGGGAGGTTAATATTTGAAAATCAACTCTTGATGAATTAGAACCAGTTCTATTTGATAAGATTCTCTTTAAAAGAAGTTTGACAACCGTTATTTAAATAGGACATAAGTGTAATTATAGTATACACCTCAACAAAGGAACTTCCAAAACAACTAATTCCATATTGCCACCAAAGGAATTTGATTTGTGAGTTTGTGTTAGGCATCTGAACCAGTTTTTGAGTTAACAAATTCAGAAGAAAAGTTACCCTTTCTTAACAATTATTAAAAAATAATACCATTAGCAAGGGTATACAAATTTTTCAAGCATAATTTAATTATAGTGGTAAATTAATACTTTTTGAGTAGCTTTTGTCTGGTTTGCAACAACAATCTCATATTATTCTAAGCTAAAACTAAAAGGGTTGGTGTTGTTTTATACCCTTGAGAGGGTTTTAAGTGTCCGGATGTTTGTAACAGCACAGAAGGAAGCATCTCCGACCATATAAAGTATATATATTCTTGATCAGCATGACGAGCTGAGTTGATATAGCCAGTCCGTCTGTCCGTCTGTCCGTCCGTCTGTCCGTCTGTTTCTATCCTAGATCTCCTCCGTCAGTTTAAAGCCATCTTAACCAAACTTTGCACGAAGTCTTTTGGTAAATACGCTGCACATTTGTCGGAACCGGCCGGATCGGATGACTATAGCATTTAGCTCCCATAGGAACGATCGGTTGAAAAACTAGTTTAATGAGAAAATTATTTTTTTTGCAATGCTATCGCTCCCAACGCTCGTATTTATTTTTGAATGATTTCACGTAATTTCACCAAGCCTTGTCAAAATCGGACAACTAGATAGAATAGCTGCCATACAAGAGTTAGGTCTGAAAAAAGTTTAGTGAGAAAAATTTTTTTTAAAACTCATCGCTCCCAACGCTCGTATTTATAAGTTTTTAATAATTTTACATAATTTCATTAAGCCTTGTCGAAATCGGGAACACTTAGTATACAACAAACTGTCAGGCATATATCAAGCTCCAAGGGTATATCGAAGTCGGTTAGAGCCGACTTTAACTTACGCTCTCTTTTTTTTTTTGGTACAATAGCCCCTCGAGGGGCCAGAGATACACTTATACATCTAAATTTATATAGACAGTTTAGGCTTAATCCTAAGTTTATGGTTTATGTTTAATTACTCTGCAGGTAGCTTTGTAGCGCTGTACACCTAACCGGTACACCCAGTTTGTGTTTTTTAAACTCTTAACATAATTATTCTATCTATCGAGTAAAGAATACTTAAATATAGTTTGAAATCTAAATAATTCCTTAATTCGGACGATCGACGAGTACAGTTTGTAATATAAATAGGTAGCTGCTTTTCTATAAATAGCCTCCAAAAAAATTTATATTTTGATGCTTTATCTAAAACTTTTGATATTGTAAAAAGCTTATCAAAATTCCGTAGCTGTAGAAATGCTCGAAAAATGTACAAATACTTATTTAGTTCTGGGCATCTTTCTTTATCTCATACAAAAGTACTTGGATGAAATTTGGTAAACCAATTTAAGATCAAACAGGGGAATTTTGATTGATTCTTCAAGATGCTTGGTTGTGTGGAACAGTCAATTATTCCTTTTTAAACGGCGCTGCGATACTCTCCACAGTTCTTGAGAATACAACGAACTGCCGGTCTGCCCGTGGCATCGCCTGTTTCAGCTATGCGATCCACCACCTCGATGCCACGAATAATATATCCAAAAATGGCCGTAAATGAATGCATTTCATTCAACACCAAACGAAATTGACTACCCACAAATTCGCTACTATCGTATCTGCGCTGGCCCCGCCTCATACCAACTGTGCCACGGTGAGCGATTAATTCAGTATTATCTGGCATAAAGTATCGACTCTCGAAGGCCGCATGTCCGCCACGTCCATTATGTGACTCAAAGTCACCCGTGATGATGCTCTCATTGCCCCAAGCTTGAAACACGGAACAGCCACGATATCCAAATCCGTGTTCGTGCAGTATAAGGGAACGAAAGTTCTCAGACATAAGAGGGGCCACATCCGGACGTACCTCGATTAGAACTCTACCAGTCATCCTGCCGGCCACTTCCATGTCCAGGAAATATATGGAATGACGTCTGACTTGTGGAGGTCGAGTGAGAGAGACACGATTATTAGAGTTATGTGGCTGCTGGCCTGCCCTGCTTAAAGCCCTGTAGGGAGAGTTCCAGTTCGATTCCACATTCATACGACTGTTTACATTGGGAGGATGGCGCCATGATGGGGAAGTGCTAGGACTAGTCACAGAATTGGCCTCATCCGCGTTGAAATCCTCCGAGAGCGCATAATAGCGTGGATGATGTGGCAACTCTCGCCCCTGCCTCTGATGTTCTAATAACAACTGACGTCTTACCTCCCGGTCACGTTGACAATAATTGAAATCAGGTGGCACCACAGCCTGATAACCTTGAGTAATCAATTCGCGCTGCAACTCACACCAGTAGGAGAAGATACAATAGTTGGTTAGGATCAAAGCCGGTGGTGGTTCCACTACCGAGGGAATGGCACTCAAAGGTCGCAAAAGCCTTCTATTGAGTTGGTTGAAGTCCAACAATTGCAAGCCATTCTCATAGATGACAGATTTGAAGCGACATTGGTTATGGATATTGTTCAATTGCTCTTGGAAAATCTTGCTCTTTTTATTCAGTTGACCCAATAGTCCTAAAATTTCCGTTGAATTTAGGCGTCCCTCTATGCGCTTGATATCCTGTTCGGCTCTTAGTTTCCAATCGCTCATCTGATGGGCCATGAGTGAAGGTTTATGCTCCAGAATCTCACGCTTGATACGCAATTGCACATGATGGCAAGCCTCATATAGTTGACGCATCATGGACAGCTCACGCGAGGCCAAGGCCGTTGCCTGCTCGCAGCTTTGCTCTATCTTGGCGCATTCATTACTAAATAATTGTCCCAGTAATTCTTCAAAATCCGAATGGTGTTCCACATGATCTAGCGAATCGGAGCAGGCTCTACACATCAAACGTTGACATTGATGGCACCAAATTAAATTGGGCATGTCATGAATCAGGCAATGTTCTTTGGCATTTACTAGAAAGCTCTCCACGCAAACCTGCTCCCTCGAATTGTCACTCACTTGATCGCCATTTGCTTCCTCTATGCCTGCTCCTCCGCCGTTTTGTATCAGCATGGCCCGGCCCAATTGTAGAGCTGGCATTTCCTTAAGCAAAAACATCAAGGCTTCTGCCTCCGGCAATTTGGAGTCCGGTTTTATCTTCGTATAGAGTCCACACTTTGGACAGATTACCTCTTGCTTGGTTGTTGACTTCAATACGCGCTCCGTGGTCACACAATCGTCACAGTAGGCATGCTGACAATCCAATATTTTTGGCTGCAAATGAACCACATCGAAACGGCGCCTACACAGGCAGCAGCTTAGCAGCAACTCCAGCTCTTTGGGCATATCCATTTCGCTGTTAAAAGGAGTAAAATGAGTAAAAGGGTTAGGTATACAAGGATATTAAAAATATAAATGTATATATATATTTTTGTTTTGAAAATATTATTGTATACTGTGTTGCGAGCACGAAACAATTGTGAAAGTGAGAGAAATGAAAACGTGGGGGTGTAAGTTTCAGCTTAAAGCCCCTACGACGAAAAATTAGTTTTTTAAAGCATTTCATATAAATAGAAACACCTTGGCTTTGCTTTGATGTTCATGTGCTGTTAGAAAGTGTTTCTATTTATATGAAATACTGTAAAAAAACGAATTTTTCGTCGTACTCCGTATGGGGCTCTACACTTAAATCTGTGGTTCGTTGATTCATACACTCATAAAAATTTAGAACGAATAATTTGAGTACGAACGCTCTTGAAAAAAAAATCTAGTCGCACTTGAATTTTTAAGAATTTCGCTCTTGGAATCGAGACAAATTCATTCTCAATGTGGTTCTTTAGGCAAGGGGAGTGAGGAAACGCAAACTTTGAGAGAATAACGTTGGCCGCGCTCTTTCAAAGAGAGACAGCGCATCCGCAGTTTGTCATTGTCATTTGACCTTGCCGCGCCGATAATTATGTTGAAGTTGAACATTAAGATTGGGCAAAAGTAAGTGATTAAACGTCTGTATAATATAATAAAAATGTTTAAAACATCACAAGAAAAATAAAATGAAATAAAAAAAAAAAAAAAAAAGGAAAAAATAAAAAAAAAAATAATTGCTGCGGCTGGCCAAATACCAACCGCTCTGCCTCATAAATATGCTTTCGCCACTGCTTGTAGCGTATCGACAATAGTCGAGTCGGTTAAGCTGCTCGTCCAACTGTGTATGTTGCAGTCTTCGAGGTACCGAGTTCAAGTCCCAGTAAAGAAAGTAAAATAAAATTTTTTTATCTGTTATGTGACTTACTCAAAATCAATCATATCTTAGAAAAAAGTGGGTGGGGTGGCTGATGGTGAGTGGCGAGCACCGCGGAGCAGACAAACACCACGTCGGTCCGACGGGTTGTCCCGGGGTCTCGGTCTCGTTCGTGTCTGTCACACCCAAACCCCCTACCCCCTTCAATTATTATTTTTAGTTTTTTATTTTGAGAATTATTCGTACTTGGATCAAGTACTGAAACTCTTGAGTCAAGAATGTCGGGATCAAAAATTCACTCTTGGATCAAGAATATTGCTCCTGGATCAAGAATTTTCACTCTTACCCTACTTTTGAGAACGAATGCTCTTGATTCAAGAGTGAAATTCTCTATTTTTCTCTGAGTGTACATATTTTAAAAATAAAATGTAGAATTTGAGTATTGCAGGCTCGAGGTCAAGTAAAAACACACAGATGTGTATGCTGTTTTTCCAATATATTTCGGTTGCTCCTCGGCAACCATCTTCAGGGACAATTGTTTTACACGTCTGTTCCGTTCGGCGTGGAGTTGGATACTGGAGTTGGATACTCAGTATCGGTTGCTCCTCGGCAACCATCTTCAGGGACAATTGTTTTACACGTCTGTTCCGTTCTGAGACAATTGTCATCAGTGCGGCAACGTGGTCTCTCGTGTACAGGAATATGCTAGCCACAATTGCAGCCCTGAAAACACAAGATTACAGCTGTCATTGGTGAGATAACGGCCAAAATGCTAGAAAAAGTATGACGAAATTGGAGCTTAGGGATTTTTATACTCTGTACCGAAGGTACCTAGACTCTAGGTCCTAGAGTATATTAAGTTTGTGCAAAAGTATGTAACAGGGAGAAGGGAGAAGCATGACGAGCTGAGTCGATTAACCTTTGTCTGTCCGTCTATCTGTTTCTACGCGAACTAGTCCCTCAGTTTTGAAACTATCGAGCCGAAATTTAGCAAAGAGTATTCTTTTGCCTGCACTCTTCTAGTATGTCGGAACCGACCGGATCGGATGACTACTTCTTTTAGCTGCCATAGAAATGATCGGTCGGAAAATGGGTTTTAGTGGGAAAAAATGTTTTGTTGTTAATATTACCGCTCACTAACATGGTCATGGGTAACATTAAATGTTTTTAAGCCGTTGAGACAAGCATTTTCAAGTGTATCAAAACTTCGGCACAAACGAAGTTAGCTTTGCCTTTCTTGTTTTCTATTTTGCTTGCAGCTTATAATTTCAAACAGGCTGAAAATAGCATCAAATAGTTTCCAATTATGTACATTTCGATGGATGCAAAACATATGTATGACGAAATATATTCTTTTGAACAAGGTTGCAAACCGGTCCGGAACCGAATCCCTTAGAACCGGTTCGGTCCGGGTTTTTTGGGTCCGTCAAACCGAACCATGATCCGAACCACTAATATTTTTGACTTCTCGAACCTGAACCCGAACCATACCACTTTTTGAAAAATTAGCTTCGGTTTACAAAATTCAGTAGTTTCCCAACGAAACACACAGGGAAATATTGAAAATATCTAAAGATTTTAGTATAAACGATTGAGTTTTGAACTAAGCTTGCAAAGAAAAAAAGTTTATGAAAGCAATTTAAAGCAATAAACAAATTTCAAATATCTTACAGATTCATTTGAAAATTGTTCAAGACTACATCGTATACATCGAGAAGTGTTTTAAGATTTTGGAATTTTTTGCCTTGCTGTTCCAACAACTGAGGTATCAGTTGAACGATCCTTTTTAACACTATAGTTTGTTCTTTCTGATCTAAAAGCTAGTATAGAAGTTCATCAATAAGCTATTCAGCTTCTAGAATATATAATGCTTATTAACTTAAACCAGAATTCGGCACGGTTTTATTTACTGTGTATACAACGCCGATCTACGCCAGCGACGTCATCATTCCGACAGCATGCGACCTCATACTGCTCTCTTTTGCAACAACATGTGCCACATGAGCGCGCTCTCGAGTGGCTTAGCACACACACGCGACGCAAAATCAGCTGATGAATTTTATAATTAAAATTACAGTATATAGGATATTTCCACCATATTTCTTTCATACGATTTGGCATTCCTCACAAAAAGGAGTTTGGTATTTTTTTAAAAAGTACTCTCTACTCTCTGAAAGCAGAAATGGTCATAAGTAATAATTTTTCAGGGGGCTAATAGATATAAAGAATATTATTTCCAAAAATAAGTGTTAATAAATCGGAACTATGTTCAAGCGAACCGAGGTACGAACCAAAACCTTCGGTTCAAGTGTCCGCGAACCGAGCCTAAGACTTTACAACAGGTTCGAACCCACGGACCAAACCTTCTGCAAAATTTTTGATGTTTGCAGCCTTGTTTTTGAAGTGAAATTTCATAATCCTTCGGTCGATGGCAAACAAAGTCGGCGTATTTTTTGATATTTTTCAGTATGCAGTATTTTTTGTAGCATATTTACTGATAAAACAAACTGAATACATTTAAACCAACGATGGTCTCTGGTTCCCCCCAGGGGCCAAGACATTTTGCTTTTCACAATTATACCAACCGAACGCATGCCGAAGCTGAGACCAAGAAGGCAAAAAGCAGTCAATCGCAAGCCAGAGTTCGAAACGATTAGATCGAAGCAAATGAACGGCGCTTTATTTTCGCACACCAATACGCTCTCAATTTTTGGGGTCGCTCTCGTTGACAATCGGTGATTTAAACCACATAAAATGCACATTAATATCAACATATACCAACGAAAGAACAATGTCAGCTGAAATTAATGCACTATTAATAGGTTCAATTAATGTCATGTCATTGTAAGGAAAATTAAATAATATTGTTCAATTTAATAGTTATTGGCCCACATTTTGGGCATTTTTTCTGACGCTGATTAAGTTTTTCTATTGACTGAAAATTACATATTTTTTGTTTGCTAGTCATCAGTTTCCCACCCAAAGACAAACAGGAAAAAAAGTTGTGGCAGTTATGTTCATTTTGTTTCAAGCTGTGTAATCAAACTGAAAGCACAAGCCGCAAAAATCAGAATTTAATGTGAAACAAGGCGGTCGAATTTAACCACAAGAACAAATTCCAGTTTGTATTAACAAACTGTTTTAAGCAGACATAAATCCAACTTGGTTGATAATTCAATTTATGGCTGATTTGCCACATTGAAGGGAAAGCATGTGACAGCCATTCAAGAGGACGCAAAAAAAAATAAGTATTTAAGTTGCTACTGTAATATTCATTATTTTCTGTGAAAAAAGCAGATTTAGCATGAATTTGAACGATTTAATAGACATACAGTCATGGACATACAATTAGCCATGTACATTATATGGTGGTGCTCTCTGAGAGAGCTCTCTGTTGGGGACTCCAAATTTTCATTTTGTTGCTGTCATTTGATTGAAAAGGCTGTGTGCTAACAAATTTTTTTGATTTGCCGACGGGATTTATTATAATTTGTGAAAATGTCGGGCCAATACTGTTGCGTATGTCGATGTAAAGCAGTGCCAGCCCATAGCTACCCGGAATGAGTCAGTCCTGGATTTATGCAAACGCGAGAAGAACCTGATTGTGTGAATCGGTGAACACTGAATTGCAAGTAAACGCCTTGACTGGAGCGGACGGCCAATGAGACTAAAGGGCGCTTGTGTTGTGAACAAGAGAACCCCTCAGCTGCAGTAGTTTAACTTGCAGAACTTCACCGATTCCACAACCAAAGTTCGGACGCGTTTGCTTAAAAACACGACTAAAATCGTCTGAGCTGTGATCGCCGCCTCTGGTCTGAAGAGTGCTCTCTTGGCCGGCAAATAAACAGGGTTCCCCAGAAGGACCCCGTTTGGGCTGTGTGTTTCTCCGTATATTGTTACGGCACTGATTTTGGGCTGACACCGTAGCAAGTCTTTCAGGGCGGGATCTTAACCCCAGACCGCTAGCGAACAATCACTACAATCCAATTCTTCACTAGCAAAACGGGCCAAATTCAAAAAGCAAACAGTTATTGGCCAACAACAAAATCAGAACAAATCTCTACGAAGAACAGCGCCTACCAGGCTAAGTGTTCCAACCGCAACGCTCCCAACAGCGATTTGCTTTCAGCTGCCATTTGAAAAGTGCCAAGCGAATACCAATAAAATTTGTCTGTATATACTATGTGTTTGTTATTCTAAGGGTGCTTTGCTTTTGTTTTATTCTCTCTCTCTCTCTCGATATTAGCAAAGCTGTCAGTCCTCGATAAACTTTGAATGCCATTTCTTATTGTATCATGCAATTAGCACAAACAAACCCTAAGGAGAAATATAATATTTAACTTTTTCATTTCAAAATGTACGTATGGAACCTAAGTCATTTACGATTAGCGTTGATAATTTGCAGTTGGACTCTGGATCCAGTCATAAATTGACAAAAAACTTGTGATTGCTCTTGACACACAAATGCACAAATATTGCCTTGGAATATTCTAGAAATCATTTTTGTAATTATATTTGTATGTCCAGAGCTGAACTTGTACGTAGACTTGATTTAAAGCGGGAGAAAAAACGCGCACAGTTTTAAGTATAATTGTCGTCGATAGCATTTGCCAACTTGTCCAATTAAAATGCCTAGTTATTATGCTACTGTTTGATTTCCTCTGAAAATGTTTGTTTGTTGGTATCATTTTTCTGCTATGTTTACTTGTTCAATTTTTCTACTGTTATCCCAATTTCTTCAGAATTTATTTGCATATATGTTAATATTTTTAAGCTGTCTGTTGGCATTTGACATCGGGAGGCGCAATTATTACTAAATTTTATGCAAAGCGCATTCGCCACATTTTCCTTTTCAGGCAAATGTGCTAAGTGAAAACATGCCGAGGCTGTCTCGACATAAATGCATATTTATGGGCAATTGTTTTCATTTTCTGTTCACTTGTGTTGATTACCTTGTAAGCGGCTTTTAAAGTATGAAAATTTCAGTATTTGAAGGCTTCTTAATTGTGCGTTGAAAAAGTGCAAAGACAAACACAATCCTTTTTTAATGGTTGTTTGCGCAAAAGTTGACAATAAATTAAACTCCGGTCGGCTGTCAGCATCATTTAGGCTTAACTCGCCACACATTAACAAACCAACTCACCCACCCACCTACCACGCACGTTACGTGAGTTCCAAAAATAATTGCATACATTTGGGTGCTATTTTAAAAAGTCGAGCTAAATGTAAAGCGGTAATACCCCTGCAACCACTCCACACAAAGTGCTAAAAAATTTGTTTATATTAGTTAGCAAACTTTTTTCAAAATAAGTCTCAGTGAATCTGCATATTTATATTTCATTTGCTTGGTGCTCCATAAAATAAAACTTGTTGCATGTGCCGCCACATGGCTTTCTGTATCCCGAGTTAATTAAACAACTTGCCACACACATATAAATAACCACTTTTCAACTAATCCTTATGATGAATTGCAGTGAGTGGATGTGAGGCAAGCAAAAATCAATAATCAGACTATTAAATCTATTCGTATTGTTTAGTTTCTAAGAACGAACCCTTTGTTCTGCGGTGGACCCCATTCATTGAAAATAAAACAGAAGGTTGCATTAAGCCAACAGAAATGGTCCCTAAGCCGATTGCTAGATGCAGTTAAAAAATTTTAAGGAAAAATTAAAAAAATTATTCGCATTCCCCACAGCACTCGATTTAGCTAAATCATTGAAAGTGCCATATTTGCAGTCGTACACGGCCTACTTTAATTTACATGTTCGTTATTTTATTATTTTAAATTCAGATTATATTTGCGGCTAAATTTTTTGTTGACAATTTTTCATTTATGTCAGACCAGTTCACCCCCAGGCAATTCCCAAATGAAATTAATAGTTTGGCAAGTGATGTAAAAATCAAAATAAATAATAATAAAAGAAAAGAATCTTAAGCTTATGTTTTATGCAACGCACTTTAATGTTCAGCAAGCCAACGAAATTTTATATAAAATAAACGAGTTCAAACAAAGCAAACCAGAGTACAGAGCAAAATAGCTTACTTAAAAAGTATTCAAGCTTAAAGCTAAGCTAATTGGGCTATTCACCAGCCCGCGTAAAAGCGCATAGATTTTCTGGATCTAATGGGGGCGTGTGTAGAGAGGTAAAGCTGCTGGCCGGTTCAACTTGGCAAACCCAGCGCAATCCTAGCTTACTGTGTCTCAAGTCGACTAACACCTCCTACTGGTGACCACCGGTGATAGACTTCGTAGCTCCGTCATCAGCTTCACACCAGTTGACGAGCGAATAGCCGCACACGTAGTTATTGGCTGATCTAGTCTTTATGAAACAACCTCCCGTAATGGAGAGAGGCTAATAGATTTTGCGGTGGGCATAAGTGGTCAATGACCACTGGTCATACATGGTCATAAGAAGTACCAGATTTGAGCATCGCGACATCCATAAGACGACCTGGAAGTCCCCTGATTGATCCTGTTGTGATCGACGGAAAGCATTCATCGAATGTACTAGATGCGCGTGCGATCCGATGAGCCAATATAGACTCACTACCTTGTTGCAGCCAAGGTACCCACGCGGCTTAGTGTGACACGTGTCTGACGCTCTTGCACACCCAACTGCTCAGGGAAATTTTTGGGTGGCGACGACCGACACAATGCCGCCCTTGGAGAAGTGGCAATGCCATTAATCGACGATATTCTAATAGTCCAACAGCAACAACACGATGTCTGTTTAGCCATAAAAAGGCTAAAGAATACCAAAGCAGCTGGTGCTGTAACACAAGTTTACAAAAAAGGCCAACTTTTGGACCAGAGAAGTTAGCAACCATTCTTTATGTATTTTTGGCCGCTCTAATCTAAATTATTTTTTTTTTTTTTTCCAGCACGTCAGGCTTACGAGATATTTGCATAAGCGAGGTATCTTTACCATTTGTTGGTCCTGTGGCCGCATTAAGTGTCCTATTGCAACCAACTTCGTTTTAATGTGAGCTGAATTGAATGACGTTACAGAAAAACCAAACTCGAAGTTTTGATTTTGCTGATAAGGTACAAATTTTTGGATTGTAATATTAAAAATGTAGTTATTTTTTGAAAATAACGATTTTTTTCCAAAGTTTAAAAAATTCTGAAAACTTTCCGCTAATATTAAAAATCTTAGAAAAAAATAGTTGGTAGTCCTTTGTTTTTTCTTGTTTTACATATTTTCAGTTGTTCGATCTCAATGCGCTTTCAGAAGTTATAGCCCAAAAACTATACAAATTTTCGGCTTTTTTTTGGACAACATTTACCGCCAAAATTTCTTGTAGCTTGAAAATAACACGGTAGTTATTTTTAAACCAAAGAATGGATGTTAAAAAATTATTTAAGATCGATTTTTGAAAATTTTTAGACATTTTAAATCTTAATATTGTTAAAAAAATGTAAAAATATTACAGCATTTTTTAAGGTTTTTGGACAATAACTCTAAGATTTTTAATATTAGCAGAAAAAATTTACAGAATTTCTTAAACTTGCAAAAAAAATCGATTTTTTGAAAAAACCCCACATTTTTAATGTTCAAATCCAAAATTTGGTACCTTATCAGCAAAATCAAAACTTCGTGTTTAGTTTTTCTGTAACGTCATTCAATGCAGCTTACATTAAACAAAGTTGGTAATAATATTATCTAGATCACAAAAATACTCTAATGAAATAACCTACGTGCTGGAAAAAAAACGATTATCTGAGTTCAGCGGCCAAAAATACATAAAGAGAACGGTTTATCCCTGGCCAAAAGTTGGCCTTTTTTTTTTTTGCTGTGTTATTTGCCTGGGTTTTTTTTCTCCTGAGTTTGTTTGGAGAAAAAACCGTAGAAAAAAAGTTGTGTGTGTAATTTTTTTTTTTTTTAAAAAAGAAACAATACAGTTTGTACCAACTACTAAATGCTTCATATTAATTTATCTAATCACAAAATTTCAAAATAACAGTTATTTTCGGTCCCTGGTTTAAACACATTTTGTGCCTGGTCCATCTACCTCAAGTCTACAGAACATTTTGTGCGTTCTTTTAGAGCTTCTATGGTAAACAAAATCTTATCATGCCGCGCTACAAAAACAATTGGGTTTAGCCTTCATTTTTATACCCGTTACACGTTGAGTGTAAACATCTACAACTAAGATCTATTTTTCGACCGATGGTCTCTATGGCAGCTTTAAGATATAGTCATCTGATGCCAATGTAAAAAAGACTCTGTGCAAAAATTGCATTTCGATAGCATTAAAACTAAAAGACTAGTTCGCGTAGAAACAGACAGACAAACGGACAAAGCTCAATCGACTCAGCTCGTCGTTAAAAACTTCTGAGTAAAATTATAATACCCTTTGTTATGGTATACAAAAACGTTGGTTTTAATGTCTGTGTGCAACCAGCACACATGCCATTAAAAACACTCAAGACAATGGCACTTTAACCCAATTTACTGAAACGCACTTACATTGGCCCTGCAGGCTACAAAATTTTATACCCTTGGAGAGGGTATATTAAAATTGTCCGGATGTTTGTAACGCATAGAAGGAAGCATCTCCGACCACATAAAGTATATATATTCTTGATCAGCATGACGAGCTGAGTTGATATAGCCATGTCCGTCTGTCCGTCCGTCTGTCCGTCTGTTTCTATGCTATCTCCTCCGTCAGTTTTAAAGCTATCTTAACCAAACTTTGCCCAAAGTCTTTTGGTATAAATACGCTGCACATTTGTCGGAACCGGCCGGATCGGATGACTATAGCATATAGCTGCCATAGGAACGATCGGTCGAAAAACTAGTCTTAGTAAGAAAAACTTTTTTGATTTTAGTGCTATCGCTCCCAACGCTCGTATTTATAAGTTTTCAATGATTTCACATAATTTCACCAAGGCTTGTAACCAAGGGTATATAAACTTCGGTCGAGCCGAATTATTCCTTTTGAATTATTCAAAATTTATGATGTATCCTGTCAGCGGCTGTTCAATCAAAATTTCAAAGAAACTGTGTGTCAGCGCTTATTGAGCACAAGACTTAAATTCAAAGAAAGCAAATTCGCCAATCGATTAAAAATTTGCGTGGCCTGGATTGGTTTTGATTCGTTTTGCTCGATTGCCATTGACAGGACACTGTGGTCGTCTGAAAATGACTTTGAATTTTTATGACTAAACCCGTTGGTGGATGGTCTATAAAAGTTTATGTTGCCATTGTGTGTCACCTTACAAAACTCGCTTTGCTTTCGTGGTTTGTTATAATCGTGAGATTCGAGAAAATTGTAAAGATGAATGAAAACTAGTAGACAATTGTCTAGTTAAATTTGCTTAAATTTTGTTGCATCATAGCCATAAATAAAGTTTTAATTAACAGACAGAGTCCGCCCCTCACTGTTTTGTTTTGCATAAGCGTGCGCCACACGCACAACAGATACACATGGTAATTCTCCATATGTCAAATCCTTTTTTCCTCCATCACATCCGTCATATTTTACTTTGATTAGCACACTGCATTTGGCATATTGACGGCTAATTTACATGATTGAAGTTTAGCTGCAAGGCGGGAAAAGACATTTTCTGTGCCATCAATCAGAAAGGCGATTGCCCGGAAAAGTATGCTAATTATTTGCCAACTCTCTGCACACTCGCACACGCGACACATTTTGTATTATATTTATTTCTATTTCCTGGAAAGGATTCTTTTTTTGCCAGCTTTTCATTCTTTAAATCTTGGAAATTTGAAATGCGTGCCTGGCATACACGACAACAGGTCAATTTACTTCGGCATGGACCTTCGACTTCAATTCTTGCCCCTTGGTTAAAACTTTTAAAGTCTTCTGTTGTACGGTGTGGTCTTCTGCCGACACAATGTTTATCGGGTTACATTTGAAAAAAGGTAAAGATAAAGGTATGGGGTTTCAAAGTAAAAATTTCGAAAATCTCGTTTTTATACCCTTGCAAAGGGTATTATAATTTTGCCCAAAAGTTTGCAAAGCATAGAAATATTAATTTCCGACTCTAGAAACTACATAAGTATAGCAAATCCAGCGTCATTGACATATTCGGAAAAAGTCCAAACGTTATTTGGATTTACACTAACCACAGATCTGTTTCATTTTAAAAGCCGAATTTTTCATTCGACTCAAAGAAAAGAGCAGTGGACAGTTCCAAGAACGAAAGCGAGCTCGGATCTGCTGCTTTTGCTCTTGAATTCACAGAAAAGTTCAGTTTCAAACAAAGCAGAACTGCCAAAGCTGCCATCAGTCGTAGCTTTTTGCAGGTCTCCAAAACCGTTTTTCGATTATGATTTGACTGCTGCTTTTGACTTTCTCAGAAACACAAGCAAAAGTTCGCTATACACTTCTAAGAATTTCTGCAACTTTTACGACTTTAACTATATTGACTGCAGCTATTCAATCACAGCCCGCGCTCTTCTTTAGTACAAACCAAAGTTTTCAGTTTATCCCCAAATATTAAGGTGAAAAAATTTAACAAAAATATTAATTTTAGACTATCCGCTGGTGCCACAGAACTTCTAGAAATTTCATTTTCTTATTAGAAAATCTAGTTAGAACACCAGATGTTCCTAGTGAAGTTCCATCTCAAAAAACAGGACTGAATCTCTCGCCTAAAAATGTTCCTTTTTGTATTCATTATTTAATGTTTAACTGAAAATTTTTGCTGGGTTAAATGTTTTATTCGCAGGTGCCACAGAAATCTCTAGGAAATCTAGTTTTCTAACTACTAGATTATTAGACTAGATCATCTGGTGTTCTACCAGATGATCCAATTGATGTTCCATCTCTTAAAACAGGGCTGAGTCTCTTGCAAAAAAATTTCCCTTATTTTTGTTGTGGGTTAATTTGATGATTAACTGAAATTTTTTGATTGTGTTATATGTTTCATGATCCATTTTTAAATAATAATTCAAATTTTAGTCATATTCTCCATAAATATAATGCAAAATTTAAAAATTTGTTGGCGCCAAACATGAGGTATAAGATTCAATCCCTTAATCCGCCGGCTGTCATGTAGAGGGCAACACACCGTCAGAGGGAGCTAGTGGGGAAAAAAGGTTTTCAAAATCTCCTTGAAACCAACCAAAAGAAATTTCTGTGGCACCAAAGAATTGGAATTCGGTTGGAATTTGGTTGGAAGAGGTTTCTGTGGCACCCCCGTATACAAAATTTAAACTGCTTGATTTTAATTAGGAGATGGTGAAAGTAAAGCGAATTAAAATCCATTTTTCAAAGCCAAGTAGATATGAGCAGTTAGGCTAGTTGGGGAGCAGGGAGGCTAGTTGACCGTACAGCTAATTCATTCTCATCTTTGTCGAATCATCAGCGGTCTTTGCCTGATATATATGCAGCGTAGCGCTTTCTCGCTGTGTCAGTATTTGCTGTTGAGTCTCATTGGAGTTCCCAAGCGGTTTTGACATTGCAGGCATAACGTGGTAGCTGTTGGCTAATAGTATATCAGACAAATGGCAGAGGTGCCAGTAAAACAGATGTGGTGTAGTTTGTTTGAGCATAGCGTGACCTCGAGCCAGCAAAAACTTGTAAGGTTTGCTTATCAAAAAGCTCTTAAAAATCATACACTTTTCACTTTACATGTAGAGTTATTAAATTTAAATTGAAAATTCAAACGCTTATACACAAATCCCAATTGCTCTCTGTGTCACCCACGATAATGAGTAAAACTTCTTGATTATTGAAGTTTGATTTTTATCAGAGATGCACCACTGTGGAAATTAGACTGGTCTGTTTCGGTAATTCACTTCACACTTTTACCACCTTTTCGGCTTATAACATTGTTATTAAAGCTACTGAACCACGGTTTCGACTTGGTTTAGGGTTTCTCGGTTTATTACTAAGCAAAAAGCAGTGAATTTCTTTTTAATTTCAAAATCAAATTCTTATCATTCATTTAAATCATTTCGCTCACTTACTTCAAGACTGGCATATTTCGATATTGCGCAAACTTACTTCGGCTTTCAGTTAAAACATCATATTTTCCAATTTTATTAAGAGACATTTTGAATATGTAATATTTTAATAGTAATCTAAGCTCGAAACTAAAAAAAAAACATTTTTTCTGGGTTAGACCCATTGAGATCTTTGATCGCGTTTTTCCTAAAATGGATTATTTTGAGTTATGCCAGTATTGAAGTAAGTGAGCAATTTTATCATTTAAATAACCTTAAAGTCAGTATTTAAGTAACTTATTATACAAATCCAGATATAAGCTTAAGTTCCAGCTTTGTCTTGGCGCTGGATCGATCCATGACTACGGATCGATCAGTTGACCGAACCGAACGGTCTTCCTTGTTGTTGTTGGTTCGCTTAAGTTTTTTAAAAACACATGGGTTTGACTCGCTTTAGTTTGGTTTAAAACTTGCTTGCTTTTCAGACTTGTATTTACATAGTTGAATATCAGATGACTATTGGAAGTAAATAATTGTTCAAGAAAGAAATATTTTTGCTGCGCCCTTCCGTTAGATTTTGGCTTTAATTAAATATTTTATTAAAGAACTGAACCTTTTTTACTATAAACTTTAATCGAAAATTAAATATTTTTTAGAAGAATTAGGAACATATTTCTAATGACTTTTAGTAATACTATAGATCATTTCTTAAAGCTTACCTTGTCATAAGAGAAATCTCATTTCCCAATCGTTAACTCAACTAATTCATTTTGTTTCCCAGGAACTTTTTTGAATATCTCAATTTTTTAACTAAATTTTTAACATTCAATAAAAAGTTTTATTTTTAATTTTTTGCACATTTTGTGCATTGTTTGGTTTTAAACTGCATCGAAAAATACATGTCTTTTTTATGGCCTGTTTTGGCGTTTGTCCGTGGCTCGCACTTAGTTCAACTCCTTCTTAGTGCATTTGCAGGAGGTAAAAGCTTTGAATATTTTATTTTCACTTTTTGGTCGTATTTTCTTTTTATTAGTTGATGATGTAGTTGCTTTCACCAGTTCTCGTCTGAGTTGTTCCCCTTCCTCGTGCTGCTGCTGCTGCTGCTCCTCCTCCTCCTCCTGCAGCTCCAGTTGCTGTAGTTGCAGCTGTTCCTGTCGATACTTTCGCGTCTTAAATACTGCATTGTTATGCTGCCAACTGTTGACCAGGGAGCGCGGCAGCGGCTTTGTATGCTGCTGTTGGTAACTGGGAGCTGCACTGGCCATGGCAGCCGAGGGCTCCGTGCCGGCTGCAGCAAGTGTGGATGAGGCAACTGCCGTCCAAAACATTGTAATTATTGAGGCAAATTCTACTATGATTGCGGTTAAAGAACTTTTCCGTCTGGTTGGGCATGTTTAAACCAAAATACTAAATTGGAAAATATAAAACTTTCAATAATTGTTGCTTATTGGAACTAGCGCGTCGCGGGCTTTTGTTATTGTTTTTATTTATTTTGATTTTTTTTCTTGTCAAAATGTGCCAAGCCTTTCGCGTGTCGTTTTCAAATGCACCGTCAACTAAAGAGGCCAAGGCTTTTATAGGCTGAGCCTTAAATTGAGAGAGCTTGCAAAAGGAGCTTTCTTTCTCTTAAAATCAGGTCACTCTTCAATGTCAATGTCGATGTGCCCTGGCATGTTTGCTTTGTAGTCAAGAGGTCAGGAAAATGGTTTGAAAATTTCTCTGGAGTTGCTTTGTGGTTGGAATTCATATATGACCCAAATTGGAAGTACTAATTGGCTGCAGCAACATGACTTTGTGGTTCATAATAAGACATTCATTTCGAATTTACCCAATTTTTCCTGTGGCTACAAAGGATTGAATCGACTGGTGATTTTGAGTTTTTGAATATATCTTTGCTCCATGTAGGCGCCTCTAGACTAGAAAACGAGTAAACATTACTCTTTTTGTGACGCTCAACAGTTTGTTAATATTTGATTTTAAAGCTAGTTAAAAAGCTAGGTAAATTAAAGAATAAAACTTTATTTTTAGTAATAGGGTTAGTAAAATCTGTATCAACTCTCTTTCTCTAATTTGTTAAATTAATAGTTCAACTAGTTTTAGTGAAATTTATTATTGTTTTATTTTAAGCGCAAACGTTATCGATGCTATTTCATAATTCCACAAAGCTTGATGAAAATCGGACAACTGTATAGTGTAGCTGCCATAGAAAAGATTAGTCAGAAAAATAATCTTAGTAAGAAAAACTTTTTTTTCTTCAATGCTATCGCTCCCTAATTTCATACCATAACATTCTATACTTAACACAACTCTGCTAAGTTTTGTCTCAATCGAATGGCTAAAGCATACAGCTGCCAAAGGAAAGATTGGTCTAAAAAGTACTTCTGGTGAGAAAGACTAACTCTCCGAGCACCTGCAGAGTTAGGACAGTCATTTTCGCGCGACGTGTTTCTGTGAGTGGTGCAAACAGAAATACATCGTGAAAACACAGACGTTTGATATGATCAAGCAGGCATACACAGATGTTGTGTATCAACAAGTGGTGTGTTTCGGTGGCAACAGGCCTTTTTGGAGAGCCGGGAAGAGGTCGCCGATGAAGACCGTGCTGGAAGACCTTCGACAAACACCGACAATGTGACTCGTGTGTGCAAAGTTTTGAACTCAGACCGGCGACTAAGTATTCGTTTAATTGCCCAGATGTAAAATTCACCAAAATCTGTGGTTCATGACATTGTGATGGAGCATTTTAACATGCGTAGGGTGTGCGCGAAGATGGTCCCAAAAGTGCTCACTGACGACCAGAAATTGCGTCGAGTGGAAGTGTGCCAAGGACGGCATCCCAACGCTTCCGCAGCCGCCCTACAGCCCCGTTTGCTAATTAAATTTTATTGAATCGACTCAGTCCGATTACTTTCCGGTTAAATGACACAGGCCAACAAAATGACCATCTTTGTGAGGTGCAGCCCTGTTAATTTAAAAATATGATAAGTTTATGTTTACTGATTCCAAAACTGGCTTCGGTTTCGTTCTATCACCTCTTGTTTCCAAGATATAGCGGAAAAACGAAAATCTTGCATTTTTGGCACTATAGATTTATGGAGGCCACACTAGGCATAAATGTCTGAGTTTATGAGCTAATTATGATAAAGGACATATCATTGCAAATTAAAAAAACATAGGGACCATTTAAGTCCAGCGGAAAGTGTCTAATTTGGCCTTTAAAAAGAGACATTTTTCGATTTATAGCATTTTTATCAAAATAAATAACCCCGTTTAAGGAAGCGCGGTAATTGGATTAACACATTCGCCATCTGAGCATATAGCAAGCATATGATCTAATTTTGTGATTTTTATGACATTTAAATAGTTTATTTGGCCAAGATATGGTGTTTAGACGAAAAATTTTTTTGGGGGAAAACTAGATTGTTACTCTAAATCTGTATAGGAACTGTAAAGGGGCTACTTGGTTCGGCATAAATTGTTGTAGATGATAAATTATATTTAGAAGCCGTGTAGCCTTTTCACAGTTCCTATACAAATTTCAGTTACAAATCTAGTTTTCCTCCCATAAATTTAAATATGTAATTTCGTGTTTAAGAGGCTACAACTTTGCCAAATAAATTGATTTAATCGCTATAAAAATCACAAAATTAGATCATATGTTTTTCTATAGGCTCAGATGACGAAAATATTAATTCAATAACTGCGCTAGCTTAAACGGGCCATAAAAAATGCTAAAAATGCTATAAATCGAAAAATGTCTGTCTTTAGAGGCCAATTTAGAAACTTTCCGCTGTACTTATATAGTGGATATGATTTTTAAAATTTGCATTGATCTGTACTTTATCGCAATAGTTCTAAATTCAGATAATTATGCCTAGTTCCATAAATCCTAGAGTGCCAAAAAGTCGACTTTTTGGTTTTTCCGCGATATCTTGGAAAAAAGGGTGGTTTTAACCAATGATACAGTTTTGTTCAGTGAAGTCTATATTGACATAATCTGTTAAAAATAGACCTGCACCAAAATCACTGTTGGGCTGTGTGATCATTTAAATTGCGCAAATTAAATTGTTGAATGAAAATTATTTTAACCCTTTACTTATATACATTTTACGAACTACATACACCGTGCCGAAGTTAGCTGCATGCATCTATTTTCCTCATTTATATTGGTCTCAACTCCGCCGTAAGCTGGATCTGGGCACTTCTGTTTTAGAGATATTTCGTAGTTATGTATGTAGCGATTTGCCAAAGGTTTGGGAAAGATCGGATGAAGGATAGTCTAATTATGAGCGATAGCGCAGTAGCGCTGCTTTCTGCTGCTACTGAAGCACCGTTATATATATTGAGCGTTCACATTCAGTCCAGATGCAGAGTATATTTCAGTCAAGCTTGGCCGACTTTCCTAATTTTTTCTAACCAAATTCTAAAAGCGTGCACTTGGTATGCACTGAATATTGAACTATAAATTCATTTAAATCAATAAAACTTACCTCCTTTGGAAACAAATTAATAATAATATACCCGGGTTTGTTTCTTTAATATTGGGTCGTTCAGTAATTTATTTCGTTTTTTTAGTGCAATTTAATTACAATTTTTTGTTGTGTGAAAGTTGTTATGCAATTTTATATTCTCCATTTTTATCTAATATCTTTTGCCATCTTTCGGAATAGGGTGCGTGTGGTAGCACATCCCATTTAAGCTGCAAAAAATTTTGGATGAGGTCTCAAATTTCGTTCTGTAGGAACCCATATCGCTCACTTACTTTAATACTGGCATAACTCAAAATAATCTATCACGTTTAAAGATCTCAATGAATTTAGAAGTATGTTTGCTCAATATTGACTGCACGACAACTTCTTGCATTATCATTTAAATAAACCTGTAAAATAATATTGCGACATATTCTCATCTCACATTGAAAGTAGAAGAAATATCAATACGAATTTTTTTTCACAAAATAATAATGCGAATATTTTTGCATCATTAAGTCAAAAATCGTATTTTTTAGTTATGCCAGTCTTGAAGTAAGTGAGCGATATGACAAACTTCAAAATTAATTCTAGACGTTTCATGTGCTTGTGAAAGGAAGCGTAAGACAGAAGGAAGGTTGGCAAATTTGCCAACCAATTTTGGCATTGGCGTTCTCCGTACACATCACATAATTTTTGCCTCGCATGAACTGCAAAGCGTATGCTACTTCTCTAAGACAGTATCCGAGTGCTTTTTCATAATGCATCCCGTCTTTATGCTTCGGAACTCTTTGTTTTTCTCTTAAAAAACATTTGAAAGTTTTGCATTTGGCTGGCTTGAGGTCGGTGGAGAGTTAGAACAATTGGTATGTCCGTACAACGTTCGCTGTTTCAAAGATAACCACATCTTATCATCAGTGGACTTCTGCATTGCATATTCACATTCAAACGACCACACAGTAAACAACAAATTGTTGTAATTAATCTTTGTTGATTTGTGTTGATTACATTGAATTGTAACTCTCCACCGACCTCAAGCCAGCCAAATGCAAAACTTTGACAAAAAACAGGTCGCTACAACCCTTATACATTTGAAAAGTATAGTTACCTTAATCAAAGCTGACCAATCGACTTCTTTTTATAAGACTGACAGTTAAGAAATAATCCTTTTTCGGCAGTGCAGTCACCAAAACATATAAAAAAATTGTACAACAACAACCACATAAAAGTGATTTATATGTATTATGGCGCCTCTGCTACATAACATCCGACCTACCAGCTTATTCTTAATGAATATAATTCAGAATCCAATGCCAATATCAGGCAAAACATTTAAACAATTGAAAATGATTTCAATATTACGTACACAATCTGCTTTATTTATGTTTACACTTTGTCAAGGCCAAACCATTTCTTTCGGTCTGGCGATAATAATCAACTTACTTATACGAGGGCTGCCACTTTAATTCTTAGCATTGACAACTCTTAGGTGATGATTTGTGATTTCCATTGTATTGTAACTTTTCTTACAAGTTTTGCTTCAACAGCCACTTAAATCAATGAACAATTTTCCACCTTGCAGTTCAATTAAGATGAGCTAGAAAAAATTAAATGATTGGGTACAATCTCATCGATCTTTTATATGAACTAAAAATCTCTATGGCGTGAGCCTACTTGTGAGAGTTAGTCCTGGTGGATGTAATTTACATATCATCATTTCCTAGCCTTATATTATCGAAAGTTTAATACGCTAAAATGACAAATATTTTTAATGTCAAATACTTGGCTTTACAGCACAACAACTGGTCACATTTAAATTTGACAAAGCTTGAAATGTAAATGTCAACCCCTGTTCTCCATATGTATGGAGGAACTTAATTTAATTTCAATCAAGTGCACTTCACGGGAAGCTGGAATCCATAAGGCCAAGGCGCTTTGCTCTTTTGCGCTGACACGCCTACCTTTTGTCATAAAATGTGCCTTTAATTGCATTCGGTGGACAGTGCAGCAATTACATTACCCCGGAGGCGTTTCACTATAGTGTTGGGTAAGGGTGGTTCATTTCATTTCATTCATTTTTTTTAAGTGAGCCAGCTCACTCAAATAGCTCACTGGATTATTTTCTAAAGCAGCCTTTTTTACGGCGGTGACACAGAAATGTCACGATGGCGTAAAAAATGACCAAATTCACTTCATAATTTTTTTTATTGTTACAAACGCCACTGAGCCCAAACTGTGCGTGCTATTTATACGAACTTACTTGCCGAATGCTTTCCGAAGTCATACTTCATTGTGTGTTAGAGAGAGACACAGTCACGTTTTAGCTCTCTCTTCTTGGGGAACCCTGTTATAGAGCATACAGATTCTCTCTCTCTATGTGTGTTTCGTCGGCTGCGACGCCAGCAGAATTATGACTTCTTATCACATGTGACAGGCAAATGACATTTTAGGCACCACTGAACTAACTACATCAATTCAAAAGAAACATTATATATTTTCCCTACATTATTATTCAGCCCTGGGTCGCTTTCTAATAATAGTAATAGCTGGGGATACCATGCATGTCTGGCCCGAATCAAAAATAATTCCGTCGATTATTACGTAAACATAATGGTCGTGTTCACCAGCACAAATCGATGACGAAAAAATCGATGGATCTAGTTCAATTGTTAAGTTGAATGAATGTGAAGTGCATGTATGATTGCTAATTTTTGTGGTCTAGATTAAAATCAACACGATAGCATTCACGCATACAATTTTTACCTTAAAGCCTTTAACACAAGCCAATTCACTTTTTTTGATAGATGATGTTTGATTTTTGATATATGCTGGTGAACAAGGCCAATTATTGCTCAATTTCGTATGGATAGATATTGATCAAACTTTGCAGGAATATGAATAAATGTTCAATTTATCTCTGAAATACCGTGAATGTCTGGTCCAATTCGCGAAGTCCGGAAAAAAAATTAATAATAGATAGCCTCGACTGCTTGTATAGTCATACTGCATTTTGGCAGTTTGTTCCCCTTACCGGTTCAGGGGCGGAATCAGCGCACTGCCTTTATCAGTTCTGAGTCCAAGCCAAAGTGAGTCAATTTAAAAGCGAATTACTTAAAAACTTTTTCATAGATATTGATGAGCTTTACAGGATACTCTCTAGAATATGTGTCCTTTAAGCTAATATACCGTTCTTGTTGGGTCCAACTCTTATATTGGAGCAATTACAAATCTTTCGACAGTTTGATTTTTTTGTGCCAATTTGAAGGGGAAAAATTAGAGGTTGGTTCACTGATAAGCGATAGATACTGAACAGCTTTTCAGTAAACATTCTTAAAATATAATATTGCATTTACAGTTTCCAAATTTTCCAAAAGAATAAATAATAATAATAACAAAAAACAAGTGAGAAAGTCGGTCAAGCCCGACTATAATATACTCTGTGCCTGGAGTAGGAGCTGAATGCAGTGCTGCTGCTGTGTCTCTCTCTATCTCAGTCTCTTTCTCTCTCTCTCTCGCTCGCTCTCTCTCTAAGATTGTGAGGTGTTGGTTGTAAAAGGGTGGGAGGGGGGGTGGCGGGGGGAGCTTGGTTCACTTTTTTGCTTATAACTTGAGAACCGCTCATCCGATCTTTATCATTTCTTCAGCAAATCTATACATTTTTCCACTAAGACTTTTTTTCAGACCTAACTTTTGTATGGCAGCTATACTATATAGTTGTCCGATTTCGACAAGTTTTGGTGAAATTATGTGAAATCATTAAAAACTTATAAATACGAGCGTTGGGAGCGATAGCACTAAAAACAAATAAGTTTTTTTCACTAAAACTAGTTTTTCAACCGATCGTTCCTATGGCAGCTATATGCTATAGTCATCCGATCCGGCAGGTTCCGACAAATGTGCAGGGTATTTGTACCAAAAGACTTCGTGCAAAGTTTGGTTAAGATAGCTTTAAAACTGACGGAGGAGATAGCATATGGCTATATCAACTCTGCTCGTCATGCTGATCAAGAATATATCGCTCACTTACCTCAATACTGGCATAACTCAAAATAATCCATTTTGAGAAAAACACGTTTGAAGTTCTCAATGGATTTAACCTAAAAAATGGTTCTTTTAGTTTCAACTTAATTAAGTAAAATATTATAAATTTAGAATGCTTATAAATAAAACATTGAAAATATGATGTTTTAACTGAAAGACGAAGTATGTTTGGTCAATATCGACAGCAGGACAACTGAGATATGACGGTGCTTGCATCAACATGAAAATGAAACTGGAAAATGATATTGCGACATATTCACATCTCACATGGAAAGTAGAAGAGATAGCAATACGAAAATTTTTGCATAAAATAATACAGAAGAGCGCGCACATTTCTGCATCATTAAGTCAAAAATCGTATTTTTTGAGTTATGCCAGTATTGAAGTAAGTGAGCGATATATAATTTATGTGGTCGGAGTTGCTTCCTTCTATGCGTTACAAACATCCGGACAATTTTAATATACCCTCTCCAAGGGTATAAAAAATCGTCAGGGTTCCATACTCCATCGTTCCAATTCGACGCTAAATATCCGACGCAAGTCACTGAACACATTACTGTGCATGAGAGACTGAACAAGAACGACTAAACCAATCCCCATGAACAAAAAAGAACAATTCTATTTCACTGAAATCTCTCAAAGAAATTTCATTACAATGCACACTGGGCCAAATTGCAAAATTATTCTAATTCCAATTTGGGACATTCCATAGGTACCAACTGTGTTACGTGGGGTACTATTTATATTTCGAGAACTGGTCACACTTATGTAAACAGCTAAACTCATTCTAACAGTCTTGAATGTTTTCCACTCACAACACGCTCGTAAATAAAATCTTTGTCGGACCGTTTACGTTAAACTATTCACATTATTGTGACCAGTTTCGAAAATATAAATAGTACCCTACGTCCATTTTTTGTCACAACTTTTCGACTATCACGTTTATTTAGCTGCTCAAAAATCCTGATTGAATATGCTGACATTTTGGTCGGATTCAATGAATTGCATTGTGCGGCTCAACTCAAACGTAACTGGAAATATCAAGAGATTGAGCATAAGTTCCCAGAAAGCATTAATAACAACGTGAGTAATGCGCTTTAAGGTGTAAATTTTCAACATTAAATTTGGGCAGACGTTTGCTGAAAGAAAGTTTGCACGTTAATAAATCGGCACACAAAGGTGAACCAAAACAGGATTTAACAAGAACAAAATAACTAGGCCTTTTTATGTACTAACACTCTATCCATGATAAATATTCGCTTTTTAATCAAACGTGGTATATTGATTCCCACCGAATACTTACTTAAGTTTTAGAGCTCCTCTTAATTTAATGAGATTTACAGATATATTTAGCTGAGGACCAAAAAATTTGAATTTATGTCAACCTATTTGAAGTCGTGGCCCAGTGTGCAATACCCAAAAGTCACATCCCCTTGCATAATTGCACGCATACACGCTGCACGCTTTGCTCTTAGTGGAAACGCAGGACTTGAAGCTAATTAATTTACTGACAGACACACGCAGTTTGCATTGCATGGCAGCTGAGTTAAACCACTTTCAGGCCCTAAAAGGCTTCATAGCTTTTAGACTGATAACTAAATTATGATTCAGTTAACCTAATTTGGACATAGAAATGATAACAAAAAATGTAGTAAATCAAAAACAATACAGTTTGTATTTGCAATTTAATCCCCGACTTGTAAATTCTTAAATTAACTTTTCGAACAGCCCACAGCACATGCTCACACCCAAGGTTTCAGTTTTCCAAAACTAAGATAAGATACACGGGATACACACACACACAAAGGCTTTTGTGTATTTGGCGTTTGTTGCTGATGCCGGATTTTGCTACAAGCCTGCCTTTGGGATTCCCAAGCGGTTATAGCAATTCTGTCATGAGGTGACTTCTGCTAACACACTAAGGACAGGCAAAGACAGCTGAAGATTGAATTAGTATTCATGAAATAGCGCTATACTGTCAACCAGCCTCCTTTGTGGTGTTGTGCTTGTCTTGTTTTAGACAAGTTTTGGACAATATCCAAAACTTAAATGACGTAGAGCCTGCTTATAAAAGTTCTATGATTTTCAATCAAAAAGGTCACTTAAACAATCACTTTGTGATAAGATTTTTAACCACTTTCCTAGTGAATCTCATTTTTAAAATTTGGATGCAGATTCGATCAATAAGAACTCGCGATTGTCTGTGACTGATTCCTATGACTATTCTTGGCTGTCTAATCTGGCGCACTCCATTATTCCAATACAATGGAAAAGTACGGCGTAGACACCAATACACATCAAGACAATAATTCTCAAGCAACAGCAATTACTAGAAATAGAAAAGGAAAAGCAATTTTAGTTTGTTGGTGGTGGGTGCGCTCGCGCCTGGCTGATTCACACGATATCATAAGCGGACAACAACAAAACGACGCATACATTTATTTGTTGTTGCGTTTGCAAGAGATACATGAGCGAAAGAGAACACTTATAAAGTTGTTGTTATGCGTGAGGGCTATACACGCGCTATCGCTATGCGGAAACCAACAACGAATGCGCGGCGTGCGTTTTGGTCTTGGGCACGCCTGCTCTAAAGTTATGCACAATCTTCGGTCTGAAACCTTATGTTAAGAACCTTGTTTCTTAGATCGTTTTAAAATTTTTTCTCAATTTATGAGAATTAAAGCGAATGGAAAAAATCTTTTTTAGGCGTTATTTACGTCTATCAAAAATCGATTATTATAATAAAAATATTATAATATATTATTATACTCGACATCTTGTAAAAAATAACACAGATAAAAAATTAATTTACTCATTCATTTTACTAACACAAGGGTTATTTTTACTTGTAATCGTACGATTCCGGATTCACTCGTGCAGGTCTCTAAGTGTATATATGAAAGTTAATGTATTATTGTGTGATAAAACATAAAGCCAATATAAAAAATTTCGATCACAACTGTGAAATATAATTCAAAACATTTTTGGGCGTTATGTCCGGTCATAAGGCCCATGGGCGTTAAGTTCGTAAACTGGGACTACTTTATATGCGAAGTGCCAAGAATCAGACTGCCTACTAGATTATGTCGAAGAAAACCGTACGCATCAAATCTGCATGGCTTAGAGCAGGCGAATTCAAATCTCTTAACTTTTGTCAGCTTATTAAGTAGCCGTGCATATTTGAGCCCCTTAACATATAAATTCAATTAGGAGATTATAAACAGGGCTGCAAACCGGTTCGGAACTGAACCGCTCCGGAGTCGGAGACTCCGGAATTTTTGGGAAGTCCGAACCGAACCTGAACCGGAGCAGAACAATTTGTTTTTCCCGAACCCGAACCTGAACCGGAACAAAAAAAAGTAGAAAAGGGTTCGGTTCAAAAACATTTTCCTTTACAATTTCTCTAGGTTGCCATTTTCCAATATTTGTAAGCCTTGGAATAAAAACAGCATGCAAAGAAACACATTGCTTCGTTGTATAATATTTAAATGGATCTTATAAATAACATCTTTGAAAATATTTTATTACTCGACTTTATTACATCGACTGTTGTCTTCAAGATCGTCGTTGTAATTAGTGCTTCTAACTAAGTCCTGTACTTCTAGCCAAAAAAAAAACTATCACATAAATAAATAACACAAAGGCACAAAATCTTCTGTCAATTTGGAGTTGTCAGCTTTTTCACTTGTGCTGCCTTTGGAATTCAGGAACAGTCATAGCAATGGCCTCTGTCAACTTACAGAAGATATTCAAAGCCTATTTATAATAGAACCGGGAGGTTCGTCAAACATCTGTACAGTCGACCATCCTCCTTTGTGTTGTGTGTTTGTCCTGTTTTAAAAGCCTAATTAAATAAATCTAACGGTTGCGCAATCGACACCGCAACTGTCAGGAATTAGTCAGGTGTTCGCTGTCATTTGCGCTTTCTAATTGCACTTGGGGTACGCCCGTCTCCCTCTAACTGTGATATGCTGTACAGGACATTAATAATCTTATTTCGGACTATTGTTTATCATCAGTCAAGATTGAGAGGCAGTGTACATTTTTCTGTATTGTACATCTCTAATACTCATTCTTCCATGATTTATTGACCTAGAGTCTGCTAAAAAGTCCGATGTTCAAAGTTCGAGTATGATGTTATCAAGTCTCTGATATGTTTAAAGTCCGACTTCTCATCTTCTACACAGAGCCATATGTAATATAAACTAAATTAGATCTGAAACATAGCAGCTATCTGGAATAAGGGAAATTGGCACGGAATTTGTATCAACTTACTTACATGTTTGCTAAATAAGCGAAGAACAAAATTATTCCTGAACCCTGGTTCGAACCTGAACCCAGGTTCAGCGACCTTCTGAACCCGCTCCGTGAACCCGAACCCAAAAAGCTTCGCGGGTTCGAACCCCGGAGTGAACCCCTCCCGATTTTAAGGGGGTTTGCAGCCCTGATTATAAACTTAAATCTTGCCCATAAATTGATACAACCACCTCACCACCTCTTTTTTCGGGCTTCTAACTGCGTATAATCCCTTTTAATCGAGCTCACTTGTTTGAAAATCGTGGCCTAAAAAACCCCAGAAAAATACTTGCTGTTTAACATTAAAAAAGATTAGTAGACCATCTCTCCCTCACCAAAATGGCTTAGATCCAACCAAAATGATTGATGACTGAAACAGACAAATATACGAAAGCTATTTTAGCAATGCGCTCTGTATTGGACAGGGTTTCAAACCAACTTTTAATCGAATTACACGAATCTTTAATTAAAGCTCAATATTCTTTTAACTATGTTTGTTCACTGGCTAGCTAATTGTTTGTTTACTTGATATTAGTTTTGAATTTGGCTTTGTCTATTACCGTCCTAATTAACACACCAAAACCTTTTCTGGAAGCGCCTAGTTTGTCCTGGAATTTCGGTTTTGAATAAGCTGAGATATTTTTCCTACCATTATGCAAGCAAGAAATTTATTTAAAAAAAATAAATCATTTTATTTCTGCAATTTGCATTGCTAAGAGCAACTTTCTTTCTCTTAGTTTTTCACCTAACTTGGCTCACTCTCTTAGACAATGCCAAATGCTTTGGTGTCTGGGTACCTAGCATTTGCCTCGCAATGCTGGTGACGTATGCAAGTGATTTAAACTGACATTGACCTGGTGACCCTGAAGTGGCGTAGCCTCCAATTGTTAGCCCAAGTGGCTGTCTGATAGCCAAGAGAAGGCTGCCTGAAAGCCAAGTGCAAACAGGTTGCTCAAAAGCTGTGAGGCTAAGGCACGCGTAGAAGATGTAGGTCACGGGGAGAATAATAATAAAACGCAATCCTTTTTTCTATTTATATACAATTTATTCATTCACTCTCTTTGCGATTTTCTCTTGCAGGAAAAAGACCAATATGGCAATGAGGTGCAACGTCTGGCACGTCCCCTGCCCGTCGAGTATCTTTTGGTGGATGTCCCCGCCTCCACGCCGCTGCAGCCCAAATACACATTCACAGAATACGACAAGCGTCAGCCATTCCCCATTGAGAATCGCTACATAGATGGTCATCTGCAGGACTTTAATGCCTTGAGTAGTTATCTGTCCGCCTGGGTCGACGAAGAGTTCCTCGAGGCTATTTCCGATTTCCATTTGCTGATCTATCTGTACAAAATGGACATGCTGCCCTTGCGCCAGCATATGGCACCACTCCTAGAGGCGGTGCGCGTGAAGAATCCCAACAAGGCGGCTGATTTTAAGGGCGAAGAAGTCTGGAAATTGCTAGAGTCCCTGATCCAGGCCAGTTCCGGTGGCAGTGGGTGAGTGTCTTGACTAATGCTCCCAACATGTACGTCAACTAAACTCTTTTCTTTTCTTTTGTCAGTGGCACCACCAGCTATCCCAGTGGTGGAGCTGCGCCCAGCGCTGGCTCTTCGGGCGCTGATGCCATGGATCTGGATGCCAACACCTGGACATGTAATCACTGCACCTTTATCAATCGCGGCGAACTCACCTCGTGCGAAATATGCTCGCTGCCCAGATAAGAGGATCACTCTAAATAAAAACTTAGCCTCCGCTTAACTGAAGAAACTATTCAAAATTCTGGTGTAAAAGAAACTAAAGATTCAATCATACTTACCTATAGCAACAGTTGGAAGACATGGCGCGGCCCACGGTCGTGAGAGCTCATTAAAATGTCCCGCGTTCTCTAATATATAAATGTAATCGTTGTATAAGAAAATTTTATAAAATAAAACGAAAAAAAATTTAATTTATTTTTAAATAAATTTAAATTGTTGAGTATACACATGGCGAAATCGTGGTGTTTTATTCGAAGAACCATCAAAAGATTTGAGTTTGGAATTCTATTCGAAATTGAGTAAAACCTCCCATGGAAAACACAGTCATTATAATCTATGTCAAAAAGCATGTGAAGCCACACTAGTTTATTCAGTTTTTAACAAAATTTTTCAAAACGAACATCTTCCATTTTTCTCAGTTCTCGGCTGCAGTCTGAAAATTACCGGTATACATGCAAATATATTGAAACGATTTTATAGTTTAGTTACCAATAATGGCGTTTCGTCTTATGACTCGTGCACTGCAATCCAGGGCGGCTCATATGCCCCAGTTAAAGGTTGCACAGCCCACATCAAAAAATATTGGACAAATTCGAAATGGTTGCGTATTTTGTAGTAAGTATCTGTAATCGGTTAAAATTGATTTGGATCTCTTAAGGAAAATTGATTGCAGAACCAGCAGTGCCGTATCTTGAAAAACCAAGCATTGTATTCTCAAAGAAGGCATTGAGACATCACTGGGGGGTAAGTAATTCCATTGTGAACATTCATTCATGTTCTCACAATACCAAAACATAAATGTTTTCCGTTTAAAGAAGTAGTACCTGTTGGTCAACGAAATAAAACGTAGTTTTTCTATATTCTGTAATCAATTTAGAAATTAGTTGATTCGCATTTAAATCTTTAAAAATACTTTTTGTTTTGTGTCCCGAATTTGGCAGTGCCATCAAAAACGACGAGGTGAAACCTAAAATTCAGCCTCTCTCTATTGCCAGTGTTCTATTTTCGATCTTTTCGCTTGGACTGTTGGTTTCTCTATTCTGAATCTAGTGCAGTGTCCGGCACCGTTCAATGTTCTGTGTATACAAGTAGCGACGTCCATCCTCTGTAGCAGAGGCGTCGATACACAGACACTATACGAGCGTACACTGCTCTCTTTTGCAGTAACAACCATGTGCTAACTGAGAGTGCTCTCGCGTGTCTGAACGCACACATGCAAAGGCAAAATAAGCATGTGTTTTGCCGGACACTGATCTAGTGCCATTCTTGCTCATTCTGAGTTGAAACGAAAAAGCAAAACGTGGATTTGAGAACATGCCTCATAGTATAGCTTTTGTTGAAGATCTTTGAGTATATGATTATAAATCAAGTATAAACTATAATTCTAAATAGTCTAAGATAGTAATATAATAAACCAAATCAATTCGCTTTAATAAAAATCAAAAAGTTTCTGTCAAAGCGAGACTGGGTCGATTTTTTCCTAATAAAAAAAAAATTAGGTTTTTATTAAAGCTGACAATGCCAATCCTACTGGTTATATCGACTTAGCAAGAATGCAACCGCGGCAACTATCATGTCGCGTCAAGTCAGACTATTTTTCAGGAACTAAAGCTACATTTTTCAGCGGTTGCCTGGTTATTTCTACATATATTACCGACATTGATTCTGCATTCATTCCTGATGTTAAGTTGACAGTGAAACCCCATCTAAGCCTCCTTGGTTCACATCGCACTTGTTGAAACTAAAGAACCAGAAATTCAGACTTTATGCTTCAGAAAACAGTTGTCTAGGTAAACTACCGGCTTTACTCTTCTGCTCGATCTGAATTTCGCACCATCATTGGACAAAGCTTACCTCTCACAATATAGGATCAATTTCCGTGATAATCTAAAACTATTCTGATCATTCTTTAACTCTAAACGAAAGCATTTCTTCCGTCGTTTCACAATGAAAATAAGACTTAAGCTCCCGATCTTAATATTTCAAATTTATTTGACTCCTTTTATTTGCCATCCTTATTCTTTACAATCCTACAACTCTTCTACACTCAAAAAAAAAAAATCAATCCATACCCGATCAAAAAAAAGATTAAGTTGATCCGACTTTTTGAATCCTTAGTAAGATTGAATTGAGAAATAAGTTCGAGCACAATTTTATCCCCAAAGCTAGATCACTTTATGCGTATGCTTTTTTAATACTTAGTAAGATTGAATTGAGCAAACAATCGAGTACCATTCTAACCCCAAAGCTAGATCATTTTATGCATGTAATATTGATTTGATCCAAGGATAGATAACTCTTCTTTTTTTCTCCGCCATGCCATAGTACATCCATCAAAAAAAAAGACCACACCAGGTTTGATTTATTTAAGACTTCTGAAAAACAAAAAAATTCAAAAAATTGTTGGGCTCCACTGAGACTCGAACACACGAACATTCGCACTGAACACGAATGGGACACACCACCAACCCATCGGTTGTTATGCATGTCTAAAAGGCTATTTATGTTTTTTCGCACTCGCTCTCCAATTTTTTGACATGTGATGTCGAAAGGGATTGCAGTATGCACATTTGGAATGATACAAGTTCGAAAAGCATGTGCCAATCGAGATTTTACTCCATGATTTAAAAGTTTGATTATATCTCGACGTTATTTTTCTGTGTACTACATAAAGGTTAAATGGTGTCCAATTAGGTCACAAGCTTCTTCTCGAAATGGTTGACTCTCAATCGCTTCTCCTTTTTTTAGACTTTCCAGTTTACTCGGAGTACCCAGGACCCTACCTTTCTCATTCTGCAGTTCCAACTATTATGTCCAACAAAAATTTTATCAGCACCTTGACTCAAAACTAAAAACTTATAATTTTTCTTCTTTTCAAGAACGGCTGGACGGATTTTTATGATCTCGGATTTGTCGGATTTATTTCGTTTTCCAATCAGTCCAAAAAAAAAGTTTGCAAAATTTTATTTTATTTATTCGGGTAAATGAAGGTGTACATAAATGTTTAGATTGTCATTAAGACGGTTACGGGTCGATAGACGGGTAAATAGGAGGTGCAGATCAAATGGCCCACAAAAGCGAAGAAGAACATCGTACGGTTCAATGCTTCACTTCATCATTTTTTTGTCTAAAATACTAAAGTGGGGGTAGCAAACCCAAATGAACGGGAAAAATGTTGCCTTCAACTGAAAATAGGAAAAGATGAAGTCAAAATTTTTAAAAACAAATTTTCCAAATGTTTTTGAAATGAGTAAAGTTTTTCTAGTTACAAAAGTAAGCAAGGGCTCAATGCACTAACACGACGTACGCTGTTCGTATGTGTTGAAGGTCCAGCCGTTAATATTAATATCGCCAATAAAAAATAAAAAATTCAAGTTTAAAAAGAAAATTGATTTAATCTTCACTTTGGAATTCTACTAGGAACAAGTTTTAATCCGAACGAGAGCGTATGTTAAAGTCGGCTCTAACCGACTTCGATATACCCGTTACTCATGAGAAAACATGCTCAACAGTGTTCCTGCGTTCCCTAGGGTGACCATCCAAAAAGTATGCAACATTTTTTAGGGTGGGAGGGGGGTGGTTCACTTTTTTGCTCATAACTTGAGAACCGTTCATCCGATCTTTATTATTTCTTCGGCAAATTGATTCATCTTGCTAATTACTTACTATCTGTAGAAGGTACGAAACGTCTATCTTCAAAATTTCGGGGGCGGGAGGGGGCGTGGCCTAAATTTGAAATAAACTTGATCTGCGTGCAGATAAAAGAAGCATTTGTCCCATACATGTCAAACCTCTATCTCTTACCATCTCTGAGATCTAGGTGTTCATACAGACGGACGGACGGACGGACGGACGGACGGACATGTCTATATCGACTCGGCTGTTGATGCTGATCAAGAATATATATACTTTATATGGTCGGAAATAATTCCTTCTGCCTGTTACATACATTTGCACGACTTTAGTATACCCTTTTTACTCTACGAGTAACGGGTATAAAAATCTCATTTTCAGTACGAAACATATTTTAAAACTTGAACTTTGTCTTAGAATTCCTTATCAGCTATAAAACTTCCGACATACCTTCTGTATTTGCTGAATTGTAGTCTATGGGCCCTGTCTATTGAAGATAGAACAGCGAGGTTCTTTAAAAACCACGACCAGCCTCAATTGTGGTTTGTTTGTGTGTTCTTACAGTTGATGCTACAATTTGCTTCGTTAATATTCAATATGAGTTTAAATATCGAGCTCAAGTCAATCTTGAACATTTTTCAGCAATTCTTTTTCGTATTATACATATAGTTGAATATTGAGCTCAATTTAATCTCGAAGATCCGACTGAGGACTCAAGGAGTCTGAAAATCAAAATAAAATCAATCGTGAATGGTTGAAATTGACCCATTAATTTGAGTCCGGATATCTCGGCTTTTGTTTCTGTGTGTTGATGGATACGACTGCTCTTATGGGACTTCAACTCTTACAGTTTTGTAGTTCGATGGTTCATACCTTTTAGGTATATTTAGTATTCAGCATTACTTATCGATCCGCTGAAGGGTTGGTCTAAGAAAAGATGATTTAGTTATAAGCACAAGAAAGTTGAAAAGTTTGCTGCTGCACACTTCAGCTGGCACAGAGTATATTACAATCAGGATTGACCGACTTTTTTTTTACTTATTTAATAATCAGAACTTACCCAATTGGTTTCAACACTTTTTAAGTCGCCTTTCATGTTTTTTTTCCTCATTTTACTGGATTGGAACAGAAATGGGATTACGGTTGCTAAGTATTGGATGTGTTTTAAAGGGTATTTAGTGTACGGTTCGATGGTATGCAGTTTCTATACCTACTTTAGCGTGCTTCTAACCACGTTTTACTTAAGTATTTTGCTTTGAAAGTGCTAAAAAATAATTCTAGCCAAGGCTTTTTTATAGAGATTCGAAAAAGGTGTGTACTAGAAATGTAATAAGTAAATGTAAGACCAAATCAACTACGCGAATTTACGAGTACTAAAAGGGGTTACTATAAACACAAAAAGAGAATGATGTAAAACTACAGAAAAATATTTTATGTGAAACATTTATTGTGATATTTATGTATATACTATATATATATGTTTGTATATATTTAGCTGCTCATGTTATTACACGGCGACACTTAGATGGGTGTGTGTGTGTGTGTCTGTGTGTCCAAATGAGTGTGTGTGTTCTAATTACAAGCTAATCAACTCTATAATCTATGAATACTTTTTATATATGTACGTGTAAATGTGTGTGTAGATGTGTTTATTGTTAATAATAAGTTTAATATATTGTTTAAGAAGCTAAAAGGTAACCAACTTCAGAACCAGCACTAAAAACTATTTTTATTATAACATTTTATAATAAGAATCGAGTATTTTGTTTAGCAACATAAAACTACATACTTTTTGTATATGGTTGGATTTGTTTTTTTTTTTTTTTCAACAAAACTACACACAAATCTGTCTTCTAGGCATATATAGTATTCTATATATATGCATTGAAATTGGTTCATCTTAATAACACACAGCACTTAGAGACTAATGTTAGCTGTTGTATTTTTCATTTCCAAATTGATGTATATACTAATTATATACTCTCGTATGTATGTAATTCACATATATATGTATATATTCGTGGTACGATTCCACAACACATCAATCAATCAAGGACTACCTTATAAAGTTTTGCCAGTTTTGTGGTTCAGTATCAAAGTATTTATGTATATATTGCTTATGAGTTGTTCCTTTTTTACGATTTTACATAGAGAGGGGGGAAAAGGGGGTATTGTCCGCATAGTTTTTATATGCTTCCTAGCAAGAGATATCGCTGAGTTAACTAAGACAGTTTGAACCAATTGTTATCTAAGGATCTAAGAATTAAATATACAAATTAGGAAATTAGAAAATAAACTCCAATAAATACATTTCCAAATAGAAGAAAAGCTGAGTATAGTACAATACAAAAGATAGCACAGGGAAGAAAGTCTAGAGTATTAAATGAATAAAAATAAATATAATAAATAGGATTTGTCTTTACAGCTATGGACATACAATTAGCACACATAATAAAATATATTAAGATGCTACAAGTAGTCAACTAACGGTTTTTCTATCAACCAGCTTTTAGCTTTAGGCTACACACCCAAATCATAAATTAATTCAAATTTCGTTACTGTTATTGTTAGCCATCACACAGAAACTGAATGCTATGAACACCACGGGCCCCTGCAATTTTTATATATAGTTTGGCCTAAATTCGACACATTCGAACAAAAATCAATTACCAACGGTTTTAAAAGTCTGTCGATTCTGAATTTACTTAAACCAAATACGAAAGGAGTAAGTTTGATTTATGCTCTGAATTATGATACTTCCAAATAATTTGGGATTGAGTACAGCTTGTTTTTCGAACTCGACGTGATCGTACCTTAAAATGATCCGATAATGGATTTAAGCACGGGTTTGCGAACTTAATTTGACTTCGAAATCAGCTTGGTGCAAGAATACACGAGATAAAGCTGAGCTCGATATTTAACTATATTCAATTGAGAAAAGAATTTGCTGCCAAAACTCATCATTAAACTCATTTGGAACCCAAAACAAACAGGCTAGGATTGTCGATATTTCTCAAAATATCAATATCGATGATATCAAAAATCAACATTTTCAATATCGATATTTGATATATCGGTTCCAGAAAACATCGATATATCGATATATCCGTTATTTTCTAAAGCTTAATAAGAGTGAAAAGTTTTTAAGCAACGTCCTTACCGTAAATGAGCCTTTCTAGTCGCCATTATACCTTATTTTTCTAATGGGATAGCTTTATGATTTAAGTGACTTAATTTTCTGAAACAAGATTATTTAAGCTACAGTTTATATGGGATAGCAAAAACGGAATCTACGGTCTACTAATCGGTGCAAATCGTATTCAAATATTATAGTTATTTAAGGATTTTGTCTTTTTGAACGGGACTTGAAAAAGAATTTTTATATATTTTACTTAGAAATCGCACTTCTACAGAAAAAGGGTATAAGTGCAGAAAATCTCACCAAGAAACCATGGGTCTAAAATGAATTCCTGCCCGCGCAATCCACCACAAAAAGAGACTGGACTGAAAACAATTTTTATCAACTAAATCGCACTTCTCGAGAAATAACGTAAGAACAAAACTATGCCGAAATACGTCCTGGTTTTTGGACGAAATTTTCCGAATTTCGTTTTTCTATAAGCTTTGGCGAACAGAATCGACGTCTGTTTGACAATTTGCTCCTGCAATTACCATAGTAATTTTTTCCGATATATCGTTTATAAAATATCGATAATCGCGTATATCGGTACGATAAATATATTATCGGAATAACCCTTATCGTTCAACCAAAATATCGATATATCAATATATCGAGAAAATATTGACAACCCTAAAGCAGGCTTTAGAACGACCTTTTTTATTTTCCAACTATGACCGGTTTGAGGTCATTAGCTGCTTGCACACAACAGAACACAAACAATTGTGGAGGGTCTTGGCCCATCGACTGCAATGCAGCAGCTAGTCAGAGTGTCGAAAGTGTAATAACTGGTTGAGAATAAGTGCAAAGAGAATTTTTGTGTGCGTGTGTACCCATTTAGTCAGACTGTATTAGTGAGTTTTCTTAGTTAGATTAGTTCTCAGCTTCTGCGCTCGAATACTATTTGCTCT
This sequence comes from Lordiphosa clarofinis, assembly GCA_018904275.1. Classification (NCBI taxonomy): domain Eukaryota; kingdom Metazoa; phylum Arthropoda; class Insecta; order Diptera; family Drosophilidae; genus Lordiphosa; species Lordiphosa clarofinis. Next base: position 1,008,072 of record JAEIGQ010000087.1, read on the forward strand.
ATCGAAAAAAGCACTCGGAAACAATAATGATTTTTCGACTGCGGTCGGTGTGAGTGATTCTAAGACGCATAGAGAGTGAAATGTCTTTATTATGGGTGCAATTGATTGCTTGTTAGAAATCCTACATTCCGTTACTTCCAGACGTTTACAATTTTTTACTCCTTTCTAGTAGGCTTGCGATTCAACTCCAACCACACAGAGAAAAAAAAAAGATCCCCGTAGAATGGATATTCGAAATATCCACTTAAGATCCATTTTTTTAAATATCCTTTTCACATTTTTCAGCTCCTTTGGATGGAGAAAAAAGATCAATGAAATATTTTTTCTCTGATATATCCTTTTTAAGCGAACATAAATCGATTTTGAAAATATCCAATGGATCCCAAAAAAGGGTAGTTAACTATCCAGTCCGAATGGGTATCGAAAATATCCTGAGGATCATCAGAAACTATCCTTTTTTTTCTCTGTGCAGAAGCAATAAATTGTTATTTTTCGAAAGTTTTAGGCTTGACTTGGCTCGGTCTTCGTTGGCACCTTGCGTCGGACATTTTGGCTTTGCTTTAAAGCTCATGGGCTGTTGAAAAGTGTTTCAATTTTATGAAATACTGTGACAAAAGGAATTTTCTGTCCTTTTGACTACGACGCTTAAGGCCCAAATTTAGTTTAGATGCAATTTAAGCTGGGAAACACGTTTGAACAGTTTTTATACGCTATACCACGCCCCCAATTTGAAACAAACTGGTGTTTTTTTTCACATACGAAACTTTTATCTACACAGAGAAAACAAAATTGGCTACACGGCGCGTGTAGTCAAACCTAAACGCAACGTATTTCGCCCTGTTAAATTGCACACGCTGCGTGTGGAAAAGCTACACGCGACGTGTAGGAATTAAAAATCTAAATGCAAATGTAGAAAAGTTAAATGCTACGTGTGCAAAAGCAAAGACTACACGACATTTGAAAATCAGCTTGTTTCCCTTAATATTTATTTTTATGCAGCAATCTGATTACCACACTGACGTTTAGGTTTCCAACATTGACGTTTAGATATTGAAATGCTACACGCGCGTGTAGAAATTCTAAACGAAAAATGTAGCTCTAAATCAGTACTGAATTCTTATATTTTTCGTTTAGCAAACTGGTTGCCACACGTGGCGTGTGGGATTTCTAAATGAACATATAGATTTACAAAATCCTAACGCTGCGTGTTAAAAATTTACACGAGTCGTGCGCAAATTTCTGTTCTGTAGCGATAGCGTTGAATTAGAAACTGAGAATTACAAGCAAGCAAATATTGGATTGTGCCTTTAGCAGATTCAATACCAGTAATGTCTTAGAGGCCTTGCCTTACACGCGTGAAGTGGCGGAGACGTTTAAGCCATCATTCCAATCGTGTCCAGTCCAAGGGTCGGGATTTCAAATCTACCAGAGTAAGTAAAAAAATATAAATTTGTTAAAAAAAAAATTAAAAAGCTACACGAAAATGTAGGATTTCTACACGTTTCGACTGGGATTTTCAACCCATTACTTTTGTGTAGCTTTTTTGCACGCCGCATGTTGAAATGACAAAGCCACACGCGCGTGTAGAAAACCAACACGCGCCGTGTAGAATTTAAAAAGCCACACGCGGCGTTTAGAAAAGTTACACAAAATCGGTGGGTTGAAAAATACGGTCGAAACGTGTGGAAATTATACATTTCCGTGTAGCTTTTGAATTTTTTTTTCTCAGTGTACCAAACTGCGGGAGATATGTCTTTTTTTTAAGTTGTTAAACTTGATCTGCCGGCAATTATATAAGAAACATTTGTTCCATAATCTCTGAGATCTGTTTGTTCATACGGACAGATGGACGGGGCTATATCGAAACGGCTGTTGATGTTGATTAAGAATACAAATATATAGGGTAAATATTCACCAGCTCTCGTAAAAGCGTTAACTCCAAAAGTTTTGGAAATGCGAAAGAACTTGTAATTTTCCCAAAGGATCCAGTACATCAAATCTGCGAAAACATGTTTATTGCAAACGCTCAAAACCAGCGAAATATTATTGCCTGAATTAAAAAAATCTTGATTGGTTGTCGATGATCGAGTACGACATTCGCCTAAGATAATCGTCCGATTAAGACCGTAAATAGATTTAAGATCTTTTAGATCTTCGCGATGATTTGTGGAATAAATTTAAGTGACATTGAATCAGTGCTAGAAAAGCCAGATTCCCATACCTATGAGGGTATCGAAGAACTATTACTTGATCGAGTACTATAACTCCTAGAGACATTTAAATTGTACATTACGTCAAAATAAAGATAAAAATGCTTTATATCCAGATAAAATCTCATTCAAGTAGTGGAAAATACACGGAAAGTAATTTCCCTGCATTTAGCTCTTCATGTGAAGGTTGCTTTATTTCGGATAATCGTGTCTTGGAGGACCGTGACCCAATATTAAGAACGAAAAATTCGATGCGGCGCACAGCCAATTGTAACTTTTGTTTGTGCAGGTCCACACATCTATTAAGAAAGAATATACCAAAATATTTTTGTAAAATTCCCCATCGAACAATATTCAATAGGTATCATTAAAGCATTAACCAGCATTTGAGTACGATTTATAGATTCCAATGTGAACAGCAGTACAAGTTTAAGTGCTTTGCAAATCAGATTTATTGCGATCTTGGACACTTGATCTGTTGTTGCTCTGGTTCAGCAAAAAGCGCAGTAGTCAAGCAACACCTGCAAAGTCTTAACTTACCGAACCATAAGGGGTTTGTGAAGAGGACTTAATCAATATACCAAGCTATCAATGGTCCGTTGGAACACATTTATTATTGATATTATTCATCAATCAATTTTCGATATGATTGCTAAAAAACATCCTTGGCAGTTCTATAGTAAAATATTTTTACAGACAAAATTACCAAAACACCTGAATCGAACCGTACAAAGACAATAGCAACTACATTATAACACGAAATAAGATATTTTGGGTCCGCTCGGCTGTGTTTTAAAAAAGAAACGGAACCAAAAGTGTTTTTGATTTCTGATCAGTTGTAGATATCGGAAAGTTCTAAAATTAGTAGCTAGTTTTTTGGCTAAGTTTTTATATTAAGACATTCAGTTCATTTGTGCTATTTGTATGTCCATACCTGTAAATGTACGATACTGAGTGTAACATTATGTTTATGTGTGTGTTTGTGGGAGAGTGTGTGTTTGTGTACCAGGTAGTACGAAACGAGAGAGAGTACATTATACAAAGTACAATACATTTTACAAAGTCTAATATGACGGTGGTTTTTAAGTCGACTATGAGCTAATTGAGTTTCCAATTCATGAGCTAAGACTAAGCTTAAACCACATACCCACTAACATACATACATAATTGGTGTGTGTGTGTGTGTGTGCTGAAAATGCGTGCATTAGTTACTACTACAAGAAAGTTTATATACTGTTTTTATACACATATTTATTGTTGTTGTCTACTATAGTACATTCGCTTGCAATTGAAGTGAAATGCCAAAGGTTTCGTTTGTAAATTTTTGCATTTGCTTGCTTCCACTTTTTTATTTTTATTCAAATTCAATTCAAAAAGTTTGCCAAATGAGAGAGGTTCACACTTGTTGTTGTTGTTACTTGAGATTTTAGCTAAAGAGTATATACCGTTTTACAAGTCATTTGTTGGGTGTTTGGGTGTGAGTGTGTATATATAGAGAAAGGGTTATACATTTACTATATATACCATATATGAGTGTCTAAACATCGCTACAAGTATAGAGCGAGAAATCGAGCGACAGCAGTTTACAGTTACAAGTTACAGTTACAGTTACAGTTACAGGGGGTGTTTGTATATATATTTGTTGTTCTTATTACTTGCTATAAATAAATAATAACCATTTCATATATGTTGGCTGCAAATTTTACCATAAATACTTATCCAATATAAGAGCATATATATATATATATAATATGTATATGTGTACTTGTAGAATTCTCACAATTATTTTGGTTTTTTTTTAATTTTTGTTACCCAAACTAAGTCAATTCAACTGGTTTATACGGTTTGCTTAGGGCCTAATATATATGTATAATATATATATATATACGTGAAAACTTACGCCTAAAACTTTATCATGTTTTTCTTTTGTTTTCTTTTAATATAATGCACTTGCATGTTTTGTTGAAACAAGTTTACAACAGTAAGAAAGTTTGTTTTTTTTTTCGACAGAGGGCACAAAAAACTGCAAAACTATATGTGGGATGGGGTGTGTTTCAATCAGGGTATCAAAACACGAAACTGGAAACCGTTAAGCTAACTATAACCGTGTCGGAAATCATATAGCACATTTCTAAACTCCAACGATTGTATTTGTTACAACATTAAAATTTTTTCTTGCTTTCTTTAAGGTGCTCAAGTCAAGACTTTTTGGGTTTGATTTAATCGCACAGATAAAAAACTAAGAGCCATATCAATTCGATATGGGCTGGGCAATAAGACATTTGGGGTCAAATATAATTTTTCATGTCATATATAAACCATAAAGGTTCAACCATAAATATTATCAATTGGTCTAATGATATTACAAAAGGTTAAATAAACATCTATTTCATTTTTGAAGCTCTCTTTAGAGGAAAGGGAAGTATAGAAAATCCGAAAATGGAAAGAAACATATAGTATTGTACATCGAAAAGATGAAAGATATTTATAATTACGCTCTGAGCCATTTGACCAGACGCATTTCCGATGGTGCAGTACGATAAGATGCCATGTCAAATTGTGATGTGTGCAAATGGTACCGAGTTCGATCCCCAGTCAATGAAGAGTCAAAAAATTTTAAATTCGTTGTTTTTCCGTTTCTATAAAACTATAAATAATAGTACTTAACTAAAGAACTATAAGTGTAGTCGTAGAGTTGGATTCACCTGTCATTTTCAATTAATATCATCTATGTCCGACCATATAAAATATATAAATTCTTCACCAACACCAACAGCCGAGTCGATATAGACATGAACACCAAGATCTCTCAAAGATGGTAAGAGATAGAGGTTTGACATGTATGGGACAAATGCTTCTTATATTTGCAGGCAGATCAAGTTTATTTTACATTTTTGCCACGCCCCCTCCCGCCCACGAAATTCGGAAGAAACGTCATATCTCCCGCAGTTTTGAAGATAGATGATTTGTTTCTTCTAGAGATAGTTAGTCATTCGTAATATGTATTGATTTGCCGAAGAAATAATAAAGATCGGATGAGCGGTTCTTAAGTTATGAGCAAAAAAGTGATAAATAGCCGAGTTCAAAAAATGTGGCATACTTTTCGTTCGTTGCGTGTTCACCCTAAGGAACTCAGGAACACTGTAAAACATGTTTTTTATGAGTAACGGGTATATCGAAGTCGGTTGGAGCCGACTTTAGCTTACGCTCTCGTTTTTGTATAAAAAATGGAAGGTCAAACGCGCGCCCCTTGAAGAGAATGAGTTGAAAAAGCTAAGTTTCTGATAAGTTTGCCATTTTTGTTCCATATTGGCAAATTTTGATTTCAAAATCGCAATAGCATGTAGCACAGATTTCATAGTTGAAATTTTTAAACTGCTTAAGGCGAATGACTAATTTTTCGTTTAAGCTTTGTGGCCTCGTCTCGACTATTAAAACACAAATTAATTTATTTTTGTTTGAAATTTTCTGATCATCGCCCTCTCTAAATTTCCATTTTTGCCTTAAAAAAAGCAGGCTTGTACACAGAAATAAAAGTTCCATTAGTGATGAATAGTTTTTTTCATATCCTTTGGACGATTTTCAGATACAATTAATTAAATGGATGTTTAACTCTCCAATCTAAAGAAACTAAGAAAACAAATATTTTCTCAATCTCAAATATTCCCGGTTTCAATATAACAGTTTCGGTTTGTACAATTCCATTAAAAAGTTTGACACCCTTTAAGTACAAAATAAAGCGGAACTTTTTGTTGTACGTACACACTGCCTATTGTTTTCCCTTAGAATATGGTAACTCTAAAAACAAGTATTTTATCGGCCTTATCTAGGGTCTAGGGATGTCGAAAATATTATCGATATTTCAAAATATCGAAATATTTGCCCAAAATTAGGAATATCATTATCGCATTTTTTTCCGAGGCGATTAATCGGAAATCGAGTTTGCTTTGGTGATATTTTTCTGTGATATTTTTGTTTTAGACTTCCGTCACACTGTTGCGTATAACCGTTTCTTTTGCTCTGGACATGTAAAGCAAAATGTTGAAAAGTTATTTTATTAAAGTTGATACACAGAATTTGCAGTGCAATAAAGTTTTAAAGACCCGTGGCAACTCAACAAATATAAAATATATCGCAATGCATGGAAATGCTTGGCTGAAATGCAAGGCAGCAGCAGCCACACGGCCTGTATCGAATCGTAGCGATTTATGTATAAATGGCGTACGATTTAATTTCGCAAACTTGAGTTTGAAAGAAGAATACGTCAAACAATGTCAGTTGCCCATTGTCATGATGCTGTGGTTCCCCCTTTTAACATTATTAAAGGATCGTTCTTCGTTGATCACAATGTTGCCTCAACAATCATCAGGACTGGGAATTTGAGTTTACTATTTCTTACCCTGAATCGGAACCAAATTAAGTTCTGGATGGATGAGCAAGTAGCTTAACGCGTCTTCCTAAAACTTCTGTCTAACGATTATTGTTAAAATCAGATGTTTTTACATTCCTTAGATTTGCCTGAATTAGTTTTTTTTTTATGCTATGTAGTTCGAGAGCTCTATTTTTGAAAGAATAAGATTGTAAGACTTAAATAAAAACTATAATTTTTGGTTAACTGAATAATATATTTATTAAATCAACATTTCTTAAGCGCTGTCAGAGTCCGGTTCTTATTACGCGTCAAATTAAGTCTCAACGACCTCAATATAATATAGATCCGGGTTTTTATTGGAAAATATCGAAAATGTCGCGGTCGGGACTAATGCAAAATTTCAATATTTTCCGGGTCCCAATTTGTTTATATAGGCTTCAGTGAGTTTCAGCAATAAAAACAATGAACCGAAATTTACTTTATCGATCTATTCTAATCGAAATTACCATTACAATATTTTTGGAAAGAATAAGAATTTATGTACCATTAGAATTTCAATTATATCGTTATTGACAATTTAATTACTATTACAACTACTTTCACGTTATGGAAAATTCCATTGGAAATTACTTCAATTACTTTTAATTACCAATATTTTAATTTTCAGGTGCAATAATTGTAATATTTATTTACGAAATAATTGTAATTAAGTTTTTAAATATTAATAAATATGTAATGGTAATTTTGACTTGCAGCCTTTGATTACAATAAACACTTAGGGAGTTTTTATTCCTGTTTTAATTCGGCTTAGTTGTCCCTTGAAACGGAACTGAAAGTGTTTTTGATCTACCTTTATTCGGTCCGATTTTGGCGACCTTTAGTCCGATATCCATTGCTCATTGGGTGTCGCCTCTGAGTATGTACTGATGTTCTTTGAAATTTTTGAAAGTTTGAAAGTTGTTTGCCAACAATTAGAGAATGCTTCTATTTTCCTCGTTCCTCTGAATGACTTAAGACAAAGGTTGCCAAGGAAAACTAAAAACCTGGCAACGAAAGGTATGAACTTTGAAAATTTTGCAAGATATCCTTAAAAATTCTGTGCTTTGCACTTCGCAAGGTATTTTAATGTCTTCAAAAGAATCTTAACGGTAACCAAATTTCGTTTTGAGTCCCTGAGTTATTTATTTTTTATCAACTTAAAAATGCTTGGAAACAAAATAGTTTTTTTTATAATTTTCAACATTTTTAATAGTTTTCAAATTCCTCGTTGCAAAAATTGTACTGATGAGAGATTTATTACGTCTAACAAGTTTAGCAGCTCTAAGAGCGTTTGCCTTAATAACAAATAAAGCCACAACTAAAATTTACAAAACAAAATAAAGAAAGAATTTGCTCTGTTTGAAGAACGCTTTTCGTTTTAGTTCCTGGAAGACGAGTCTAAGTTATGTTTTAAGAGAAAAGCACTTTTTGCTCAACTTTTTGCGTGTTTACTCACCTCTTAGTCATGGATTTTTGTTTGATTTTGTTGTTTCTGTTGTTTAAAAAATTGAACTTGGTGTTGGAATTCGTTCGTTTCATTATGCTTTATATATAGCTAGCTCAGTAGATTTGATATGTTACGAGCCGTTAAAAGTAATTTAAAGTACGAAAACATGTTTCTCCTGCAAATATAGCTTCGATTTTTTTTTTATATTTTTGTAGTATTAATTTGTTTTTCTTAACACTTAAATTAGATTATATAAATTGTTGGTTTTTGTCTTTGATTCTGGTTTTAATTTTTCGTTAAGCATCAAATATATATATATTTAATATTACTTTTAGCAATTGATAATAGAGTAGCCATTCCAGACTCTGAATTGCTCCAAAATTATTTAACATGTCATGTCTTAGGTTTGTAAGCTTAAAAACTAGTTTGGGTTTTTGTTCAGATAAATCAAATTTATATATAATATATATATATATTTTTTTTATTTTCTTAGAAGAAAATAATTGCTTATAGTTTTTATTGTGTACGTTCATTTTTTAGTAATTTGTTTTCTTGATACTTACGGTATTAACGGGGTTTTAGAGGGTTACGTTTGTGTCCAAGCACAAGAATTGACTAGCTGGTTGTTGAGAGGAGAGTGTGTGTGTGTGTGTATGTTAGCACTTAGATCAAATAAAATAACAATGCCAAAACAATAAACAAGAAGCCAAAAAATGTCTAGTTAAACTAAAGGTTTGGGTTTTTGAATTCTTTTGTTTTTTGAAGTTTTTGCTAAAAATTTTGGTCCTCATTAAATCACTAAAATGAACTAATCTACACCAGCGATGGGCAGCTTGTGGTCCTTTATTGGACAGCCAAGTTGGTTTATTGTTCAGTTATTATTTTAATTTGACTGAACAAGTGAACAATTAAACAACAGAGCAAGTCAACTTCTGAGCAATTACTGAGTGAATTTGTTTTTTTTTTAAAGAGAAATGTACAAGTGCACAGAATAAAGTATGTTTGTTGATGATCCGTTTTGGACTGGATAGTTTTAATATTGTAAAAGCGATATTAATAATATCCTTTTAATGTTAAATTGATCTTGGATTTTCATTCAATGGATTTGAAACCCGTCTAAAGGATATCATAAAACTATAGATTCCAAATGGATCTTAGGATCTTTTTTGCTGCGTTCTTACGTTTGGTATTTGTGGCCCATCGCTGATCTAAACCATTAAATAAATCAAACAAAAAATATCGTTGTCTGCCTTAAAACCTTCAAAGTGATATGCGTTTTGTAGCTTCACAACAACAGTTTATGACGCATCTAAGTATACATATTTGTATGTATGTCTGCATGTATATGAAATGTTTCTTGTTCTGGTTGATCCAAAAGAGACTACGCCACATTTTGACACACATATTAATCGATATATACATATACTGTTATATATATATATATATAAGTAGGTTTTACTAATTGAATATATCACGGTCTTGCTAAATATCGCTGTATGGTATGTAAATATCTATATAAAGTTTTTGTATCTATGAAAGAACATCATCGTCATCATCACTATTCCAAAAACTGTTTTTCTTCTCAGTTGTTAGGTAATTTGGTTTACGAATACTGACACTTGTTGAATGCTGAAACACAGTTGATCTTATTGTCATATGAAGTATGTAAGTATGTATGCAATGTTTGAAGTATTGTATATATATATATATACTGTGAAGATGATATGAATTGCCATATAAAATTTTTTACGCAATTGACTACCAAACATGTCTCATCATGCTTTCTCTATAAGTATATATATGTGTATGTAAATAGTAGGTATGAATGTATATCTAGGCATATATAGGTATGTAGTATGTATGGTAACCTACGAAAAACAAATAAAATAGTGTAGAGGTCTTTATATTACATTACTTTCTTGTACTGGAAACAAAATCAACTTTATAGTATTATATGAAAGTTTTTAAACCACACTACACGAAAACAAGACAAAGTATTTATATGGGTTATCAAAATTATATATATATATTCTATATGTATATGTTTACCGATATATGTGTATGGTATATATAGAAAGAGCGCTATAAATGTTCTTTTACTATATATATGTATATATCAAAATTAGCAAGCTTCTACTTGGGGGATTTGATTTCAAAAACATTTCAGTAGATTAGATTTGGGTTGGGTTTGTCGAATTCAAACTGTTGCGAGTTTAATACTAAGTTTGGCCACTTTTTGGTATCACTTTGAATCATGGCACTATGTAACCAAAACTGACACACTTATTAAAGGCAAAATCTATGTTAAGCCAATTTTTTTGAAAGCATGGAGTCCAAAAATTGAAAAATATATATGGCAACATTTGCATTAGTTTGTATGGACATCATTGTCACAGCGTTGCCACCCGATGCATACAGTGTCACGCTTTGGGATGTCGGAATATCGATATCGAATACTTAATGAGTATTTTTATTAAATTCTGCCACAAAAAGTAATCCTCTTGGATATTACTAGTATTACTGATATATCCAAGAGAATGCCTTTAGAAAACCTTCCTTTTTGTCCAAAAACCAAAAAAAAAGTATTCAAAAAATATCGCCGCCAATATCTCTAACAACATCTATAAGAACTTTAACGTTAAGGTATTTTAAGACAGAGACGATGGTCACACTAATAATAAGAACCGAGAGTAAACAGACGGAGGCGAACGAAAAAAATGGACAAATAAATTGCAAGCTTTAGTAAATTCTGTAAATTCTGAAGCATTAGCATTATTTTTGCACAGTGGGCCCATTCGAAACGATTTTGAGAAACATTTTTATTATCTCTTAACCCCCAGACCCTCTCTTTTCAACTCCAAATAGCTTTTTTGTCCTCTTGTTGAACGGGACCGAATAATAGAAACTTTAAGCATAAAACTATTTCTGAAATATAAATTTCCCGTTGTTCTGCACATCTATATTTGTTCAAGGTATCCTGCAGATGGTATGTTAATTTAGAATTATAGAAATTATTTCATTTTAAAGCCAATTGAGAATTTGGAATTGACATTGTTTGTATAATGCCAATATAAAAATGTTGTATTTGCACTGCGAGATTTAATACCAGCGGCACAACCCTGGTAATTAGTAAGCCATGTGTACATAGAAACCCGTGTAAACAGTGTGTACATTCCGTTTCTTATATAACCAAAATAAAAAGATCGAGTGCAACATATTTTCAGAATAAAGAACCATGGACATTAGACCGTTTCTGTCTTGTATGAGAAATTTTTTTATTAATTTTAATACTTTGCAGAACATGTCTCCAAAAATTTCGTATATTTTATAGATAGGATGATTTCTTTTTGATTAGCAGATTTTTTTTAAGGTCAAATTTACTAATTATTATTGTAGCCTCTTCGAAAGTATTCCGATCCACTCTGACCCGCTTACACGCAACGACTTTTGACCCCCCCTCGACTGAATACTTGTGATTAAAATTGACCTAAAACTTAAAAAGTTCATTCCAGCTAATTAAAGTAAAATCCAAAATCAGGCTGCCTTCAGATTGTTCGACACATGACTTATGATATCTATTAGGACTGCATTTCCTTAAGAAATTCTATGAATTCGACAATTTAAAACATAACAATAAGCAGGACTGTTAGACTATCATCACTCAGGTGTCGAACAGCGTGAAGGCAGCCTCAGCTTTGAAGGCCCCGTGGAGGCTTTAAAATTTCCAATACTCCCTTAGACCTTGTAGAGACCTTTTTAAAACTTATAAAATCTGACTTTGGACTTTCGTTAAATTCTTTATACATTACTAAAATTTTTTGAGTCTTGTTCTGCAAACAACTTCAAATGTTAAAGGTCGTAGGGAGAAATAAAACGCCCTAATGGATATAAATTGTGTGGGATGATCTTAAGAGATCTTCAGAGGAAGAGATCAGTATTAAATTCTGGAATAATTTGTGACACTATAAATTTCTAGGAGAATTATCTTTGACTAAGTCAAGCAGAATCTGTAGAAACACTAGCACTTGGCCGCTTTCAGCGATGAACGCGGAAGCCACTTTCTTCAAAAAAAGACTCGTATTCAATTTAAAACGTGTTTTCCATATTGAAATCACAGCAGAACGAATAAGCCAGCAAATCGAAATCAAATTGAAATTGGACTTGTAGCTGATTTCGTTGAAATGATACTTGACCTTTAATCTCTATCATCTAGTCTAGTATCGAGTCATTTCCCAGTGGTTTGGCCATATACTAAAGACCTGCAAAATTATTCGATTTACTTAGCTGCCAAATTTAATTTTTGAAATTGGTTACATTCTGAACCAAAATTTTTTTTTAAATTAATCTGAAGAGGGCAAATATTTCCCGATGAGGACTTCTGGGCCTAGGAATGTATGGAGATAGTTTAACGGGCCTGTTCCGGTTTTCAATTTCGACAAAAATTGTCGAATTCGAGTTCGTTAAATATGCTGTTGCATAAAATTGATTTGGTTAATCAGATTTAAACGTTCTACATTGAATTAGTCGTGTAAAGAGTCAGTAAAAACTGTAGGTATGATACGGATTTCCTTGATTCTTGAATAGAGGAGAGAACATGTAAAAAATTCGAATTCACTTTAGTGAAAACCGGAACATGGCAGTAAGACGATAATTGATTCCACACCGAAAGAAACAACAAAAAAAAAAAAGAGATAGAAATCCGATTATTGCCTGCTGATGTTTGTCTTCGTAGATGTCTGATGCACACGAGATCATTCGTCACCAACATCACAATATACGCGAAGAACCGCTCATACATATTTGTTGTTTCGTTCGATTTTGCAAAAGGCATAGGAGAGAAAGAAAAGAGGGCAAACTAACGAAGTTGCTGTTGACATATATCAGGTTTCCCCAAGAGACGAAAATGTGACTGTCTCTATCTGACACTCAGTGGTGCATGAGCCTAGGTTTGGAAAACACTGCAAAATACTTTGGGTTGTGCTATGCCCGAAAGCCAAAACCCGCGGCTATCACTATGCGCAAGACAACAACGAATGGTTCGAATTCGCTATAATCAAAAAAAATCGGCTTTGTGTAAAAAATACCACAGATATAAAAATAATTATTTTACTCACTCGACGAAACATTTTTTCTCCAAATCGAATGATTTCGGTTTCAATCGGATACCACTGGATACTTGTGGTACAGGTAGAGAACCCTTCCGGTAGCTACCGGTAACGGAAAGACCCAAAGTGCAAAGTGGCGAGCCCTTTTGCTAGATTCCGGTTTGATGTCTAAATTTCATAATTTCCTCAAGTTTTGGACATAATGCACATCAAAAGTGTCTAAATAACTAAATTCTAGTCATGCCTTTTAACATTTTCAGCTAAAATTTGTCTGAAATAGCTTAACGCCTGGTTACATAGTGTTGTTATAAAAAGTAGAGAATGTGTTGGAAAAAATGCACTAAATTTGAAACTACCAACTAAAAACGAAAGCGCATTTTTTGACTTCTTGCTGTGTGGAGCTTAAATTGAAATAGAAAAAATGCTTCAATTTAATATAAATCATAAATTTATTTGATAAAATATATAATACCAAGTTTTTGTGTAAATTTACAACGTGTCTTCAAGGAATAATAGCATACAAATTGGCAGGGATATTTGGAAATCTTATTAAGTAAACATTCTGAGATCTGAACCAAGAGAGAGGAGGGCGACAAAAATAAATATGATTAAGTAAATGGCACCATAGCTTTTATGTGAGTAAGTACGTGTTACGTGTGTGTGTTTAGGTTGTGGAATGTTTGTTTAATGCTTAAACCTAAAACAATAAATAAATAAATTAGTGTCTAAATTTCAGCCCAGCAAAAAAATGAACCACAAAATTTGGTATGATAATTAGTATCTTTGGTATTTCAGTTCTGAAATGTATTTTAAAATAGGGAATACTCACCAAAAAAACAACGGGCAAATGCAACAGTTAAATGTCTACACATGGTGAGAGGAGAGCACAATATAGCTACAAAAGTTTGTTGGGTATACGAGAGAGAGTACAACAAAGTATACGAAAAAAATAATAACTAACTCTATTTTGTGAAATATATACAATTGGGTAAAACAAAATCAAATAAAGAAACACGATTTGTTTTTGCTTGATACGTGAGCAAAGTATATTTTATTAAACACAAAATTACTTCAATTGTTTGTTTGAATCTTCATTATAATAAAGTATATAAACTAATATATTTACATAAGCAAAGGTTTACTTTTCAAATGGAAACTAGAAATAAAAGTTAACTTCAAACATGCAGGCGAGAATTGTTTTTGTTTTTTGTTTGTATGATGAAGTATAAAAAAATATAAACGCAAATGCAAATGCTACTGAGAAATAAACCAAAAAATTACAAAACAATGTATTAAAACTAACAAATAAACTACTTAAATGAGTTTACCCTGGGGGAGAGGAGGGTTGGAAAATATGAGTTATGCAAAAAAAAATGGTTTTGGAGGAAAAGGAAATACAAAATATATATGTGGTAGTAAGTTTATCCTAAGCTTTATTTTCACTTACGAAAAAGTCAGCTAAAGCGCTCATTTATTGCATTACAACAGCGGTGGTGGGCAACCGTATGGCCCGACTTATCCTCGCAACCCTTTGAATAAAGGGTTCCAGTTTCCGTAGGCATATAAAGGAAATTGAAGGAATTGAGTAGCTTACTATAAGTTACTCTTTTGACTCTGTTCACAAACATTCATTCGGATTTATCGCTTTCAGTTATGTCGCTGAGACGCGTTGCGACTTGCTGGAACTTCAAAGAAAAGTGCAAGGGTAGACTAACTTCTTATGCCGAAGTACGTAAAGGGCCACTACATGCCCATCAAATAAGCAAACAATTGTTCGTTAAATGAAAATAAAGCTTAAGCGCGATTAGTTCAAGTCTGATTCTGTTACTATAAAGTAGAACAACTGCGCAATTCACTTGCATCGGTTAAGATCTAAATAATAGATGGTCTAAAATTACTGAGTTAGGTGTTTTCTTAACTACAAATTATGAACAAATCAAAATGGTTTTTATTATTATTATTTTTAATTTCACACACAATACACAACAAAATAAGTAAAATTTCAGACCTGTTTGAGTTTTTGGTGTTTTATTTGATTAAGTACAAAGTATTGAGAGAGAGAGAGAAAGAGCAAAAGTAATGGGTAGATTATAGATGCAGAAACATGTATGATCAATTTGTACTGTTTTGTGTGTGTGTGTGTGTGAGAGTGTGGGTGTGTTTGGTGATGTTTTTTTCTCTGTCTAATGGCTAGGGCTGGGGTGAATTAAATTCGAGCTCAATGTAACTAAAAGTAACTAACATAAGATTTAATTAGTAATGATTTTACACTTTGTCTTCGTTTCTACACAAAGCTTGAGCAAAATGTTTCGAATACTTCCAGGAGGTTGTGAGGGAGAAAAGGGGGGCTCATCAGATTCGTTTGTTTTTGATAAATATTTAGTAGTTTTTTATATGTTAATGTTTAATTTTAATAATTTTATATTATGCTCTAAAAATTATATAAACTGCTACATTTAAACGCAATCACAATCGGTGGTTTTTTAATGTGTTTTTCCATAATTTTTTGCTTTTTGGTTTAATTTTTTTTGTGTTTTTTTTATGCTTTTGCTTATGGTTTTTCTTCGCTTTCTCTTATATTGCTTATCATTTGTTATTTATACGAACGCCCAACATCATGAGCGCCTTAAATATAATACTTAATATGCTGGAACTAAGCCAAACTCAAAGGAAAACCAACTTCAGTTAAGTGTGTATGTGAGTGTGAGTTATGTATGTGTGTGTGTTTCATTCAAATTACCAACAAAACTGGGCGGGCTTTTAGACATACATGCCCATGCCATACATGGCGCTCCAATCGACATTTTGGAAACTCGACATATCCACGTTGGCCAATGCATACTGGGAATAGGCCGCTGGATTTCCTGCTGCAGCCGCTGCTGCTGCGGCTGCACTTAGCGGATTACCCGCCACCAGAGCGGCCTGCTGAGCGGCAGCCAGCGAGTGAGCCTGAGCACCGGCAGCTCCATTTGCAGCATTGGCCGCAAGTGCTGCGGCGGCTGCAGCCGAATGTGCCTGCGAAGCGGGATTCGAGGCAGCCGCGACGGCATTATGATGTTGCTGTTGCTGCTGCTGGTGTTGGTGTTGTGCCATGGCATGGGCATTGTTTGCAGCATTTTGCTGCTGCTGCTGATGAGCAACGGCGGCAGCATTATGCGCCTGATGGGCCTGCATCAAAGCGGCATTGGCAGTGGCAGCGCTGGCGGGGATGGTGTATGGTGCGTATCTGAAATTGAAAGAAAGGTTAGCAATGTTGTGGACAGGGGGATGCAACGGCTGGGGCTGAATCGAAACTAAAACAAAATTGAGACATCACAAGTCCCCCCGGCGGACGCCACTAACTGTATAGACTCAACATGTGAGATCAATTTATTTTTCCCCGATCAATTTGCTCATGCAGCCACCTATCGATAATTATGGAAGCTATTGATGAGAGGCGTGTGCCATCGCAAATTAATTTCTTCAATTCGCTATTTCATAATTCGTCCTTTATAATCATTTTCTTCATGGTGGGGTTTTCATCTTTTTTCTTATTGAGTGGACTCATGGTTACCTAATTTATGAACCAATCTTGCTTTAATTGTCAACAAAATCTAATTAAAATACCGACTTAAGGCCCATAAAAGTCTCGAGTTACCGAAATATAAGTTACCGAGCTATCGAGTATGTAAAATCATTTTCGAGAAATCTTTACAGATTTTTCGAGTAAACCAAACCTTTTTCCTTCTCCAGAATGTTCGGCTTGTTTCAATAGTTTGTCGAGCTTAGGACCGAAATCGTTATCAATAGTCGAATGAACCAAGTTCATTAATGTGTTGTATCCAGAGCTCGCAAATAACTGTCGACCGTTGTTCGTTGTCCAAAAATAACTGTTATATAAGGACCCTTTGAGCAAAGAGTCAGATATGAACCGTTCAGGTCACCTCTTGAATAAATCGGTCTGCGCTCAGAGAACAACCCATTTAATTGTTTCCCCCCATCGCGCTAAGGCAAGCGTGTTGTTTTTTTGCGCGAACCCAAGGAAGTACGGTCAACAGTTATTTGCGAGCTCTGGTTGTATCATATGCAAAATATATGAAATTTCACATATTGACTTTTGCTTTATTTTCCATCTTGAACTCGTGATATATCGAATTTGTATATCTGAACTTACATTCTAAACTAAACACGAAATTTATCTTATAAAATTGACTTGGGGCGATTTTTGAACCGAACCCCCCTTTACTAAAAAGATAAGGTCTGGTTCGGGTTCAACAAATCATAAGTTTAGAACAGTGGTGCCCAAAATGCCAAAAGCCTATCCCATTTGACAGGAACTTACAATTCTGCCGGTGTAGCAGCCGACACACGCATAGCGAGAGAGAGAGGAGAATACGTGTGTTCTATAAATAGCACGCTCGGCGTCTTGCTCTATCACGACGCGTGCTTTCGGCTTTTTCTTCTCTCACGAGGCATTTGTTTGTTTGCTTGTTGCTTATGCTTGACGTCATGACTTTTACTTCGAGTTTCGCTGCTTAGCACACAAGCGCAAAGCTTGTTGGTGTGAGTTTGGGCACCAGTGCTCTAGAAGGTTAGTTTCATTGTCCGAATCGAGGGACCCAGATAACCCGAAACGAACCGGTTCTACGGGGCTTGGTTTAGGACCGGACTGCAGCCCTGGTATAAGCTCCTTAGATCAGGCGACGAAAGTTAAGCAATCTAAAACCGACTTTCAAGCAGTAAGTTATTCTTGCCACTTTACCCACAAAACCAACTAGTTAAGTTCGAAATTGAATCGTTTATACGAAAAACAGGTTTCTGAAAGCCTAGAGTAAATTGAAGTCTAACAGGGCCGACTTTAACTCTTTTTATTTAAATTTTAGAAAGAAAGCGAAATTTAATCCCAAAACCATTTCATAAGCCGCACCTATAGATTATGTCTTCTTTGAACTCTTGAACCAAATCAGCACCTAACAACCCCCTGCCTTTAAATCCCATTTTCGATTACACTCACCTGACACCGTGCAGAGCGGTCTGTGGATATGTAGTCAACAGCTTGCCAAAACCCGCAGGATTGGCGGCCATTGTGGCTGCTGCATTTTGTACTTGAAACGGATTCTGTGATATGAGCGCCGCCTGTTGAGCGGCAGCAGCCGCAGCCGGAGATTGCAGCAATTGTGTTTGTTGTTGCAGCATGGCCAAGGGATTCATTCCAGCCACGCCTGCTCCACGTGCACCCATCAGCTGCCCGGGGGCGGTCGGCAACTGTACACCCAAGGTGCCCAGCATGATGCGTTTTTGCAGCAATTGAGCTGCCGGAGTAACCGCCTCTTTGGGTTGAGCCTTCTTGCACTCCACCTTCTTGTTCTTGATGGTATGGAAGTGTATCTCGCAGACGCGATCCACCACATCCTCATTCTCGAAGGTGACAAAACCAAAGCCGCGATGACGTTTTGTTTGCTGATCCATCAGCATGACCGTCTCCTCGACCGGTCCGAATTGACTGAAGTAGGCCTTAACCTCCTCGGCTGAGGTGTCCTGCGAGACGCCGCCCACAAAGATTTTCTTGGTCTTGTTAGCCTGACGTGGCCGGTTCTTGGGTGTGGCATGCTTGGGATCAATCTTTTTGCCATCGAGTGTGTGTATGGGCACCTTCAGCACCTTATCCACGGTGCAGGGTTCCTGGAATGTGATGAAACCAAAGCCGCGACTGCGCTGCAAGTGGTCGAGTGGGAGAGAAGAGTGTGGAAACCAATTAGCGAACAAGTCTCCAAGGGAGTGGGGTGGGACATCGGTGGTTAGAGGCGACTAGAGGTTGCAAATCAATGTATAAGCTAAGTTAATTAAGATAACTCTCCTACAGAAACATTAGCAAAAGTTCACAAAATTATATAAAGATATAGAACACAGATATACAGTAGTATTATATATGGCTTAACTGATTCGACCGATTAGGGCAGCATTATAATTTTAATGGGCGTGGCCTTGATACGCTTTCTTGCTCATATTTTTTATAAGTAGAAGAATAAAACACATAAATAAATTATGTTTAACTAAAAACTAAAACTTGGTGCTAAATACTCATACATTTGCTGTTTATAAATCGATTGTCAGCTGCTAAAAACACAAGTATTAATGATATATCCATCAATATATATATATAAGAGTAGAGTCCCACTAGAGCGCCAAATACATATTTACATGAATTGAGTTACGGGTACCAAAGAAAAAACGAAGAAGAACAATCGTTTCCCTCGAGATATGCATTATGTGGGTGTAAAATTAAACTCAACTTTGTTTACGGCAAGTATTGTGTGTGTGTAAGTGATAGATAGTGTTGGATAATATTAAGTAGTACAAAGAATTAAAATGCTACAAGAACGGATCAACAAGTATGAACAATTTAGTTGGGAAAAGGAAACGTTAATTCTTATTAAATATTACATAGATTTTTTCTTTAACATTAACGTCTCTTTACTAATTCTTACTTGGGAGCCAAGCCAGCCTTCATCTTCACTCACTCGCGCTCTCAACACTTTCAGCTACTCGAATCATAATGCTAAAAGAGAGCCAAATTTAGATCATCTCAGTCAGACCCGGCCAGCCCATAGCCACCGGGGCCGAAGTAACTTGGCAATTCACACCTTACGATTGCCGAAGTCAAGCATCATTGAATGTTAGAAAGAGATAGTCATATTTTTCAATCTCTTTATTTGCGGCCTGATCCAATATGGTCGGGTTTTACCTAACAATATATCGCTGTGATTCTCTTTGTATGACATAAAACCAAAGTATAAATTCCGTGTCGCAAAACATTGGGCTTTCCACCAAAAGGTCACCTGGGCCAAAAATAAAATTAAATCACTATCAGGCCTGTTTCAGGCCTGATCAAACTTTCATAGGGAAACAATTAAATTAAAGATATGTAAGCTAATTTTACATTTACTAATAACCCAATTGGAAATATATATTTTTTCTCATTTTGACACTAAATTTGTTAAATTTTTCCAATAAAGTGAATATAGATAACATGTCCTTTCGCTATCTAAAATCTTTCTGATAACACAAAAGGTGTATACATGAATGCATAAGAAACCACGAGAAACTATGTCAATAGAATTAACTGTAAGTTTTTGCTTCGCATTACTGCAGAAACCCCATAAATAAACTGATGGAAAAAGTGCCAAAAATGCTTAAAAGCTTTAATTTTGAAAAACTATACATTATTTTTGGTTGAAATTAACGCCGTTTTAAAGAGACATCAATGCACTACATTTTAAAATTTATCGAAGTAATACATTGCCTCATGATTCGCTAAAAACGGCGTTTGAATGGTTTCCCGAGAAAACCACTTCTTTTTTAAATGCGTACGATTGTCCCGTTCGACGGCATGGAAATGTCCATATACAAAACACATCATGTCCTAATCAAGGAAACAAAACTAGCTTTAACCAGTCTTCAAGATGATTTTACGCAACACTTTATGTGGAATACGAATTCGAATCTAACTTTACCATTTTAAAAAGGAAAATCGATGACTTTGCAGAGAAAACCATTCAACATTTACTACGTTTATGCTATGGTCATTTTGAAAAGGTATTTCATGAAATGGGTTCGCAAGTGCGTGCGTAAACACAATTTCATGAATTGGATTTACACTCGAAAGTTGACGTTTCCGGTTTTCACTAAAGTCAATTCGAATTTTTTACATGTATTCTTTTCTTTCAACAACTAAGTAGAGCCGTATCAAACCTTCAGTTCCTACTTACTCTTTACACTACGGATTCAAATCAAAGCATTGTGAATAACCAAATAATTTTTATGCAACAGCACAATTCTAATTCGACAAATTTTGTCGAAAGTGAAAACCGGAACATCCTTTTTGTCTTGCTTTTTTTCAATCTGTCCTTTTCGAAAATATATTGGCATCACTGGCCGCGCTGCTTATACGAGGTGATTACCGATCAATCATTATTGAGCCGAACGAACGAACACGCTAGTTGAAGGAAGTGAAGACAAACATGATTGTAGCCTAAGCGCCAACAAGGTTTATTTAGTGTTTTGGAGCAATTTTGATCGGTTGGTGCAAAGCATCTTTATTTGGATGTTGATTCTGCGGTTAGAATGTACCTGTACTCGACACAACTGACCGAGAAGTTAATCCGTTTTTTTTTTTCTTATACCACCGCATTCTAGAATCCGATTGGACTAGGCTAGCTATTGAAAGTACGCCTAATAGACGAGAGACTTAACACTGTTCGCCTGTAATTCGTCGAAAATTTAGAAAACGTTCGCTCGTTCGTTCGACGGAAGTGACGTACAAAAACCAAAATTTCGGTTTTAGAATACAACGATAGAATCTTATCATTACACTCATTCTGTATCGCATGAACACTCTATCCGCTCACGCTAGACAACAATACAGAACACATCTACCGTCCCGATCATTCTATTTGGATTATTGCAAAACCGCGCCTGCTTCAGTTTTTTAGGTTTTAATGTGTGCTGAGCTGAGTAAAATTATATGATGATTGTAAGATGACAGATCTGACACCAGATACTTAATCTGTGGTAACATAAAAATATAACTACAAAATTTCAAAGCTTACCTAATTACATATAATGTTTTCGGTCTTATTAAGAATATTCTATTAGAAACCAAAAAATTTATTCTTGCACCAAAATAAGACAAGATATAATATATCTATAACAGCGGTAGGTACGAAAGTCGAATTTTGGCGCAGTTCGAGACCGGGACTTATCAGCGTGTCTCGAACGCACACACTGCAGAGTACGCATAGACTTTGTAGATTTTACTAACTTCGAAGCGAGGCAAATGCACTTGACTGATTTATTACATGGAATAAAACTTTTAGAATATCTAAAATGTTTATAATAACATTTCTTGATCATCCCTCTTCTGTTCATACTTATTGATCCCTTCCCGCATATGATTGTATGTGTAGAGGGTGTTTCCGAAAATTAAGCCATATCTGAAATACCCTTACATGTTGCTGGTGTTTAGTTTACATAAAAACATATGTGGTTGTGGTGTGTAGGTACTTAATATTACTTATTAATTGTTTTTACAAACAAATGAGTTCGATGTGTTGATTGTTTTTTGCTTATAGTTAATATAGAATATATTTAATTAATTTTACAAGTTATATCACTTAAGTCTAAGATATTTGTGACAAGTACTTCAGAGATGAAAACTATATATAATAGCTCCAGTTCAAGGACATTTTAGTTGGACGGACGAAGGGGGGTGTAAAAAATCGAACTATCTAAAGGTATAAACCTAGAGTTCTGGCTAAGATAGTTATTATTATAATGGTCTCACATAAATAAAAAAAACAATGTTTTAAATTATTCACACTTAAGGATTAAATTAATATTTGAAGCATTTAATGTAAACTCTAGATATTCTCTAGTAATATTAAAAATGTGGAATTTTTTGTTAACCCTTTTGCCAATTACAAAACCATCAAATAACTAAAGAAAAACGGACTACAAAATAAACATATAGGCCAAAAATTATAAA
Organism: Lordiphosa clarofinis; assembly: GCA_018904275.1. Classification (NCBI taxonomy): domain Eukaryota; kingdom Metazoa; phylum Arthropoda; class Insecta; order Diptera; family Drosophilidae; genus Lordiphosa; species Lordiphosa clarofinis. The sequence goes on from JAEIGQ010000087.1 coordinate 1,030,768, forward strand.
GCAAAAAGTAAAAAACACTAATCAATAAAAAACATACAATTTCGTAATTTATTATAAAAAATGCTAACAATTACTTGGTGTGGACTTGGGGTTGGTAAAAGAATAAACTAGAGCAGTGAGGAGCATCCAGTCTCTGGGCTGCCCACCACTGACCTAGAGCTAATTTCTTGTTTAAGTTACAGTCAATCGACAGCTCTTTTTTTTTTTTCTTACTGCTAGGGGAGAGATTTTGTTTGAGAGGGCAGCGGGGGGTGAAACACCTCTCTTTAACTAGATTTGAATTGACTTTTTACTTAAGAACTTTTGGGTTTCTTTGGTAGTTTGTTGGTTTCAATGGGTGAGAGAAACGTTCTAAAGTAATTCAAGTACACAATACAGAGTACAAGGTACGAGTACATTCAATTAGATTACGAGTACAATTATCAAGTCAATATGGCTCCAGAAATATACGAGATACGAGTTACGAGGCGCCATACGCTAAACGTTTTTTTGTTTATACAGTAGATACATATTTTTGGCGATGATTGATTCATTTTGTGTTAGATAATGTACCTAAGCCAACAGCGCGAGCCTTTATCCTGGGGAAGTGCCAGCATCGTGGGTTACCTGCGTCAATCCTTTCCAATGTGGTGTGCTGAGGTTGCCATCATCTCTGGTCACTTTTCGTGGATTATAATTATGTTTTTAGTAGTTCGACTACATAAGCTAGCTAATACTTATAGACTAATTCCAACTAGATGTTAACCTAGCCCCAGGATGGCTCAAGCCATACAATGCCCAAAAGTCTCAGAGACAGTTGGCAAACCAGTTTTCTCTTCCTTTTGTCTTTCGTTCTTTTGTTTGTGTATCGTATACGTATAGAGATATATGTTGTTTGTATGTATATACTTATTTTTATGTAGGGGGGAACACAAAAGGTGCGTTTTTGTATGTGTGGAGGACAACAATGTTTACTTGCGTTTGTCTGAAAGGACAACCCCGTTAGTCATGATCATCACGTTTGCCTTGCGAATAAAATTCCCTGTATATTCCAGTTGTTGTAATTGCGCAATTGCTTAGCAGCAGGCCAGAAAACTACCCTAGCCTCTTTTGTGTCCTGTGCCACAAAACAGGAACAGCTGCTCGAACAGGACTCTACAAACGGCAGCTGCTATTTTATTACCCAGAATGCAGCGAGAACGCGCGCGCGCGCTCTCCTTGCCTGCTGCTGCTAACGTTCCAACAACTAATCCTACAGAAGAGTAGGGGGGAGGTAGCTGTGCATGTCCGTGTGCTTGATAAGCGGACAAATTGCTTAAAGCATTAAGCATTTCAAAATGCAGTTTCCGTTGCTGCGGTTCTGAAGAGTTGTCCAGACAAATTATGGTTTTCGAAGGGGGCAGAGCCAAATTCCAACATTTCCTTTTCGAACGTCCTTACTAAGGGATAGGGAATCAATACAATTCTATTCTTTCATGAGCAGGTTTTGAACATCTTATAGCGCCAGCGATTCACATTCGGAAATACCTTAAAACAACTGAGCAGGGTTCGAAAACATTTTCTATCAATTTTGTTTGCTCCTAAAATAAGAAATGAATGGCAAACGTTCAGCTTGCAGAATTTTTTAGTTAAAACCAACTGTGGACTGTATCTGCCAAAATTTTGTATTTATCTTTGTGGCGCCGTAAGTGAAGAAGCTGGCGTTTATAATAATAATGATTTCTAAAGATCAAAGAATCTTCTTCTTCACTTGCAATTTCCTCTAAAGCCTAGTATGTTTTCAGTACATCGAAATGGTATTACATTTTGTTCATCGTATCCTAAGCGAGCATATATCCATTTCTATATTTGTGCGAAATTCTGAATACTAAGCATTTTTCCACCAGAAGGCTTCTGTCACAATCGCGGTTCAATTAAAATGTTAATCGAGCTTCTAGATCAGTGGCCGGCAAAACACACATGCTCATTTTGCCTTTGCATGTGTGTTTTTAGAAACGCTAGAGCGCTCTCATTTAACACTCGATTGTTGTTGCAGAAAAGAGCAGTGAAAGCTCGTATAGTGTAGGTGTATCGACGTCGCTGCTACAGAGGATAGGCGTCACTGCTTGTATACACAAAAAATGGAATCGTACCGGACTCTGTTCTAGATAGATGAACCTGGCGAAATCTAAATTGTCCAATAGTGTTGGGCTAACTGAACAATTGAACTTGTTCCTCTTCAATTGTCCATTTTTGTTGAGTGTAAGTTGTTCAGATGGAATTGTTCAGTAAGAGTTGTTTGGTTCTTCTTGCTCAGTCAGTTGATAAAAGTAAGTTGTTCAATTGTTCTTGCTGAGTCAGTTGTTCAGTCCCTCTAGCTTTATTTTCAGTTACTAGTTCTTCAGTGTGTCCTGATCAGTAACTGTTCACTTACTTCAGTGAATGCTCAGCTATTATTTTCATTACGTTTATAATTATTCGCAACGCATGGGCACACAATTTGAACATCCTGACAGTACGAAGTGTTTTTTATTGACAATCGTCAGAGAAAGTCCAACATAGAAGTTCACTTTAAAACGCAATATAATCTCTGAGATGCCGACGAAAATCGCGCTCTCTCCGCTCACGCAAAGCTGAGAGCGTAAAAATCTAAAAATAGAATGCACTTGCTTGTGTGAGTAATGCTTGAGAATACATGTGTACACTTACAGTCGTCGGTTGTCGCTGTATGCGTACAAAACAGCGGCTGGCTCACTAAGGCACACCCAAGCAAGCAACGCCAGAAAACACAGCAAGCATCGGGCCCTTACAACACAGCCCTTTCCTCCAGCCGCCCGCTCTAGAGCGCTCTCTCTCTCTCTGGCTTTTAAAGAGAGCGAAAAGCCAGTGGAAAAGACAGGACCAAAAAATCGTGTGCAAAAAAATCGAATGGCGTTACTCATCTTCATATTCTAATGTCTTTGACTCAATCCTGATCAAGAGAACATTCATTATGACAACTCAAAATTTTACACAAATTTTCGTCGACATAGGAAAATAAGTTTGTTAGAAGGAAATGGACATATGAGTGAAATTTTGACGAAGCAGCAAAGTGTCAGATTGTCTTTGCAATCTTTAATTAGAAAAAAAAATCGAAATGCCGGAGTGGAATCGGTATCAAAGGGCTAACAATTTGTTCGAATGATAGCTAGTCGTCACCATGCCTTGGGGTTAATTGACGAGCAAGTGAAGAGCTAATCAACTGAGCAATTTGAGTAAGTTGACTCACTCTGAAAATAATAACAAGGGAACATGTTCAGTGAAATGAACAACCTTTACCCAACACTATTGTCCAACATTTTGCAGCTGAAGAAGACGTTAAATGCTATATTATGTAGAGGGTTCTTAGAAGATATTTTGTTATTGTTGTCTCAATTAAGACAAGCCAGTACTTTAACTTTTGTTAGCTCTTACTCCTAACACTTATTTTCTCAAGTTTGAAACCTTAGCCGATTTTAATTTATTTTTAGCTATTTCCAGCAATTATTTTTGGAAATTTAAGCAACTTTTAGATCGCATATTCTGTCAGCACTGCGTCTTCAATTCATGAAAAGCTAAGCCAGATAATTATTCAATGTGGTAATTTATAACATCTGAATAAATAGGAACCACATTGATTTAATTTTTGCGAATATTTAACCAAAAGAGTTTAGTTTATAGTTCGTTTTGGGAAAAAAGCTATCAGGCGAATCCGAGTTTTTCAACACGGCCCTTTTTTAATTTCCGAGTCGTTGTATAGATACACCTATACAAAAACTTTTAATTGTTCGAGCAGCTGAAACCGCTTGCTCAATGCCAAATGGATTCAATTCTAGAGCAACTGCCGACGGTATCTAGTAACCACACAGTATAGTCAGTCATGAAAGTGTTTTGACACAGGAAAAAATATACATTTTCACTTGATTTGCAAAAAAAAAAGACTTTCTACAGATGGTAAAGTTTGATTCTGATTCTGTATCGTTCTTAGAACGAGTATGCAAAAGAAAGTAGCCAAATCCATAAAATAATGTTAAACAAATAAAATCCCCATTTAAAGATGTCAAAATGACAAAACTTATTTATTCTCGGAGTAGAGCTCAAATGAGTAAAAATTTAATGATTCTACCAGCGATGGGCCTTGATTCGCTCCGGGGGCGAATTCATTTCGCTATTCACACGTACATGACCCGAACGCTTGCCGAAGCTGAGACCAAAAGAGCAGAAAGGCGTCATTCGCTCGACCGAGTTCGAAGCGATTAGGTCAAAGCACACCAATCCTATCTCACGTTTTGGCCTCGCTCTTGCTGGCCATCTAAACTCGAACCTGGTTCTAGAAGTTCTAAAAATCTAATATTTGTTCTTCATTTACTACATGGATTTGTCTATTTTATTTTGCAGATTACTTCTAAGAACGGTACAGAATCAGAATAAAACAGAACAAAAATTTACCAATTATAGAAATACCCTTTTTTGCAAAAAAAAAAAGGGAAAAAGTGGAATATTTCCCTGTTTCAAAGCACTTTCTAGACACACTGTATACAAAGTTGATTGCTTGTTTTTAGGACCCCGATTTGGGTTTAAGTTATATGGGGGGAAAAAACTGAAGAAGTACTCCCATTATAAGCCTTTTTGATTTATATATGTATGTCTTCTTAAAGCTTGGAAGCTACTTTGCATAAGGATATTTGTGACTATTTTCTAGCTTAGATTAACAGAAATTTTTGACCTTCATGTGGCCCCTTTTTAGTCAAAGTTTCCTAAATTTTCTAATAAATCTTCGAAAGTTATTTTGTCGCCGTTTTTAAATTTTTTAATCAGTATTGTCAATTGGTTGATTATCCGGCTGTTTCGCAAAACCTGCTCTGATTTCTTTCTTTTGTTTGGCACGTAGCCTCGAAACTGTAATTCTAAACCAACCTCCGGGCGGTCGAAGTAAATAATAAAGGAAAATGCCAAATTCAGAGAGAGGGAGACGGAACCAACTCATATCTCTGGAGCGCAGACAAAAGATAGTAGACTGCACCTCAGCAGCAGCGGCAGCGACAGCAGCAGCTGCGCAAAAGGTAAACTGACAAATGGAAGTAGGAAAAGTGACGACGGACTAAACGGGATTTGTGTGTGCGTGTGTAGCTGTAAAACCAAAAATCTGTGCCAAAGCCCGTCAAACGCAAATAAACCAGGATGGGAAGAGGGAATACATAAATGAAAATGAATACATAGACTGCACTTGGCTTACCTGGGTGACGGGATCCTTCATGATGAGCACATCGGTGACAGTGCCAAACATGTTGAAGTACTCCTTCAGCTTCTCCGAGGAAGTCTGCCAGCTGAGACCGCCCACAAACAGTTTGCCGGGAGCAGGATCCGAGCCGCTGCCGCCGCTGTTACTGGGCGTGGAACGACCCGATGAGCTGCTCTTAATGCTGATATTGGCACCATTGCCATTGCCATTTTGTCCTGCAGCTGCATTGACATTCTCCACCTTGAGCAAAGCCAGAGCCGCCTGCTGGGCAGCTGCCTGCTGTGAGTTGGCTCCATTCGGGGAACTCTGTGTGATGACTTGCACTGCATCCTGTGCAGGAGTCCCGGGCTGTGGTCCAGCCGAGTTCTGTGTTTGCTGTTGCTGCTGCTGAGCTGCAGCTGCATTTTTGAGCGCAGCCGCTGTGGTGAGGGTGCCATTGAGAGCGGCCACGTTGCTGTTGGCAATGGAGGCCACCAGGGCATTGTGAAGATCTCGGTTGTGATGTGGATCAATTAAACCGGCCGCGGCGGCCGCTGCTGCGGCTGCTGCATTATCAATGGGATTGCTGTGGGTATAGAAGTAATTATCAGCTATGTGTAAGTCCTCGCGCGGCGGCTGAGGCGGTGGCTGGTGATGCAGCATGGTGGCGCCTTCCTTAAGCGCGTGCATTTCTTGCTGGAGCTGAATCTTGAAGGAGTTTCTCGACCGACGATGACGTTAACGTTGACTACGCTTGATTGTTTGACTTGGTGTGTGTGTATGCGTGTTGCCAATGGCAATTTGCCCGGTGCCTGCCTGGTTTAGGTTTATGTATTTGAATTCAACAACCACATAAAATTAATGTGCATGCAAATGCTTAGCGAAATGTTTACTGCACACGATATACTTTCTGTTACAACCAGCGCGAACACTTGACTTGGAATTTATCTCTTCTGCTCGTTGCGACTGCGCAGCTCGACGTTAAAACTGTGAATGCCAGGCAGGATGTGTGTCCAACTGAACGGAGCTCGGGTCTAATTTTCACATACGAAAGAAGGTGCGCAGAGGAATTCAAAAACACTGACACACACACACGCTCACAGGCACTCGGGCCAGCTGTCATTGGGATTTGTAAGCAAAAAAAGAGGGTTGCCAGGTAGCCGCAGCAGTGGTAAGCCGGGATCAAACAGTGTTGAAAAACTGTTGAAAATGTGGTCCACTTGAAGGGTACACAATTACAATAGACAAATAGCGAAAGAAAGAAAGTTGGAAGTTTTTAATTGCTTATTATCCATAAGTACAAATAAATGCTTTTAAAATTGGACCCGATTTAAAAATCGAGTGGCGATGACCCCCGAAGGCGAAATCCTTTGGAAAATTCGTCTGTCCAGCAGATTTTCGAAAAATTGTGTTCACACTTTACATTTGAGATGAGACAGTAATGGAGTCAAAATTGATTTGAAAAGAAAATCGAACGCAATTCCAGTTCGGTTCCGAATTTAATTACTATTTTGTATGCCCTTAAGCAAAGGGTATATTAAAATTGTATCGCCGACCCCCTTTTTTCTTTTAATCTTTTCAAATGTGAGTATTATCTGTTTGAACTTAAATTTGGGAACTTTGATCAAATTCGGTTAAATATATTGTATAACTGCCCAGCCAAATGTTAAAAATAAAGGGGCCAAAATAAAATTGTCAAAAAATGAAATTACTATTTATAAATCAGAGTTTGTTGGTTATAGCCCTTTGGGGCCGAACTCGTATTCGGTAATTAACATGCACAAGAACCGAATGATTGTCGAAGTCATTCCTCACTGAATGTCTGAAATTAGCCGCAGTCAGCGTTACGAGACATACTATTTCGTGGCAGTATATATTCAAACAACACTTCTGTCCTCTCTTTTTGGGAACCCAGATATAAGTTATACAAGCTGCAAGCTTTTGCAAACCACCGGTCTAAACGAAATCGCCACTAGCTAAATAAAACAGAAACTAAAAGTCCAAAAAGCATAATTTTCCAAAACGCGAATCGATCCCTATTTCTAAAAGTAGCCAAAAAAGTGGAATATCACAAAAGACAAGGCATCAGGCCTATCGACTCAACCATCCAGCCAGCAGATATCTATATCCGACAATCACTTTCCAAAAATTAGTAACACAATTAAAGACAAATTATCGAAGTCACAATCGCAGGCTTTCGAATATTTACTGTAAGAAAGTAACGGTTTAAATGAGGACTGTTGCATTCTTTTTTCAAATAGCCGTACTCATAAACACTTCCATTCATACATATTCGGGGGTGTCACAGAAACCTCTTTCAACCAAATTCTAACCCGATTTCAATTCTTTGTTGGCACAGAAATATTATTTGGTTGGTTTAAAACCTCCCGAAACCCAAATAGTTTTGACAGACAAAACTAATTCGAATCAAATCAGTAAATTTTTAAATTTGTTTTAACATTAAAATGTGGGTTTCTAGAATTATTCGCAGAACCAACCAAAGACTTTCATATTAATCAAAACCGACTGTAGCTGTTCCAGTCCCAGTTCATCCAGTTGCAATCTCAGATCCAGCTCATCTAAATGGTTCACAAATCACTAACAACTATCGATGCTCGAAATTAGACCGCTATTTAACCGCGGTCATTTTGGCGGCCTAATTTCTTCTGCAATATTTGACCGCCACTCAAATATTAGCGCGGCCTTTTTTATTTTTCAAAATATTTAACAGACAAAATAATTGCCGCGCGGCCTTTTTCATAATATAGACCGCCATGACAAATGAAATTACCGCGCCTTATTTCTTTTGCAAATTTTACCGCCATCACAAAATATAGCGCGCGGCCTTATTTCTTTTTCAATGTTTGCGCGATCACAAAATGAAATTAACCCGCTTGACCTTAACTAATATTTGACTTTAATGCAAAAGTATTTATAAATTAGTATTTGCATTGTGCAAAATTTTCTTTTTTTTTAAAAAATTGATCTGTTACCTCATTTTACAAAAAAATCGCGCGATTTTTTGTATCAAATTTTTATTATTTTTATAGTTATTTTGATATTTCTTTTACTGAAATCCAAAAATACTTTTGTAATGGCGGCCAATTTCATTTGCAGGAATTACTCCGCGGCCTAATTTCTTTTTTGGCGTCTATTTTGCGAATGAAATTAGACCCGCGCCTATTTTGTAATGGCGGTCTAAATTCATTTTGAAAATAAAATAGCCGCGTCTATTTCTTTTTACGGCGGTTTTTTTTGCAAATGAAATAAGGCCGCCGGGCTATTTCTGGCGGTCTAAATTCATTTTGCAAAATGAAACTAGACCGCCGACGGCGGTCTTAATTCACGCGGTCTAATTTCCATCACCCCTATCGATGCTCGATAATAAATCCCCCCTTTCACAAATATTTTATCTCTAACTCACACACAAACGCACTTAACTCTCTGCCAATCTGTGACACTCATTCTTACCGTCAACACGCCCTCGGCATCTCGCCAAAACTGTGGCGCCCAGAAAAATGCATACAAATGCATTGCAACAGCAACAGCACAGCAAAAGTGAAATGTGCAAAAAACATTAAACAAATACAAAGTGACAAATACGATCAAACACGCATATGAGCACACCCAGAAACAACAACGACTAATAAAAAAGAGTTTTCAATTAACTCATCAACAACGGCCTCAACCTATTGGCAGCGAACAGAAAAAACAAAAAAGAAGACGTCATATCTGAGTTCAATACAATGAAAGTATAAAAGTTTACTTAATTTCTTTCAAATATGTTATACCGAACGAAGTATTTCGGTTCGAAACAGGTTCAGGCTCAGATGATTTCAGAATTAGGTTTAAAACTGTTAAAGGAAGCATATATGCGTCTCTATTATAATATCTCAGCACGTTGCATAGATGACACTTTAATATCTTCTTTTTTATTCTTCCAGGCAATTCCAATTATAGTATTTACAGTAATTGGCTTTTCAATGGAAGTGCTTTATACTATACGGGTAGCGGTAACACGCGATGATGTCTGGTATACCAAAAATCCTGCCGCATGTGAGATAGTTGAGACCCGTAAAGGTTATCCGGCACCCATACGTAAAGTAAGTGATGCTTAAGTTCATACATTCACCTCCGGCTGATTCCTTCTAATCTTATTTACAGATGCTGGTGATCAATCAGAAATATGAAACTCCACCCGAACTGATTGAGGCCTTGCAAGGCAACACAAGTGGACCTTCAAGTGAGTTTTTAGATTTGTGTGGCAAACTAGAAATTTTCAGCGCTTCCAAGCTAATTGAAAGCCCTTCATGCAGCCCCCTTTCAGTTATCGTCTGGAGACGTTGAAAATTTTCATGTTAAGCCAAAGATTGAACATAATTTCTATGTGAAAATTTTCCATGCTTCCAGACGACATGCCGAAGGCTGAGGGCGAAGGCAAAGGGCTTGGTACCAAGGCAGTGGTTGCCCATGCTGTCCTAACTGCCGGAGCTTTAGGTCTGGCCATGGCAACCGGCTCGTGAAAGAAAGCTCTGGAAATACGTACGATTGTAGTACAATTATAATCTATGCCTCTTCTGCACCTTCCACAGATGACCAAGACAAGAATAAGAAAAAGAAGTAAATCAGATCGGAGAAGATTTTATATCTTTGATGCGAGCACAATGCAATTGCGTTTCGAGGAATTCCCCGAAATTTGAATGATTGTATTAGCCAGGACTTTTTCCTCCCACAAAATCTTGTAACACAATAGTTGACGGTCGCAATCTAAACCGACAGGATACTCCAAAAACCGGATCCAATGGTCACTATTTTGTATGCAGGGAATGTGAGACGACAACAAAAAAGAAGCCACAAAACTAAAAGAAGGTACAGGAAGCAGCACCAAAGCTGACGCAAAGCACAAATTCAGCACCAAAATATACTTTTTTGTTGCTAGAAAAAATTTATAAATAAACCAGAGAATAAATTTAGTTGCTTTTCATTTTGCTTTGCCGTTAGGGAGAAGAAAAAGTTGCATGTGACATTCATAGTAATCGAAATAGAATAGATTTCGTATGAAATTAAAGTTTATAAATTGTGTAAAAACTTTCGGTTGGAACTCATTTAGCTAAACTTAATTGTACAACGCTTTGGGATGGTTTATTTTAAAGTTATAAAATAGTACTTTACTTTGATACCAAATTAGTCAAAGCAAAAGGAGACATTCAATGCAAAAACAGTTCAGTAGGCTAGTATTTTGTATAGAATTCTAATGAAAATGTGAAATGGCAGTACAAAATGATGACATTTCTAGCCTATGTAGTCAAAATGGTATGTCTTTGCTTTAAAACCCGTAAAATAGTTTGGGACAGTTTATATTAATGCAAAGGTAGTTTTATTTTTATCTGATCAAAAAGTTTTTGAGAACTTTAAATAGATGTCGTCACTAGTATTAAATTGAACCAACTTCATTTTGAAGCATCATCATAACGTTATCTATTTCAGTATATGTCGTTTCGCTGGTGGAAACAACATAGTTTTTGTGGGCTCCGATTATGTCATCGAAAACACAAATCATACTTTGAAAAGCTGAAATGGGAAGTCCTATATTGTAAGAGTGTATACTGTACTGTAGACATTGCCCCTTCCGACTACTAATTGTCGGACTACCAAAATCGGATCGATTCGCATCAAAAAACGCATAGTTTTTTCAAGATGGTATCCGAAATGGCCAGGAAAATGGAAAAAAGTGGTGTCTAGTGATGAACAATACTTTAAAAGAGTAATTTGTAATAAATTCTTTATAATAAATAGTTAGCATAACGCTAAGAGTTAAGCGGGTTCAAACTCAGGAGTGGAGTCACTTTGGTTCGAAACTGGAGCTAATCCAGCAAACCCACAACCACAATTTTTAAGATTGTAGCTCAAATAGGAGAACTAGTGTTGGGTTAAGGTTGTTCATTTTACGGAACATGGTCAATTGTTCTTTTTTTCTAAGAGAGTAAACTAACTCAAATTACTCACTTGTTCAATTGTTCTTGTTCAGATGTTCTTGTGTTCTCAGCGAGGGAGAAAGAAAACAGATGTCCACATCAAGTGCAAGGAAATTTGCTGCGGACAAGACATAACATTCGCCAGTGCAATTCGTCGTGAGTAACAATGCTTTCTTGCAGTTTAAAGTCAACTATTTACATTTACATATATTTAAATTCTATTGCAGAGACTTTCACTCTGATATGAAGTAAGGAAGAGGACTTTGTATTTCCTTTTAAAGCAGGGAAAACGCTAATTTAATTTAATTTACATTTTTGAATAATAAAAATAACCAACCGGAACACTCACAAAATAAATGTTTAAAACGCTTTATTATTTTACTTACAATACGTGTTTTGTAACCGTATTTACAAAGCTTGTTGTAAGCTTATGAAAATGAATTATAAAACATGTTTTGCAAGCGTCTTTTTTAAGCTTATAAGGAAGGGAGCGTTTCGATTATAAAACGCTTACTTTGATGCGTTTGATAAATGTTACAGCAGGCGTTTGCTTTTAAAGGCATTTTGCTTATATTTAAACGCTTACAAAACGTGTATTTTTATATGAAATTGTTTGCTGGGGTTTTACTTGCAATGTAGTGACTCACACAACCACAACTTCGGTTCGCGTTTGCTTAAAAACACGACTGACTTCGGCTCATATGAGCTGAAGGTGGTCGGATCTGGCGCATATGTATATATTGCTGTTTGGCCCCCAATCATCATGCAGTTGCGAAGCCCAGTTTGCTCGCCATATTAGCCATTTGCTCGTCGCATATTATTGGCAACAGTGTTCTTGAACAAATAGTTATTTGGTTTGCTTATTTCTTGGTTACTGCGAGACATTTTTCATCAGCTTCCTGAAATCTGGCTCGTCCACAATCCTCGATGCGTAGTGTCCTCTAGCGATCATTGAAGCCAATTGACGGTGTATTTGCTGGCTCCGAAATGCTGGAGCTGGCTTGTACCTAAAGCTTGTAATTCTTTGTTGGCTTATTAAAAAACGGGAAGGCCAAGCTAACTTCGTCTTTGCCGAAGTTTTTATACCCTTGCAAATGTTTTAATACATCATAGTTTACGAACGTTAGCATTAAAACAAGCAATTTTTCTAAATAAAACCCACCTTTCGACCGATAGTTCCTATGGCAGCTATAAGATATAGTCATCCGATTTTGACTAAAACTTCCAAATCTGTGTAAAAGCGTGTAAAACTAATAATTACTGAAGCTGGAGGCGTTTACATTAAAAAAAAAGAAGTTTTTTCTTACAAAGACCCACTTTTCGACCGATAGTTCCTATGGCAGCTATAAGATATAGTCATCCGATCCGGTCGGTTCCGACATATTAGCAGTGTGCAGTAAAAAGAAGACTCTGTGCAAAGTTTCAGCTCGATGGCTTTAAAATTGAGAGACTAGTTTGCGTAGAAACAGACAGACGGACAGACAGACGGACGGACAAAGCTCAATCGACTCAGCTCGTCGCCCTGATCAAGAATATATATAGTTTATAGGGTCGCAAATGAATATTTCTATGCGTTGCAAACTTCTGCGCAAAATTATAATACCCTTTGCAAGGGTATAAAAACGGACACCTGAAGGTTGCTTAATACAGAGTTGTAAAGAAAATCTAATATAGAAGCACACTTTCAAACGCCTCTTTTTTAAGTGATGTTAACTATATTCTGACAAAGGGAACATTCATTGTGGCAACTTAAACCAGGGTTCCCCAAGCAGAGAGCGCTAAGACGTGACTGTGTCTCTCTCTAACACACAATGAAGTTTGACTTCGGCAAGCATTCGCAAGTAAGTTCGTGCTCCCGGGGCTGGGGAACTCTGACTTAAACTTATACTCAAATTGTTTGGCGACATAGGATAAAAAGTTGGTTTGAGGGGGATGAACACAGTCACAAAAACTACTGAAATAGTCCAAAAATGTCTTAGAGAGCCAAAATGACGGCAAACAGCTGACAAATATCTGAGTGCAATGTTGACGACGCACACTGGGCCAGCGCACACTGGGCCAGCGGCCCGAGATTTTGGCCAAAAGTCCCAATTTTTTTTTTTTGGAAAATGGACAAAACGAAGATCGGCAATGATTTTAAATAGATATAGCTATTTTATGGCAAAATTTGGAACCTTTTCTCGAAATGGTTTTTGCGAGACAGCCGTTCAAAGTTAATTTTTCTTAAAATCGATGCAAAAAATAATTAATTATTATTGGAAAAATGGAATGCAACAGCTGAAGCAGTTTGATTTTTTATTTTCGACTACGGACCAGATATCAATTAAAAAATATACAGAAGATTTCATTCGTAAACGTTAACATAATAACTGGAAAAAATCCTAAATATATTGGGTTTTTTTACTTTTGGCCACTTTCAGTTGAGAGTACCCCTTAGTACCCTTCGCGATTCTCTTGCAACGTGGCAAAATATTTTCTTTGAATATTGCACTATAGCTGTAGGTATGCGCTTTTGCGCGGTTTTGCTTTGAATTTTTATAAAATTGCATTTTAAATTATATTCCTATTTGAAATCAATCTTGTTCTGTTATACAGCCACCCTAGATGTATGCTTTTTTCTTCAACTTCGGAATATAACACATGCATTCTGTTATAAAATGCTTTGAATCGAAGCCAGTTTGAATGTGTCAAAATGTGTAGCATACTCTTAGACGCACTGAAGGTAAAGTGTAATATATTAAAAAAATTAGATTTTTAATTAATTAAATTCTTATTTATATTTAGTTGTTTTAAGTATTGAATTTACAGAGGAGGTAAAATAGATGAACAAATCGGTAACAGTAGTCACATTGACTGAAAATCCTCGACAGGGTGGGCAGTCAAAGTCAAAAATTTCTTGGGTCAATATCTCACAAACCATTAAAGATATCAAGACACATAAATTTTTTTCAGTTATGTGGTACTTATATATACTTCTATTCAAGAATTGGGTCAAATACAATTACAATTTTTTTTTCTATAATTATTTAACGAAAAAGTTGAAATATTTTCCGACTTTGATTTGGATTATGAATATCATATAAAATTTGTTTGTTGCTTTTTAAATTATGTGACTTAGGTTCAATCTTTTAAGATCATTTTGCCGAAAATCGCAGCTTTCTACCTAGCCTGGTGTAGAAATGCCAGAGTTTTGGCCAAAAAATGAGATTTCTGGCCCACAGTGCGACGCCGCAAAGTGTGTTTCTATGTTAGATTTTCTTTGCTCAAGAACAACGCAAAGTAAACAATTAAAGAAGAACCATTTCTTTTGTTAAGTTTAATGGACAACTCAATTTTTTTTCACTCGTTCATCAGCAACCCAACACTTCCCTGAACCATTTTTGGACCGGTTAAAACTGGTTTAGAACCGGTAGCTGCCCCTTCCTAACCCCCCCTGGCTACGCCTTTGTGACATGTAAGCAGTGTGCAGTAAAAAGTTGCAAAGTTTCAGCTCGATAGTTTTAAAACTGAGAGACTAGATTGCATAGAAACAAACACACGGACAGACAGACGAACGGACAAAGCTCAATCGACTCAGCTCGTCGCCCTGATCAAGAATATATACTCATAGTTTAGAGGGTCGAAAATAATTATTTCTCTGCGTTGCAAACTTCTGGGAAAAATAATAATACCCTTTGCAAGGGTATAAAAAGTGGTTTCGGGACAGAGCTTAAAGTTTGATTTTTGTTTTTGACCGACCAAAATAAAATTGAAATTTTTAATGCATTTGGGTTTTAGCTATGACAGGAAAAGAATTTCATTCAAATCGGTTGATGGGTTCCCGAGAAATTTGTGTTAAAATGCGTCGTGGCAAAAAAAACTCCCCAAAAATTTCTACACTGAGAAAAAAAAGGATAGTTTTTGATGATCCTTGCGATATTTAACTATCCATTTGGACTGGATAGTTAACTATCCTTTTCTGGGATCCTTTGGATATTTTGAAGTCGACTTATTTTCGCTTAAAAAGGATATATCAGGAAAAAAATTTTTCATTGATCTTTATTTTTCATCCAAAGGAGCTGAAAAATGTGAAAAGGATAGTTAAAAAAATGGATCTTAAAGTGGATATTTGAATATCTATTCTACGGGGATCTTTTTTTTTTCTCTGTATAGGTACAATTTTATTTTTAAGCAACTTTTTGTAAAATTACGAATCTTATAACTCTAAAGTTTTCACTCAAGAAAACAAACGCATTGAATCTATAAAAATACGAGGGTCAGACAAAAAATGACATGTTGTCGGATCTGCTTGAAAGTTGTACTGGATGATTTCAAGACCCCAATAGAACGTTTACGCATGTTAATCAAAAAAAGGGGCGAGTGTCATTAACACGCACGAGGGTTTGATGTGAAACTTGATGTAGTGTTTAAAATCTTAGTTTCAAAGTCTCATGCTCTATATATGGCATATAAATCAGCAATGGCAATCTTCAAAGAAAGAAAACTAAAGGGGAATAGAAAATCCAACAAAAAGATGCAGTGTTCTTTAGTTTTTTTCAGAATCTCTGGATTATTGTGCTCCTCCGTTGATAAGTGGTGATTTTTTAACTACTCAGGTCAGATCCCACACAGAACCCCACCCAGACTCCATCCAAATCCCACAAAGAAGCCATCTAACACAGGTCCCACCCAGATCCCTCCTAAACACCACCACGATCCCATCCCGATTTCATCCAGATCCAACCCAGACTCTACAAGTTTTCTCCGGTTCAATATAGGCTCGGAAAAAAACTTCGACTCCGGAGAGGTTGCAGACCAAATGCGAAAAGCAACTCACACTCTTTGTTTGTGAGATATTTCAAAGTGTTTAATAATAAAAGATTTTTTTACGACACTATAAAATCGAG
The DNA here is from genome assembly GCA_018904275.1 of Lordiphosa clarofinis. Taxonomy (NCBI): domain Eukaryota; kingdom Metazoa; phylum Arthropoda; class Insecta; order Diptera; family Drosophilidae; genus Lordiphosa; species Lordiphosa clarofinis. The sequence continues at coordinate 1,046,826 of JAEIGQ010000087.1, forward strand.
TGAGATATGCCAATTAACCCCTGATGTCGGATATGGATAGATTTGAAGGTTCCATGATTTGTGTTCCGCTGTCAAGGAACCCAAAGGCGAAAATTATTGAGACAACATTTTGATTCTGATTTATGATCATTTTTAACAAATTCGTGGTATGCGAAGGCTATATTTGTGGTGCCTGAAAACTAAATAGGTACGAAATTGTGTATTCGGTTAATTTAATTTACATAGGAAATAATTTACATAAGAAAATGACAAGCTGTAGGAGTACCCTCTATGGTCAGACCCCTCCCAACCGATCGAAAAATATTGCAGGAATTGAAATCGGAGCACCTTATTTTTTTTTTTTTTTTTTTGGAAGAAAGTAAAGAGTAAGAGAGTAAAAGAAGCGGAAACAAAAACAGAAGTTTGAAAAGTAGAGTTTTAAGCCACGTAAGCAGAACGACAGACAAATCCTTTTGTCACGCTAATTTTTCAGTGGCGCCAGTGGCGTACCGTGTAGTTATGCCGCCCGGGGCGGAAGTCGACTTTGCCGCCCCCCTTCCCCCTTGAATAGTCCTAAATTTTAACCTTTTTTCTATAATTACAATTAAGTTTTTCTAATTCTTTCCATCAAAAACTTCTCTGTAACATAAAGGGACGTGCGCTGGATTTTGATTAGGAATGACGAAGGCCTTAATTGTGAGGGGAGTATTATTTTGCAAAAGTTGCTATCATTATTGGAAAAAATTCTTGGGGATGTATTTTACATATCTTCTTAACCAAAATTTAAATACAAATTGACTTCGATGGGCCGAAAAAAAATTGTTTTGAGGTCGAACATGGTTTTCTAGTTTGATGGCAAATGCGTTTCGAAATTAGTTTTTTTCTTCAAAAAAACGTTCCTTTTAGGGTGCCTGTAGAGGTTTTTACTGGAGGCTGATATAATTGGACGAGTTGGACTACGTTTTTTGGAAACATAACTCAATGGCAGTATAGAATTGTAAGCTCCAAAAATTCGGAAAATATCGCGAAATAGATGAATTAATGTGAAAATATGTAACAAACTATTAAAGAACTCATTCTGTATTGATTACAAAGTATATTTGAAAACAACTTTCTGATTTTGCTCATTGGAATGAAATTTTTGGACTTTAATATGGAAATTGTGGTTATTTTTTTTGATGAAAAAACAATTTTTTTTAATTATTGTTCAGTTGACACAACTTTTGTTCCATAAGAACTTTTCAAGGCATACTACAAATCTGCACCCTCCTGCATACTCCCTTGAGAACATAATCAATATAGCAGAATGTTTGACTCTGTCTATGGTAGACCTCTGCTCTTTAATCCCTTTATACTGATTCGTAAGCTTTCAAAAATGCATTCAATGAATATTTCTTTTATTACTAGATCTTGAAGTGCAGAATCTTGCAACCATAGCTGTTAAATTACGATTACGATTAGTAATCAATTACATTATTTTTGAAAAATAATTGTAATGATTATATAATCCTCTCGGTTAAAAATATTTGATTACTAATTGATTACTTTCAGAAATAATCAAAAATAATCGGGATTATTTAGGATTACCAAAAAATAATCAAGAATAATCAAAAATAATCAAAAAATAATTCGACTACTTTACAAGATTCTTTTTGATTATTTTTGATTATTTTTTAAAAAAGGCATAGCCAGATTTGTGGCCCTCAACTGCCTACTAAACTGCCTACTTAAACAAGTCGGCAATGGCGTAGAGGTTAAGACTTGTGACTGGAAGTTAGTGAGTCCTAGGTTCAAGTCCCAGTATGGGCATGTATTTTTTTTTTTTTAATTTAGAATTTTGAAATAATAAATAATAAACAAAGCAAGCAAAATATGTAATCATAATTAAGAGTGTGAGCAGTTGGCACTATGAAATGAAATGGAGAAACAATACATATTTTGCTTGCTGTGTTTAATAGCATAACACGTGGGCTAATGCAATTATTTTAAAATTCTACATTATAAAAAAAAAAAAAAATACATGCCCACACTGGGACTGAACCTAGGACTTACTACCCAGTCATAGGCCTTAACCCTACGCATTGCCGACGTTTAAGTAGGCAGTTTAGTAGGCAGTTGAGGGCCACAAATCTGGCTATGCCTTTTTAAAAAATAATCAAAAATAATCAAAAAGAATCTTGTAAAGTAGTCAATTATTTTGATTTTTTTGATTATTCGATTATTTTTTGGTAATCCTAAATAATCCCGATTATTTTTGATTATTTCTGAAAGTAATCAATTAGTTATCGGGTAAAACTGAAAATAGTCGTATTGTAATCATTATTTTGCCTTTAAAAAAAAAAATAATCAAATATGTAATCATTACGATTAGTAATCATTACTTAACAGCTATGCTTGCAACGTTCTCCATATTGAAATGACAGCAAAGTCTAAATCACTTTCAGAAATACCACTATTTCTTAATTTAAGAGAATAATCAATCGGCGGTGTTCTACAAACCTCTAACAACCCAAAAGCAACCCAAAAGCAATTGTCGGTGTTCCTGAAACCTCTTTTGGTTGTTTTCAAATGTTGCACATTTTCTGACGACATTTGGCCTATGTTTTGCTAATAAAGAAATTTGAGTCAAATAAAATAATGAGGAACACAACTTGAATGCTTAACTGATCGAATTGCATTAATATTATTAAAGATTTCATATGTTTTAAGTAATAAAAATTAATTTTAAAATATTGTCCACCAAAACAATGCAATGGTCTGACAGCTGCAGAAAGCAACAACAAGCAAACCTGCCAACTTCTCCAAATTTGACAATAAAATTTTCGGAGTTTTAATTTTTCTTTCAGAATTAAATGTTTATACTCTTAAACGAAGTATAAATTTAACAAGATTATGTGGATAAATGAGCAGTTTAATAAAATATGATTTAATAGCATAATTTAATGAAGTATCGAAAAAAAAACCTATCGATAAATTATGTCGGCGATAATTTGAAATCACGAAATGGAAGACAATTTGTCAGCGGTGTGACTTTTAACTTCGCTTTTTACATTTATTTTAATTTTTAAAAGTTGTTGGATGATTTTATGGTGGTAAATGGAGGAAGAGGTAGTAATGCCATATGGAATAGCAGTTGCATATCTCGGCAGAAAAGAAGCTTACGCTTTATCAAAAATCAAAAAAGGATTGCAGCATTTCTAAAAATTTTGGAAAGGTTTTGTTTCCCTTGTCACTGACCTTCCCCCAGCAATATACAAAGCAATTAATGCAAACGCGGGCATTTTTGAATTTATTTTTGTGCACTCCACTCACTTGTAAGCAACAGGGTTGTCAACACAAAATAGTTATTTGGCGGGTAAGAGTTTATGAAAATTCTTAACCCGATAAAATTGAGTATTAATGGCTTCAAAATTATTTATTAGTTTGGAACTCAGTGCATACCAAAAACGCTTTCAGCATTCTAATACTTAGAAACTTCAAAAATAATTTGTATCCAACAATTATTGAAATTATTTTGAAGCCAACAACCCTGCCGTGGCAGCAACAACGCAATTGCTTCCAGTCAGCTGTTTTTTGGCAGCTACTCCGAAGCTAACTCCGAAAAATGAAATCTCCGACATTTGTGGAACACCGACATTTGGATTGGTTGTTTTCAAAAACAACTGACCCCTAAATCTCTAGAGATTTCTGGAACACATCGGAATATACATTTTGTAATTATTTACCGCCCCTGAAATTTGCCGCCCCTAAAATTTCCCCCCGGGGGGGGGCCCCCCCGCGGGGGGGCCCCGCCCCTTGGAACACCACTGAGTGGCGCCATCTGGTTGAGAGAAATTTGCGCTCGGTGGCGCCGTCTATAGTTCAAGTAAGACCATTTTTTGAGCCCAAGAGGGCGCCAAATCGCTTTCTCTTTTCGACTCTCTCTCACTCTCTTTAACAGCTCTTCCCAACTAAGGGGTAAAAAGTGGGACCAATTTTGCAATCTTCAAGTTAAATTTGTGACCAGTTTGTTTCCCTCTCAATAACAAACGCTGTCCAACAAATGCGTTACATGCGTTATTGATTTTTGACACAGAAAATAAAATGGGGAATAATGCCAAAGGATATGAAATTTATTAAAATTGATGGCAAAATAATTCAATGAAGCTGTTCACAGCAGCGCTCACCTAAGACATAGAATGAGTAGGGGGAGGGGCGAGAGCATGACATTTTGATATCCTGTCGGTTATTGAACTCTCTGCGTCGTCTGCAGGATTTGGGCATCTTTTACTCTCTCTAAAGACGTCTGTCAATTTTGTGACCCAGAAAATATTGTTTATTAAAGAAGGCATTTTATTAAGTGAAACCCAAGTGGTGGGCCGGGAGGGGGTGTGGCGTGTGTGTGAGTGTCAGGTGACCCCTACAATTACAAATACATAGATTTTTCCAGTGAGGAATGACATCAGCAACACGAGAGTGGAGAATGTAATTCGATTATGCCCCGCCGCGTCGTCCCCCACCGCCACACATAACAGTTTGATGGCCGCGCATTTTAATTGCGTCAAATATAAACAGCAGGACATTAAAAGCTGTCAAGAGCAGAATGACATTTTGCAAAAAAAAAAAACTACTTCGTAAGATGCCCAAAAACAACCACAAAGATTTTGATTATGACAACAATTTTATTTAGCTTTAGCTTTTTGGTTTATATGTTCCGAGTCCTAACGTTATCGTTTGCAAACGCGAAAGCAACAGCTGAGATGCGGTCTGTCGCCTGTAATGTTGCACAACTTTTCTATCCGCTTACTTTTGTGCGAAATGTCGATTATTAATTACTAATTCTAAGGGATATTAATATCGAAAAAGAGAGGAGCAAAGTTGTCATATAAGTTTAAAACAGTGTCCGGCTAAACACACAATCTTATTTTGCCTTTGCATGTGTGCGTTCAGACACGCGAGAGCGCTCTCAGTTAGCAAATGTTTGTTAGTGCAAAAGAGAGCAGTGTACGCTCGTATAGTGTCTGTGTATCGACGCCGCTGCTACAGAGGATGGACGTCGCTACTTGTATACACAGAACATTGAACAGTGCCGGACACTGGTTTAAAACTAAGGCAGCAAACTAGTAAAATTTTAATCAAATTTTGGATGGATCAAGATTAACTCCGAATCAGATCGACAAAGTTTGACAAGCATTTTTATGGCTAGCTACTTCACAGCTGGCGCCAATAGCTGGTGAAGCTGACCGGTTGTGTAAAAGAAGATGAAAGAACAAAGAAAAATTAGTTTTTGAATTATAATGTAGCCGGCATTATTTAAGAGGACGAAGATGGTAAAAGATCTCGAACCAAACTTTACTCTGCTAAACGGTAGTGCCCAAAAGATACTTTATAGTGCCAGTAGGAAATCACTGTGGTTAGAGCGAGACGACCGTATTCCCAAAAGTATCAAGAGAGCGCAAGTGAGAGCGAAGAGCTTACTAATTTCTGACAGAAGCGATGTCAATCGAGCAAAGTTTGTCTCTAATACTCATTCTCCATGTCGTCATACTGAAATCATGGCTGCCTTTATGTGCAGACAGGACCTATGTATTCATGGTCTTCGCTACTTTTTTGCATGGATTTCAGTAATAAACTTATACTTATTTTAACTGATAAATTCTCCAAAGGGATTGATTCTGAGTTCTCAAATCTTAATCATTTAGCTAATTTCTTGTTATCGCTATCCATTTAGTGGAAGTTTTGTCCAATAAAAGATTTTCAATGCTACCCCACCTATGACTATGACAGAAAACATTTTTCGGGTTTTTATTTCCTTGTATATGCCTGGTATGCCATTTTCACACAACAACACCAGAGCATCGAAATCAGCAGCCTTCACTGCGTTTTATAGTGGTGGCTCCTCATACTGCCTTTCCGCCCACTCCTAGTTGTGTTGCCCCTCTTATACGCCCGCCGTGAATACTCCGACCTGCAGTCTTTGGAGCTGGCTATGATTACGACTGAGACCTTTGGCTTCATGTCCTTGCTAATTGTACTCTCCCGATGCGATAATTGCTGGCAAAATGATAGCAAAATGCCTCCGTGGTGGGGTTGTGTAGCAGTAACTAAAAATAAAGGACTCTGCTTCCTTTTGCCCCAGCGCTGTACAAAATGCTGGCATACAAGATTGTCCAAGCACGACCTCTGCATTTCGCATGGTGACTTCAATTTATATTTTACAAACACGTTAGCCTGGTATTTATTATTTTTTTTTAACAAACTATAGCTGACAAAACGGAGTGGCCGTTTGATTTTCCTTAACTGATAGGCTGTGATCTGGTCACACCACATTCTAAAATCTCACTTAGAGGTTCATAAAAATTATTTAACCTCCGCCTTAACCACTGCTCCTCTCCAAACTCGAATCTAGTTTTTAATAACATTATAGTTCGATATATTTGGGTAGTTCTAAAAGAAGATGTTAACTTACTGGGAAAATACTAGTTTATAATTCATTTTAGTTCGACGGCGAATTTCCGATCGATAATTGTTTGGCAACAATTATTATCCTGTTGATCGAGTTAAAGCCAACCAAAACTGAGAGGGTATGATGGTAGTAAACCTAAAACCTTTACTGGATTTGGTCTGGTATATTGCTTCTGATTGGATTTAAGAACTTCACATCTCTTGGAGTTAGAGCTTTAAATTTGGCCCGCAAAACTGTACTATGTTTTGAATAAAGGCCTATACTCAGATAAGATAAATTTTTAGTTTGTTACGATATTTCACATGAATAGAACACCTTTTCATAATCATTTAGATTTCAAAGCTATTTAAAACTGTTTCTATTCATGTGAAATATCGTAGCAAACTAAAAATTTATCTTATCTGAGTATAGGCCTTAAAAACAAACAGTGTGAGCGTCGTTAATTTCATAATAACAAGTTATATAAATCAGCAATAAAGGAAGAAGATTAGTCACTGTCAAATCACGGTTTAGTTACTTTTTAGTCACTAGCTAGTCACTGTTTGGTCACTGTCTAGTCAGTGTAAGGTCACTGTGAAGTCAATGCTTAGTCAGTGTCAAGTCACTGTTGTCACTGTCAAGTCACTATAAAGTTACTGTTAAGTCACGGTTTAGTCACTGTTCAGTCACTGTTGTAACTGTTCAGTCACTATCAAGTTACTGTTAAGTCACGGATTAGTCACTGTCAAGTCACTATCAAGTCACTGTTAACTCAAGGTTTAGTAACTGTCAAGTTACTGTTTAGTCACGGTTTAGTCCCTAATTAGTCACTGTCAAGTTTATGTCAAGTCCATGTCAAGGCACTGTCAAATCACTATTAAGTCACTGTTGGGTTACCACTTTTCACCCTATTTCATCTCTCTTTCACCCCTATTACCCACAAACACTCCGCTAAAACAACAACATAACGTGACGCTGAAATCATAGTTTACTCTTATTAAAATCTTCCGTACCGAAATAAAAGATGTTTAACATCAATAACATTGGTTTGCAGTTGGTCATGAATTTTCATATAGATCTTAAAGCATACACAAAAGTTTGAGCCTGACCGGTTGAAAATCAAAAGATTTTAATACCTAAGTTTTTCGACTTTGGGAGTAGATTTTTCAAAAATTGCTTCTCTTAAAAAATGATCTTAAACTTGTTCGGAATAACAAAAAAAAGTTTCATTCAATAGTTTTTCGATCATTTTTATACACTTGAAAAGTGTATTATAATTTTGCCCAGAAGTTTGCAACGCATAGAAGGAATCATCTCCGACCACATAAAGTATATATATTCTTGATCAGCGTGACGAGCTGAGTCGATTAAGCTTTGTCCGTCCGTCTGTCCGTCTGTCTGTTTCTACGCGAACTAGTCCCTCAGTTTTGAAGCTATCGAGCTGAAATTTTGCACAGAGTCTTCTTTTGTCTGCACGCTGCTAATATGTCGGAACCGACCGGATCGGATGGCTACTTCTTGTAGCTGCCACACAAATGATCGGTCGAAAAATGGATTTTAATGAGAAAAACTAGTTTTTTCTCAATATTACCGCTCTCAATCACGGTCATGGGTAATATTAATCTGATCTGCGAAGTTTGGTCGAAGACGCTAACCGTTGAGACAAGCGATTTCAAGTGTATAAAAACTTCGGCACGGACGAAGTTAGCCTTGCCTTTCTCGTTTTACATATGACGACAGAATTTTTCAAAACCGAATGTTGGTACTCACTTTCGGCATAAAGCCCCATACAGACATCAGAAGTAGCGAGAAGATTCATACAAAAATTGAGGGAAGAAGAAGCAGAAGTTACAACTTCGCCTCTTGAACTTTTTGCATGTACGGAGGTGCGAAGTTGAAAGTTAAACTTAACAGATAATGTTGCACTTAGCAGCACATTTGTGGATACTATGTAAGATGGCTGTGGGCCTTATTGTGCATTGACCAGCTGAAGCAGCATTGAAAATGCACCATGTCAAGCCACTCTGCTTCTACCTGCATCGATCAGCTGGACTGCTTTTAGCTAAAGTGATTTAAAAAGAATATAAAAAAAAGAACATGGAAGAAAAAAAAAGCGAAAGAATCGTTTGAAAGTGTTTTTGCATGATAAAAAATGTTTTTAATTTTGCCGGTGAAAGAGCGAGTTGTCATTTTTGATCTTTTCCACCCCAAGCATTCGGACTTTAATTTTGTGAACAAGGCTTGGGGAGAGATGGCCGAGCTTCTGCAGAAAATCAACTTGGCATCAAAATAAAATACAAATGATTGAGCAGTGTGACCCACCGCCAATTAAATTAACGAGAGCGCAAGTTAAAGTCGGCTCTAACCGACTTCGATATACCCGTTACTCATGAAAAAACATGTTTAACAGTGTTCCTACGTTCCTTAGGGTGAACATCTGAAAAGTATGCAACACTTTTAGAACTCGGCTATTTTTCACATTTTTGCTCATAACTTGAGAACCGCTTATCCGATCTTTATTGTTTCTTTGGCAAGTTTATTCGTTTTGCTAATTATTAACTATCTCTAGAAAGTACAAATCGTCTACCTTTAAAACTGTAAGAGATATAACGTTTTTTCCGAATTGCGGGGGCGGGAGGGGGCGTGGCCAAAATTTGAAATAAACTTGATCTGCCTGCAAGTATAAGAAGCATTTGTCTCATACAAGTCAAACCTCTATCTCTTACCATCTCTGAGATCTAGGTGTTCATACAGACGGACGGACGGACGGACGGACGGACAGACGGACATGGCTATATCGACTCGGCTGTTGATGCTGATCAAGAATATATATACTTTATATGGTCGGAAATGATTCCTTCTGCCTGTTACATACATTTGCACGACTTTAGTATACCCTTTTTACTCTACGAGTAACGGGTATAAAAATATCAAAAACATATTTTTTGGCGTATTTTTTTCTTTAGTTTGGTTACACTGCTCTCACGTTCCACGGCGACGAAACATGAGGTGAAGTTAGCTAAATTACGCACTTCGGATGTCCGTATGGGCCTTAAGATAAAACTACTGCGAAAAACTTAGCTTCCTATCTTTATGGTTTGGGCATTCACCAGTGAGCCAGTGAGTAAGTCAGGCTGAACTCTCTATATATATGGAAGCGCGGCTGCATACACTATAAAATACGCGGGCTCGAACCACTTCGGAATCACATACGGTGATGGCATCATCACGTAGGTCGAAATTCGAATTTTGTTGTGTTTTTATAAACCAAAATCCACCTTTTTTACAGATCCTTCATTAACCGTGAACAACATCACCGTGCCGAAACCGCAGTTCAATTAGCTTCAACCGGTGTACCAAACCGGTGATCTAAAATCTATGTACACTATTGAACCGAACCAGTACTAAATTTCGAACAGTTTGCATCCTATTTAATGGATTTCCCTCAACTCTTTCGAACAAATTGCAATACAATTTGCAATGACCACTAAATCGTTCATCCATAACAACAGAACCCTCGAAAATGACAACAACAAATTGCATAGATTTGCCAGGCTTCAAATGCCGGCGGCGGCGTCCACCTGTCCGCCCATTCCCATTCCAGGAAGCGTGAAATGCGCTTCTGCTGCAAATTTATGTATGTAGATACAAGAACTGCAATTCACCGAGAGAGAGAGGGAGAGAGGGGGAGAGATAGAGAGAGCAAGAGCCTGGGCGAAGACAACTTCTTCTGACATTTTCATTGAGAAAAATGCCACAAAATGAAAATGTGATGGCCAAAACTCCTGTCACCTCTTCTGCCTGGCGGGCTATATAGCGGCAGCAACATATGGAGTAACTTTATTGTTTTTACATTTGATTTCTAGGGGTCCAAGAGAGGGTGGTTGGGGTAAAGTGCACAAAACGACCAAGAAATGCCGCCCAAGTTCCTGGACCAGAGAGGTGCGGTGCGGCGATATGTGTACGCTTTGCTTGGAAATGTCTATATATCATATATGGGCAAAGGGTGAGTGGGTGTAGGGGGTGGCTTTTGAAATTGGGAAACGCAGCCGAACACAAACACGAGCCATGAACTGGAACTCACCCTCGTAGAGGAGTATACAAGATACACAGCGAAAAATCTGCTCTACAATTTTCACCAGAGACTGAGACTGAGCGAAAGAGAGGGAGCGAGAGCAGCAACCCTTGGTGCTGAGGTCCCGTATTGGGGGAGAGTTTTATGTGTATTTTTTTTTCGCAATTGGAATGCGCGCGCAACCCTCAAACATGACGAAGACGACGACCGCTTCCCTGGGTTGCCTTTCAGTCAACTTTGGGTTTTCGGACGTGCAATTTCTCCCGGCTCAATGACGGAACAAAAACGGATTTTCACAGCCTAAATTAAGCCAAAGAAAAGCCATTGGATAGCCCTTGTAGAGAGTGTGCACAGAACAGTGAAAATTAATGAAGCATCAAGAGACAAATCTCTATATCCTTCGATCGGGGCGTTTGCCAGTGATATTGTCCTGTCACAGCAGTATTGTTACTACAGTTTTTCGTACTGCTGAGTCGGGGCATTAACATTGTTGAGCGTCAGTAGCAACGGAAAGAGGGGGAAAACGGCAAAAGTCTGACAAATTTTCCGGCTTAAGAAATACCCCAAAACATACACACACCAGCAACGAAAATGCTTGCGTGTGTCTGTGTGTATATGAGCAACCGGAAAAATCAATTTTCCATTTTTAATTCAAAGCCCAAAGCGACTACACTCACACACACACACTTACAAAAGCCACGCACATGTACTTGGTACCACGCAAAGGGATAAGCAGGATGCTGCACAAGCAAGCGGCGAGAGCAAACTAGAGAGCGAAGAGAGCGCGCTTAACTGAGACGGAGAGAGAGAGAGAGAGAGAGCGTCCTTTGGATAGACAAAAGCTGTGAAACGTTTGGCAAATGAAACAAAGTTCAACCAATTTTGGAAAAACCAAACATATTAACCATCTTTTAATCAATTCCTTTTTAAAAATGTTCCTCTGACCAGAAGATTCCCACTAGATCTGTCCCTTCAATTGCGACTCATAATAAGGGCAGCGGCCACTCCCATTTGCGTAGGTGAGGGGGTGTACATGTGGGTGGCCCTGCAAACGTTCCATTTGCCCAAAATGTTGCCAGGCCAAATGCCGGATAAGGGTCTCGGGATGCTGCAGTGGCCGAAAAAAAGCAACCCCTAAAATATGCCAATGCATAAAGGGCGTGAGGGGGGAAGAACAAAAAATTTAGAAGGAACAGAGATGACAAAGATTTTGCAACAACAAAGATGGTTGGAGATCTCTCTCCCCGGGAGACTTAATGCAGCGAGTTGAGGGTTGATACCCGGCCTCAAATGCACATGCTGTTGCCTGTCAAAAACGGATCAAAGAGCCAGGGCGTTGTTAATGTGTGTGCTTGTGTGTGTGAGTCTGAGCTTAAATACTTCGAAATTGGTTAAGCGTTTGTTGTGTTTATCAAATTGACTATGCTTAACTGTGCTTGAGGTAGCCTAATTGCCTTCACATGTCCTTTTTGTTGGCGCCGTGTGCTGTGGGAGGGAGGGGGTTGCAATTGCATTTGAGTGGTGAAAAGTGGGAAAGGGAACCATACTCAAGCAGTTGCAGACTGTCTACAGTTCGATTCAGACATTACGCAAAAGTGCAAAAGATGTAATTTAAGGAAATTAACTAAAGCTGAAATTTAGACTCCAAAGTGATTGAACTTTGGATTTTTTTGTGGTTCCTCATTTTAAAATCGTCTTCGGCAGAAATTTTTCACAAACATTTAAGCAAAACGATTGTTCAGCCTAAAAATGGATAAAAAAAACTATTTGTTGTTGCTGCGCTCTTTCGTTATATTTTCGTGCGTTGTAAAGTACTGCCTCGAAATACTATCCAGTAAGAAAGCGTTGCTATAGTGTAAATAATGTGCTCAAGGACTTCGAAAATCTACCGAGAAAAAAAGAAAAAATCAGTTCTTAATCAGTAGTTTTTCTTATATCGGCAACAAAAGAAGGTATTTCCTGAGACCAATTTCCATTCTTGCGTTTGAAACGGATGAAAATAGTTCTGTTAAATCCAGAAAAAACAATTATTAACCACAATTTGGAAAGACTGAATGGAGAGGAGGTGCTAGGGAAATGGGAGGAAGGAAGAAGGCACAACCAGCCACACATCCACCCCCCCCCCTTTTCTAAGCTGGTTAGAATTTGTTACTCAAAAAAAAAAAAAATTATATTGGTATTTACCTTTTCGGGGACTTAAGACTGTGTTAATAGTACGGTAAGTACGAAGACACTTGATTTAAGTAAACAATTCTTATTTCAAGTACGATGTTTTCAATCCAGAAATACATGTTAATACTTGTTATCATGTTCATTATTTTGTGTATAAACAGGGTATAAGACTGTTTCGGGATATTTTAAGTTTATTTCGAACCATTATAACATCTTTTGGTTAAAACCTAAAGTCAACCCAAAAACATTTTTGAAAAAAAAAATAATATTTCAATAAAATAAAAACAAAATGTTCCTGGTTTAAGCCTATAAAATTCTAAGCTTTCCCAATTTGTCCTTGAAACTAGGCCTCTGTATAATATAAAAATGCAGAGGAAATGACATAACCAAAGACCAACATATTTATACTGTAGTTCAGAAATCAACCCTCACTCCATAACCAAAGTGTTAGAATCAAGAGGGAATTTTAAGAACAGATTCAACTTAAAATAATACGCATTTTCCGTAGTTCATTTTTTGGAGCTTGCATTGTAAGTCTTTTTTGTCCTTTTCGTTCTTCGAACTTAATACATACTTGAAATTTCACGTAGAAAACGGTATAAATTTTATCCCGCTCGATCTAGAACTCTGCCTGTCGGTTTTTTTTGAGCGTATAAAACGAATTTAACTCCTAGGTCATTTCCGCGAAAAAAACGTTAAGATTAAAAATCATAACCAATAACATTATATGTAAGTCACAGCAATAAATATTTGCCTACAGAAGCTCTACTCATAACAAGAAGTTTGCAAGGAGTTTGCAAGAACTTTGCATGGAGACTGGGTTAAAAAACTATCGTTGTTTTTTTTTTTATGTATAGTCGAATGTGGGTTATTGTACAAGTAAGTGGAGTCCCTGGAACATTTGACCACTATTCTAAGTTGTTAATTCCCTATTCTTTAGTTTTGGTGCTAAAACCACTTAGCATTTAGACAAGCCCTGTAGCGTAGAGGGAATAATATTGCCTTAGAAAGTCGAGGTGGTTGGTTCAAATCCTCGTCGGAGCTTTTTTTGAAATGTGGTATTTATAACATTGCATAGAATTTTAATTTTTAATTTTTTTCCAAAGTTTTTACATATTCCGTAATTCTACACCGACATGGAAATGTAAAGTTGAGAATCACGGGTCAAGCCCGACTATAAGATACTCTGTACCTGGAGTAGAAGCTGAATGCAATGCTGGTGCTGCGCTCATCTCTAATTCTCTCTCTTTTTTCTCTCTCTCTCTCTCTCTCTTTCAGGGTGGGAGTGGGTGGTGCGAGGCTTGTTTAGGCTTTTTTGCTCATAACTTGAGAACCGCTCATCCGATCTTTATCATTTCTTTGGCAAATCGATTCATTTTGCTAATTACTAACTATCTCCAGAAGGTACAAGTCGTCTATCTTCTAAACTGTAGGAGATATAACGATTTTTCCAAATTGCGGGGGCGTGGCCAAAATTGAAAATAATCTTGATCTGCCTGCAAGTATAAGAAGCATTTGTCCCATACATGTCAAACCTCTATCTCTTACCATCTCTGGACAGACGGACAGACAGACGGACAGACGGACAGACGGACATGGCTATATCGACTCGGCTGTTGATGCTGATCAAGAATATATATACTTTATATGGTCGGAAATGATTCCTTCTCCCTGATACATACTTTTGCACAAACTTAATATACTCTATGTACGAACATGAAATGAAAATGTTCAGATCAGATATTGAAAAAGTTCGAACTATGTTAGCATTTAAGATTGTTTGAGATCTTAAATTTCAGCAAGAAAGATCGTTGCAGTAGAGTTGCCCTGTACTGTTAAGACACACATACACACACGCACACACAAACGATTAGCATGGACTTTGTTGTTGTAAGAAACTTGGAAGCGACTAAATTTCTTATTCGTCTGAGTGACTCCAGTTGCCGAGAGAGCTATGGAAGCTATGTGAGCAAGGGCGTGCCCAGCGCTATTCTAGGCTTTTTGTAACAAGATCTATTATCTTCACAAGGATCTGTGTATCCTAATCACGGCTGCAAATGATGAACTAAACCAATTTGAACCCGGAACTCCAATTTTTTTTATCTGTAAACCGAACCTTTAGCCTTACCAAAGTTGCGAAAATTGTTGATCCTGAACGTGTTCCGAACTACATTTCGGTTCGGTTTGTTCGATTGTGCGACGTAGACTCGAAATCGTTACGAAAGTACTAATATCTGATTTGCATTCTTAATGCGGCTGAAACGCGTGGGAGGATAATTGGAAATAAGTAGAAGTTTTGTTTTAGATGAGGAATGATGGCCAACACAACCCAAAAAAAGCAATCATTAACATTCTAAATTCTATAAAGACTTTTAAAATAAGCAATATAAACCGCATCCATAATAAAATATCCTTGATGTTTCGTCCAGAAGATGACTAAAGTAATCTGCGCGATTTAGAAGCTTGCCAAAGTGTTTTAAGTACTAAAACTAAAGCTTTCACCATTAGAGCCTTTAATGGCAATAATGGAGAACCGACTAATTCAAATATTTAGAGCTGTTGCGTTGACTTGTCTTATCAGATGTTAGAGCTAAACTCAGAGCTAAAACTTGATTTGTGCGATTAACAGTACAGAAAATCTGAATATTATTTTGAATATTAATCACAATCAATAAAATTTGGGGAAACTTGTGCCGAATCAGAGTTCGAACCAAAATCTTCTCTCAAAAACCTCGAACCTAAAATTTCCGAACATAAAACTTAGGCGAATTTTGGTTCGAGCCCAAGGAACGGAGCTCCCTAAAAATTTATTGGGCAGCACTTATATAAACTTTCCTAGTCACCCTGGAATTAAAGAAATTGTATGCGTTTTTGAAATGTCTAAAAATATTTCACGATTACCATTAACATTTTTCAGATAATTAAAAGCAATTCCTGATAACCATATTTTAAAAATCGAAACTGTAACTTGCAACTACGATTTTTCAGTGAGTATAATGTATTCTAATTCATAATTGTAAGTCAGTTCCATTAAAAATTTAAGAATACGTGTAAGAAGAAGAAACATAAATTGTTTTTGTTATATTTACCGAGTCATAATGAACATTAGTTTTCCACGAAGTGACCTCCTTTCGGCTGATTACTTAACCCGAATTATCATTAACAACTCATATCATAAAAGCGAAAGATGTTGATAAAAAACTGCGGAAATTGCATTGACCTAAAAATAAAAGTTCTAAAGCTGTGCCAATGCAACTCGCACACCCACAATACTCTTGCACTTCAAGTCTGATGAAAAGGTAAGCCCCATATATTGGACTTGGGGGCATGGGTGTAAATGCGTGGAAAAACTGAAGGGTTAAGGTAAGTGGTCCGGCTCCAGTTCACCATACATGTATGCAAATTGTCGGGGCTTTGCGAGAGCTTATTAAGTGCTAGCAAGTGCATAAAAAGGACGACAGGACTACAAGCGCAGGAGGGGATGAGATGGTTGGCGCAATGCTTTTAAGTCAGCCACTTGGAAATGAGTAGCAAGTCCTCCAAAATGACAGCATTGAAATGAACAAATGCCAGACGGGAGGGACATTATATTGCTTACACAGCTGGCCGGGCCAAGTCAAGTTGTTGCTGGATTGTGGCTACATGTAATTTCGTTAATTAAAAGGTGTGACAAAGGTGTGGACCAGGCAAATGCTCAAATTTCCTGAGCAAACAACAAGCATCCTTATACATGTGGAGGGAGCTGACTAATTTGCATAGGAAGAAGCAATGCTCAGGCAGACAGCCTGACAAGGACTCAAGCACTTGCCGGAAACCGGAAATGACTAACAGGATGCTTCTTCTGCTAACAGTAAACGAAATGATTTATATTAAAGGCTGGGGGAGTGACAGCCTTTTTCAAGCTTTGACTCAGGATAGTTGAATTTATTATGTGATTTGGTGGAAAAACCAAAAGTTGTTACTGCCATCGCTTAGTCACTTAGGTTAAATGCAATGCTGATGTGGGTGAGTCAAGTGACAAACTGAGACTTTAACAGACCGTAAATGACAGCAACTTTTTGAAAGGACAAAAAGCTCGCTTGAAGTGGAAAGCTTTAAGCTTACGGATATCAAGATATATAACTGTTAACTTGGTGCTTGACTAGGGTAAGGACCAAAAGCTTGCTTCTAGTTGAGCTTCGTGGAAGAAAGCTTCGAGAGCTTTGCACAGGATAAAAAATAAGTTCCTATAAAATTTAACAGAAGCTGCCATTAAGTTTAAATAGAATCACGTTAAAATATGATTTTATTTATGGGACAGATGTAAAGCGGGAGAGAGTATTATGAACTTGTGCATGATACAGGCAGAAAAAAAACATGTACATCTTTATAAAACATATATATTCTTGATCAGCTTCAAAAACCTTTCCTAAGCCAGTAACATAAATAAATTCATATTATAAAATTACAGACCACATTTCAAGTTCAAAGCTTTAATAATTTGTGAGTTATGGGTCTCTGCTGCTCAAATCTTAATTAATATTAAAACTAGGGTTGTCAATAATATATCGATATTTTGTTGGTCGATAAGTGATATTCCGATATGATATTTTGTATGCCAATATTGGCGATATTTGATATTTCTATAAACGATATATCTGAAAAGTTACTATGTTAATAGGTGCAAATTATATGGCTGGCCTGATAAAACATCTGGAAATACCTCTTAAAATCTATTTTAAGAACTACTCATACACGTAAGATGCAGTAATACGCTGCAATAGCTTATTGGAGAGCTAGGCGGATGAATTGTTCATGCTGTCTGACAGTGCATTTCGATACTTTACTTTCTTGGCCTTAGCTTCGGCAAGCGTTTAACTTGTTTATGTGTAAATAACGAAATGTCTTCGGCCCCGGGGGACATCAGGTGACAATCGCTGATTTACAGACACCCGAGCAGAATGACTGGAGAGCGAGTTCTCTTAAATACTTGACTTGAAATTTTTTTCTAAGCATAATCCGTAAGTCTGTTAAAGCCTACACTCAGATAAGATACTTTAGTTCGTCACAATACACACAGTCACAGTACACGCTTTTAAAATTTAAGGAAAAAGAAACTCTTACTATTAATGTACTTTGAAAAAAGGTGCGAAAGTGTATGCACAGTATGAAATTTGCTGCTGCAGTATCAGCTGAAAGCAGCTGACGGAAGAAGCTGAACAAACGACGAAAGAAAAGACGGACAGACAGAAAGACAGGACACAGCTTAACCGACTTGGCTTTTGATATTGATCAAATATAGAGTCAGAGATGCTTTCTTCTTCATTTGCACAATCTTAATATAATCCTTTGGTACTCTAGCTCGGATCCGGTCTTGAACCAGTTATATGTCTAACATATGTGTTATAATCCTACAGACTAATTTTCCATATCACAGCTTAAACTATTTCTGAGACATGGAGCCAGTTGGTTTGTAACTTCATTCTAGTAACAAGCATACAAAGCAAGTTCCTAGCTGTGAACTAAAAGTTGTTCACACCGGTTCGAAACCGGCCCTGAACATACAAAATGTCTAACTCCATGTTAACAACCTTCAGCTCAAATTTAAAGTTGAAGGCCATAATAATTTCAGTGTTATGGGCCTGATGCCAAATATAAAGTTAAGGTTTTGAATAATGCCAATGAGAATGCCAAGTATGCCTATGACGTCCAAAAGTTTAAAGACCATTTTAAAGATAAAAAGCAGAACATTATAAATTAGAGCGTTAATGAAAGTCGGCCCTGCCCCTTTTCGATATACCCGTTACTTATTGTAAATTACTTTAAATAGCTTTCTGCTTTCCTCAATATGCAATATTTTTAAAACGCGGCTTTTATAATCTGACCTTTTTGAAAATTTGAATATAAACTATATATATAAATTCCAAATATAAAACTAAACAGTACAAGCCTACATTTCAAATTTGGTTGCTTCAGCTCTTCTAGTCTCTGAGATCTACATGTATGATCTACTACATGACTTTAGTACACCCTTTGTACTCTACGAGTAACGTCCATTCAAAGCGCATAGTTGGAAAAACTCTACAATGCTAAAACGATGCAAGCCTTTCCAACCTTTTAAGTGCACCATATAGTGGTCGCTATGTCGTTTAACTGATCGATGGAATTAACCGAACCGAAACATTATCTCTTACAGGTTTCGGTTTGGAGCGAAATTTTTAAACAGACAGACAACAGATTTCGGTCGCGGTTCAGTGCGGTTTGGTTCGAGTCGGTTTAGAACCGATTTGCATCCGTAATACCATACGAATAGATCAGGTGCCGGCTAAACACAAATGATCATTTTAGCGTTGCGTGTGTGGTTTAAGCCACTAACACAAAGTTTATTTTGCATTGCGTTATTGTTGCGAAAGAGCTTGGGTGTCGACAGCGCTGCCTCAGAGCAGTTTTGTATGTCCAGAAGATAGGTACGCGCCAAAGTCTGGTATAGATGTACAGATTTACATACTTTACAAAAAGGACTGAAAAATCGAGAGCTGTTTGGCAAATTATACGAAGAAGGTCATTTTTTATTGGTCAGTCTTAATCAGCGATGGACTCATGTGACAGACAGCCCATTGTTCAGCGCATTCGCTTTTTTATTCCCTTGCTGAAGGTATACGTTTGATCCAAATCGGTTGCCTGTAGCATTTATCAGCTTAGTGAGAATAACTTGTTGTCTTCTAAGTCACTGCTTTAGCACAATTTGTGTCGGATAAATATATCATCTATATCATATCTACTGACATTGTTCCGGTCGAAAATGAAATTGTTGATTAAAAATCATTCAAAGACTTCTTCGTCCGAGCCAAAGTTAGCATCCCTCTGATTTTTTTTTCGCGTAGAACCCAAATGTTTGGTTCACAAAATGTACAGACTTAAGTCCTCGTTTGGTACATCTTCTATCTAAATCGTGGATAAATATCATGTCAACAATCTGCCTTTTAACTCAAGTAACAAATTCATTTATGCAGAGCTTATTGTTTACAATTTCTACATACAAAGCTGCCGAGTCAGCAGCCAAGCTCAGAGTTCCTGCCTAAGTTTGCAGGATGCAAAGTGAAGTGGCACTCGAGCAAATGCCGAGCCCCATACACACTTGGTCTGGTAAATGCTGACACCAAAGACTGACTCAAGGGTTTTGCGGGCAAATAGTCGTCCACCCAGTCCACTCTAACCTAGACTTCTTCTTGTAATAAAAGTCGCTCGAGTGACATTTTCGAGCCTGCAGCCATAAAGTAAAAGGCAAACAAAGCAGATACCTCTGTCCCCTGTCTTTTGCAGCCGTTTTTTAATCGATTATTGTTGCACGTTATTGTTTGCCCGCAAATCCTGTCTGAGTGTTGCATTACAACAGAAAAAATGCAAATGCAGAAATGTCTCTAACAAAACATTGTACATTGAACTTGCTGTTGTATCACCATCGTCATCATCAGTGGCACACACAAGGGCGGGAGAACAGCTCCTCCTCGTGCTGTAACATTATTTTTAATAAATTTGTTCCTCACAGATAGCAACCGAATTGTCAAGAGCTCATTTTTCAGCAACGCGTACGCCTTCCACTTCAGATAAGTGTCAGAGACAGGGGGACATATGACTCTGGGTTACCTTTGGGCTGTTTTACTGTTTTTTTGTTTTCGTCACGTTTTTTTATCCGATTGCGCCAAGCGATCGGCGATAAAGCTGCACATCCTGGCTTCTGGTCCTTGTGGCAAGAAATGCACGCGCCGGATGTCGTAAAATTTAGCCACCGCCTCCTTGCAAATTTGTTTGCGGAAACACTTGTGAGTCGAAATGTGTGAACTTACCTGAAAAAATATTAAAAAACAATAATTTGATTAGTAAATTTGACTAAGGCAAAAGGAACATAAAAATTTTAAATTGCTAATGAGAAAATTGTTCAAGATTATGATAAAGTTACATCCCAGTTTCAGTTTTTCAAATCACAAGTTCTTGTTTAAGTAGTAAAACGGAAGACCAAAACACTTTTGGCATGTCGTGCAAATTAACGAAAGAAAAACCAGCTGCATGTTGCCTGGACACTACACTGAGAAAATAAAATCAATCTAAAATCCAGATTGAAAAACCTTGAAATGAGACTAAAAATCTTAAGAACAGATTTAGATTTATCATCTCGCGACTTATCAACCATCCTACAGTTTTCTGTAAAGTTTCAGTTAAAAACCTTTATCAAATATATAAAAAGATTTATTTTGTAAAAAAAAAAGTAAAAAAATAAAAAAAACCCTAAAGCCCCTCCTGGGACTCGAACCACAATCTTTTCGTTCCAATAAAGCTTTTGGCATCCATTTAACTGATTCGGCTGTTAGCCCTAAATTTTTTAGCGCAACCAGTCGCAGTTAAGGGAACGAGCGAGTCTGTAGAAAACATTGATTGACCATATATTTTTAGCTGAATGAATATATGACAACACTACTGGACAAATATATTGCTCTCGATCATGGCTTTTGGCTTTCAGGGGTGTGCTGGAAATCTCTAGAGTTTTTCGTATAAACGATTGCACTTCGAACTTAACTGGAACTATCATCTAATCTAGTAGCCGTGCATATTTGAGCCACTTCTATATATATAAAAGAGTTCAAACTGACTGACTGACTGACTGGTGACCGTCGCACAGCCTAAACCATAAAAGATAGGAAGATGAGATTTTCACAGTAGTTTTATCTTATGCTGAAAGTGAGTACTAAGAACGGATTTTGGAAAATTCTGTCGGCATATGTGCAAAATTCGCGAAAAACTGTTGTATGAAACTTTTTTGTTTTTCATCCGATCAAATTCAAACTCATTTTCAAAGAACTATATAGAAAGTCAACAATAACTGTGTTCCAATTATCCGGAAAATCCACCCCGGAAAAGTCGGAAAAGCGTCGGAAAAGTTTGTATGGTAAACATTTTTTTTCATCCGATTGACTTAAAACTTGGTTTATAAGCATAGTACGCGAAATAATTTGACACGTGTCTTCCCGATTTTGAAAATGACCGGAAAATTCTGAATGCAAAAAACCATTTTTTCATACGATTGCAATCGATTGGCTTGAAACTCGGTTTGTAAGGTCAAAATGAGAATTTCCGATGTGTTCCAGAAATCTCTAGAGATTTAGGGGTCAGTTGTTTTTGAAAACAACCAATCCAAATGTCGGTGTTCCACAAATGTCGGAGATTTCATTTTTCGGAGTTAGCTTCGGAGTAGCTGCCAAAAAACAGCTGACTGAAAGCAATTGCGATGTTGCTGCCACGGCAGGGTTGTTGGCTTCAAAATAATTTAAATAATTGTTGGATACAAATAATTTTGAAGTTTCTAAACCAAATGCTGAAAGCGTTTTTGGTATGCACTGAGTTCCAAACTAATAAATAATTTTGAAGCCATTAAGACTCAATTTTATCGGGCTAAGAATTTAAATAAACTCTTACCCGCCAAATAATTATTTTGTGTTGACAACCCTGTTGCTTACAAGTGAGTGGAGTGGACAAAAATAAATTCAAAAATGCCCGCGGTTGCATTAATTGCTTTGTATATTGCTGGGGGAAGGTCAGTGACAAGGGAAACAAAACCTTTCCAAGAGTTTTAGAAATGCTGTAATCCTTTTTGGATTTTTGATAAAGTGTAAGCTTCTTTTTTGCCGAGATATGCAACTGCTATTCCATATGGCATTACTGCCTCTTCCTCCGGAGCTCAATGTTGCCACCATAAAATTATCCGACAACTTTTAAAAATTAAAATAAATGTAAAAAGCGAAGTTAAAAGTTACACCGCTGACAACTTGTCTTTCATTTCGTGATTTGAAATTATCGCCGACATAATTTATCGATAGGTTTTTTTCGATACTTCATAAAATTATGCTTTTAAATCATATTTTTATTAACCTGCTCATTTATCCACATAATCTTGTGAAATTTATACTTCGTTTAAGAGTATAAACATTTAATTTTGAAAAGAAAATTAAAACTCCGAAAATTTTATTGTCCAATTTGGAGAAGTTGGCAGGTTTGCTTGTTGTTGCTTTCTGCAGCTGTCTGACCATTGCATTGTTTTGGTGGACAATATTTTAAAATTCATTTTTATTACTTAAAACATATGAAATCTTTAATTATATTAATGCAATTCGATCAGTTAAGCATTCAAGTTGTGTTCCTCATTATTCTATTTGACTCAAATTTCTTTATTAGCAAAACATAGGCCAAATGTCACCAGAAAATGTGCAACATTTGAAAACAACCAAAAGTGGTTTCAGGAACACCGACAATTGCTTTTGGGTTGCTTTTGGGTTGTTAGAGGTTTGTAGAACACCGCCGTTTATTTTGTTTTTAATTTTCCGATGTTGGAAATACCTCCGGGATGCTCACTGGGAAGTGAATGAGATGTGGGGGAAAGTTGTTTTGTAAGTGGGTGGAAAGTGGGTGGAATGTGGTTGGAAGTGGGTGGAATGTGGGTGGCAAGTGGGTGGAATGAGGGTGGTATGTACGTGGGAAGTGGGCGGTAAGTGGGTGGGATGTAGGTGGGAAGTGGGTGGCATGGAAATGGGAAGTGGGTGGCGCAGCGAAGCGTGACGGGCTATTTGCTAGTAATATATTTTAAACAGATTTAATATAATATGCTGACGTTTATACGAAAACCTCCAGAGATTTCTGAGACACACCCGATTTTGGCCCATAAACAAGAATAATAAATTGTACAAAAGCCCTAGGGGGTCGAACACATTTGGTAATTCACATGCATTAAAGCCAAATGTCTGAAAGTCAGTCGTTGGCAGCGTTACTAGATAATCCCTTCTGCGGCAGTATATTGCAGATCAACAATAATAAAACGAATTATATGTCCTCTTGGTCTTCTTGGGAAATCCTGGTTTACCGCATGTTCCTATAGTCGTTTTCTTTGTGGGTCTACTGGAACCCGAATTTATTTATTTTTTTGTTCCGACCAAGTGCATTATAAGGCCACTTTCCAAAAGTCACAATTTAAAAAAAAGCCTTTGCATGGAGAATGAGAGAAACTTTGCTAAGTCAACACCGCTTCTGTCAGAAATTAGTCAGCTGTTCGCACTCACTCACGATCTCTAGATATTTTTGGGTCAGCTGTTCGCTGTCACTTACGATCTCTGAGTATATTTGGGAATATAGTCGTTTCGCTCTAACCACAGTGTTTTCCTACTGGCACTATAAAGTATCTTTTTTGGCACTATCGTTTAGCACCTGCAAAATTGAGAGACAACGCAAAAAACTGGTACGCATAATGGTTGCGACTTCTGTTACTGGTTAAAACAAGAGAGAAAGTCGGTCAAGCCCGACTATAACATACTCTGTACCTGGAGTAGAAGCTGAATGCAATGCTGGTGCTGCGCTCATCTCTAAGTCTCTCTCTCTCTCTCTTTCTCTCTCTCACTCTCTCCCTCCCTCTAAGATTGTGCCGTGTAAGTAGTAAAAAGGAGGGAGGGGGTGGGGGGAGGGTGATTTACTTTTTTGCTCATAACTTGAGAACCGCTCATCCGATCTTTGTTATCTCTTCGGCAAATCGATATATTTTGCTAATTACTAACTATCTCTAGGAAGGTACGAAACGTCTTTCTTCAAAACTGTAGGAGATATAACGCTTTTTCCAAATTGCGGGGGCGGGAGGGGGCGTGGCAAAAATGGAAAATGAACTTGATCTGCCTGCAAGTATAAGAAGAATTTGTCACATACATGTCAAACCTCTATCTCTAACCATCTCTGAGATCTGTTTGTTCATACGGACGGACGGACGGACAGACGGACAGACGGACATGGCTATATCGACTAGGCTGTTGATGCTGATCAAGAATATATATACTTTATAGAGTCGGAAATGATTCCTTCTCCCTGTTACATACTTTTGCACAAACTTAATATACTCTATTAGGGTGTTCAACAGCCCGCGTAAAAGCGTAAAGCAAAAAGCGTAAACTTCAAAAGTTTACGCCACAACAACAAAACACATGAGAAAAAAGTTACGCGCTTTTTGCTGCCCTGGGGTATGTTTAAAAAATCAGCGTAAAAGTGTAAAAAGAGTTAAGTGTTGAAGTGTTGTAAAATTATTCAAAGTATCGACCAAAAATACTCGGTTTTGAGATTTTTTTCTTTAAAATATGCGGTCACACCTAGAATAATTACATTTTTTTTGTCAGTTTAACTGCATCTGGCCAATAAGTCAATTGAGACATCTTCCTCAAAATAGCTGTCTGCAGCTACTCCTTTGGAGAGTGAAGAAATAGTGATCTGATTTGATCTGTAAATTGGAAACTAAAAGGTAGACAGGGGCATTTCAGCACAACTCGAAAATAATATAGCTCCGATATTCTGCGCCAATATTTAAAATTTCAATTTCATTTCGCTGATAGCAAAGTGAAGAAAATAACAGTTTGTTGCTGCGCTCTTACGTAAGATTTTGATCAGTTAACAAAACCATTACCCTGTCTCCATAAAATTTCATCTTGTATATTTAAGAGCCATGGTTTATCATAATATAATTAATTGAATCCACAAACTCTTCCCATTACCCCATAGCGGTCTGTGGTGCATTGACCTATCCCAAAAAGACATCAAGTGCTAAATAGCCCAGCCAAAAACTTGGTCACTGGCCCACATGCTTAGACTGTCGTCCCCAACCATCCCTAAAAAAGTTCTCATATTGACTCACCAGATTAGCAGCTAATGAGGTATGAGCAAAAGAGCTCTTACAACTTGTTTTTTTTCGGCAACAATTACCTCTTGTTGAGCTTAAATCAATACGAAGAGAGTTGAGAGACCTCAGCCTAAAGTAAAAAGTGTGAAGTGCTGCATATTAATAAACCCAGTGCATGACAGAGATTCTGGTATCTTTTTGCTTTGCTTTTGAGAAAGATGTGAAGTCAGTCGTTTATCTGGGCCCAAACAGGCTGGATGCTCTAACAAGAATATGAAAAATTCCTAAAAAGAAAATACTCAAAAGACAATGCTAAAATTCCTGAGACTGCTGCTCGTATGCCAGGCAGGTGACTATCCTCATCATAATCATCAGCGTTGTCCCAGATTCGTGTCTAATGCACTTTCATTTTGCCAGTTTGTTTGTGGCTCGCTGCAGCAAAACTAGAAGCAAACCGTAGGACGGCAGCGGCGGCAGGGGAGGACTTTCCTGATTACAGTGCTCCTCCGGAGGTCGATGCAGACAACAATCAATTGCAGTTGGCAAGTGTAAGGCAAGCCGGGGCCGCAGTGCAAGTAAAAGTGACAAATGAAGTGGAAAGTGCCATGATGATGGAGGGGTATAGGAATAAGAATGACAAGGCTGACACACAAATGGCAAAGCCATCATCCTCCGCCCTCATAATGAGCCCCAACACGCTGCCAATATCGGAAAGGCATAACTTTCTCATCCACCAAGTGGGCATCGATGGCAGCAACGATGAGCAATTACTACGACTGCAGGACTACAATTTGCTGTACAATGCCGAACGTCAGACCTACTTCCAGTTGCATACCAGCAACCAGCATCTCACCATGCTAATGGAGGCGAATCGTCGACCAAACAACACTCGCCTGCTGCAGCAAGTTGTGGGCAATACGCTGAGCGCCGCCTTTGGCTTAAATGTGGGAAATTATCAGAAGAATTCCATGGCATTGACCACAGAAAATGTAAAACTCTATGATGCTAAATCGTTAAGGAATTCACGGTTTAATCCCTTCAATCCAACGCGGTAAGTCGGTGGACGAGGAAATTCTAACTTATTGAAGCTTTGCAATAATATCGGATCCTATCGACTATTTAAATAGAAACAAACATTCCTAACTCAATATCAAGTTCGTAATGGCTTGAACCAAGAGTGCAAGTCTCAAAAATTCTGCAGAACGTTCGGTGCGGTGTTTCGAGCCCAT
Organism: Lordiphosa clarofinis; assembly: GCA_018904275.1. Taxonomy (NCBI): domain Eukaryota; kingdom Metazoa; phylum Arthropoda; class Insecta; order Diptera; family Drosophilidae; genus Lordiphosa; species Lordiphosa clarofinis. The sequence continues at coordinate 1,073,381 of JAEIGQ010000087.1, forward strand.
CGTAAAGTCTAAGTTTCGGTTCACGGACCCAATTTGACACTTTCCGAGTCTAAGGATATGTTTGGTAGATCGGATAATAAATTTTTCAGTTTATTATCAATGGTTTTCTTTATACGTTCAAGAGAAAGACCACGGCTGTCTGTACTTTTTATTAACACATAATGTAGAACATTATGTAGAATTTAATTGTAAATCGATCCGGTTTGAGGGCAGCTTTGGCTTGTGATTAATATTCATTAGAAACAACAATTACAACAAGTAAGCGTGCTGCGGTCGAGTGCCCCGATAGCTGTACCAAGTAATGTGGTTCCTATAGCTTTAAATTCCATTTATTTTAAAATTTATTTCAATAAATGGAGAGGCGCACTTGCGGCTTCGGTGTTTTTGCTCGGATCTTATTGTGATATACAGAATAGATACATATTGGGCCTAACTTAATATATATTAAGTCACTAGATTCAATCTCTGACAGTTTTTTGCGGTTAGAAGAAGAAGGAGGTGGAATTTGCCAAACCTGCAATTTACATACATGCAAAAATTTGTGGCTCTACCTCTTATAGTCTTTGAGATAAGCGAGTTTATACAAAGAGAAAGACAGTTTTTCACTGTTAAAAGATCGAGGATGGGGAATTTTCCAAATACGAAACAAACTCGATGTGGGCAGTACAGTATAAAACATACATGCCAAAAATTGTGGCTCTATCTGTTACAGTCTCTGAGATCGACGCGTTCATAAAGACAGACAGACGGGCATGGCTAAATCGACTCGGCTGTTGCTGATCAAGAATTCAAATTGATTATAATATTGGTTCTGTACATCGAAGCGCGATGGGTTGAATGCTAGTTAATTGTAAGTTTACCACAAACGAGCTTATAAACGGCATCTTGTGGGTCACCGTTGTAGCTGATGCGTTTACCCAGCGTCCAAAGCTAGCACGTGTCTGTCTTGAATCTATTGGGTGTTCGTGGTGTCGCCTTATTACTTAAACCGTAGCTCAGTTTTCTTACCCAAATGCTGAACCGAACAGAAAACCAAAACGGAAAACGGTTCACTTCGAAAGCGTTTGATAATACTAAAGACACTACATATAAAGATATCGCATCTCATACAATTTTTGTTATGGGATCCAATGTCATTGTGTCACATGTGTCATCTACAATATTTTTAAGTCTTTGATAATACCCACCTCAGTCAGATTTTGACCCGTAAAACTCCAAATCTAAGAGCTTTTTATCTGTGCTAGAGGTTTTCATAGGTTAGGTCAGGTTGCGATGGCTGAGAGCGACAAGTCGCTCTCCCACTTAAGCCACTTTGGGCCCATTGCGATGCCATATTTATTCCCTATTAACCCTTTTTAATACTGAGGGGGGTCCCCGTTACTGGACCATTGTGTGGACGGAATAAATTTGAGTAGAGCTGGGATCTCTAGCCCAGATGTCTCCGAGAGGCTGAGTAGCACAGGTTGACCAAGTGTCCTGAGTCTCCTTCTACTCAAGGCGGTAAGCCTCGCTACTGCACAGGAGGAAAGGTTTTTCCCGATTCGTCACCGATTCGGAGCGAGACGAAGTGTTTCAGCTTTTGTGTGAAGCTTATATGTCGCCATAGGCATCCCTATCGTGCTATTCCCTGAAAGGAGCTCGATGGTGGCACCTATTCTGGCCAGTTTGTCCGCAGACTCATTTCCTTCTATGTTCCGATGTCCAGGCACCCATATAAGGTGTATTCTGAAATGCCGTGTGATCTCATTCAGAGATGAGCGACATTCCGTAAATGTTTCAGCTTTGTTGGTATGTGAATCAAGTGCTTTAAGGGCGGCTTGACTATCTGAGTAAGTAAATACATTAACTTCCTTGACCGTGAGTGTGCTAAGGTAAGGGGCAGCTTCCTAGATGGCTGCCACCTCTGCTTGGTACACACTACAGTGGTCGGGAAGGCGAAACGATAAGTTCAAATCTAGGTTGGTTTTCGTCGAGCTTAGAACCATCAGTGTATATGTTAATGGCGTAAGCTGTGCTGTGGGGCAGGTTGTCCAGGGGGTTTCATAAGTTAAAAAAGACTTATTTTGAAGTTTGCACGGCTTGAAGGAACTTGTGGGATAGGTCAGACAAATTATTATAGGAAAGTATTACCAAATCTCCCTTTAACGTTTCTTTACACCAGTGGTGCCCAAACACATACTATCAAGCTTAGTGATTGTGTGTGTAGCAGCAAAATACGAAGTAAACGTCATTATGTCAAATATCCCTCTAGTACGGCCGACCGACGCTATATCAACGTTCCGTCGACGATATTGTGACTGTCGTCGACGCACGCTTATTTCCCTCACAATGAGCTCGACTGACGTATTTTGCAAGGGGATGTCCGCTCAATACGTTAACGACTCTCCAGGCACGCTAGGTCGACGCAATGCCATGCAGTGAAGCAACATAAGGCACGCTCTTTCGACCCAATGTCATGCATGGAGCGACATAAGCGAGGCTCCTTCAACCCAAGAGAGATGCTTCTCTCTTGACGGCAATGTATAATATAATTATTTCACATTACGTACTCTTCATCATAAATTTTAATAATTAGTGCGCATTGCAATGGATTCCACTTGCATGTTGTGAAATATATTGTTGATAGGGTGTTTGAGGATTGAAATACATTTTTTTCAAATCCTTTCCTATTCTTTGCACACGCTCTCTCACGGAAGAAAATTAAAGCTTACGCCTCTCTCTCTCTCTAACAATTTTGACAGGCGTTACGACTCATCACCGTACAAAGAGCAACGCTGGGTTGACGTATATAGACCGACTGACCCCAGCCGTACTAGAACGATGGGCTACAATCAAACACACAAATGTGTGTGCGTGCTATTTATAGAGCACACGTATTCTCTCTCTGTATGCGTGTGCCGGCTGCGGCGCTGTCAGAACTATGACTTCCTATCACACGGGATAGGGCAATTGAAATTTGGGCACCACTGCTTTACACTCAGTGGATAGTCCTTACTTTTCCTGTTGCGAAAACTATTAGCACACATGACAAAAGATTGAGAGAAGCTCGGCTTGTGGCCTTTTGGACTGTGTAAAGCAGGGAGGCCAAAAGTGAGAGTGTATTGGTGTGCTAAATTATAGCGTTGCAAACCAGTTTTGACCTAGTTCATTGACATCTGGCCAGCGACTGAAAATCTGTTTTCACTCTTGGCTTCGTTCGTTCGTCTCGCGTCGGTGAGAATAGCGAAATGTATCAGGCTCCTGCGGGCTAGGCTGGTCAATATTTATTTCTATTGCACTAAGCCGAAACAATTTGGAATCATGACTGACCTCAAGCTGCCTGAAACTAGTTAATCTTTTCTGTAATTGTAACAAAACGGTGATTTGTCTAGTGAACTCTTTGTTGCTCCTCTGTTTCCTTCTCCGCAAACTTGAGTTTGCTTCCAAACCCTTAATAGCAATTTTATCAAATCATTTCCGCTTCTTTTACTTTCAGCATCATCATTCACGGCTGGCTAGGAAATGCCCACGCTAATGTGTATAATGCCCTGTTGCCTGCCTACATGAATCTGGATGCAGGCAATTACAACATCTTTACTGTGGACTGGGGAAGGGGAGCCATTGCCGACTATGTAACCGCCAGCTATCGGGTCAAGCCGGTGGGTCAGGCCTTGGCCAAATTTGTGGATTTTTTGCATCAAGAAGCGGGCATGCGTTTTGAAGATCTACAGCTGATAGGCTTTAGCATGGGTGCGCACATAGCTGGACTGGCCGGCAAGCATGTGCAAACGGGACGAGTGAGGGTAATAAGAGCTCTGGATCCGGCACTGCCCTTCTTTCGCTATGCACAGGAAAAGGAGCGCTTGACTGCAGCCGATGCTGAATATGTGGAGGTGCTGCATACGAGTGTGGGCAGTTATGGCTTTGATCGTCCGCTGGGACATGCGGATTTTTATGCGAATTGGGGCAGTCGTCAGCCAGGATGCTTTTGGCATGAATGCAGCCATTGGCGGGCTTTCGTGTTGTTTGGCGAGAGTTTACTGCGGCCCATTGAGGCCAAAGGTTGTGTGGTCAGCGAATGGCCGCAGTTGATACGATCCCGGCGTTGTCCCCAGGAAACGGGGCACACTCTCGTAATGGGCGGTGATTTGGGTGAACTATCAATGGAGGAGTTGGCCAGACGCGAGGGAGTTTATTATTTTGAAACGAATGCAAAGCCGCCATATGCCCGGAAGCGAGGAGAATAGTGTGTGGAATGGAAAAGGCGGAAGGGCCCGTGTAATGAGCAAATGTGCAGTGCGCGTTTTTATTTCTAATTAGTAAGAGCATGTGAATGTTTGAGTGTGTGTGTGTTCATTTCTAAAAGCTGCCTGGCAAAATTAAAAAATGCTGCCATGTGTAAAATGCTTTTCAAACCAGTCACAAGGCTACCAGCGAAAAAGGAGAGAAAAATTAAAAGAAACTATAATGGAATTTTGAGCACATAATTGTGTGCTAGAAAATAAAAGCAAAACCAAAAATACTAAAAAATTAAATTGATTAAAGCATGAATTGCAAATTGTTTGTACATGGCGCATTGGTTAGTGCCAACTGTTTTGTCTTTAAGCATTCATCGTTACCTACAAACTTACGTCTCATGCTCTAACTGTTACCGGTGGAACAGATTCACAGCATACTTTCGGGATATAGAGACTGCCCAAATGGCGCACGCTTGACGCTAATGTGATTTTTACGCATCATTTGAGTGAGCAAGCAAATTGGCCAAAGGTCGAGGCATTTCGCCAAAGCAATGAGAAATTACCTGAGCAAATATTGACTAAAGTAAATACGTGTTTTTCCCCCATTTTTATTTTCAGCCGGTGTAAAAAAAAGAGCCAACAGCAATTACATTTTTGTTTTTGTGGAAATGCTTTAAGTTTTGCATTCAGATTAAATGTTGCACACTTTGAGGGTTCAGCTGAAGAATCATATTTAATAAAGTTTAAAAAAAAAGTTTTTGCTTTTCCACTAGCCGTTAGATTTAACTTTTCTGGTGTATAATGAAGTTTGCACAAGGATTGGGGCCACACAGCAGTGAGGTGTTGGCTTTTAAATTATTCAAGAGTTTTAATTGAATTATAAAAGTTTTAAGCATTTTAAAATGAATTAGCACAAATTTACTTGATTTTATTGTTGGTAAAGTTATAACAAAAAAAATGCCTTGATAGGAAATATTATCTTCATAAAAGCAACATTTCAATATTAACCAAAGTAAGTAAAGAAAATGCAACACTCAGGACCAAAATGAACGGAAAGGCACTGCAGCTACAACATTTGTTTGCGTCATTTGCTTTAGGTTGCTTTAGGCTTTATGTTTTCAATCGCGAGTTTTACAAAATTTTCATAGGACTTAAGATTATTATGAAGATTGCATAAATTCCAATTAAAGACGCGTCCATAAGAGGTGTAGACCAAAAACCGCGAAATTAAACAGTCCAACATATTGCGAAATTTGCAAATTACGGGACAAAAAATCGCAAAATTTCCAAACTTCTCATTTAATTTTAGATTTATAAAGACGCTAAGATAATTATGAGGATTTGCTACACGGCAAGACTACATGGGGGAAAAAACGCGAAATTTCAAAAATTTTATTTTGAGTTTAGATTTTTACAAAGACGGTAAAACCGGCTAGCAAACAGGAGGAGTAGATCAAGAAAATCGCAAATTTTCCATTTGAATATAGGAAAGCGTAGGCCTAAATTAGAGGCGTACTTTAAACACTTCAAAATATTAAGAAAATTTTTAAAATTTTGTATAAGTTAGACTATGAATTAGAAGGGTAAATTGACGGGTCACGATTAAGCGTTCCAAAGAATCACTTTGTGATTAGTTCAGATTATCATGAAGAAGTAATAAAGAAGGTTTAGATCAAACGGAACAAAAATCGAGTAGTTTAAAACAAAGTTTAGATGAGTTTAGATTATCATGAAGATTGAATTGATGGCAATTGACAAGTAAGCATCATTTTTGATGTGAAACATCTTTAATTTCGGTACGGACGATTTTAGTAGGAGTAAAATTTGATTTGAGAGTCACGTGACTCTGACGCGAACCATATTATGTTGCTGTGTTTGCTTTGTTGGATGTTGGATTTTGGTACGGACGATTTTAGTAGGAGTTAAATTTGACTTCAGCGTCACGTGACGCTGACGTCGTTCATATTTTGTGTTGTTGTTTTGCGGAGTTTCCCTTCAAACACACACACAAACACAATGGAATGGTCAGAGGGGAAAGCGAAGAGGTAGGAAAGATGCTAAAGAGGGGCAACTGGGTGGGTTCAGGGTGAGATCTTGGAGGGATCTTAGTGGGATCTTAGTGGGATCTGGTGTTATTTGAGAGGGGTTTGGGTGGAGTCTTATATGTGCGGGATCTGGGTGGTATCGGGGTGAGATCTGGGTGGGATCTGAGTAGGATTTGATTGGGATCTGACTGGGATCTGGGTGGTATCTAAGTATAAAGTGGGTGAGATATGGATGGGATCAGGGTCGAATCGTGGTTGGGATCTGGGTGAGATCTGGGTGGGATATGGTTGGGATATGGGTGGGGCTTAGGTGGGATCTGGGTTGGATCTAGATAGGTTAGATCTGGGTGGGATCTTGGTTGGATCTGGGGTCAAGGTAGTTTCTGGGAGGGATCTGGGTTAGATCTAGGTGGGATATATGTGTGGGATAAGCGTAGTATCTGGGAGGGATCCGCGTGGGGTCTGTTTAGGATCTGGGATCTCACCTTGAGTGAAACATCTACGGATCAGCACAATAAACAAGACTACCTGAAAAAATTAAATAACTCTGCACCAAGTGATCTTGTTGCTGGTATTTCAAATCACTGTTAGTGTTTTCTTCTTTCGAAAGAGTGCCCTTGCTGATTTATATACCATTAAGCTAAGCATTATGTTTCACATCAAAGCGTCGAGAGTGTTACGACACTCACTTCTTTTTTTGTTCTGTTTGTCTAAAATTCTAAGCATGGCGTAGCAACGCCAGTTAGTAATAAAGGGAAAACTTTTTATTGGTCTTAATAAAAGAGAAAACTGTGCTCATTAACCCCTTAATGAAAATCATATGCTGCCCTTGGAATAGAAGGTAAATATCGTAAACATAATTTAGTTTAATTATGTTTTTCACAATGGTCGACTTTTTCTAGGAGACCATGGCAACGCGGCTTGGGGTTCGTTGAATCTAAGCAAGCTAAGAGTGTTTGTGTTAATGTACGTTATTTTGTTTCAAGAATGTATTTGGATTGATCTTAGATTTTATTAGACTCCAAAGTAAGTTATTTTGAACCTATTTTAAGAGTTAAACAGTTTGCACCGAAGACCATTGGTTTAAAATGGACTTGAATAAAGTATTTTCGTTATTACTGTACTATTGACACCGTTTGGAATTGATTTGAGTATAAAGTTCTTTTCTCTATTATTTCGGGAACCAGCGACATATATTTGTTTCATGAATTGATTTTCTGAGCTCAGTTTAGTAAAAGCTCTCCTGCTCTCACTGTTATCGCAACATAACGGGGATTGGGTTAATGATAGAAAGAAGCAAACTTTCTAAAGATTTAGAAACTGTTTTTATTATCACCATCGGAACACTAAACGCAAACAGCACTTAGCGCATGCGCACACCAAGAGCTCTGCAGAGTGAAGCTTTTTGTGTGTAAAATTTATTCCATTTTATAAATTTTTAAAATTTTGAGACTATTTTTGCAACGAAGTACGATTTGAAATCTTAAAAAGCGTAAGCGAAAATGGGAGCTCGGCTGATTAGTTCATTTAGTTAAGATGAAGCAGTCAACCCTAAATTCTCAACGTAGAGCTTTTGCTGAAAGCTTGCGCGCACAAAACTTTCGCATTAAGTGTCAACTGCGCCATAAAGAAATTTCAACGGAGAAGAGAGCGGATTAAGCGACTGCCAAAACTAGTTCCCAAGAAGCATTAAGCTTTTCGCTCAGCCAAACATATAGTTGCTTACTTCGAGGCCCTTTCATACCGAAATTAAGGAAGATTCAGAAACTAAAAGGGGAAAAATAAGAAGTTGCCAAAGGGAAATAACTGAAGTTCGGCGAAATCGTTTTAAATGGATGTGATCAATTTCTTGGCTTAGATTTCGTTACAAGAAGGTTCTCCGTAAGTACCATTACTTTTACGAATTTTTTATTTCTTTGTCTCTGAGATATAGATGTTTGTTTGCGTTATACCGCACAACATTTCACGCGGCATACTTCTCGGCGCTTACCACAGCATAGATTCTAAGTAGTTCATGTTTATTCCACTTATTCAACTTGGTATTTCTTGTCGCACACAATAAATTTTTTTTGCGAGACAAACTCAATTTCAAAAATTTGCATTCACCGAGAACTGAAAGTGATTTATTTACTAAGTATATGGTACAGTCTGCGTTATTTAAATGTGTACGCCCCGTCGACTGTTGCCGGTTGAGCACTGCAAAACGAACTGAAATTGTCAGCCAGTTGGAAACAAAAAAAGCGCTAATTTGTGTCGTCTTTTAGCCCCAAAATGGGTAGGGAGAAGAAGCCTTTGAAATGTGCCCCGCACTTGAGCCAAAGAGTTGACGAACAAACTGAACACAGAAAACCGAACTAAACTGAACTGAGCTCAGACCCAGACAATGCATTCCTAATTCCTGTTAGAGGGAAGGCGGCGGAGAGTTTGCCTCCTTAGTTGGTCTTGTCATTTGCCAGCCATCCCACCTGTCATAAAGTGTCGCGCCTTTTGCTTCCGCTACCTGTTCCTCCCTTCCTGCTGTGGCTGGCTAACAGCCTGCGTGCTTAACCCGCAATGGCTTCCGGCGCACGCACTGGCAGCCAGGTAGGGACAGGGAGGCAGAGGCAAGTTTGTCTGTGGTACAAAAAGCGCATATTACCATGCCCACTTAGCTGCCTAGCAATGCTCTTGCTTTCCAGTAATAAGCAGCAGGATTAGTCTGTGAGTGCAGCCTTGAGCAAGTGAAGCAACTGCCAATGCCATCATCAAAACGAAAAAAAAACACCCTAAATGAGAAAAACCTGAAGTTTGTTTGTTGACAACGGGAAGCCCCGTGTACCCCCCTGTATGTGGGCAGTTTTCTTCACTCGGCGGGTGTGAAAAACGGCAACAAACATCAGCAGGTGTCCTTGGTCAATAGCCCAAAGCCAGACCATGCCAGCACACAGCTGGACGCCCTGGACGGCAGTGGCAACAAATGAACACGAAGATGAAAGGTGAAAGCCAAGAGAAGGTTTATTTAATTGAAAGCCTGACCTTCTGTTGATAAAATGGACTATAAGAAAATTTAAGCAAGTGGGCGGCTTTTGAAGAGACTTAAAATGTGAATTCAATGATGTAAACTAAGACCAGAAAAAACAAATAAAAACATAATTTAAAATACTGCCATAAGTTAGAATTAAAGCCCGTTATTTTAAATTAGCCATAAAATTGAGCTAGCAGAAATGATTAATTGCACTTTTTTGGAAAGTTTTTATTAAAAGAGGAAATCCCAGAGCAGGTTTTAGCTTTTGTGCATACCAGTGGTCGTCATAGTCTATAACAACAAGATGTAAGAATTATTCAGGCATGTTCTTAATTTCACTTCCAAGGCAACTTTTCGATAGTGAAATTGTGAACCGAATTCGTAGGTCCAAGGTTCAAGTCCCAGTGTAAGGTAAGTAAAGAAAAATTTGTTTAATGTTATCTTCAAATTAATTACAGTTTATATTCAAGTGGCTGTGGTGTGTCTGGTCGGTCGGCCGTTTCTCTATACCTCCCCTCCGTCCTTAAAACATTTTATTAAAGTCTTTAAAAATTAATCCCGAACAGATTGATTTCTGCCAGTCCGGGACCAACCCATTTTTAGTACCCTTTCGGCATAAGCCGAAATATATGGATCCCGGTAATCTCGTAATGAAATCATTTCTTTTTTTTCAGTGTAGCTTTTTCAAGTGTATTAAAACTTCGGCGCAGACGAAGTTAGCTTTGCTTTCTCGTTTTCTCATTAGTTTACAAAAGGGGCACAGGTTTTGCCCCTAAAAATGCAATTTTTATACCCGTTACTCGTAGAGTAAAAAGGGTATACTAAAGTCGTGCAAATGTATGTAACAGGCAGAAGGAATCATTTCCGACCATATAAAGTATATATATTCTTGATCAGCATCAACAGCCGAGTCGATATAGACATGTCCGTCTGTCCGTCTGTCCGTCCGTCCGTCTGTCCGTCCGTCCGTCCGTCCGTCTGTATGAACACCTAGATCTCAGAGATGGTAAGAGATAGAGGTTTGACATGTATGGGAAAAATGCTTCTTTTATCTGCACGCAGATCAAGTTTATTTCAAATTTTGGCCACGCCCCCTCCCGCCTCCGCAATTTAAAAAAAACGTTATATCTTCTACAGTTTTGAAGATAGACGGTTCGTACCTTTTGCAGATAATTAGTAATTAGCAAAATGAATCAATTTGTTGAAGAGATGACAAAGATCGGATGAACGATTCTCAAGTTATGAGCAAAAAGTGAACCAAGCACCCAACCCCCTCCCACCCTTAAAAATGTTGCATACTTTTTGGATGGTCACCCTAACGCAGGAACACTGTTAAGCATGTTTTCTCATGAGTAACGGGTATATCGAAGTCGGTTAGAGCCGACTTTAACTTACGCTCTCGTTTATTTATACACAGAGAAAAAAAATTCAAAAGCTACACGGAAATGTGGAATTTCTACACGCTTTGACCGGGATTTTCAACCTATTACTTTTGTGCAGCTTTTCTGCACGCCGCATGCCATTTTGTTTTCTCTGTGTAGCTTAAGTTTTCCGCCATTACTATGAAGTTCATTTCACATCAAATGCAACTTGACCTTAATACTTAATATTAAAAACGAGAAGGCCAAGCTAACTTCGTCTTTGCCGAAGTTTTAATACCCTTGCAAATGTTTTAATACGACAGAGTTTACGAACGTCAGCATTAAAACAAACCATTTTTCTGATAAAACCCACCTTTTGACCGATTGTTCCTATGGCAGCTATAAGATATAGTCATCCGACTTTGACAAAAACTTCCAAATCTGTGTAAAAGCGTATAAAACTAATTATTGGCTAAGCGGAAGGCGTTTACATAAAAAACAAAAAAGTTTTCTCACAAAGACCCACTTTTCGACCGATTGTTCCTATGGCAGCTATAAGATATAGTCATCCGACTTTGACAAAAACTTCCAAATCTGTGTAAAAGCGTATAAAACTAATTATTGGCTAAGCGGAAGGCGTTTACATAAAAAACAGAAAAGTTTTCTCACGAAGACCCACTTTTCGACCGATTGTTCCTATGGCAGCTATAAGATATAGTCATCCGACTTTGACAAAAACTTCCAAATCTGTGTAAAAGCGTATAAAACTAATTATTGGCTAAGCGGAAGGCGTTTACATAAAAAACAAAAAAGTTTTCTCACAAAGACCCACTTTTCGACCGATAGTTGATATGGCAGCTATAAGATATAGTCATCCGATTTTGACAAAAACTTCCACATCTGTGTAAAAGCGTATAAAACTCATAATTGTCGTAGCGGAAGGGGTTTACATCAAAAACAAAAAAGTTTTCTCACAAAAACCTACTTTTCGACCGATAGTTCCTATGGCAGCTATAAGATATAGTCATCCAAATGGATACCGAAATCATCCTGAGGATCGTAAAAACTCCTTTTTTTTCTCAGTGCAGGCACATATCAAGCTCCAAGGGTATATAAACTTCGGTCGAGCCGAAGTTAGCTTGCCTCTATTTCTTTCATTTATAAATAGTCGTCGATGATTTTATTTATAAACTACTCAAAAAAAAATATTTTATTTCCACAAATGTAGATCCCTTTTTGAATTTCGAAGAATGACAGCAATTGAAATGAACTAATAACTTTGTTTGTAAAAATTTGTATTTGGCGAACGTGTCGTATGATTAATATTTTTTAAAACTTTGAGATCCTGTCGCGCCCATTTAAAATTAAAATAAAATTTTTTGATTTTCACAATTATTAATTATGCAACAAATATGAGCTGTGGGAATGCTGAGACCTTTTTTTTTCCATATTGCCGGTTTGGGGACCGGCCAGTGGAACTAGGCTATTAGTAGGAAAAACTTTTTTGTTTTCAATGCTATCGCTCCCAAACTTGTTACTGGTCAATATTATATGCTAACACACAATTCTGCCAGGTTTAATTCAAATCGGATGACTTCAGCATATAGCTGCCATAGAAACGATCGGTCGAAAAAGTAGTTCTAGTGCCTCTATTCCAAAGAATCATTATCTATAATTATTGCAGCTTAGAAACGGAAATAATAATAATATAATATTCTAAATTTAAAATTTTGGGCAGCTTGCGAAAGTTCTTCAACATAAGATTTCGACAATTTACGGTTACACTCAAGAAACATAATTAACTGACGCACTATACTAGCTAACATAATAATATTTTGATTAATATAGTAGAGTCTCACGTTGGAAAAAGATACAGAAATAACTGCTCAGAAACTGCCTGAGACGCGCTTCACCTCCTCTTCGTCATAAATCTGTGCCCTTTGGCGCAAGGTAAACCCCCAAGCAACTGCATCGAAAACTTTTGCTAACTGCCACATAGAATCCAACTGGTAGCAATTACATCATTTTACAGACAATATCAAATTCAACAAGGTCTTTGGGTTGACGCTGCACTTTGAGCCAAAAAAAACCACTTGAACTAAATTTCAATGTAAAACTCAAGCACACACACACACTCAAACAATTAGCTATAAAGGTATAGCCAAAGGGGGATGTGGGGGAGGTGTTTGAGTCAGGGCGCGGTGAGCGTTGTCGTCAGCTGAAGCCCTATGAAAAAGTTTCAGTTTTTGCGCAAACAAATTGGATTATTCGATTACGTGTTTGTACAAGCGAAAGCAGGTAAGGCGAGGCGAGGAAGCTGGTAAAGCGGCCAAGGGAACAAGTTTTAAGGGCGGTGGATTTGGTTTATCCAATTTTGTAAAAAACACAGCTTTTGGTCGGTTTTGATTTATGTGGTTGAAATCCAAATTTTGCCACTCAAAGGAAATTGAAAGGAGGTTAATAAAATTAAGACCCTATTCAACCTGCTGAAACCAGAATATAGTACCAAGTAAAATTTATTGTTTCAAGCCAGCTTAATTGTTAGCAATTTGTTGCTGAGTGGGTTGAAAGTATTTTCTCTATTTTTACTCCTAGTTGACACTTTGATTGTCAGCTTTTAAATTGAATTTTTATATACTGGTTGGTGTCTGCTCTATTGATGCAGGTGTGGGACAATTTGTTGAAAATATATTGCACACAAGTTTTATTTATTTTACTTTTAATTTCTCAACCCCCAGAGGCCCGCAGCCATGTGGAGTTTTTAGTTTAAGCTTTAAGAAAACTTCGAAGGGAAAATAAACAAACAAGCACACCAGAAAAGGCGTTCGAGTAAAGTGTAAAGACAGAGTACCAGCAGGGTGGAGTATGTACAAATTATATGCAAAATCAATAAACTAAGCCCAGAAGGAAGGAGACGGTTTTTTTGCTGACTGGTAGACAATTAACCCTTTACGTGCCAATTGGTTGCTAAATAAATTAGCACACACTTGTTTGCATGTGTGTTTGGGTGGGTACTGATTGAAAGCTTCTCGTTGAGCACCACAAAGTCAGCAAAAATCAGCAACAACAACAACAACAACTGCTGGCATTTTAATTGGCCTGAGCCTTGAAGTGGGCCATAAAAAGTTCACTTGGCCAACTTTAAAGGCAACAACTGAGGAACATTAAAACTGCCTCAGGTTAGGTTGAATCGCCTTTCTTCAGCACGTAATTTAATTAAAGTTTATGTTCACAATTTGCCTTTGTATTGTGGATTTAATGAGCTTAAGCAAATAAAATTGCGCATACGCCATGCGTGACGGTGAAAGCAATGCGCACAGCTGGCATTTATCGAGTGATGTATTGATAGCAAGTGAGTGGAACTTAAAGAGTTAATTTTCTATTCAAAGCTGAATCAGACATCAAAATAGTATATAAGTTGATTGGCCCTGTGAGAAGAGTTCTTAAGTGCATCAATAAACAGAGTATTGACAATTTTAATAACCGTTACTCGTAGAGTAAAAAGGGTATACTAAAGTCGTGCAAATGTATGTAAGAGGCAGAAGGAAGCATTTCCGACCATATAAAGTATAAATATTCTTGATCAGCATCAACAGCCGAGTCGATATAGCTCAAAAATAAAGGGGAGCATCGCCGCCCACCGTCTCTGTCCCTGTGGTAAGCCGTCCGTTTCGTCCGTTGTCTCCTGTCCGTCTGTCTGTATGAACACCTAGATTTCAGAGATGGTAAGAGATAGAGGTTTGACATGTATGGGACAAATGCTTCTGTTATCTGCACGCAGATCAAGTTTATTTCAAATTTTTGCCACGCCCCCTCCCGCCCCCGCAATTTGGAAAACACGTAATATCTCCTACAGTTTTGAAGATAGACGATTTGTTCCTTCTAAAGATAGTTAGTAATTAGCAAAATGAATCGATTTGCCAAAGAAATTATAAAGATCGGATGAACGGTTCTCAAGTTATGAGCAAAAATGTGAAAAACGAGTTAAAAAAGTGTTGCATACTTTTCAGATGTTCACACTAAGGAACGCAGGAACACTGTTAAACATGTTTTTTCATGAGTAACGGGTATATCGAAGTCGGTTAGAGCCGACTTTAACTTACACTCTCGTTTAAATTAGTTATTTGACAGAATTTTGACTATTTTACCTACAACTCTTCGCGATCCCGAACATTTGGTAGCAATTCCTTGTGTTAGTCCTTCCGCTGAGTCCAAAAATTCAATCCGCAAATTTTTTTATGGGGCCGTTTTCGAGAAATCGCGGAAAAGCTAGTTTTGTGATTTGTAAAAAAAGTACCTTAAGAAAAATGGGTAAATCTTCAGTATCGTGTCTTTCATTATAAAAAGGTAATGCTCTCTTGGAAGGTAATTGAACGCCCTATCATTCATTTATACACCTCTTCTTAATCCGGTGCTCGGCTTCGGTGTAATAAAGGCTCTTATCTGAAACTTTGCACTAAATTTATCAATTTTTAAAAAAGTGCTAGATTTTAAGTGCGATTTTCACAACGAAAAAATTGTGTAAAATTTATTTTATTGCTGGTCACTAAAGATTTATCTATTAAAAATACAACGCCACATAACTCATTAAAATCCGATGAAGAAAAAAGAAGTTATTGGCATTTAAGTAAAAAATGGAAGGTGTCAACTTCAACCAAATTGACTTAGTTTAAATGTTTTATGTTCGTCACAGGAGGCATAATTAAAATTCAAACAGTTTTATTTCCACTTCATCATGCAAAGTCGAAAGTACTTTACTGGTATACCAAAAGAAGACAGGGATTCAAAAACCCTTGACCTTATCGGTGCGTCGAAGGCGGCTTTGTAATGGACAAAAAGATTGCGATGTTTCTCTTATAGGTCTTCTCCAGGATTTGAAGTAATGATCTGTGATGAACAAATGGGGGTTGTTTTATCTGTTTCTCAAAACAGCTACTTGTAATTTGTCAGCTTATAAAAGATTTAGTCAATAATGCATTAGTTGCAGATATGGAAGTTGAAGAGAATATGCACTAACCAAGAAGTGCTTCTATGTTTCTAAGTGGTAGTAAAATGTGACAATTCGTGTACATCCTTGTATTTTATTCTTTTCCATTTTAAAGAGATCATTCGGAAAGAGCAATCAATCTAATTAATGCTTGTAACCAGGCTTGATGTGTTGAAAATAAGAGACACTAAGCCGCAACTCCATCCCACAGCTGTATAATGCACAGTATCTTAAAAGTCCACATCAGCGGCATCAATAAAAGTTAGCAACTTTCCCCAAATGAACCCCGGTGGAGGCCAAACCCATCTATTACAACCTTTGACTATTCTTCAGGTGCTGAAGAGATAGGATTTGCTTTTGTAAGTTTTGTTATTTCGAATGAAGAATAAGAGCGTATTGCAAGGCGCAATTGGCTTGACAGTGTTATTTATTGTATTTTTCCCGCAACTGAATGCAGCTTAACTCGCTATCTCTTTGATCTCTTTGATGCTCTCTGTGAAAGTCCAACCGCTCACTCGCTATGCTTACACATAAAGAACCTGAATAATATTCAGTGAAAGTGTGAAAGTGCATAAAGACTGCTGAAGATAGAACCGGGAGGCCCTTTTAACAGTAGAGTACAGACAATTCATGCTATCCATTTTGTTCGAAAAACCATTGTTGATTTGTGTTCATTATTAAAGCCGCCGGCCTACAAACCGTACCAAACAGAGCATTTTTCAGGGTGCATTGGTCAGCACTTGAACATTGAACATCTGAAAAGTATGCAACACTTTTTAACTCAGCTATTTTTCACATTTTTGCTCATAACTTGAAAACTGCTCATCCGATCTTTATTATTTCTTCGGCAAATCAATTCATTTTGCTAATTACTCAATATCTCTAGAAGGAATGAATCATCTATCTTCAAAACTGTAGGAGATATAACGTTTTTTCCGAATTGCGGGGGCGGGAAAGGGCGTGGCAAAAATTTGAAACAAACTTGATCTGCGTGCAGATAAAAGAAGCATTTGTCCCATACATGCCGAACCTCTATCTCTTACTATCTCTGAGATCTAGGTGTTCATACAGACGGACGGACGGACGGACAGACGGACATGTCTATATCGACTCGGCTGTTGATGCTGATCAAGAATATATATACTTTATATGGTCGGAAATGATTGCTTCTGCCTGTTACATACATTTGCACCACTTTAGTATACCCTTTTTACTCTACGAGTAACGGGTATAAAAATACCTCAGTCTTGGAACTTAATTTTTCTATTTTAAAACATTTTTAATTGTATCGAAACCCAAATAGAACCTTTAACCAAAACATTAATTTCGGGATGGTCCGGAATCGTAATTCGTTTCGGGATTAATTCCTGTTTTCAATACTTTTTATACCCTGTACCCATTGAAAATGGGTAAAAGGGGATCTGAAGTTGTGCAAATGTATGTAACAGGGAGAAGGAACTTTCCGACCCTATAAAATATTATTTTGATCGCATCAACAGCCGGTCTTTGCTGTGTCTGTCTGTCCTGTCCGTCGTCGTTGTGTTGTCGTCTGTCCGTCTGTCCGTCCGTCCGTCTGTCAATTGTACAGGGTGTATGGTCTTACTTTTTTAAACAGGAGTTTTACTCAGAGTAAAAAGTATTTAATAGACTTTACTTTTATCAATTGCAGGTCTGTCTCCGTTTGTCATATACCAACTTCAGTAAACGAAGTCGCTTACTCTTGCGCACCGATTCTAGTTCGGCTTTTTTTTAAAAATTCTTAATGTTGATATTGATGCCTCAATTGCCAATGGCAAAATGAAAGTATGCGCGATACATAAGCTCAACGTAATTTATTATCCTTAATCTATTGTTGGAATACAAACTACTCATAAATTCAACAGAATAAGTGTTGCATATAGTAGCGGTAGCAACGTTTCTTGATCTGCTTTAGATTTAAGTTAAAAATCTAGCAATCTTATGCAAATTCACGTAAATATGTGTGTGCCACATTCTTGGACTATTCTTATCCATTTGAGGAATTGTAACAGCTCGTATTATGCAAATGCACAACGATGCAAAAGAATGCCACACTTTGCCGCAATACAAATTGAACAGTTGTACATTATAATTCATGGCACAGGCAATACGATTTTTGGCATTCCTTAAATGCAATCGTCCGTTCCACCGTTTAACAATGACATTCCCTACCCCAACGAACTTCCCCCCAAAACCTTCCGCAACTGCGACTCCTGAGCAAACATCAAGTTGTGTAGCTGCAATATGCCCAGGCGCTTGTGTCCGTTGGGAAAATTTTTTGTCGTTTGTTGGCATTTCTGCTGCACAGTTTTCGTGTGTGTGTGTGCTTCTGTTATTTACTTAAATTGTAAAACATGAGTTTGTATTTCATTTTTGCATTCGGAAAAAAAGGAGTGAAGCAATTTAAGCCCAGATTCTGGTACATTTACCATTTATTGGCAGCAGAGCAAAATCCACACTGAAGTGCTTAACTAATTGCTCAATTGTCGGGTGCCAAATAGATTTTAAATTCCCAATTTTTCCGCTATTTAAATTGAAATTTGTATTCCTTTTTCCGTCCGACTTTTAATTTCTCTAATTAAATGAAAAGCACATTTTCAGGTTATTTAAACACTTGAGCTGGCAGTTGTCGAGCTGAAACAACAGCGGGAGCCTTCTCCGACCAGAACCACTTGAACTCTGGCAAAACTCAACTCAATGATTTTTTTTACTTTCCGCGCGAGGCAACTCAACTCGTTTGTATGCCAATTATAAAGCCGCATGAGCTGCCAACCAAGTTCAAGCTGCTCATCAGAAAATGTTTCCCACTAAGTGGAATTTGATTTAACTTTTTTTAAAGTCTCTGCCAGAGTTGGCGTTGTTTAGTAACAATGTTAAAGCTGTTGTTGCACGAATTAACGTAATTTCTGAAAGAGCATATGAGAGTTAAATTTAATTAATGCTTAAGCTCTTAAGTTGATGCTGCTGCTCCTCTCTGTGGTTATATGAAATCAAGTTTAATGCGCTTAAATGTGCAAACGTTAATGGGATGCAACTTTATGTTGCCTACATTTTGGGGCTGAAAATTCAAATTCTCTTACCCCATATAAACTGCAGTTTCATTGGACATATCCCTCGATACTAACCTGAAACAAATATATAAAACTTTATTAAAACAAGTTGATTCATAAAATTTGTACAAATTTTAAATCTAAACATCAACGAAGCTAACTAGAAATAAGGTTGTATATTGTTTTGTTGTGTATCATAAACAGCTTACAGGCAAACTTAATTTTGTTTTTATTCGTTTTTTGCACTAATGCTGCAAATTGCATTTCCCTTTAGGGGTTAGACGTTGCCTGACGAGAAAAGTCGTGCTGTGAGTGAGAGAGAGAGAGAGGGAGAGAGGGAGGGAAATCTGCCAGCTAAGTGTAGTCTATAAAAAAAGCACAACACAACAACGAGAGTAGAATTAAATGAAAAGCGGAAGTTGAAGTGTCATTAGAACGAGCAGACAAGCACAGGAATAACTTGTGTGGGTGGGGGAAGCGTTGGGGGTGTGTGTGTGTGTGTGTGTGCTTACCACCTAGTATCAAATGCTATTGATTTTAGGTGATGTCGGAAAAATATATAAATAAATTAAATAAGTAAGTTTTAAAGAAAAAATCGCGTATAGCGTAAACTTCTCTGGGTAATTTCTAAACTTGGCAGTGCACAGTGGGTGAATGAATACAGTGCAATATGTGCCAAATCGAACTTCCTTGCTCGTGACGAGATATCCGATCTCTCTCTTGCACCGGAAAAAAATAAAACAGAAATTTACCAGAACACAAAATGATACATGCTTACGCTTAATAGAAATGTTTTAGTTTTCTTTTCATGTATAACTTCGGTGTTTTTTATCGGATCTTATAGACCAGGACCACTTACACATATATGGAAATTTTTAAATTTAGTGATTCCACTGATTAGTGATTACACTCTCAATAAATAACACTATGCAACAATTTTTTGATCCCGGCTTCTAAATAGTTGATCCTTATGTAAAATTTCACGCTGAATTCAAATCTGCTCTCAGATATGTCAAAAGTAGAACGGTTCTTGAGATATCGCGAAATTTTCAATTTTAGTGTTTTGAAAAAAGGTAGGTCTACTAAAATGCCATTTTCTCTGATTTTAGTCCACCTATATGTATAAACTGGAACAAAAATTAAAGATAATAAAATTATTTCTTAAAAAATCGACAGTTGTTGTAAATCCAACCATAAACGACGAAGTTATGGCACTTCAAAGTTGGATTTTTGAAAAATTTTTGATCTTTTTTAATTTTTTGATGCCTTTAATTAAGTTTTTTTCAATCTTACCATAAAAATTGCTCAGGTCTCAGATATTGACAGGATTGGGTAATCTTTAACGAACATTTTTTGCCCTTGGTCATCGAAATCGGATGAAAAATAAACGCTATATTCACAATTAAGTAAACATACCTCTGTTTGAGAGTGTTTTTTGCTGGTTTTTTCAGTATAAAAATCATATCATAGCAAGCCAAATAAGAATAAACGTTAAGCATTAGGAGTTTTTATTGCAGTTCAAGGTTGGATAAAAGTACTCAAATGATGTAGACCGCTTTTGTTTTTTGTGCAGACTGTGTGTTTCTCGCAACAAGAACCAGCAATAGTCTCCCATCATTGCCGGATCCCACTTGCCTTGGTAGCGAAACTCCATCTGCTGCATTTGCTGATGGAAGCGTTCGCCATGCTCGTCGCTTTCGTCGCCTAGGTTGTCCGGGAAAAAATCCAAATGGGAGTGCAAAAAGTGAATTTTTATTTACACCTTTAAAATAAAAAAAAATAAAATTGGTAAATATAAAAACTCGATGAAGATGATGAGATTATACCAATTTTTTTTGTAGTTTTCCAATAAATCATCAACAATTTCTTTATGGTCCTCACTTGAGGAAAGCATGATTCCCATGCTTTTGCCTCGTCTGCTGATAGTGCCGAGGAAAATTCTTTGTAGCTCATTAGCTTTTTGATTTGCGGACCCACAAATACGCCTTCTTTGATTTTGGCGTCAGAAAGTTGTGCGAATCGTCGTTTTAAAAATTAAATTTCGCCGCAAAATTTTCATTTTTATGGAGAGCTTTAACGAAGTTTTTGAAGAGACCAAGCTTAATATGCAACGGAGGGAGAATAATTTTGTCCTTTTGAACTAGGGGCGGAAATTTTAAGTTATCTTCTCCGACTACAAAATTGGCCCTTCCATCCCAGTCTTTACGCAAGTAATGTTCACTGCGATCTCGGCTGTCCCATCTGCACAAAAACAGCAATGCTTTGTCCATCCTTGTTGCAAGCCTGTTACCATTGCTCAACTTTCAGATCGGCACAGTTTTTTCACCGGTGAACTGCAATAAAAACTCCTAATGCTTAACGTTTATTCTTATTTGGCTTGCTATGATATGATTTTTATACTGAAAAAACCAGCAAAAAACACTCTCAAACAGAGGTATGTTTACTTAATTGTGAATATAGCGTTTATTTTTCATCCGATTTCGATGACCAAGGGCAAAAAATGTTCGTTAAAGATTACCCAATCCTGTCAATATCTGAGACCTGAGCAATTTTTATGGTCAAAAATCCAACTTTGAAGTGCCATAACTTCGTCATTTATGGTTGGATTTACAACAACTGTCGATTTTTTAAGAAATAATTTTATTATCTTTAATTTTTGTTCCAGTTTATACATATAGGTGGACTAAAATCAGAGAAAATGGCATTTTAGTAGACCTACCTTTTTTCAAAACATTAAAATTGAAAATTTCGCGATATCTCAAGAACCGTTCTACTTTTGACATATCTGAGAGCAGATTCAAATTCAGCGTGCAATTTTACATTAGAATCAATTGCTAAAAGTGCGGGATACAAAAACTTTTCAAATTTTGTGACATAGTGTAATCCTTGTACATTTAGAAAAAAAACTCACTGTTCGGGGAGAGTAATAAAATAATTTCAAATTGGAGAAAATTGGAGAAAAATATTTATATTGGAGGTCTTGCCAAAAATATGTATACATTTGTGTCAGTAAAATCAGTCTATTATTCCGAATTTCAGAATAGATAAACAGAACAGATATTAGGCCTAAATATATATATATTAAAGACCGATTTTACATCTAACAGATAGTTCCTATGTGTTAGTTAAACTAAGAATTTAATCTGGTATTAGTTTAGATAGTATATGTGAACGATAGGGCTATACAGAAGTTTATAGATCGGCCCCAAGTAACGAGTAACTTTCTTAAAAATTGTGGCTCTGACAATTCTTTTCGGTTAAAGTCGGTTATACGAAATTGTTCCAACTCTGAAACTAACTTGATATGGGTATTTTACATGAAATGTCAGCTATCCGCCATGCGATTTGGCCCAACCATTGAAATAAGCATTTGCGTTAACCATTCGGCAGTCTGTTAAGAATAACCATTAGCTAGCCCGATGCATACAGCAATACCAGAGTGTATACAGAAAATGTAAGACCGTGGTTGTGTAAAAGTTTTTAAAGAAAGCAAAAGCTTTTTATTCGATTTACCAAGGCCTCCCGCACAGAAGGTACACACTTCCCGCTGCACCACAACTGGGCTGGTTTTTTTTAACCATTTGGCAATGTCTTAAGTTCGTTCATGTCGTTTCACTTTGTTGATCCCCGAAGATAGAAATTAAGACTTTTACTGATTTGGATGATTTTAAACCGTCATATGATGGGAATGTAAGAAGGAAAAATAAGGTTTGGTAAAAAAGGCAAACTTTTAAATCTGGCGGGATACTCTTTATTTTTTATGTCGGTACACCTGCTCTCAACATATGTACTTATGATGTCATGATCAGCCACTTTGCACTTATTTATTTCTTTGGAGAAATAGTGTGCGTTGTCAGTTCATCTGACTTATGGTAAGAAATATTTAAATGAACTTTATAAACTTAATAAAATACTAGCAAATAGCCCTTTTAAGAAAAAAAGTAGAAAAAAGGAAGTGGAGAAGAGTATTTAAATTATAAAAAATGTTTATCAAAAGATTAAGCAATTAACAAGTGCCACTTGACAAATGGAGAAGTTACTTTTCCAACCTATTGGGAGGTGATGACGAACATGTTGCCGCCCCTAGAAAAGTAGTAATGCCACAAACGACCACATAGAGGTAGACCCGCCGAACCAACAGCAAGTCTGGTTAGCCCTACAAAGGCTAAGGAACAACAAATCAGTTGGTGCTTATAAGCTGCTAATTGATAAGGTGCATGCACCAACTTCTTTTCCGCATATGGTCTGATGAAAGCATGCACGACGATTGAAATCTAAGTGTTCTTTGCCCAATCTTTAAAAAAGGAGACCCTGCTGTTGGCGACAACTACCACGGGATCAGTCTCCTTCCCATTGCATATGAGGTTCCGTATTGTTTGTGAACATTTAAAGCCGTGTGGAAATACACTGATTGGACCTTACCAGTGTGGCTTTAGGCCTGTTAAATGCACCACAGACCAGATATTCACATTACATCAAATCCTGGAGAAGACCAATGACAGAAACATCGAAAATATCACTATCTTTTTGTCGATTACAAAGCAGCCTTCGACACACCGATAAGGTCAAGATTTTTTGAAGCCCTGTCTACCTTTGTTATACCAGCAAAGTACGTTCGACTTTGCATGATGACGTTGAGAAGTACTCAAAACTCTTTCAAAATAGGAACGAACTTTTTGAGACCAAAAGAGGTTTTAGGCAGGGTGATACCTTATCGTGTGACTTCTTTAATCTGCTGATGGAGTATATACTGCTGCAGTATCTTTAAAACAGAAACCTACGTGTCTTGGACCATCTGTTACAATGGGAGAGGCGACAACACATTAGCCCGGAAATCCAAAGAAGAATCACGCTCACAAACCGATGCTACTTCGGGCAAGAGCAGAACAAAACGAGAGCGCAAGTTAAAGTCGGCTCTAACCGACTTCGATATACCCGTTACTTATGATTAAACATGTTTAACAGTGTTCCTGCGTTCCTTAGGGGGTGAACATCTGAAAAGTATGCAACACTTTTTTAACTCGGATATTTTTCACATTTTTGCTCATAACTTGAGAACCGCTCATCCGATCTTTATTATTTCTTCGGCTTCATTTTGCTAATTACTAACTATCTTTAGAAGAAACAAATCGTCTATCTTCAAAACTGTAGAAGATATAACGTTTTTCCCAAATTGTGGTGGCAGGAGGGGGTGTGTCCAAAATTAGAAACAAACTTGATCTGCGTGCAGATAAAAGAAGCATTTGTCCCATGTGAAACCTCTATCTCTTACGGACGGACAGACGGACATGTCTATATCGACTCGGCTGTTGATGCTGACCAAGAATAAGTATACTTTATATGGTCGGAAGTGATTCCTTCTGCCTCTTACATACATTTGCACGACTTTAGTATACCCTTTTTACTCTACGAGTAACGGGTATAAATAGCGCTAAACAAGTCGCTTATCATCCCAGTCCTGCAAAACGGCGCAGAAACATGGGTTATATCATCATGAGGATGAGGCGGCGATTGGCGTTTTTGAGCGAAAGATATTTCTAAGGATTTACGGACTTCTAAAAGTTGGCGAGGATTTACGCATCCAAAAGAATGACGAACTGTATGAGCTCTATGGGGATTGTAATCTAGTCAAACGCAACAGCGGCTGCGCTGGCTAGGACATGTTACCCGATTGAAGCTCCAGCCAAAATGGTTTACAAGAGGAATGCAAAAGAACTAGGACAAGGCAAGGTGGGACGACCAGGTGCGGAAAGACATCTCTGGTGTGAAAAACTGGTGCCAGCTTGTACGGAGCAGAAGCAACTGGCAGGTATTAGTATTAGTAGTCAAACGGTTGTGATGGCCATTAAAGTAGAAGAAGCTCGGCTAAGATTCGCTAACGACGAAAAGTTGGAAGTAAGAAAAATGTTTGATTTTAGTGTTCGCGTTCTCCTCTGATATTTTAGATATAATATTATCAGCATTGGACGCAACTGGTTAGCTTATCCTTCTCGTTTTACCTTATCCCACAGTGCATGTTGCTGAGAGCCAACATTACCTATGGCAGCTGCTTACAATCAATAGTACACTTTCTTCCAAGTTTCATTAAAGAACACATTGGTGTATGGATGGCCAGAAAACGAGAGAGAAGAAACCAGATGCACGTGACGGTCTCAAGTTTGTTCCTGCTGATTACTAACAAGGCTACTGTTGTTTTTGTCCAAAATAATACCACAAGAGGCGAGAGCAGAAGCAGCACGGGACAGTGCGACGTGTGCGGTTCGTGGCCCCAGGCGCTAGTCTTAAAGAGCAAACAAAAACGGGCGCAAAAATAGTGTTGCATATTTATGGGCGCGCACAGTTGCCCAACCGTTTGAAGGCTTTTGTAATTAAAAAAGCAAAATCTTCAGCCTCTGCACACTCGCATTTGTTTTTTTCTTTCGCTTTTGCCTTTTATGTGAATGAGTTTTTGTGGAACGCTTGAGGATACTTCTGCAAGATTTATGATGTGTTAGTTTTTCGAGTGGAGTTTCCTCGGATACATGCATATGCATATGCTTAAGCGAGGACATGCAATTTTGTTACGCTTCTCAGCCAAATGGCGCTCATTTTTTAATGAGCGCGCGGAAATGTGCGGTTGGCGTTTCTTTGATTTATGAACATTGCCCAGCAGCCGACAGATTTGGCTTGAAGTGGAGATGCTTTTAGGCGAGTGCAAAAATTATTTTTAATGGCTTGCCGCAATCATTGATACATATACTGGCTAAGAGTTGACTGCCAAAGCACTTAAACCGTATTTACGCACATGCGTCCATTAATCAAACAATTTATCAAACATGTCATTTTGGCCTGAATGGGGTGGGTCTGCTCGTTTTTATGGACTGCCTGAAATGTGAGCAGTCCTGTGACACTTTGAACCAATGCAAAGTCATTTAAGCGAAGGAAGTTGCCCAAATTGACAGGCTGAATGTGCTCTCACTGGTGCCAGCGGACTGGTGGTCCTCATGCTGGTTGTGCGGGAAGTGTAAACAAGAATTTCAAGCCCGGGTATGTCAATCATTCGATGATGATGATCATTGTCTTCCAGTGTGCGTCTATGAATCCAATCCAAACAAATATTGTCGCCTTTGGCCTGGGCTTAGCTCCTAATACACACTCAGCCTAGAAGTATGCTACCATATTTACACACACAACACAAACGCACACACAAAGAGGCAAAGCTAAAAGGTTTAGCAAGTGCAGGCAAACGCTCAAAAGAGGTTAATAACTAAGCTACAAGAAAAACGGAGACTTGAAACAAAAGGGGGAAAAAAGTGAAGGAGGAAGGAGCCAACGGGAGAAAAGAATAGGAAGCACGAGGGAAATTGAAGTTTTGTTTGCCGCTTTTTATGCTCTCACTTAGAGAGGCTATAAAGATTTGTCCATCATTTTATATTTACTCAAGTCTAAAGATCAAACGAGTAAAGAACAACTGAGGCAAGAGCTTTAATAGTTCGAATCATGTGAGCGACTAGGAATAGTTCTTTTAGTTCTAGATTGAAAGTTCATTAGTTCTAGAAAGATCAACAAAATATGTTGGGGCTGGTGACCTTTTTGTTGCACCTAATAGTTATTGTCTTGGCCGGCTCAAGGTCAGGCGTATTAATTTGTCGAAATAAATCACATTTTTCCATTTTCTCTCTGAAATATTTCAAACCCCGTCGGGATTCGTCTTCAGGAAGTGCAAGTGGAAACTTAATACAACAATACTGAAAACCTCCGAAAATTATTAGAATGTCTGGTTCAGAGCGGTTTTGAAAAAATTTAACTCAAGAATATGAAGCCCGGATGGCAACATCTCGCTCAAAAAGGCTAATGATGCCTATACAGTGAGCAGCGAGGAGAGAGTACGTCTCTTGTTGGACACCCACTTCCCGGGAAACATCCCCGCGGAAGAATGTGTCGACCAAGAGCACTGCTACTAGCCTCGACCAGACTGGGCAGAAGCCAAGAAAGTTGTGTCCGCAGGCAGACTTGAGTGGGCAATTGGAACATTCCAGCCCTTCAAATCCCCCGGACCGGATAACATTTATCCAGCATTCCTGCAGGAAGGAAAGGACATACTCCTACCCATCCTCAGGAAGATCATCACCAGCAGTCTGGCAACTGGGTATATTCCACGTGCCTGGCGCAGAGCAAGGGTAATCTTCATCCCCAAGGCAGGGAAGAAGGATATAACTAACCCAAAGTTCTTCAGTCCCATTAGTTTGACATCGTTTTTACTGAAAACGATTGAAAAGCTAGTGGACAATAGCATACGAAGCACGCTGTTAAAGGAGGCACCCCTCCAACCAACACAGCACGCGTACAGAGCAGGCCGTTCGACCGACACGGCATTGTATCAACTCGGGAAGATGCTCGAGAAAACAATAGAAGACAAGAAAGTGGCTCTATGCGCCTTCCTAGACATTGAGGGAGCATTCGACAACACATCCCATAGTGCTGTCAAGAATGCCCTGATCAGAAGAGGAATAAACCCTACAGTAGGCAGATGGGTAGACTCACTCCTACGATGCAGAGAAGCCTCTGCAGTGGCAGGTGAAGAAACCATCACAGTCACCACAACTAGAGGATGCCCTCAGGGGGGAGTTCTCTCCCCACTGTTGTGGAGCCTACTAGTGGATGAGCTCCTAGAAAAACTCGCCTCCCTGGGCATAACATGCCAAGGATACGCTGATGACATTGTCATCGTTGCGAGAGGAAAATACGAAGAAACCCTATGTGACATAGTCCAGAGGGGTCTGAAAGTCACGTCTAATTGGTGCAAGGCTCAACCTAAACCCTGCGAAAACCATTATAGTACCGTTCACTAGGAAATACAAACTAAGCAGAATGAGGCCAATACGCCTATCCGGCTGCCTCATTACACCAGAAAAAGAAGTCAAATACCTCGGCGTTGTCTTCGACAACAGGCTGAGGTTTGACAAGCACTTAGAGTATACACTCAGTAAATGCACTAGAGCACTATTCACATGCAGGAGCATAGCCGGAAAATCGTGGGGCATGGCACCACATATACTCCGATGGCTATACCTCATGGTTCTGAGACCAATGCTCACTTATGGAGCTGTCGTGTGGGGAGATAGAGCAAACCTCCTCACAGTAAGGACGCAGTTGCAAAAACTGCAAAGGCTGGCATGTTTATGCATGACTGGAGCCATGCGTACCTGTCTAACAGCGGCAATCGAGGTTTTGATGGAGCTAACACCACTCCACCATACCATCTGCCTGAAGAAAAAAGCAACACTGCTCAGGCTAACAGCAGAAGGAGTGGGTAGAAACCACATAGTGAGCCTCAGAGACTCTGAAAAGCTGGAAAAGGAAATCCCTTTAATCCTCCTACCCAGAGACGAAATGGTGGCCGAGTATCACTTTGACAGGAATTTCACTGTACACCAAAGTAATAAGAAAGAATGGATCTCACTTGAAGAGACACATAAAATGAAACCACACACAATTATGTGGTACACAGACGGGTCCCTAACGCCCCAAGGAACCGGACTTGGGGTAGCAGGACCAGGAACGAAAATGTCTGAACTAATGGGAGAATTCACAAGCATATTTCAAGCTGAAGTATGTGCCATCTCCCGTTGTGCAGACCGTAATATGGGGAAGAACTACCATAATAGAGAAATAGCTATCCTCTCCGATAGCCAAGCAGCGCTTAAGGCACTCAGTAGCAACAAGTTCACCTCTAAGCTAGTCTAAGAGACAAAGAACAAATTGGACCAACTAGGCAGCAGGAACAACCTGACCCTACGATGGATACCGGGACACAACAACATCCCCGGAAACGAATTGGCCGACGAACTAGCACGCAAGGGTGCAGCCACCGCAATGGTAGGGTCAGAACCCTACTGCGGCATAGGCCAACACACAATAAAAGGACTTTTAAGAAAGGAAGAGAATACGCTTAGAACAGCCTCCTGGGTAAACACTAAGGGAATGAGACAAGCTAAAGCATTAATAGTGAACCACGACCTCAAAAGGTTACAAAAGTTAATCCAACAAGGAAAGAATGCCCTCAGAATTCTGACAGGGCTCTACACGGGTCACTGCAGACTGAGGAGCCACATGTACAAGTTGGAAATAACAAACACCCAGCTTTGTAGATACTGTGAAGAGAAGGAGGAGTCCTCTGAGCATATACTAGTACACTGCGATGCCCTAGCGAGGCGCAGACTCAGCAGATTTGGGAAACACATTCTACACCCAAGCAATATCAGTAACTTAGAACCCACAAAAATCCTGGCTTTTGTACAGGAATTAGGGCTGCTAGGGGAATTGTAAATTCAGTAGGGGGGCACAATAGACCAAAATTGGTCGCGGTGCACCACTCCCCCAACAACAAATAATAATATGTAGTTACCGTACTGGACACGTCTGCCTAAAACCTATGGTTGGGTTGTCAATATTTTAACGATATTTTGATATTTTTGTTGGACGATAGGGGTTATTCCGATAGTATATTTTGTTTTCCGATATTTTTATCACAAAAAAATCATTACCGAAAAAGGAGCAAGTTAAGGCAAGCCTGAAATACAACTTAAGATCGCATTTAATCTAATTCTTATTCGTATGGATGTGGCAATACGCTGCAATATGAGGTGTCAGTGTTGGAATATATTGAAGATATCGCCTGAACCTTATAGAGCTAATGAGGTTGAATTGTTTGTGCTGTTTGAAATTGCATTTCGATACTTAATTTCAGCTGAAAGTTCAGTACCTTCAGAACGGGAAAGGGTCCGCAAGTAAGCTAGTAGAGAATCTTTAAGGCCTATTATGCACTCAGATAAGATACAAATTTAGTTCTTATAGAAAGTATTGTGCCCAGCTAAATTATCATCTTATTTGATTACAGGCAGGAAAAAGAAAATCTCCCTATTGTAATTTGAAAATATGTTTCAGAAATTAAATTTAAATTTTAAATTTATCCTGTTGAAAAGATGCATTTAGCCCACCCACCACACACTACATTTGTGCAATTTTCAATTAAAGGCGAACGCTCGGCGTGTAAAGATGGAGGCATTTGGGTAGCGCTCTTTGTATTTTTCTTTCAAAGTTTCACATTGGCTTACTCCTTTGCTTTTATGTTCCAAACCGCAAGCCGCAAAAAAAAACCCAAAAAATCAACGTGCGTGAAAAGCATACACCCATATGTCACTAACACACATTAGCGATTTGCGCCAAAACTTGTAAGATGTAATTAGATTTTTTTAGCTTTAGAAAATACCGATATATTAATGTTTTTTAGACGCGATATATCAAATATTGATATTTACAATTTGGACTTTTGATATTCTCGGTATTGATATTTTGTGAAATATCGACAACCCTAAACTAGGGGGAAGGGAGGGGGCTTCGATCACTAAGTTTTGGAGGCTGCTCAGAAATGGAAAAGTCCGCGCAGCCAGCTCTCGAGAGACTATTTTGAGACACTATCTAACAAGACCCCTATTTTATCAGGCATCTTCTCAATTCCACTTTATTTTGAAAAGTAAATCGAGCAACATTCCGTTCGGTTGCGTTTTCGTGTTTCCGATTCCCAATGAATTTGCTCTCTTTTTACTTATTGCAAACCTCCGGTTCAAAAGAGAATGGCAATAGATAAACAAGATAAAATCCACAGGCCCAAGCGAAACGATCAAAAATAGAAAAGTCGAAAATGAGAGAGGCTGAGTTCCGCGGGGGAGTCCTCGAATCAAATTTTTATATAATTTTTTATAAAATTCATTTTTAGGGCAACTTTTCTAAAATTAAACTTACCCAGATACCAGATCGTTTGTCAAAGAAGCTTTAATATGCGCAAGTTACCAAATTCACTAAATCAATTCCTCTTTTACCAATTGCCTTAACGTTTTGCTTCGAAGATGTCGCCACTCAGTTTTGGCCAGCTTGCTTCTGCTCAGGCCTTCTCTTTCCCAGTAAATATGTCGTATCTCCCTTATGGTTGGACATCCTGCAGTAAAGTGATGCGTATCATCACTACAAAAAGATGCGGTCCCGTTCGGGTTGCTACTTTATTTGATAGATTAGGACACCTACCTAACTGGCTCTTAGAGGTTCGGTTCCGAACCAGGTTGCAGTCTTGATCTTGAACTAACCAGATGCTTGCATGAGGCTAAAATATGTCTGGAAAATATCGCTATGAGCCTAAAAATGAATTTTTTCGTCGACTTAGGGAGGCACATAATGTTTTTTAATTTTGCTACTTATTTTTAAACTTTCTTTTAATACTGTTTAGTTTTAACCTTTCAAGTTACGAGTATTCTAACAATAGAATGAAAATGGACGATAACACTAGACATTAAAGTTTAGCTTTAAGAAGGGGTGTTGGCGTTTCGCCGTCAATATAAAACCAAAACGCAGCGAAATTTCGAAATGGGTTATGAATAAATGTAAGATAAGCTAACACTACTTCAATTTAGTTGTTTCCCCTTGAAAATATGTCAGAGTTTTTTAAGCACTTTTTATTTTTTGGTCTTGGTGGACCTTTTGGTGGAAAAACCCAAACAAATTCGTTTGTTAACTTTAAAACAAGTATATTTTGTTTTAAATTTAATCTGGGGGAATTGTAGGAAATGAATTTTTGCATTTTAAAAATTGTTTAACTGGTTAGAGTATTTGTTTGTCGTTGTAAAACTGTTCTTCTGGCTATCTCGCCCTCATCCTCTTTACACGTCCAACACGCATCCGCTTGCATACATACATTAAAGCATACTTCTAGTCGCTTGAGTTGCTCTTGCTGTTACTGAGATAGTTTTCCTGCATTTTGGCAATTCTTGTTTCCTATTTCTCATCTCGTACTTTATGCATGCATCCTGTGTCAAGTGCACACACACTTACTTACATTTGCATGTGTGTCAAAGCCACATCAAAATGAGGCCCACTTCCAAGGGTGAGGCGGGGTGTATTTTATGTGCCACACTTTTATTTTATTCTCGACTCTTTCCCATAATTGAATTTTTATGACTTTCTCGCAAGTGAAAAGTCGAAATGAAGGCGTCAAGGCGTTGGCAACGCCGACAACAGCAACAACAGCCATAAAATGGCCATAAATCCAATTTAAAGCCTAGGCCAAATTTTTATTAGCTGCCATAATCGAAGTTTGTTGTTTCAGGGTTTTGTGTTGTTTTGCATACACATGTCCGTTTACTGCGTCTGAACATGCGACAATGGCAATACAGCTATGCAACTACATGGCAAAACTTTACCGACTGGCGGCGAGACAGAACGAATCAAAATCCACCATGCCAATGGCATTTCCGGACAATAAAACTCCGGCGCGTTGCAATTTGCGTTGCAGGGAGTACAAGCAAGTGCAATGAACCATTCGCACAACTACAGAATACACGAAAACTTTTGTGCATGGCGTGATTCTGAGCCTAAAAGTATGCAACAAAAGCCGCCCGCCTGATAAGCAACCAGACGTTGGACAGTGCAAGCTGACAGCCGCTTTGAAGCCTTTTGTTAGTGCCAGCCGCAATTTTTTGTGGTTTCTCCAACGACTACTTTTAAATTAGAAAATGGAAATTTCAAAGTTTTCTTATATAAAATTAGCCTTTTAAGTGTCTTTGCAGTTCCCAGAACTAGACAAAGTTCAAGCTTTTGTTTTAAGTAGAAAATTTACGACCATTTTTACGCTTCTCTTCAAAAAAAAAAAGAAACAAAAAAGAAATATATATATTGTACGTTTTTGTTGAAGTAGCAACTGTCTGTGCGCTATGCTCTCAGAGTTAGGGGGGGGGCGGTGTGTGTGTTTTTATGCCCCTTTTTTAATACCCTAACAGACTGTAATTATGTATGTATGTAATTGTAATGCAAATGTGAAGTTTTTAGGGAACTATTTGCGTTGTGTATTTGAGGCAAACAATAACAAAGTGCAACAGAAGCACACTGAGCTCAGCTTAATTGCAAAATGTTGGATGGAGTTGATGACCTTAGGAAATATTTGCCCTTTTATAACGCCAATAATGAATAGCAAACTCAATCGCCCGGCCTGAAATTCCACTTATGACGTTATAAATGTTCCATATTACAAATAAACTGCTTTGAATGTTATATTGAAATCGTTTCCAAACAGGCAGCACTTTAACCAAAATAGCCTAGCAAACAATTTTCATAATACAGTTGGCATTTTTATACCCGTTACTCGTAGAGTAAAAAGGGTATACTAAAGTCGTGCAAATGTATGTAACAGGCAGAAGGAATCATTTCCGACCATATAAAGTGTATATATTCTTGATCAGCATCAACACCCGAGTCGATATGGACTTGTCCGTCTGTCCGTCCGTCCGTCCGTCCGTCTGTATGAACACCTAGATCTCAGAGATGGTAAGAGATAGAGGTTTGACATGTATGGGACAAATGCTTCTTATACTTGCAGGCAGATCAAGTTTATTTAAAATTTTGGCCACGCCCCCTCCCGCCCCCGCAATTCGGAAAAAACGTTATATCTCCTACAGTTTTAAAGATAGACGATTCGTACCTTCTAAAGATAGTTAGTAATTAGCAAAACGAATAAAGTTGCCGAAGAAATAATAAAGATCAGATGAGCGGTTCTCAAGTTATAAGCAAAAATGTGAAAAATGGCCGAGTTAAGAAAGTGTTGCATACTTTTCAGATGTTCACCCTAAGGAACGCAGGAACAGTGTTAAAAATGTTTTTTCATGAGTAACGGGTATATCGAAGTCGGTTAGAGCCGACTTTAACTTGCGCTCTCGTTTCAAAACTAAGGTTCTACCTTTCTGCTGGATTTCACAATATTCTCAATTCCGAACTTAAGAACTTACAAACAAACTTAATATTGGAATATTGCAGTCTGTTCAGGAAAACGGTCAACAACTCTTATTTTCCATACAATTGGAAAAGGAAAATGGGCTATAATGGTATTAGAGAGAACCCAAAACCAACAAGTGAGAAAGTCGGTCAAGGAGCTGAATGCAGCGCTGCCGCTGTGGTGTGGCATAAATTGAAAATAAACTTGATCTGCCTGGGGTCCCCTGACTTAAACTCAGAATTTCTTAAAAATTCTAAGTGTCAGCTGATGAATTTGATAATTAAAATAACATCATATATATTATTTCCACCAAAGAAATGAAGAATAATATTGTTTCTTCCGTATGATTTGCCTTTTCATTATGCCCTTTTTTTATGGCATTTCTTAACAATAATGACATTCCCCAGTATTTTTTAAAAAACGGACTCGCTACTCTCTGGAAGCAGAAAGTGTCATCAGCAATAATTTTTTGGATTAAAGTTTAGAAGTAAACGCAAAAAGATGACGATTTGTCAATGGAAACGGTAAAATATAAAGATATTAAAATAATAACACCTGATCAAGGCTGCAAACCACTAAAATTTTGCAGAAAGTTCGGTCCGGGGGTTCGAGCTCATTGTATAGTCAAAGTTCGCGGACGGGTTTCCGGAACCCTTGAACCCAAGGTTTTGGTTCGAGCCTTGGTTCGCTTGAACATAAAAAGAATGGTTTCGATTTATTAATCCTTAATTTTTAAACATGTAATTTTTAATGTAATTTTAATTATCAAATTGTTCAGCTGAAATTTACAACTTTTAAGAACAGCTAAATTTAATTTAATAAGCATCATATCTTCTATACATATATCTTCTCCTATACCAGCTCTAAGATCAGAAAGATCAAACATAAGTGTTGAAGAGGCCCGTTCACCTCATACCTGAGTTACGGGAACAGCAAGAATAGTTAAGGCAATATTTTTAAAGTTCTCGTTTTTTTTACCTTTTTAGAATTTTTAAAGATTTGACGATTTATGTTCTCTTGCATAATTTTTTAAGAAGACTATAACATCATTTGCAGATTTTATATTTGATATTGGCTTATAGCTTTCTACTGCTTCCATTAACATCTCTTCTTCGCAATCAGAAGTTGATTCAGTTAAATGTAAATTTTGAAAGCTCTCATTAAGAATTTCTTTATGAAGCTTCTGCATGTCTTTAATGTGCTACTTTGCTACTTTTTATACTCTGTACCGAAGGAACATAGAGTTTGTGCAAAAGTATGTAACAGGGAGAAGGAATCATTCCCTATATATATTCTTGATCAGCATCAACAGCCGAGTCGATATAGCC
The DNA here is from genome assembly GCA_018904275.1 of Lordiphosa clarofinis. Lineage (NCBI taxonomy): Eukaryota > Metazoa > Arthropoda > Insecta > Diptera > Drosophilidae > Lordiphosa > Lordiphosa clarofinis. Next base: position 1,108,188 of record JAEIGQ010000087.1, read on the forward strand.
ATGTCCGTCTGTCCGTCTGTCTGTCCGTCCGTCCGTATGAACAAACAGATCTCATGGACATCTATGGGACAAATGCTTCTTATACTTGCAGGCAGATCAAGTTTATTTTGCCACGCCCCCTCCCGCCCCCGCCATTTGGAAAAAACGTTATATCTCCTACAGTTTTGAAGATAGGTTATTCGCACCTTCTAGAGGTAGTTAGTAATTAGCAAAATGTATCAAGAAGAAATGATAAAGATCGGATGAGCGGTTCTCAAGTTATGAGCAAAAATGTAAATTGTCATTTAAAAGTTCTCCTTCTCGATCCATATTCGCTCCATTTTCGACGTTGATACTATAAAAGTGACCTAGAGAATTGGAGAACTTCTTGAATGACAGCAGTCAGATTACAAGTAATTTTTATATTTCTCTGCATGTGTCGTTGGAAAAACTACTTCATTTGTAGTCAACCTAGTTTTTCGAAAAGAGGTCCGGCTTGGGTTTAGGTTCGAAGAGTAAAAAATATTAGGGGTTCGGTTCATGGTCCGGTTCGTCCAACCCAAAAAGCCCGAACCGAACAGGTTCTAAGGGGTTTGGTTCAGGTCCGATTTGCAGCCTTGCACATGATGCCAGTGGAAAGGGACTTAGAGATAAAAAGAATATTATTTTGAAAAATATTTATCATATATCAAAACTATTCTTTTATGTTCAAGCAAACCGAGGTTCGAACCAAAAACGTGCTCTGTAAGAAATGTAAAAAAATCTAAAAAATTGTTCAGCAGCAAAGCTCATTTCCGTATTTGTTGTGAAGAGCAGCCAGAAGCATTGCAAGAACTGCCAGTGCATCCCGAAAAATGCACTGTTTGGTATAAATTATGGCCCGGTGGCATAATTAGATCGTACTATTTTAAAGTGTCGCGCTATCGTGCGATGAATTCTAATTGTTTTGCCCAAAATGGAAGAGCTTTGGACTTTGCTGACATGTGGTTTCAACAAGACGGTGCCACATGACACACAGCACGCAAATCAATGGCCCAGTTGAGAAGAGAGTTCGGTTAAAAATTTATTTAACATTTGGGGCCGGTCAATTGGCCGCCTAGATCGTGCGATATATCATGGTATGACAAGGCTCAAGTCTATAAGGAAAAACCCACAACAGTTGAAGCATTGGAATAGAAAACCTATACGTAACCGGCCGATATTTTGGAAAGAGTTTGCATAAAATTGGACCCAGGGTATGAACCATTTAAGGCGCAGCCGCGATCAACATTTCAACACACATGTGTAAGAAACGCCAGGCACGGCGTTGTTGCTGAAACTAAACAAAAATAGTTTCAATTAAAAGCAACAAAAAACCCCGGTTTGAATGCTATTCTGTACTCAAACTATTGGCTACTGGGTTAGAAGCGGGGAGGAAATCTCTCTCACTAACACAACAGAAAAAGCCAAGCTGGGGGAACACACACACACACAAGGTACTGGCAACCAACGTCGTTCCCATGTCTGCCGGTTTTTTGCTATCATGTCGTTTAGGAATTCCCAAACGATTATGGCAGCGCTGGCATGGAGTGGGAGTCGATGGGGCCAGTACAAGCAAGCGAAGGTCACTGATGATATGGTAGAGATACCATTAAAACGAGGCTGTATGACCAACTAGCTTCACTTGTGGTGTGATGTGTTCCTCCTTTTTGGAGTTATGCGCAAGCATAACGAGACCTTGAGCCAGCATAATATTGATGGTTTGATTATCATAAAGGTCGTTAAAGCACACACATTTACATGATATCAAACATAAAAGTTTATAAAGCGTTCTATCGACTCCAATAAAGATTTCATCAATTTTTCTGAATTTTTATTTAATCAAATCCGAATGCTGCTAAAAATCACCCCATATTTTGTATTGCTTCTTTCTTATTAATTTATAAAAACAATTTGTAAAGAACTTGCATATTCGATTTGAGAGAAAGTGAGGTCTTTTCATATTTGATTTAAAATTCTTCTGTTGCTCTTTGTAATTTTTGTTTTTATTTCTGATTTTTCTGTTCTGCTCTACTTTAAAAAGCGTTTCCATATTAAGATGGAATCAAAAACACAAGTGGCTCTCTACATTCAGGAAAACCTGACCAGAGGAATTTCTCAAATTTCATTACTTAATTAAATTTATCTTGAGTCGCATGAGTTCACATGATGCCCCAAGAACTTTAAACTTCAATGGATACTTTTTGGCCGAAAAACGAACACAGTTAATTGCGCTTTTTGAATTTCCAATTATGGTAAGTTAAATATTTATTTAAAGCAGCTGCAAATGTGAAACGTGGCCAAAGCACGAGCCAGGCACAAATGGACTAACGTGACTGGCTATTTGTATATAACTTGACTGCTAATGTTATACAATAAAGTTAGCAGAGGGTCAAGGGGAGTGCGGTCGGATAACCAGCAGCATTGAACGTCAACAAAAGTTTAATTGAATTTGACTCAATCTTGCCAGAGAAGGCACCTGATAGGGAGAGAAAGGGAGCTCTGACGTCAAATGGTCTTATGCTTGGGGTGAGCTTATGCAACAATTTTTCTGAAATAAAACACAAAAGACTTTTCTTGATATATTTGCTTTTTGGATCCTGTTAAGACTTTGAGAAAAGTTCGTTTGTGAACCAGTTTCAAAGGTATTTCTGAAATGGTTAAGTCATTAAAGTAAAATATTGTTCTTGTAGAATTTCGAGAACTTAAACAAAATTATAGAAATTGTGGTTGGAGATTGAATGGACGAGTGTGTGGCACATTTTCGTTTGATGAAATAATTTTGCACTTGAGCGAGAGATTTAACGGTATGAACAGGGTTTAAAGTTTCATATTTGTAATATATTTGTCGCCATGAAGATAAAGGTCAATACTGTAATTTCACAAATGTTAATATTCCTTTAAAAAGAATAGTAGAAAAACTATTTTAATTGATCACTTTAAATTAAAATTTTTTAAATATTGCATTTAGTTTTTATACGTTTAAAATAAAAACCAATGAAATCATAACTTTTATTAGCTTTAATTCACACCTCCAAAATATTTAGTGCCAGCGACTAAGTCGCCTTCAGCACGTACTTGCAGTGAAATTATTTTTAAAATCTTTCTTTTTTGTTATTTCAGAAGTTTGCTTCTCCGCGAAGCGCGTCTTGATCGCGCACACGGCACTTATAGAGCTGTCTGATTGTGCGACTAGCAGGAGCAGCGCGCTGACTCGCATCAACTTTCTTGCTGTACCGCACTTCGAATTGCACTTGCTGCGACGATATGAAATGACGCAGTTTCTAATGCGTCTGAGAGTCGTCTTTTGCCGAGAAAAACATTGTAGAGCATTGGAAGCAAGGGCGTGCATACCGCTGGATAAGATGATCCCTAAAGTTTGGCAGTGAAACACATTGAGGACGTTTTAAGGTGGTTGGGAAGAGAGCGCGAAAATGACACTCTAACACACATTCGGTGTGAAATGCCGTGTATGTTCATGCCCAGAGGCTATGGCTGGGGAACTCTGGTTTAATGTCAAAAAACTTCACGCTGTCTTTAACCGACAATTTCATCCAGGCAAACATTGCATCAATAAGCTTCTACTCTGTTGCATTCTAAATCCATAGTTATGATTGCTTGATATAATATGAATTGAAGGTATACATTATAACTTTATCATTGGGCCGGAAGAAAGCTGTTGTGTAAGATTTGGATTTAATTTCCAGCAAAAAAGGGTCATAAAGTCTTAATGCTATTTTGTTTTGTAAGTCTCCATTCTGCCACAAAACAGTTAACGAACGAGTCTTTGCTGGTTGTGAGCTTAACGCCTTCATTATCCGAGGGCTTAAGATCCACAAACAAGTTGCAAACAGAAAATCCTACACTTGTAAATTATAACCTGACATGACAACTGAATATTGGAGATTTAATAAGCCCTCTAAAACTTGAAACCTAGAGACTATTAAATTATATTTTGGGTATTAAATCAATACTTAGAATATTCATTTTATTCTTATAAAATTATATATATTTATTTTTATAAAAATTTAAAGCACACATGCCAAGAGATTGATCGTCGGAGGAACTGTATAGCCAATTTTACTTTAACATTAATTTTATTCGCAAAAGATACGCAAACTTCAAAATGTTAGATTTCAACGAATGTTAGTTCGAAAAGTCATGCTCTCATAAGCAACAAAGTATAAAGAATGTCTCAACTGGCGATGCTTGAAGTTTAGTGGTTCGATTTTAGAGCAAACACTTTAGTACTTATTTAAAAGTTAATGCTATGGAAGACACTTTCACAGACGATGTGCTAAACGACGTCATGGCAAAGCCTTTCAAGGGATTTCAATTTGTTGAGCACGAACATTTATATCTTTTAAACTAAAAAGGCCCAGTTTGAAAGCACCAAAATTTATATATTTAGGGCAATAATTATTTAGTCAACTTTTACAAAATATTATGTAAATGTTTTACATATGGGTCATTCTTTTATAAACCGAACAGCTAAAAAATTGTTTATTTTTCATTTTAATAAATAGACCCATCCGATAAACAAATCCTGAGATATCACGTTTTTAAAAACCCTTTTTTTCCATTTTTTCGTTTTTGACGATTTTTGAAATTGTTTATAAAATTAACAAAAAAATTTTGTGCAAAACCGCAAATTACATTTTGGTGGGCATGTCGAGATCTAATTTCGGATTTTATTGAAATGAAAAATAAAAAATTTTTTAGCTGTTCGGTTTATAAAAGAATGACCCATATATGTAAATAAGTAATGTAACTCTTTACACAGGACAATTACCACACAACAATGCTGCTATGGCTATTTCAGCGCTTTGCAAGCTGACGCCCAATGCGAGATACAAAAAAAACCGTTTTCGCGCTTCACCGCGAATGCGTAAAGATCTTCATGTATAGGTTTCAGCATGAGGCACATCATCATACTGTGACTTCTGTTTAAGCAATATCCGCGTGGATGCAGAGCATGCAGATTGAGAAATCAATTTCCACTGTGAGGTATGCACACCTAATTCGTCATTTTTATAGTTTAAATACATTTTATAAAAGTTCAAAATAAAAGCAAAAAGTTATGGAAATGTCATGTAACATGACTCATGTTTTATTTTAAACGGAAGTTTTTGGAGAGCTGAATTGATATTACGAACTTGATAAGTTATACTTTATATAGTCGGAATGATTCCTTTTCCTCTCTTTTGCACAACTTACCTTCGGTACAGAGTATAAAAAGTATTAAATTAATTAAATGAAGGTATAAAAATGATACTAACTGGTTGATAATTGAAATATCAAATTGATAAGAACTTGATACTTAATACTATAAAACTATATGGAGTATTAAGGGAAATTTGACACCTGGTCTATAACTGAATTTTTTTGGGTGTTGATTTTTACTTAAACTTTTTTAGGAATTAGACGATCATTTGATGCCTTAAATCTAAGAGACGATTATTCTCTGTAATATCTCATCTGCAGATGATGCTTCTCTTTAAAATGTTCATATTCCTTGAGCACTTTTTATCGAATATCAAAATACTTAGTGCATTCATCATCTTATCTACTATTGGGGGACGTGGAGGGCTGATGAACCCATAATGTTTCTAAGAAGATGACTTTATCCTTTATAATTTTTCTCTGCATCAAGCGCAGCGTAGGGAACCGGCTAAGACTAATAGTGGTATCTAAAGTCCTGACGTGATATACCACATTCGGGTTGTACGACATTATATTAAGCGGGGCCAAGGTGTTCTTTTGTCAGTTTGTCGTAGAGAGGCCAAATTTTGGTTTGCCTCAAGAGCTATTACCTGCTGCAGTTCGCTAACAAATGGGAGTGGAGCTGAGATGCCATGTGCGTTTTGCAATATTTTACTTAACTTTTACGAACTATTCTCAGAACTTTCCCTGGGAATTTTGCGCCCTTGCACAGTCTAATTATGCACTACACGTCATTTTCGGTATCAATATCCCTGGCAATTGTTCGGCCAAGTAAGCCTTTGGGTCAGTGCGTCTATTGCATAAACTGGGTTTTGCAATCAATGAGACCAGTTCCCCTCCACTCTGAACGCAGGAGTCCTCCTCTGCGTTAGCCGCAAGCAGCTCACATACAAATTGTAAGCATCGACGTGGCGTGCATATTAAGCCCTCAAGCGAGATGTGCGCATTTGTGTGTGTGATTGTCAGTGTATGCATGTAAACTGCAAATTTATTCATAGCTTCCGCTTTTTGACTCATTATCATTGACTTGCCTTTGGTAGTCATTTGCATGTGTGTGTGTGCGGCTATCAGATTATGGTATCTATTAGATACATCTTCCCAGAAATTAAAGCAACCTGACACACTCTTGAATTAGCGATGGGCGTGGACTGTGTTCCTTTAATGAGCTTGCTTAAATAGGTAACAATTTAAGGCTACTAAAGTTGTAAATGTAACTTAAATTCTCAACTTTAACCCTCACTCTTTTGGGTGGGCATTTCGGTCTGTTGGACATTTTCAAATAAAGATAAACGCATTTAAATTGCAAGGAAATGTAAACTTTGCCACCAGCAGCAGCAGCAGCTTCAGCTCTGGCCAAAATTTATGTTGACAACGTGCTGGGCCAGTCGCCAGTTTTCGGTTTGCCCACCCCCACCCCCTCCCACGCTCCCCGCCACCCTGCTGTGTGAGCCAAAATGAAATAGCCAACCAAACCAACAAAAACTTAAACGCAAATGCCGTGCGCTTATTAATGGGTCATGTGTGCCGCAAAGTGTTGAACTATCTTTACTTTTTGCTGTATGCAGGGCTTTGAAAGTGTTCAATGCAAAAGTTTTGCTAAGTCCTCCGGTGTCCAACTCCATGCCCAGCCCGATCCACCCCTTTACACATCATAGTTCGTTTTTGGCAATTTCCCTTTAGCTGAAGCAAATTATGAGCATCATTTGCATATTTCCACGTTCATTTACGCAGTCTGGGGCAAGACCAAGTCAAATTGAAAACGCGAAACGCACAAATTTGCATAAAACACTTTTCGGCAAAATGCATAAATCATTATCATCATCATCAGCGCCAACACAATCCCACACACACACACATGGCACAAAGGACAAAACCCATTTGAAGGCATCTGAAATTGAAAACTCATCGAAAATGAATTGTGCCTTATAAATTCTGTTTGTATTGTGCAAGGAAATGAAAGGCTCAACGTGGGATAGGAAATTAAGTGGTTGAGCTAATGGCTGAGAGCCTCAATTGATTAGTAGTTGGTTTTTGCTTACCGGGCCTTTCATCAGAAGAATTCCTTGCTTTACTATTTGACTCTGAAGAAGTTTCTATGAAAACGAAATAATTTGAGCCGTTTTTAAGAACTTAAGGGCTCGTAAATAAATAAAACCAAAATATATCATTGACGAAGACATACTCGTTTTTTTATCAATTCAAAGCAGATGAAACACTTGAAATAAGACTGGTCGGTTCAGTTACATAACCCGGTCTTCTGTTTTGCTGAACCGCGGTTTCGGTCGGTTTGCTCTTTTCTTTAAATAACTAAGAACGTATTCTTATTCTTAACAAGACTTAGGTTTTTAGTTAATCGGGTTTACAAAATTTCGACGGCAATTTCCGTATCAACGTTCTCATTTCGCTTGAAATCTCAACTTTACATATCAAGTGACGAAAACATCTTTGGTCAAACTCCAATTGGAAATTGTTAATTCTACTGACACTGTGTGGGTGAAACTGCTAACACTTTCAGATATGCTTAGTTGATTTTTCTGTAAATATTCCAACATTGAATAATCTTTGGGTAAACGCTATCAATCGATTTTTCATGGAATTGAATCCTGTTGTTGAGTTGTTTGAAGCTTTACCAACTCGTCTTTACTTATCGACTTCAAAGAAATTATCCGTTATTTTTTTATAAACGTTTTGAATTTTGTTGTATATTAACATTAAATGAGTTTAGCTACCTTTTCCTTCTTCTAATAGCAAGTTTGATGGAATCTAAGAAATCGAATTCAAAAACAGGCGGAGCTCTTTTTCAAAGAGTTGACTATTACTGCGCTAGGTCGTCCTTCGTTTTTTCAACATGAATTTTGCGCTCAGAATTCTCTTTCTATTAGCCAATCTCAATTGAATATAAAAAGTTTACGTTTGAGTTTTAATTAGTTGACCCTCTACGGATAATACAATCAAGACTTGGCTTATTACAATTTTGGGTCCTTAGCAAATTTGATAAGGTTGATGTTCTTAGCTTTTTTTAAACAACTCTGCTTTTCCAAGTATTTTCGCAATTTTTAAAGCACATTGCTGATTTTGCTCAATATCTGCCAGTTCTCATCGACCAACCATTTTTTTTGCTTTTTGAAATACACCGGTTCGGTTTACGGTTCGGTTCACGAGCGAAAAAAGCGGTTCGGTTCGGTTCAAAACCGGTTCGGTTCAGAACCGGTTTGCATCCCTGATTCAAAGTCTTTCCAATTAACTTATTCCCACTTCTCTATGTATATTTACTAAAGAACACATAGAATGGCACTTTAAGTATTGAAATTATGGACTTGAACCTTTTCTATTTTCCCAGAACAATTAAAGGAATCTAAAATAGTTCCTTTTCATAAGAAAACCATTATAAGCGTTCTTTAGTCGGTTTTCAATAAAGGGAGTCATCAAGTTAACCTTTCATTTTATCAAAAACTTAAAAAGCATTTTAGCTCATAAAATTTGAGAATATTTCGTTCTCAATTAGAGTTGATTTGGCAACTCATTTTCTAAACAGTTTTTTCCCTCTGTGTATCATTACAAAAACTGATCATTCAAAGCATTAAGGGAATCCTTTCGAGGATCTCGAAGGTGCATGAACTCTGAAGAGGATTTTAAAATAAAATAATTTAAAATTTATATTTTTTTAAATTAATTTGAATTAAGTGGAACGTTAGCTTAAAGACGCATAAAAAAGGATATTTCTGCACGATTTATGACAAACAGTTGAGTCCTATTTTGGACATCTAAATTACACTCGATCAAGCAGTTTTGATGTCAAAAGTACGGTAAAAAAGTAATATTCTTGAATCCAAGTCGAAAACACTGAAATTAAGAAGGAGTTTTTGAGTTTGAAATTATTGGTTTTAAATTTGTTCGTTTTCATATCAAGCAAAGATCTTGTTAGTTATAAGAGTGAAAATTCCCGATTTAATGCATAGATCTTCTTGGATTTAAGAAGTGAATGGGGAACTCAAAGACTGAACACACGGGCGACAGCGGCTAAGCGCACTTGACACTCAGGCATAAGCAAGACCTGGAGTCCAAATCATACTTAACCATTAAGAAAGTCAATCAAGCCCGGCAAGTAATGCACTCTGTCGCCCTTAAGTTTGTGCATATTTGATCAATTAACCCTCATCTAACCATCTTAATTGTATGTTCTCCTTGACTCGATTAACGTTCACCCGATCATTTCTTTGGCGCATCGAAAATGCAAATATGACGATTTTTCCAAATTGCGGGGGCAGGAAAACAAAAAGTAAACAAGTATAAGAAATATATGTTGCATACATAAGCCTCCATCTCTGAGATCTGTTTGCTCATAGGAACAGACGGACATGGCTATATCGACAAGCAAATATATACTTTAAAGTATAAAGTTTATAGGGTAGTAAATGATTCCTTTTCCTTGTTACATACTTTTGCACAAATTTAATATAGTCCGTGTAGTACACAGATACAAAGTATAAAAAAACGTAAGCATTTGACTTTGCCGCTCAGAGAACAACAAGGGCCGTACCTAATAGACATGACATTCGTTTAGAAAACTTCGAGGTTGTTGGATCTAGTAGGAGAATAGTTTTTTATTATTCGATGTTTTTTTTAAGTTATTTTCTTTGAGGTGTTTTTAACATTGTGTATATTTTATACAATCCTTAAAATCCTTTTCGTCTTAAAAAATCAAGAAGAAGGATATCTAAATTGAAGCCGATTTCAGAATCGCTAATTCGTGATAGATTTTTCTGGGTGTAACATTTTAAAGAAGGGCACGACTTTGAAAAGCATTTGGCTGGCTTTGATTAAGGTCAAAAAAACTTTGTTAAATTCGTAAATTTAGGCACAATTCCCACAATAAAGGACCAGTTTTAAAATATTTTATAATATAAATATATTATAATTGCCCAATGGGCAATTAAAGCTGGGAGCCCACCATTCTTAACAGCGGAAGTTGTTGAAAATGCTACTCCCTTCCGTAACAATACACTTTCTGCCAGGGCAGGGGAGTGGGAGAACGAGGGTCAGTGGGTTGCTGGGTCAGCTAGCCAGCGAGCAAGGAATGGGAAATTAAAAGTGTCACTGCAACAACTGTCGAAAAAAACGAATCAGGTGCTGGGGTTACAATAATTGCCACGGCAGAGGCTTCGCTTTTGTGGCTGTTGTTGACATTGGAATTCGTGTAGCTACAGCTGTGACAATTGCAGTACAAGCTGTACAGTGGCCTTTGACATGTTGAAAATCAATATTTTTTTCAAAAAAAAAAAAAAAATACAATTGGAGAAGCATTAGGGGTTTTACAAACGAAATATGTAAGCAAATATCCAACGTTATATATATTATCTATATACAAACAGAATCTTGGGCTGATTTTTCATTCCATTGAGATTTTAACATTTAATAAAAAATAAGCTTTAAACACATTTTCAAATATGCTCATTAATGTTAGGCCATTTCAATACCGACTTAAGCAATGTATTTTCGTGTAGAAAAGGCAAAAAAAAAACTTGTAGAAAACAAAATTAGTTAATAATATATTTAATATATTTACTCAATACATATTTAGTAAAAATCAATTAGGGTGTTCACCAGCTCTCGTAAAGCGTAAATCAAAAAGCGTAAACTTGATCAGCATGACGACCTGAGTTGATATAGCCATGTCCGTCTGTCCGTCCGTCCGTCTGTCCGTCCGTCCGTCTGTCCGTCCGTCTGTCCGTCCGTCTGTCCGTCCGTCTGTCCGTCTGTTTCTATGCTATCTCCTCCGTCAGTTGTAAAGCTATCTTAACCAAACTTTGCACGAAGTCTTTTGGTACAAATACGCTGCACATTTGTCGGAACCGGCCGGATCGGATGACTATAACATATAGCTGCCATAGGAACGATCGGTTGAAAAACTAGTTTTAGTGAGAAAAACTTTTTTGTTTTCAATGCTATCGCTCCCAACGCTCGTATTTATAAGTTTTCAATGATTTTACATAATTTCACCAAAATTTTTCGAAATCGGACCACTATATAGTATAGCTGCCATACAAACTGTCAGGCACATATACTAATGCCATACAAAAGTTAGGTCTGAAAAAAGTCTTAGTGAGAAAAACTTTTTTGTTTTAAATTTTATCCCTCCCAACGCTCGTATTTATAAGTTTTTATTGATTTCACATAATTTCACCAAGCCATGTTAAAATCGGACAACTATATAGTATAGCTGCCATACAAAAGTTAGGTCTGAAAAAAAGTCTTAGTGAGAAAAACTTTTTTGTTTTCAATGTTATCGCTCTCAACGCTCGTATTTATAAGTTTTCAATGATTTTACATAATTTCACCAAAATTTTTCGAAATCGGACCACTATATAGTATAGCTGCCATACAAACTGTCAGGCACATATACTAATGCCATACAAAAGTTAGGTCTGAAAAAAAGGCTTAGAAAAAAACTTGTTGTTTTAAATTTTATCCCTCCCAACGCTCGTATTTATAAGTTTTTATTGATTTCACATAATTTCACCAAGCCATGTTAAAATCGGACAACTATATAGTATAGCTGCACAAAAAGTTAGGTCTGAAAAAAAGTCTTAGTGAGAAAAACTTTTTTGTTTTCAATGTTATCGCTCTCAACGCTCGTATTTATAAGTTTTCAATGATTTTACATAATTTCACCAAAATTTTTCGAAATCGGACCACTATATAGTATAGCTGCCATACAAACTGTCAGGCACATATCAAGCTCCAAGGGTATATAAACTTCGGTCGAGCCGAAGTTAGCTTGCCTTTTTTTTTTCATTTTTCTTAAAAGTTAAAACTGAGGGACTATTCCGCGTAGAAACAGACGTTCGGACGGACGGACGGATTCCTTCTATGCGTTGCAAACTTTTGGGCAAAATTATAATAGTACAAAATAGCTTACATGGTTAGAACACACGATTTCCTGTTTATGAGTTATGCATACAGTGCTCTTCTCCACTGAGGCGTCTGAATTCCGTTGTAAATATTAAGGGCAAAATGAATAACCTGTTAAAAACAGCTGGTTTACCACAACAATTACTAGGGTAAATCACAAAAGGCGCTCACTAGCTCATGTGTGGTAAATTTACCAATTACGTTTTTACGATACGGTCACCTTCACCAGCTATTGGCGCCAGCTGTGAAGAAACTAGACATGAAAAAGCTAATTCTTAAATTTTGCCCTTCGGTTTCGGCGTTAAACTGTAGGTCCCTTTCACTTGTGCGAAAAATTTAACGCACTCACGCCAAGAGATTGAGAGAAGCTTGGCTTGTCCCCATTCGAGGAGCTGTATAGCCAATTTTACCATTACCTTTTACGTTTTAACGAGGGCTGGTGAACGCCCTAAATAATTTCGGCAAAATTTATATTATTCTGTGACGTTCACTTCTAGATGAAAGCAAGCTTTAGGCGTACATTAAGAGGCTATCAGGATATTTTTAAAGTGAGGTCCCACACGAACTGAAGTGCTGCTTATCACGGTTGCAGCCGTTCCTGCGTAGAGTCAATTTTTACTGAGCTGCTTATAAATAGACTATCGTCCAGTTGATAATTCCCAAACTTTAAGGATCTAAAAATTGTGCGGATTACTATACTACTGTGGAAAAAATTCCGTGAATTTGTTTATAAATCCAATAATCTTTATTTATTCTTGGAAATTTAATTCATCCCCCCAAAGTAGTTTTCCGGAATGCATTACACTTGTGTCGAGATTTTTTTAATTTTGAAAACATGCAGCAAAGTACTTTTCCCGTATAGTCTATTATTCCACCATCGTTTCAGGTTCTATCTCTTTCATAAACTCAAAACGGTTTCCACTGAGCGGTCACTTAAGTTTAGCGAATTGTCAATGGTAGCCCAAATGGTCACTCAAAATGGTTTCCACTGTTATGTTGGTAGTGTTTGACTAGAAGAACATGGCCCTTATTGGATCCTGCTCGTTGACCATGCTTACTCTAACCTCCGAGTCTTAAAAATTTAGTCCCATAAAATAGCGTGGGTAAAACGCATCTCTTCGTTGGGAATGGACTCGCTTCGTCGAAATTAGATCTTATTTTACCGACCAAAAACTCATTCGATTCCAGCTTCAATATTTGTTAGTTGCTCCATTAAATTCAAATTAGATAACTTTTAAAATAATACGGAAAATCCGTTGACAAAATTTCGGTTAGGTAAACGTTTGTAGAAACTTTGAAGGCTTTTCACAAAGGTGAAAACATGAACTAAAAATTTTGTATTTTTTAATATATTATGTACACCCTAAAAACAGTCATTTAAGATGGTGGTAATGCTGAAATAAAATTTTGAAAAACTTATTCCTTACATCAAAAAATGGAAGAAAAAAGGTTAAATGTAACTTTTGAGCTTCAATTTTTTTAAAGCTCTTCAGAACTTGATTTGAAAAATTTGCTAATTCGAAAATTATTCAGAAAATTGTAACAAAAAACAAATTTTTAATCTCCATTCGATCGGACTCCAAATCAATTTTAAAACTCCACAGAAAAAGTTTATAATCATGAAATTCACTTTTTTAGTACTGTTTTATTTTTAATTTTCGACCGATTCGCTTTAACCTTATTTTTCAAGCAAACTCACAATTGTTTTGTAAATATAAATTCAAGCAAAACTTGTCGTAGTTTTTAGTTAACCTTTAGCTAGCCTTTTACTGTAGTCTACTTCTCAGGGCAGCTGCAGCATTCTGCCAAGCCGCGAAAGCACAACCACAGAATTTAAATTTCTAAACATTAATTTCAATGCAATTAAATTCCAAAGTACTTGCTGCTGTTGCATGTTTCACGGCATTTTGTAGTTTGGCTGACATTTTAGCACCTTGCTTCCGGCAACCAGATCGCTGGCATTTCCATAGCTTCTCGTGCATCGCGGTATATCAGTTTTTGGTGGCAAATGTGTTGGACGCACGCATCCTGTGGCCAATTGCTCTGACTATATGCATGCGATTTCTATCGCCGGTTCGTTTTGTTAAAATTGCACCTACTATAATGATCGTTGCACAATTACAATAACAAACAATGATAAGTTGTTGCCCATTTTTGCAGCTCCCTTCACGCCTTATAAATAACAAACAACAAAATTGTTTATAATTACACATTAGCAGATAAAATATAGCAAACTGGCCGCAATGGGGTGGAGAGTTGTTGTAGCTGTTGTTGCTGTTGGCAGCCATTGTTATAGATGTGTGTGTGTCAGTTTGTTGGCTCTGTCTGGAACTGGGACTGGCAGTGCTTGCTCAACGTCGTGCACGCCTTTTGTAATTGATGTTGTTGCTGGCTCTGGCATATTTTTTTATAATGTGTGTAACATGGCGCTAAAGTGTTGTCATTATCGCCGATTACGATTGTGATTATACAATAAAGTTGTGTGTGTGTGGCTTTCTATTTTGCTTGGACTATGGTAAATTGTTAGCTCAACCGCCTCTTCCCTTTGAGTTTCATGAAATCAAACCTGGGTGTATAAATTTAAGATATTCGAGACAACAACGACTGCAAACAACAATTACAAACAATGCAACATGCAAATTTGTAAGCACATTAAATTCATTTCACAATTGCAATTGCAAACCGAACTAGAAAATAACTTTAAATTAAGCACCTGAAACGTGTTTGACCACCAACAACAACAAGAACACGCATATAGAGTCCATAAACACGTACGCCCCATTTATGAAACATTAAAACGGCTTTTGTCGGATTGAAACATAGGACACGTTAAGATTTGCCGTCCGTCCCAGCCACATGTTGCTTTTCCTTACTCTCTCCGTCATCCTCTGTCTGTGTAGGGATGTTTAACAAATTGTGTAACCATATACAAGCACAATAAAATTATAACAACAAGACATAATAATTGCAAGTCAACGCAGCAAGACGCCCAATTTGGACGGAGCAGTGGCTGTGCCTACAGCCAAGTGCAACGGCAAGTAGCCAGCATTTCTAGGGAGTCGTTAGTTGCTTTTCCCTTATTGTTTTTATTGGCCACAATGTACACATAACTGTTTTGTTATTATTGTTTATCCTCAGCAGCTTACATATCGTGTGCCTAAAACGAATATATTATGGCTTTTGCTTTAAGCTGAATTTTTATTAAAGCAATAGTTGATGACAAACATTTTTGTGTTAGAAGTTTTATCAAAGAAGTCAATCCTAGATATTTCTAATAGAAGCTTAGTTGCTCAAATAGTTATCAATAGTTATAGTTCGATTTATTAGTAAAAAACGATAAGCGAACGACGTTTCGTGAATATATCTATACCCGGAAAACATCAATCTATTAAGGTCCATTTAGAATGGATAGTTTTCTCATAGCCTTTCGACGATTTTCAGATGCATTAGATGGAAATCTAAGATCAATCTAACAATAAATGCATATTTTTAGTATTTTGTTTACGATATTTAACTCACCAGCTCAAATGGATACCGAAATTATCCATTGGATCATCAACAAGTATTGCAAATATTAATATTAATAACTCTAAAGGCTTAGATTTAAGACTGTAGAAAAATAGAGTAGCTGTTTTGGAATATTACCCATATGATCTGATGTATGAACTTAATATTGCTCGAATTTTTAATAAGAACCAAAGTACTGTGTGATAAATATTTCCTGATAAAAGAGTCTCGACGGATACGGAAAGAGGGTGCGGCCTGCTTATGGGAATGTTGAAATTACCTTTATAGTTGAAAATATTACATCTAAACAAATTAATTTGGCCCAATAGTACTTTAAATGACTAAGTTGGTGCTTATCTTGAGTGCGATATTCTGCTTTTTTTTTTCTTTTAAGAGGAGGATTAGGGAATATCGAGCTTGACCGCCATATCCGTATGTCTGTTCATCCGTCTATCTGTTTGAACGCGTCGATCTGAGAGACTGCCATCTCTTATTTGATCTTAGGCCCTTAATCTATCTATCACATCCGAGCAGAATCACCAAAGTTATACACAAAACAATTTTGCTTATGGAAGCGGGGGGGAAGCACTGAGCTTTTTGCAGGCAGCTAAGGCGTGTGAGTCAGTTTGCGCGCGCGCATGTGTTTGTGACGGACGGACAGACGGACGGACAGACTTAATAGGGTCGGAAATGATTTCTTCTCCCTCTTACATACTTTTGCACAAAGTCAATATACTCTTTTCTACGCAGGGTACTTGTCTATACTAAACTGTCCGTCTTCATTCCCACGATACTTTTCTCTCACTTAACCCGAGCTGCGGAAAAACCAAAAGATCTGTTTTCCTTACGACTGTTCTATCAATTATTTCGAGTTAAGGGTCCATATCTGGGTTCCCCAAAAAAAAAAAAGCGAAAATGTGACTGCCTCTGTTTCTAAAACAGAGTGAAGCATGACTTTGGCAAGCATGCGGTGTGAAATTCCAAACGTGATTGGCCCCCAGACCTTATGGCTGCGAAACTGTGAGCGTGTTCAGCAGCATAAATCGATGACAAAAATCGACTATTTTTGTTAGAATGTGCTGGTGAACGGGCATGATGCGCTATCATGTTTGCTATTTTTCGTGATTGTGTTGGGTGTGAATCTAACAAAGAAATAGTTTGTTAGAATTGCTTGATTATGATTTGTTATCGATAGCACAAAGCTGTCAGACAACAAACAAGCAATTTAGACAAGGCAAATGCAAAATGAATGTGGTAACTTCTTAGTTTTATATTAAATGAATTGGCAGAGAATGTGGTTTCACAAGTAGCTCACGGAAATTCGTGCAAGGCTCTAGAGGCAGTACTGGTTGTTGCGAAGGAGGAGGAAAGCTTGAAAAGCCCCCACTCCAAAAGAATATCCACCTCATCGGGGTACGTGGACACTCCAACACAGTTTGTCAAGGCACTACCATTCAGTTCCTCCCAGAAAAGAGCTTGATTGGGACGCCCATATCCTCTTACAAGATAATCACAAGAAATGAAACGCCTGGTTACGGAACGTTGGAAATAACTTCCGGCTTGCGCTGTTAGGGTCACGGGGTCCTCGTTTAACCTGAAACGGAAAATATCTTACTTCTGGTCAGGGCCCTAACAGGTCACGGCCTAATTTGCAGGCATGCAGCATTGAATTAAAATTTTTGGTCGGGATCGGGACGGGACGGGACAGCCGTGTTCGGGAGGGGAACGAATTGTCCTTACTCGCCCATCTTTACTTTAAGTCCATTGCCACTTTCGTAAAGTTAACATTTCTTTGCGTGGACAGGAGTCCTTCTTAATAGTAAATGTATGTTTCGACAAAAGAAAAAGATTTGGCCATCGTATATTCGAGTTTGATGTGCACATTCTCGCCGGGCCCGGTCTTACAACAAACATTAAATGGCTAACAAAGTCTTGAGGAAAATTCAAAATTCAAAAACTCAAACCTTCTGCCAACAAAAATGTATCGATAGCTTTGTTGCCTAAAAATTATATCAAGTTCGTTCACCAGCACTTTTTTTTTTAATTGGTGATTTTTGTTAGATGATTGGTGTATGCTGGTGAACACGCCCTGTGCCACAACGTAGGTATTATCACTCAAAATATAATTTCTATGTCAAATCTTCTTTGAAAGGGGGTTTCGGTTCCGGTTCGGCTTCAAGAAAAAGTTCACAGCGTAGGTTTGTTTCAAGGGTTCGGCTGTGAGACGGTGTCAGTTTAGATCGGCTGGATATCAAGTTAATCGTTTTTGTTCATAGTGTAGTTACACTACCCAATTTAAGCAGCTATACAGCTGTTTCAAGAACATCCCGCTTATATCATTAGTAGGCTTCCCTATCGAACGCAGAGCAACATCTGTGCCATGTCGAAATTGGCCACAAAACTCTTTCATTAAAACTAATCTAACTAATTAACAGCTACTGAAAAATAGCTAAATAAATTCAATAAAATCTACTAATTTCGGCCAATTAAAATTGATGATAGAAAGAATTTTACAACAAATAACACATACAAATAGTTAAACTCTACAAAACGACATTCAAAACTAGACTTTAAATTGTGATTGATTGTACAATAGTATTAGGTTGTTTATTTTCGTTTTGATATATTTTTCATTTTTAAATTTGTGTCGATGGAGCAGCTTTTAGGAGCTTACCTTGTGGCTGTCAGGCAGGCAAACGCTTTTATTGGTGTCTGAAACCTGCAATATAGAAAAACCAGAAAAGAAAATGGTCGCCACTGGTAAAATAGTTTCGTTTCTCTCTAAATAAAATTGTTGGGTTCGAATTTGTTTCTCATGGTATTACTTTTATTTTGTTGTTGTTTGTTATTCATTTTTGTTTTTGTTTTGATTTTAGATGCGAACTACGATTGTGGGCAAAATGCAATAGTATAAACGAGTAGACAATAACTGATTGATGGCCAACCACTTTGGAATGTGTTTTCAATGAGTAGGAGGAGGGTAGAGGACTTTATTCAATAATATAGTAGAAAAATATTTACAAAATGCATAAATATTTTAATTTGTTATGAAGTTTGATTGCACACACACTCACTTACACCAGCATACCAAATGGATTATCATATTTACAAGACGAGCATGAATCAAGCGAAGCAAGTTGAGTTGATTAGAGTAAATAAATGCTTCACTTTTACACACTGTCCAAGCCAATTTTTATTAGACTACCACTACACACACACACACACTGACGCATACATCGACAACCACTAGAGCTACATGTTAAGGGCTAAAATATTGTTTCATTTAAAATGCAAACATGTTTTGTGGCTAGAAGAAAACCAATTAAAAATATGGAATTAATGATAAATACCAAACCGTTTAATAATGAAAAATTATTTACATGTTTTGTACAAACAAACAATATGGGGAACCATGTTTAATGCGCTAATGAAAAACAAATAAACAAACGTGTAAGCCAGGTGGAAAGAGCGGAGAGTGGAAACCAATTTGTTGTCCATTTTATACAATTTTGTGCGCCTAGATTACACAATAAATATTGTATAATTTATGTAAATTTCATATACAATATTATTTGCAACTTATGACGGAAATGCGAGAATAAAGAAAAACCGAATTTAAATTTATTTTCTCTGTTTAAATTTCGCATATAGGTAAAATAAATGCGAATAAAAAACTTCAACAAATGTGTTTGATAAACATTTGGCCAATTGGTCTCCATTCGAGCTAATCATAATTGTGTTTGCAATACACCTATCATAGCCAATTAGTAAAATTATAACCAATATCGGGGCATTTGTCCAAATAGGTTAAATGTGCGTTTTACGGTGCGCGATTTCAATTAGATAAATTTAATTGAACGGGCAAAAGAAAATCCACCGGACCCGACTGTAAAGTACCCCGTACCTGCCGAAGCCCAACAAAATTTATTGTTTGTTATAAATTAAAAAAGTTTGAAAGACCTTATAAAGTGGATTAGCATCAACAGCCGAGTCGATATGGCCATATCCGTCAGTCCATATGAATCCACAGATCTCAGAGATGGTAAGAGATACATGTATGGCACATGAATTCCTCTTATTACGTCATATTTTCCACAATTGTGAAGAGGGGTTTTTCTACCTTGTCTAATAATTAGCATTTTTATCGGTCTGTCAAAGAATTGGTAAAGCTTGGACTAACGACAGTCTGGTAATGCGAAAAGAAAATTTTCTCGTACGAAGTACCTCCCAGTTGGGCTGGGACCGACTTTTGTACTTATTTGAGTTAATTTTTCCAACCGCCCACTTCAGCTGCATTCTCTTAAATAGAAACACTTTTAAACCGCTTGGAAATCTGATTTATTTTTAATATGATCTTTCGTGCCGAACCAAACTCATTAGTAACGTATCTGACTGAAAGCTTTAAAAATACCAATTATTCAAATGATAGTTCCAAAAGACTAAATACTATGTAATCATCCGATTTAAAAAACTGGGAAGCTAATAAAAAAAGTTTCAAATGATTTTTAAGAGATGGGGTCACTAGTATTAAATCAGAGACTTATAGATATTATAAATGACGCATGTGACGCAAAAAGCGATTGTTTTTGGGAGCAAACATTGGATCCAAAAAAAAAGTTTGTTTGAGATGCGGTATCTACTTATGTAGAGTCTTTGATTATATCGAATCGGACAATTTTGCAAGCAACTTTTTTTTGATAGCCTCATCATGAGGCTTTCTCTCAGTATGTGTCGTTTCCCTGAAGTGTAAACAACATAGTTTTTTTGTCAACTTTTGTGCCAACAAAACACAATTCGCGGAAAAGTTTACTATTCTGCTCTAATTTGAAGCGAATATAATTTGTTGGGTCAGACAGGGACATTTTGAACCATGATGAAATGATGGTGAATTTTGGTCTTAAATTCGAGAGCTTGTATTCTTTAAAAGATTTAACATACTCTATGTTCCTTATTTTAAATCTTAACTAATTTTTATGAAATCCTGACTCCAATCCTTTTTTTCTTTCATCTTAATTTTTTCTATTATTTTTAAAACTAGAGCGCGCCAAATAAGGTCAACCAATTTTTCACCAGTGTTTGCTCACTGAAATGACATTAAATAAAATTTAATGGACTTGTTTTCTCACATTTTCTGATTCATAGCTCTTGATGGGAGAAACAAACGAAGCTGTCTTACGTCAACAGCTTCATGGAGATAATTTCGGTCGGCTCTTGTCAAAACAAGCCAAGTGTCAGCGCGCACATTCACTTGCAGGTTATTGAGGCACAAGAGCTCATACTTGAGCAAAAGACACTTTCCGCAGATGCTGCCCAGCAAACTAGTTCATTGAAACAAAAACCACGAAGTAGGCGAAAAGAACACGTTAAGAAAAGACGGGGATGAATTGTCGGTTCTGCAAAAAAGGACCACTTTCAGTGAGCTTTACTTAAAACCCTCTACAAAAAGTATAGTCTACAAAAATTGAAGTTTAGCCTAGCTTCTACTGCAGGGGTGCCCAAAAAGAGTCGACGCCTGCGTGGAATAAAATGCTAATGCACAAAATATATTTTAAGCAAGAACAACTACAAACAAGTAAGAAAGTCGGTCAAGCCCGGTGAGCATTGAGGCAGCGCTGCATTCAGCTCCTTCTACGGGTACATAGTCGGGCTTGACCGACTTTCTCACTTGTTTGACTTTACCGCTTGAGCAGATTCTGTGCTCCGTCAGATCAATTTGATGCCAACCATAGACAGAGATTATCGGAATTTTTTTAACTGTTTTCATCTTTTCACCTCTTTCTTCTCATTCACCTCATTTCTTGTATTAGAGCTATGACTGCCAGACGTCCACCCAAAGCAGAAACAACCAATTTGACAGACGAGCACACAAGACACTCAGTCAAATAAAAACCAATACGACAACGAGTGTGTATTTGATTTTTCTTCCGGTCTGCGGCACATCCCACTTAATGAGGGTTCTTAAATATAACCAAAGCGTCCAACAAGTCATAGACACAAACTATTTCTCCGAAAATGGAACTGAAGTCGCAGTTAGTATTGCTCTCAAGACCATTTTCTAAGCCGAATCGGTGGTTTAAAGCGTCCATTAATCAATGAGCCGGACCAAGCATAATTCCCGAACGGTTCGAGCCCCTGCTATGAACAGAATTTCATTACTGTATGCCCAATAATTTTAGTAAAAATTTTGTACATTAAGAATCTTTAGCTTTCCAATTGGTAAAAATGTATCACTTAAATATAAATGAGTTTGTATGGTTAACCGATCGGCATTTCCTCATACTCTGGATGCACCCCCTAAAAGAATCTTGATGCATTGTGATTTTCAATCAGCTTAAACTTCTACCTAGACAGAAAAAAATTTAATTTTCGGATAAAAAATAGTTTATTAAACATTAAAGAGTCCTGAATCACTTTTTTTTTTATTTCCCTGCTTATTTATCCCCTCACAGTTTGCCTTTTTACACCTTATTCATACATCGTTCTTATGCTTGCCTTCTAAAAATAGGCTAAACCGCAGAATTCTCTGCACAAAAACTGTCATCCTGGTGACACCAAAATGTCAACAAGACACGGCTCGAGTTGAGACTGAAAAGGCTAATGAGTGCGCGCATGAAGCGGAAATGCCAGCGGGACTCGTAACGTTTCTTCATAATTAAGAGCAAAACTGGTACTCACCATTCCCATACATACACACTCGAGTGTACAGTGTGTACATACAAGTGCCTGTCATGAGAAATCGCGAATTAAACTAGTTTGCTGAAAAAGCTAATTAAATGTAGTAAAGTTAAATGCACATTCGATAAGCAAACGCTGCCAAAAAGATCACAATGACCGATAAGCCTGCCTCTACACTGGCAGCGAAATGTTTCCGCCAAAAACTTTTTGTTTTGCATTTCAATTTCAGAGAATCGCTTGCCGCCTAAATGCGGATATCAAAATGCTTGGCAAATTGTCAAACAAAAAGCATTTTTAATTTCCTGCTATAAATTGTATAAATGTAAATGTAAAAGATTTTTGCAGGATAAAGGACGAGGTTTTTTTTCGGTGCTGGGGAAAACGATATGTTAATTGATTGCTTTGGGTTAAATTATGTGCCGCATACAAAAACTACTTGGACAAATACAAATGCTGCGTTTAAATGAGTTTATGGGTTAAATGCACAAAATGGGGGTCTACTTGGGGTTAAGGCTTACGCACACACACACACGCACGAACCAGCTAGCTAGCGCGCTTGGATTTAAATATTCTTCACGTTGGGTAGACGCTTACCTGCAAATAGAATAGAGAAAAAAGGAGTTAAGTTAAATTGTTCAATAATTAAAATCAACAAAAAAAATTTAAATTTATGCAGTCCACCATTTTTTTCGCGCAATGCAATTTAAAATGTGTTGTCGCCCTTTTCCGGCAAGTGTTGGCATTAAAAATGTACACGCAATGCTTTTAATCGATTTACCCGTAAAGCGGAAAAACGGTCGACTTGAGAGGGCCGACCTAAGTGAGCCATATGAAATGTTAGTTAAACGTTTTGTCGACTTCTGCATTAGGCATGCACATGCATGGAGCCCAAGGGCGTAGCGTTAGGGCCAGAGCGACCAGACTTTAATTGGTGAAAATTCAATGCATGTGACATTTAACAGTGTTTTGGTATGTAGACAAACAATTTTCGAATAGTTCTATTAGTTTTTTTTTGTAGATAAGGCAAGTTCATATACTTTTTCTTAACAGCTCGAATAGACTGAATATTTCCATGATCTGGGTATAACACTTGACCATAAACTATATTTTAACACTCACATTAGACTCGCTGTCGATTGTTGCTTCTTCATTATAAGCCTCTAATTGTCCGTTTTGCATTTTATTTAGGGATTACAATAATACATATCTTTCATTTTCTTAGTGGTAAAATATTTCAGACGAAGGCTTAAGGTCTTTTGTTCCTCACAATATTGCTCTTGCATAGTTTATAGTACTTTTTAGAGATTTCTTCTGATTACCGGACAAAATTACACTCGTTATATGTTACATAAGTCTATTACACACCCCAAAAAAAAAACCATCTTTTTTTGGTGCAGCCTTAAAAAATATAAGTTTACTGATTCTAAATGTTTTCGCCAGCTGAATAGAAAAATGCACCTAATAATTCAGTTTATGAGCTAATAGTAAACATATTTATTGAAATCACTTTCGAGTGTCTATTTGGCTTGAGGACTTTCTAGTTTTTATCAAAATAGCCGTTTGAGGGTATTATAATACATTCGATTGGCGTTGCTTGATCTATTTTGTGATTTTTATGTTTATAGTTTTTTGGCGATATGTTTGACAAATATTTTTTTTGGAATTATTTTAACTTAGGATTGTCGGATGTTTGTTATTATATTATATTTGGGTAGCCTTTCTTCCTATAAAAATTTGGTTACAATCTGTTTTCTCTATAATTGTATTCTTGAGGTAACTGCTTTGTTTAATCGAAAATCACAAATTTTTGTTTTCTATGGCTCGATGCAATTATTCAATACTAGCTAACGCTATAAAATGCTAATGCTATAAACGAAAAATCTCTTTGCTTTGCCTTCCCTACGGTTGTTTTAAAATTTGCTTGATACTTATCGCAATTAGTTCATAAATTCGATAATTATGCCTAGTTGGCTACAAATTTTGGCATTTTTTTCCCTATCTTGGAAAAAAGCTGATTGAACAAACCAATGATACGTTTAGTTTTGTGTTTTGGGTGCCCTTATTAATCAAAGAAACTCAATTCAAACTCTGCTTTGTTGTTTACACTTAAATTTTTTCTTAAATTTTATCCAGAAAATGCCAGAACCGTTGTTGGTCTGTTAAAGATCAAAACATTACACAAATTCACAAAAAAAAAAAAGTTTATTGCTTAAAACTTTTAGTTTTACAAATGCAAAAAAAGTAACGCTATTAGCTGTGCGATTTAGAGATGTTTCTTGTTGTCTCTAGCAATTTTCTTTTAATATGTAAATCAATAATTATCTATATGTATAAAAACCTCGTGTCACATGCTTGTAAGCAAACTTATATGTAGCAAATTTAATTTGTATATATTTGGCAGGTGTACTACAGGTTTTCAACTGTATTTTATAACGCCAGGCGATTTGAATGTTCCACTGCAGAGCATTCTTTTGAATTGACTACGCAGCAGCTTGCTCATCTGTGTCTCTCTGTGCTTCAATATTGTAAAAATCGTTATCGTTATCGGAATATCTTTTTTAATCAATCGTTTCAATTTGGCTTATCTATGTGTGTGTGAGGGGTATAGTAAATAAAGCCAGCAACACGTAGGGGTGGATGTTTGGGCCGTTGAACGAGCAAGAAAATATCATCAATTACATAAAATAAATGAATTTACGCAATCAAGAGATCGAAACTACGTTCGTCTCAGTTACATGAGGTACGAGCTTTCCGAAGCCAAAAATATTCCGCTCATCCGAAAGTTCTGACAAAGAATCTCTCAATTGTTATGCGGTCAAATTAAAAAATAAGTCCGCCGGAATGTGTTTCGCATCAGGAAAAGTGCAACTACAGGAAGTTGAGACGTCACTAGAAGCATTGAACGGCTTCCTTTTAACCGTAGATTTAATTCATGCTTTCATTCGGAGCAACAGAAACAATGCATAATTCGCATAAATCACATTAAATCACATTAAAAACAGGGACCGTAACTGTTATAGCTTTTTAGACAAATGAAGGTCACTTTAGACTGGAGCCATATCTTAGATATCTTAAATGAATGAATGAAAGCTATGAATAATAGTTTAATATTGTCCATATTCAAGATGGTTCCGAACTGGTTCGAATGAATTCGAATGTTAAAATCAATTTGCAGCCAATTTAAACTTGTGTTTAAAAGATTTCATCAGTAACAAATCCACATTAAGCAAAGAACCCGAGCGTCGCTGGTTTGATATAAAACTATTTAACTGGTTAATAACAGAGTTTTTTATAATAAGTTTATTTAATAAGTTTTTGTCAAGCTGAGCTAATGAAAAAAATATTTTTAAAATTCTGCATTAATTTAACGGTGTGATGTGGTTGTAGCAAAAAGTTGATCAATATAAGTAAAATTTTAAAAAGACGATTTTTGAAAAAATTAATACTTGTCTTCACAGTCCCAAAATGCCTAGCCGATCTTCTCTCAATGTCTTCGGGACCTACAGATTATCGCCGGGTCCAAAGGGAACAGTTTTTATTTTTAGGTTATTTAAAGTATTAAAGTATTTCTCTTTAAAAATTGTAGAAAGAAAGTCAAGTGGCCCGACTCCGAAATACCCTGTACAATAGAGACACACATACACAAATGCACACACTCTGACTCATAAGCTGTAGCTGCCTCAAATAGGCACAGAGCTATTTCTTACTTCTTCTTCTGTTTTATGTAATTACCCATTTCTTTTTACTTGTGCTGAAAATAGTTTCCTTTTTTACTCTCGGGCAGCTTTCTCCCTTCTTTCGACTTATAACCTTTAAATTTTTTAAATAGTTTGCACCTGCTCAGTTTTTTTTTTCACCTAATTCTTTGCTTTGTCTTTTCAAAGTAGTTGCTTTACTTAATCCCAATGTCAAAACCTGTTAAAACTAAAAATCAAATTACTTTTCATAACAAATCGGTATAGTTTTTCTTATGCATTTTCAGGGTCTCACACAAAGCGGATTGCAGTATATTGCACACAAAAAATTCTCTCAGCTTGTAAACTTTGCACTCAGGTTGGCTTTATCTCTTTGCGCTATTTGACAACTCTGTCGGGTTATATAAAAGCCATAACACTTGTCTGGCTCAACTTTTTTTCGCTTTCATTTTTCAGCCATTGCCAACGGGCTTAACAAATAAATCTGACACAGAGTCAGCTCTCTGTTGTGAACTATATATATATATACTCGTTCCATACTTATTTACATATACGAGCTTAAAACTGCGTCGATATGACGAATTGTTACCGACAGTTTATTTGTATTTGGTGCCCATAAACTGCATTTTAATTGCAAGCATTTTTATTTTATTCGCTTTTGCAGGCTGGCTCACCTTGAGAGTTCGCCCCACATAAATTGCGAGCTTTAAAAATGTCTGCATAGTTAATGAATACGCAAGCATCAACCTGCAATTGTTTTATTTTTTTCCATTTTCAAAGCAGTTTAAAGCATTTTGCGAGCGGATTGACTCTGTGCATTTCCTGACCGGCTTTAATGAATAACTCTCTGGCCGATACTCGATACTCATGCATAATTTGGTTTGTGTGCAGTTCTCACAGATTAACGGTCGTCCATTTTAATGGTGTCATTTAAAATGCGTTAATTATGCCATTTATGGCTCCCGCTTTAGGTCCGTTTTGAGGCATATGCGTTAAATGGCGGTCGTTAAAAGGTCTCATCAATTTTTAAACACAACCAGACATCTGGGCCACTTCAAAACCCAAATCAACTAAAATTGCTATGGACATTCAGTTTACGATATTAACACCCACCAGAAAAAGGGAGAACAAAAACTGTCAGTTGGGTGAACGGATCAGGTTTTGACTTTTAATTTGTAAAGAGCAACATCCATAACAATAAACCTAAGATAACACACAAAATGGAAAGGGACTTTGACAGAAAAAAAAAATTAAAAGGAAACCAACTGAGTGTAAGAGAGAATGTGTAGGCATGGTGGAAGTTTTATACACTGCCAGGAAATGCGACAAACGGAAATTCTTATGATTGTGCACGGAGACGGCAAGACGCACACGCAGAGTGCGCAACAGGTGCAGTGTACGCGATCAAGGCACGTTGAAAACGATTTTTGTTTTGTTGGTGTCAACTTGGTAATCGATTACTTTCAATTTGGAGGCACAGGCTCTACAGGGAGTGTAGCGCATGAAGATACCTTGCAAGTGGGCTGCAACTATTCGGAATTGCAGCTACTTACACAATACACGTTTCCGAACGCCCTGGTCCTATAAACTAGCAACGTTATTACCATAAAATCAGCGGACTACCTTGAGAGACTCAGAGGACAGCCAAATCGGGTAGCGAGGCGTCTTCAGCAAAAAAAAGGAATAAGTGGAGTTTGAGCCAGAAGAAGACTTCTAAAAATGTTTCCTAGCCAACTTCCAAGCGACGGATCTCAACCTACTATAGCACAAATAGTAACTAACTAAGAAAGGCTATCTTTATACCTTACCAAACATAAACTGTTTAACTTATTCAATACATCGTCATTTGCTTTTAAAAAAGTTCAAAAAAAGTGTAAAAAAACGGACACTGTTCAGGAATGCCACAGACGACAAAAAAAAAAATACCGCAAAGTATTATAATTTTGCCAAAACGATGAATTTTCCTAAACAAAATATTTTTTTTTTTTTGTCTCAAACAAAGTCCCAATTTAAAGCTATCAGGTTTATCTTTTTTTACTATGTAGTTTTTCGACATCGATGCTTTATTTATGTGTGTTAAGGTTTTTTAAAACTTTTTGTTTTTAGTGTAACGCTTCCGTTCGCAATTATTAGTTTTATAATTTACCCTTTGGAAGTTTTTGCCAAAATCGATGACTATATCTTATAGCTCCATAGAAACTACCCCGAAAAATAGTTCCCCAATAACACCAAGCTGCGAAGTTCAACTATTTCAACTAACAACAAAACTATACTTTTTCCAGTAAATTAAAGGGTTGGTGGTGATTCTAGATGATTTTCGTGTGCTGAATTCGAATCTGTATTTAGAAATGATCCATCACGTCGAGAATTTCAGTAATTTGAGCTTAAAGCACCACCACCAATCGTTTAATATACTGGACCTAGTTTCTTAGTGTAATTTAAGCTTGAAGTATTCCATTACTTCTATCCATTTTAAAGATATTTTTTTGCTCTTTAAATTCTAAGAAGTTTCGCTGGTGGAAGGGCTGTCTTAAATATTATCGACAATTCGAAATATTGATATTTTTGCCAAAAATGACGAATATCATTATCGCAGAATTTTTTTTGGGCGATATATCGGAAATCGAATATTTTTTTGTGATATTTTTTAATGATTTTATTTTTGGACATGTAAAGCAAAATGTTTAAAAGTTATTTTATAAAAATTTATGCACAGAAATCGCAGTGCAAACTGTGCAAATTAAGTTGTAAAGACCAGGGCCAACTCAAAAAATATAAAGGTGCACTTAAAAGCAATGCAAGAATATGCGTGGTTGAAATGCAGCTCATTATTATAAACGGTAAATGTAAGTTTGAATGATTTTGACTTCTAAGAGTTGGAGCTCTTTTATGCTTACGTTATATATTGTGGATATTTATATGCATAAAAACGTAAATCAAATAAAACATTGGAAGCTGTGCTTCATATGATATGCAAGGACTATCTTCCTGTCCGCTGCGTCATCATTTAATGCATCTAGAAACTAGCTCTCTAAAGACGTAACTTTTAAAGGATCGTTCTTCGTTGATCACAATATTGCCATGCTCTTTCAACAATCTCCAGGACAGGGGAATAAATTATATAAATTACCCTGAGTCAAATGACGCATCAATATCCTTTATAGACAAATTTATTGTTAAGATCCGGGTTTTTATTGAACAATATCAATAACATCGATTATTTTTGACACCAAAATATTTATATCGAAATGATACTTTTTCAACATCGTCAGAAAATATCGATTATCCAACAACCCTAGCTAGTGACAAAACACACAATATAATAGTTCAGCTGGGGAAACAGGGTTGCATCTCTTGTAAAACAAAGTTCTCATTTTCTGATATGAGTCAATTTGGTGTTCATTTGAAATTGTTTATGATTCAAATTTAGGTCATATTCTTCAAAAATAAAATGACAAGCCTTGGTCCGTTTGTTTGCTAAAGAGATGGCGCCAGCTGAGGTTAAGTTGTGGTTCTTTGTGTAACTAACTTTATTTAATATTACGTGCCAATGCATAGAACAGAATTCGACGACGATGGCGGAAAACACTGGCAGACTCTTCTGATCAGCGATGGCACACGCCACTCATATCGATAGCTTCCATAAGTATCGATAGTTGTCTGCAGGTATCGCATGCGGAATGTGATCGGGGATGCCAGAAGTTGGTTTTAATTGATACGGCAGCCTTCGGTTGGTAAAAATAATTAAATATTTAATTCACTTGATGATTTCAGGGACACCGAGAATTGGCTTTGGGATGGTTGGTAGAGATTTCCGTGACACCTACGATTAAGTCTTTTCCCTTAGAATCATTTAGTTTCTGAGTCCACCTACTTATTGTACAGTCTAGGTTTGACATGGATAGAATTTCATCCAACATAGAAATGTGCTCAACAAGAAACAAGCAAAAAACAACACAACAATAATCGAAATTGTAATAGAAATTGGACTTATCGCTATATAAGTACACATATGTATTAGTGTGTGTATGTGTAGTCTACTTTTGGGCAAAAGCTTTCAAGCTGTCGTTTTGTACAGAAGCAACTTTATCCAATGCTGAAATCTTACAAATACGAAAATAGTTTCATTTTTTTTTTACATAGAGACAACTCACGGGGAGCAAGAAAAAGGAGGCATGGCAACTTTTTTTCTTGTGTGGGGTGGCCAAAAAACGGAAATGGAGGGTGCTTGTGGGTGTGCGATATGCGAGGCGTAACGAATTGCCGCTGTGCCGTGGTCGTTGGCTGTATTTGCGGCAAGAGAATAAACGAAATGGCAACCCAAGTAAGTTGGCACGATTCAACCAACCACAAGGGGGATAGAGGGGAACTGAGAGCAGTGGCAGCAGCAAAAAGCTACTAAAATTTGTTATTTGGAAATCGACTAAAAAATACCTGGTATGAGGCTGGAATATATAAAAAAGGTATCAACCGATTATTCGCACGTATGCGTATTATTTTTCACATGGAAGGTGTAAAATTAAAATATTTTATTTATTAATCACAAAAGCCACATATGTATATGCCTTAGAATGGGTATCAGGTATCCCGAAGAAAAACAAGAGAGCAGGCGCAAAACTTTTTAGCTATTAGTGTGGCCTGCACAAGTGCAAAGGAAGGGTTGTACACACACACACACTCTCCCCAAAAGGGGGCCACATTTTCGCATACTGTAAATATAATATTTTATTGTACAATAAATACAAAAAAAATGGCGCGCTGCTGCTTCGCCTTGGCCGAAAACGGATTCATAACATAAAATTGCTTTTCATGATGGCACAAAAGAAATGTAACACACACACACACACATGGCTGAGCTTGGGGTCAAAAGGGTTGCTTGTGTCTATGTTAATGGTTATATTTTTTGTCTGCAATATAAATTTCATAACTATTACATTTCGAATGAAGATGTAATGAAAATGTGTTTTCGTCATGTTTGCGCGCTGTCTTGCCAAAAGGGAGAGGTGCCAACTTTTTCCGAGAACGTGGGGGAATAAGAAAAGATGAGAATATGTTAAATACTTAATAGTTTTTTTTTTTTGTTAATATAACAAACCGAAATTCTCTTGCATGGTTTCTAGCTAAAACCGTTGTTAATCCGACTCAGAGAACTTGCCCGCATTAGACTTGACTCAAACTTGATCTAGTTGATAAGTGCTGCATCGAAATGCCCATATTTATTTGGCAAAGATTATATTGGTTTTTGTTTACATTTTGTGATGGGTTTAAAAGCAACATTTCCCGCTGACTGCGCTGTGTGTCAAATTATTGGCGTAAACAAAACGTGTCCAAAACTTATAAATATTTATGCCGAGAGATGAATTTATTTTTGTTTTCATTTTTCCGACTATGCCTGAATTAACGGCTCACAGAATGTAGGTAAATATTTTCAATTGATTGGAAAATCCAATGGGAAATTTATATAAAATTTTTGGAAAGTTTAAATTTGTGCTATAAAATATATTTTGATGCTTTAATTGCAATTAATCAAATTGCTTTAAGCTAGATTTAAGTATGTTTCAATTTAAGCACCAAATCATTTTCTAACATTTTTGTCGCTATTGGAAGAAGAAAGACGTAAATATTCAAGCTACCGTCTTACCTCCTACCCAGTTCGACTTAATAGAAGGAGCAAGTTGTTGCTCCCAGCCATCGCAGCCCAATCCAATCTATCGTTACAACCATCCGCAATTCTGTGTTAGGTAAGGTAGTAGCGTAGAAGCCAAATTTTAATATTGAACGTTCACTATGCTGCTGAGCTGCTGCTGTCTTGATTAGCTTGCACAAGTGCTGGGCCTTTGCAAGGTGCTGACGTGGTTTATTCAATTTTCAAATAACATCAACGCTCACAAAAACCCTTTTGTCAAAATCAATCGAAATCAAACACATTCGTTGACACAAATAATTTATAATTCTTTTTAACTATGGAGTCAACCTGTAGGGTTCGAAACCTAGTTTCAAGAACGAGTTAGGAATAGCTTTAGAATTTTATGGGCATTAACCAAGAATATTTATTTTTGGACCTTCTTGAAGCGACATTTCATACAACAATTTTGTAAGCAGGTCCTGCTGGTGGAACCCGCATTTTGTAACAAAAACAGCAATGAACTGTGTTCCAGCAATCGAGCTGACGCATTAGATGACTGCACCAGCAGATACGAAGCGATACACATTCTAAAAATATTATCACAGGCTTAACCATCTTCTTTGCTTTTGCCCCGCATTATGCAAAACCAATGCGAAATTAAAAATGCGACTAAAAAAATTTGATTTGATCAAAAATTTCAGAAAATGTTTCCTGGGATGTAGCTTCGATTTATATTCTATAATTAGTGAGTCCCCACCTAGAATAAAAGACTTGAAAGTCCGTTATTTTCGGCTCTGGTCGAGAATGTATTTATACTTAGAAATTAGAAGATTTCAACAAAATTAATTACCTTTAAATTATTATACCCTTGGAGAGGGTATATTGAAATTGTCCGAATGTACGTAACGCACAGAAGGAAGCATCTTCGACTACATAAAGCAGTGGCGTAGCCAGGGGGGATTTGGGGGTTAAACCCCCTGGTCGACATGGAATATATTTTTATATGCAAAATACTATACTAAGAAAGAAGCATCTAAAGACAAATTAGTAAATTTGACCCTACTTAACAACAATTTAAAATAAATAAAATAAATGTCAAATAAATAAGAAAACATTACAATTTTTGAACGATTCAACCACAGAGCTTAAAAGCAATAGCAAAATTCAAATGACGTGTAAACATTTTTTGATTTTAAATTATGTCATACTTGAAGGTAAAATTTTAAAATTTTCTCTACACATCTCGCAAAGTTTTTCAATGATTATTAATTGAGAGCTCAGCGAAATATGGCCCCAATGAAATGAGGCCTAAACAATTTATATAGAAAACGAAATCCACTATTTTTGATCAAATTTGGGGCGTTATTTTTATTTGAGGCTATATTTCCTAAATAAAATTTTAAAATGTAAGAAGTCCTCAAAAGGAGAAATGAAATAAGATCGCAAAACTAATTTTTGGGGCCCTGTTCAATTTTTATAAGGAAATAGACGAAAATTTTTAAAATGATTTTTTGTGTTCTTATTTAATTTTTCTTAATTTTGCTAAATACAAAAATCGCACGATTTTTTGTATCAAATTTTGATTAATTTTTGATTCAATTTTAGCGCGATTTTTGTATATCAAATTTTTTTAGTTGGGGTATTATTTCACTTGAAATAACATCCCAAACTTGGGGCCTTCTTCTTTTTTGCGGGCTTTATTTTATCGCAGTGAGGCCCTATTTCATACTTCAAATTGGGGTATTGTTTTATTATGAAATAACACCCAAAATTTGGGGCCTTATTTCATTTTGAATTTTCGGGACTTATTTCCTGCTGCTTTCTATGTTTTGGGTGTAGAATTGAGTTTTTGAAAGAAAACCGCACTGGACTTTTGTTAATTCTTGTTGGTCCACCTCAGAAACACTGAAACAATTCAAAGCGTTTTGCACATTTGTTAACGGTAAAAGGCATGTGTGCTCAACCTAAAATTTCAGAATTTAGTTTAGCTTCATGATAAACACAAAGACGTTCTTAATTTATATATTTTTCAATTCATTCAACACGAGCAAAAAATTGTTTAAAAGATATGGAGGAAATGAAGTGCAGTTGAACTCTAGAGGTAACACCAAAATTGTAATACTACGCAAAAAAAAAATATATAAAAAGTAGACCCTTTGCTTTCGCCTTTGTTTCCTATGCCTATGACGACTCCACCAAAGCGTGCCAAACAAAAAACTCATATAAAACACTTCCAAAATTTTGCCAAAGCCCTTTCCTGGCGTCCACACTTCAACAAAACACCTCCATTAAATACCGATAAAATACTAGATCCGTATTTTCTAAGTTTTTATCGATAGCTCCTGAATACTTAAGTTTAATATTAAGACCTATCGGACTTTCGAAAATATGTAATCGCCTGACAATTTGAATATTCGCAGCAATGATTGAGCGCAATTTTAAAGCATGGTACAAAGCCCGATTTGAGACTCAATAAACTTAATGGTTGAAATTATGTAATGAATCATTGCTAAAACATATCTGTATCACCCCAAAAATACGAGCGTTGGGAGCGATAGCATTGATTACAAAAACCTTATGATGTTAAAAATGAAAGATATTGCTTCACTAAGTACTCCATTTTTTTCAGACCTAATTATTGTATGACAAATTGCTATAAAAACAATTTTTAAACGTAGCATTGTAACCGAATTTTGACAAAAACGGCTAGAATGGTTATTTTATGAAATGAGCATTAAATATTTTTTAATCTTATAAAAACGAGAACGTTGTTGAACGGCTAGCCACTTCGACAAACTTCCAACAGCTTAAAATTTTTTAATTTTTTTTTCACAAAAACCAATTTTTCAACCGATCGTTCCGTATGGCAGCTACAAGCTATAGTCATCCGATCCGGCCGGCCGTAGCGTAGACAGAAACCTGTGCAAAATTTCAGCTCGCTAGCTTCAAAACTGGGACTAGTTCGCGTAGAAACAGACAGACGACGGCGGACAAAGCTTAATCGACTCAGCTCGTCCCGCTGATCAAGAATATATATACTTTATGTGGTCGGAGATGATTCCTTATATGCGTTGCAAACTTCTGGGCAATTAATTATAATACACTTTTCAAGGGTATAAAAATTTGAATGAAAAAGCTTTAAATTGTGAAGATCTAACTTTTGTTTTTTTGCATTAAAAAAAAATGCAAATATAAATTTTGCTTCGTTTATTATTAAGAAATTAATAACATTATTTTAACAAACAAAATTAATGTTTGCCGTATTATATATTTTTTTAATATAGCATAAGATATATGGTATTTACCGAAATCTAAAATATTTGAAAATTTTTAAAGCGATGTTTTAACGATATATCGATGTTTTTTGGAAAACATCGAGGCTTTGAAACATGGAAGTTAAAAACTATCGAATGTACCCACTATCGAAAGTTTTTGCAGCCCTAGCCCGTAGCCAGGCGTGGGCCGTGAAGAACGCATGGTAATCATTTGTATTTATTGATTGTGAAACTGATCATTTAAAACTAAACCAAAAGCTACGCTCTTGGCAATGTGACCATTTTACAGGCATACATCTTACAATCTGGTCACACTGTCCCAAAACAAAAGAATTGTCACCTTTGGTATTTTTGTTTTGGCAAGTCTTTGGTGGAAGTGTATACTACGCTTAACGCTGAAAACTTTAACAAAAGGGTGACCAACTCCAGTAGGGGTGCCAATTTGAGCTGCATGTACAGGGTTGCCACCTTACATATATTGTATAGCTGCCATATAACAAACTGGCAGGCATATATGATGCTCCAAGGGTATATTAACTTCGGTCGAGCCAAAGTTAGCTTCCCTCTTTTTTTTAATAAGTAAAGTTTCATTATAATAGTTAATCGGAAGTGGTCTAACTAAATAATAAAATTACTCGAAAGGTACATAACAGATAGGAAAAATTTCCAACATTATAATATAGATTTCGGAAAGGGTTTGGTAGTTTAGTAAAGTATTTTTTGTGACACCCTCAGGTTGTGCGGGACTGTTTATTTGTAAGCTAAACCCATTTATTCGCTGCTTACCTTTAAAGGAAGGCAGTTCGCTATCCGCCACCTGCGACCAGTGCTGCCGCTTTAGCAATTTAGTTTCTAGATCTAGCAACTTTTAAAAAAATTTGCACCTATTAGCCACTAATCTGGCAATTTTCAATTTTTCTTTAGCAATTTTAGCAATTTTTTATAAAACTAGCAATATTTTATTTTCCTTTCGACCTCATAAATTACGTTCCCAAGGATATCGGAACTTGTAGTAAAAATGTAAACGTGGCTATACAGCTCCTCCAACGGGGCCAAACCAAGTTTCTCTCCTCGAAACTTGTAGTGGTTCGATTATATGAACAACTTGACACGGTTTGCTCGCTCTTTTGCTGTGTTTTGTGATTAGGTTAATAGTTTGAAAGCTAGATTTTCGTGATACCTGGCAGCAAGATGAGGAGTTAAGGCAATGGATTCGTAGGAATTGCACCAGTCCAACGAGAGCATCTTGTGCGTATTGAAAATCCGCCAATGGTCGCACAGCTTTTTTGTATCCTTTGATGATAACCTTTCATTCGAAAGTCAACAAAAAACAGAGGAACAAGAAGCGGCACTATGCCTATGCATATTTAAACACACGGCGATAGCGACAAGTGATCATTTGTCTAAGTTGTGTGTGGAGCTCATTTTAGCTTGCAAAGCTGCTGCAAATATTAAATTAGGCAAATCGAAGTGAACCTAAATCAAAAATAAATAAATGTTAAAATGAATTTGCAATTTGCATTTCATGGACGACTTACGCACCGATATCGGAAAGGTCGCTTTTAGTTTTCTGTTGGACAAGTCCACTGACATTAGTTTTACAAAAATTCTGAGTAATAATATAAAATTCTTCAAATATTTATGTTCTTAAAATACATAAATATGCATATTTGTTGAAAACAAAAATTTGAATGTTTTAGCAATTTATATTTTTGGCAATTTTCACGTCATTCTTAGCAACTTTTTTTTCCAAATCTAGCAATTTTTGCTTCGGAGAATCTGGCAGCACTGCGACCCGTCCGATGGCCCAACAGCTAGGCCCCCTAAAAAAAAACTATACAAAAACTTGCACTAAAATGTGGCAACACCAATTCTGCTCAATTTCCACATAATTTCCACTCTGTCTTGGTACATTTTCACTTTCGTTAAACGGCTTTCATTTTCACCAGACATCAATGTGACACACGTTTTTATTCGTTTCACATCAAAGGTGGCAGCAACCACAATGGACAACATCAGGCCCCACTTCCACTTGGTAAGACGACGACGACGACGTTGCCTCAGTTAACTGAATAAACACTTTGCCATTTAATTGACTATTTGTGGTTGCTGCATTTTTCCACATTTTTAATTAATATTGTTACACACAGTTGCACACACACACACACACACACTAGAGGCATCAATGTGCTCAGCGCGTTGAAAAGTTTAATTGAAATTTAATTATATGGAGCACAACATGTGTGAAGGAAATTGTGTACAAGAAGAACTCTCGTATGCCCCCATGCCCCCTTGCGTTACCCCTCCATTTGGGAGGCGTCCATCTCCATCTCGAACCAATTGAGCGTAAATAGCAAATTGTTTGTTTGCTTTTGTTTGTTTGTTGCTGGCGAAGCCACTTGAAATTTTATGCCATTATTTGGGTTTGCGCACGATTGATTGATTTATGTGAATGAATGACTAACTGACTGACTGACTGATTGATAAAGTGAGGCCGGGGTTTGCCATTAAATTTCATGCATGGCGTTTGAGGGAAAATGTAGAAGCTAATTGAATTTTAAAGTAAGATTTAGACATTGATAAGAACAATCATTCCATTCAATTGGGGCCGATCTGACAAATTGAGAACAGTTTAGTACATGAAGGAAAGGTTTTCAGGCATGCAACTCAAATTTTAGTGCAACTTTAGCTCAATTGAACTACTTCTATGACCTCCTCTTCAACTATTTTTAAAGTGAAATATTTATTACGCTCAGGTGAGCACCACCACCTGACCCGCTTGGCTGAGTTTAAGCTGCCGGGTGATACCAGAAGCATGGTGGTTCATTGTATGTGATTTATGATCACACGTATTATTTGTGAAGTTCAACTGAATCATCTCAAGGGTCACCCAATTTCAATTAAATGTCTAAATTACTGAATCACTCTGACGAGTCTAGATTCTAAGAAAAATTAAGTCTACAGCCTAGGAAGTGTCTCTGGGAGTGTCATAAATTAGTTTCCATTCTTTTTTCTCAGAGTTTATGAATTGCGCTTAAAGTAATTTTTCACTCGGGCATCCCATTTTGCCGGAGTCTCCATGTAATTATGTGGCACTAAAGACAGCAGCCAAGCGAATGGGGGCAAGGAAAAGAGTGCACAAAAACCGACAGCAAAAAGGAAGCAGCAGACGACGCCGACGAACAGTCAAACAAACAAACATTGAAAAACTCAGGCCCAAGGCAGGCAATGACACTACGCTGGGCCAAGACGTGAAGAGCCAAGAGCTGTGGCCGGGCCGATTCACCTTGAACTCGAAAAATGAACTTATAGGGGCACAGCAGAGAATGGGGACTCTCTGGCTCCACTCCACTCCAGTCGTTATATGAAGCGTTGGAGCGTTATAACTTTGGCTGAGCATGGCTTTGTGTTGGCAGAGGAACAGGTAACTCTGAATGCACACACACACACGTTACCTGACTGACTGACTGACTGACTGACGCAGGCAGCCCGTTTCCTTTTTTGAACATTTTACTGCTCAAAGTTTTGTGCGTGTGCACCTTTAACAGGTTTTTCATTTAAAGTTGGCAAAAAAAAACCACTTGCGGAAATTGTGCGCTCGACAGGGCCTGGCCAAGGTTAGGCGACCCAGTTTAAGTTATTAAAATTATATTTATTGTCTCACTTTCTCGGTGAAGTGACGAAATATTTATGGCTTCATCAATTCGTATGTTTATATGTGCACTTAATTGCATTTAATTTGCCATAAAACGGTTGCCCAAAAGGGTTACCGAAATTGAAAACGTGCTCAGCATTCTCAAGATACGATTTGTCATACAAGCTTCGTCTTTCGCCGTTACTTCTATCCGCTATTGCCCGCCGCTCCCGGGCTTCTCATGCAGTTTGTTGACCCGGTTAACCTTCCTTACCAAGTTTTGTATAAAGTATAAATGTGTCACATTTATTATGAATTAAGCTCAGCCACTGACTTTGTTCGACAGCCTTTATTATTTTGTATTTCTGACAAGGTTCACGCTACGTGCTCAAGCTGGCTGCCTTTTGCATTATTTGCATAAGGAATTGAAGTATGCAATATACTTGAATTTCTGACATTTCACATCTGAGAAACGTTAAGCAAATTGAACTTGAAGTTGAATAACCTAAATAAATACCATATGCACATGTGATGCCGCATCGTTGCTCGATTTTAATCGTGTGTAAGTACATTTGCAAGTTTGTACACACAAATCAAAAGTGCGCCTCGCATGAATCTTTAATGCCAGAAACCAAACTATTTGCACAGCTGGCAGAAACAGCGAAATTTAGTCAATAGTTGACATCAATTTAGAAATGAACCTTTGATCAAGTTAATTGCAGCGGTTATATTTGTTACAAGCAAATCGAACAAGTGAGTAAATAGGGGTTTCAACATTAATTTTATTTAAACCAGGGACCGTAATTAATTTAACGTTTTTTTTTAAATTACAAAATTGAACAGTTTTTTGGGCCAGGAGGAACGTTTTTCCCTCCTAATAAGAATATCTCCTTTTTGGCATATATTTGGGCTGGGCTTAAAATGTGTTGCCTACATTTTCGCTTTTCCTTAAGGGCCACAAATTTTGACATTTACTTGGGGGCAGCATGCGCTGGCTACTAATTTTATTAGAGCAAAGCTCTTTTACAGACGCCAGACTTGGGGGTGAATCTTGAAAAATGTTGTCTTTGCGACAGATTCTTTTGGGGTATGTCTTTGATTTTGCATTTTGTATTTGCAAAATCAGCTGCTTTTACCATTAACGCGTAGTAGCATGTGGGTTGTGTGTGGAGTGGGATAGTGTGAGGTGAAAGTGGTGGGAGGTGATGGGTATTTGGTAGAGACCTGGTGGGGATCAGGTGAAGATTTGGTAAGGATCTGGCGGGGATTTGGTGCTGATCTGGTGGGATTCTGGTGGCGATGTGGTGCAGATCTGGTGGTTCTCTGGTGGGGATCAGGTTTGGATTTGGTGGGGATCTGGTGGGAATCTGGTGGGGATCAGGTGGGAATCTGGTGGAGATCTGGTGGGGATCTGGTGGGGATGCATATAAATATAATGTTCTTTGTTTGACAGAGACATTACAGAGACTTAACAGTGACTTAAGAGTGACTTAACAGTCACTTGACAGAGACTTGACAGTGACTTAACAGTGACTTGACAGTGACTTAACAGTGAATAACAGTGACTTAAAAGTTCCTTAACAGTGACTTAACGGGGACCCAATTTTATTATTTCCACTGAGTAGCGGGTATATCGAAGTCGAATACGGCCTACTTTATCGTACGTATAAATTTCTTCTATAAGTGAACAAAATAGAAAAACTCGCAACCAAATTAGTCCAAAAACCGAGCCTTTAAATTTCCAGTGGGTTCGAACCCCGGACTTAAAGTTATTTTCTGGATTCGTTTAGTAGGACTTCTTGAAGTTGTAAAAAGATGATAAATGCCTTAAAAATTTCAATCCAAAATGGATCTCTAAAATTGATAGCGTACTCCTTTTGCAAAGGATTCAATTAGGTATAAACCAATACTTTAAGTCCTATATTACCTTAACGATGAGTACAAAACTCCGACCTAAGCTTCTGCAGAATTGCGAAGGTGTGCAGTATGAGCCAAAGCCTTTGCAGTGAACAAGCTTTGATATTATAAAAATCTTCTAAATCTAAAAGAAAGAAGTTTCTTTTACTTTTATAGCTTTTTAATAGCTTTTTTAAACGGCCTACAGAGAACAATGCATTAAATCTGTTCCACTTCCACCCTCACTCTGCCCATTAAATGTTTCAATCAAACTGTCATCAGTAAATCTTCAGTTTCCAGGACCATATGTCGGCGGAATTCATAAAAAATTTATGAGTCACGACCCAATGCATTATTTATACAAGCAAAAAAAACATTGAACATTTTTGATAAATTATAGCATTGAGAAGGCATTTGGTCTACCAAAAAGGAAATCAAAAAAAATCTGCGCATTACACAAAAATACGAAAAAAAAAAAACAAACAAAACCTGACAATTGTTGATTGCATAATGCAATGGAAACACAACTAACTGTCTTTTGTGGTTGACTCCAAGCCAATGATGATGGTGATTGGCCATATTAGGTGACTCCTAGATATATTTGCAACAGTTGCAAACTGCCTTGGTTCCGCCTTTTGAATGGTTCACAACAGATTTTTGCCTTCTTCAAACGACAGAAATGTCAACGAGTGGCAAATCGTTTTTGTGCTTTTAAGGAAATTACATTGCACAAACTGTGTTGTTTTTATGTTGGTTGTTGTTTGCTAATAAACTTTAGTGGAATATTAGCCAAGGCTGCAATCTTTTCTATAATAATAAAAATGTTTGCCAAATGGCGCGCATAGAGAGCACTTACAATGGACTGCACACAGCTAGGATCGGTGCGGTTCGGTTCGGTTGTGTTTGGGTTTGTTTGGCTATTTTGGCTCGGGGCGCCGCTCTCTTTTGTATTGCGTTGCTGATTTCTGCCTTGGCATTGTTTGTTTTGCAATCAGGCACCACCCGTCCCCTACAGTTCAGTTTCTTGTAGAATATGCATGTTTCAATTATGGCGCTCAAAAGACCGCCCAGCCAGTCAGCCAGCTTGCAACAAACAATAGATGAATAGCTAGACACGGGGTGGAGTAGGTGGGAGGGGGTGCAAGAAAAAACCTGCAGTGCAAATGGAAATTTATACACATCAAAATGAAACCAAACAAAAGACTCAAACAAAATGCTGCAAATACTCATAGAATGGCCTAATGCATTTTTCCACTTTTCTACATATGTGTGTGTGTGTGTGTGTGTGTGTGCGTGCGTTAATTATACTCTTTACGAGAGTATAATAGAACTATGCTTATGTTTGCAACGATTGGAAAAAGGAGCCATAAATCGAATATTTTACTATTCGGTACATGGATTAAGCTTGAATTAGACATGAACAATTCCGCAGAAAAGTCCATTAAGGCCAAGATATTAAAATCACTAACGAGTGCCACAGAAACCTCTAGACATTTTGCCGGCGGTTGGTTTGTAAACCTCTCGAACAATTTGTTGGTGCCACAGAACTTCGAGATAATTAATTTCCTCATTAGAAAATCAAGTTAGAACACCAGATGTTCCAATTGAAGTTCCATCTCTTAAAACAGGGCTGAATCTATCGCCAAAAATGTCTATCTTTAAGTTATGGGTTTATTTGATATTTAACTGAAATTTTTTGGTTGTGTTTCTGTACTTTGATGCAATTTCAAGTTATGATTCAAATTTAAGTAATATTCTACATAAATAGAATGCAAAATTTAAAAATTTGTTGACGCCAAACATAAGGTGTAACTTTCCATTCCAGCTTGCTAGCTGTCATGTAGAGGGCGACACCATAGACAGAGGGAGCCACTGCAAAAAGAGCTTTGCCAAATCTCCTAACCAAACACGGGAGGTTTGAAACCAAAATAAATTTTTGTGGCACCTAAGAATTTATATTCGGTTGGAATTTGGTTGGAAGAGGGAGATCCAGGGAATCAAACCGAATCGTAATTCGGTTCCGGTTCTGGTACGTACCAAAACTTATGTTTCGGTAAAGGGTTCTGCTTAGGTTCTGATATAATTTCGATATACCGGTACGTACTGGATCGTTAAAATATAAAGACAGATGGGTTATTGGTTATGCGTCCATCCAAATTTTAGCGATGACAT
Organism: Lordiphosa clarofinis; assembly: GCA_018904275.1. Lineage (NCBI taxonomy): Eukaryota > Metazoa > Arthropoda > Insecta > Diptera > Drosophilidae > Lordiphosa > Lordiphosa clarofinis. Next base: position 1,150,800 of record JAEIGQ010000087.1, read on the forward strand.
AATAATAAAAATAAAAATATAATTAATTTTTTCATCAAAAACTATCTCAACTATATCAGAATTTATGAATCAAGCTTCGATCTATAACCTTAGGTTCGATAAGCAGATTGGAAAAGCGAACTTATCACTTTCCAAGGGGTTTGAACACCCGCAACGAACCTTCTTCAGAATTTAAGAGCCTTGTTTAGAGCTTTTTGATTAAAAATTATCATGATATTTTAATGAGGATCTAAGAATAGAGGAGATGTGGCTTTGCGTAGCACTTTGTCTAACTCTGTCTCATTTTGCCGTATGCGTGCTCATGGTGGAATTGATAAGGTGAAGCTAGCTGGAGAGGCTGACGACATCGCCTTGATATTTGATAATGTGTAAGTTAAACGACCTTGACAGGCTCGCTTGTGAAAGTCAAACTCGTATTTGCGGAATTATGAATTATCTAGGAATGTAATATTAATCAATTCCCGTTTCACATTATGTTTCTTAAACAAAGGAAGGTAGACATATTGGAATGGAAGGGAAAAACAACAATATATCTAATTTTTGTAGTTATGAAAGTACATAACGACAAATAGTTTATACGTTGACCAATGTATATTTATCTAATACTTTAATGTTATTGTCTCTTCGTTAAAACGTATAATGTTAAACTTTCAAATAGGCAAAAAGAAAGGATAAATGAGATTCCAAATGGAGCAGGATTTGTTAAAGTAATATTTTATACTAATAACCGTAACCGCAACCACAACCCGAAACAGATTAAGGCTGAACCGTAACCCTAACCCATATCTTACAACCGTAATATAACCGCAACCGGAAAAAAGCGATCGGCCAAAACAGTAACCGTAACCCAAACCATTATTTGTTTCGGTCGTAATCTAGTTTAAACTCAAATGTTATTCCGTAAGTTAGTAATATGGAGCTAAATATTTCGCTGGAGCGATCCATCAGTGGTTCAAAGCTAACTCTTGAATAAGATCCAAGCGATTTGAATTTAATTCATAGATTTCTTCAATGTACAAGTAAAAATTTTTATTTAAATCAAAACATACGAACTTTAAGGGTATATGAGCGCCGACGTTGTCAAAGCTAGATTTGTTTCTATTTTTTATGGTTTTGGATTTGGACTACGAAGTATTTATGTATTGGTTTGACTTTTTTTGCAAACTATTTTTAGAACTTGACATAGAAATAGTTGTATACAAAATGTGTTTTAAAACGCCACTAAGTAGGCTAGGTAAAAAGCATGCTCAATCAAAAATCCCATCAACAATCCTCAGCACCCTGTGGACAGCTTTCAATTCATTTTGCCACTGGTCCACGCGCTGGTGGGCAGGTCCACGTCCGCTACCACGAAAAGCTCTTTCCAAGTAACTTGCCACGCAACTCAACACAAAATGCCCATTTTTTACGCACGACCTGGAGACGGGCAGGCAAACGGGAAAAATACCAAACGGAAGTCATTTATTTTAGCTCACGACATTACAATGAAAATGGCATCATAATTATAAGGCCCAAGGGGTCCAAGTCGAACCAAGACATATTTTCATTATTTTTTGCCAGTATTTCGTTTGCTTCCGGTTTGCCCGGTTAAATATTTCCGACTGCAACTGTCATTGTTTAGCCCAAAACATAATTGCAATGGGTTGGCTCTGGCAGAGCTACAACTATTTCAGGCCATTAATTATGCAAATGTTTTTAATATTGCTAAAACGCAAACTGACAGAGAATGCAGCCTGTCAATTTGTCTAATGGCTGGGCTCCCCTGCTCTCGGTCCCCCGGCCAATTCAGGTCAGGCTTTGGCAAAAAAAAGTTCAAAATATTAATTAACCCACATAATCGGGAAAAAATTCAATGAATAACAACAATAACTCGGGTTACGTAGTGCTTCGGTACATTAACCTTCCGAATGGCGAAGTCAAAACAAAACAACAAAATGTTGTATAAAAGCGAAACTCGAAATATGATTCATCCACATTGCTTGAATAAACTAAATCCCCAGTTTTCTATTTCGCTTTATTTATATTTTTTTGTTTATAATGTAATTTATTGAGGCAAAGAGATATTAAAAGTATGCAAAAAACCAACTGAAACAGTTTCGATCAAGCTTTTGACAATGGAGCAAATAGACGTCATCGACTCATCTCATCAACGCTGGCTCCGTCATGCATTTCGTGTAGATCGTAAATTAAAAGAGCTTTGAATATTATTTAATTGCTTATTTGGGCATATTTTGAATGTTCAGGAAATTAATGTGTTGAACTAAAGCGGAATTTTTAAATTTAATTTCCAAAAGATGAATCAGAGTGTGCGAGAAGGTTGAAAAAGATTTAAAATAGATTTTAAATATTGAAAATTAATTGCGTGTACAAACAGAAATAGATAGCTCTGAGATGAAAACGCAGTTTCTCATTGGGATTTCCAAATTAAAGACGACATATTTGCGGAGTGCATAATATGCAAAAAAAAAAAAATTCAAACTCAAGAAGAGTATAGCTTGACATTGCAGAGGATTTCAATGGGATTTGGTTAATGTTTAATATAGGTCTAGTTTGGCCTAAATTTTGAAAAAAAATGTTTTCGACGGACCGCGATTATGAAGAATTTACGTTCTTGCCCATACAAAATGTGTAATCGCATGGGCTTTTTGAACTTTTGATCTGCTTATATTTAATACTATACTAAGGAAGGACATTGTACTAGGAGTATTCTGCTCAGCTTTTGGGGATAAGGTATTAGTTCATTATAGCCACACATGTCATCGTTAAAGAAAGTAATGTCGAAAATGTTAATTCCGATGAATAATCGGTTCCCCGGATATGAATCGTGGGTGAGTGGATTATACCTCCTGGGGACACCACTTAAATCAAAGCGCGCTTGAAACTCTACCTCGAGCCCCGAGAGGGTGTGAAAAAGAGTTTAAGAGTAACTATCCGCAAACCGCTTATTTTTATGTTGCTATTGGACTGCCTTTTGGACCTGGAGATTGCTTAAATTCTAGACTTTACTTTTTTGCATGATAATTTTTTATAATTATCGAAGAAAATACTTTTAGAATTTTTTGAGCATTATATTTGTTCTTATATGGCAATAAAATTCATTTTGCAGTGAACATCTCACAAAAAAAGGTATGAGTGTCATTAACACTCACGAGGCTTTGATGTAAAACATGATGCTAAATTTAAGGTCTTAATTTCAAAATCACAAGCTCTTTCAGTTGTAAACAAATCAGCAATGGCAATCTAAAAAAAAGTAAGAAAACTAAAAGATAATAATATTCTGATAAGCACCGTTTGTTCACTGCTAAGTCACTGTTAAGTAACTGTTCAGACACAGTTTAGACACTCTTGAGTTTTGTCGCAGTTTTGTCACTGTTAGGACACTGTTTGGTCACTGATTAGTCAATGTTTAGTCATTATTAAGTAGCCGTTCAGTCATTGTTTTGTCGCTGTTTTGTTACCGTTGTGTCACTGTTAAGTTAAAGTTCAGTCTTTGCTTAGTCACTTTTAAGGCACTGTTAAGTTAATGTTTAGTCACTGTTAAGTCAATGTTATGTAACTGTTCAGTCACTGGTTTGTCACTGTTAAGTCATTGATCCCCTCTTTTCACCTTTTTGACTTTTCTTTAGAATTAAAGATGTTTTTTACATAAAAATAGAGGCAAGCTAACTTCGGCTCGACCGAAGTTTATATACCGTTGGAGCATGATATCTGCCCGCCAGTTTGTTATATGGCACCACAATTTTGACAAAATTTTGAAAACAAAAAAGTTTTTCTCACTAGAACTACTTTTTCGACCGATCGTTTCTATGGCAGCTATATGCTATAGTCATCCGATCCGGCCGGTTCCGACAAATGTGCAGCGTATTTGTACCAAAAGACTTCATGCAAAGTTTGGTTAAGATAGCTTTTAAACTGGCGGAGAAGATAGCATAGAAACAGACGGACAGACGGACATGTCTATATCGACTCGGCTGTTGATGCTGATCAAGAATGCCAGTTTTAAATTTAATTTCTGACGCTTTTTAATTTTCATCTGTTGAAAGTTTAAGCTTAAGACCTGCTTCAATAAGTAAATAGTACAAAATTAAATTCTTTGGATAAGGATGAAAATATGAATATATGAAAAGAGAAAGATTGGATTGATTTTGGATATTCAATTGAGATAGACAAATAGAGGAAATCTGGCAAGTTTGCAGCTGAGTGAGTGTCTAAGCAAACACATAATTGGTGGCAGTTCTGTATCTATTTGGATGGGCAAGACGATTAATTTTTGTATAGACGGATCAGACACACAGAAGGAAAGATGAACAGGGTTATATCGACTCGGCTGTTGATGCTGATCAAGAGTATATATACTTTATAGGATCGGCAAAGAATCTCCCTATTACATACTTTTGCGCAAACCTATCTCTATGTATCTTTGGTACGAAGTACAAAAAGTATTTTCTTAAAAAGATTTACACAACCCGTCACCTTCACCAGCTATTGGCACTAGAAGTGAAATTGCTAGCCATGAAAACGGATTAGGATCAGGATTTAATACCACTTTATTGATTAAGACATTTAACAAGTCAATAACTCAATGGGTTCGTTTAATTCTCTGTATGCTCTGTAATACAAAAATTCTTCGTTTCTTCCTTTAATTTGTTGTATTTGTTCACTTGTATGCTATTATTAGGCATTTTCTTTAAGTGTTTTGTGGCTCTCCGCCTGCTGGCGTTGACATTTGACAGCTTTTGGACAACAATGAACTAATTTAAGCATCGCAGTTGTCATACATCAGTGTTGAGGAAAAAACTGTGCTCTACTTTTTTAGATTTTAGTTTCTTTTCCCGCGGTAGATATTTAAGCTGTATGTACGCAAAACCGTATTGAAAGCAGAAGAAAAATTAATACACATAATGCTTCCGGCAAAACATGAAGAAGAAAAAAGAAAAATAATGAAAAACTACACAGGCCAGCAGCTGCCGCCCGCAATCAATTTTCATGGTTAACCGAGCGAGGGGCCCGATCTTTGCTCGCAACTAATGACAAGTGGGATAAATCTTTGGAAAGTGCGCGTAAACAGCAAAATATGAGAAACACGCACTCATTTTAATGCGCTGGCAGCCCATTTTGTAGCAGAGAGAAATACAAATTACAGACAGGGGCAACAAGTCGCATTGATCAACTGAAATCGTGGCAGCAGTAAATCTCAACAAAAGAATCTCACAAAGGGCCTAAAGTCTGGGAATTTGAAATTTCTTTTATAATTGGATAGATAACTTCAAAACAAACTGATCTGGCCCAGTGTTGGGTCATTTTGGTGCCATGTCCTTGAGATATCGTCAAAAAATCCTTTTTTATAAGCTTTTTTTCAAATAGAAATATTTCGGGAACCAGAGTAGCTAGAGACATGAAATAAATTGCCACTGATAGAGAATTGATCAAAGTTTTCGAAAATTAGAAAATTGGTGACATACACTGAAAACATTTTTTGCTATAATTAAAAGAAAACTTGAATGTGATGGTTTTGGCAGTTCGCGTTGGACCGCCACCTTGAAACTTTTCCTGGAATTTCCTCCAACCTTAAAGCCAATTATCAAAAAGTTTGAAAAAAATCGAAGATACGCTTCCTAATAAAAAATTCATAAATGTATATATTCTCTGAGAAAAACTGCCATTTCATACATAAACAATATAGTTGGCGTAACCACATGACCTTGTTCAAAATCGTGTAATAATAATGAGTTCGTTTCGGAATTCCAAAGCGTCTTGACTTCTTTTGTTAAAACTAAACAGGAATATTTTTTTCAAATTAATTAAATAAATAAGGGTCGAATTGACATCTTCTAAATATCTGCTATTTGAGACATAAAATGACATTTTATTTATAAGTTGGTTATTTGTCAGATAGATAGTTTGATCTAGATCAGCGGTGGGCAGCAGATATAACGGAAAGGGTACAACAACATTCTTATTTTTGTCTTTTGCTTTTGATCAGCGCGATGCAGCGTGTGTTTGTTGGAATTTCTATTGCGTCGTAGAATTATTAACATAACGGGCCGGCGGGTCAGAAGGGGCATGAGGCTGCCCACCGCTGATCTAGATGATGTAAATTCGGCTATAACTGTATTATATTAATTTTTTTCAGAGAGTGCTAAAAAAAATATTTATATTTATTGGACATATGCGGTCCGTTTTATGGTAAATAAAACGATGCTTCGATTATGAAACAAACTCTTGCCAACTCTTATTTAATGAGGCTTTTGCAACCTAATGACATATTCGTTGTGGATAGGGGTTTTCGCGATGTCGTTGGTGAAATAGAAGGAAAAGGCTTTAGAGTTCTGATACCAGCATTTAACGGGAAAAAAGCTCAACTGGACACCGAAAAAGCAAATGAGTTTTGAAAAATCACCAAAATAAGGTGGGTTGTCGAAGCCGTTCATGGATCAATTGCTCAAAAATATAAACTTTTACATCACAACCAACAAATATCTCAAAGTTGGTGATCTATGCAGAATTGCTGGGTATCTCAAAAACAAGTTTGAAGAGGTTGAACTCAGATTAAAAATTAGAAAGCAAAATACTTTCTCATTTTAAAAATTGTATGATGGCTCCGAATACTTTGTCTGAAGAAATTGAGCAAGAGCGTTACAACCGAAAAAGAAGTTTATTAAGTCCATTGAATACATCATAGCTTTTGGAATTTCCAAGACTCACTGAAGACGAGCTAAAGTTATTATATTCTGGATCTTACCAACTGTCGCTAACAGTCTCATACCTAGCAGAAATCCTGAATGAGGACGATAGATGTTTCATTCGTTGAAATGAGTAGGGACTCATTGTTGAGGGAATAATAAAATTCGAGGTTCGCTCGAGGCATATAACATAATAGCATAGATGATGTACAACGTTATTGCTGTAGTTGTCCCAAAGGAAAGAGGACTGTTGGCTGTTGTTCACATGCTGCAAGTGTGATTTATTACTTGGCTCATACAAGATACTTATTACGCATTATCTGCCCAGCAGCAATTTTATCAAGAATTTTTGAGTCGGATAATAGTGAAGATGACGAGTAAATAAAATAAGCAAATAGATATTTTTTAATTTTTCATTAGGAAGCGTATCTTCGATTTTTTTCAAACTTTTTGATAATTGGCTTTAAGGTTGGAGGAAATTCCAGGAAAAGTTTCAAGGTGGCGGTCCAACGCGAACTGCCAAAACCATCACATTCAAGTTTTCTTTTAATTATAGCAAAAAATGTTTTCAGTGTATGTCACCAATTTTCTAATTTTCGAAAACTTTGATCAATTCTCTATCAGTGGCAATTTATTTCATGTCTCTAGCTACTCTGGTTCCCGAAATATTTCTATTTGAAAAAAAGCTTATAAAAAAAGGATTTTTGACGATATCTCAAGGACATGGCACCAAAATGACCCAACACTGGGCCAGATCAGTTTGTTTTGAAGTTATCTATCCAATTATAAAAGAAATTTCAAATTCCCAGACTTTAGGCCGCACCCCTTCCCTTATCGGGCTAGACCCTTTGCCTGCCTTGACCTCGTCCCAAGTTTTGCTGTTGGTAAAAAATGACCAAAGAGCCCCTAAATGCAGTTAGCGGTTGCCGCAACATTTGCCATAAAAATAAAACTAAAAAATAAAAGTGAAAACGCAGTTGTCGCCAAATGGTGCAGAGGCCGTTGAAGACCTGCGGTCTTAACTGAGGCGTCAGTGCAGTATGGGTGTGTGTGTGTGTGTATATAGCCAGCCGCATTCACTCACTGGGGATGCATTTGTCACAGTAACCCGAGGGCGCTTAAAAAAAGGCCATGCATAACTTGCTCACCCAAACTGAGCGACAAAAACTATAAAATATTTTTAGTGCCAAGAGCTTAGATTTTGGTTTTTCTTTTGCCTTTACACGGGCATGTAAAAAAAAGAGGAAAACTACACACATTTTTTTAGCTAAAAAATGTCACGGCCATGCCAGATATGCGAGAAGTGAAGTAAAAGCAATAAAGTGCACGTCAAACCTACTACAGGGAAACAAACAACATCATCATCATCATCTTCATCACCGGTCACTGCAGAGTGAAATATTTCCAGGTCAAATATACCTATGAACGGGAGGAAATCCCTTAAGAGAGTTTGAAAGAATTTTTAAATTTTCTTCAACCCCTACACAGAGAAAAAAAGATCCCCTTAGAATGGATATTCGAATATTCACGTTAAGATCCATTTAAAATATCCTTTTTACATTTTTCAGCTCCTTTGGATGAAGAATAAAGATCAATGAAATATTTTATTTCTGATATATCGTTTTTAAGCGAAAATAAATCGATTTCGAAAATATCCAATGGATCTCAAAAAAGGATAGTTAACTATCCAGTCCAAATGGATACCGAAAATATCCTAAGGATCATCAAAAATATCCTTTTTTTCTCAGTGTAGTCTTTTTCGGAATATGTTCTGTGGTTTTCAAAGAATTCTCAAACTCCGCTAACCCCTTATTCAACCACTCACAATTGCCATTATACAAAAGTATAAGTGAGTATCGCCTTCTATTTTGCTACCAAAGGTTCTAATTTTACGTGGAAGTGATTAAGAGACTCGAGACCTATCAATTGTATGTAAGCAGCTAAAAAAAGAACTGTCGCTTCTTTTCAGTTTTGCCTTCTTTGTAAGGCTGACTACCTTAAATACACGGTGCTTAGTGTAACTTTACTTAAAAGCACAATTACTTACGTCAACACTTTGTCAAGCGTTGAACTGTGGAAAGTGCAATTTGCGATGAAATTGCAATTTTCTCAACGGGAATTGGAAACCGTCTCCAATCTGGTACGCGGAAGCCTAGGCCTAAAAAAAGAAATTACATCGATTGCACAATGTAAACGCCACGATGATTAATTAGCTGTAAAAAATACCGCTTCTTCTTCGTTTGCCTAAACACCTCCTCTTAATATCTTGATAAATTGTGTGAACAAATCTAGCAGGGGGGTCGGTCCAATGGCATTTATCATTCAACAACTTTGACTTGTTGATAATGTTTGACTAAATACAAAAACGAATTATAACTAATAAGCGTGTTTAATGCCATTGTTAGGCAAATTAGCTGTCCCAAGGAATATGCCATAGATTTCGTTTGATTCCGAATGCTTCTTCTGTGGTACTCTGCTTGTTGATGAAGTGAAAAAAGTCAGACAGCTACTTTATACGGTCGACACTTTGAAGTTGTGTGAGTGGAAAAAAGCGACTGGAAAATAAATTCGAAAATTATGCAAATTTCTTATTAAGATTTGTGAGCTGTGCATTTGTTTAATGTTGTCGCTTTTACTTAATGATGAGGCAAACATTGATTTGTGGGTATAACCGGAGATAACAAACAAATATTCCGCATGATGAATGGACGGGAGTAAAGAGTATATTATTGCACGAGAGAGCACACTCGAGGCATTATTTGGTTTATCAATTTGCTAAGACTATGCACCATATCTTTGGGCCACATACGGAGCGCCACTTAACCCAATTAACTTGATATATGCATAGCATGCATATTTAATTTGGGTCGTAGTCGTCGCCAGCTTGCAAGAGAGGTTCGCTCAATAGCACCAATCATCAGCGGGAAGCCCTTTAAAGATTTTGATTTGATTTTGTTTTCTTGCATAAAATTACAATAAATTATGCTACGATTTTGCTTATGACAGGTGCGTGCGAGCTGCGATTTCTGTTATTGGCTTTGCCTTCATTTCTGATGGCTTTGGACAAATGCTGTTTATTTGGTGTTTGGTATTTTACACTCTTGTATTTGTTTAATGTGGTTACGACTTGTTTGAAAGATTACGCAAATGAATGTCAGCCATGAGATTAACTTGTTAGATTTAATTACTTGTGTGCTGGAAGTGGCATAAAAGTTTTGTTTTTTGGTCTGAACTATTTGACAGAAACGAGATAGAGAGAGGGAGAGAAAGTTGCGGTTTCTGCTGAGCCTGTCAATCAAACTAAGTAATTTAATTCATTTTAAGAAGAGCAGCTGGCTGAAATGCTTGTTAAATCGTTGCGAAGTTCACAACATATTTCGGGAATAATAAAAGAAAGTCGCAGTTTTATATTTTGTCTGTTTCAGGATTTATTGCTAAAAAATGGAAATTTATCCATTATTCAAATTATCGCTAGCTACATGGGAACTTGTTGAAAAAGTTAATAAATCTGAATAAAAGTAAACTTTTTGCAACTATCTTACAATATTCGTAAGATCAAAGTATCCATCGATATGTTGAAGAATGGGAGGATCTGAGAAAAATTTCTTACGTGATATCAAAGACACTGCATATATAGATACCGCATCTCATACAAACTTTTTTATTTGGGATCCAATGTCAGCTCCCAAGAAAAATCGTTTCTTGTGTCACATGTGTCATCTATAACATCGATCAATTTTTTGGTGATACTCTATATAAATTTGAATTCAATGCTTAACTACAGTGTTCACTTTAATGGGTGCCTGACATAGTTCCGCTAAGTGAACTGATACGCGTTGTCTCAAATGGAAACTTAAACTTGTATAATTTTTCTTGTACCAATAAAAATCTACAGAGCAACAAATTTAAATTTTGGGTATTAATTTGATAATCTGAATATTAATTTGATACTCAACGTAATAATTTGAATAATTAAACAAAAAAATGTTCTATGTCAACGAATGTTAGTTTGAAAACTCGAAAAGTCCCGCTCTAATGTGGAACGAAGAATGCCGAACATTGGATTTAAGCGCAAACACTTCAGTACTTAGTTAAAAGTAAATGCTATGAAGAAAAATAACGTGTTTTCAAATGGAACACAAAATTCTTTATTTACAAGGTAAGGTATGTAAATATGATGTTGAGGTCGTTTTTTGTAAACATACTCGTGTGAGCTCGTCGCTTTGCTTCGACACCAAGGCTGCAAACCTCTAAAATTTTGCAGAAGGTTCGGTTCAGGGGTTCGAACCCGTTGTAAAGTCTAAGGTTCGGTTTGCGGACCGGTTCTCGGAACCCCTGAACCCAAGGTTTTGGTTCGAACTTCGGTTCGCAAGAACATATATGAATAGTTTCGATTTATTAATACTTACTTTCAATAAAGAAATTTTTATAATAAAATTCATTAGCTGACACTTTCAACTTTTGAGGCTGCCTTCACACTGTTCGACACATGACACATGATAGTCTAGTAGTCCTGCTTTTTGTTCTGTTTTAGATTTGAATAGCTTGTCAAATTCATAGAATTCCATGGGGAAATGTGGGCCTACTAGATGTCATGGGTCATGTGTCGAACAGTGTGAAGGCAGCCTAAGGTAATAAGCATTATATCTTCTAGAAGCTGTTGATCTACTCCAGCTCGTATATCAGAAATAGCAAACTTAACTGTTGAATAGGCCCTGATACCTGAGTTGCTGAAATAGCAAATATATTAAGAGCAATATTTTTTAAGTCCTCGTTTTTTGACCTTTACAAGATTTTATGACATTTATCCATATATAAATTTGTATTTGGCCCTTTTTTCGTTGTATTATTGTGGTGTCAATTGGGGGTGGTTGTTCGATCGCATTCCCTTCCTGCAGTCAAAACACTTTTTGGATCAGGTTCTCTCCTTCGCGTTTCGGCAAATATATTGCGTTCTTCAGGGAGTCTGTACATTTTAATAAACATGAAATCCATGTATTTTCTCTGGGGTAATTTTCGATTATCTTCAGATTTGAAATTTTTTATGTGATTTAAAGGTCTGTTCTCAATTCCACTTCGGTCTTCGTATATAATTTTAAATTAGCCATTTTAGTTTTACAAATTTATGCGGAAGGTGGCAAAGAAATCTGTGATTACTAGATCAAGGCTTTCTTTTTCTAAGAATGGAATCCACTTGTCATTGAACTGTCCGTTTCAACTGCTAAAGAAATTCCGAATTTACTTAAACCGGATCTACTTACTGTTGATATGAGTATCAACTTCCGTAAACCTTATTGATCTAGAGCTCAACGAACAATCGTTTGTACGAAAACCGAAGTGGAATTGAGAACAGGCCTGTACGGCTTTCGTAAAATTCCCTTCTTCGTAATCATACGCTAGGTCATTAAAGTTAAATTTGGACAACTCTCATTAAAAATGTCTTGCTGGAGCGTCAGCATTCTGTAATTTGCTGCTTTAAAACTTATTTGTTTGATCAGAAGTTACCTAAGTTGGAAATCTTGGGTCTAGGAGCTTTGCAGCAAACAGTGGTGCTGAGCTCATAATATAAGAACGTTTATCGAGGCATTTAGATCATCATAAACAATGTTTTGCTAAGGAATTTACAACAATTGCTCGAAATTAAAAACAAGCGTAATAAAAATCACTTGGTAGTAATTGTGAGCTTTACAAAAGTTTTATAATTGGCTGTAGCATCAAACAGATATTTTGAACTACGTTTCATTTAAATGATTTTAGCTGAAGCTGTTTTAAGAGTTAGTAAACGTTTGAACATTTTGTAGACTGCGTTCCATCGCGTCCAACAGTCTAGCACTGTTCTTTTACAAAGCGTGCGTTCTCTGTCAAAGTAAAACTAAAGTCCAAATCAAGAAATGCTTTTGAATCACATGAGCAACCTTCATCTACATTTCATTCTTTATACATAGTTGCATACCTTTTCTGCTCCAACCATATTCGCTCCAATATTGACGTCACTAATATAAATCTAAACTAGAGAAATGTCGTAGGATTGGAGAACTTTTTAAATGATACAAGTCGGATTACCTGGAATTTCTTTATTTCTCTGGAATATCTACTTAATTTTGCGAACCGAACCTAATTTTTCGAAAAAGTGGTCCGGTTCGGGTTCAGGTTCGAGCTGTCAAAAATGTTAGAGGTTCGGTTCACGGTCCGGTTCGTCGGACCCAAAAAACCCGAACCGAACCGGTGCTTAGGGGTTCGGTTCAGGACCGGTTTGCAGACTTGTTCGACACACTTGAATTGATCACACTGACTCAGAAGGGGCCAAGCTCTTTTTTTGCACGAGCAAAAATAGCCAAAGATTGGCACAGCTTCTTACCGACTTGCGCTCGAAACAAAAAATCCTCATCAAGATTACTGGGGTTGTTGACGACAAGCCTCAAGCGACCTGCACAAGCTATGACGAGCTATGAAGAGCTCGTAGTGACTGGTGGCCGAAGCTACGAGAGAGCTTCTAACTTGGAATACACAAGCTCGGTTCGCAAATACACGAGTGCTTTCTCATTTTCTTTTGTGTATAATTCTTGAACGAGCTCAGCGGTTTTCGAGGGTTGAGTTTACTCGGTACGCATTTGTAGAACGGATAAACGAGCTTACACGAGCTCGTTAAAGTTCTCGGATCCACACCTAACGAATTAATTTCAATAGTATAAGTAAAACACATTTTGTATGAGTTCAAAATTAAGTGAAGTTATTAATATGTAATGTTTTAATTCTAATGGCAATTTGTAGAGAATTGCATTTAAATAGAACCAACTTGATAGGAAAAAATATAAATTTAATAAAAGCTTGTACTAAAATTAGACTAAAAGTACAATTGAAATATCAAATTGATAAGACCTAGTTTTGTATTTTGATACTAAAAAATTAATACATAAAAGTGTCAACCTGATACATGTTAAAATTCAAATTGATATCTTCTTCGAAATATCATTTTAATTCACGAAAATGGGATTGCTTTATTGTGATTTTTTGATTAGTTCAATAAGCTATGAATTTGTTCAGAACTTTTCTAAAACAACACCCGCACAACACCACAAAGGAAGCTGGTTGACTGTTTAACGCTATTTCATGAATTTTCACAATTCAATCATCAGCAGTCTTGGCTTATCTTCAATGAGCCCTTACCGAGCCTTTGACTTAAAGGCCCTGTTACGCACATTAAAAGTTAAAATTAAATTTTTGGATTTTTACATTTATTGATTATGTAAAAAATATTAGCTTTGGGAATGGTGGGTCCTATTTTTTCGTTTTGTCTATTACTGTTAGATATCCTAATCGGTCATTGTTTAAATTGCAGACCGTGGCTTCTGAAATAGTTGCTGGTGTTCTGCTGGTGGATCTACATCTTTTCTAAGTAGAAAAGGACTAAAGGTACTGGGTCAACCACTTCAAATAAACTTCTTGGAGACATTCGAGCTAGAGATCCCAGCTTATGAGGACTTATTCGGCGCACAAAAAATACAATAGAGAGATTCTAAGTCTCCACCCAGAACAAATCGACTGTCAGAGTTCTATATCGACCGCGATAGATTTCAATAAGATTTGAATTAAAAAACCACTGTAAGTTATATAAATATAAGAACTTAAATCAATAAATTTTTCTACTTGCAGATAGCCAAAATATTTAAGAAAGCGCCTGGAAAATATTTCTTTACAGCATACATAAACTGCGGGAAACAGAAAAGGAGATTGAGCATTAAGTGCTCACAGATATCAATACAATTCTTACAATAGAGGAGTTCAAACTTATTTTAAGTGTTATGGACTGACACAGAAGATACTCAGAGGCTATAACTCTAATGGAATGAATTTAGTAAAAGGGTTCGGTTATACGAAAAATCCAACTATCTAAATAGCGCTAAAGGGGGTGCAGTAACCATATTACATTGCCAAAAAGTTTTACTTACAATCGAATAGTTGTCAGACGGATTGTAATACTCTTAAGTAAAGAAACCCAAATGATATTACAATTGTATAAGCTAAAGCACAATCAGTTACATGAAACAAAGCCTTGCAGCACTTGAACTGTGCATTATCATCTTAAATTTACACATATTATGTTCAATTTAAAGTCGGTCGCTTTTCTCTTTAGCTTGACCTGCAACTGTGAAAAGTAAAATATATATTTAGTATTTAATCCTCTAAAAAGATTACATACTAAATCCTTTACGAGTGCAAACCACACATGTTGGCCTGATTCTATTTAAGGTACAAAGCAACGACTAGCTGCAGCACAGTTCAAAGACGACAAATGTGCACCTACATGTGGAATTTGAACTAATTTTACATTTAGTAATGAGATTAACACAGATACGCAGCCAGGTTTCAACTAAATTGAGTCAGTAATTCCGTTTCTTCATTTAAGCAATTAAGCAGATTACAAACTGTTACCCACATTCAAAGTACAGAAGTTAAGTCTCAAATACACCACAAACACAAACTTGCAACATTCACATTTCCGCATCAGAAATATTTCAGAAATTTTTCAACTCAATTAAATGCAATCGAAAGTCTTCGCTTCACTCATAAAACGCAACCATTGTGAAAGCAAACGCAACAGAATTAATTTAAAATACTGTTGAGGCGAGAGCTTGAGTTTTGACATCTTCTTGGGGCATATGCGATCTCACGATAAATCAAACTGTGGCCCACAATTTGCTTCCGCATGGCTCTCGGAAAGCGTTCCAATTAATGTGGAAAAATAATCATAATAAATGGTCTGTATACCATGCACTTTCAAGTGCTGTCAAAAACAAAAACTAAATGGGGGAACAACTACAGCTAACTGACACCCGAGGGTCAATGCTGGGAGAGGCGAAGTTTGATAAATTATGTTTTATGCAGCACAGAAAAATTAATTTAAATTAGTTTATTTATAAAATGCGCTCCCAAATTTGTAACAACCTTCAAAATCCGCTTAGCGAAGACAGTCGGCCCACACACGCACACACAAAATTTCCGTTTGATTGAAAGTCTGTCAAGTCAATTGAAAAAAATTAAAAAAGAGCCGCCAATTCCACAAGACTTTAATTGTTTCCCAAATGGTCACACAACTGATAACTACAACAAAAATCGTTATAAATTTTAGGCAAATAACAAATATCAACAATTCGGTTGGGTTTATAAATATGCATGAAACTTGGTTGGGCCATAAAACCCACAAATAGTGCCAGGTAGTTGCTCAGTCGTTTCTCCAACCGGCTTACCTTGTCACAAAGCAGCCAAAGTCATGGGGAGAAGAGGCAGGCGGGAATTGAAGTGCGACGTATTTGGCAGTATTTAAAATGTATCGCATTAGTCCACACTTTTACTTTCTGACCATAAAGAAACTTGAGTTATTAATTAAGGTAGCTTAACTAGGTGATGAAATTTGAAACGCAGCTTAAGTATGGTTGATAAGAAATGGTAGTAGCTCATCCTGAGTTTTTATTTCCAGGAATTCGCGTAATTAACGAGAAGAGAAGAATAGGATACCTTACATTCATGCTAGCATCTCAATTATACATTCATAACTTCTCGTCTTACTTGATTTACTTGAATCATTTTTCCCGTCGTAAAGTTGCCGATTATACGCTTACCTGAAATTAGAATAAAAAAGAAACAATTAAAATATTGAGTAAATTGAAGTATTTATACAATTATTTCCCAATTGTAATTAAGTTAAATACATCGATATGTATTTCTCAGAAATCGATGAACAGAAAATAAATAAAAGCCCGTAAGCCGTAAATACCCTAGTTCAAAAACTGAAAAAACTGAAAAAACATTTTTCTACATTTCATTGAAAAATTTGCTATCAACTAAGGAATAGCTCTCTTCAAGGTCTAATTTTTTAACCTTTGGGATTGCTAATGCTGCTCGAATGATTTTTTTTTTTGCTGCATTGATATGTGTTCTGTCGCATAAGACTCATAAGCCCAGAGATTATTGCTGTGTGAGCTCTAAAATTTTTTCAAAGCAAAAAAACAAGCAAAACACTCTTTCCGCCATATCTTTAAAACAAAAGCTGATGGAGCCAGACCGAGACCAGTTTTGTAATCAGTGGGCAAAGCTGGATCAGAATTTTTAATCGAAGAGGTTGCAGCATACAAAAGTGGACATTTTGTTCTTCAATGTTATTAATAGAATTATTTACTTCTATTACACAGGTTTATAAAAAAAAGGCCAACTTTTGCAAAAGAGAAGATAAAATGCTTTCCATTTGTATTTTTGGTCGCTGAATTCAAATAAATTGTCCGTTTTCCCCCAGCACGAGATATTTGAATAACCGAGTGTTTAGCGAGGTTTTTTTACATTTGTTGGTCCTGTGGCCACATTGACTGTCCTATTCCGACCAAATTTGACTTAATGTAAGCTGCATTGAATGACGTTAAGGAAAAACCAAACACGCAGTTTTGATTTTGCTTATAAAATAGAAATTTTTGGAACCTGTGTTATTCAGCCATGTTCCCATTTTCGGTTTCGCAAAAATTTTACGATTTGCTCTCTAAATCGCAAAACTAGGTGCTTCGAAACTCGCAAATGGCAAGATTTCGTCGATTTAAAACCGGCGACGTATGAGTCCGTGAAATGAAAAGTAAATGGGAAATGTCACTAGAGAGAAGAACTGCCTTTCTATGAATTAATTTTTTTAATATTCTGTGACTATTTGAAATTGTTTTTGAGGACTGCCTTATACAATTTGAATTAAACTATTGTGTTAAACAATTTTTTTCCTAACCCTCCCTTTATTCGTGCCTTTCTCAAATAATGTTATCTATGCCATGACTTGTCCAGAATTCTTGTTTAAGGTTGAAGTTTATGAGTGTTTTGCTGGGCGTACCTTACCGAGACCAAGTTCTCCTCCCGCATGTCTGAGCACGAATTCATATTGGTCCTGCCAAGTCACAGATTTGCATTTTAGGATCTTCTTAGAACAAATGATTCATTTTAAAAGAAAACCATACAGATTTAAAAATTGCGCCTACCTGCGATCGCGTCAGGGTTGATGTTTTGTGTTATCGATAACAAAATAGCTAGTATTGATTTTAACAACACTGAAAATATTCCGGGTGAATGGACACATATTTTAAATATGTACATATTTTTTCCTATGGGAAATATGTTACATATTTTTATACTCTGTACCGAAGGTACATAGAGTATATTAAGTTTGTGCAAAAGTATGTAACAGGGAGAAGGAGTCATTTCCGACCCTATAAAGTATATATATTCTTGATCAGCATCAACAGCCGAGTCGATATACCCATGTCCGTCTGTCCGTCTGTCCGTCTGTCTGTCCGTCCGTCCGTCCGTATGAACAAACAGATCTCGGAGATGGTAAGAGATAGAGGTTTGACTTGTATGGGACAAATGTTTCTTATAGCTGCAGGCAGATCAAGTTTATTTTCAATTTTTGCCACGCCCCCTCCCGCCCCCGCAATTCGAAAAAAACGTTATATCTCCTACAGTTTTGAAGATAGACGTACCTTCTAGAGATAGTTAGTAATTAGCAAAATATATCGATTTGCCGAAGAAATGATAAAGATCGGATCAGCGGTACTCAAGTTATGAGCAAAAAAGTATATCGCCCTCGCCCCACCCCCTCCCACCCATTCACAACTAACACCACACAATCTTAGAGAGAGAGAGAGCGAGAGAGAGAGAAAAAGAGAGAGAAACTTTGAGATGAGCGCACCACCAGCATTGCATTCAGCTTCTACTCCAGGTACAGAGTATGTTATAGTCGGGCTTGACCGACTTTCTCACTTGTTTGATATGTGATAATATGTGAAAATATGTACATATTTGCTATAGTGGAAATAGGCTATAAGTTCGTACGAATTTGTTGAAATCGCAAATCGCTAAAGTAAGTGAAAGCGGGAGCACACTTTACACTTTTCAGTTATGAATATATTGTATAGCTGCCATATAACAAACTGGCAGGCATATATCGTGCTCCAAGGGTGTATAAACATCGGTCGTGCCGAAGTTCGATTCCCTCTATTTTTTAATTTTTTATACCCTGTTCCCATTCAAAATGGGATCATGAAGTTGTGCAAATGTATGTAACAGGAAGAAGGAAGCACATCCGAACCTATAAAGTATATATATTCTTGATCAGCATCAACAGCCTAGTCGATTTAGCCATGCCCGGGTGTCTGTCTGTCTGTATGAACGCTTCGATCTCAGAGACTTTAATTGATGGAACCACAACTTTTGGATGTATGTAGATGAATACTGCACCCACATCGATTTTGTTTCAGATTTCGAAAATTCCTCCTCCTCCATCTTTAAACAGCGAAAAACTGTCTTTTTCTCTGTAAAAACGCGTTGCCAGAGAGCCAAAAATTTTTGCATGTATGTTGGTGTACACCGTACCCAGATCAAGTATCTCCAGGTTTGTCAAATTCCTCCTCCATCTTCTTCTAACCGCGAAAAAGAGCTACAATTTTTAAGTTTGAACCAAGTGACTTAATATATATTCAGTTAGGCCCAACATCTATCTATTCTGTGTACCACAATGAGATCCGAGTAAAAACACCGAAGATATGCAAGTGCGCCTGCCCATTTATTGAAATAAATTTTAAAATAAATTAAATTCAAATCTATAGGAACCACATTACTTGGGACAGAGTATTTTGATGTAGGGGCACTCAACCGCAACACTCTTACTTGTTTTTTTGTGCATTTTATTATTTCCGTGTGGTAACCGTGGATACGAGTTTGCGTCACTGTGAAGTAGTCTAATAAAAACGAAATTTAATATTTTAAATTAAAATTTTTTGAAGAAATCTATAAAATATCAAAGTTCTTCTGCAGGCCCCAAATTAAAGCTTTCAACTAAAAACCTCCTTCTATTTGAAATCATAATTAAAACTCATTAAATATTTACTAGATTTCTATGAGATAAATTAAAGCTTGTTTGTATTCAATATTGAAATTCCAAGCCAGCAAAACCCATAAAAATAAAACTGGCTTCATCTTTGATGCTCCACTAATCAGGTGATACAGAAAAAACGCACACGCAACAACAACAAATGCAAATATATTAAAAACACAAACACAAGCCACTAGTTTTACGCCCAAGATAGAAAATGCACACGGCTCTAATTGCACATCAATAAATTGGACATTAATTTTCCTGCGGTATTTTCAATTAAAATGTCAACTGCCTTGGGTAGCTCATTAATTACACATTTTGCGCAAATTTTGGTCATTTATACAATAGCATGGTCCAAGCGTATGTGCGCCCATAATTCAGTGCCAATATTTATGGGGTGGGCAACGTGCGGTTACCCACACACAACGTTAGCGGCAACTAACGTAAAGCATAGTGGGCGTTCAGCTGAAAAGTACGATCAATCTAAGCCACTCACATTCAATTAATGCCACATTATAACTGGATATTAAAAACTGGGTTAGAAATTTTGTTGCCAATTCGAGTTGGCGAACTACTTTTCAGTTTTATTTTAAAATTTAGACAATAAGCAAGCTGAAGAATGCGAAAGTTAACATTCCGTTAGGGATGGGTCGACCAGTAGATGCTCTTTATGAAAAATTCAAGCCAAGCAAGACAGAATATGAAGATTGTAAGTAGGCTGAAAGAAGGTTTAGTTAAACGATTGCTTCCTTTTTGAAGTGGACCTAAAGCTGGACCATAAATTTGTTCGATTCCTTTCAAAGACAAAAAAGTTTTAATTAAATTTTTAAACAACTGCCATTCATTTGCAACGGTACTGTTAGTTGGTGATAAACGTCTTTAAATTTTTGTTGTATGTAAAAGTACATTGACATCATATGTATTTAGAAGCAGCTTTGTACAAGCGTTCGTTTCTGTCATGGGGCCTTCAAAATTGGCTTACAGATTAAGGTAATTGTTAAACAGGGTTCCCCAAGAAGGCAGGATAGAAAATGTGAAAACCTGCTAAGTAAGGAATAACTTCGGCCAGCATTCGGTTATTGTGAACATAAGTTATCGAACGCGCTCGGCCGCCAGGGGCTATGGCTGGGAAACAAAGACGTAAAGAAGATAATTAACTCTCGTATGTTGAGCACATGAGAGCTAATACTGTTATAAATATTAATTTGTTTGACGATATGTAATTCAGATGTTTCAGAGAACTGCAAAAATCGTTTTTTAATCGATAACATAAGAGCTCCAACTCACTTTTAATCAATCAACAAAACTTAGCGTTAAACAAAATCTGCTCCATACCGCCAATCGCATCGAGAGGTAGAATGTGAGTCAGCTGATCAAACATTTCTGTGTGCATTTAATCTGTAAACAAAACTCAGCCTTAAATAAAAATAACCTCCTACAAATCGACTTTCGTGGTCACAAAAATCAGCCAATTATTCTGTTCTCTCAATTTTCTGACCCTGCTTAAAAAGCCAGAGCAACACAGAGAAAAAAAAGATCCCCGTAGAATGGAAATTCGATATATCCACTTAAGATCCATTTTTTTAAATATGGGCCTTGGTTCACATTTTTCGCTCCTCTTGGATGGAGAAAAAGATCAACGAAATATTTTTTCTCTGATATATCCTTTTTAAGCGAAAATAAATCGATTTCGAAAATATCCAATGGATCCCAAAAAAGGATAGTTAACTATCCAGTCCAAATGGATATCGAAAATATCCTGAGGATCATCAGAAACTATCCTTTTTTTTCTCTGTGAAGATATACTAAGCCAGGGATCCCCAATCAGAGAGCGCTAAAACGTCACTGTCTTACCATCTCTAACACACTATGAAGTGTGACTTCGGCAAGCATTCGGCAAATAAGTTAGTGCTCCCGGGGCTATCGCTGGGGAATTCTGTATTAAATAAGGTAGCCGCACTTGCGCTCTCACAACTCTTTTTTATTTGTGTCAAAGAGAGCGAGAGCGAAAGAGTAATGCATTTCTGTACTCGCTTAGTGTCAAAACAAGTTGTCAAGAGAGCAGAGTAAGCCTACCTTGTTTAGTATACATACCTTGAGCCAGAGCAAGCTCTCTCTCGCTTTTTAATATCTGGCGGAACAATAGACCCTCCCTCATTCTATACCAGGGCCTGCTAAATGGAAAAAACAGAACAGTGTGCTTGTGCTGGCTAGCACTTAAGACTTTGCCGATTGACTTGCTTTCTATACTCACCGATTCACACATTCATAAGTTCGGCTTGCGTCTGTGTGAAAAAAAAAACGATTGACTTCGACCACCGATGGAAACGAACTGGCCGGCCCTGTTCTGAACAATCGATATTAAGTCGAACGATAAGATAACCAGATTAACAAAACCAACTTTCCAATCCCCTAAAGTTGCCACAACAAGGCAGTTTTTAAAAGAAATTTAATAAAGTTTAATTAATTTCGCATTACAATAGAATTATGTTGGAAGTTATAAGCGTTATGACTTTCAATAAAGATCTCAAATAAATGCTTCTCAAGCCAACTTCAATCAGTTTCTTTTTCCCCTCTTTATGATATCTCGAATATCTTGAGCTTAATACACAAAACATAGTATTTTTATTTAAACGATTCAAAGCATACATTAATCTTTATCTTATCCAAACGAGTTAATACACTGCATATTTGGCTTCACCTCAATTGAGTAGGGGCTATAAATAAAAACTCTACGGATCATCTTAGCCGGTAGACCAATATATAAATAATGCATAAACGACACTAGACTAGCAGCTAATTTGCTTAGCTTTTTATTGTTTAGTTTTTTCTGCTTGGTAGCTGCCAATATGAGAAATGCTGCATAAATTAGGCAATTTAGATGGGGATTTCAAGCGCACGTTTGAACGTTTTTTAATTGAAACAACAATACATTAATGGGAAATAATCAGGCAGATTGATATTTAGCACCCAGGCACTTGCACAAACAGACCCACACATACGCACGCATTGTAATCGCATAAAAATATTATAATTGTTTTTATCCACACAACGATGAAACAATTGAATTTGAACAGATTTTGATAATTGCAGTTATATTGACCTGAGAATGCAAATCACACAAAATGATTTCAATTAAAATATCAAAGTCAATCAAGTAAATCAAAGCGGATTAACTTTATAATGAGGTTATCAATTGGCAAAAAAAAAGTGTGAGGCGTTTGTCTATTGATAAAGGCCAGCCAAGTGCCAGGAGATGCCAAGTGACCTTGTGATTTGACGGGGATAATCCGATAATTGTAATTAAACTGTAGAGAACGACCGCTTAAGTTGGTTTAACAATTTCTAAATTTAATGTTGGGGTATACAAATAACAGCAATTGTGACACTTCAAGGAACAATGTAGCTACTGAATTCAAATTTGTATTTATTTGACTATTTATTTATCTTTTCTTTACGCTATTCATTCCTCAACTGTTTTTACTGTTCCTTCCGTTATTTATTTTCATATTTATTTCTCTATCAAATTCTCTTCCTTCCTAAATATATTTCTCTATGTATTCCTTTGTTCATTTCACTATTAATTTCTCAATTTATTCTTCTTTTAATTTGTCTATTGATTCCTCTATTCATTTCATTATTCATTGCTCCATTAATTTCTCTTTTTATTCTTGTATTCATTTCACTATTAATTTCTGTATTCGTTTCATAATGTATTTCTTTACTCAATCCTTTATTTTCTCCTCTGCAATACCTTAATTTATTTCTCCATTCATTTTAAAATGCATTCCTCTTTATTAATTGCTCTATTAATTTCTCTTTTAATTTCTCAATTACTTCCTTTATTTGGTTTATATTATATTTCTCTATTCCTTTTCCCATTCATTTCTTTATTTACCTCTCTTTTCGCTGCTATATTCATTTCCTTATTTCGTTCTTTAATCATTCCTAGTCATTCATTCATTTCTCTATTTATTTCTCTGTTTATTCGTCTATTCATTTCTCGATTAATTTTCCTATTCATTCCACTGTATGTACATGTATTTCTCCATCCGTTCCTCTTATAATTAAAGATTACTTTCACTTAAAGAACGAAAGTAAAACTGTTTGTATTTCTTATCCCGAATCCATTTAAGTTCTACTGGCCATTGCCATTTACAATCTAAATACAAATAACTAAGCCACAAGATAAGACAGCTGTCTGTTTAAGCAATCCATACGCACTCGACGCCTTAAAACTCAAATATTTATGTGTAAATAATAAATAATAATTATTTTAATGCGCGTCATGATTTTTATAATGGAGTACGAAATAGGTAAAGTTAACGCTGCGCCGGTTCCACCTCACACGCAACTCTTTGGACGGAGAAGCTGTCAAAATTGTTGTCGAAACCTTTTTAAAAATTTTGTGACTTTTTCGGTTAAATGTTCGGTAATGTTCTAATTACGTGGGCGCGTGTCATTTTTTTGATGAAAGGGTACGGCATTTCATCGTTTGGTTATGTTTATGATATTACAGATGGTTGCCGGGTAGTTATTGTTGGGGTATTAGTAGTTGAAGCATGTTTATTTGATTAGATTTCGTGTGTGGCATATCTAATTGCCTGATGGCGCCCACTCAATAAAGAAAAACTGTCTGTGGAATGGGGAACTAGCAGCGCGTAAAATAGGGTGTTTAATGATCATGATAGAGTAAAGGTATAGCATATTAATTTACGAGGATATCGGATGTGCCCCACATAGTAATTATCTTGGGAAGGTCAGTCAAAACATATCTATCGGATCAATAAGGAAATTGTGATAAGAAATTGTGGCGATTTAAAAAGAGATGCCTGCGGAAAATCATGATCACAAATGAAATGAAAAAAGTGTTTCTTTCTACACAAAAGAACAAGAATGCCAATTAAAATTTGTAGAACTTCATTGCGACCTATAGAATAAAAGTATTCAGACTGACTGGCACTGTTTCCCAGTATTGAGTGGATTTATTTCCATTGACTGAAGGACACAAGCCAAACTGCTTAATGTAGAGATCTAATGAAAAAGAACTAAGCGAGTACTCCAAAAGAATCATGGAAAATTTGATCATTAGTGAGTGAGATGATAGGAAAATCGACAATGTCGGGGGTGCCACAGATATCTCTAGAGATTTTGCCGACGGTTGGTTTGTAAATCTCTCAAATAATTCATCGGTGCCACAGAACTTCGAGAGATTTCATTTTCCTATTAGAAAATCTAGTTAGAACAGCAGATATTCCAATTGAAGTTCCATCTCTAAAAACAGGGCTGAATCTCTCGCCAAAAAATTTCCCTTCTTTTAGTTATGGTCTAATTTGATGTTTAACTGAAATTTTTTTATTGTGTAATATGTTTTATGTTGCATTTTTAAAATATAATTCAAATTTAATTCATATTCTTCATTAATATAAAGCAAAATTTAAAAATTTGTTCGCGCCAAACATCAGGTATAAATTGCAGCCCTTAATCCGCTGTTTGTCAAGTAGATGGCGCTTAACATTGATAGGTGGATCCACTTAACTCCTAACAACACACGGGAGGTTTGAAACCAACCAAATGAAATTTCTGTGGCACCTAAGAATTGGAATTGGGTTGGAATTTGGTTGGACGAGGTTTCTGTTGCACCCCCGTGTATGAAAAACAGTTACTCACGTATTATACCTATACTAGATTTTCGATTTTAGAGATTAGATAGAGAGAGAGAGATGGAAAGAGGGCCGAACAACAATATCTCAAAGTACCATTGTACCGGCGCCCTGAAAGTTTTTAATTCGTGTTCATAAAAAAAACCTGCTAGAAATCAAAAGTTTTCCTTAGAACTCGCCAGTGGATGGAGCTCTTCCTTGTTGAGATATCTATTGAAATCAGGACAAGAAGATCAATATAATAAATATATAAATTTACTTAAGACCGATTACGACTGTGCTGGGTATAATTAGTGGTGCATGTACGCAAGGTAACTAGTTATTAGTTGACCCAGAAGTAACAGATCAGCTGCGGACACCAATCGGACGGAAGGATTAAAACTTCAATAAGTTTTTTTTGTGGAGGTGGTGCCTTCGGCCAACCCCTAATAAATCCAAGTTCCCCATTCGTCTTAATAAGAGATATAATGGTTAAAGTTCAATTGGGGATCAAAGCGAACTCCAAGACTCATTGCCAATTGAATTGAAAATTAGCCATTATACTGTCAACCAGCCTCCTTTGTGGTGTTGTGCGTGTCTTGTTTTAGACAAGTTTTGGACAATATCCCAAACTTAAATGACCTAGAGCCTGCTTAAAAAAGTTCTATGATTTACTTTAAGAAATAAATCAAGCTTCTGTGAAATATCTTGGTCTGTTTGTTGGCTTTAAACTTTAAGAAAACAGAGTGAAGACTTCAATCCACACGAGATAGTTATAGAAGCTTCATCCTACCAACTTACTTCACAGCTAACTGGTAGCGGTGACGGTGGCATTAAAGCTAAACTGGGATGGAACCTTAGTGGTTCCATGAAATTGGAGTTGCTTTTGCTTAATCGTATATGAAACTAAAAAGTATACTCAAAATAAATAAAAAATTAAATTTGAACTAACTTCAATTCTTTCACCATAAATACTATATACCATTACTCCGTAAGAAAAAAAAAAACCAAAAAGAACTGAAAATTCCTTTTCAAATCTCTTTTTTTGGACTATCTTATCAGTGTCAGTTGAACTTTACAGAAAAGTTTTTGATAATTTTTTAGAGATGGCATCATTAGTATTCAATCGAATGATGAAACATAGTTTCTGTGCGCTCCGAGTGTGACAACTTTTGTCACAATTTGCGGGGAAGTTTACTTTTCTGCTTTCATTTGATGAAAAAAGATTATGGAGAACATGCTCCAAGTGCAAAAAATTATACGGGCCGCCCGGCCCATATCACGGTCGCAAGGTCATGGTCTGTATTCGGGGGGACCCATTGGGCGTGGTGTAACTTAAGCTGCTACATTCGGGTGAAACCATCACAAAGCAGCAAAAACGGCCAGATTTCGAGCAAAGATAACAAGATAATTTTGAAACACGACAACACACATATTGCGCACCCGCTCTGAAATGGACAATCCTACCCCAACCGGCATAAGGTCCCTTATCCGGCTACTATTTTTTTTCAATGACGCTTGCCCTTGAGGGCAAACTTGAATCGCATCAGAAAACGCAGCGATTTTTCGACACGGTATTTTAAAATGGCCAGAAAGATGGGGAAAAGTAGTGGCTAGCTACAATTCTTTAGCAAATGAATTTGTATCAAATTTTTCAATATAAATCGTCAAACTAATTTTTTATTAGACTTCGATATTTTTCGAGGCGGGATCGCAAATATCTTTGTCGAATGCGAAACTCCCTGCGTGGCGTAAAAGAAAATCTCATAGAAAAGTACTCTCGCACATAAACAATGGAAACGACCTGCACCTACACGTATGCAGCTACATTCACAAGCATGCATAAACTACATAGATGCTTGACAACTTATTTCCACAAAATACAATAAAAAGTGAAACTTAATGCATGCCTCCACTTTGCACGCTATGGTACAATTTCACGAGTAAACCGGCAACTGGCAGCTGGGAAATGGTAACAGCAAATCCAACACAACTAGCAGCGACTTTCCACTCGAATTACAATTGCAACAAAATTTGTGTGCGTGTGCAACGCGCCGCATCGGGTTGTGGTGTGAAATTCCAGCATCTGTTCGGTCCCCATCATAAGCCGCTTAGAAGTTTTGGATTATGTTTGCAGGTAGCCGGCGGGCCAACGCCTGCCAAGTCCAATCAAGTTGGTTGATTGCAATGAAAAATGACCAAAAACTGCTTAGCGGGAGACACTGAAAAATGTATGCACATATTTTTCACTCAATTGCATTAAGCGGAAAATGCCAAAGTGCCACACAGCCAAAGTCAGCTGGAACATTAGTTTCCAAGCAATTTTTTGATTGCGGCATTCACTTTGGCGGCTGCCAATCAGGCAACCAAAACTTCCAAACTGTCAACGCGAAGCGTGTCTAGAAAAGAGTGAGAGAGCTGGCTCTAAGCCGCGTGAATTAAATAACATTCCCCGGAAATTAACAAAGTTTAGAATCCACGCAAAAAAAAGCAACAAAATTAGCATAACAAAGCTAACTAATACAAATACTGATTTGCCCATTTAACTGGGGCTTCCTTTTGTTTTGCTGATTTTAATTTCAATTTAAACTAGAACAAATATTTATGTCTGCTGCTGCTGCTGCTGCTGGTGACAAACAATAATATCAATCAACCGCGAGAAACAATTAACATTAAAATAAGAAAAACTAACAAAAGTTGAAGGCAACTTTGAAACAAGTTTATGTTTAACAACTGGCAAAACATAAAAACAAAATACCAAATTGTAAAAGAAATGCCGACAAAATGTGCACAGACCGTGAGTGGTTCGAGTGAGCGCCACAAAACAGCAAACAATATTCATACATTTTTCAAAAATTGTATTGCACTAATTGATTGTTGAGCTTGGAGTAGGGTTGGGTTGGGCCAAAAAAATAAACAAAAACATGTCCGTTTGCATACAAGCAAATCAATTAGTTAGCTTTATGGGGTCAAGGGTGAAACGAAACAAAACAGTAACACTCAAATAAACTCAAAATTTGTTAAAATAAAAAACTGTGTGGGAAAAACAGTAGCAATCGGAAATGATTTCTATTGTTTTGTTATTTTATTTCGAGATAAAGATGAAAATTAAGTAAAGAAATAATGGAGATTTAACAAGGGGTTGGTAAGATTTGCTTGGATATTGGTACTATTTTGTTTTTGGGATGGTAAAGATTGGACCAATTGGGCTGATTAAAAAATCACTATTTAAAATTGGGTTACCCAAAGTGGCTCCGCCGCTTGTTCCAAACATTTTAAAGTACGATACTCCAAGAACATTACAAAAATTCATTTCTGAACTCGCATCAGCCTTATTTGTGCCAAATAAATCTTACTACTGTTCTCTAAAGTTGTTAATTAAAAATGCATTTTGAGTTAAAAACAAGTGAGAAAGTCGGTCACCGACTATGTCATACTCTGCACCAAGAGTAGGAGCTGAATGCAACGCTTCTGCTGCGCTCATCTCTAAGTTTCTCTCTCTCTTTCACTCACACATTGATGAATGAAATGCGGTGTTTGTTGTGAGTGCTTGGGAGTGGGTGGGGGAGGGGGTTTTTATTTTTTGGTCATAACTTGAGAACAGCTCATCCGAGATAGAGGTTTGACGTGTATGGGACAAATGCTTCTTATACTTGCAGGCAGATCAAGATCCCGCCCCCGAAATTCGGAAAAAACGTTATTTCTCCTACAGTTTTGAAGATCGACAATGTGTACCTTCTAGAAATAGTTAGTAATTAGCAAAATGTATCGGTATTTGTGAGAAAGTAATGATAAAGATCGGATGAGCGGTTTTCAAGTTATGAGCAAATAAGTAAACTACCTTCCCCTCACCCCCTTCCACCCTCACAACTAACACCGCACAATCATAGAGAGAGAGAGAGAGAAAGAGAGATGAGCGCAGCACCAGCATTGCATTCAGCTTTTACTCCAGGTACAGAGTATGTAATAGTGGGGCTTGACCGATCTTCTTACTTGTTTTTTTGTTGTGTTTGCAATAGTTATTAACAATTTGTTGTTTCTGAAAAACTTATATAAATGTTAATTATTAATCTGCTGGTATAGGTACTTGAACTGAGTACCTCGGAGTGATTGACCACACTGCATCGCCACTCAGCCCGCTCGGCTGTTGAGCGTCATTTTTAAGCTGCCACCAGTCGCAGTATAAGAACTCAGCACTACAATGGGGTGATTGGCTGATATGAGGCTCCATGGTCCGCTGGCTTCCTGTGTCCTGCTTCAGCAAAATGGACGCTAGCCATCGGGTCTGATGGCTTTGAAGGGCTTAGTGTCTTTTATGGCCATCTCAACTTCGTCAGCGCTGAAACTCATTCTTTCTCAGCCTCATCCGCTCATTGGCTGTTGAAGGCTGTAGCTCTCATTGTTTCATTGCGATTAAATTGTTGTCACTGCAGGTGTATATTTGACTTCTTTCATTTGCATTACAACTTAAAAGTGTGTCAATCACACATTTCCTCCGAAGCTGAAGGTTTCAAGTAGAATTTCGCTTTGAATATTGATCAAAAAACTTGATTCTTTCAGGACTAACAAATACACAGAAAAAAATAATGATATGATATGGGGCTCAATGTTATATTTTTTCATATCATTAAAAAGCCGATATGACAAACTTGAAATTGACCTGTTCGAAAATATCAGATTGAACTTTTCGACCATATCAAAATGATATTTTCAAGATCAAATTGATATTTAAATATTTCATTATTACAAAACGAAAAAAAATCAATTACAAATGGCAGGTCGTACATCCAATACTACTCCAGGCGTTCATTTTTAGCTAAGAACTATTAATTATGGTTTTATAGAAACAGAAAAAAACGTATTTATACTTCCTTGACTCCGCCTTGACTGGGGATCGAACTCGGGACCACTAGCACGTCACAAATTGGCATGGCGTTTTACCGCACTGCGCTATCGGGCATGTGTGTGTGGTCATGGCTGAAAGCCTACTTATACATTTCTGTTCGTTGCTTGAAGTTTCGATTTGCAAGACTATCTGTCTCTTTCCTTTTCACACTTTTCTATACATCCCTTTCCTATTGTGAGAGTTTCGAAAATTAAAAAATATCTTTCTAATCTTTTCTAATATCATTTGACAAGTTGATATTATTTACTGTTAAAAGTAAACGTTATAGTTTAGAAATGATATGAATATAATGATATTTCACAAAATATTAAATTAACCAGCCCATATCAAATTGATATTGATATTATTTTTTTCTGTGTAGTACATGGTAATTAAGCCTCATATTACCCGTATACTACCGTCGTAATAGGACTGAGTCGATTTAAAACAATTATTGAGCTAATTGTTACAATTCTTACTAAACTTTCAAAATATGCTCCTTCAGCGTCGATGCAACGCTGCCAGCGCGATTTCCAAGCATTGAAGGCGTCACGGAAGGCATCTAGGCTGTGGGTGGCTGCGGAAGCGTTGGGATGCCGCCCTCAAATGCTACGTCACAAAGTCATAAACCACAGATTTTTGCAAATTTAACATCATACGTGGTCGATGGTCTGAGTTCAAAACTGTGCGCGCGCGAGTCGAATTGTCGACGTTTGTCGAAGTCGAAGGTTTTCCAGCACTTGTTTAAGTTTATTTAAGTTTAAATAGTTAACAGTGCTTAACAGGTGGTTCGGCAAAGTGACCTTCCACTTTTAGGTGCATTTACACACTGTTTAAGTTATGTTCCACACACACAAGAGAAAAGAATTGGACAGGGTTGTCATGTGGTTTCAACATACAGCACGCGCAACAATGGACCAATTGAGAGGCGAGTTTTTTGAACAATTAATCTCACGTTTGTTGATCCTAAAATCGAGAAGATTTCTTGATGCTGACCGGAGCTGATGGTTAAGACTTAAGAGAGCAACACTAATGCTGCTTGATTAAGATTTTCTACGCTAGTTCTGAAAATCAGATCTAGTTCCGTTTCTATAATATGTTTAATGAAAGGATTCCTGCCGGACCACTGTGGGCCGAATCGCCAATATACCCAACCCAGCGCCCTTATATGGCAACATTGCGTATACGTGATCATAAAACAATGTTTTGAAAACTGCAAATAAAAAGATAAAATTTAAATAAAAAATTAATTTCTAGTAACTTATAGTCAAATTTTAAGCGTACATTCCCTTAGTTGTCCAAATATCCAGTTTGTAGGAGGGGCAAAGTTGCCATACATATGTTTATGTTCGTCCAGAAGAGTTGCATAACGGAGTTTAAGCTTATCTTAAAGCTTAAAGCACCTCAAAAGGTTTCACTGTTTAGGGACAACACGTTTTAATGAAACATATTGAACATTATCCAAAAATGCTTCCATTTATTCATTCTACAACTTTACACGACGTGCAAGTCCACAAAGTTAACAAATGTGTGACGCCAATTTTATCGCAACAATCACTGCACTCGACACCTGACTTTGATATATTCGATTTGGTATTATTCGATGCTATGTAAATAGACTATGTAGTTTTAAGGCTTATTGTTAAAAATAAGTTTTGTTTCCATGAAATTATCGACTGCCAAATAATCGGCCATTGGGCCCAATGTGCAGACATCAGGCAAATAGCCGTTCCGTCCCGATTCTGAAATATTTAAATCATCCAATCGCAATACCTACAAACAATTCAATCCCGCCCCAATCAGATCCCGCACTATTTTCGGGTCCCGCTAGAATCCCGACCCGCGCCCACAAAATTTGACACTAGAGAGCCCAGAATCTGGAGGCAGAACTACTTAAAATGTGCGGTGATAGATATCTTACGTAAAGGAACGATAGTCAAGGTTTAGCCAACTCTTGGGTAAGTATTTTTTTGCTCTTATAAATTGAATGGGAATGCCTTACAAACTGCACTCATTTTGATAGTGAATGAAAAGGGATTAGAGGCAGTTGTTATTATTTATTTGAAATTGTATATTGTTGAAAAAATTATCTGACCAATTGATTTAAACGTTTTTTCTTTCTCGTTTTGGCACATAATCCTTTCTGCATGATATTGCCTTAAGCCTGAAGCTAACCATAAAAAACTTATTTTTATTCAAAATGACAAAGTTATGCATTTACAGGGCAGCAACAATTTCACCACAAATAAACAACAACAAAGATAATTTGCATAAACAAATGCCAGACGAGCCAACTGTCAAACAAACAAAATACCAAAATTAAATCATCTAAAATAAACCAACATGAGCAGCTTGGGCAAAGCCAAGCGATGATAAAGCCATCAAAAACTGAACAATGCCATGTCGGAAAAATGTCGGAAAATTCCGACGAAAGACAGGTGGACGTGGCTTTAACATGTTTGAGGTATCACTGCTCCTCGTCAAAAGAAGAAAAAAACACACGCAACGACAGGGCAATAAATACATATGTACATTATATACACTCCCGTACACATATTTATGAGGGTATGAAGAGCCGGCAGGCATTCAAATTTAAATGCACAACGCATAGTTAAAAAGGAATACAGGAAGTCGACCTTCCTCCCATTGGGGTAAGCCCACCTGGCGTATTAGCAATGTAATTTAACCCGAAGGGGCTGCCATTTGGGGTTTGTGTATGTGTGTACATTTTTTTGCCAAATGCAAATTGCCAAGTAAAATTTATACGCACATTTGTATTTATTTTTAATGTTATAACAGAATCAATCAAGCGGAATGTGCGCATGTATTTGGCATTATGTAGGAGCATTATTTAAATTTCGGCAGCCTGGAAGTATGCCATTGAGAGCACAGTACTAAGCTGTCTAGAGGCAGCCATGAGTTTTAATTATAAGCCTTCAACGGAAATAAAATTCACCACTGAAACAAAAGAGACAGGCCCATGAAATCCTCACTCAGGTAGGTAGCACACTTGGCAAATCCCACTAAGCACACCTTAAGTACCACATAATACACGCTGTGTTTATGTGTGTGTGCATGTACAGCCCCTAAGCTGCTGCGGGAGGTTTCCTTTTGTATTTCCCCAAAGACTCAAAGCGCCCAAGAGGAGCAGAAACGCAAAAAAAAACTCGAAGACAACCAGCTGACGTCAGAGACAGACCAAAGCCTGCTCAGCATTTGGCTTATACCGCGCCGACTTAGGCAAAACTTTTGCCCAACACAAACAATAAAAACATACATACAATAAAAAGAGGAAGCAAACATCCCTAGAAATCAAAACTGAAAACTAGCAAATCAACAAACCAAATGCCAGCAACTAAAATGCCATTTTACGATGTTATGATACCTAAATATGGCCCAAAACAGCAACAAAAACAACGACGACGCAACGACATTGGCGCCGCCAATAAGTCTGGACCTGTCTCACCCAAGTAGTCTGATATTTATTTGCCTTCTGCTGTTGTTGTTGCTGTCTGCCAAGCAAAAGCCCATTAAAGTAGGCAAACTGTTTGAGACAAACAAGCCAGGCGACGCGTCGGCATTGAAACTGAAAATACGCTAAGAAATATTTTCATTATCTTCTTTTTGATTAGGAAAACTATTTTTGATTTTGCAGTTGTTGTTGTAATGTAACCCTTCAACCCTCTTACATTCTTTAGAAGGTTTGATCAGAAGGCTTAAACAATTTTATGCAAGGAGCAATATATTTCTAGTAGTCAGGATTTCAGTAAAAGATTTAAGTATTTAGATTGTTCCAAAAAGTCATCAGCAGTGAAAAGTATTTACAAAAGAAGAACTTTCGAATATGGGCTAAAATATAATGACCGATCGTTGAAAATCGGGTAGCATATTTGATTCAAATCGATTCCTATCGAAGTCCTCTATGTATCGATATCTAAAGGAGCAGATAATAATTAAGTCTCTATACAGAATACGGGCAGCAAAAAAAATCTATTCTTAACCTTCCGTTCTAGGCGCTCAGTGCCCGCTCTGCCCAGCTTGATGCTAAAAGTTGTATGCACGAAAAACATGTACGCATTCGCTGAGCTGCTGCTTGCCCAAGAAGAGAGCGTGAAAATGTGACTGTCTCTCTTTCTAACACACAGTGAAGCATGACTTCGTCAAGCATTCTGTGTGAATTGCTGAGTGTGTTCGGCCCCAAGAGGTTAAGGCTGAGGAACTCTGCTTTACATTATTGGGGCATTAGAAAAGCTTAAGCTAGAGACAGCGAGACATCGTTAAAGGCGGTACAACACTTCTCTTTTTCTGATCTCTCTGCAAGTGTTTACTGCTGTCAATACTGACACTCAGTAGGACTTTTCGGACTCCTTAACTTCAGATATCAACAGCCTAAGCTCACGTGGCCAATATGATTGAAGTGTTATCAGTTTAAGAATTTCATGATTTCTTTTTTGGGTGTGAGACTCAAAAGAAAATTTCTTGACATTCTGGCTCTAGAGGGTTGATACCAATTTACAGTTCAAAACATTGTAAAAGCTGAAAAAATTATTGAATAAAACTTAAATAATTGCACCGAGCTGACACATGAACTTATTATGTGGCACAAGAGTTGTGAGAACTAAGACTTTAAAAAAACCCAGAATGCATTCGAGGCACTACAGCTTACGAAATCGAAATCATATAACGAGTAAAACGACGGGTTAGTAGGAGGTGATAATCAAACGGCTTTTAAAGATTTGATACATAGCAATGATTTACATGATTCTAAACAATATATCTCTAAGCCAATATGTTATTAGTGTCGAAAATCGTTCAAATTAAATACATGGCAATTTCAATTTCATTTCCGACCCTATAAACTATATATATTCTTGATCAGGGCGACGAGCTGAGTCGATTGAGCTTTGTCCGTCCGTCTGTCTGTCTGTTTCTACGCAAACTAGTCTCTCAGTTTTAAAGCTATCGAGCTGAAACTTTGCACAGAGTCTTCTTTTTACTGCACACTGCTAATAAGTCGGAACCGACCAGATCGAATGACTATATCTCATAGCTGCCATAGGAACTATCGGTCGAAAAGTGGGTTTTATTTAGAAAAATTGTTTGTTTTAATGCTGACGTTCGTATACTCTGTTGTATAAAGGGTATAAAACTTCGGCAAAGACGAAGTTAGCTTGTCAAAGAATTTTAAGACACATTTTTCTTGAGCAAATGCGAGTTCACCTGAGGACAGAAGTATTTGTGAAACTATTCCTCGAACATTGATTTGGTTAGTCCATGTTTTTTGTATAAAACGCCAAATTATGATTTGATAAACGTCGATCAGATCTGGCAAATTAATCAACAATGAATCGAATTCGTAAGCTTGTATCCGCAAAAATAGTATACTTGCCGATTCCTTCGCTGTTATTCGTTTGTACGCTTAAGTTTCGCGAAGTGAGATATGGAATTAAGACCGTAAAATGGTTCACTCACTTACCCAGGAAATAACATTGACTGAACGTAAACAGCGAAAATTGCCATGTTATGATTTTTAGAGAATATTTCCGTGCCAGAGGATTTCTTCAGTTGCGTTTTCTGCAGTCGATCACTCATGGAACGCTGATACAACACGAACTGGTATTATCAACGGCGACACAAAACAGTCGTAGATCGAAAAATATTGGAGTACATAGCTCTTAAAAATATGCTAATTCAATAAGTCCAAAGCACATTTTTAAGCAAATTGAATCAAGGAATATATTTTCTTCCAAAACTCCCCAATTTTTAGCCCAAAACAAACATCTAAAAATTCCACTCCTCTAGCCACGACAGTGAAAAGTCTCACGCAATCCATATACACATATTTGTACATATGTATAGTATATACAGGGTGCTCCTATTTCAACAGTTTTTTTGTGCAAATTACCTTGGCTTTCGACTTGGCTGGCTTCTTCTTGGCTTGCTTCGTAACAGTTGCCGCTTGGTATTTATGAGATTTACGGCTGCCGCGCCTAAATGTATGCCGGCTAATTTTTATTCAAATATTTTTTTCGGCTGCCTTTTCGTGTGCGCAATAAAAATTAATGGGCCTCGTCTGTGTGTGACGTTGATTTTAGTTTTTTTTTTTTGACTTGCCGACTTTTATGGGCACTCTTGAGATTTTGGTTGAGTTATGGTTTGCTCATAGCAAAAGATAGTAAATGGTGAATTATGTATGTAGATTTCACTATGTCAGCAAACTTTGAAGGTTAAACGGACGCCGCTGTTGGCACACACTCCCGATAATTGCTCCAGTTAGGTACGCCAACCCGCCGCCCCCAACCCCAACTGGGACTGAAAAGTTACATGTAAACATGAGAAGTTCTGCCATGTCATCCATTTTGTTGTGCTTGAGGGACTTGCCAAAATCAATCAAGGCACAAAGGCATCAACAAACAAACTTGCATGTCGTCTTTTGTGCTCCACAAGCTGGCAACAGCAAGGCGTCGCCGTAACCTTTTCCTCACATTCCGTAACAGCTGGAGGGCAGAAAAAAAGGGGGGAAAACATTTTTACCTGCTTATTATTGAATATCAATATGTGAAAAACTTAAGCTACACACTACGTGCCTCAAGTTAATGGCCTTGCAAACTGTGTTTTTTTATATCTGGATTGTAGGTACAATAGTTATGCCCCTAGGGTTCCAACTAGATTTAGCTATGATGTTTGGCAAGTGTAAACGG
The DNA here is from genome assembly GCA_018904275.1 of Lordiphosa clarofinis. Lineage (NCBI taxonomy): Eukaryota > Metazoa > Arthropoda > Insecta > Diptera > Drosophilidae > Lordiphosa > Lordiphosa clarofinis. The sequence continues at coordinate 1,187,615 of JAEIGQ010000087.1, forward strand.
GGATTGAAAAATATGTAAATACTTGTTCCAAATGCTGGAAGGCTATGGAAAGTGAAGAGAGTTGAGTCAAAGTCAAGTTGAAGTTATGATTATATTCTTGTCTTAAGCTAAATAGCAAGTAAATACAATTCTGAATTATTCCTTATTAAAAGCATTGCATACTTTAAAAAACACTAAGCAATAGTAACACAGACTTAAAACTGTTTTGGAACAAGCAAATCTCTCGTTTATTGCCTGTTGGCTAACCCGGTCTTATGTGCCTATATGCCTTGCCATTACCCTTATTTCAAAAATAGGAACACTTTACCATGATTCCAAAGTTCGTAATGTACCCATCTCTAGTTCACACAATTTTTATACACTTGAAAAGTGTATTATAATTTTGGTCAGAAGTTTGCAACGCATAGAAGGAATCATCTCCGACCACATAAAGTATATATATTCTTGATCAGCGTGACGAGCTGAGTCGATTAAGCTTTGTCCGTCCGTCTGTCCGTCCGTCCGTCTGTCCGTCTGTCTGTTTCTACGCGAACTAGTCCCTCAGTTTTGAAGCTATCGAGCTGAAACTTTGCACAGAGTCTTCTTTTGTCTGCACGCTGCTAATATGTCGGAACCGACCGGATCGGATGACTACTTGTTGAAGCTGCTATACAAATGATCGGTCGAAAAATGGGTTTTATTGAGAAAATCTGGTTTTTTCTCAAAATTACCGCTCTCAATCACGGTCATGGGTAATATTAAATGTTTTTAAGCTGATCTGCGAAGTTTGTTCGAAGTCGCTAACCGTTGAGACAAGCGATTTCAAGTGTATAAAAACTTCGGCACTGACGAAGTTAGCCTTGCCTTTCTCGTTTTTGTTATGAATAAATACTTGAAAGTTTCAAAGTCAATCGCATAGTATTAGTAGAGACCGACATACAAATATAGAAGCTTCGAATCAATAGGAAAACTCAATCCACAGAAGTAAAATAAATAAACATCGGTATATAATATCTTGTTTTTAAATTGCCATCGTAGCATCGCAGGAACCGCAGCGTTTTAATCATTTAACTCAAATTTAATTGAGGTCAAATTCCGGTCATATAAAATGATGCAATGGAAGCGAAAATACTTTAAAGTTTCCGAAATTATCTAGTCCCTCAAATCAATTTCGCACCAGAACGCGATTTTTTTAAAATTCCAAAGTTTTTTTTTCTCCTTTCTGACTTGTGAATGTTAATCAAAATTTGTTTCGTAATGCCAAAAGTAAGCATGAAAGAAATATCGTTGGTCAATTGCTTTTTTGATAGAATTATGAAATTTTTAAACAAAACAAGTAAGAGTGTTGCGGTCGAGTGTCCCGATAGCAAAATACCCTGTCCCAAGTAATGTGGTTCATATAGCTTTGAATTCCATTTATTTTAAAATTTATTTCAATAAATGGACAGGCGCACTTAGGTACATATCTTCGGTGTTTTTGCTTGGATCTCATAGTGGTACACAGAATAGATATATGTTGGGCCTCACTGAATACATATTAAGTCACAAGGTTTAAACTTCAAAATTTAAGCTCTGACAGTTTTTGCGGTTAGAAGAAGATGGAGGAGGAATTTGCCAATCCTGGTGCAAACTTTATCTAGGTACGGTGTACACCTACATACATGCAAAAATTTGTGGCTCTACTTTTTATAGTCTGTGAGATCTACGCGATTATACAGATAAAAAGACAGATTTTCGCTGTTTAAAGATGGAGGAGGAATTTTCGAAATCTGAAACAAACTCGATCTGGGTACGGTATACACCTCTATAAACTGATTATAAACTTGGGCATTTGCCCCACGGTCACATCGGCAGGGCTGCAAAGGCAATAAAGGTACATAGATGGGCAGCGCCTATGCACTCTGCTGTTAATGTTTATATTCGTTGCACGCCAATTTTAAAAAAATAAAGCATGCATTTCACATAGTAGGAAAAGGTTTTTCTTTTCAAACGACTTGTTACCAAATTGTGGAACTTTCCTGTTATTAATCAATCAAATTATTTGCGTATGAAACCTTAGCTTTAGTTTTATATCCTGTAAAATCTTCAATAATTTCTATTTTAATCAAAATTTGACCAAATCATTTGCTGTGTGAACTAAGCTTAAGCAATGTAGTAGGGGAATTAGTATGCGCATCTGTCTCATAGGAAATGTCTGCAGGTATGTGGCATATAAAAGGCACATCCATTATTTTCCATTTTTAGTTTACATACAAACAATTCTTTTTAGCAGCAGTTGTTATTGGATTTCAAATATTTTTCAATGTCGCCATAAACTTACATAAGTTTCTTAATTATGTAAATGGGATTTGAAATCAATGAGGATGAAGTAGATGACAAAAAAATCCATCTGCGTCAACGCATCAATGCGTGTCCTGTCAAAAGCGTATACATACACTTTATAGGGCTTAGCTAGGCTTACGTATATTTCAAAAGTAAACACACTACGTTTTAATAAAACGTTTTTAAAATTCGAGGACTGCTACGGCACAAACCAAAAAGATATTTTTGAAAAATAGAAATACACTCTCCAAGAGATTTATAGAATCTCGGCTTGGGACTCTGGGATGTGTAATTTGTTAAGCATACAAAACTATTATCAATTATAATGCGGGTCCGAGCTAAAAAAAACGTTAAATTTAAAAAAAAAAACACCTATCTTGAAACAGTCCACTGTCCAACATTGATGAACTCTAAATTTGTAATGTTTAAGCGATTAACTTGCTGTCGGTAATCATACTTTCCAATACTACAATTTAATTTAATACCGAAATTCTAAGTTATCGAGAATACAAATGGGCTTATTCAGCAGATAATTTCGATTTGCGATTGCTGACAAGTCTCTGCTGAATGAAATTGATATTCACAAAATGTCCAATATTTATGGATTTGTTGAATAGAAAATTTCATATGAATGTCTGAACAAAGGTAGTCTGACCCACCAATCGTTAACCAATCACACGTTTTGTTCGATTTCTATTCAGCAAACATGATTGGTAAATTCTCCAATCCCAATCGGCAATCACTATATTGAGCAGGTAAAATCTGTAATCATAAATCACAAATCGTAAATCACAATTATCTGCTCAATACGCCCAATCGACTAATAACAATGCTAGCTATGTTCATTAGACTGAACGTCCCTTATATGAAAAAATTTTTTTTTGGAAATGTTCTGTTCCTCAATGCCCAAAAAATTCGAAATATTTTCTAGTTAACGTAATGAAAAACCAAACTTGGAAATTTGTAAGTTTAGTGCTGGCGCCGTGGGTATAAAGTTGCTACATTAAATTTTGATTTCCCCTTTTTCATTTTACGTTTTCGTTAAAGCAACCTGGGATGCCAAACGTTTTGGTTCAACTTAAAAACGGTTGCTTTACCAGAAATAATCATTGCTGTGACTGAATTAAAACAGGATTGGCTTTAAAGGTTTTGTACTAATCATGGATATGCATATGAGACGAACACCAAACCAAAACTAAAACAGCTTCCTCACTGAAGATCATTTTTGAAAATGCAGATTCCAGTCTTCATTCTGTTGCTTCATCATATGCATCTTAACAAATTTACAAAATGGCTGACAACAAAGATAACAAATGAAACATAGATATTCAGTTTTTATTTATTTCGCTGCTAGAAAAATTAACTCTAATGTTGGTAAGGGTTTAAAGCAAAAATGCAAAATGCAATTAAAAGTAGTTATTCAAATTTATTCATAAGAATATTTTTTTTGCTATTTGGATAAGCGTACTTTTTTCCTCTTTTTCAAAATCCATTTGATGTGGATGGCGACTACTTCCACTAGATAGGGACTCCTCGTCTTCGGACCTCTGTATTTTAAAAGCAGCATCAGGACTTAATTCAATCGAACTTTTTAAAGCAGCATCAAAAAGTTCTTCTAAATGGTCCATAAAACTCCTTTCTCAGTTGCGGTACAACTCTTTATCGCTACCAGCATAATTTCTGAGAAACACATATATTGATCGTAAAGTTTCCTCAAGCTCTTCCTAGTTTCATGGTAAGACCAAGTGATTTCAATACACCGTCAATTTGAAGGACAGTGCAGTTTATGCTGTCCCTTAATGTGTATTTGAATCCTCTTATATTATGCAGAAGAACCGCTTTTCTAGATGGTTGCTTGCTGAATCCAGCACTACCTGCAACGCGCCAATCAAATAAATGCTCAAATCCTCTATATCCGGCATTTTGCTTTGAATAAAATATTTTTAAAAATACATTTTTAGTTCAAAAAATGTTTGGCATCTCAAAGGTTACTTCTATGAAAAAGTAAAATTAAAAAGGGGAAACTGAAAAATTTAGCAACTTTAAACCCACGGCGCCAGTATTAAACAATAAAATTTCGAAGTTTGGTTTTTTATTACGGTAACTAGAAATTTTTCCGAATTTTTTGCGCCCTGAGGAACAGAACATTTCAAAAAAAAAAATTCCCATACGATTATGTTCAGTCTAATGTTCATATGGAAATTACAAAGTAGGCTAAAATAAAGCAAAATGGAACTGCTTACGTATGCGTATTTCAAATTTGACTTCTACGTACTACGCATACTCAGTGTTTGCAAAGCCTACAAATTTGTAATACATATGCGCATTTTAAATATACTTAGGGCCGATTTCTGTTCTCCCAGATAGGTGCTATGTGTCAGATAGTCATCGATTTTTCACTGTTATTTGTTAGTTTATGTGACAAATAGCTCTATGTAGAAGATGTGAAATCGACCCTTAGTACGCATTGTAGTTCTCTGGTCTGGACCGACATTCTGACTTTTTGTGACTATTTTTTTAAGGTTGGAAATCTCCTTGCAAAGCCATAACCCTATTTCAGCTGAAATGCAGCTTTGGATAAGGGCACGGAATTTCAAAATTCTCCGTCTCCAAATATAAAACGAAAATCTAAGTAGTTAGAATTTGTTTTGAGCTGAGGTTTTTTTAAAGGCGTTAGTCTTGATATGAAGAATTCGCGCATACGCGACAAAGTTAATTCAACGGAGTACATTGTCTGGTTTATGGCCCAAAATGGTTTAATGTCGAGTGTGCATCCTTTTTTACTTCTACTATTTATTTGACATAAAAACCTACCGCTTCCGAAGTCGAGTGCATATGGCAAACATTTTATACCTTGTTTATTGTTCAGCCTACTCCTTCTCCTGTCCACCTTCTGTTATATTTATGCGCATTTACTATGTTAAATCAACATGCCATAGTTATATTATTTGTTGGCTCTTTTTTGCTTTTGTTGATTTTTTATGGCAATGGAAGAATGGGTTTTGTTTATTGTTTATTTTCCTTGAAGCAATGCGTGTGCTCCGTTCCTAGGTTACACATTACATCAATTTTCAGTGTCCTTGCAGCGGCAGCGGCAACAAAATCCATAACGAAATCAAAATAGAAAGGCGTCAAGGCGGGCCATCAACACGCAAGGGTAAACGGCACCGCCGAAGCCAAATCAAAGAAAGTTTTGCAGCTGCCACTGCAACGCAGATACTCGTATAAAAAACTCATTAAAAAGAACTCACTCGCAAGACACATCATAAGCAGCAGGTCCTCCACTGAGTAGTCCTAAGTAAAAATCCATTTCAAAGCACAAATTGTTGCCACTAGACAAGCGTGAGTAGTTGGTGGGTTCACTTATTGTAGGCCAAACTGGCTGCCTCCAAAGTGTTTGGCTTGTAAACTGTGGCAAACTACTTGAGGGGCGGACACTCTCAAGTGTGGTGGCAGCTGCCTTAAGTGATAGAGATGTGAGTTGAGGCGTGGGAAATGAATTTCTAACATAAAATCTGGGATGAAGAAAAGTTGTCAACTTAACAGCATATTTTTGGGGTTGGCAAAGGGACAATAGCAAAGTGAGATTTATATGTAATGTTAGGAAATATATGTACATAATTCACCACCACCACTTTTTAAACCCTTGGATTAAAATTGTCGGGATGTTTGTAACACAGGGAAGGAAGCATCTTCGACCACATAAAGTATATATATTCTTGATCAGCATGACGAGCTGAGTTGATATAGCCATGTCCGTCTGTCCGTCCAGCTATATGCCATAGTCATCCGTTCCGGCCGGTTCCGACAAATGTGCAGCGTATTTGTACTAAAAGACTTTGTGCAAAGTTTGGTTACGATAGCTTTAAAACTGACGGAGGAGATAGCATAGAAACAGACGGACGGACGGAGGGACGGACATCTGGGCAAAATTATAATTTGCAAGGGTATAATAAAAAATATGTTTAATCGCATCTCAAAATCTATCACAGTTAATTCTTTTTAAGTCCATGTCGGATTTGGTCTGAGCAACGACACTCTTAACGCACCACATACAAACTTTTTTATTTTTCGATTTAAAGCAGGCAAAGAAATCTAAAAATAGAACAAGCCTTTCACAGCTGCCAAGATAAACTTAGTTTCGATTGCAACATTCCTCAGCATCAATCCAAATGAGGTTCAGATTTTTATAAGTGACTCCAGAGCATCAAGCCAAATGAGATTCACATTTGTTCGACTAACTCCGAAAGAATCGATGGCGTTGAGGGTTAGACTGTTATCTCATGGAAACAGGGTTTTCTTTTTTGTTTTATTTCTTTGTCTTCGTCTTTGCAACATCTGATGTTGCCATTTTGTCTTCGTGAGGCCCAGCTACTTAGTTGTTGGCCATGCCGACGAATGAGCACCTCGGCTTTACAGCACTTATAAAAAATACAAACAAACGCAAGAAATAATTTTTTTTTATCTTACAAAAATCAAAATTTAAACTATGAAACAGAAAGTAGATCTAGTCTTAACTGGGATTTGAACCCGCAAATCGAAAATGAAAGGCAGCGTGCCAACCCACTGAGCCACCGCTCGGGCAGCTGAATTACAATATATGGATCCTCATAAATGAAGGTAGAAGCAGAAATTGGGATCTAATGTCAGCTCCTACGAACAAGCACTTTTTATTTCTCATGCCTTATCTATAATATTTGTAAGTCTTAGGTCTAGCCGTTGTGGGATTTCCATCCACATAAAAATGTAGCGTGTATTCAAAAAATTTTGTTATCCGTAACTTAATTTCAGGGTAAATCCATTTTAGATTTTACCAAGCTTTGACCTTGGCCTAAATTCTGTTCACCTACCGAAAGTGTAATTTAGCCTCCCCCCTTTGTTCTTTGGATAAACTACAAATTTAAGTGCACAGCTTTCAAATCCCTGCAGAAAATTCCACTCAAAACTTTTGTCAAAGATTTTCAGTAGTTTTTGTTGTATTTCTTATGATGGCCGTAAAAATATTGTGGCAAGAAAACAAAGTTGAAAATGTAACAAAAAAAAGACAGTTGCAAAAAGTTTGCTAAATTCAAACAAAACAACTTTAAGTCCAAAGTTTTGATAAATATTTAAAAAATTTGTAAGTTGTTTATCAGAAAACTTATGGAAGTAAAATTAATTTAATGTTAAATACATTTATAATATTTTTTGGTTGCAATTACGCAGCTGGAAAATATTTACACAGACGATGGGCCATTCAAAAGCTGTTGACAGTTGACGGTCAACGACGTCATCGTCTCAATGTCTCATCAAAATATAAAATGAAAAAATTACCACAAAATATCAGACGAATGGTAAACACTTAAAGGCGTAAACTTGCAGAGGCTTCGCGCTTGTTCGAGCGATCACTAATGGCTGAAAGACCCCCGCCTTGACGACACCCAGAAATTATCATTCAAAAAATAGCAAAAGTAAGAAAAATATTTAAAAATTTTTGTTTGACAAACTCAAATTGTTTTCAGCTTCACTTCGTCTATACGCACTCGGGGTGACCTTAATCGATATTTTACTCGTACATACCTGCAAAGAGACAAAAAGAGGGAACAAACGTAAATTAAGCGTTTCAAAATAAAAGGACACACTTTGCTTATTAGCTGCCTAACTCCTCAGCCAGTGTGCCAGTTGCGTCCAAACTGCCAACTGCCAAAATGCCAACCAATACTGTATACGACAAGCCATATTGCATCATGGGGCCAGCCAACCAATCAAATGATATGCAAATGCAAATTGACCAATTGACCAAATGCCAGCTGCTGCATTTCCATGGCAAAAACCAAGTCAGTTTACCGCATTTCCATTTAGTTTGGTTTTTGAGGGGTGGAAGCCGGCATCAAAGATGCAAAACTGATACAGGAAAGGATGATTCCGGCCTGCTGCTGTCTGGACAAGATTCGACCAAAAAGTGTCTAAGCAAGCAAAATTGTAATTGATTGTACAGAGCTCTGACATACTGATAGATGTAAGGTACAGCCTGACAGGCCATTTAATTAAGAATGGGCCTTCTACTGGCAGGCATATTAATTTTATATGAGTTTTCTAAAACGCTTTTGGAATTAATTGAGACAAAATCTGAGAATTGTGTGTCACTAAGGGGTGCGCACGTTGTTGTTTTGCGCATAGCAATAGCCGTGCGTATAGGCGCTTACGAATAGCGCTCCAGCTTGGTTCGTTGTCTCTCTTCTCTTTTCTTCTATGCTTCTTTCAAAATCCAAAGCAACAGCAATAATGTTAAGTCGTTCTCGAATGATTTCATGTCTATACTTACACACCTCTTCGGGTAACATTTTCTCTTTCTATTTACTATAATTTTTGTTTTATCAGAAATATTCTTTTATTCGTTTTTTGGCCGAGTGTCTGTCAAACTTTTAGGAGTTCAGTCCTTTCCTGGACTACCCACTGCACCACTACAGGCCACTGGTTTGTGGTAAAACTGATTATTAATAAACCAATTACTTTATCTTCGTCCCCTGGCTTTGGTTTATTTCTATCTGAGGCACTGACTGCTAATTAAGAGGGCAGTTAGATAAGTCTGTGACTCTTAAAAACCAACTACGATTTCCAAGAAAATGTACTGACAGATATATTTCTTTTGTTGATGCCCTTTGGCAAGACTATTACTCCAGCAAAGGGTGACTTGGTTGGGGGGGCAGTGTCCAAACTGACCTTTTTTCCACCTCGCAGCTTGTGGCTTGGAGACATTACGACAAGACGTCACCTGGGACATTTACCTGATTGAGTTCCTTGCGTTCCTGTATTCTGCTCGTTGCCTTTCTCAGAGCTTTGCATATTTAATTAAAATTGTAATTGATTTTGTGTTATGCAAAGGAGGCCAACTGTCTGTTTTTAATTTCATGCTGTGGGCTGTCCCAATGTGCCTCATAATTTTATATACTTTTTTTGCGGCTGGCACAATTTTCTAATTTCAAGCAAACAAATTTCATGGCAATCTCAGGTAAGATTATTTGTTGCCTGGCCTCGTTGCGGCTGCTAATGGCGATGGCAGCAGAAAATATTACGTCAATGTGGCTTTGCATATTGATGAAATAACCTTTACCAAAGCCAAAGGAAATTCTAATTCACTTTCACTCGCATTTACGAGAATAACTCATACGCCCCGTTGACACAAAGCCAACGCCAGAAGCAGCCACTGTAGTCGCAACCTTTTGTTGTTGTTTGCTCGTGGAAATCAATTTTCATGTCGCCATCAAAAACAGGCTTTCCCTTTTTTTCGCTCACACTTTCTCAGCTGTGTGTGGGAGGGAGGTTTGCAAAAATAGCAACCGACTTGCGCTTTTTGGTATGGGAACGTATCCCGTCAAGTCACGATTTGTGAGTTTTCCACTCGAATCCATTTCCATTATTAATTATGAATGTGTTCGATGTGAAGTTAAATGGGATTTGGCACACCGAATCGGTTTCAATTAATTTCGAAAAGGATAAAAATAAAGCAAACAATTAAAAACTAAGTTCAGTTCAATGCTTAAGCAACTTTGACAATGCTGACCTTTTGTGTTCCTCAAAAAGACAACAAAATGTTAAGCCAAACCATAATTTTGCAAATGCATGTCACAGTTGACAGCATCAACAGAAAATAATAAAAATAAAATAAAAACATTCACAAAACAAGGCATTATCAACAGATTACATTTCCATGATAAATTGCAGCCGAAAAGAGTAGAAAAAGATTTTGCTCGGATGTTTGTGTATTTTTTGGGGGATTTGTTTTATTTATTTACTATTTTTACTAAACAAAATGCATGTTTTTCAACTGAAGGTTGACTTTGTTTTAGTTATGATTTTGAAATTCGTTTCGGTTGTTGTGGTGCTTGTTGTTAATTCATGTAGGTGTGGTACACTGGCAGATTATAGCGAAGGAACAGAAAAACAAAACCAAGAATTTGGTACATTGAACAAGAATGAATATTACGAAGCCAAAAGTGACCCAAATTATAATTTGTAAAAAAAAGTTTTATTACTCTTTTGCCAACAACGAATTGTTTATAATTATACTTAAAATATTTAACTGAACTATTTAACTAAACTTATTTCGGTGATTATTATAATCAAGGCTGCGAACTTCGGAGAACCGGTTTGGTTCAAAATGGTTTACCTCCCGTTCAAAGAATAACTATAGTCAACTATAGAACTTTAGCAGCTTTCAAAATAGTTTTATAGTGCTGAATCGGAGCATTATAATTTCAAAATCATATACAAACTCGGCATTATAAAACTTGAGTAGAATATAAAGCATAAAACCATCCGCATATTTACGAAGGTGAGGAAAGCTCTCCATTTTAAAATCTACCCAGCAAGCATTTTCTGAAATTTTTTGATCACCCGAAAGACCCGGATGTGATTAAAAATTTGACGAAGTACAGGACGTAATTTTTAGCCGGTATAACCGAATCAAACTCAAACCGTAACCGAAACAAAAATTTTTTTTTATGACCGTAACCATAACCAAACCGAAATGGATTTTATTTTGGTTAACCATTACCGAAACGAAACAACCGGTTCCAATTCAGTTTTAAAATATTATGAGACAAAAAAGTTTTTCAAATTTAATTCAATTATTTCTGTGCAGCAAGGACCTTATTTATTTCAATGTGGTTAGAAAATTCCATCAAGGAACTGAACAGCTCCCATTTCTCTGTCTGCTGACTTATAAATACTACCTCATTAATTAATAACTGTTTAAATTCAAATTACTCCTGAATAACGCATCAAACAAATATGTGCGGAAAATATTTTACTTCAGAGTTCGCCAACCATTGCCCATGGGGGACGAACATACTTACCAATTAACACCGAATGCTTGTCGAAGTCATGCATCACTGTGTGTTAGAGAAAGAGAGACACAGCCACATTGTCGCGCTCTCTTCTGCGGGAAACCTGTTTTAAAAATCAATTTGATTCCTACTTTTAAAATCTTGTCGAGGCTTAAAACTTTAATATATCTGATTTTGGATTTTTTGGATTAAGAAATTCTCTACTAAATATACTAAAATATACTAGTCAGTTGTTTCCGAGCAACTGGAGAGTCAGGACAGGCATTTTCTCGCGAAGTGTTTCTGTGAGTGGTGCAAACCGAAAATGCAACGTTTGCAATTTAATTTTGTGTGAAACTCGGCAAATCTGCGACAGAGACGTTTGATGTGATCAAGCATGCTTACCCAGCACCAGGCCTTTTTGGAGGGCCGGGAGGAGGGCACCGATGAAGACCGTGCTGGAAAACCTTCGACTTCGACAAACGTCGACAATGCGACTCGCGCACGCAAAGTTTTGAACTCAGACCGTCGACTAGGTATGTGATCAATTGCCCAGATGTTAAATTTGCAAAAATCTGAGGTTTATGACTTTGTGACGTAGCATTTGAGGGCGGCATCCCAATGCTTCCGCAGCCACCCACAGCCTAGATGTGGCCCACCGCAAATTTTGTTGTTTCCTCTCCATAAAAGGCCGATGAAAGGCAAGCATTTTCAGACAACAGAGGGGATCCAAGCGCCGCGGCTCTCAAGGCTATTCCGGAGAATGCCTTCCGTGACGCTTTCAATGCTTGGAAATCGCGCTGACAGCGTTGCATCGACGCTGAAGGAGCATATTTTGAAAGTTTTTAAAGAATTGTAACAATTAGCTCAATAATTATTTTAAAATCGACTCAGTCCTATTACGACGGTAGTATACGGGTAATATGAGGCTTAATTACCATGTACTACTTGTTAGTCCTGAAAGAATCAAGTTTTTTGATCAATATTCAAAGCGAAATTCTATTTGAAAACTTCAGCTTCGGAGGAAATGTGTGACTTACACACTTTTAAGTTGTAATGCAAATGAAAGAAGTCAAATATACACCTGCACTGACAACAATTTAATCGCAATGAAACAATGAGAGCTACAGCCTTCAACAGCCAATGAGCGGATGAGGCTGAGAAAGAATGAGTTTCAGCGCTGACGAAGTTGAGATGGCCATAAAAGACGCTAAGCCCTTCAAAGCCATCAGACCCGATTGGCTAGCGTCCATTTTGCTGAAGCAGGACACAGGAAGCCAGCGGACCATGGAGCCTCATATAAGCCAATCATCCCATTGTAGAGCTGAGTTCTTATACTGCGACTGGTGGCGGCTTACAAATGACGCTCAACAGCCGAGCGGGCTGAGTGGCGATGCAGTGTGGTCAATCACTCCGAGATACTCAGTTCAAGTCCCAGTACCAGCGGATTAATAATTAACATTTATACAAGTTTTTCAGAAACAACAAATTGTTAATAACTAAAGCAAACACAACAAAAAAATAAAAAATGCTTAATATAATTTTTTTTTAGCCTTTTTTTTCATATCAAAAAATGAGATTGTTTCATCTTAAAGTCGAGTATAAACGGTCTTTATCCAAGATTAATGAATTAAGATTAAAATTGAGAATAGAATCTTGGGTTAAGATTATCTGGTCTTAGTAGAATTCAGACACCGTTTCTCTTTGAAACAAGACTATAATCTTGATTTTAGATTGACTTTTTTCTCACCTCCGAAATCACAGCTGGTCTAAACAGTATACGCCCTTATTAGACATCCATTGCAGTGGCCCTGGACCTGTCACAGGCCTTTGACATGTTAAGCAATTTAACTCTCCTTCAGGACCTACACAACAGCAGCCTTCCCAATCATCTCAAGAAGTGGTTGGCAATGTACCTGTCAGGCAGACACGCTCATCTCGACTTCAGAAGGAAACTCTCTAAAACCGGGATTATCAAGCAGTTTATCGATTATTCAATAACTTTTCTTCCCGATTGTTTTCTTTATCGCTAGACCCTGCCACCACTTTCTGTGAGAGATTTGCGGCAGTTACTTACTTTTTTGGAATTCCATTAAGAATTTTATATTTTAATTTCTTCTCGGCAAAAACATGTAAAGTGAATCATGCAGTTATTTAGTTCAAGTCAATTGCATTTAAGGTAGTCGACATAATCAAACTCCTTTACTCCCACACAAAACAATAATAGTAATAAAACCCCAAGTGGGGTCTGACAACTGTTTCTGTTTATTTCTCTCTCTCTTGGCAGGAAATGAAAGTCATTTTTATTAATACCCCAACCGACTTTATGCCATAATTTATTTAACGTGACATTATTTTCAGCCAAATAAAGACAATGCACGGCAAATAAACATGACCATTTACAGAGCTTTAGTTTATGTGTGGCATTTATTTCATTTTCAATAATGATTCAGAAAAAAATCACTTAATTGAGCTATTTTGTTAAATGCAAATAACATACATGAAAATGGTTTGATCTATTGGCTAGAAGTGGCTATGCAAACTAATCTCAGAGACCTTTGAGTGGCTTTCAATAACAATCGGAGCAGTTGGCTGCCAGCTTGCTCTGCTCCACTCATTTGGTATTAATTTTTGCGCTCGTAAATCGAAATGAAAACGAAACGCAAAGCAGAGCCTGAGACAAAAACCGGTTCACAGCAAAGCCAAGCCAAGACAACAATTCAAGTTGCCAACTAACTATACTACGACGACCGGAGATACAGATAAAAATCAACTCCAACGCTGTGGCAGACAGTAAAAGACAACAACAAGCAAGCAAACCCAACGGACACGTTTTGTGGCACAGCCGGTAAAATAAAAAGTAGAAGTAGACTAGCGAGGGAGAGAAAAAAACCTGAAATTGTAACGCAATCAAAGCGAGACCCCAGAAGAGGCGGCGGCACGCCCATCCACGTAGTATAAGACGAGAGTGTGCTGAAAATGAAAATCAACACAGCTGTTGTTATTGTTGTTGCTTGAAGCAGTTTTTCGTAGTCACGACGGGGGCAGCTAGTGTCAGTTATAACTTATACTATATGAATGCATTTACATACATATACAGAGAGTTGGCGGATTAAATTATCTTCACACCTCCCTCGCACACACCAGCCAAGGGGGAGTCCAGGCTGGAGACTATTAGCGCCGCTGCTCTTCTGGCGGCAACTGTCGATATGTCGGATGTTGTCAGGCACACGCAGAATTCAGTGTGCCGGCGCTTTAGTTCGCGTAAAAATTTATTTTTGCACCCAGAACCAATCGGAGAGAAGTGAAGAACATGTGAGGGACCATTTTTTGGTTTCCATACACCAAAATTATAATTTAGAAACATTTTTGCAGCTATGGGACATCTGACGGATTCTTTCAATGTTTATAAGGCTGGAATAACACTTTAAATTTTTAGGGAGAGTTTTCCGTCTATGACGAAAAGATGTTTCACCTTATAAATATCAGTGTTTAATCAGTTACGCTTAGTTTTATGCACTTCAAAATTATTTTTCTAGGGCGTAGGATGAGTTGTTTTTTTTACAATGTTTAATCTATTTCAACAAATTAATTTCCTGCAGGAAAATCTTGCTGTGCTTTGCAAATGATGACATTTTAAGATTAAGATTTTGTAGTGGAAATCTGGACAATTTATCAATAGGTATAAAAAACGCAAGATTTTCGACGATTGTTGAATAAGATATGTCGGAGACATACAGTACGAAATTCTGAAATTATTCTTTCAACTTGTTTGCAATAATGCCGAATGACTATTTAGACAATTCAAATATTATGCAGAAAATGAGTTGAAGTATGAATCTCATTCATAAATTTTAATATTGTTTATGATTTAAGGCTCAAGGTCAAGTGTTGACTATAATTCAATAAAAAACACAAATTAACAAAAATGTATCACATTTTGGATAGCAATGGTTTGTTTGTACAGTTCTGTTTCAAGGGTCTCATGGTCTTGCAATCAGCAGACTTTATTACTGTCACACTTCAACACGACTTGCAAGTTACTTATATATCAACAGTTCACGAAATAAGAGTTTGGGGATTACAAGAAACGCCACAATGAGCGTCCCATTTATGTAGAATACACTGATAACTTATGGGCTTCGTTTTACCAGAAATTTATAATTAAATTCTTTGTTTGCAATATGTTTCTTAAACTCTATTGATTCGCTGATAATAGTTTGGCAATCCGGTTTGTTTTTCAAAACTATTTTCAGGCTATTGCGCATTTCGGCTCCCAATACTATTTCCTCGATCTTTATGTCTTGGTTGTATTGATTGTAGCATCGGTAGTAGTTCTGACGTATAGTGCTTCAAGCTTAAGCTCATTTACACTGATCACTTAGATGAGTGCCAAAACAGAAAACTCCATTAAATACAAAAAAGAGAGTTGCAGTTGAGTGCCCCGACTGCAAAATACACTGTACCAAGTAATGTGGTTTCTAGTAGTAGTAGTGGCAGTGGCTTCTTTTATTCACATAATTTGGTTTCAAAATGTACATTGTTGTTGACCTACAATCCCTATAGCCACACACTCGTACCAAACTCAGATTACCCGCTCGCCGCGGGAGACCGAATCGTTCTGAGGTCGTAACTAATGTAGGGTTACAGATTTGAAAAAAATAACATAAATCTGCTTTGGCTCAAAACCGTCAGCTGTTTTGATAACTAATACAATTTTGATGTAATACAATTTGTTATATAAGCGATTTAGGAATATATTAAAAATCTTCTGACATTATACGATTTCTAAATGTTGTTGCTTTTACTAAAAATTTAACGAGAATATTCCAGTTTTCTCTGTTTAAGATATCAATGGATCGTTAACTTAATTCTCCCTCCCTTTACTGTCCAACTTTAGTCTTTTGAGCATCTGTGAATGACACTAAAGCCACTCGACAGACTAATGGCTTCGATGTCCATATAATCGGTGCCTAAACGGGCAAACCCTAGACTTCTAGTTTTTCCTGCCCATAGCCTTCCACTGTATTCAACCGATAATATACCACTTAAAAAAAAAAAAAAATAATATTCGACAACCGAAAACATCCCTTCACTGTCGTCACTATACAATCAAAAAATGATAAAATTTCTTTCTTATATATTAAAGCCACGCCCTCTCCTCCCAATGAGAAAAATCTCTACATCTTAAAAAAATATAAAAAATCGGAAAAAAAGAAACGTTCCATTAAAAAAACACCCCCAATCAACCGAGTCCAACATTCTCATAACATATAAACACTAAACGCTCCGTTGATATTTTTAAATTTTCAATGTTTATTCTCTAAGTATATTGATTAATTCTCGCCGATATACATATATTCGTCTCTTGCATGCTTAAAATTTATAACTTTGTAGCCCCTTCTTTTTCCTTTCCTCTAACCGACTCAACCCTTCTCTGAAAAACTTTACCTCTTCCTTACCGATCCTTATCTTTCTTCAAATTATTCTTTTTTATTACTAACTATCCTAGGGTACAAATCGCAATCTTTTGCCTGTATAGCATTTGCCCCTCCCCACCACCGCAACCGGCACGCGACGACTTTAGTATACCCTTTTTACTCTACGAGTATCGGGTTTAAAAATTAATTTGAATAAATGTGGAGGCGCACTTGCACATCTTTGGTGTATTTGCTCAGATCTTATTATGGTGTACAGAAAAAATAGATATTAGGCTAAATGGTGACTCGCCATACTAAATATTTATCTCCTCTGAGTATATGTCTTTAATATTAACGCACTTAAACTTGGCCATGGTTAAAATGATATGTTTTTAAGATTGTCCGCGAAGAGTGGTCTAAGTCGCTGACCGTTGAATCAAAAATTTTTTTTGTTCGGCACAGACGAAGTTAGCTTTTCTTTCTCGTTGAAATTCAATTAAATGCAGAGCTATAGTTGCCTTCTTTTTTTTACCGAAAGGTATTGACCTTACGGTAAGATACTCGCAATATCAAATTCACATCACAGCAGTTTTAATAATCTGTCTTGACATAAGTAGAAAAATAGACTTATCAACCCGTCCGATGTCACGCAATATCTCGAAAATATCTTAAACTCAAACTAAAGAGCAAAAATTGTTTGAGGTAAAACTTACTTGTTTTTCAATAATGTGCGGTTATATCAGACATTTGAAATCTTACCTGAAAGAAAAAAGGAAACAAATATATATTAATGCATTTGAATGGGGCACGAACTTAAGAATTAAAATTAATTTTTGACAAAGATGTAGTGGGTAAATAAATTTTTTAAGTATGCTACAATATTTTTAATAACTGTACCTAAAAGTTGAGTAATTGGTAATTAAAAGTAATTAAAGTAATTTCCCATGTAATTCTTCATTAACAGTTGTAATGCACAGGGGAAAAAAACCTTTTAGAAAAAAAGTTGCCCTCAACTTAAAATAACAACCAAATTTTTGACAAGAAATGTTTCAAATATTCCTGAAATAAGTAAAGTTGTAATCCATTGGATATCATTTGCTTTAATCCAAACCCAAGACCGGATTTCGGCAGTGAGAGAGATGGCTTTCTTTATGATTTTTCTCTTGTACTACTAAACTTTTTGTCTGCTCAACCACCACACAGAAAAGTATAAGTAGCTCCTCTAGAATTGAAGCTAAGCAGTAGCTCAATAAGCTCGAGCGCCAAACCTTACGTTGTTCGGTTAGGGCAGAAGGGTACCGGCTTAGATTTCCAGTTAAGCCCAATGAATTTTTTGTTGTATTTTTTTTGGGCGGGAGGAGCGGCAGCCCCAGCGCTTGTACAAAAATAATTGCTTCCTCCCTCCCTTCTCATACGATCCCGTTTTATATATTTTTTTTTTTTTTTGGAAAATGTTAGGAATCCGTTTATAAACCTTATCCAAAATCATTCAAATATTTTTTCCAGTTGAGTTTGAAGTGTTCTTGATAATTGAATAATTTTAAATCGATTTGATCTCCAAAAATTTTCCTTTAAGTGAGAACATTGTACTTACAAATGAATAACAAATGAGTTCATTTTGCGAGCTACTTAAAATCTTCTGCTTGCTTTACGGCGCTTTTTACTTGGATCTCTAAATTACATTTTTTATCTTTGCACTTTAAAAGCATTATTGGCAATTTGCTTTAAAATATTGGAGAAACACGGAACCTGAAATTCTCACCTCAGTAAGAGTATAGAAAACAACCCACAAAATTTAACTATAAAAACCATTGGGCTTTGACTCTTTTGTTGTTGGTTGTTTTTTCGGGGTGTATATGTTTTTCACGCTAGGCGGATTTTTGGGTAATTTTTGTTTTTGTTGTTGTGTTGTTTTTCGTTTGCCATTTACCAATTTCTTTGTTTATGGCCGCAACACGTGTTTTCATTTCAATACACACGCTAAAGTCAAGGGAATGGCCGTTTTAAGCGCGAGGATGGGTGCCAGGGAGGGAGGGAGGGAGGAAGGTAGGGAGGGTAGTGTAGTAGGAGTAGCGGAGGATGACCAGCCTTTATGTCTATGTTAATGAAATGGTAATAGGCCGAGGGGCTCACAACAGACTCTCAAAGCAATGTGAGCTCTGTGGGACAGATATAATTAAAGCAGCTGCCGCCAAGCGAAGTTTGCCGACTGAATCTGGGCAGAACATACAAAACCTACTTTGGCCTACAGGGAGGCATCAAATTTGATGACCAGGGTGGAGGTACACACAAATATTTTGGTGTGGAAAGCTTGAGAAAATTAAAGAAACACAAATAAAGACGGAGTAAGCCAGTAAATGTTAATCGTTTTCTTAGAAATACCTATAAAGGTTTCAATGCGAGGGCAGATTGATATTTGAACTGAATGAAAATGTCCTCAGTGAATCAAATGCCTTTTTGATGATATCTGTCTCACCAGCTTTTCACCCAAAATCTAGTGTAGTTATGTTAGTTTGCATGTTCACTTTCACACAAACACAGAAAACTTGTCCAGCATTTCACTTCATCCTGCAGCTGTTGCTGGACTTAAGGCTAATTTTTGTGCAATTATGTGAAAGTGAAACTTTTGTTTCTTTTTTTTTTTGGGAAGCTTACTCGTAGTTTAATTGGCCACAAACAGCTAAACGTTTTAGCTGAAATTTTGTCTCTTTTTTTGCATTTTTGCACCTGCTGCCAAGTTGTCAAAGTGATGCCAATTTCGAATTGGAGCCGAACTAATTGCATTTAGCATTTTGCCCACTTGACACATCCTACTCTCCTTTGGCCGGCAGTTGTCACTGCCCATTGCGCATTTTTCAGCTGGCACATAAAAATCTTTTGATTTGTGCAATATTAATCAACGGAAATATGTAATAGACCTCGGATATATATTGCTTGGCCAATGAAGCATTCACCAAAATTCAATTCACACTGAGGCTGGTTGGCCTGCATTTTTATTGCCCGTTCCGCTCAACCGAAAAACACAATCGCAGCTTTTGACTTGCCTTAGCCAAGTTCTTTTGTTTTTTCTGCTTTTTTGAAGGGAAACCTAACCAAACGGGTTTTTGCATCATTTTGCGGTGGGAGCACATTGAATTTCAGATTTTATTTCTCTGTTAAGCTTTGATTTACAGTTGAGTTGAGCAATATGGTGGGGCGAGGGGGTAAAGTCATATTGCATAATGCTTTAAGAAGATTTCAATTATGATTAGAAGTTTCTACAGAGTTTAGCTGCCGCTTGATTGATTTGCAGTGAAATGAGCTGAGGCGAGATTGGCAAGAGGCTATGGTGGCTAAACAAAATGGTTGATCGATGGTGCTCAAAGAATTTTCTTGTCATTTTATTAAAAAAAATCATAAGTTATCCGGCGAACTGATAATATCAAGCAACATAAATAAGTCAGCGGATGAAAGAACGCTCGGTTCTCGGTTAATTTAAAAAAAAGAAGAAAATTGAGAGTGAATTCAGCACTCTTTAGGTTTGAATGTTAACTTTTAAGGGTTTTTAATAGGGATGCGTAAGATAATATCAATATATCGAAATATAGTTATTTTAGTTTGAGTGCCTGCTCGGGCGCCAATGAACAATCTGGAAGGGTTTTCCCAGATGAGAAATAAATATTTGGACCCGGTATTAATACTCAGACTTGTTGTTGGTGGATATTGCAATTTTAATTATTTCATCGGCCCTTTGTGGCTTAGTGGTTGGCTCCAGATATTTACAAGCAAAGTCGGAAGCCCACACACAGGCCCTAATCAATCCCATTTTTCTTTTTTAACTAACTTAAAACTAAAAGAACATATATGCTAATGCAGCTGCTGCTGCTCCAACAAAGCGATATATCATTATGGGATATTTTTCTGGCGCAATATATCGAACTATTTTGGCGATATTTTATTATTTTTTTAGCCAGTAGAATTTCGAGTAACCTATATGACAAGCCTGATAATATCGCATTTGAGAACTTATCATACACGTACTGATACTGCAATATAAGGTGTCATTGTTAAAATGTTAAAATATAATATAATAGATTTAACGGCCACTAGAAACGGTCATTTGCAGACGTTCCTTAAAAACTTTTCAGTTTTCTTAAGATTAAAAAAAAGATATATCGATCATTATTAATCGCGATATATCAAATATCGATATCGAAAATTTTGATTTTTCATATCATCGAATTTGATGTTTTGAGAAATATGTATTGACAAACCTTAGTTTGGAGTAATGGAGCAATGGGCACGTAGGCTTTCCGCTCTGGGTTCTTGGAGTGTTTGTGTACAAATATACCCGTGTACAATATATACCGACTTCGATATACCCGTTACTGATGAAAAAACATGTTGAACAGTGTTCCTGCGTTCCTTAGGGTGACCATCCGAAAAGTATGCAACATTTTTGATGGTGGGAGAGGGTAGCGGGGGTTTGGTTCCTTTTTTGCTCATAACTTGAGAACCGTTCATCCGATCTTTATCATTTCTTCGGAAAATCGATTCATTTTGTTTTAATTACTAACTATCTCTAGAGGGTACAAATCGTCTATCTTCAAAATTGTAGGAGATATTACGTTTTTTCCAAATTGCGGGGGTGGGGGGGGGGCGTGGTCAAAATTTGAAACAAACTTGATCTGCGTGCAGATAAAAGAAGCATTTGTCCCATACATGTCAAATCTCTATCTCTTACCATCTCTGAGACCTAGATGTTCATACAGGCGGACGGACAGACGGTCAGACGGTCAGACGGACAGACGGACATGTCTGTCTATCGACTCGGCTGTTGATGCTGGTCAAGAATATATATACTTTATATGGTCGGAAATGGTTCCTTCTGCCTGTTACATACATTTGCACGACTTTAGTATACCCTTTTTACTCTACGAGTAACGGGTATAAAAAGTAGCACCTTAAGGAAGAAAAATGGATTGGCGACGATCTAAATAATACTTTAAAAATAATTCTCATTGTTGGATAAGTGGGCCGGGGCTAGGACCAAACTATATTTTGCGAAAATTCATTAATAAGGACGAAAAAGGGGTGGCAGATGATTAAAAAACAATCCGTTTTTAGAACCCGTTGTAGCTCTTAAAAAGTGGCAAATGGGGACGAGGATCATTTTATAATTCAAGTGACATAACTAATTTTATTTTCTTTAAATTCCAGGTGCCCTGAAAATTTGGTTAAGTACTGTGGGACGAAAAAGTAAAAAAAAAATTATAGTGAGATGGGATCCGATTTTCCATCCTGCAGAAATAAAATATTCTTCTGATATTTTTTCTAATTTGTTGTTTCTAATAATTGTTTGGTTGAAAATTGTACACTAAAAGTACACATAGTTAAAAATTCGATTATTTCCATGAAAATAATGGAACTTTTGTTAGTCCCTTGTATTCAACGCACAAGTTCATATGTAAGTTTTTAGTTACAGATTGTTCGCTTTCACAGCGTGCCGGGAAAGAACAGAACATTGGACTCAAGATGAGCACAAACCTTACCATAAACAAAGCATGAACGGGTTTTCTCATTTGTAGTACAATGTTCTCACTTCAAGCACAATTTTTTCGAGATCGCAAAACTCACATTGAGTTAATATTGTTCTTTTTTATTGTGAACTGTTTTTTGTTATTTTCACTTAACTAGGAAAAAAGTTTGATTGATTTTGGACCAGGCGTGATTTTGGTAGAATAGGGAAAGGGGTCACATATCTCTTTAAATTGGGATTAAAGGGAGGCTGCCGCCTAGATATGCGCTGCTGCTTCTCCCTCCACCCAATATATTCCGTAGGATCAGAAACATCGCTATAGACAGTACAAACTTGAACAACCCATTCCATCATCCTCGCTCCATTAGGGTTTTTCAGAAAAACAGAAAACTTTGTTCGGGTTTTACTGGGAATTTAACCGTACTTTTGGACTTAAAGTAAGGAAGCCGTTGCACACTTTTGCAGATTAACATCACAGTTGTATTTTGTATAAAGCAAATATTATCCTATTGAGTACAACTTTACTCATTCCATTCTGAGTAGTACATGACCTAAAGTTTGACGGAAGTTTTCGGAGAAATTTGCAAATCCAACCGTTCTCCATCAAGACTAAGCAATCTCTCACACATCATACAAACGACTTTTTGACCGTGAAAAACATCAATCTAATGGGTCATCCGCCGTACAGCCCTGATCTACTCCTGAATGATTTCTACTTTTTCCCAAACATCAAAAATAACGTGCTTTGTTGATACTTTTAAGACTCATGTTTTGGAGGAACCTCAATCGGAGTAAAGTTAAGTAAAGTTAAAAAGTGAATAAATTTTCACGGAGAATATTTTGAAAAAGAAAAAAGACGTATGTCTTTATTCGCAAATCCCGAAATATAAAAAGTACCGCACGAACTACACATAGGGCTTAATATCCAAATCTTAATAAAATCCACGTTTAACATTTCATTGACGCTTTAAATCAGAATTAGTATTCTGGGAATTGTAATTCGCCTTCCTACGGACGCAGTAGTTCTTGTAGTTTTCTCAAGAGTCGTCTGTTAATGTTTTATTTCATCCTATGACTAGCTAAAGTGAACAAAGTCAAGCTAGTCTATGTTACGCTTACTCCTGTGCGAGGCATGCAAGTAAGCTCACAAAGTGACTTCTCCCTCACAACGAATGGTAGAACTGTGACAATAGCAATTTCACTGAATTAATGTCAAGTGCAAAGTTAGTGATAAATATGTAAGTATGCCTGATAAATGTGCTGTGACATATCTGCTTATTGGCATGCGTATCTATCAGTTACGTTCAATGCACACACAAATACATATCACATTTTTTTTATCTGTTTTATATCTGTGTAATAGGTTTTGGAGCAAGTTCTCTCGCAATCCATTTGCCTCGGCTACTGTTGCTGCTGCTGTTAGGAATTTATATTATCGATAGGTTATAAATTGAAGACAATGAAATCAATTGATTGGCATTTGTGCGCTGCGGCGTTTGTGGTCGATTGTCTCTGGCATCTGGGTGTGTGCTTCCAATACTTTGACCCCGTTTGTGCAAGCTTAGATATAAAAAAAACTGCTTCTAGCCTCTAAGAAAACTTATAATTGCGCACATTAAATAAAAATATCTCAATTTTCAAGACCGGTTTCACAGACGAGCTGCGGTCTATTCTAGGTTATTGTAATTCGAAATTTATGATTGAAATTTTAAATAATTTGAGTGTCGATTTTTATTTTCGACCACATAGTTTTTACCTTTTGGTGCCAATGATTTGTCACCTACGTCATTTGAATTTGGTTTTCATTTTGTGCGCTAAAAGTTGTGCAAAATGTTTTGCCAACAACAAAAATATTTTATGGCAATTTATTTTGTCATAAATGTAAATAGTTTCGGTGCACCCATAACTTTGTTTTTGTTTGAAAAGAAGGAGGAAGGCTGCTGCGCCTCTTTGATGCCAGCCGACCGATGCTTAAGTGCAATTATTTTAATGGTGATGAGTCGCTTTTTCGTTGCATTTTATTAGCCGCATTTGAAATATGTAGCAAAAATTTACAAAAAAAGTCTTTCTATCAACACTTTCCCGCCCAGTGAGATAACGAAAATTGTCTATCAATGGCAACAAGCAAACCGAAATTGACTTTTCTTGTTACTTTGTAGGCCACAACACAAAAGAGCTTAGTTCAATTGGCTTGGCATGTCAAATGCAATGAACTCCGCCAAGCACTCGCGAGCACATTTTTCATTTCATAGATAAATTGTAATCAAATATCACGAACCAAACCAACAAAAAAATAAGCAAAACGGGGGGACTCAATTTTTGCTCTTACAGTAGCCTTGCCAGATTCCTTTGTGCTGCAGCATTTTCCACAAATTGAGTATCTAAATAACCATAAAATTCTTGAACATGCAATGCCAAAGCCACACAAATGCAAGAAGTTGTAAACTAATATGCTGGGCTAAATAAATAAGTATCTATGCATCAGGATGGGGGAATATGTATGTAAGAGATAAAGAAACTTTTGCTTGTCTGCATGTCATGTCGAATTGCACGACAGTTGCAATATGCCGTGAGATTTGGTTGTTTTATATTGTCTAAGCAGGGCGTGGTTAGCGGTTGATGGATGTATGTTGGATTTTTCTTTTATTTTTAATGGAGGTCGTTGGGAAGAAACAGTTGTGCCAAGAAATGTCATTAGCAAAGGCATAAAAAAGAACAGTATTTTGAATAGCAAAGAATGGATATGCAAGTGTCAGATTAAAATTTAGCCTAGACATCGTTATGATAAGTAAGACATAAGACAGTCAATCTTATGCTTCGAGGATTCGAACCCATAGAACCCACCAAAGCTTTAGATTCTATTCTATTTTATTTACGAGTCATTTCTTATTCCCTTTTGCCTCTCTTCTTAGTAGAGAGTAAAAAATATGATAAAAAAAAGTTTAGTCAAGCGATTTGTAAGCGAGGTCGATACATGAATATGTTATTGAATACCACTTTTGTGACCAATGATTTAGTTTATTATATTGATTAAACCAAATTTACGTTTTCGAAGTCGATACCAAAAGATCGTTTTCAATATCCGTCTATGCGAAATGATTCTCTCAAGCATTACTTTACATTTATTTTCACGAAAAATAAGCTAAAATAAATATTTAAAAATTTTAAAGAATAAAATGACTAAATGTTTTCAAACGAAATGGCCACTAATCTAGCACAAATCTAAATATGTCTGGAAATAAAATAAAAGTGTACACTTAGAAAAATTAAAGCACAAGCGCTGACAACATCAAGCTTTTAGTGTTATTACCTGTACAAAAAAATTTAAAATTAACTTCAAGATATAGTTTTCCCAAAGTGTAAGCAACATAGTTTTTGTTTGTTCCGAATATACCCATGAGCTAACAAATCACAGTTTGCGGGAAGGTTTACTATTCTGCTTTTATTTAAAGAAATATACAGCTTAAGGACAACAAATGCTGTATGCGCGACTATCCCTTAGAGGAAAACCGCAACGAATGCGCTGCGTGCGCAATGTACTTGGGCACCCCCGGTTATTTGTAAAATCCCGGTTATTTGTAAAATCTCTGAAAACCCCTTTACTATATTTTGAGAAATCTCATTTTCTCATTTGAAAATTTAGTTAAGTCTCAAACTAACGTCTCTTGCAAATGAAATTAACCATTTTTTAGTTCTGAGTTCATTCAAAACTTTTTATACCCTTACAATGGGTATATAGTACCCTTTGAGTACTGAATTCAGCCAAATTTTTTCCCAAATCAGGGGAAAAGATCTGTGATACCTGTTATTGTGAGCTCTTTTAAAAATAACTCCAATTGGAATGTGGCTGTAAGGAGCTCTGGTGTCATCTCATTAACTTAAATTTTGTGCACCAATTTTACTGATTTAAGATTAAAGATTAACAAAATAACTATTTTCTCTAAAATCTCCAGCTATTTTTTTTAAATTCCTCACTACAAGAAACAAGAGCACGGTCTTAGTTACCTTATTGATTTTCCTCCGGAAAAACTCAGGAATGTTGGGCGTAATTAATTAACATGTCACTTAAAACTTTTTCACATTTTCCATTGAAATTTTAATTATCCTAGTCGTCGTCATCTTTCACTGAATACAACTCAACTGAAAATGTGTCATAATAATGTGCAAATAATGCATATTCATTTGCTTATACACAAATTCTGTAACTTTACCTTCCAGCCAGCACGTTGCGGCGGCAACTGTAGTATGCAAATAGTTTTGAATTTACACTTAAAGTTTGGCATTCCTTTCTAGCAACCACCAACCTTCCTCCGCCCACACAGAAAATGTGTAACCAATGCTTGACAAATGCTCATATCGTAACACCGAAAAAACTTTTGCAGCTCAAGTTGAGACCACAATCGCTGCTGAGCCACATTATCTTGTATTTGTATAATATTACGTATTTTATTTCTTTCTTTTTTTTTTGCTCAGCGGGTCTGCATCGACGACCGGATGCACAAATAAGTGACAACCCGGTGGCTGTTGGCAGCGCATTGGAGCTTTTTTTTTCTTAGTGAATTTCCGGCATCAGTTTAAGAAAGAGAAATACGTGCAGAGTTTTCAATTGGCCTGGGCTGTGTCTATACTTATATTTTGGTGGTGGTCAATTTTAAGTTTTCCGAAGGTTTTATGCAAATCAGACAAATGACCCTGAACCCGTGAGTGTATTTTTTCTTTTGGATTTGTGTTTTTGAGTGTGTTGGAATGTGGGAATATTTGTTTTAAGAATCAAGGTAAGAACGAACTGAAGGTCTGAGACAAACTATTTTCCTAAACCGTAAATTTGTTTGCAGTGAAATTTGAAAAATTCTTTAAAACACAAGACATGACAGACTGGCTAATAAACCTACTCAAATGAAAGTTTATATTATAATTATATACTTCAGCCTTTTTTCCGTTTATGGTTACATAACGGTTGTGGGATATTGGTTACAGTACGAGTTACGGTTATTAATATTATTTTGTTTCGGTTGTAGAAAAAAAACCTTCGACTCACTTTGATCATGCAGACAAAACTGGCCCCATTTGGAATATCATTTATTCAGTTAATGTAGGTAGTAAATTTAGAATTTCTTATTCAGGATGGTACTGACAAATCCAAGCTTTTTTAAAACTGCCTTGACGTCTAACAGAAAGGTACAAATTTATTTAATATCGTCCGTCTGTCGTCCATCCAACCCATGAAAACGCGCTCAGTATTAGTAAAATGATTTGTTATAATATATTACGTCCGTAATCAGTGGTATTGCAATATAAAAGGCAGACGCTTTAGGCATTCTTTTTAAGACTAGTATATCTCATTCTTAGTAATAACTGAGTTATCCATGTGACTCAAGCCATCCATTTTAATGGAAATTATTTTCCATTTGTTCTCGTTTTTAATATTCTTTGCAAGAACGTCTGATTGGCGAATGAAAACATACGGGTTGATGAAATTTTCGCATCCCATGCTTTGATAATTATAATAGGGCTTCAGATTTTTTGAAAGCCAACGTCATTTACACCTTTAAATGGTATGCCATCTAGTATGCAGATTCGAAACGCAATTTCTGGTAAACAGAAGGGTGTATTACCGTTGTTTTACTGACGCATTCTTGAGGTCATTCACTGGATGAGCTAAGTCAGGATATCCGCGACGGATAAGGAAATCACTGTCAAGGATGATCTAACGTATGTCCCAACATATAGCTACTTTCCGCTAAAAGCCTAGATTTTTTATCGATGTGCAATCCAGCTGCTGCGTCAATGGCGTTGCCACGGGTGTTAAGCACAGGGGAAGAAGTGTTTGGACCAACTTTATTAAATACAGACTGCATTCATGAGGTGGGCAAGGCAAGCGTCAAGTGTTTCATTCTTTGTTTTATAATGTAAAAATGCAGCAATATGTCTTATATATGAATCCCGCAATCCAGCTATCGCGGCAGGACTACTAGGAGAGCATGTTGCTTCACATGTGGAGGGCGGACATTACAATTAATCAGTTATTTTTTGTGTGTAGTGTTACCGTAAGCATCATTCGTTAGTAGAACAAGGAACATTCACTATTTGAGAATAAACTCAAGAATGCGCCAGTAGAGCAACGGTATAAGAAAGTGTTAACAAGCAAACTTATCAAGAGTCTAAAAGCGAATAAAAATTGTTCATTTCTCACTTCCATCCACTGTCAAGATCACAGCGCAACTTGCCAGTTACCGGCGCTAAGCTGTCAAGATGAGGAAGTACGCGGAAGCGACCGCGCAAACAACAGCCATATGTGTGAAGGTAAAGATTTAAGTTAGAGATTTTAAGATCTAGAGATTTTGGTATAAACGTTTCCATTTAAAATTCAAATTGCTTAACTTTAGATGTTAACTGACAAAATTAAATCTGGTTGCTAGATTAGAGGAACAGCCCGTTTCAAATCGCTTAAATTTGGCCATCTGATCTAGTAGCCGAGACTTCTCGAAAATTTTTAGTGATTTCTGTGGCACCCCCGATAAATTTACGATTATTGAAATTTTTACTAGTAGAGGAAAACCTTGTTAAGCCATATATTTGTTTCTGTTTCGAAACTAATAACCGGTTATGTAAACCCTTGGCTACTGTTAGATGACAACAATTTTTTTCTGTTACGGTAACGGTTTCGGTTACAAATTATAAGTTTTTCGGTTTTACGGTTTTAATCTCTGGTTGTGGCCGGGTGTGGCGCAGCGGTTAATGTATCGGCCTGTTGTGCGGGAGGCCTGAGCTCAAACCCACCTCGGATCATCTAATAGGACGTTTTTTTTTAACATTTTTTTACACTTCGGTCACCTTCTCTAGCTATTGGCGAAGGTGAAGAAACTACCCATGAAAAAGCTTATCCAGCTTTGCCGTTTGGAATCGGCCGTTTGGATTCTCTTGTGAGAAAAATTATAAGCGCACACGCTAAGAGATTGACAGAAGATTGAGTTTAAAAAATATTTTTTTACCATACAGCTATTACCCACGAAAAAAAGCAAAAGCACAGAACAAAGTAAACTTATAAGTAAATTATGAAATATGATAAATCGTGTTAGAGCTATATATACACAAATGTGTCTGAGAGAAGACGGTAATCAAATTCAAAAGTTTTGTTTGTGTATTTAAAATTCAATTTCATGGCAATATCAAACGGTTCGATATCAAATTAGGTTTTTATTTTTTTTATTTGTTTACTTCCGTTGCACTTTACTCAGCTTTGTATATAAATCTCAGATACATACACACATACTCGTATAAATGGAAATTAAGCCCGCGTTCAAAATTCCCAAGTTCCAAATGCAAATTCGTTTGAGTAACGCACTCTAAGTAGAAGCGGCATTTGTAGTGATATGCACAAAGGTACTTTCTACTTAAAGAAACTTTTTTTTACAATTACAAATTTTTATACAAAAGTTCCACATCAATAAAAAAATTTCATACACATTTTGAAAACAAGATTGATTTTTTTATTTTGTAAATATTCTAAATTATCTAACAATTTACCTCCTTCTCCTTTACTTAAACTAAATTTTATCCATCGTGGATCCGCTTGTCGTTGTCAATTTTGTTGAATATTTTGAGCAAAGTGTAAAAGCAATTTTAGCGACAAAAATTTTTTTTATGTGGCAAAACAAATTGACAAGAATTTTTATGTATGAAATATTTTTATTTATGGGTTTTCCGGTTGCCTCCCTTTTGCCTGCAGCCTGCAGCAAACTAAAAACATGTGTAAATTAATCAAATTCAATTTGGCAAGCAAAGAGTAAAATCATTCTACAAATTCTGTTCGTTTTTTTCCCCCATGAATGTCAATGATCAAATGAAATCGATATAAAAAATGTACAAAATGAAGCCATTTCATTTCTAGATTACTCTTCCCCTCCCCCTCTATTCAACAAAACGAGTAATGACCGTCTCATTAACTGTAGCTTTTTAGCTTTTTTCTTCATTCTGTTGTTGCTTTGCCTTGTGAATAAGTTTGGCCCATTGCGCATTTAGTTCATTAACCTTTTACCAACTACAATTGTTGTAAATTTTTTTTAAGCCTGGGAGTTGGTTCAGTTCATTGTTGGGGAGCATACAAGAAAGCTGGCCACAAGTTTTAGCCTAGCTAAAATGGTAATAAAAAACACATTGTGTGCTGCCACGGTTTGATATGCCAATTAAAGTGCGACCAGCGGAGCCAGCGTCAGAGTAGTTGGCTGTTGGGGGTCTGATAGACTCCCTGGAATTGTGTGTGGGCGGGCGGCAGGCTTTCACTCTAACAAAAGCTGCTGGTTGCCGTCTAAAGTAGCGCGTGGTAATAAGGCAATGTGCGGCAATTACTTAAAATTAGCCACAAGAGCAGCAACTTGTGTAAAAAGAGTCTTCTTTAGTTTGTGTTAGTAACAGTCAGTTAAGATTCAGTTGAACTTGTGTAATGTATTTGCTGTGCAGAAATGAACCAAACAGAGATAAACCGATAAAACCCGATTTACAACTTGTTCGTTTTCATCCAGAAAGCCGAAATAAAAAAAAAATAGTTCAGATTTGGAAGTAAGGAGATTTACCTGAAAGTTATTAGGAAAAGTGGAAGATAAACGATCCTATCCATGAAGACGGGATTGTCCGAACCAGAAGTTCCAAATTCAATCTTTGTTATACATTTTGAGAACAAATGTTCAAGAAACGTTCAAGATTCTAGAAAACCCTCGAAATCTTTGATGCCTTTTTTTAACTCTTTGCTTTCTACTTCAAAAACGATTGTTTAACATTTTTGAAAAGTACTAAAAATAATATAGTTTTATTCTAAAATTTGGGGAGAGTTCGAAACACATCTTTTTCTGTGTACAGATAGGTTTTTGGTAAAAATATGACGGAATCATAAAAAACGTCGTCTCTCTGTAGTCCTGCAGTCGATATCGCCCAAAGATCGTTTAGCTTTCTGTTGAAACATCATATTGTAACGAACCTGATTCAGTGGTAAGAGAATGTATCGAGTCATCGATATGTGATCGAGACATCGATGACGCCGATGACATGTTCTTGACCTATCTAATTTTTCGTCTTGAAAAGCACACACGTGCCAATAAAAAGATTTTTCTGAATTGTTACTGGCAACTTAGCCTCATCTCTGTATTCTATGCTGTAATATCAGCATAGAATTCCCAAGCAGTTTAAGCAGCGCTGACATGAGAAAACGGCTGTTGACTTGCAGTAGATAACAAAGACTGCTGATACCATTATCAGCAATAAACAAACTCAAATAGAAGCACACTTTGAAACGCCCTTTTTTGGAGTTAAGAGTTAACTACATTCTAACAAAGAAAACATTCGTCGTGACACCTCAAAATTGTATTTAAAATTTTTGTCGACATAGGAAAACACGGTGGTTAGAGAGAGACGGAGATATTCACAAAAATTACTGAAATAGTAAAAAAATGACAGCATATAGCTGACGAATACCTGAGTGAAATGTTGACTACGCAGCTTCTATGTTAGATTTTCTTTGCCGGGAGTTTCCTGAAATGGCTGTTCAGTCAACCAGGCTCCTTTGTGGGATGTTTCTGTTTTTAAAGTAACATAACATGACCTCCAGGCGGCTTTTAACTTGTTTGTTGGATTATCAGCAGAATTTTTAGCATGAAATATTTGATTAGATCGACTAGAAACTAAATTAATTATTTTTACTGGGTAAATTCAATTGAGAACTTTAAACGCTTTTTTACAAAATTTATTCAGTCCTGAACTAAGTGAGCGACATTGCGTGTCGATATGGTACTACTTTCATTTTATTAAGAAAAGCGGAAAACATGTAAAACATAATGTGATCCATGCCGGTAACCTGAACGGACATAATTCCTCAACCTTTGGTCTACTGATGTGTACAAAATATTTGCATTTTCGCTTTCAAATGTTTTCAGTGCTTATTGCTCACACACACACAATCGAATCGATTAGGCCTATTCAATCACATCACATGCAACTAATTGGCCACAAAGTTGATAACAATGTCATCAAGGTAAGCTATTTGTGATTTTACTGAATATGTACTCTGAGTTAAATTTAACGCACTATCTTCAAGTGTTTCTCCATATTTTCCCGGCTCAACAGAGCGAGAGAGAGAGTCAGTTAGCTTCAACTTCAAGTGCCAGAGACTGGCATTTCAATTAAAGTGGAAAACACACGCAGCTTGCCTTCGGACCCCACCCCAAGGCTTTCATAGAGGATTCGTGCAAATAATTGAAATGCACCCGCATCTAGATAGTTGGGGGCAAATGCTCAAAACTTTGCCGACCACATATAGAAAATGCTGCAACTTGACAGTTGAAAGCAACGCGGCAACTTTTACACAATTTGATCACAAAATGGAGGGAAAAAATGTGACAGCATACTGAGGGAAATATGTTTGAATGCACATGTGTACGTAGAGATGCACTTACACTCAATTTCATATGCCTAAGCCTGGAGACAAACAGGTAAGCAAAAAAAGGGAGACACTAGAAAATGTAATTCAACAAAAAATGCATGTCGCACAACCCACACACACAGAGAGCCAAATGTGTGCCGCTTTTAGAACTAGGTAACAGGTAGATATGCTTTGAAAAGTAAGACGTAGCTCAACTGACTCACTCTATAGCCAATATATATATATGTATAAAGACACTTCAAGTGTACAAGTCAAAGAACTTTTAAGCTGCTTTTGTTATGTGAGCAAAGGAAACTTTTACCAGGCAACAAATGTTATACATACTACCATGTCATGCTCCATCTATAGTAGGAAAGATGAGTGTCAAAATAAATAAAAAAGCTAAATTGTGGTCGGTCAATTGGTTGCGGCTGTTAAAAATGCGAACATGAGTAAATAATTGAATGGTAGCTTACAGTTAGAGATTGAGTAGGTGTGTGGGTAGGAGTAAAATGGAACATACCTTACGCAGCAAAATAAAAGCTTCTCAAAATGGAAAGACAAAAGCATTTGCCATACAAGTAATAGCAACTCGAATGGTACAAACAAATTGTAGCCATAATCTGGCCTAAGATTAGAACGAAAGTGGATCCACTGGTAATGGAGATGGGTCTAAAAATATAAATGCAAACTCAGACAAACTCAAAAAATTAAAATGCAAGAAATTTGCCGAAAAGTCATTGTGAAAAGGGGAAGAACGATGCAAACTTTTAATTAAACAGCCACCCACAGTGCCACAGGCTTCTGTTTAGGGTCCTCTTCTCTGAAATACTTAAGGTACGGACCAAACAGAGATGGCAATTGAAAAAACTATAGCATAACTATATAAGATCACAATTCCCGCTGCCCTCTTATTTTGTATCTGCAAACAGCTAAATTAAAAACGAGAGCGCAAGTTAAAGTCGGCTCTAACCGACTTCGATATACCCGTTACTCATGAAAAAACATGTTAAACAGTGTTCCTGCGTTCCTTAGGGTGAACATCTGAAAAGTATGCAACACTTTTTGAACTCGGCTATTTTTCACATTTCTGCTCATAACTTGAGAACCGCTCATCCTTATCATTTCTTCGGCAAATTTATTCGTTTTACTAATTACTAACTGTCTCTAGAAGGTACGAATCGTCTATCTTTAAAACTGTAGGAGATATAACGTTTTTTCCAAATTGCGGGGGCGGGAGGGGGCGTGGCCAAAATTTGAAATAAACTTGATCTGCCTGCAAGTATAAGAAGCATTTGTCTCATACATGTCAAACCTCTATCTCTTACCATCTCTGAGATCTAGGTGTTCATACAGACGGACGGACAGACGGACATGTCTATATCGACTCGGCTGTTGATGCTGATCAAGAATATATATACTTTATATGGTCGGAAATGATTCCTTCTGCCTGTTACATACATTTGCACGACTTTAGTATACCCTTTTTACTCTACGAGTAACGGGTATAAAAAAGGAAACATTTTTTTAACATTCGTGAGCGAACCGTACCTTTGATTCTGTACGTGCCTGGGCTATAACGTGTAGGAAAAAACTCCAATTCTCTGTTTCTTTTACCTAGAAAAATATCAAAACACAGCTTGAGCCCTGAAACAAAAATAACAAATCTCTCAAACTGATTTACTAATAATAACACTTTGCCTTCAACTACTTACATAGATTTTCTTATGTAGGCGTTCCACTAGCTACCTGGCTACCTTAATAAGAACACCAGGCCCGCTGTAGCTGTCACTCAAAACGCCCCAGCACACGAATCACAAAAGTCTTATGAATAATCACACACAGCATTTTCAATGTAAATCTCGGCAAACTTGGCCAAAGAAAAAGAAATTTGAAATGCGCAAAACTTATAGGTAGCAGCTTAATAATGACAGCTGAAGAGGGCGAGGATACTGTGAGTGTGTGTGGGTAGAACACTAGACTAAGAAGACTACTACATGGGATAAGTAAAGAAGGTGGGGGTGGAAGTTGGTGGGGCACTTGTCAGAAATGATATTTTAATTTGAAAATGGTTCTTGCTTGAGTCTTCTTGTCAACTGGTCCCAATCATTAGCAGATAGATACACAACATGTGCATATTATTCCAAGTACTTAAGCCACGAAGGCCAGGGGGGAGTGGGGAAGACATTGACTTGATTAATATGCAAGCTGTGCGTCTAATAAAATATATGTAATTGTCTTTGTCTGTTGCATAAATTATCGCCACTTCAGCGCATTAAGGTGCATAAAATTATCCACTTGGATGCTAATTTAAGGCGGAAGTTGGAACCTTGAATTGTGACACTTTTAAGATCAAATGAAATAAATATAAAACAATTTTTACTTAAATATTTGACAAAACTGATAATTACCAGCCCCAAACAACACTCAGAAAAATCTCTCATTGCGCGTCGAACATAGACAAAGCGTTGATTGGATTTAAAGTGACAGTAATAAATGACAACAAAGGCGGCGTGTTTCATTTAAAAATATATATTTATACATGTGGCAAAAGAACTTGCACTAGAAAACGAAGCCAACGGAGAGAACGTGCTAAATAAACAGACATCGTCGCCACATTTTTTGGTTTTGACACTGACAAGCCAAACAAATTGCAGACGAGGGCCGGGATTCTCTCAAAAAACGAACCATCTTCAGCGATTCTGTTCCTTCTTATCTCAACATTAAATGCTGCGGCAGCAGGCAAATATTTTTTCTAAATTTTCATTCTCTTTTCTGTCTCGTTGCAGTCTCCACTGTAATATGAGTAATTGAAAAATATTCTTCTGAGGCTTTCCTTTTCTTTTTTGCTGATTTGTGTGAACAAATTCTTGGCCCTGCTTCTAGTGTGTCTTGTGGGTTAATTGTGCGTTAGCAGCAATTGCATTTTTAATGCTAGAGTAATTAGCTTAATTGTTATCTTAATTATTTTGCCTCTGCTTACGCTTAGTTGGCTAACTAAACAGATGGTAAGAACAAGCAATGGACATAAGCTACATCTATGTTTATAGAATATTTTAATTTTTAATTCATAAAAAGTCGGAAAAAACTAGGTTTTTGGAAGTTTTGTTAATTTTTCCTTTAATGTTTTTGCGTGAATATTAATGCATATTTTTTATATTTTACTAAAAGTAAATCAGAAAATATTTTCCATATCATTTTTAAGCCGATATGAAAAAACATCAAATTGATATGTTAAAAATTTCAAATCGATATTTTTAACATATCATAATAACATTTTTAGTATCATTCTGAAACTATTTAATATCAATTTACGTGAATGATATTATTTCGGATCAAAAAGATATTATTATTTTTTCAAAATAAATTAAAATATAGATATTTTTGTAAGTTTTATTATAATCAGGTGAATATCAGCATTTATTTGATATTATTTTTTGCTCTGTGTGGTAAAGAAGACCTAAAGTGTGTCAAGTGCTGCCCATCGCCGTTGAACAGGTGCATAATGTTTTGATTTCCATATAACTGGACTATCGATCATTTTATCTTTACCATTTCTCTTGCAAATCGATAGTCTGTGGGAGATCTGAAGATTTTTCTATATTCAGGGATGGGAGGGGGCGTGGCAAATTGTGACAATAAAATTTATCCGCCTGCAAGTACAAAATAAATTTTTCCCATACATGTCTTACCATGTCAGAGATCTGTCTGTTCATATAAACGTACAAATCTCTGACATGATAGATTCTTGGTTTATGGGTGATATTTTTTGAAATTTTTTCGTAGATTTGCTACGGATTTTTGCTATACGCTCAGTGGGTTTTGTTCCATCCATACAATTCGACCCCTTTGTCTGAATTACTGCATATGTGAGCATTAGAAAATCTTTGAGGTGATGGAGGCAGGCAGTGCAGTGAGTGCAAGAGAGAACAGAGTTTCTTATCTCTCTGCAAGATTTTTCTGCTGTCAATGCTACAATCCTGATGAACAGAAGGACTCTTCAGACACCAGAACTTCAGATATTATCAGATTGTGCTCACGTTGCCAGCATGATAGTTCGACGTAATTTTTGGGATTTGAGTAGAAAGCTCCTCGTTTATATGGTGGGACACTATACGTACCGAGGCACAGTGTAAGATTTTGCCAATCAGTCGTATTTTTCAAGCTATCGACATGAACTTTGGACTAAATGTTCAAAAATTTCCCAAAGAAATTTTTGGACAAAAAGTTAAAGTAAGCGTGGCACCTTAAAGGGCGTAAAGTACGTAAAAACCAGAAAATTTTCAATTTTTCAACATACAATCCGCAATAAAATAAAGGAAAAATTTTGTTTCAAAAGAGTGTCAGGTTAGTATTTTTTGTTCTGATTTTAGCCAATTTAAAAATACTTTTTTAAAATTAATCATAAAAAAAAAATTTTTTTTTTTTTAAATTTACGTTTTTTGTTAAATGTTCATGCTTTTGCTTGTAACTTCAAAAGTATAGGCCGTACAAATATAAAAATGGATTTCAAAGGTAATTCATTTATTGAAAGAAAAAAATGATTTCCATATTTTTCAGATTTTTTTTTAATTAAAAAAAAACAACTTAAAGTTGATAAAAAGATTAGGCGAATTTTTTTTTTTAGAAATTTAATCAAAATCTGAATTTGAATCACAACTTTCTTCACTAGATTGATCATAAAATAGTTTTAGAGCTCTTTCGATGCGGTTTGAGGTTGAAGGCGTGACATCAATCCTATAGCATCGCCTTTTATTTTGCCCTGAAGCCAACTTGCATTATCGGTCTTATTTCTGGACTTATCTCTCCTAGATTTAGTCCACCTCGACTCAAATTCATGACACAATGTGTTTTAAAAGCAACATTAACTTTTTATTATCAATATCATTGCCAAAATGATCGCTGCGTGCTCTAGGAGTGCTTTAAGCTTAACGGTTTTTGCGTTTCTTACCCAAACCTCGAAAAAATCTGCCCGTTTTATTTCACTCATTGCTTAATTGAAGGTCTTTGGGCAAAATATGGGCAACTTTTTATTTCTGATCCTGATTCAGAATAGTTTTCTGCAAAATACGTATGTTTTGGTTGATTTGAATGTGATTGAATGTTGTGAGTTTTTTTCCACCAAATACAAAATATTGTTAAAAATATACCTACTTTTTGGCACTTATTTACAAAAAATAACAAAAATGTTGTATGCCACTTATGAAGTCCCTTTATAGCGCTAAAAGTCAATAATGCTTCCATAATTATGGGAAAAATAAGTTCGACCGCTCACAGTGGCCACACGATCCAATTGAGAACACTAAACTTTCTCAACTGATGCTCGTTGTGCAATGCAATTTTGCATGCATTCCAAATGCACCGGTTTAAGTACCGTTATCTTCTGAACAAAAATTTTTTGTTTTGTTTTGGGCTTGTTTTCGTAACATTTGAACATATCTAAATTGACTCCTAAAAGCTCATTGACCTTAAAAATAATTTTTTTTTTTTTCAATTAAGTCCCCCTAGATTGGCAAAATCTTACACTGTGCGAGGGTACTACGCTTTTGAGATTAATTCATATATGAGGTTTACATTGCTCTACATACGAGAAAAATATGAGGAAAAGTACCGGCTCCTAATGATTCTTTGCCATCACTTACTTCTCCTTTTTTGGAGTTCATGAAGAGGTAAATTTTTTGACATTCTGCCCCTAGGCAGAACAAGGAACGGGTATAATTATCTATGGCTTGCAATTTTCTGATTTTCGCGAATTATAAGAATTTGAATTCACATATGACATAGTGGGAGATTCACAATAGAGACCTGCACAGGTGATTACACGATGCCAGAATCATGAGTAAAAATACTCATTTTGACGAGAATAGTTACTTTTTTTGTAACAGGTAATCATTTTCATGAGTACGAGTAGTAATCGGCATCGTGGCATCGTACGATTATAATCGTAGAACCGTAGGAAATATAATAAGCGAGTTATTTCTGTTAACAACATAAAAGAAATACTAAATTGTCGATGTGTGCTTAAGAAACACGCAAATAAGTTGCATTAACGGCTCTCTGCTGGAAGCAAAGTTTGGGAGCCAACAGCCGGCATTCGGCTGAAGACTCATTAAATCGCGGACAAAATACCATTGTGGATCAAACATGGTAATATAGTCAAACAACCAGGTAAAAAAACATTCTCCGTGGTAATAAATCCGCTAAGTACTTAAGAAACTGCTTTTCAAGGCCAAAAATTACCACACAAAACTGCATTACCATGATTATGACAATGCCAAACCGCGGTGAATACCATGTAATGAATATTGTTGAGATCATAAGGAATGTTTTAAATCACTTTCCGTGACTGACTAATCAAATCGCGGAAAAATACCGTTGAGGATTTAAAATAGTAATAATGTCAAACAAAATTTGCTCCAATCCATGTATAAAACCATGCAAGGATTAATGCATAAAAGCAATTCGCATCTGAGGGATCTCCATGGTAAAAAAATCAGCTAAGTGCTTAAGAAACTGCTTTTCGAGGCCAAACATGAGCACACATGATCGCTAAATTACCATGATTATGATAATGCTGAACCTCGATAAATACCATGGATAACCATTAATAAAGAACTTAGAGGAAGAAATTTTCATCAAAATTTCCGAAAATTTTTTTCAAATTATTTGCCTGTCTGAAGTTAGCTAAAGCAATAAACGAGGGGAGTTAGTTTGCGCATCCAATTGCAGAGAGACTTTACATTGACAAACATAATAAAAAACGAGAAAGGCAAGGCTAACTTCGTCCGTGCCGAAGTTTTTATACACTTGAAATCGCTTGTCTCAACGGTTAGCGACTTCGACCAAACTTCGCAGATCAGCTTAAAAACATTTAATATTGCCCATGACCGTGATTGAGAGCGGTAATATTGAGAAAAAACCAGTTTTTCTCATTAAAATCCATTTTTCGACCGATCATTTGTATGGCAGCTACAAGAAGTAGCCATCCGATCAGGTCGGTTCCGACATATTAGCTGCGTGCAGACAAAAGAAGACTCTGTGCAAAATTTCAGCTCGCTAGCTTCAAAACTGAGGGACTAGTTCGCGTAGAAACAGACAGGCGGACAGACGGACAGACGGACGGACAAAGCTTAATCGACTCAGCTCGTCACGCTGATCAAGAATATATATACTTTATGTGGTCGGAGATGATTCCTTCTATGCGTTGCAAACTTCTGGGCAAAATTATAATACACTTTTCAAGTGTATAACAAGTAAGAGTGTTGCGGTCGAGTGCCCCGACAGCAAAATGCCCTGTCCCAAGTAATGTGGTTCCTATAGCTTTGAACTTGCATATCTTCGGTGTTTTTGCTCGGATCTTATTGTGGTTCACAGAATAGGTAGATGTTGGGCCTAACTGAATATATATTAAGTCACTAGGTTCAAACTTAAAAATTTTAGCTCTGACAGGTTTTCGCGGTTTGAAGAAGATGGAGAAGGAATTTGCCAAACCTGGAGCAAACTTGATCTGGTAACGGTGTACACCTTCATACATGTAAAAATTTGTGACTCTACCTCTTATAGGGCCAATTTCTGTTCTGTCAGATATCTGTGATAATAGTCATAGATTTTACACTGTTATTTGTTAGTTTATGTGACAAATAGCTCTATGTAGATGATGTGAAATCGGCCCACAGTCTGTGAGATCCACGCGTTTATACAGAAAAAAAGACAGTTTTCGATGTTAAAAGATGGAGGAGGGGGAATTTTCGAAATCTGAATCAAACTCGTTGTGGGTACAGTATTCACCTACATAAATGCCAAAACATGTGGTTCCATCAATTACAGTCTCTGAGATCGACGCGTTCAAACAGACAGACAGACAGACGGACAGACGGACATGACTAAATCGACTCGGCTGTTGATGCTGATCAAGAATATATATACTTTATAGGTTCGGAAATGCTTCCTTCTCCCTGTTACATACATTTGCACAACTTCGTGATCCCCTTTTTTCCATTTTTAATGGGAACAGGGTTTAATTAGTACAAAAATGTTTTGGCATATTCTTTATTAATAGCTGTGTGAATTTGTAAAAAAATTTTAAAATAAAAAATAAAACAGCATCCAAGTTTCCGGCCTTAAGATTGTTGCGCCGATCTTCCAAGACTCGATTAGCCAACTAAACAACGAAAAAGATTCTTAAATCCCGAACCATTTACGGTCTCAAACGGACGAATGTCTTGAGCGATTAATTTAACGCAGCTCTTTGACACTTTCTCTCGTACTCGGTCATCGACAAACACCCGTGATTTTCTTAATTGAGGCAATACTTCGCTGGTTCTTGAGCGTTTTAAAAAAAAACATGTTTTCGCAAATTAGATGGACTGGATCATTTTGAAAATTAAAAAGCTTTTTCTCATCTCTTGCAGGACATATAGCCAAAAAATTCGGAAGTCTATGCCAACGCAATTCTATCGGAGAATTTCCACACATCGCTGTTACCACTTGCTTCAGTCCGCTTATACTCTCCCGACTCTAAGCTTTTGTATTTCTTTACAAAATTTTGGCGAGCGGCACGATGTAAAACTAAATTTGATTTAAGTAAAAACGAGTAAAATGAGTAAAACGGTGCGGTTCCTACGATTCTACGGTGCCACGGTGCCAATTTGACAGCTAGGTAATCGTACTCGTTTGTAATCATACTCGGCGAGTACTACTCGATTACTAATTGACTTACTCGTGCAGGTCTCTATTTCACAACATCAAGTACAACAACAGCGCTTAAATAGGACCTTAAAAGGCGCTTTACTGCGCCTTATCTCGACCCCTGGTACCAGTGTGCTGCACAAAACCCTGCTGGCTAACGGAAGCGGCGAACCCTTCATATGGGCCAGATAGTCGCTAAGCTTGGGGCCCACCTCTGTAAATTGTCTCCATCAATTCAAGCTCAGATAGTAAGGCAATAGTCTGAGGATTTCCCATGCAAACGTTCTAAGGAGTACACAGGGAATAAAAAGTGATATTTTATGACCAGTGCAAAAATATCAAAACTTATCGGACTCAACCATCGCATATTCTTTTGGTCAGATATTCTGTAAATTTTTTCTGATATTATTTTTATCATTATTCTCTGCATTGAAGGAATACAGAATATATTAAGTTTATGCAAAAGTATGTAACAGGGAGATGGAATCATTTCCAACCCTATAAAGCATATTTTGTATATAGATGGTTCGTACCGTCTAGAGATCGTATGTATCGCATTGCAGAAGATTGAAGGAGCGGTTTTTAAGTTATGAGCAAATAAGACCAATGGTATTCATGCAATATTTGATTGATGTTTAAAAATGATTAGAGTTTTCGTTAATAATATCAAGTTCAGCTCCATAGCTTTAAATATATTCAGCAGCATGTTTCCTGATCACAACATATTCACAGTTTGGTTCCAATTTATTATTTCTCTGCATTTCCCAGCGTAATGTTTAATCATTAAAGAGTAATTCTTAATTTCTATCCACATTATTCATAAGTGCACCCTAATGTTCCACGCACTCATCATAAGTAAATGTCATCGTTCGGCTCATTCATCAATTTTGGTAGGGTAAGGCTTCCGCCTCTAAATGACAACCCAGTCGCAGTGTTGCTTAGAATGTCACGACATCCACATATCGGTATTAACAAGAAATTCAATCGTCAGCTTTTTACCTTAACCATTAACTGTATTAGTTGGAGCATTTATTTGATCTGTCGTCTTTTTGTCTACGGTCAAATCAAATATGATTTCGCGTCGAAACGCCTGATTATACGACCACGACGCTTGTGGATCAGACGATTGGCGCTTTTGTGCAAATTGCTAATGCATGTGGGTGATTTTTGGGGTTATATTTTGATGGTGCTCAGCTCCTTTATTCTGGTAATTCTGCACAGTTTCAAGCCAGGTCAAGTGTTTGAGACTGTTTTGATAGTTGCATCTCTGTTAATGGGATGCCGCAATAATGCACAGCTACTCATCAGATTGCATGATGTGGGCCATAATCGAGAGCATGTGGAGGTGGCCAATGAACTTATGCAAGTGAACGAGTGTATCTGTCGCCATTTCGGACCAGGAGAAATAAAAGAGTCGCTCTTTGTGATCTTATTCATCATCAAGTTCTGCCTGACTTTGCTGCAGCTTTATAATTATTATCAATTGAAATACTTGACGTATGCCTATCATTCATTTTTACTGGAGATTTTCTACTGTGCTTACTTCGTGTATCAATTGCTATTGATTTCGTGGCTAGAAGCGTTTTCTACATTTCTCGAGGACTATTTGCAACAACTTGAAGAGGAGAGTGGCCTGCCCAGTCCACAAAATCGTCGTCAACTGCTGCGGTTCTTCGGTTTATACTCACGTATTAATAAAGGCCATCGGTTCATCGAGGTACTATGGTTGCCCATAGCCAGTATGCTATTTAGCAGCATATTTACCTTAGTACAAGATGGAGCCATTGTTTTGTATAGTCTGTTGTGGGAAAAGCATTTGAACTTCTTCGACAAATGGGATGGATTGCTGCAATATCGATTGGGGAGCTGTTTGGCTCCACTGATGAAAGTCTTACTGATGGGCTTGTGCAATAATCGCTTGGCCCAACTGGAGTGGCTAATGCATCATTATTTGATGCGCATAGAACTGAGGCATCAACGATTAAATGGCCAAGTGGAAGAACAATTTGCACGCTTGGTTAGCTATCGGGTAAGATTTCAGAAGAGGATCCTTATGCTGTGGCTTTTGCTAATTGTTATTTGTCCGTTTGTCCTTACAGCTCATCAGCTTTGGTCTCCAACTGCGGTCACAGCCCATCAGAAATCATATTTTAAGTGTGTATCAAATCTGCAATTGTGAGTTTGCCTTGATGTTTATTTGGTGTGCCCTCACGAATGCCCTATCAAGTCTACAGTATGGCCTGGCTACGACCAATAGCAAAAAAGAATTTGAAGAAATGCTCAATCCGAATTCCCTACTCAATATTGTTCAGGTATTACAATAATTCATAGCAGGTATGGGATGATAATCTCAACATTGAAAGCAAAATGCAAAAAAAACAACGCCACATGCCAAAATATGATGAAACAATAAATAAAATGCTAATTGGCAAATAAAAAATTGTTAACTCTTAATTGTCTGGCGCCAGACGGCCGTATATAAACTAAAGTAAAGCAAAAGCCACACGCTGACGATTTATAAGTTCGGCGTAAAGGTTGTTCCAGTTACCAAGTTTATTGTTCACTCTCACTTTTGCCCTAAAAACTGGTCATTAAGGTAAATGCAAGCATTGGTTAACCATAAGCTAAATAAACAAACCCACAATAATTTGACAATGCTTGAGAAGTACTAGGGCACAGTGGTTGCAAAATAACGTT
This sequence comes from Lordiphosa clarofinis, assembly GCA_018904275.1. NCBI lineage: Eukaryota > Metazoa > Arthropoda > Insecta > Diptera > Drosophilidae > Lordiphosa > Lordiphosa clarofinis. The sequence goes on from JAEIGQ010000087.1 coordinate 1,231,457, forward strand.
TTCATAGTTCTAAAACAAAGTAGGATAATACTTTGTATACTTGCAGGCAGATCAAGATTATTTTCCCGTAGTATGTAGATGGTTTTTACATTCTAGAGATATTTAGTAAAAAAAATAAGGTATCGATTTGCTGAAGGAATTATAAAGTTCAAATAAACGATAGTCGAGTCATAAGGAAAATCAATTGTGCTAGGTAGCAAAGTGAAATAAGTGTTAGAGAGAAAATTTACTGAGTCGACACGGCTACTTTCAGAAATAAATCACTGCTGCCTCAAATCAGCGATGGCCACTGGTTCCACCCCGGGGCGAAAACATTTCGCTATTCACACGTACATGACCCGAACGCCGAGAGAGCAAGAAAGCGTCATTCGCTCGACAGAGTTCAAAGCAATTAGGTCGAAGCAAATTCACGGAGCTTTGTTTTCGCACACTAATGCACTCTCACTTTTTGGCCTCGCTCTCGCTGGCCTCTAGATCAGGGGCGGCCACCTTCAGCTCATATGAGCCGAAGTCAGTCGTGTTTTTAAGCAAACGCGAGCCGAAGTTATGGATGTGTGAATTGGTGAGCACTGCATTGCAAGTAAAACGCGTGTTGTCACCAACACAAGTGCACTTTTTTGTCCTCTCTATTTGGCTGCATCTGCTCTAGATCAGGGTTCCCCAAACAGAGAGCGCTAAAACGTGACTGTGTCTCGCTCTAACACACTATGAAGTGTGACTTCGGCTGGCATTCGGCAAATAAGTTCGTGCTCCCGGGGCTATCGCGGGGGAACTCTGCTCTAGATACATTTGGGTCAGCTGTTCGCTCTTTCTCTCTCTGGATACATTTAGGAATATGGTCGTCTCGCTCTAACCAAAACTGCTTTTTCAAACGAGAAAACCAAGCTAACTTCGTCTGTGCCCTTGAAAATGATCTGAAATCTCAGAGTTTAGGAATGAAAAAATTATAAATTAAACAAAACCTGCAAATCTATATTAACGCGCATAATATTAATATTTGCAAAGTTTGGAGACGTTAACATCAAAAACGAACAAGTTTTTCTCAGTAAGACCCATTTTCCACCGATATGACAGTTATAAGACCCGATTCGGTCGGCTCCGACATATATTATTAGCAGTGTGCAGTAAAATGAAAACTCTGTGCAAAGTTTCAGCTCGACAGCTTTAAAACTGAGAGACCACTTTGCGTAGAAACAGACAGACAGACGGTCAGACGGACAGAAAGACAGACGGACGGACCAAGCTCAATCGACTCAGCTCTTCACCCTGATCAATAATATATAGTTTATGGGGTCTGAAATGAATATTTTTGTGCGTTGAGAGAGAAAAGAGAACTTTTTATTAGATATTTCGAGGCGGGTAGAACGATTAATTTTATAAATGTAACGAAGAAAAATGTGAAAAAAGTATTCGTACCTATAATCATAATAATTTGTTTTCTAAATCGTTTTTATTCTGTGTTTCATTGACCTGGGGACGGAGGATAAGTAACTGAACACCGAGAGCACGCAATAAATGGAGAGTATAGCATTAAAAACTCATAGATCAATAATTTCGAGATCAAAAGTGTCTGCTTGGGGTTAAAAGTTCGATCTTGGGCTTAGATCTATCACTCCCTCAATAATATTAAAATCGCACTCTAATACGTATTATATAAACATAGTACGGATGCTAAGTATACGTACAAGTAGTTTGGATTTCAGAAATTTCCTTTTTTGATTTGAGCGGAATAACGGTCGGGTTTCGAAATCCCAATGGGACATTAATCGCTGCATTAACATGACTTTATATTAATATTTATATACTAAATTTCATCAATCAAAGCCCCAGATCCATGATGAGCATTATCGTCCATCTTAAATGAAACTTAAAACGACAAAATCCGCACCGAAAGCCTCGGTTCAATCTCATCTAATAAATGGAAGCAATTTAAGGCTGTGCACAGAATTAAAAAAAAATAGCTACTGCCTCTTCGGCTACTGAGTGCCTGATGAAATATTTAAAAACAAGCAAAGAGCAAAACAATTTTCATAAATATGCCACTGAGGATGGCCAAGCTAAAAACAAACCTCAAAGCGCATTAACGCCTCTAATGGCCTTGAGACAACAACAGCAGCACTAGCTTATATGTATGTACGGGTAGAGAAAGCAATGCTTGGCCAGTTGGACCTTTTCTTACCTTAAATTTGGCACAGCTGCGGCAGCCGCTGCTGCTGCCTGTAAAGGCGGCGGCACATTATACGGAAATGGCAACTTGGCCGCTACGGCTGGATTCTCGAAAAGCATTCTTGTGCTGCTGTTGAGAGGGTGGTGAGTGATACCGCTGCTGCTGCTGCCGGGGGGGTTGATGGTGATGCCGGTGTTGATGTTGGTGGAGTTACCAAAGCCGACGTGGTAGTAAATTTTGTAGGCCGCTTTTATTTTCAACACGCACAAAAAAATTATTTGGATTTTGTATTTTTTTCGTTTTGAGAAATTCTCTGTTTTTTGTTGAAGATATTCTCGAGGATTTTTATTTTTTTTTTTAGATTATGCACATTTTTATAGACACCAACAATTTGGCTATTTTCGATTTTTATTCACACAGTTTGGTTTATCTACAAAAAATTAATTTATATTGGGATTAATAATTGGGTAATTTGTATTTTATATCCTTTTAGATTAAGTTTTGGGGAACCAAACACATATTGTTGAATTATTTATGACATTAACCAGCGATTTTATTAGATGTACAATGGAGCTTCCTTAACTAGAACTTCGTAAGCGAGTGTCTTTTTAATTGAAACTAACTAAATCTATTAGTTGAGGAATACAAATATGCTCATTCTTACTTTTTGCGCTTTTTGGTCTTAATAAGAACCCTGGTGTAAGTCTTTCCTTACATTCTAGCAGGCTGGTTTTTAATAATACTTTACTCTTAAACAAGCTACGGACTATTGAAGCAATAATTTTTTATGCATAAACTTACACATGACAAAGTGTGACTAGTCAGGCTTAAGAAACATATTTTTTTCCAAACAGGTTCAGGCAGAAAATAAAAAGTTGGTTCAAAAACTTTTTTCAGCCCTGCTTTAAGTCTAGTTTTGTTTAGAGTTATAGAATCCAAATCGGGAATGCAAACTGGTTCTGATCCTAACTTTAGCTAATAAAGCGAATCGCAAACTGATTCGGCGTACTTTTGGTCATGCTGAATCGAATTGACAACTTCATAGAAAAACTTAGAAAACGGTTTGCTTGAGTTCGCTAACAAGTTTTCAGTTGCCGAAAAGTTTTAATCGATGGCCTTAGATTAATCTCATTTAATGGACATCCGACCTCTTGATAAGCCTGTAGCTAGACTGTATTTCTTCCTTGGAAGTTGCTAAGTATCCTATTTCCTTTATGGGACAATTTTCCCAATATTTTGTAGTGCTTTAGCTCAATCCAGGAGATTATTTTCCTGATCTTTATGTTGCGTTTTTAAGGAGCACGGTACGTGCCTTGGTGGCATACAATCCCATCGAAGAATGCACTGTTTTCGAAGGAAATTCCTTTTGGACTAAGACCCAATATCCGACTTTATATATAAGGAATTTAAAGTACTAAAATATTTTGTAGGGAAAAATATAATGAGTAGGCAACTTAGCTCCATAAACCATTTAAAGAACAAATCTGGCATTTAATGTTAAAATGATCTAAGTTTTTCATCCAATGAAGCAGAAAATAGTGTAAAGGATTATAAAAATAAATTTCATAATATCAAAAAAGAATATCATAAAACTATACATTCCAAATGGTGCTTAATTGATCTCTGATTCTTTCTCCGACCTGAGGAAAAACTTGGATATTGTTATATAATTATATTGGACATTATATTATGATATAATTAAAGGTATTTACCAGATTTAATAGACTTATAAGAGATAATTGGTAAAAGAAAGATTAGGCTCTCGACAAGGTGTACTTAGAAAAAATCGACTGTCCAAAAAAGTAGCCCATCGATTGTAGTTGATTTCGGATGATTGATTTTGAATGTAGGCTTTGAAATTATTTAAAAATTAGCGCCAAATTTACATTTATATCGATAAGTATTTTAGCGTTAACGTATCATTAAGACTGAGAGGTATTTCCAAGACAATCTGTATAGAAAATGATTGAGAAAAGTGGGCAGTAGTAAATTTACGCCATGATAGAGAGACGAGACATCAAGTGACGAAAAATGGACATGTTAACACCTGTGTAAATAAAGGGTAAATAAAAGCCGAGTTTGAGAATTAAGTTTTTCTAACTGTAGAGTAAAGCCATTTGAAATTACAATTGCTAATTATTTATTTTTTTTAAATTAAATAATATTTATAATAATTTTGTCTGCTAGTTTTTAATACGTCAAACGTCGGAAGAATAATAATAATGAAATTGTTAATTACCCAACATAACATTTTAATGTTAATGGTTTTTCACATTTACAGCTATGTCCCTGGTTGTGTCATAAATTTTTAGAGTTAATAATTTATGTTTTAAGAATTTATCAGGGTCAGTGACTATTCTTTTAACAATATGAACAGAGTAAATTGTAAGTTTATCTGACACAAAAATGAAAGTACAGAAATTGGTCCTAGGGATGATTCTTTTTATCAGTTATATAATTTGACTTATGAAATGCAATTTATGGTAATAAATCATTAACATTAACACTCCTAGATGGGATGTGTGGCGGACTTAATTGCTTTATAAACATTTTTTGATTGAAATTTCGCATCTAATTGTTTGTATGTTCTTTGGTTCTAGTAGGGAAAGCTCATTTGTACACATTTTTTTAATTTTTTAACTAGAAAAAAATTTTAAATTAGTTCCCATAAATCTGAAAATAATTTTAAATTTTTAAAAATTATATATTGTTATTTTGTTCTTTCGAGTTAAATCTTTAGCCGCCTTTAGAAAATGTTTTCCCTGTTTTTTTATATGTTTTACGCGTTAGTTGTTGTTTTTGTTGCTATGTCTTAATTTTTCTGTTTTTGACGTTATGCTTTTACTTTCGTTCTCCGGCGTCGCGTGTTGTGTGTATTTGTTGTTGTTGTTGTTGTTTATTGCTGCTCACCATGTTGCCGGCTTTTTTAACACATACATACAAACACACATACACACACACTAACGGCATGGCTTTTGTTTCTATGAATTTTGAGTGTGTGAGCGTGCTTGTTCTCCAAAATGGTGATAAAAGTTGTTGTGGTTTGATAAAATTTCACATACAGCTTTTAATTAAAATCGCATAGCGCCGCCGCCGTCGCACAGCCAACAACAACAACAGCGAAATACTTGACTTTTTGTATAGTTATTCTGGTTTCGTTTAATAGTTTATTTATTGTTTCATTAGTAAAATCGATTTGCTTTAAACAAAAACACCAAAAAGACAACAGACACATGCAAAAAAAAAAAACCGAAAGACGCACATCAACATTTTTTTTGCGACGTCATTGAATTCGCCGCATTTTTAAGTATTGTATGTATGTGTATATGCCCGCTTCTACTTAAAACTGCTTTTCGTCTTTGCCCCCCACACCCAGGACTTGAGTCACTTGCCGCACACACACACACACACACACACGCACACTGTTAACGTAACGAAGCGTGACGACAAACGATTTACTTTAGACCCAGAAAATGGTCCGCACAGCGCCAGGAACTTTTGTCAACTGAAAGCCAAGGAGCGGCTGAGTCAAATTGCCAGCGGAAAAAGAGAGATTTTCGCCGCCTCCACTCTCTCTCTCTCTTTTTCGCTCTGGCTTAACTTGGGCAGGATAAACTCATGGAGCACAAGTTGAGCTTGAGAGAACACAGGTTTTGGGGTTTTTTTTTGTTTGTTGTATGCAACATGCGGCCATGTGCATCGTGAGTCAGTTAATGACGAAATCCAGCTCCCCAAACCCCCAGGCAAAGAGACTATAATCATTTCCGACGTGCAGTTTCCCTCAAACAATAGGCCTCTCTGCCAGACAACGAACCAACGTCCAAGCTAGCGTCTTTTATATCGCTTTGTTCTCAGACTTTACTTAGCTTTCTTTGTTTCCTCCAGTTCGTATTACTTTAAAAAGCTCAGCTCAGCTGACGCTTTTGTTGATTTTTATTGCCTTAAAACAGCAACAAAATCATATTGTTTAATTTAAATGGGGGGCACTATACGTCTTGAGGGATTGATTGCCTCGCTCTTGCTCTCTTTTGATTTATGAAGAATTTTGAAAGTACGCACAAAAGCAAAAAAAAACAAAATTTTGTTTATTTTAATTTCACAATCAGCAGCGTTAGGGTTATTTTTAGGTTAGATGAGTAAAGCTGGGTGAAGCTTGGTTCGAGACATGTGTGGAGTATGAAGGTTATTTTGCACCAGCTACTGTCGAAATCGAACCGTACCATGAACCTTCTTATAACTTAAGACCTTTTTATTTTCGTTCCTAATACGCCTTTCTCTGCGAAACTTCACTTCATAAATATCATATTATATGATACCAACTCGCTTCTTAGTACGCTCTTACATACCTTATCCAGGGCCGGCCAAATGAAGAGGGCAGAAAAATATTACTGCCTCAGTGATGCATCACTTCGGCAAGCATTCAATGTAAATTACCAAGTGACCTCGGCCCTGATCTTATCTATTTTCGCTATAAATTTTTTAAAACTTTCAAGGATTTTGATTAATGCATTCCACAGCAGTCTTAATACCTAAAAATTAAATAAAACATTCTTTAAATGAGATGACGCTTCATCAAAGTAATATAAACAATATTTTTACAAATATAAATAAATAGTTGCATAATGCTGCTCAGTTCCTTCTTCTCACTTTCGAGAATATATTTTTTCTGTGTGTAATTTTCATCACAAGTTTTTGATATAATCATTTTATATTTGACTCATTTTAAGTACAGTATTTTGTTATACAATATTTTTCTTATCGCTGCGCTATGTGAAAAAGCCTAACGCAATTCATAATTAATAAAAAATTCAGAAATTTTTTAAATAAATTTTATAATAAAGTTGCGTCTTAGAATTGTTTGCTTGACATTATCGCAGAATTTACAAAGCTGTGGGCATCTTTGAATTCTTTACGTTTTACGAAAAGAAAAGTATATGCAAGTCTAAGAAAAGAAGTGGAAAGCGGGAGCTAGTTCTTATCTACGCTTCCTCTAGCGGCTATTTACAAATTCAAATGACAGTTTAAATAAAACTATAAATATTGACATTTGATATTGATAAACACTTTTCAAGTCATAACATTTGTTTAATTTTTAACACTTTGGTTAACTTTGCCTTTAAAAATGTTTGATTACTATTGATTTCTGTTCATTAGTTAAACATATCATTAGCTAATCAGCCATGAAAATTGATATCAAATTTAATAACATATTTGCTTAATTTAGTTGCCATGAAATGGAGTTTTAAGTATTAATCAAATTTTATTCAATTTATTTAACAAAAAAAATTTAAAATTCAACAAAATTTTGTTAGTTTTGTTAAAGTAACTCTCTTTTATTTGATTTAATGCAATAAAATGCCTTTTAAGCTTGCTTGTGGAGTTTAGACTTAACTTGGAAGTAGATTCGGAGTGTATACTAAAATGTTACTGTGAAGCTCTTTCCCTTAAACTAAAGGATTTAAATAGAATTTACATAGTTGGATTTAATGTGCAGGTCCCGACTTGGAAGAAATTACTAACTGACTGACTGATTCAACAAAGCCCAGACCAAAGGGTTTCACCTACTGAACTGAAATATCTTACTCCGTGAAAAAAAAATTATAAATAAGATTGATTGATGTCGAAATAATAGAATAACGTTAGACCCCTTAACTTGGATTGCTCTCTCCCTTCAGTAACTTGTCGACACTCTTCACGCTTATAAAACCCAGAATGACAACAAATTTATTTGCATTTGAAAAATTAAATCAGTTATACATGTTTTCTGTTCAGGATTTCAATTGCAAGTATGAAAAGAAATCTCTATGGCTCATCAAAATCTTTGGCAATCTTTGCCCATTCTGTGCTTGTACTTCTTGTAGGGTTTCTACAGGTCCAGCTTCTTATCACAGCGCCCAACTTCAGAATAAACGGCTTTAGCATTCTTGCTCGCAATACATTAGCCAATTTTTTTTTAGTTTTGAAGTACAAAATTAAGACAAAAGCTGATTGTAGTTCTTGTTCTCTTTTGGTAAGATTTTGTTACAAACTGTAACTCCCTTAAGTCAAATAAGGAGAGCAGGAATGCTGTAGATATCGTAAGCAAATTAAGAACGGCGCGTGTTTATTTTTATTGCAGAGACCGGAAGCCTTGCGTATCTATTCCTAAAACAAATTCACAAAATTCACGATGATGTTTATCTTCAGATAAGGGCTTTACCTTATCAAACTCTTCAATAGATAAAGCGAATCAAACCATTGACATTTTCGGTTTTTGGTTTGGTTCGGCAATTTTTCAAATACGCGATCAAGATTTAGCTGTTCGGTACGGTTTCGTTTGGTTCGGTTATTTAAGTATATTAATCGATACGCAGGAGAATACGATTTTAGCTGATATGTATGCATTAAAAGGCTCGATTAATATCGTGTCATATAATCTTAGGGACTGGCAGCATTTGGTTAATTCTGGGGACACAGCTCTTGATTTGGGACCAAATCTGTTTTTACAGATAACACCGCCATTATTGTCCGAAATAATCCTAATTATATAAAGGGTGATTTTTTAAGAGCTAAAGGAAAGTTTTTAAAATAAAAAACACATAAAATTCAGAAAAATGCATGAAATCTTTGTTTGAATTGATAGTACGGTCCATTTACTGATCGAAGATTATTTCATGCAAATGTTGACCGTGACTGCGCCTCAAATGGTCCATCCGCTTAGACCAATTTTGGCATACTCTTTCCACCATATCGGCTGGTATCTCACGAATAAATGCTTCAATGTTGTCTTCCAATGCGTCAATTGAAGCTGGTTTGTCTGTAGAGACATGAGCTTTAACATAGCCCCACAAAAAGTAGTCTCAAGACGTTAAATCGCACGATCTAGGCGGCCAATTGACCGGTTGTTGAGTAACAGAGGCCCAATTGCTGCGAACGGCGACGAATTGATAATTGATGGTCATCATTAACACGGGCCGATACAGCTGCGATATTTTCTTCTTCTGGTTTAATGTCCAACAATGTAAATTTGGTGCGAAATTTAGTCACAATAGCCCGAATAGCCGCTTCAGTGGGTCGATTAAACTGACCATAAAATGAAAGATGCGAGCGATGAACTTTCTTAACAGAGCACCCGGTTTGATAATAAAATTCAATAATTTGCAAGAGTTGTTCGTTTGTAAGACGATTTATGGTTAAAAATATAGACCAAACTGAAGATGTTTGACAGTGAAACAAAACACGAAACGTGCGTGAGCTGTTTAAACCAGTGTTGCCAAAAAGATAATAGCTAACAAATCACCCTTTATCTAAACCTTTTGAAAATTTTAATTGGCTTAAGTTAAGGTCCCACACGCCAAAAATTTGCTCAAATTTTGAAACCAAACTTCAATTTTGCCTATTATTACCTGTGGCAACTTAGTTTAAAGAAAAATAATTGTCCATAATTTAATTAAAAAGGTTTCGGATATTTCAGGAAAGAACTTTTGGTTCCACATGCAAATCAGTTGTTCGAATATTCTCAAAAAATTCTACATCTTGGCCTATTTGCCGAAAATTTAATAAAAAAAATTAGCTGAATGGGCCAGTTTATCGAACTTTTCACTCATAGTTGAACAAAAATATGATATGATAAATAAATAAACAAAATTAGGACAAATTATTTGCCTGTGTGAAACATCGCTTAAGGCTTTGCCACATTTTGTGGTTTTGGTTTATTTAATTTTTGTTTTCAATAATTTTAACACAATTATTTTGAAACCCTTTAGAACTAATTCAAAATTTTGCGCTAGAATATTATTTTTAATTAATTTGCATGCATCATCATTGCCACAAGGCCAGCATTTCTGGGCGCTTTAGATGCGGTTTGTTAAAGTTTGTTGCTCAATTTAACACGTAATTTAATTTAATTTAATTTCAGAATTCACTGACTTTACGCTTTTTAATTAAAAACACATTTCTTAAATTACAAATCTGGTTTTGATGTTTTTTCGCTTTTCTTTATTGTAATTCACGTTTGCATGCACTTTTGGGCTTATTACTTTTTTTTTTTTTCAGCAAACAAAATTGGAATTTTGTTTGTTTTTAATTTGCCGCCAAATGTGGGCGAATTTTTGGTTTGTCGCAAGACACGACTTGGACACAAAAACAACAACGGAAATCGAAAACGACGACGACAACGGCAAAGAAGACGGCAACGAGAATTCTCCGCACGCTGAACTTGATTTTGTAACGGTCGCAACCAAACTGAAAAATTGACAAGCGTAAGCAATTCGTACGAAGCTGTGGCGCGTTCTCTCATCCAGTTTTGGCTGCATGCTCCCTCTCAATAAAGCGAAAAACCAAAACATGAGAGAGAGATCGTCAGCCATGTGGCATTCCACGCTCCCCAGACTTGCCCCACGGAACAGTGGCAACCACCCACATCTCCAACAAACCAAAGTGTTTGCTTACCATTCGAAGCACAAGAGTTGAGAGAGTCAGCGCGTGAGCGAGAGAGAACCGCACGTTTTGTTGTGCGGCGAATTCGCTCAAAAAACGCCAATTGGATAAAGCTGTGTGAAATGGCGCCATTTGTTTGTGGTGTTTATAGTGTTGGCTCGCTTGCTCGCCTACTTCCGGCTCTGAAGCTTGTGGTGTGGATAAAAATGAGCATCGCATTCAAGAGTATAAGAGGAAAAGCGATTAAGCGCCTGGATAAAGCGTATAAGTTGAGATTTGAATCGGGGATAATTTTGTTAAATTCAAAATGTGCATGATAGTGCTTATCTCAAAGATACAAAAATATATTAATTATTTTGTACCTAAATCAAGTACAAGAGATAAATACAAGTTTAAAGTATTTATCGATTATATTCAATTTAAAATATAACAATGTGATAAAAACACTAAAAGTTATTATATCCAAGTAGCCTATTTTTCGTTTCGATTTCAATCAAATTATGCGAAATCAAAATGTTTTCGCTTCCAAAAAATCCAATTAAAACTAATTTCAATCAATTTCAAAACTTGATTCCGCTATTAGTCTTTTAAAGTACAATATTGACCATAAAAGCTTGCATTATCCCCCTTTATTTAAAAGTTTACTGCTTAAAAATTTTGATTTACTATTCGCAGATTTTTGGATTTGGATGAAGTCGAAAACGCCTTCCATTTTTTGTGACTTTTGTTCAGTATATTTCAATCGTCAACTCGACTGAACCTGCCTTTTGCCCTACATATACTGCCACCAAAACTCTTCCAAAAAATTGAAACAAAATCAAAAATTCTTTTTGTTCTCTATATTTTCCTGCACTTTAAATGCGTACATTCGTCGCGTTCGCGACTGTAGAAATGCCCATAAATAACATTTAGCTGTTCGACAAAGCGTTGGAAAACTATAGCATCCCAAACTTTGAATCGGCAAATTTTTTCTGACAATGTCCCGTAAGCTCTTCTATTGCATTATATCTAACAACACTTATAACCAGAGAAATCCAGCACAAAATGGCGAGACTGATATCGGCTTTAGATTTTCTGCTCTTTATTTTTTAAAGACGAAAACTGCTACAGACTGTTAGTCACGACTTCGATCTTTTGTGCGTTATTGACGAAAAAACGATTTAAAGATTGAATAAAATGTAGACAATGTATAGATACCTCAAATACAAATATAAGAAACATTAAACTAGAAGAAAAACTATGCTCCTGCGGGGACTGAATCCACCCACGGTCTCCACGTTTCGTATGCGAATGTCAAGATCACTCGATCACGACCCATGTTTCTCCCTGAACGACAATTCTTAATTATGGTTTCGATGCCACGTATTGCTTGCGGCTTATAGTCGTGTGGGTAAAGGTGTCGACGTCCGGTGCTCAGTTTTCAGAGGTCCGAGGTTCTAGTCCTAGTAAAGCAGAGGTGGCCAAATGGAGAGGGCAGAAAAATGTCCACCAAATGGGACTTAATTCGACATATTTCTTTATCAAATTTACTCTGATATGACTGAGCTTAAATAAATATGTTCAAAAAAACATCGTATTGAAAAAAATAAAAAGAAAATATTCCGAGATGGAATTGAACCCACACCTCCCGCACTGCAGTCTCACACACAGGTAATATAAGCCGTCAAAAGAAAGTGCCGAAAGGATATTGTTGATGTAATAACTGGCCGAATCAGCAGGCGTGTTGTTTTTAAAATATGTTACAGAAGTCAGCCCAACAAAATGACGAAATTGGCACTGAAAACAGTATCCAATACCAACGTCCGACGCTTGGAGACGCCTCGATCGGTTGGCACGGACGGTTGCGTCCGAAATCGTAGAAAATAAGCAGGCGATAATCATTCACAACCAGGTCATCATTTTTACAACCACCACAGCGAAAACTGTGTCGACCACGGCCGGCTTCTCCTTGTTGGAGGTCAAAAATGAACCCAATGCGGAACAGCTGAAAATGGAGTTGGATAGCGATGCGACTGCTGTGGGCAGCAGTTTCAGCTCCAGCGGCTTCCGAGTAGGAGGACTTTGAATTTACGACAAATAGCACAAAAATTTTAGATGAAATCTAAAAGTATATTTGCCAATCTCTAGCGTAGCGTTTCAGTTGAGAGGAAAACGATTTTACAGCACAGGTCCATGATTTGCACACGATAGCACCATTCCTGCCAAGAATGAACAGTCAACCAACTTGTAATCAAGCCTTAAAAATGCTACCACCCACCCCCATCTTGTCGCATATCTGACCCACACTGTAGGCCGATTAACCAATCTCTTGTACAAACTTCCGCATACGATTATAATTGCCCGAACGGCAAACATCCAAAGAAGCCTCCAATTGGTAGTCCGGGATCAGTGGATCACCGCCCAATATCAGTTCAATTGTAGGCCTCCTCCTCAATCTGCACCTGCTCGAAGTCACAAATGTGTCTTAAACGGGCAATAATTTGATCCTCGCTCAACGCCTTATAACGGAATTTGGTGCAACGCTATCGGCATGAACATATATGTGTTCCTGTTATTTTGGCAAAATACACCATTTAAATTTTTTTTTTTTGTAAACAAAGCAAAACAGCTCTACACCTGTGTGACCGTTTCATTGGTTTATATATGGGCACACTAAAACTTTATTGTGGATGCTAAATAATCAAAGTGCAATTTTGCGTGATAAATTTTTCGCGCTTCTCAGAACATGCCTTAAACGAAGACATTTTGGGATTTTAAAAACAAAAACCCTCTCGTTTTTTTTTCATTCTTATTTCAGTTAGCTAAGAGTGATTTGTACTTAAATTCACAGAATTTTATGGGGAAATGCGGGCCTACTAGATGTCATGGGTCATGTGTCGAACAGTGTGAAGGCAGCCCAAAAGCTTACTTTTACATCAAGACCGAAATGTTCTAAATTTGGAACTAAACCACAAATTTATTTCTGTTTTTCAATTTTACGAACGATTTGTACTTAAAGTACAAATTTTCAAGAACGAATAGTTCTTACAACACTCTAGATCGAAACAGGATAAAATTAAGAGCGTTTTTTGTAAGAGCTAATCGTTCTGATTTCTTTTGAGTGCAGGTAGTGTGCTGTTGGTCGGTGTCTTGTTTATAACTAGAATAACGTTCATCCGATATCTTTGCAAGTCGGGCTCGATTTCGAGCTTGGGTTTTTTCCGAGCCCGCAATATTAAAGCCAAAAATTGATTTTCAGGCACGGAGTGCTTTTAGGCATAGGACCTCGCCCACCTCTAGTCGACATACCGAAGCTCGTCAATGACAAAATGTGAATGGGTATTTTGCCGGCCTCCGATTAAAAATTCTTAATCAGCGTCATGAGGCGACCCCCCCTTTCCCAGTGCATCTGTCTGTTCGTCTGTATGAACGCGTGGAAAATTCCTTCATGCCGGCTTCACTACTCCATGGCAGTTGGCCGTTATACATCGATCATGTCCAAAATGAAACTTTTGATTAATTATGGTTTAACCCGCAAACCGAAAGTCCGTAGAAACAGAAAGTCTTAATTTTTTCTCCTTATTATGTATGTATCGACTCGTCCATGATACAATAAGTATACTTATTACAATAAGTCCCAGCAATCGGTGAAAAAAGCTCCCCAAGAAATTCAGTAAACGACGTTTAAGTTAACATTTCTCATTTCTCTTCCATGAATCACATGTATTTTTTTATAACCTTTTTCGTTCTGGTGCTTCATGTCGCCTGTTCTATACCCAAATAGGTGGCCTATTGCTCCTCCCACTCTTTGCAAAAAATTAAATCTCTAACAAATTTACACAAATTAAATTTTGCAGGGAACGAAAATCCAAATAAAAAAATCAGACTGGGTTGGTCTGCGACAGCAACGGCTTATTGCAACGCCTAAAAAACATCAAAGGCAGCCATCTAAGCAGAGCCGCATGTTGCGCATTTTATTTTTGTTTTTCTCGCCTTTTTTTACTTCTTTAAAATTTACAACAAAACGCGCAACAAGCGCAACGAGCAACGAGTTTTCTGCAACTTAGCAGCTGACGGCTAACAAATAAAAACAAAAACAAAGAACGAAAAGAGTGAAGGAAAAAGCGGAACACAAGAAACTCGTTTGCCACGCCTGAAGCGTCCAAGGAGACTCCACCGAAAATATAACAATAGCACAGCATTGCTGAAGTAGACAGGTCAAAGGAGCAGGCCCCGCTCTGCCCCTCCCACACCGTCCCAAGAAAAAGCGCCATAAATTGCGCCCGCTAAGACAACACACAACCGACGCGTCGGACTTCGATTTGAGCAATGGAAAGAGCATTTTGGAGGGCATTGGCCACTGATGTACCAAGTGTGTAGTCTGCATCTGATGCTGTGCTATTATATTCAAGGTAAAAAGTACCCGACAAATTTATAGCAAAACAAAAAGCGCAGCCAGCAAATTAGGTCATAAAAGTAATTAGTGAAATCTGTTCACATATTTTTGCTGCTGCTGCTGTTCTGGCTGCTGCTGTGGCCGGGGGTGGGGTGCAAGGAAGGCGACTCTTAATTGGCATGAGGCTGCACAAGTTTATGAAAGTGCCAAGTTGGTCCTCGGAGAACTAGAAATCAGCTAATTGATTTTAGTCTCATTTTATTGAACGGCATTAAAGGAGTAGGACACCAGCAGTGACCTCTAAGCAGCCAAAGTTTTACTGGGCTGTTGCTGTTGGTCTATTAATTAAACGGCCATAAAATTAAATCACATTTTATTATGTCCGCAGTCAGAGGCAGAGACCCAGGGTTGGACAGCGAGAAAGAGCAGAGCCAAATCAGGAGCTAGAATTATTTGTAGTCAAATAATCATTTCCTTGGCCTCTCTTTACGGTAAATAGTTTAGCGACAGTTGCTTCACTAAAGTAAGAACTCTGCAGTGACGTAGCCATATTACGAAATACCCTCTACTATTGAGACGAACATACACTTAGAAAACAAGTGAGAAAGTCTGTGAAGCCCGACTACAACATACTCTGTACCTGGAGTAGAAGCTGAATGCAATGCTGGTGCTGCACTCGTCTCTAATTCTCTCTCTCTCTCTTTAAGGTTGGGAATGGGAGGGGGGGAGGGTTGTTTACTTATTTGCTCATAACTTGAGAACTGCTCATCCGATCTTTATCATTTCTTCGGCAAATCGTAATAACTAACTATCTCTAAAAGGTGCGAAAAGTCTATCTTCAAAACTGTAGGAGATATAACGTTTTTTCCAAATTGCGGGGGCGGGAGGGGGCGTGGCAAAAAAGAAGCATTTGTCCCATACATGTCAAGCATAACGGTTGTTGATGCTGATCAGGAATATATATACTTTATATGGTCGGAAATGATTCCTTCTCCCTGTTACATACTTTTGCGAAAAAACATCTTTTGAGATAACTGATTGACTTCGTAATTTTACCGTGAGTAGTTTATATATTTAAGATGAGTTGTGTTTTAAAAGTTAAAGTGTAAAAAATATTCCAAGTGTGCATTTTAATGAAGAATATGATGACCGTCTTCAGACGGTCTTGCCGGTTGCCTTTATTGATTACAGCAGAAATTTGTAATTTGGTTATTTTTTATGAGACAGATGGAAAATTCGAAGCGTTTTTTTTTGAAGAAAAGTTCAAATTGCATGCATTGTCGGATGAAGAGTTACTCGCATTCATCAATTCAGTTGAAAGTGGAGATGAAGATTTCAGTAGTGATGATAGTATTATGGAAGGGGACTTTGTAATGGACAACATACAGCCTATTAACTTAGATCCGCTCTCGCAGCACGATGATCAGGCAATAGAGGAATGTATCCAGCAATTCAAGAATGTACATGACCTCAATTCAAGAAGTCGATCTGAACACTGTTTTGTGGAAAGATAACAAGTGTGTTCGCCTGGCATCAACTTATGTTGGTATTGAACCTTTCGATAGAGCCAATCCTGATAAACAAACAGCGAAAGCAGCTCGATTTGATAGAAAGCAAAAGAGATTCTTCGACATTAACTGCCCTCAAATTATCCGAGAATATAATGCCCACATGGGTGAGGTCGATCTAATGGACGATATCATATTCGAGCTAAGTCTCGACATATTATGATAAGGCTATTCTATCATTTTATAGACATGGCTGCTACGAATGCATACATTTTATACAAACACTTGCAGGTCGAAAAAGCCAATGATTCTGGCATTCTTTCTCAAGAATATCCGCTTTTACAGCTTTCGCGAGGAAGTTGCTGCAGAACTTGTTTCTCATAAGAAAAAACCATCTGTAGGTCGGCTTGTGCCACCACCCTCACCAAAGCTTGGAAAAAGGGCTGATGTTCGGTTTAATGGCGAAGGTCATTTTCCAAAATGGGTGGATAGAAGAGGGAAAAAAGTGCAAATTCTGCAAAAAGTCCGAAACCCAAGTCGTTTGTTCAAAATGCGACTTTCACTTATGGGTCATTCTTTTATAAACCGAACAGCAAAAATTTTTTTTATTTTTAAAAAATTAGATCTCGACATGCCCACCAAAACGTAATTTGCGGTTTTGCACAAAAATTTTTGTTAATTTTATAAACAATTTCAAAAATCGTCAAAAACGAAAAATTGGAAAAAAGCGTTTTTTTAAAAACGTGATATCTCAGGATTGGTTTATCGGATAGGTCTCAAGTTGACATCGATGGAAAGAATTTTACTGTATCTACTCAAATTATAATTGTATAGATTTTAAAATAATTTAATAATATTAAGTAAATGTTGCTAAAAATTACATATATTTTTTTCTCAGTGTTAACCACCAAGTTATAGCTTCGAAGGATAAACAGTTTATTGTCCTAAATATAACTTAATTTTGGTGTTTTCAAAAAGATGGAGACTTTTATAGTTGAAAAGTTATGAATTTTTGAAGTTTAAACAAATTAAAAGATACTCTTAAATAAAAATTTCTCACGCAGTCAGTTTTAAAGTCATGTGATTGAAACTTGACAATTGTGCTTTATATTCATCAAGCTTTCCAAAAATGTCAACATCGCGCGGATCGGATGACTATAGCATATAGCTGCCATACGAATGTTATGATGAATTGAATTTTGTTGAGAATTAGGGTTACCAGAGCTTGCAAAGTAATTTATAACACTACTAAATTCAGCATTTGTATGGCAGCTATATGATATACTCATCCGATCCGCCTGATGTTAACATTTTTGAAAAGCTTGATAAATATAAAGCACACGTGCCAAGTTTCAATTAAAAAGCTTTGAAACTGACTGCATGGCGAAGCTTTTTTCAAGGACATCTTTTAATTTGTTTATAACTTCAAAAATTCATAACTTTTAAACTATAAAAGTCTCCATCTTTTTGAAAACACCAAAATTTAAGTTATGTTCAGAACATTTGATTGTATATCCTCAGAAGCTATAACATGGTGGTTAACACTGAGAAAAAATTATATCTAATTTTTAGCAACATTTACTTAATATTATTAAATTATTTTAAAATCTATAAAATTATAATTTGAATAGATACAGTAAAATTCTTTCCATCGATATCAACTTGAGACCTATCCGATAAACCAATCCTGAGATATCACGTTTTTAAAAAACGCTTTTTTTCCATTTTTTCGTTTTTGACGATTTTTGAAATTGTTTATAAAATTAACAAAAAATTTTTGTGCAAAACCGCAAATTACGTTTTGGTGGGCATGTCGAGATCTAATTTCGGATTTTTTTTTATTAAAATGAAAAATAAAAAAAAATTTTGCTGTTCGGTTTATAAAAGAATGACCCTTATGTGGAACAGTAAACAAAAACACTAAAACTAGTTTTTCGACCGATCGTTTCTATGACAGCTATATGCTATAGTCATCCGATCCGGCCGGTTCCGACAAATGTGCAGCGTATTTATACCAAAAGACTTCGTGCAAAGTTTGGTTGCGATATCTTTAAAACTGACGGAGGAGATAGCATAGAAACAGACGGACGGACGGACAGACGGACAGACGGACATGGCTATATCAACTCAGCTCGTCATGCTGATCAAGAATATATATACTTTATGTGGTCGGAGATGCCTCCTTCTATGCGTTACAAACATCCGAACAATTTTAATATACCCTCTCCAAGGATATAAAAACTTTTTTGTTTTTAGTGCTTTCGCTCCCAACGCTCGTATTTATAAGTTTTCAATGATTTTACATAATTTCAACAAGATTCGTCAAAATCGAACTACTATATAGTGTAGCTGCCATACAAACTGTCAGGCACATATCAAGCTCCAAGGGTATATAAACTTCGGTCGAGCCGAAGTTAGCTTGCCTCTATTTTTTGTTTGAAATTAAGCTTGTTTTACCAATATTTACCTCAAAAAAAATTATCACTGCTATGCGATTGCCCTATCGATTTTGCCTATTAGAAGGTTAACTTGAATACGTTGTGTGAAGAGTAGATTGAAACTGTAGGTTTGATACGGATTTCCTTGATTGTTGAATATATAAGAGAACACGTAAAAAATTCAAAACAAACCCGACGTTCACGGAAAAACACAACTAAGAATCTTTCTTACTAAAGCTGGCACAAATCGCAACTGAAGTGCGCACATCGCTCGTTTAGAAATGTTTTATTCTAAAATAATCAACAATAGTCTACAGTTAAAAATACATATTTCTAAATTTCTGCTTTGTGCAGTTGGAAATGGTGATCTCAAAAATCGATTAAAAAATTTTTTGTAACACATAGAAGGAAGCATCTCAGACCACATAAAGTATATATATTCTTGATCAGCATGAGTTGATATAACCATGTCCGTCTGTTTCTATGCTATCTTCTCCGTCAGTTTTAAAGCTATTGTAACCAGAGCGGGCAAACAAACGAAACGTTTAACGAACCGTTCGCGAAAGCCAAGGAACGATTCATTTGTTTTGTAGCTGTTACCTCTAGTGAGGGAAAACGAAACCACTAACTTTATATTGCCGAAGAACGCAACGATTGGAATATTGTTCTTCCGAATGCTGCACTGCCTTGAAACGTTTCGGAACGACAACAACAAAGCTGAGAGAAACAAAGAATTAAGCAACAGAAAAAAACAACAACAATACAAATACAAATAGAGCAGCAAACGATTCCGAACTATTCGCGCTCGTTGCATATCGTTCCGATTCCCTTTGTCCGCAAATCAAGATGAGAGCATTTCGCTTTACAGTTACTTTTCTTGGGTTTTGTTTGTGTTTCGCTCTGTGCAGAGAACGAAACGAAACGATTCAGAAACGTTACGTTTCGTTTGTTTGCCCGCTCTGATTGTAACCAAACTTTTTACAAAGTCTTTTGGTACAAATTCGTTGCACATTTGTCGGAACCGGCCGAATCGGATGACTTGGGTTTGGGGGTTAAACCCCCCCCCCCATTGTTCGGATCTTATTGTGCTTTTCAGAATAGATACATCATCTCATACAAAAAGTCGATATGCTCTGAAGGTAATAAGTTTCCCAAGGTAAAAATAAAGAACTTGTTTTTTGGACATTTTTTCTAACAATTTTTGTCTTACCTCTAGAGTGCAACTGCATTATCACTTACTGTGCGTACCATTGGCACAGAGTATAAAAAGTTTTCGCCAATATATGTATGTGACTTGAGCGAAACCGAAACATGTTTCGGTTTTAATCCTTTTGAAGGTAAAACTAGAAAAATAAGTAGCGCCGCAGGCGATTTTTTTTTATTCGCTAGTGAAGAAGGATTTTTAAGTGAGTATCCACAAACTGCTCAAACAATAAACATTAAAAAACTTCGCAGGATGTGTAGGGCATATTTAAAAATTTTACCTTCAAGTAAAACATATTTTAAATCGTCGTACACGTTACAAAGACCATATACGTAAATTATTTTGGTTAGTTTTATAAATTTGCAAATGCTATTGCATTTAACCTTTGTGGATGACCTCGTCGACTTTGTTTTATAATAATTCTTTATAGTTCCCGGCCCATGACATTTTTTACAAAATTGTTGTTTAGAACGGTCGTATACTAAATAGTATTTTGTAAATATTTACTATTTTTTTTTTAGATGTTTCATTCTAAGTAGTATGTTGCATAAAAATATTTAACATGGGGGGGTAAAAAAGCGTAGTATACTCGTGAGTAAGCTGTTGATTTTTCAATTGACTTAATTTTGTCGACAACTTTTTTGATTTTTTTTCAAAAATTAAAAAAAAAAAATTGGATTTTTTTCAAATCAAAAAGATGATTATTTATTTCTTGTTTCAAGTTACAATTTAATCACATGGGCGACGTGAGCACAGGCTGATGATATCTGAAGTTCTGGAGTCTGAAGAGTAAAAACATGCTTACAGATCAGAAAGTCCGTTTTTCCAATCGCACTTATGAGATGTGCCGCTTTTGATGATGTCTCACTGTCTCTATCATTCTTAAACTTTTCTAATTCTCCAATAAGGTAAAAAAGCAACTCGGCGAATGTGCACACGCATTCATGTTTTTCGTGCATACAACAACCATTCTCATTATGCGACAACTTCTACTTAGTTCATTGAAGCAAGGTGAAGAGCTGATAGGAATCGATTCGAATGAATCTTCCTGCAAACTGTTGCCACGTAAAGAACAGTGGTTAATCAAATTATTAAATATTCCACCGAGTTTTCAACTATCGGTCGTAAAATTTCAACCCATATTCCAACGGTGTTTGATTGTAGATACTTTTCACTGCTGATTAGGGTTGTCGAAATATCGATTCCCTTGGATATAAGTAATATCAAAAGAATGTAAAATTGTCTATACAGTTAAAAAGGGGCCAACCCAAGCTTCTCTCAATTTCTTGGCGAGTGTGCTGTGCAACTTATTCCTTAAAATCAAAGAGCCGCTCGTACAGCTCAGTGATTCAGCAGAAACGTTCGCACAATTGCCGAATCCCTAACTAAGAACACAATCGCGTACTGTTAGGAACTGATTTTTATTAAGGAGCGTTACTGGTTTTATAGATAAACTTATATACCTAATACATGAGACAACTGTAATTATAATTATTCTTGTCCTTATTCAATACATGTGATACATTTGTTTCTTATATACTTAGTGGTTCGAATGTATTACATCTCTTTCTCGATCATCTTACTTGCCTATTTAAATATAGTGTGGTGTTGCTCTTGCTTACTTAATTTAGACAACATGTGGTTATTTATCCTTTTTTGTCACGCATTTCCCCTCTTGAACAGATGTGCTTGTAGGCGTGGAAAAAGGACCCCTACCTAGTTTGACCTTTTCAAGTGTATCATATTCAAGTGGGTTCATGTAGTCAGATTTGTAACGTCTTCTTGTGTTAAATACGAGGGTCACATGTTTATTAAACATTTTGCGGGGGCCTTAATGACTTATACCTTATTAATAATTTTGTCATGCAATTAATGTTTAGAATTTTCTTTTCTTCTTTCTTTTCAAATATATGTATATATTTTACGCTACATTTTGTGGAGTTCCAAATTCGATTTTTATTTTATTGTTCTTTGATTTACATTTTTGTACTCCGTAAATAATACCTAGAACTGACAATCCAATTAATATTAAACAAAACGAAATGTGACCACTTGCGTTGTGAACATTTATTCCTCTGAGCTTAACGTTTTCTAATTTTTGCTCATCTACAAATTCTCTTAGTTTCATTATGTCATAAGTGTTGTTTATTAATTTTGTTACCATAGGCTTTATTTTTTCTGATTTAATTTTACTTGCTAAGACCGTAACTGGTTCTGCTTCATTGTGGACGACGTCTTCAGCGGTGATATCATGAGCTGCTGTTAAAAGTTGTTTTCCATTGCGAGCGGTACAGCCTCGGCGAAGTTTAAGTATTCCTTGGGCGGCAATTTTCATCACTTGACTGTTATGGTTTCCACATGTCCATTCTAGTATGGTATCGCTGAACGCTTTGTCTCTTCTTTCTCTGTTTCCAGTGGCCATACATTTGTTATTGGTCTTTTTATAACTCCATTTTGCGTTTTAATAGAAACAACTCGAACTTTCCCGTCGTTCCCTGGATGTGTTTCTTCAATCCTTCCAAGTTGCCATTTTGTTGGACTTATACTCTCACTATCTGCTAAAGCAATTTTTCATTTTCCAAGTTAATAGATTCATTTTGCCACTTTAAACATTCCTGAAGTGAAAACAGGCATTTTTCCTTCCATTTTTGCCAAAATTGATTTTTCATTTTTAAAAACCGTTTCCATGGATCGAGTAATGATACATCTACGTCTTCTGAACCGTCAAGTATAAGCTTTCTTATCATATAATGACCGATCTCTGAAATATCGACGATCTTTTTGCTACAGTCGATTGAACCAAATGGTCTTGAATTTCGGATTGCATCGACTTCTGCCAATAGTGTAGTTACTTCTTCGTATGTCAGCTTTTTGTCACCTTTTACTCTTATTAAATGGTGTTTTACCAAATTAGTACATGCTTTCAAATTTCCTCCAAAGTGAGGACTTGCCGGCGGAATATTAAAAATTCGGGTCATTTCTCCAAAATTATTGTCATATTCTTGCTTTGATAATAATTCGTTTATTACTTCTTTTTTCGTTGTTCTTTTTTCCTTTGTAACGGGCATTTTTGTTGTCATTTTTCTATCAATATTGTTCGTTGTCGTCTTGTTACCCCATGCCGTGCATTTGTCATTATCCGTTGTAATTGTTACTTCGGGCACTTCCTCTGTTTTACAAATCTGTTTTAAGTTTACCGCCGTTTGTATTGGTTGCTTTCCGATTGCTTGCACTGCTCCTGATAAAATCCATCCGAGTTTTGTACATTGCCCGATCACAGTGTCTTCTTGTTTCAGGCCTTGCATTAGAATTTCTGCTACCAAATCTCCTCCAATAAGGATATCTATGCTGCTTCGCACATTGAACATAGGATCCGCTAGCCTCTCATTTTTCCATGTTTCTTTTTCATATGCAAATGAACTAGGTGGTTGTGGGCTGAGTAGTTTTGGTAAAACGACAGCTTCTGTTTTAAACCTTTCTTTGCTCAGGAACTGTGGTCGAATTTTTAACTGAAGAGCCGCTTTAGAAACTCCCACTAAATTTTCACCAAGTCCATATATTATAGTTTTCTTCTTATGCTTTGGTAATTTTAGAATTAGAGCTGCTTCCTCTGATATAACTGTGATTTGCGATCCTTGATCTATTACTGCACGGAACATCACCCATTCTCCAGTTGCAGCTTGAACTTGAACTTGTGCAGTTGCCAGTAATGTCTTCTTGTTTTCCGGTGATTGTAATGTCATTGCTAATTTAACCTCTTCATCCGTATGTAATAATTCATGGTGAGGGTTTTTACATATTTCACATGTCTTCTCTTCTTCTGGGCAGTTTCTATATGGTGAATATTTGTGACCAAGACATCTAAAACATATTCGTTCCAATTGTACAAAGTTCCATTTCTCGCTTGTAGACATATTTGTAAACTTTCTGCAATCTTCTATCCTGTGGCCCGTCATTTTACAATACAAGCAACTGTAATCCACTGTACTGCTCATTATTTTTGGATTTTCGCGGTTATATTGCTTCGGATGTCGAATCGCTTTTATCGCTTGCAGGTGTTTTTCCAGAAACTCTAGTACATCATTTAATGTTTGAACTTCTTTTGGTGTAGCACATGTGTGTTCGTATTGCTGTTGTCCTGAACGATCAAATTTTCTCAATAATATTCCTGCGATAAACACATCGGAGCCGTCAAGTGGAATTTCCATTCCTTTAATGGCATGAGTGCATTTTTGTGTGGTGTCCAGCATCTGCTGAACACTTCGTTCCGATTCGCTGTTCATCAGTGGCAAATCGAGTATTTGCAGAAAATGCTTCATGAATAGTTGTCTTCGATTTTCATATCTGTTTTTTAAAATCGATAGTGCCACTTCATAATTATCCTCAGTAATAAGCAAATGTTTTATCAAATACATTGCTTCACCCTTAACTAATTCTTTAAGGCGTATTAGCTTCTCTTTATTTGATAGGCTAACGTTATTTGCTACCATTTCCTTAAAAATGTCATAAAAGCTAGCCCAAGTCGAAATATCTCCAAAAAACGGAGGTATTTCAATCTCTCTTAGCTTAATACATTGTTCAGATGGCTTATGTTGAGTCATCCATATTTCTTTGTCTCGTTTTTTCTGCTTCAACTCCTCGTATCTTTCCAATAGCGATGAAGTGATTTGCCCATTTTCTTTTAATTCCTTGAAAATGTCCGTTAATTGCTGAAAATCTTCTTTTAAGTATTCGCTGTCGATTCGATGTAGTTTAACATCTAAACCAGCTCTTTTTATTGTTCTTAACAGCGTCTCACATGCTTGGTTGAATTCCTGCTTCCGAATTTCTTGGTCTCCGATCATTTGCTGCATGGATGTGTTCATGGTTTTTTCTACTGTTTTTTTATTTAGCTCAGATATTATTTTGTTCTTTAAGGCTTGAGTTTTTGCGAAGCCATCCTTAGAAAAATAATCGCCAGAAAAAACTTCTTTATTTCTTATCATCTCTTCGTGCTGTTGCTTGAAGAGCTCCCACTGGTTCTGAACCTCTGTCATTAGGTCCATATTAGAACCATCAATGAGATTTAATTCCTCTTCCCATTTTTTCATCTGCATATAAATTGCAGACTGACTTGCAGCTAATGCGTTTAGCTGCTCTCTTGTTAGCACCATTTTGTATTTAAATATTATTCAATTCAAAAAAAATTTTTTTTTTTTATCTTATTTTTTTATTGTTTTTTATTATCAATTTTTTTTTTAATTCGCTTAAATCGTTTATAAGTTTCTGCTTATGTTTCCCAGTTGACAAATTTATCAATCGATAAAGTTCTTTATATTTTCTTCTTTTTTGCTTTTTTTTTCTGCCTTATATTCCTCTATCGTTAGAGGCTGAGGTCCTGCGCCTTTTTGTGCTGCAGTCTCCCAAAACTCCTCCGCCTTTTCCAATATTCTCTTGTAGATCGCCGCGGTGGTCGCCTGAGCCTCCGCTGCCGCTTGTGGGTTCGCCGCGGTGGTCGCCTTAGCCTCCGCTGCCGCTTGTAGATTCGCCGCGGTGGTCGCCTTAGCCTCCGCTGCCGCTTGTAGATTCGCCGCGGTGGTCGCCTTAGCCTCCGCTGCCGCTTGTAGATTCGCCGCGGTGGTCGCCTGAGCCTCCGCTGCCGCTTGTTGATTCGCTTGTAGATTCGCCGCGGTGGTCGCCTGAGCCTCCGCTGCCGCTTGTGGGTTCGCCGCGGTGGTCGCCTGAGCCTCCGCTGCCGCTTGTAGTTTCGCCGCGGTGGTCGCCTTAGCCTCCGCTGCCGCTTGTAGGTTCGCTGGTTCTCTCAAACCCCGCCAAATCCCGCGCCGCCGTCTTAGGGCTGAATTTTTTTTTATTTAGTTTCCCTAATCTATGCCGTAGTGCACTGTGAGGTGCGCCTTGCGGACTTAATACCGTGGATACCGTTTTAAGAGTATGCCAACTGGTTTGGCGGTCTATGAGAGTAAGTGAATACTCGAAGGACCATAATGTGCAACTTATTCCTTAAAATCAAAGAGCCGCTCGTACAGCTCAGTGATTCAGCAGAAACGTTCGCACAATTGCCGAATCCCTAACTAAGAACACAATCGCGTACTGTTAGGAACTGATTTTTATTAAGGAGCGTTACTGGTTTTATAGATAAACTTATATACCTAATACATGAGACAACTGTAATTATAATTATTCTTGTCCTTATTCAATACATGTGATACATTTGTTTCTTATATACTTAGTGGTTCGAATGTATTACATCTCTTTCTCGATCATCTTACTTGCCTATTTAAATATAGTGTGGTGTTGCTCTTGCTTACTTAATTTAGACAACATGTGGTTATTTATCCTTTTTTGTCACGCATTTCCCCTCTTGAACAGATGTGCTTGTAGGCGTGGAAAAAGGACCCCTACCTAGTTTGACCTTTTCAAGTGTATCATATTCAAGTGGGTTCATGTAGTCAGATTTGTAACGTCTTCTTGTGTTAAATACGAGGGTCACATGTTTATTAAACAGTGCTTTTAAATTTTTCGCACAAGAGAAAGGGATACATGTACAGTTTAATGCCGAATCCGAACGGCAAAGTTTGAGAATTTGCTATTTCATGGGTAGTTACTTCACAGCTGGCGCCAAAGGTGACCGTATGTGTAAAAGCAATTTTTTTAAAGAAAAAAAAAAAACTTTTATTATTAGATGTGGGATTGAACACACGACCTCCCACCCAGCAGTCCAGCACGCTAACCGCTGGGCCACACACCGCCACCTAACTATCCAAGAGAATGCCTTCAGAAAACCTTCCTTTTTGTGGCCGAAACTAACAAAAATACACACCAAAAATATATTCTACAAGTATTAGATATCGAAATTCCGAAATCTCTACTGCTGATACCTTTTTATACCCTTGCAAAGGGTATTATAATTTTGCCCAGAAGTTTGCAACGCATAGAAATATTCATTTCCGACCCTATAAACTATATATATTCTTGATCAGGGCGACGAGCTGAGTCGATTGAGCTTTGTCCGTCCGTCTGTCTGTCGGTCAGTCTGTCCGTCTGTCTGTCCGTCTGTCTGTTTCTACGCAAACTAGTCTCTCAGTTTTAAAGCTATAGGGCTGAAACTTTGCACAGAGTCTTCTTTTTACTGCACACTGATAATATGTCGGAACCGACCAGATCGGATGAGTATATCTTATAGCTGCCATAGGAACTATCGGTCGAAAGGTGGGTTTTATTTAGAAAAATTGTTTGTCTTAATGCTAACGTCCGTAAACTATGATGTATTAAAACATTTGCAAGGGTATAAAACAGTGTTCGGCAAAACACACATGCTTATTTTGCCTTTGTATGAGTGCGTTCAGACACGAGAGAGCGCTCTCAGTTAGCACATGTTGGTTATTGCAAAAGAGAGCAGTGTACGCTCGTATAGTGTCTGTGTATCGACGCCGCTGCTACAGAGGATGGACGTCTTTACTTGAATACACAGAACATTGAACGGTGCCGGACACTGGTATAAAAACTTCGGCAAAGACGAAGTTAGCTTGGCCTTCTCGTTAAAACAATCTAAGTATTTGCATCTTTTCTAAAATTCATAATTACTTATTTTGCTCTTTGCATATATTGGGTGAATTCAGATATTTGGGCTCTAAGGGGGGGCTTCAGCCCCTATAGCCCCCCCCCCCTCCCTGGATCCGCTACTGATAGTTGCCATATAACAAACTGACAGGCGTATATCATGCTCCAAGGGTATATAAACTTCGGTCGAGCCGAAGTGAGCTTGCCTCTATTTTTTTTCACTTAGACCCATTTTTCGACCGATAGTTCCTACGGCATCTAAATTTTTTAACAAATTCATTTTTCTTTTCTAGCTTCTTTGCCTTAATTTTTTTTTATTTCAATAACTCGTTTATAAAAATAAACTTGGACTTCAATACATCGAAGCTAATGTTTCCTTATTTTTGTACTTTAACACAGCTTTAAACTAGTTGTCACTAAAATTATTTTTCTGCTGGTTCCTTCCAGCCCTAAAGTCCACTTTGAGGTCATTAAAAATACATCTTATTTAATGGCGCTGACATGGACTGGGCTTACATAACCTAGGCCGGTTATATGCTAGTTGACAAATCTGTGTGTAAGTTGTTGGTATTGTTGTGAACGTTGATTTTCAGTGTTTGTGAAGTGCGCATAACAATTAGGCAGCTTAGGCTGGGGTTGGAGATGGAGGAGGAGGCGGAGGCGGCTGGAACTGCCACTGGAGGTTGCATGTATCCAATGTCATAAAAATATCAAGAACATGTGTCGCCTGCCGCTGATGGTGTGGAGGGGGCTATGCCATAATACAAGGGCTGTCGTCTGCCAGGCTTGCCATCATCATGTCTGGTTAATGAGCACAGCGTAGGAAATTACGGGGTTTGGGGGGCATCGAAATGTGCATACACTGATAAATGAGAATGCAACATTAAAATTTATTTGGGTATATGTATTTAATTCGAAAATAAGGGCCTATTTAGTGAACCAGAGTTGCTGATCCTAACTTACTGCGTTTCAAGCCGACCCTTGGCAACGAACCAGCAGGCTAACGTGAGCAGCAAACCCTCCATATCAAGTAAATACAGTTGGTGCGTTGGGCTAGTGCAAACTAATAATTATTTTACAACTAACCCACATTTTACTGAACCTAATTCTTCAGAGAGTTTCTTCTCAGCTTCTACATATGACAATTTTTTCCCAGCTCCCTTAAGTATGCAATAAAGCCAGACAAAAGCCAGATTTGCTATTCATATTGCTGGCATATGCCAGCCACTAGCCAAAAAAAACACAAAACACAAAACAACATGGACTAAGAGAGCTGGGTAAACCGTCCAACAAGCGTAATATCATCAATCAGTGAACAAATTTGCATTTCTTCTTGCCTATTTTGAGTATACTTCCTCCCATGGTCCTATTTATCTCCTGTCGCGTTGCCGTTTGTGTCGCTGTCTGCCGTTGTCAGCGCATCAGCTCGCTTCATCAGCTCACTGATATGTAAATCTCATAAATCATGCACACCTGTCGTCGATGGCAGCGACAGGTCGGGTCAGTCAGGCAACTCAACCTGGCAGCAGCCGCAGCAGCAGCGTCAACGACATTGTCAACAGCCAATCTGACTTTGTGTCTGTGTGTGCCTGTCGTGGTCAAGCCTTTCAGGCGTGTGAGTTGTCTTTGCCAGCAAGGGATGGTAGAGGGCGTAGATAAAAATTACTGCTTTTATTGGCTGAGGGTCACGCATAGCAAATTGATTAGCCACGTGGAGCAAACTGTACTCTGCTCAAAGACCAAGAGTAGGAAGACACTTTGGCAAAGCCAAGGCTAAAGCTTCATTTAGCTGAAGAATAGAATAAAGAGTTTATGCTTCGCAGTCTTATCCTCGTGGCATCAGTCCTTAATGATCAAAATTAATGGCAATGCAAACTGAAAAGTCCAATACATTTTTTTTTAATTTGGCTATACAGATCCAAAGGGGCCAAGCCAAGCTTCTCTCGAATACGACATTGAGTCTTGTTAATCAGAGATTGTTGCCATTCAGGAGGCCGTTAATCTTCTGAAAACCTTGTGGTCAGAGAGAGTGCCGTATTCATTTTCCCCAAGAGTCAAACTGCTTAAAAGCACTTGATGGTAATACTAACACCGCAATAACTGAGACTAAGGGACCACGCGAAAAAAACACCTCTTCTCAAGATGTTTTTGTTTAAATCCCATCGCATTGGGCGTCATCTTTTACAGCGCAGAGTCTGCCATAGCATCATTTGGCTGGCTTGAGGTCGGTGGACAGTTACAATTCAATGTAATCAACACAAATCAACAGAGATTAATTACAACAAATTGGAATAGCAATTGGTATGTCCGTACAACGATCGATGTTTCAAAGATAGCCACATTTTGTCATCAGCGGACTTTTGTATTGCATATTCACACTCCAACGACCACACAGTTTTCCTTATAAACCTTGATTTCGCCATATTACGAGTTGGGTACTCCAATTTGCTATGGGACGAGACCACGATTCAGCCTATAATTCTGCTATGTTTTTTGAACGTGTTGCTTTTGCTTTCCAATTGTTGTAATTAATTTTGAGCTCCGCAAGGTGGTTGGACAATCTGTCCAATGATGTTTTGCTTGTTTTTCAATAGGGAAACAGTTTTTTTGGTTTTTATTGGAAACATTATGGCGTGCCGTCCGTTATATCACATTTATTTTTCTTTATTGGCCATCACAACCGTTTGACGGTTTCGGGCTCTGCTACGTGCAAGCTGGCACCAGTTGTTCACACCAAGCTTGGCGATGTCTTCCCGCACCTGGTCGTCCCATCTTAGTGGTGGTCTTCCTTTCTTGCCGCCTCCATCTATTTTTCCTGGATCTTCTTCGTCTATCCGGGTGACATGTCCTAACCAGCGCAGACGCTGTTACTTTAGACGCTTGACCAGACAGGTATCCCCATAGAGCTCAAACAGATCTTTATTCTTTCGAATGCGGAAATCATAGCCAATTATTAAAGGACCATAAATCATCCGAAGAATTTTTCGTTCGAACACGCCATCTAGCACTGTTTTTGTTCATCGAGAAAAAACTCTGCTCTGGTACTACCTTCTGAGTCCGTAGTAGCATCGGCTTTCGAGAATGATTCTTTGTCGGACTTCCCGGCTGATGTTGTTGTCGCTGGTTATTATCGTTCCAAGGTACACAAAATACGAGTAGACTTTCTTTCTGCGGATACTAGGTCCTTCTTCTTGTCTGCCTCTCAATCTCTGAGAACGCCCTGCTTACCGCCCGTTCGGTTTTGCCGATATTGTCAATATCATCATTAGATCTTTACGATGCCCGCTCTGGTGGCATGTGGGTACTGGCGCAGTATATATTCCATCAGTAGACTAAAGAAGTCACAAGATAAGGTATCGCCTTGCCTATCTTTTGGTTTCAAATGGTTCGAAGAGGTTCGTTCCTGATTTGGCGTACTTCTCAACGTCATCATGCAAAGTCTAACGTACTTGGCTAGTATAACAAAAGTAGACAGGGCTTCAAAGAATCTTGACCTTATCGGTGTGTCAAAAAAAAAGTAAGTTTTGATATTTTCCGCATAGATCCTTCTCCAGGATTTGTTGTATTGTGAATATTTGGTCTTTGGTGGACTTACCAGGTCTAGAGCCACACTGATAAGGTTTGATCAGTGTGCTAATAAGCAGCTTTGTGAACACAAATAAAGCACGAGAGAGTCGTATATGCGATGGAAAGAAGTCTGATCCCACGGTAGTTCGCGCAAACTGTAGGGCCCCTTTTTAAGAAGATCTCTGTGCATGCTTTCGTTGGACCATAATCTGCAGAGGTGTTCGTGCAGTACCTGCTTTTAAGGGTTGATTCGTTCTACCTGTTACATACTTTAACACAAACTGAATATACTTTGTGTGCTTTTGGTACAGAGTTCAAAAGTTTCCTAATTACAGCATTTTTACACTTGAAAAGTGTGTTATAATTTTGCCCAGAAATTTTGCAACGCATAGAAGGAATCATCTCCGATAAATATATATATATTCTTGATCAGCATGACGAGTTGAGTCAATAAAGCTTTGTCCGTCCGTCTGTCCGTAAGTCTGTTTCTACATGAACTAGTCCATCAGTTTGGAAGCTATCTAGCTGGAATTTTGCCTGCACGCTGCTAATATGTCGGAACCGACCGGATCGGTTGACTACTTCTTGTAGCTGCCATAGAAATGATCGGGCGGAAAATGTGTTTTAGTGAGAGTAACTGTTCTGTCCCCAATATTAGCGCTCTTAAAATCGGTCATGATAAGTATTATAATAAACAAACATTTTCAAGTGTGTTGACATTTCGGCTTAGCTTTGCTTTTTGGTTTTTGTCATTTTTAGGTCGATTTTAATTGTGTGGCTGTATTCTTAACTAAAGAAAAATAATTTTCTTAATGAATAAAGTTCAAATTTGCTCAATATGAAGTAAGATACTTTCGCGGCTCGAATCCCACCGGCTGAACCAGTTCAAAATTGATTCAAGTTCACATCTCAGAAAAATTTTTCTGTAGGTAAATAATGTGAGTGAAAGACATTTAAAATATATGCCGACTTGCAAAAAAAGACAAAGACTGCTGATGATTTAAGGGTGGGGTTATGAAACAGCTGTACAGTTTAACTTACATAACTTGACTTGAAGCCAGCTAAAAGTTTTATAGCTGATTTTAAAGATTTTAAAAAAGGTTACTAAAAAAGTCACAATCAGACATGATCTCAATTCCATTTCGAAAGCGGAATTGATTAATGTTCTCGTAGCACGAAAAATAACTAGTTTTTAGTTTTGAGAAGTAATGCTTGTTAGTCGGTGAAATGAAAAGCAATTCCCAAATTACGCACTTTTTTAATTTTCATAAATTCTGTGATATATTTAAAAATTGTTAGTGAAATTTAATTTGCATTCTAGTCTTTAATTGATTACACTGTGCAACACTAAAAAGTTGATACGGTCGAGACCAAAAAATTCTGAAAGGGTATGATAGTAGTACAAAAACCTTCCCTGGGTTTGGTCTGGTTAGCTGCCGATTTTTTTTTATAGCACTTTGAAGTTTTAAGCATATGATTGGGACTTGTAACTCCCTATCTCGTAAACTATTTGGAATTTTGCCTTGACGTCTGAAAAGAAGTTGTTGCTCTTGACTTAATTTACAAAACATTTCTAAGTAACAATTCAAAATAGTCACATCTTTAAACTCAAATTTGCAAAAATGTCGTAAATTCATCATGTTTTTCCCTTATTTTGTACTGTTTTTCAACTTTTTCTTGAAAACTATAACGAATTTGACCAAGCAATGAAGGACGAAAAAGTAGCATAGACTAACGTAAACAATCGGTTGGAAAATACCAACATAATTCGAATGGTCCTTCATATAGTTAAAGACCCTAAAAGATGAATGATTTCAACCAAAACTCGAAAAAGTACAGTTTTTGGTAGAAATTGGCTGACACTTTTAAAAATTTCGATTGTTTTGTATTAAATCATTAAAATTGTAAAAAAATATAACTTAAAAAATGTAGCTAAAGAAATTTAATTTATTTACTTTTTTACCGATAAAATTAGTTTTTTTTCGAATTTTTTTGACAGTATTTCATGCTTTTGGTCTTTTTACTATATTAAAGAGTACTTAAATGAAGTGTGTTCGTACTAACGGTTTGTTTATTTTGGTCTAAGCAACAACTTTTACCTACATTATTTGTCCAAATTTGTAACGGATTTCAGGAAAAAGTTGAAAAACTGAAAAAAGTTGTGAAAAATTGATTTTTTTGGACATCTTTTGTAATTTTAAGTACCAAGACGTAATTTTTTTGATTTGCTACTAAGAAATGTTTTGTAGGCCAAGCCAAAATTCAATATAGCTTACGAGTTATGAAATCATTAATCCTACACTGAAGCTGAAAAGTTCAAAGGTCAATAAAAAGAAAACGGCAGCTAATCAGACCAAACCCATGCAGCGTTTTTATACTACCATCACACCCTTTCAGAATTTTTTGGTCTCGACCGTACACAGAAAAAAAAACGCCAAGATATTTTCAATCTTTTAAATCTTGGAGTAAGCCCGGCACGAGCTTGAAAATTCAATCTCGATTTCCGGGATATTCTACACAATTCAATCTTTTAAGGATTGGTCCATTCCTTCCGAGCTTGTATCATTCCAAATGTGCTTACTACAATCCCTTTCGAGATCACATGCCCATAAATTAGAGAGCGAGAGCGAAGAAATATAAGAAGCCTTTCAGACACGCTGAAACAACCAATGGGAATGGTGGTGTGCGATGAGATGCCGTTCCATTCCTGTTCGGTGCGAATGGTCGTGTGTTCGAGTCCCAGTGGAGCCAAAAATTTTTATATTTATTTCTTTGTTTTTCAGAAATCTAAATTAACCGAAATTGATGTGAGTGTGTATGAGGATGTCCTATGGCAAGTGGCATGGCGGAGGAAAAGAAGAATAGTAATCTATCCTGAGATCAAATCAATCTTACATATCGAGCTTAAGTTAATCTAGAATAGGCATAAAATGATCCAGATTTGGGATTAAATTGTGCTCGAATTTTTTGCACAATTCCATCTTATATCGGATTACCCCGGGATATATGTAATCCTTCTTAGGATTGAAAAAGTCGGATCAACTCAATCTTTTTTCAGATCGGGTCAATCATATCCGGGATTACGTTGTTTTCATTACCGCTTGGGATTGATTTGATCCCATATGGATTGATTATTTTTTTGAGTGTATCAACTTTTTTGAGTTCAAAAATGTGTCACAGTGTTATTAAAGAATTTTATGGTTTTATGTGTCCAGATTTTGGCTGTGCAAACGAAAACGAAGAGTGAATACTGAAAGTCAGGCTCTATTATTTCCGACTTTTTCATTTTCTATCGTTTCGCTTGGAATTCTGGTTTCTCTCTTGTGTCATTTAGTGCCATTCTCGCTTGGTCCAGTGGTTTGCAAAAAGTAAGAAGAGAGCAATTTTATTTGGAATTGTGAACTCAAGCCCGTAAGTGAGTTCAATTTACTTTTTAAAAACTGAACTAAATATTTGGTGAACTGAATATTTGGTGTGTGGAAATATGTAACTTAATACTTTCCCCAACGCTCGAATGAGCTGTTCACCACAAAAATCGTCAAAAAAGTGAATTTTCAAGTGAGTTCTATCCAGTTATTAATCTCATCGTCAGTTAATTAAAAAAAGATTTTTCATATTTTCTCTCCAACAACTTAACCGCACAAATGTCACATAAATCACAAATTAGGTAAATCAAAATGCGTCCCGCTTAGGACAATCCACCCCAAAGAGCCATTGTTCGTCCCCGTAAGAGTCAACTTTGTAGCCGGTTTCTCATCTGTGCTTAGAAAGTGAAAATAATGCAAATGATGAAATTATTTAATGAGGCGGAAGTGCGTTGATAAGCAAACGACAAATAATACCGCCAATTTTGTGTTCTTTCCTTTCTCTTTTACCGATTTCGTTTATTAAACTTGTGCAGCTTATTTAAGTTTAAGCCAACAGCTGCGCCCCGCGTGGTATGCAACACACTCGTACGTTTGGTCTTGAAATCTATTTACGTTGGCAAAAGTTTTCTCTAATGAAGCAGCAGCCGCCTCGCACCGTCTCATGTGGCAGCACAAAGTTTATGCCTCTCATAAAACAGGCCGACAGAATCCAGTCCAAAATGAGTACATAACTTTGCTGTAATTTACATTTTCATTATGTCAAATCGTTTAGCAGTCGAAATGAAAAAATAATATAAAGAAAAAGTTTAATTAAACGACTGCAAATTGTGCAGGTTTTATGAACGAACTCTGTACAAAAGCGATGCGATACAAGCACAAGAAACTGGAGGGGGGGTGAAAGCAATTTTAAAAAGATTTGTTGATACGCTCATTACGAGTGATAAATTCAAAGTGTTGGCTCACGGGGGTGGACTAAAGAGTACCAGTTTTAACAAGCTCGAGGTCATACACGAGGTTTGTTTCAAAAGTAACGCGAATTTTGTGGTATTTCACAAAAGACTTTTAATTGAATTGTTATGGTATGTCTTCGCTAAAAAATATCTTTGAATTGTTTGGGATAGTTGCTTTTAAAGTTTAGAAATAGTACTTTACAATAATTTTCATAAAATGTTTATGAAAAGGTTTCCAAAAAATGTTAAATTTGTAACCTTGTGAAATTATTGAGCAAAATAAAACTCATTGTTCCGTAACTTCATACTAAGCCTTGCATGAACCGCATCATGTTCTTTGAACTGATAATAATAAGTATCACCCAGTCATCAGCTCTAAAGATTTACTTTTTGCCAGGGCTGCAAACCACTCAAAAATAAGGACTGGTTCGGTACAGTGGTTCACACAGTTTTGGTGAGTTTTATTCATTTAATATATTAAAGAAATGTGTTATTGATCAAGGTTTTCAGATTGTTCATATACAAAGAATTAGTTCATATATAATTAACATTTAATTTTTAAGACACTTAAAATTTGCATCGATAACATAACGGTATCTTGTAAAAAGTGCCAATTCATTAAGACACTTCCAATTATTTAGTTTCATTTTATTTGCAGACGTAGACTTTAAACAACAAGAAATAATACAGATTTGAACAAAAACAAATTTTTTGCTGAAATTTTAGTAAAGATTTAATAATAAAATATCTTTTAGTAAATTTCATCGATATTGGCTCTTAAGTCTAATAAAACAAACTTCAATGTAGAAAATATTCAATCTACTGACAATTGTGTGGCTGGACCTGCTAAAACGATTCGGTTTATTTGCTTAAGTTGATGTTCCTTATAAATAATTAAATTTTTAAAAATATATTTTCTTTAGGCAAACGCCTAACGCCATTAAACGCTTTAATGCAGTGTCCGGCAAAACACACATGCTTATTTTGCCTTTGAATGTGTGTGTTCAGACACGCGAGAGCGCTCTCAGTTAGCACATGTTTGTTAGTGCAAAAGAGAGCAGTGTACGCTCGTATAGTGTCTGTGTATCGACGCCGCTGCTACAGAGGATGGACGTCGCTACTTCTATACACAGAACATTGAACGGTGCCGGACACTGCTTTAATGCAATAAACTATTGATGTTTTTTTTTTGATGGAACTGAATCCCCATTATTGAGTTGTTTGGCAAGCTCCTCGTCTTCACTTAACAAGTTCATTTACGTTTTAAACTTTGCTTTTGTATATTGCCAGGGGTTTTAACTATCTTTATACCCTTGCACAGTGGGTCGAATTCCCAAATAATTGGCATAAAGTCGTGTGTTGCAGATATCGAGTTGAAACTTGGTACTTTTAATAGATATAACACCTATAATATTTAAACGAAATGTTAAGTTAAATTGACCACGCCTTCCCCGACCGCCCTTATATGGCAACACTGCGTATACGTAATCTGAAAACAAAGTTTTGAG
Source organism: Lordiphosa clarofinis (assembly GCA_018904275.1). Classification (NCBI taxonomy): domain Eukaryota; kingdom Metazoa; phylum Arthropoda; class Insecta; order Diptera; family Drosophilidae; genus Lordiphosa; species Lordiphosa clarofinis. Next base: position 1,268,520 of record JAEIGQ010000087.1, read on the forward strand.
AACTGTGAATAAAATGTTAGAGTTTAAATTAAAAAAGAATTTCCAGTAATTTATAGTCAAACTTTAAGCGTACATTCCTTTAGTTGGCCAAATATCTGGTTTTTAAAAGCGGTAGAGTTGCCGTCCATACGTCCAGCAGCGTTGCATCACAGAGTTTAAGCTCATTTTCAAGTTTAAAGCACCGCAAAAGCCGCAAAAAGCCGCAGACAGGATAGTTATAATCTTTTAATACACACTTTCTACTTTATTTTGACATATATTACAAAACACACAAACACGCACAAGGTTAGTTTTGCTCCACAGAAGACTTGCACTTTTCTTAAGTTTTCTCTGCTTAGGGACCACACGAAACAACACAATTTAAAGCAACATATTGAATATTATCAAGAAATGCTTCCATTTATTTATTCTACATACCCTGGCCTTTATTATCCATATTTTGGCAAAAATTTTTGTGCAACTTTACACGACGTGCAAGTCCTCAAAGTTAACAAATAGTTGTCGCCAATTTTATCGCAACAATCACTGCACTCATCACCTGACTTCGATAATCGATAACAATTTCAGGGTTGCCAAACTATCGAAAATATTACTCGATTCTTTGTACATAGACTATGTATTTTTAAGGTGTATTATTAAAAATGAGTTTTGTTTCCATGAAATTTTCGACTTTATGCCAATTATTTGGGAATTCGACCCACAGTGCCTTGCAAAGGGTATTATAATTTTGCCCAAAAGTTTGCAACGCATAGAAATATTCATTTCTGACCCTATAAACTATATATATTCTTGATCAGGGCGACGAGCTGAGTCGATTGAGCTTTGTCCGTCCGTCTGTCTGTTTCTACGCAAACTAGTCTCTCAGTTTTAAAGCTATCGAGCTGAAACTTTGCACATCTTTTTACTGCACACTGCTATTATGTCGGAACCGACCGGATCGGATGACTATATCTTATAGCTGCCATAGGAACTATCGGTCGAAAAGTGGGTCTTTGTGAGAAAAACTTTTTTGTTTTTAATGTTAACACCTCCCACTTCAGCAATTATTAGTTTTAAACGCTTCTACACAGGTTTGGAAGTTTTGGTTGAAATCGGATGACTATATCTTATAGCTGCCATAGCTAGCTTGGCCTTCTCGTTTTTCTTCATGTGTAGCAAGTTTTGATAGAAGTTGAGGTCAGACAACTTCAGTTTTCTTTCAGAGCTATGCTTCACACCATGTTCAAAAATTTGGTGATAACACAACGTGTTTGACCGATTTTCTGCGATATTTCGCTCACATTAAAGCCAACATCGTTGGAGGCCTTTATCCTTCTCTTTTCCTTGTTGAATAACAAACGTCCAGTCTGCATTTTATTACATATTCATTAAATTGTTAACAGCAATTTTTATAAAACTCACTGGTTCGGTTTACGGTTCGGTACACAAATTCGGTGCTTTTTGCCTTCGAAACAAATATTTAAAGGTATTTAGCTTTAGCTCATATTTTTTCCACTTGCACCATTCGTTCGTTTGGGCGGTATGTGGACTGCTTACAGTGCCTGGTGTTCGCCAGTAACAGGCTTTGAATTGGATTCCTTTGGACCACACGATCGAACTGCACATTGTACACTGAAAAAGAAATGCCGGGAAGATTTAAACTATAAAATGAATAATTTGATCCCGACCGTACTCATTGCTTATTTTACGTAATCGACCAAAAAAAACGAGAGCGTAAGTTAAGGTCGGCTCTAACCGACTTCGATATACCCGTTACTCTTGAAAAAACATATTTAACAGTGTTCCTGCGTTCCTTAGGGTGACCATCCAAAAAGTATGCAACATTTTTTTTAGGGTGGGAGGGGGGTAGCGGGGGGGGCTTCCTTCACTTTTTTGCTCATAACTTTAGGACCGTTCATTTTTTATTTCTTTGGCAACTCGATTCATTTTGCTAATTACTAACTATCTCTAGAAAGTACTAACCGTCTATCTTTAAAACTGTAGGAGATATAACGTTTTTTCAAAATTGTGGGGGCGGGAGGGGTCTTGGCCAGAATTTGAAACAAACTTGATCTGCGTGCAGATAAAAGAAGCATTTGTCCCATACATGTCAAACCTCCATCTCTTACCATCTCTGAGATCTGGGTGTTCATACAGACGGACGGACAGTCGGACATGTCTATATCGACTCGGCTGTTGATGCTGATCAAGAATATATATACTTTATATGGTCGGAAATGATTCTTTCTGCCTGTTACATACATTTGCACGACTTTAGTATACCCTTTTTACTCTACAAGTAACGGGTATAAAAACTATGCTGCCACGGGGGCTTGTTCACTTGACCACGACCCTTGTTCCTTGTTGAGTGGCAAAATGCAAACTGCTTACATTCTAAGTACTTATGATTATGAATAGGCTTCGTCGGTGCATTCAGTCTTTAAGGTCCCGAGTTTTGAAGTCCCAGTAGAGAAAGGAAAAATTCAAATTTCTCAATGGTATCTGCAAATTAATAATAATTCCCCCTTCCTAGTTATATTTTTTGTTAAAGTCATTTAAAATGAATCCCGATTGGGATTGTGTCATTCGGAATCAACCCATTTTTAGTACCCTTTCGAAAATTCTGGAATCGAATGTTTTTTGTTCCAGTGTACGTGTTTTGGGCAACCAGATTTTAAAAATGCTGGAAATATTGATTTCTCCTCTGGTTCGACTCCCTGCTTTTAGTCGGCGACTGTACCAGTTGGTCTCATAACTACACTCTCCATCGCTCCTGTTGTCAAACACAGGTACTTTTGAATCCACCCTCGCATGCCTGTAAGGGCTTGATGTATTTTGACCTCAAAATTTATGATATAAAATTAGCAAAAACTACTTAAATTTCCCAATGCAATGAAAAAGAAGAATCTTACCCAAACTAAAATGCATTTAGTTTTCATAATAAAGCCCTGGCTCATACTAATTGCTTGGCCGCAACACCTGCTGCCCTGTTGACTGGCCAGCAGCTTCCTTTAGACACTTTAACCAAAAAAACCACAAATTTACATAAATATGCCACAAATCATAAAGCCGCATGGGGGGTCTGCTGCCGTTGCTGCTGTTTGGTTCTTCGAAAGTGTCGCCCAAAAGCAGGCTATGAAAAACTGCCTCCTCTCGCTCCATCAAGCTGTCTCTCTCACTCTCGAAGGCTAGTGCGGTTGCTGGCTTTGCAGTCCAGCGTCCACAAACCGCTATTAAAAATGCATAAAAAGCATGACTTAATTTTTTTTACACACATTTCTATCGCAATTAAAATTTACAAAAAAAGGAAAAACCAGAGAAACCTTTAAAAAATATCGTGCAAAATTTATGTGCACCACATGTCCTGGGCGTATTTATGATGCGACTGTAACTAAAGTTTTTTTTTACTTTTGCAAAACGCAGGCAGAATAATAATAATAATAATACTTGTCTGGCCAAGGGCTACACTTAAATTCTGAGTCTGGACACGCCCAATTCTCTGTTGCTTCCCCTTCGCTGTTCCATTACAATGTTTGTCATTAGCAAATGCTGCCTCTTTTATACAATACTTTACTACTAAAAGGAGGTTGGTGCTGTTGTTGTAGGCCTTGGCAGGCACAATTTGTGACTGCGACAATTTTTTGGTTCCCTATCTTTGGTCAGGAGAAGGGGAGTAGGTGCCGCCTTTGACATTTTTAACGCATCATTTGCCTATTTTATGTAGGCGCATTTACAACACATTGAGTCAGGCTGTTGCCACAAATGAATGAATGAATGCAGACAAAACTCTAAACAAGACCACAAAATGCATCGAACAAGGCACACTGGCTGCTGTTGTAGGTTTGGAACAGGTTTTTAGCTAGTTAAGGGAATGAGAGGAGTCATGGCGAAGTTGGACCCAAAGGAATATGGCAAAAGCGGAGATTTAGAGAGGAAGAGACCAGAATTTGAATTTGAATGAATACAGATCATTTTATAGGTACCCTGGTAAACGATTGATCTTGTCATGATTTCGGGCTTTTATTTACACACTATTTAAACGGGTTTCCATTTTAAGCCTCGTAATTTATTTGTGTTAATTATGGAATTGTATATAAGTTATAACTTATAAGTTATGTATACAAGTTATAAGGTTTTTTTGGTTAATCTATATTCTGCAGTGTTGCCAGCTTTTGCCGAGAAAGAAAATATGTTTTCAGATTACCTCACTCAAAACTATATAGTTTTCTTCGTCGCTCTCCCATTTCACTTAATACATTTCATATAATTGACCCTTATATTTTCCCAATATCTTCTACGGAAATTTCTTCCAAAATGGGAATAAGCTGCGTTTTTTTGGTCGTAAAAAGTAAACCGAAAATATGTTAATTTGTTGAAGAATGTTGAGATTTTTAGGTAACCAGAAATCATTTAAATATCTTAATCAGAGATTAAAACCGAATCAAATAACGGTTTGGGTTACGGTTACTGTTTCGATCGATATTTTTCGGTTGTGGGATATCGGTTACGGTACTGGTTACGGTTATAAGTCTAATTCTGTTTCGGGTTTCGGTTACGGTTATTAGTATATAAGTTTACTTTGACAAATCAAGCAGACAAAATTCATTATAAATTCTACTCCTTAAAACAAACCTCAACACTTACTTGTGTACTTTTGGTATTTTAAAAAGATTTGGAAATATTGCTTAATTATTTCTTACCGTTCCAATATGTTTACCTTACTAAGCCACCTTTTTTGTTTTAGAAACATATTTTTAATGAAGATGTCAGATTATTGTTTATTGGACAAACTTGCTATTGAACTGTTTTCCCCTGAGAATTCAATCACATTATTGTTGTCCACCATTTTATCGTGCAGACTTGATAACAATTTAATACAGTTAATTTTCTGCTCTGCAGATAAAGTATTTTTATATCTCGGATCAATAAATATTGCACATAGGAAAGCATCATTCTCGAACAGACTAGGTTCTCTTAATTCTAACTCGTAAGATTAAAGATTGGTCAATGGTGAGTTGTTGTTTTCGATTTCAAATATACATTTAATCACCAAAGACTCGCTCCGCGTTCTTTTGTTTTTGGATCGGCTAAACAGCATCCGGTGAAACATCACATATGTATAAGGAAAGATAAATAGGGTAAAAATTTTGGTTTGCTGCACTCAATCTTTCTCGTTCGCTCTCTTTTCTTTTTGCCCGTTAGCAACAGTGCGGCGCAATGTCTGTATGCAAAATGTTCATTGTGCTAACATCGAATCAAGCTACTTCAGAGCCGGCTATGCATCACTGAGTGTCAGACAGAGAAAGGCATATTTTTCTGTTCTCTCCATTTGGCTCGCCCTGGTCTAGACCAGAGCCGGCCAGCCATAGCTAAAAGGGCTAACGGTTTCGGTTACGGTCTTAATCTCTGATCTTAATACAATGAATTTTTTTTTTAATCGGAAAAGCAAATCTGTACTTTAGCTTCAGTTGCTTTATAAGATCAACTACGAACTTTGTGGGGCATCCTGGAATAGATTTCTCCAATTCACTTTCTATCTGAAGCATTTTAATTTGCTTCTCAAACCTATATATTTAATATAAATCTTTAAAGATTGGAGAACCACCAAATATGACACCAAATTGATACTTGTATTAAAATAATATTAGTATCTGATGGAATAATCTATTTTTGAGAGCAATCAGATAATCTTTCAGCAAGCCGGAATCGTCATTGTCATTAATTTGAAAAAAAAAACTTGTTAGTTTGTGACATTTTCAATAGAACATGTTTAAAATAAAACAAATATTAGAATATTTCGTTGTCATATTGTGAAATTTCGGAAAAAAACGGATTAAATTTTGAAACTTCTTTTATAATTTTGTTTCTGTTATTGTGCTACCAGATTACCAGAATACCAATTTCCAACTCTTTTAAAGTTGCTTTAGTAATACAAATATTTATTCAAGAAAGAAATTTAAATGCCAAAAGACATGAGAGGAGCATGAACGATAATGAGGACACTGCAGCAACAGCAAAAAAAAACATCAACTGCCACTTGCAAGTACAATGATAATGTTGCTTGGCTGTTGATGACAACAACAACAACAAATACGTATTCGCTACCCAAACAACAACATACCCATTGCTCGCACATCATACCCCAGTCCTTGGCTGTGGCTCGGAAAAGAAAAAACTAAACGCTGCCAGCCGCTCATTTTCGCTGCTAAATAAGACAAGCACCTCGTCCTCAAACATTTTCACATTTTCAATTTTTTTTTTTTGCTTTAGTTCATAATTTTTGCGCCTCAAAGCGGGGCTGAGCAGCAAAATGTGCAGCCTGCATTTATTTAGACATAAAAACTCTGCGACAAGCGAAATTTCTTGTATACTTAGTTGTATTTTGTGTTTTCGTACCCTAAACATTTGGAATAATGGAGTATACAAGAAGATTTGAATATGTTGAGAATAACACGGAGGCAGTTTGATAATTATGTGAGTTTTATCAATAAAATACATGATCAACCAGTTTTAGCTTTCACTTTCCCAAACGCATTTCGATCTTAGGACAATAAAGCCTAGACCGGTAAGAAAAGGGTTGCGGCCAACCAATGGGAATTTTGAAATTTCCTTAATAATTGAATATATTACAGCAAAACAAATTGATTTGGTCCAATTGTTGGTTTCTTTTATGCAATGCTCATGAGATATCCTACAAAATGCTTTGCTGATTATATTATTTAGCATTGCAATAACTCGGGCACCAGAGTAGCTAGCTAGCTGAATTAAATGTCCAGTGACAGAAAATTTAGTAATGTCTTACTTACCTTGAACATTTTTTTTGGTTGAGGGGGTATTCTCCATGTGCAAAAAGTTTTTTTTCAATTTTTTTTTTTTGCATTTCTTTATAGCTTGGATATTTGAGAATATCGCCCCAAAGGATTTTTTGAAACTCGATATGCTTTAGAAGATATAGGCTTTGTAGTAGAGCAATGTTTTCGATAAAACGAGAAATTTTTAAGTAAATAAATTTCCAGTCAATAAAACTGTGATATAACAGCTGCTTCTTAAATTTGAATGGTAAGATATTGTCGCCCAGTCGATATCGATTATTAATCGGTAATTATCGAAGATCCTACGCAATGCTACTACCGACTAAATCGCTCAGAAACTAGAGCTGCGGCCGCATCTAATCAAGGCAGAATGGCGCGCAAAGCAAAGAGAGCTGCTGCTGAAGACAAGGAAGGTCTGCTGTATACAGCTGGCATCGCCGACTAATATCTGTAAGTATATAATATTTGTAAAATTTATGGTTACTTTTAAAGCAACTTTTCGGACTGCCAAGCCACTTTTCTTCAGTTCTACTAAACCGATTTTGATAAAGTTATATGCAATCGACGCAAAATTGTCACCATTCTAAAACTGCATTTTTTTTTTGTTTTTTTTGTTCTTTTTTCCTCCCAAGAAACGAACTTGAAACTTTAAACGCGTTTATCTCGAAACCACGTTTTTCGATCTGGCGGCCATGATATCTCCAGTTACACTAAACCGATTTTGATAACCAAAACTGAAATCGACGCAGAATTGTCACTATTCTGGTCTGAACCTCAATCATAATTTTAAAAAAATGTTCACTATTTAAAAAAAAAAAAACAAAAAAAAAGATCAAAAACGATTTTTCATTTTTTAATAGCCGCCATTTTGTCAAAAAAAATCATAAAATTTTTTTCGAGGTTCAGACCAGAATTACATCTATTCTGATTATAACCCCGTTTTCACTTTTCATTTCAGACATCCTGGAGACCTGGCGGCCATACCAGCACTATTACTTTTTTTTTTGGACACCCTTTTTGACGGCCGACAACTTTTGGAACAGCCCTTGCATCGAAACAGTAAACATTTTTTTCTTTACTCTAATCTATTTGTTACATAATAAAAAAAAACATAATTCGAAAAACTCTTTGCGTTTTCAAATAAGATTTTTTTTAAAAAAGGTTCAAAAAACAGCCTTGACATGGAGAATACCCCCTTAAACTAAAAGAAAAATACAATGAGACGGTTTTTTTTAGTTTCCGTTGTAGCGCTTTCTTCAAAATATAATTCAATAATTCAAAAACATATGCATATAAAATAAAGAATATTTTTTTTAATTATTTGGTTGGTATCAAAATATCCTCATAATATTAAATTGATCTCAGATTTTCATCCAATGGAGCATATGGGGCATTCCATACAAAAAAGTTTTTTATGCCAGAATTGGGTGATAATTAATATAATTATTAATTTTAAATATGGGTAATTATTTCTGAAGTGGGCAATTATTTTTTTCATAGTCTCCAAAAATTTTAATTTTGTTGCCAGGATGAAACCGCAGTTTTCAACGATTTTTAATAGATTTTTCAGAATTTTACCATTGTGGGATGCAAAGATATAGCGACTGTTTATATATGTTAAAGTTGGCTATAACTAAATATTTAACGGGCCTAAAAATAAATAAAAATTAAAAAAAAATATTGCTTTTCCTTTACTTTGTGGTAAAAATATTTGCGATGGTTGAACTGGAGGAAAAAACCGCCGAAACTTAAGAAAAAAAACTTAAATCGCGGTTTGTAAAAAAACGGCCATTTTGAGATTTTTCAAAAAAAATCAGGAGTAATCCTCATGATATTCTTAGTGATCTGAAAAAGGCTTTATGATGGGACCGCCATTCCTTTCCGCGAAATGCAATACACCGTGAAATGATGTACCATTTTTTGTTTCACCCACGAACAACTTCATATAGGCAATAGGTAAGACCTAAGAACACACCGAACTGCATTTCCAGATTCACCAATGTACCCTTGGTTCAGGGGTTATGGGCGTTTTTGTTCTAGCAATTGTCTTTGAAAAACATTGACCATTTGGGTATCACCAGTTCCTCCAAAATTATCCAATTTGTCTTAAAAGTAATATTCTTCACTGCCAGCAAGAAAAAGTAAAGTTTAATTTTTGAATGTCTTTGGTAGTCAAACCGCTAGACGCTAAGATGCCTGGAACTGACGTAATTAAATGATTTGCGCTGTTTTCCTGCTGGTGATTAAAAACATCACTAATAAGATCATTTGCATAATATTGGAAAAGCTGGTTGTTGCCCAATTGGTCAATATTTTATAAAGCCAATTGAGAGAACAAAAATGACCATAATCCATGAACCAAAGCTTCATTTGTAGAATTTATAAAGGCAGTCCGGTCTATTTTTAGGTATGGTTTAAGGCCTGTATGTTGATCGTTTGTGAATCAAAAAATGGTACTCATTTCTGGGTTTTTTGCATTTCTCGAAAATTTATAGCCGTCCCATCATAAAGCCTTTTTCAGAGTACTAAGAATGTCATGAGGATTAGTCCTAATTTTTTTTTTAAATCTCAAAATGGCCGTTTTTCCACAAACCGCGATTTAATTTTTTTTTCTTGAGTTTCGGCGGTTTCTTCCTCCAGTTCAACCATCGCAAATATTTTTACCACAAAGCAATATTTTTTGAAAATTTTTATTTATTTTTAGGCCCATTTAATATTTAGTAATAACCAACTTTAACAAATATAAACAGTCGCTATATCTTTGCATCCCACAATGGTAAAATTCTGAAAAATCTATTAAAAATAGTTGAAAACTGCGGTTTCATCCTGGCAAAAAAATTAAAATTTTTGGAGACTATGAAAAAAAATAGTTGCCCACTTCAGAAATAATTACCCATATACAAAATGGATATTTTATAATAAAGGAGTATCTTATATGGCCAGGAGGGTTTGGGGGTTAGGTCCCGCAAAGTTTTCCAATGTTTATTGTTTAAGCGGTTTGTGGATACTTTCTTAAATGTCAATGGCAAACACAAAGGCCAAAGGGGAAATCGGAACTTTTAAAGCCTTGGCGAGGCCATCAAACCTCAATATAACTGATTTTAGATTATTGATAAATTCTCTACAAAATATACAAAAGTTTTTGAGCCGTGCTGAGCTAAGAACTAGACAAACAAGAGCGTATGCTAAAGTCGGCTCTAACCGACTTTGAAATACCCGTCACTCATGAAAAAAAGCATGTTTAACAGTGTTCCTGTGATCCTGAGGATGAACATCCGAAAAGTATGAAACATTTTTTAACTCGCCTATTTATTATCCGATCTTGTTGTAAATTTCAGGGATGATAGTTGTTGCTAATATAAATTTGTGGGAAGGGGGGTGGGCGTGGCTAAAATTTAAAACAAACTTGATCTGCCTGCAGGTCAACCACCATGATATAGCTTCTAAGGATACACAATTTATTGCCCTAAACATAACTTAAATTATGATGTTTTCAAAAAGATGGAGACTTTAATAGTTTAAAAGATATTAATTTTTGAAGTTATATACAAATAAAAAGATGACCTTGCAAAAAGCTTCGCCACGAAGTCAGTTTCAAAGATTTTTGATTGAAACTTGGCAGTTAAAAAAAATTTTGACTCTCTTTAGTTGCGTTTATTGGGGAACCTTGCTTGATAGTTTTAAGTACTATCGGAAGATACTACTTCTAAACTTTGAAATAAACTATCCCAAAAAACTCTAAGGCTAAAAAATAGGGTAATATCGTTGTTGATTTATAAAGTTCAAATTGCATTCTTTATGTTAAGTCTCTCACATACTAAGTAAAAGCTAGTCGAGCCTCCGCCATCCTTTCTCTTGCCCTTTTTATAATGAGTTTTGTGTGTCACCAAAATGAAATGAATCGCAGCCAACGCTTTAAAGAGCTGCCATTTATCAGACGATAACAAAAACAGCAAAGCAAAAAACACTCTGGGAAATTGTTTATTTTCTGTTTCTTTCGTTTCTTTCCATCAAGCACGATTTACTCGAAATCTAAATTTGAAGTAGCCAAGTGAACTGTCGGCAGCCACTCAAAATGTGCGACATGGCATAGCAAATCTATCTACGAGTAAGGAATAAGAGCAACAGAGAGAGGGAGACAGAGAAAGTGAGAGGGAGGGAGCCACCACTAAGTTTATTTGAGACTTAACGATTTGGAAATAACACACAGGACGACAAATTATTTGCCCATCAAGTGCAGAAGTTCGTGCAGCGGAGGAGTTGGGGAGTTGGAAAAATTATTAATTTTCACAAAAGTCAACCGCACGCAAAAACACATAAAAAACGGTGACGTTATGCACATGAGTAAACAAAACGACACATCAGCAGCAGCAGTAGTAAAGCAGAGAGGGGGCAGCAGTCAAAATTCGTAGCATACATTTGAGGGCAACAAATTTACTCATAATTAATTGTGGCTAAAAAAGCAGACCAAAAATTAAATATTATTGACAAATTGTGGAAATTTTAAGGTGAAAGGTTTAAGAAAACAATCTAATTAATTAATTACTAATTTGTAATTGTATGTTTGCTGTATGTAAGCATTGATTAGCATAAAGAAACCACAACCAAAAAAGTCCAATGTAAACTCTGCAAGGTCAAAGCATATTTTTCAGTTCATCTAAGTAAAATGAACATATTTATTTTAATGGTCCAAAAAACCTCGAAATTTGCAAACTTACTATAAGACTCTTTATTAAAGCGCCTTATGCTTAGATGACGTTGCAAAAGTTGGTAAAAAGAAGGTGTAGAGCCAATGGTCAACAAAATCGCGATATTTGCAATATTTTCATGGGACCAAAAATGACCCATGTGCCCATTAATCGTGTACTTGACGGGTTCAAGAAAAACTGGGTATGTGGAGTTGCTACTAGATGCCTCTATTGGTGCAGGCTATTTTGAGTTTATAATATTTGTTATCCCAGCTTTACAAGTACAAAATAGATAGAAATAGGCATAAAGCGCATAAAAAGGCGCGTTCGATAATGGTCGAAGCTAGTTCACGGCGCAATGTTTTCGCACACCAATACACTTTCACAGTTTATCATCGCTCTTCTTGACCAACCCTGTAATAAAGATAATCAATGTCATTTTAAGACTTGGACGCGGGTTGCGTCTTTATTTAGCCGGTATAAATATATCTTAGTAAATAAATTAAATGTACACATTTTTTTAACGTTCCAAAAGCTGTTTGTACTCAATTAATATTTGCTCTTCCTGCACCAAAGGCAAATCCAAGTAATCATTGTCATTATCCGTCAAGTCCTCATTAAAGCGTTTAAAGGCCATATACGCGTTCATTTCCGATTTTGCCTTGTCCAAAATGGTTTGTACTAAAGACAATTTGCTGCTTGAGATGGCAGCTAGAGATGATCCGGATGCAACATCATCATCATCTGCATTCAGGGTCTCATTTAATAGTTTCTGCATGTAATCAATCAAATTATTGAATTCCTTTTCACTGTTGAAACTTTGAATCAGAAACTCAACGGCACGTTCTACATTGTTGTGCGTGGTTTCCAGGGCCACTCGTACTGAAGACAGCTGAAAGCCCAACTGCTGTAAAGTAGCCGAAAGTTGTTGATCAGCTGCAGGAGCTGCCGGCAAATCGACGCGCAAATCATCTGCGTGCAACTGCAAAAGATCAAGGCTACGTGGTACATCGTTTTTTGTGCGCTTTAAAGCCTCCACAACCAGGCGGCGCTCGAAGCCCATGTCCATGAGGCGGCAAACGCTACGCGGATTGATCCAATCGACTTCATTTTGCAAACGATCATTGACCAATCGTTCCGATTCCGATAACTGACGAGCGGCATTTAACTTTTCGCGACGATCTTGTATGAAATGTACCGCCTGATCCACATTACCCGAACAGGAACGTAGGGCCAAACGAGCTTCGGATACCTCAAAGCCCATTTCGATAAGTTGGGTCAACTGATCGTCATTAATTTTCAACTCAGCCAGGGCATGACCTGCCTCCTCTAAGCGCTCATATGCCTCATCCCGACGATTCTGATGAAAGAGTATGACGCCCTGCAATAATTGTAGTCGCACAATCAAAGCGCGTTCGGCACTTGCCGTACCCTTGATGGCATACAAACGTTGGAAATTCTCCCCATAGCTACGTAGAAAGTTCCGTTCACAGATATCCAAACGCCGCTGGGCATCCGGCAATTGTGAAATATTCTTCAGACAAAGATAACACCACACTATGTCCAGATTGAGCAATGCGTAATTATCCACCGATTCTAGAAGTTTTGAATTGCAAACCGAAAACTTTTCATCCGCTTCAAGTAACAGGAGCAAGGCCTCATCATAGTTCTCCCGACGCATAGCCGCTCGAGCCTTCTCACAGAAACTTATGGCCAGCAGCAGCGAACGATTCTCATGGGGTGGCAAGAACACGGCATTGCCATCCTGATCTTCCATATCGATAAATCGGCGTTCGGAATCCACTACAGCCTCCACATCCGTCTTAATCTTCTTGATACGCTCGTAAAGCACTCCCCGCTGATGATCCTCCTGTCCCACTATAACCATCAATTGTTGATTATTCTTTAGACCCTGAGCCAACAGAGTTTCCTGAGACGCCACCATACGACCAGCTGATATACATTTCACATGACTGGCATCACTCAGACTCAAACGGTTGGCAATTTGCTGCTGCAAGTCCGTTCCCAGGCCGCTGAGAGAACATCTGATCTCCAGCATCTGTGCCGTTCCTCCTTTGCTATCCACACAGCGTACATTAAATGTGGCCTGTCCCGTTTCATTAAACTCCCTACGTGCGGCCAGCTTTCTTAAAGCGCTATCCTGCAGCTCAGTGAGCGCACACTTGCAGTTCGACACACTTAGGCCCAGTTCGTGGCTGAGCTCCGACGCTAAACGATCCATTTCAGACTCAATACTGCCCACACCCTCGAAATAGTAGGGCTCTTCCCACAACTTGATTTTTCGTTCGTTGAGTCGAGCCCGCAGCTTAATAAAAGTGTTGTCTATTTGGGACATTATTTTTGTTTGATATTTTGTTATTTAAGTATTTAGTTACTTTTTACAGCACTTACAAATTTTTCTCAACTTTACTCAGTAAGTGAAGTTGAGTAGATAGCCAGCTGCGCAGTTTCGATATTCTCAGTTGGCTTTCGAAAGATTCGCTCTGTGTTTCAAGGTCGCATTACGTTCTACCAAAATCACATGGTCGATGCAAATCTGTGTGAAGGCATGTAATATTAATAATCGCCGGGTTTGAAGACGTTAACATTAAAAACAAAAGAGTTTTTTCCGCTAATACCCATTTTCCGACTGATAGTTCCTATGATAGCTATAAGATATTGTTATCCGATTTTGACCAATTTATGCAAATCTGTTAAAAAAAACTCTTACCCCTTGTGACTGAAAAGAACTCAGTTGCTATATTTTGGCACGCGTAAATTTATTTATTTTATGTAATTGTTGATCTATTCTTGCTTCAATCGGTCGACGGCCCAAACATCCACCCTACATGTTGCTGGCATTGTGTGCTCAAACACGCACTCACACAGATAGACCAAATTGAAATGATTGATGAAAATCGCTATTTCGATAATGATAGCGATAGCCCACATTCTTCAGATTTTGATGCCACAAGTATTCTACAGCAAGAGCGTAACAACAATAAGCGATTTACTCTGGAGATGTTGTACATCACCAACAAATATTAGACTGAATTTTAAATCGGACACAGAGAACTGCGCACACATATATAGGCACTTACTTGACTAAAACAAACATTAGGATTAATTTGTTTTACATCAAACTCTGTGGCGAGCACTTGATTCTTGTCCCGTATCAATGTATTTATAGGTTCGAATGTTATTTACTTTTCGTTAGCTAAAATCTTGTTATTTATATCTGTTTAATGTTGTTTATTAGCCCCCTAAAGACGGACCCCGATGTGGGCTCGAAATATATTGGGAAACAAAAAAGAATCCACCGTTTTTCATTCCTTGAATGGGTCGGATGACCTTGAGCCGGAATAACCAATCATTTGGATTTAAAGATATTTTAGAAATTGAACAAAGACGAACCTATAAATCCCAATTATGAATTTTAAAAAAGTTTTTTTAAGAAAGAGAAATTAATTGACAATGTGACAATATCTTGATTTGAACCTACTATCAGGGATAACGATTACAGTTCTAAAAATAACGAGAGCGTAAGTTAAAGTCGGCTCTAACCGACTTCGATATACCCGTTACTCATGAAAAAACATGTTCAAGAGTGTTCCTGCGTTCCTTAGGGTGACCATCCGAAAAGTATGCAACATTTTTTTATGGTGGGAGGGGGGGTAGCGGGGGGGCTTGTATCACTTTTTTGCTCATAACTTGAGAACCGTTCATCCGATCATGATCGTTTTGGCAAATCGATTCATTTTGCTAATTACTAACTATCTTTAGAAGGTACGAAACGTCTATCTTCAAAACTGTAGGAGATATAACGTTTTTTTAAATTGCGGGGGCGGGAGGGGGCGTGGCCAAAATTTGAAATAAACTTGATCTGCGTGCAGATAAAAGAAGCATTTGTCCCATACATGTCAAACCTCTATCTCTTACTATCTCTGAGATCTAGGTGTTCATACAGACGGACGGACGGACGGACAGACGGACATGGCTATATCGACTCGGCTGTTGATGCTGATCAAGAATATATATACTTTATATGGTCGGAGATGATTCCTTCTGCCTGTTACATACATTTGCACGACTTTAGTATAACCTTTTTACTCTACGAGTAACGGGTATAAAAATTACGATCTTAGGATTATTTACAAATTTTTTCATTAAGATCACAAATAGCTCTTATTTTTTTATTTAAAAATAAAAATTGTGATATAACGATTAATTTTTATATTTATTTTATCATAACTTTTAATTTTAATTTTAATAATAAAAATTAAAAATTAATTTTCTGATTTTTATTATAAAAATCAAATATAAAGATTATTTTGTAATTTTTATTTAAAAAATAAAAAATTAAGATTGATTTCAAATAACTTTTGAACCGCGTTAAAGATTTTTAAAAATTTTGTTGTTTTATGTTGTAGACAGTTTCGAGTTCCCTATCATCCCGTCCTAAATGACCAAACCAAATTTTCTACGCGCTCGAAAATTTCGGAAATATATGTTAGTCCCTGGCAGTCAACTAGATGCTGGAAACATACTTCTGCCGCACGGCCACATAGTGCAATTCAGGGCAGCTTCTTCACTCTTCAATTATAATTCAATTCAAATTGTCTTTGCCGTTTTTTCCCCACCTCATCTTCACCCGCTCACCATTCTTTCTCCACCCTCCTTTTCATCTTCCACCGCACTTCACCTTTTCCCTCCCCACTCATTCTAGCACATGTAGCAGCTGTCATCTGTCTCCGAGAGCCAAGAGATGAATGGCTCTCTGAGACCTAATTTGTGTGAGTGTGATCCCTCTAATGATCACTCTCTCTCTCTCGCTCTTAGATATGTACATAGGTACATTTTGTGACTGCTAGCTTTGTTATTATTCCAACCGTACGGTAAGCCATCGAAGTGTTTAGTATGAGCCATTAGATTTAATTTAACTGGATGAGGCTTTTCACTATTTGGCATCGCAATGGGTTTTACACTGAGAAAAAATTATATTTATTTAATCATTAAAAAAATATTTAATTTTAATTTTTTAAATCTTTTAAAATTATATTAAATTATTATTTTAGTAAAAATACTATCAGCAATCCTGTCCGTTAAACGAAGCCTGAGAAATTCATTTTTTTAAAAACCAGTTGGCCAGTTAACCAAAGCGGGAAATGTTTATGTTTTGGGTTTTGGCGACAGCAATTTTTTATTATTTTCATTAAATATAAAACTATAGGAGGAGGAAGGAAGACGACCGAGGGCTAGACCGTCCTTTGGACGCACCACTTAAAAAACAAACCGCCTTTTGGGTCATAAATGGAATAGGCGTCAAAGGCAAATTATCTGCTATGTAATAAATATTGAAGCGAAGTCTTCTAAATATATTCTGCTGCCCGGAGTCGTGCCGTTCGGGAAAAGTCCAACACACCCAAATCTCTAGTTCAATTTCATGTTTTAGTACGTGGTCTCTTCTTCATCGTGAGTGGTGTAATAAAAAGCCACTAAATCATGTTGATAAAATACGTAAGTATCCTTGGAAAGCCGTACTTCAATATGTATCCAACACGAAATGAACAACATCAACAACAATTAAACATGTCACTCTCTCACAGCCCAAAACGAGCAATCGCCTGTTGTTTCCCCTCCCACCCACCTCTTGGCAAACATTCGCTGCTACTTCATCACAGACGACAAAAACAGGATTCATCCATTCACACCCCCTCGCAGCAGCAGCAGCTGAAACAAGGATCCCCAACCATGTCGCACCCTAAACAGACATTTGCCGCGGTACTTTTCATTAGCAGCCACACTTTGTTGTTGGTGGCGAAAAAAAAGTATCTATAAACTGTCTTGGCCTTGTCTGTGCTCTGTTTTATTTCTTACTTTTGTTCCGGTTTTGTTGTGCGCCTTTGTGAAAGTTATTAACCCTTAACCACACGTTACATTTATTACCCACATTGTGCCAAACAAAGTCGAGCGCGTTAAGCTGACAATGACAGTTTTTTTTTTTGCTTTTCGTTCTTTTCATTCGATTGTATTTGGTGAGGACTTTTGTCTGTGGTTTATGGCTTTTAATTTGTCCGGGGTCTGAGTCCTCGTTGGGAATTGGCTTTTGGGTTGACTAAGTGAGTTTCGTGTTATGTATGCAACTTGTTGCCAAACCCAAGAACCAGCAAATCCTTTTTTCTCCATCTCTGCACATGACACAAGTTAAATGTCGACTAAGTGTTTCTGACATCCTTGTTGCATCAACACATAATGTCCTGCTTTACGGTCTTCACTTCATCATCTTAAGTTTTACATTCTTTTTTGATTTTTTTTTTTAACTAAAATCAATGCCTTGTTGTCGGCAAAGTTTTTCAGGCACTAACTCAGTTGTCGTCGTCGTTGCACAGGCATTAAACTAATATAAACTGATTTGACACTAACCCCACCCACCCAACTCCTGCCCACAGCCCAACAACTCGGGGCCACACAAAGTTGACAAGTGACAAGTCACATTGTTGTACATTAAATTAATGAAATTATTGCTACCCCTTTATAAATTTCGATCTCGGAACTTCAAATGTGGCTGAGATTTAAGGACCATAAATATGGGCAACTAATCAACGGCAGACACCAAAACGGAAGGAGCGAAGAAGGGCGACCAATTGTTGGTCATCAATCTTTTAAACAAATGCGGTTCAATGTTTTTGACATCAGGGTAGAATGCGGAGTTGTGGAAAAAGATAAAAAGGGGAGGAGACTGCTTGGAAAAGTCGGCTTAATATATTAGGCAGGTTCGACCAAAGCAATATCCTTTAAGCACCTTTTCACAGTGAAAATATCACTGAGGAAAAGAAATAAATGCCAAATCCAAATACATAATCTTTTTGTTTCAAGAAGCTTGCAATCTAAAAAATAGAAGATTACAATTATACCTTGAAATGCGATTAAAAATCTTAAAAACAATATTTATCATCTCTAAGCTCATTAACCCACTTAGAGTTCTCTGTTAAGCTTTCTATTTCTATCAGGGCTTAATCCCGAAACGAATTTCGGTTCCGGTTCCAGTACCGGTACGTCCCGAAATTAATGTTTCGGTTAAAGGTTCTATTTTGGTTTTCAATTAGTTTCGGTTTCGGATCCGGTACCCGGATTTTTATTTCGGTATACGGGTACTCACCGATTTAAGTACTACTTATTTTTAATACTGAAAAAAAAAATTCTGAGATAAATTTAAATTATTTTATTCCTGTTTAATAAAACGAATCAAAAATCAATACAAAATGAATGGTTTCACTTTTTAAAATGATATGGCCTTAATATTTCGTATTCTTTGTATGTAATAACTAATGATTACATTATATGCTAATAAATATCATATAATGTACTAGCAGGTACCCGACGTGCGTTGCTACGCCGCTCACAAAGCGAAGAAGTGAAGCAAACTTGACAATTACCATCAATCAAATCTTTATATAGCAAAATTCACCATCCGTCTATTTACCCGTCTTCATGAAATTAAAAATCGTTATAAAACTTTGAAAATTTTGCGAATTTTTGGTCCGTTTGATCAACACGTCTCATTAACTCATATAAGAATTGTTGCATAGTTCTAATATTTTTGAACCTATCATATCCTTATGATAATCTGAACTCATGCAGTTTTGTAAATTTCCGATTTTTGGAACACTACTACTATTGCAGTCTATTAAATCTTTATTCGAATTTATTTAAGTTGTTTAATTATTTTTTGCTGTTTAATTGTTTGACCGGTATACATTGCCATTTCCAAACTTCGCAATAATTTGGACTTTTCAATCTTTTTATTTTTTGTCTACATACGTAATAATCTTAGGTCCTATGAACATTTTTGGAATTTTGACTATTAGTTTGACCGTTTGATCTACAACTCCTATTGGATGAATCTGACCACCAGTTAAGAACGTTTTAATGTTTTCAAACACGTTTAAGTGCGATTTTGCTAGAAAGGGCGAGTGTGTTTATATTTGCAGTGCAAATGCACAAATTTACTTCATATATTCCCTGTGTACTTTCGTTCAAAGTATAAAAACAAATCAACAGTTGCACTAGTTTTTGCTGTATAGGCTATATTGACACGGCTGTTGAAGCCGATCAAGAACTTTATAAGGTTGGAAATGATTCCTCTTAGTTACATACTTTTGCACACTATTAAAATAATTAGGTACAGCGAATAAACGAAAAACCGAAACCGTACCGGCACCAAAGTTTCGGTTTCGTTCCGGTTTTATCGGTTCCGATAATAACGGTAAACGGTATTCGGTTCTCAAAAAAAAATTTGTATCGGTTCAGGCTCCGGTTCCGGTACTCGATTTAAAACGGTTTATTTCGGTTAACGGTTCCGGTTTCGGTTCCGGTATTGAGCCCTCCGTACCGGTACCTTGATTTTTATTTCGTTATACCAGTATGGACCGGTAAAACTACGGGAAAATTTTAAACGTTAGTCCAAACAAAGTGGTTAAGCAAGCTATACACATGTATGTGTACATAAATGTAGCGTGCCATTGAAAATGCACAAGTTTGTATTTATACCCGTTACTCGTAGGGTAAAATAGGGTATACTAAAGTCGTGCAAATGTAGGTAACAGGCAGAGGGAATCATTTCCGATAGTAAAGTAAAGTATATATATATTATTGATCAGCATCAACAGCCGAGTCGATATAGACATGTCCGACTGTCCGTCCGTCCGTCTGTCTGTATGAACACTTAGATCTCAGAGATGGTAAGATGTTGAGGTTTGACATGTAAGAGACAAATGCTTCTTTTATCTGCACGCAGATCAAGTTTGTTTCAAATTTTGGCCACGACCCATCCCGCCCCCGCAATTTGGAAAAAAAGTCATATCTCCTACAGTTTTTAAGATAGACAATTCGTACCTTCTAGAGATAGTTAGGTTACGGTTCTCAAGTTATGAGCGAAATAGTGAACCATTAGCTTTCACAATGAAATAAAATGCACAATATGTACCGGCATAGTCATCTCGATCCGTCCGTCGGCCATGGGCAGTTCGTCACACATTACACTGAACCACTACACCAGGCTGCCCGGATCGTTTCCAGATATTTGATCGTTCCTCAGTGTAATGCCCAGACTTCTACCCATGCTGTCTCCAGAATAGCCGTCCGATAAGTTAGAGAGCTTCTCATATAGTTGACTAGATTCTCCCAAAAGTTGTCGGTCCTGTCATCTAGTATGCTGATTACCTCTTCTCCGTTGAGTAGCTGGTCACTGAAATGCAGCATTCTCAATTCTTTAAGGATTGGGCATCTTGGGTGTTACTCAGGGAGCATGATACATGTTCCGTTCGATTATAGAAGTTTTATAAAATCAAACCAAGCTTTTTTGTTCCAAGGAATTTTGTGCGCTGATATATATAAAGCATAATGGCCAAGTTTTAATAAAAAAGTTTTTGAACTGACTTTGTGATATATTTTTTTTAAGGTCATACTTTTATTTGTTTATAACTTTAACAATTAATACACTGTGGAACACTCAAAATTGCCTGGGACTGGGAGCAATAAATTGTGAAACAAGAGGCATTAGGTAGCAACACCTCATACCCAGTTTTTTGGAGCACGTCAAGTTCGCGTTTAATGGGCACTTTTATACTAGCAACACAAAGCTACAACCTCTGTTGCTAATTAAAAAGAAGATGAAAGCTAAAAATTTTGAAAAAATTCACCAAAGCTGAAAAGGAATCACCAGTATTCTAATATAAAATTCCCGCCTTCAACGGATAAACGGTTAGTACCATGCCCATACAGGTCTAACTTAGAATATGGAATTAATGGAAAACCACTCGATAGAATTGTGTAAGATTTTAACTATATTGAGATACGGACTAATAAAATGTGTACTTAAGAGATGGTAGCATGCATCGAAAAACCGCGATAGTGGGTACCACATTTGACAGCACCCATCATCGAGGCAATATAGGCCATAATCTAGAGATAAAAATAGACTGAATCGCGTTTTCAGTTTTACCAACGAAGCCTTGGTTAGCGGTTCTTAGGCATTTATATACTAGCAATTGCCTTCGAACAACATTGACCATTTAGGTGAAACCAGTTTCACCAAAATTATGGAATTAATCTTATGAGTAAAATGCTTCAATACCAGCAGAAAAACAGATCGGATCATTTAAATACATCAGTTCAAGGCATCTTAGCGTATCGCGGTTTGTCCACCAAAGACAATTTTTAAACTAAATTTTTGTTTTTCTTAATGGAAATGGCGACTTTTATTTATAGGATTTATTGCATAATTTTGGAGACACTCTTGATACCCATATGGTCAATGTTGCTCTGAGGCAATTGCTTGTACAAAGACAGCCATAGCCCGTGACTTAAGGGTCCGATGGTGAATCTAAAAACGCAGTTCGGTCTATTTTGATCTCTAGTTTATGGCCTATATTGCCTCGATGATGGGTGCTGTCAAATGTGGTACCCGCCATCGCGGTTTTTCGATGCATGCTACCATCTCTTAAGTACACATTTTATTAGTCCGTATCTCAATATAGTTAAAATCTTACACAATTCTATCGAGTGGTTTTCCATTAATTCCATATTCTAAGTTAGACCTGTATGGGCATGGTACTAACCGTTTATCCGTTGAAGGCGGGAATTTTATATTAGAATACTGGTGATTCCTTTCAGCTTTGGTGAATTTTTCAAAATTTTAGCTTTCATCTTCTTTTAATTAGCAACAGAGGTTGTAGCTTTGTGTTGCTAGTATAAAAGTGCCCATTAAACGCGAACTTGACGTGCTCCAGAAAAACTGGGTATGAGGTGTTGCTACCTAATGCCTCTTGTTTCACAATTTATTGGTCCCAGTCCCAGGCAAAAAAAAAGTTGAATTTTGTTCCTCTGTGATATCTTTCAAACTATAAAAGTCCCCAATTTTGGAAAACACCATAATTTAAATTATGTTTAGGGCAATAAATGGCCCTAATAAGAAGCTATATGATAGTGGTCAACACTGCATAAAAATTATTATAAAATAATTTATATATTTATTAAATTATGATTTTAGTAAATGCACTAATATTATTCATCGGACCCTGTCCGATAAGGGAATCCTAAGAAACCCGGTTTTTAAAAACTCTTTTTTCCATTTTTTCGTTTCTACCGATTTTTGAAATTTATTATAAAAATCACAAATATTTTTTGAGTAATTTTTGGAATTTCGAAAACTAATTTGGGATTTTCTTTTATTGAATTCAAAAATGGTTAGTTTTGAAATTGGTCGGTTTATAAAAGAATGACCCATATATTTGATTTCACGTCCGCGCTAGCTTAAATTTTTTCATTTTGACTTTAAGGTAAAAGTGCCTGTAGATTGCATTTAGCTTTGCTTTGGTCAAAAAAGAATGCATAACAAACCATAAGAAACCATGTGATTGCAATTATTTTGCAGTTTTGTTATGCGTTATAACATAAAACAAGCAAAAGTGTTGCAGTTGAGTGCCCCGACTGCAAAATACCCTGTACCAAATAATGTGGCTCCTAAGGCTTTGATTTCCTAAGTTAATATTAAGCGAACTTTTTCGACTAAATATATTTTCAAGCGGCCTGACATGCTTATCATAATTTTGAACTTTCCTTTTTTGATAGGCCTGCTTCATTTTGATTCAAAATTATTATTTTAAAATTTATTTGAATAAATGGGGCGGCGCACTTGCATATCTTCGGTGTTTTTGCTTGCATCACGAAACTTTTGTTTTATGCAATTCAAAAGTACACTTCAATCTCATAGTCAAAACGTCCGAAAACGGGTACGAATGTAGTGTTCTTCACGCAGAAATTGCCAATATATTGAATTAAATTAAATTTTTCAGTTAGATTAGATTAGATTAGAACGCCAAGTTTCACGTGGAAGTGCTCAAGAGAGCCTTGTATATGATGAAGATTTAAGCTGTAAATGTACCCATCTTCTAGTCTTCTATTGCTAAAATATAGTTCGGTTACAGACCGGCAGCTTAATTATCCTTTTAAGTAGCGTTGCAATTGATCTGCCTCGTCTCTTATTACTCCTCGCCATATTTGAGCTCCACAGCACGGCACCGTTCTGCTGATATTTTCCATTTCGCAGCAAGATTTGAAAAACTGTAAATGTAATTTGAAACAAAAGCTTTTTTCATTACATTAGTCCTTGCACTTAATTAGAGCTTAAATAGCTTTTCTTACCAGTTTTGAATATTATATACATAATTATGGCGAGTCAGGTCATAGTTGGACATCTATATAGCCTCTATATAACAATTGTCTTCTGGAGTCAAGATCCGACATTTATCGGTCAGCCTTAAACCCAGAGTTCCCCAAGAAGAGAGCGCTAAAACGTGACTGCTTATCTCTCTAACATATAATGAAGTATGACTTCGGCAAGTAAGCTCGTGCCGCCGGGGCTATCGCTGGGGAACTCTGCTTAAATCACTAAACTAAAATTTTTCGAAGCCAAATTAAATTGTTGTATGAAAATCAAATCATCATATTCAGGGGTGTCACAGAAATCTCTAGAGATTTTCGTGTAAACGATTGCACGATCGAATAAATCAGGGACTACTTTATTTGCGAAGTGCCAAGAATCAGACCGCCTACTAGATTACATGGATGGAAAACCGTACGCTTCAAATCTACTTGACTTTGAGCAGGCGGTTTCAAATCTCTCAACTTTTGACATCTAATCTAGTAGCCGGGCATAACATATAAACATTTTAGCCCCATAACATATAAATTCAAACAGCTTTGATATAAAATGCTGACGTTTATACGAAAACCTCTAGAGATTTCTGTAACACACCCGATTAACTTCTTTTATTGTGTCTCTTGCTCTTATGAGTTTAAAAATGATGGCAACTGTAGAGACTAAAAAATTGATGTTATAAAAAAGTATATTTTCTGTGGCCTTTCTACAGATCTCCATTTTGGCCGCCTTTATTTCAGTGTTGACTGTTTCTAGCTCATGCGATTTCTCATTTTTGTCCATAGTATTGCACGGTGAAATTGTACCCATTATTACGTGTTGAAGTAATTTTTAATTCTGCCCAATATCTAGATGGTCCACCCGTCTGTAAAGATACTTCGGCTCCATCTTTAGTATTTTCTTTGATATAAATTGCAGTAAGTGTTTTCGAACTCTGCTTAAAAAAAATTAATAACGATTAATTCATTAAGTTAAGTTGAGGACTTAGACTGATCTGAACTCACCCTAAACATGTATGTATTTGAGACAATACGCAAAAGTTTTGATTTAGCCGCATATATGGTTGTATTTAGAAGGATAGAGTCCGGTGTTATTTTACCAAATGTGAATGGATATTCGACGACAGCATTCACAGATGCGTAAAGGGTTAACAGAAGAATGGCTCCCAAAGAGGCGGAAAACAGAATTTTTTGGCTCGCCAACATGACTGCAAGTTTGAACTACGTGTCTCAGACTTTAGAACAAAGCTTTATAAATATAATATTTTTCTCAATTTTCCGTTTACACCTTAAATAATTAATAAACAATATTAGCGTCGCTTTAATGAAGAAATGCTTGAGTTATGAATGCATTCAAGTAGTTGAGTAACAACAAGGGGTCTTAACAACCTTTAAAGAATATTCAATCTACTCTTCAATAGCATTATTTATTGATTAAATGAAACACTAGACGAAAATATTTCATCTAGCAATAATTTTTGGGCAGTTTAGAGCTTAATATATATAATTAGAATTATTCTCTGTTCATTTTGTTAATGGGTATTAAAAACTATGATACGAAGAAACTTAGAGTGTAGGTCATCCATGCCATCCAGCTTTTAAAACTGCCAAGTTGATTTCTTTCCTAAATTTAGTAGATATGTGAGTAAGAGTTAGAGATGGACTAAATAGACTAGATGGACTTCGTTCTCTTCACCACGTGTACGAGCTTTTACGGTATAGGGCGGTTTCCACGGGTCGCGAAATATTTCTCGTGAAAAGTTGATACTCCGCAGATTACAAACAATAACACCTTATATAACATTTGTTGTTTGTTATTTTAATAAATTATTATAATAATTATTATTTAATGAAATTAATTACATTTTAATTGTTTATATCATTGTGCCTTTATACAATCTGCAGTATGATTGTAAATATACGTTATTATACTCTGTACCGAAGGTACATAGAGTATATTAAGTTTATGCAAAAGTATGTAACAGGGAGAAGGAATCATTTCCGACTATATAAAGCATATATATTCTTGATTAGCATCAACAGCCGAGTCGATATAGCCATGTCCGTTTGTCCGTCCGTCCGTCTGTCTGTATGAACACCTAGATCTCAGAGATGGTAAGAGATAGAGGTTTGACATGTATGGGACAAATGCTTCTTTTATCTGCACGCAGATCAAGTTTGTTTCAAATTTTGGCCACGCCCCCTCCCGCCACGCAATTTGGAAAAAACGTTATATCTCCTACTGTTTTGAAGATAGACGATTCGTACTTTTTAGAAATAGTTAGTAATTAGCAAAATTAATCTATTTGCCAAAGAAATAATAAAGATCGGATGAACGGTTCTCAAGTTATGAGCCAAAAAGTGAACTAAGCCCCCCCTGCTACCCACCCTAAAAAAATGTTGCATACTTTTCGGATGGTCACCCTATGGTTTCGGATGGTCACGCAGGAACACTGTTAAACATGTTTTTTCATGAGTAACGGGTATATCGAAGTCGGTTAGAGCCGACTTTAACTTACGCTCTCGTTTAACATAACGTAGTGGCAAACGTAAGGTTTTTAAGTTAAAACCGAATACGAAACGGCCACACGAACAACTTGCGCAGCAGTTTTTATACCCTGTACCCAATGAAAATGGGTAAAAGGGGATCATGAAGTTGTGCAAATGTATGTAACAGGGAGAAGGAAGCATTTCCGACCATATAAAGTATATCAACAGCCGAGTCAATTTAGCCAAGTCCGTCTGTCCGTCCGTCCGTCCGTCCGTCTGTCCGTCTCATAGTAACTCTTAATAAAGAGGACAAAAAAACGCGCTTGTGTAGTTGAACAAGAGAGCTTTTTTTCAGACAACAGGCGTTTTACACAACCATAACTTCGGCTCGCGTTTGCTTAAAAACACGACTGGCTTCGGCTCATATGAGCTGAAGGTGGACGCCTCTGGTCTAGATCAGCGATGGCCCTTGGTTCCTCCCCGGGGGCGAAAACATTTCGCTCTTCACACGTTCATGACCCGAACGCTTGCCGAAGTTGAGACCAAAAGAGCAGAAAACCGTCATTCGCTCGGCAGAGTTCGAAGCGATTAGGTCGAAACTAACTCACGGAGCTTTACTCGCACTTTTTGGCCTCGCTCTCGCTGGTCTAGATATTGGATGGTCGTTGGCGCCCACTAAAATGTTTAGACGCGAGCTGACTGTGCTCTTACAGAGCGCCTCACCTTTTTTGTTGCATCATGGGCTAAACATTTTAAGTGCAAAATCTTGAAGCTTTTGAGCGAGCTTAGAAACTGCCCGTTGAATTTGAATGCAAGCATTCAAAAAGCGATTGCGTTGTTTCTTGAAACTTTTGTAAAATTCGATTAAAAAACTAAAGAAAGGGTATTTGCCATAGTGCACTCTTTAGCAAAAGCCTATTTCAATAAAGGTTGGGCGTATAAAAAATTTGTTGAGACTAAATTCGTCGCAAGTTTTACATCATTAGAGCAATATAACCCAAGATAATCGCTGATAACCGCCAAAAAACTGATTTTTTTACCTTTGACCTTTGTTAACTATCGTCGCGGATATCCTGAAAACGGTTTACAAAAGATAAAAAGATGATTACCATCTGTGTCCCTAACTACAGATGGTAAATTTCTGACCAAATGAATAGATGAAGATCCCAAAAAGAGAATGCGAATGCGACAAATGGCGCATGATCGGTGTGCTGCCTTGAAGAATTATTTTGGATCGCCTAAGAGACACCATTATGGACACGAGTTCAGAAAAGGTTCGTCATGCACGGATCATATAAACACTGTCCACATCCTGATCGAGCAATGCATCACAGGGACGTACGCCCAACAACAGCAGCACCAGGTGGACAATGACAACCACATTGCGGCATCTGAACTATGCAGACGATATATGCCTCCTGGCAAATAGGCTAAGCGACCTGGCAAGTACGTTAGCCGAACTTGGAACTGTCGTTGTAGATGGAGGTACGAATTTCGATGGGAGTCGCGCCTTCAGAAAGCTAGGCTGCTTTTGCAATGCTGTCGGCCATTTGGCCATGCTCTATCAAGTGTAACGTAATGGTTCCTCCCCATAAAAAATAACAACTTGCATAATGTCGAAAATTTAAACATATGTAATTTACTGGCCTGACAGAACATGGAACTCCGAGTTGCTAAAACTTACAAATATGGAGAATGTTGACACCATAATACGCAAAATGAAATGGAGCAGGCTGGGGCATACTTTGCGAAAAAGTAAGAACAATATCGCTAGGAAGGCAAAGAAGTGGAAACCGCTGGACGGTTTGGTCGGACACCAGGTCCACCCAAGAGGACTGTCGGTAAAAAAGCGGAAAGCATCGGAAAACCCTGAAGAGAACTTTAAGCGATGGCCAAGAATAGAGATCGTTGAAAGAGAGGAGTGTTTGATGCCTCATGTCCCACACGGGATTGGAACTAGAAGGGATAAAATAATATTATAAATATTACGACATTGAGAATGGAAATAAAGCAAACGCCAAGGTGTAAATAGCTCGACAATACAAACCAAGGATATTAATTTACTACTGCATAGTAAAAGGACCCTGAATTTTTTAAAGGGAACGTATGGTTAACATAAATAATATATATGGTCAATTTGACTATAGTCAGCAGCTCTTAATAGACTTATAAATAAGTTTGGTGCTCTTAAATTTTACACAATTTGCGGATTAATCCAATGTTAAGGGACTTTTATTTCATTTACCAAATACTGATTTTGTTTCTCTTTCATGTTTTATTTGCATTTATATATTTTTATGTACACAAACACTATGTATAGTACTCAACGGTAAAGTTAAAGCCATTTCCCCGTTTGGATTCGATTTTAATATCCGCCCACGAATATAATGGACCACCTCCTACTAAGGATACATCACCACCGTTGCCAGCAGGGCTATTATCTGATATAACTATAGCGCCGATATCTTTTTCAGTGGGCTGAAAATTATGCCAAAGATTTGCATTTTTAGAGCCTGGGACTATTTCCCAAAACTACTTACCTTATTCGAATAATGATATCTCTCCTCAATAACCCGAAGAATCTTGGGTTCCTTAGCATAATTTTCAGCCTTAAGCAGTACAGAGTGTTTTGTTTTAGAACCAAAGGTTTTTAGGTGCCGCCCAGCATCGACAAATGCGTAAAGCGATATGAAGAGCAGGGCAAGAAAAATAGCTGATGACAAAACACACTTGCCTTGAAACATAGTGTTTGCTGGGAAGTTATCGAAATACAATAGAATAATTTAAATTTTTGGGGTTATATATATACAAGGGACTTGGTAGATGTGGTCATAATGGCAATTAATAAGCCTTATTAGCGATGCTTTAGTAACAAGCCACGTAAGAGATAGAGAGAAATCAATATAAACAAACTCAAAACAAAAGGAAAATTGGGTCAAGCCCGACTGTACTATACTCTGTACCTGCGAAAATGTATGCACTGCTGGAACGAACTTTCTTTTGCTTATAACTTGACTGTCGTTCCTATCAAGAAATAATGCTGATTACTAAATCTATCTATGAGGTTCGAGTACCAACAGAGTAAGTAAACATTATTAAATACATAGAATTTAATACTAATCGTTGTTTTTCAGATCCCAACTGGTGGGCTTAGAAACAAACTAATTGGCTAAAAAATTCCATGAAGAAAAAAAATGTTTCGGTACTATTTTTTATATTTACGAATTTCAAATTTAAGGCTGAATCAATGGTGAAAATGTTAAATTTCAGAGCATTTTTCCCTCAGTATAAAAAACTGTAGGTTAGGTTGCGATGGCTGAGAGCGACAAGACGCTCTCCCACTTAGGCTACTTTGCGCCCATTGTGATGCCATGTTTATTCCCTGTTAACCCTTTTTAGTACTGAGGGGGGTACTTGTTACTGAACCATTGTGTGCAAAGAATAAATTTTAGCAGAGCTGGGATCTTTAGATCGGATATCTCCGAGAGGTTGAGTAGGAGTGGTTGACCAAGTGTCCTGAGTCTCCTTCTCCTCAGAGCGAAACTATAATAAAAATTAAAATAATTTAAAAAACGATAGGCGCAAAGACCATGCTGGTCGGGACATGCGCGATGGTTGGCGGTGCAGACTTCTTGCAACTCTCACGACGGCAGTAAGACAGCGTTGAGCATGATGACGCAAATACAATCCTGAGCATCTGCCAAAAAATAGAAACATTTTGTTTTAGTAACAATATAAAATCGAGTAACAGTTAAATAAAGTTAATTATTCACGTATTTATATATGTCTGCATATGCACGCATCAACACAAATTGCTCAACGCTAAAACACAGAAGTAACACAAATTAAAAATTAAATTTTTGTTCGCGCTCTTCTCTAATGGCTCTTCGCATTTCCCTCGCAGACAAGATCAAAGTCAAGATCAATTGTCTTCTCGTATGCAAGCAGTTTTCGTCTTAAAAAATCAAGATGAAAAAAAACGGAATTGAAGCCGATTTCAGTCTTGTCAAATCGTGTTCGATTTCTTTGAGGGAAATTAAAAAAGAAAAAAATCAACTCGAATTTGATACATCCCTAACCACACCTTTCATCAAAACAGTAGCATAGTTATCCTGATTTTTCATTATAAAGACTTCCCTCATACTCTTTAACAAACTTCTTTCAACTCCAGGGTATTTCCTACAACAAAACACAAACTGACAATGGAGTGAGCACAACAAAAAAAAGAGCAGTCGATAAAAGTCTCGCGTTATGGGGGTAGTCGGTAGTAAGCATTCAGCTATCTAGTGAAGTATCGTCCTCGTCTGGTTTTGATGGCCACACACACAGCGTCGACATATTACTTCCTTATTTGTGGGCCGTGCCCGTGAACTTTGCCCGTCACGCTCTGAAAAGTGAAACATTAAGCGCAGCAATTGCGTTTAGGTATGGGAGAATGTGTGTGTGTTTGTAAGTTTGTACGGCATTAAAACAATGACTGGGCGCAAACAAATTTTGCGCTGACAGCGAGCCAAACATCCGTCAGATAAAAATGCCCGCGAGCTGCACAAAACAAAAAAAATGGAAAGCGGGAAATTCTTCCTCTGTCATGGATGGTTTTGTCATTGTCCGCTCTGAATGGCATTAGTGTGCAGTGTCCGAGTTGGGACCGAATGATAATGATAAGCGTATAAAACCATTAAGTGATTCCACTTAAATGAACACGTTAGGATAAATGCGCGTCAGGTTTTCCTTTTTTTCCGTCTTTCCTGTTTATGGTTGCACAGTGCGACGATAAAAAATAAGAAGAAACATATTTGAAATGTTTTTAAAACAAAATCAAAAATGTGTATACTAAAAATAAAGTTTGATTTCTATATTTTGCATAATAAAAGAGATTTGGGTTCAATTTAAATTTTATTACTTAAGTGTTAAGAGTTTTATCAAGATTAAATAGTTGTCAATTGTCGACGGGTTAATAGGAAATGCATTTTTAATGGTCCAAAAAATCTTAAAATTTTAAACATTCATATATGAGTAAAGACTGTGATAAAAAGGGTTTAATAAACGGGTAAAAAGAGTGAGCATGAGGGTAAATAGAAACAATTTTATAAGTTTTATTGAAATATGTATACACTAACAGGTACCCGGTGTGCGTTGCTAAGCCCCTTTAGAATTTTAAACACAAAACGAAGAAGTGACGATTACTTATTCATTGCCATCAATTCAACATTCATGATTATCTAAACTCCTCAATAAATCTTTTTTTTAACACTTCGCGTTTTTTTTGGTCCCTCTACTTACCAGTCTTTATGTTTTCAACTTCATATAAGAAAATTGCAAATATTCAAATTTCCATAATAATCATAATATGTTGTGTATTTTCGGATTCTTTGGAACGCTTGATATTGGTCTAACCATTTACGTTTCTACGGTTGCTTTAATAAATACTTTTTAAATAATTTTAAAAATTTCGCGGATTTTTTTTCCATTAATTAGTCATACATGGCCTATGTTCAAATTCAGGTTATCAACTATATGTATGCGAGGTTTAATCCGAATTCCTTCAGCTATTTATGCGTGAAAGCGCTGTCATAAAATTTCTTAAATTAATTTTTCAAAATTACGTTTTTCGTCCATTTAAATAAAAGTTATGTAGACTAGTTCAAGTCCAATTTAAGTGTCAAATTTCATCCGAATCCGTTAAGCCATTTAAGCGTGATTGAGTAAAAAACGGGCAAACATACAAACATGTATAATATTAGTAATATATAAATTAAGAGGTGTTAATTAACTGATGGTACAGATCGAAAATTATAAAAAATTTCGAAAATCAGTTTATATAATTGAGTTTAGAATTTTCTGCATAAAATACTAAAACTACTAGTAATACTAGTAAATCCTAACATTTTTGTAAAATATTATTCACATTATATATTTTTTTATCAGGAGCAGTTCATCTTTCAGCCACATGTGTGCGCTCGCCCTTATACGAGCACGCTTATGACAGACTGAGAAAGAAAAGAACAGTAACAAAGCGACCAGTTTGTCGTACATGTGGCTATCGGCTCGCAATTTACTGGAGTACTGTATCAGAGACTATGACTGACAGAGACTAATTATACAAATCGTGATGTTGCCTATACGCAGAAGGAATCTAAATTTTTGACCCAAGATCGCACTTCTTTCCAATTCTGATACCGATTTTCAAGATCTAAGAAAGTTTTTCGCACTGTAACCCAGCTACAAAAAGTCTTCATCCAATCCAAAACAAATCTCTGTGCAATAATTTCAGCTCGATAGGTTCAAAACTGAGGAACGGAACAAGCTCAATAGACTCAGCTCGTCATGCTGATCTTTATGTGATCCGAGATGATCTCTTCTAAGAATTGCCAACTTCTGGGCAAAATTTTAATACTTACTTTATTATACTTCCGCTCTCGTTAAATTCAAAACAGTAGAATGCGTGTACTGAAAACATTCCCTCTATTATACCTTTGTACTACCAAACACCTGGGCTGGATTTGATCTGTTTCTCTTCTTCTTCTTTATTGGCCCGATGCTTGCATCACAACCGTTTGACGGTCTCGGCCGCTGCAACCAATGTCCGCCAGTCGCTTCTGCTCCGTGCGAGCTGGCACCAGTTTTTCACGCCAAGCTTGGAAATGTCTTTCCGCACCTGGTCGTCCCACCTTAGAGTCCCAGTTCTTTCACATTCCTCTTGTAGACCATTTTTGTTGGAGCTTGTTCATCCATACGGGTAACATGTCCCAGCCAGCGCAGCCGTTGTTGCTTTATGCGCTTCACCAGACAGGATGCGAAAATCCTCGCCAACTTTCAAATCCATAAATCCTGCGAAATATCTTTCGCTCGAAAACGCCAATCGCCGCCTCATCCGCTGATGATATGCTTCTGCGCCGTATTGCAGGACTGGGATGATAAGCGACCTATTTAGCGCAATTTTTGTTCTTCGCTTGAGGTTTCTGCTCCTGAGCTCCCTACTTAGCCCGTAATAGCATCGGTTTGCGAGCGTGATCCTTTTTCGAATTTCCAGGCTGATGTCCAAAGACAAAGTACTCTACAACTTTAAAGTTGTACTCTCCCATTGCAACAGAATGCCCAAGGCGTGTGGACTTCTCTTTCGAGGACACTAGGTACTTCGTCTTGTCCTCGCTTACCGCTAAGCCCATTAGTTCAGACTGCTCAATCTCTGAAAACGCCTTGCTTACTGCCTGTTCGGTTTTGCCGATAATGTCAATATTATCGGCATATGCGAGTAGCATTACATCTTTATTAAAGATGGTGCCCGATCTGTTGGCATTTGGGCACTGGCGCAGTATATACTCCATCAGCAGATTAAAGAAGTCACACGATAAGGTGTCACCCTGCCTAAAACCTCGTTTGATATCAAAAGGCTCGGAGACGTTCGTTCCTATTTTGACGGAGCTTTACGTGCTTCTCAACGTCATTATGCAAAGTCGAGCGTACTTTGCTGGAATACCTAAAGTAGACAGGGCTTCGAAAAACCTTGACCTTATCGGCGTGTCGAAAGCGGCTTTGTAATCGATAAAAAGATGGTGATTATTGATGTTTCTCTCATAGGTCTTCTCCAGGATTTGGCGCAATGTGAATATCTGGTCTGTGGTGGATTTAACAGTTCTAAAGCCACACTGATAAGGTACAGTCAGTGTATCAATAAGCGGCTTTAGGCGTTCACAAATAATGCGGGACAGAACCTTATATGCGATGGGGAGGAGATTGATCCCGCGGTAGTTGGCGCAAACTGCATTGTCTCCTTTTTTAAAGAATGGACAGAGAACACTTAGATTTCAATCATCGGGCATGCTTTCGTCAACCCATATACAGCACAGAAGTTGGTGCATGCACCTTACCAATTCTTCGCCTCCAGCCTTGAACAATTCAGCGGGCAGCTCATCAGCGCCTGGTGATTTGTTGTTCTTTAGCCTTCGTATGGCTAAACAGACTTCCTGTTGGGTAGGCGGGTCTATCTCTATGTTGTCGATTGGTGGCATCGTTACTTCTCTAATAGCGGCATCCTCCCAGTAGGTTCGCGAAGTATCTTCTCCATTTGTTAAGCGCCACTTGCGGATCTGTGACCAGATTCCCCTGTTCGTCTTTGCATTGTGCGACTCTGGGCTTGAAATCTTCTGTAAATTGCTTAATCTTTTGGTAAAATTTTCGAGTCCCGCTCATGCAGAATAACATCTCGACTTCCTCGCGCATGCGACTTTCCTGCTCAATCTTTTTTCTACTATAAGGCGTTTTACTTCTTTCCTTTTCTCCAGGCAGCGTTTTTCTCTGCAGTAGCGCGTCGGCACTCCTCGTCGTACCAAGACCGCCTTCGAGGGGGCTCGTAACCGAGTAACCGAGTATCTCCTTGGCAGCCGTACTCATGGAGTGCGATATACGCTGCCACTGTTCGCATATATCGGAAGGGAATGGGGAGGTTTCCCTGAGCAGTTGGGCGAGTTTAGCTGTGTAGGCTTCGGAGGTCCCTTGTGATTGCAGCTTCTCGACATTTAGCTTTCGACGTGGGCCAGAGCGTGAGGCATGTGCCACACTGAGCCGTGTGTGTACCTTGGCTGCGACAAGGCAATGATCCGAGTCTATGTTGGCTCCTCGAATCGCGCGCACATCTAGTACACTTGATGAATGCCTTCCGTCGATCACAACGTGATCAATCTGGTTTCGAGTTCGTTGATCAGGGGACTTCCAGGTCGCCTTATGGATGTCTCTATGTTCAAATCTGGTACTACTTATGACCATGTTCCAGCCCGCAGCGAAGTCTATTAGCCTCTCTCCGTTACAAGAGGTTTTCTCATGAAGGCTACATCGCCCGACTGTCGATCCAAAAACTCCTTCTTTCCCGACATTCGCGTTAAAATCGCCTACCACGATCTTTATGTCGTTAGCTGTCGTTTTATATTATATTGCACTTGAAGTTTTTAGAATCTAATTGTGCTTATGCAAAGCAGTTCAAAAGTGTTTCTATTCATATTAAGCAATGCTTAATAAGCATTGTATTGAAAATAATTTTTAGTCTATCTCGGAATAGGTCTTAATTATTTAACAGTGCTGTTGTAATGAGAAAATATAATCTTCTTTCCATATTCCGCGTTTTCGAATATTCGTCCAAAAAAAGCTATACGATACATTCTTGAAACATAACAAAAGTTCATGAAATAGGTACATAATGCTCTTGATTTAAGCCCAAAAAACTCTAAAGCTATTCTCAATTTGTTCTTGAAACTATGGCCTTTCTTTCTATTGAATCAAAAAGAGGAACGTCCAAGAAAACGAATTAGCCAAAGTCCTAGATGGTATTACTGAAGGTGAGAAATCTCCCCTTAACCAAAGTTTTATAGCCAGTAGGGAATTTTAAGAACAGATTTTACTCACAAAAAAATTAGCGTTTTCCGAAGCACAGTTTTGGGAGCTTGCATTGTAGTTTTTTTTGTCCTTAATCCAAAATAATTTGTACTTGAACTGAGAACGCCTTTTTTTAAATTTTTTTTTTAACTTCAATCTTCAACTTCTATCATTATATAATATTATATTTTTTTCCATATCTTAGACCCACTGTGTATTGTCCACTAATTGAATAGAACAGAGACGCAAAAGCAAATCCATGAAACAAAATAGAAAAAAAACCTTTTTTTTTGGCAACAAACATAACACAAAGGTCGGCCCTCGACTACTAAAATAGGTAACAGCCACAATGACAGCGACGACCTTAAACCATGTAACCAAACTGGAGGCGTGGCCAAACAGAGAACCAGGCCACAGGACAAACGAACTGGTCCATCATCGATGGGCTGCGGGCGTTGGGCGTGGGAGCGGGAGTGCGACGTTCATGTTAAATGGCCAACAAGGTGGCAATGCAGATATAATGCGATATGAGCAGACCCAGACATAACGACAAAACGTGCAAGCTTCATGGCAAAAACAACAGAGTCGATGGGAATGAGATTGAGAATGAGCTGCTGATGATTACGATTGGCAGTTGATAATGCGTAAATGTGAACCAAAATGACTGATGGCTTGTGTCGTGGCTGTGAATAAAAATGGCAGGCAGGTAGTAAAATTGCTGGCTTATCGCTTAACTTTACGCACAATATAACTGGCAGATGGCGAAAGAATCAATGCGGTCGTTCAGGCTGAAATAATGAGGTGATCAGGAGACTACAAAAAAATATGACGCTGAACAAATATTTTTAAGAAAATGTGAAGAATTTATACTCTAGGGTTGTTGCCAAGAAAAGAGTTCTGCGATACAAAAGGAAGAAATTATTAGATGTTCGCAAAAAAGATGCGCAATTAGTGTAAGGTGAAGTTACATATTTTCCGACCAGTTTAAATCGTTTGATTTTGAATATGAGCTTGACATTTAATATATTTTAAGGTGGGCAAATTGAAGTTAGCTTTTTTTAAAACCAGTTTGAAGTATTTAAGTATAGTGTACCAGTTTCCATCTGGTTCAGAAAGTGGTCCTAACTGGTTCAAAATTAAAAAAAAAATATCAAAATTTGTACAACCTCGATCCCAACTATTATGACTAAGAAATATAAATTTCAGATAATCAAAATGAACCAAACTGTACATAAAGTGGAACCTCACTTGACTTATCCAACCTGCGGTTGGCACAGCACTCTCATTTCGAGAGCAAAATTATACACGCATACGCACCGTTGCACAAAAAACTTATATATATCTCAATCTCTGCCACATACCCCCCACTCATCCTATCTCAATCTCCACTCAGTGTTAACTACAGTAAAAATGAAAAAAAAATTTCAGAACTAACAAATAAAACAAATTGCAAGTGCACCAAGTCATCTTTCCTCTAGGAGTCGCCTTCCTCTGCTTATTTTTATTCCAACCTCTGCACAATCAGCAAAAGCCAGCCAGCTATGAACAAAAGTTAAGCAGACAAAATTAAGTGGGCGGGGTCGGTGCAATGTTAGAAAGCAGTTGACAGTTGTAAATTTCACACGCAGGACGCGTGAAATGCCGTCGCCATTTAAAAGTTGAAACATTTGCGTAATTAGCAAACGGCGTCGACATCGGAGGTAAAATTGCCCAAAACCAGAAAACAACTTTAAGTGCTCGTGGAGAAACGTAGGTACGTACCAGAGGAACTTAATTAAATTGTAAATTTCGTTTTTTGGCCGCGTTGGCTTTTGGCCAAATGCATGTTTACAAAACTGAAGCGGGTGACAATTAACTAATGTCAACGGCGGAAAGTTCTTCCTTTGGACAGGGATGCGGGTGCAGAAATGTAACATTATGACATTGGTTTCTGTATGTTTTGAGTTTGTATTTAGTTAGACTTTTGACTGCTTCACCTAGTTAGCGCACCCATTGAGCGTAAATCTGACCTGTTTCTTGTTAAAACCAAAATCTCCCTTGATGTGGTTGAAGACCTGTGCAATTGGCATGCCTAAGGGGGGGCTAAGGGCTCTCAAGATTGCTCGGATCTTATTGTGCTTTTCAGAATAGATAGAAAAAATAGGCCTGTTCCGAATTCCGAACGTTTTTAAAAAGTAAAAACGAAACGAAAACGAACGTTTTACTATTTGCTGTTCCCAATTCCGAACGATTTTTCTACGTTTTGACTTTTCGAACTCGGTTTCGAAGTCGCTTTCATAAACAGCTGGCTGACTGGCCTGCGCG
This sequence comes from Lordiphosa clarofinis, assembly GCA_018904275.1. Taxonomy (NCBI): domain Eukaryota; kingdom Metazoa; phylum Arthropoda; class Insecta; order Diptera; family Drosophilidae; genus Lordiphosa; species Lordiphosa clarofinis. The sequence goes on from JAEIGQ010000087.1 coordinate 1,306,381, forward strand.
CGTGTTTGTGTATATCGACAGCAGCCAGAGTTGGCATCATCGCTTTAATTTTAATTTACAAAGCTCTTATTTACACTTTAAGTCAATCTATTTTTATTTAAACCAGTATTTAATTGTTACATTTGAATATGTGATGTAAAATATGGTTAAATATAGCTAAATAAAATAGAAAAAGTGCTGACCGAATAGATTAATTTAAATAAAGCAACCCTAGCAGCTATCGATTGACGATTGAATTCGACTAAAACGTAAAGTGGAATTCAGAACAGCTCGGTTTGAAAACGACCGCTCGGTTTTGCTTTTCACGCAATATTTTATAGATGTTTATAAAAAAATGATTTTAAAATACACTTAAACTGTAAACATTTTAAGTAGTGATGCAAATCGATTTTAAAAATGTTCAACATTATTAAATTGATAAGTTTATTTTTGCGATTTATTTTAATGCTTTTAATAGCAATTACTTTTCATTCTGCTGACTCTGCAGCACAACTTTTGAAAACGACAATTCTGGTCGATTTGCGGAATTCGGAACAGCAATCAACTCGATTGGCGACAATTCCACTCGTTTTCGGAATTCGGAACAGGCCTGATAAGTAGACACAATCGGTTGCATAGGTTAGAAAATATAAATAAAAATGTGCAAATGGGGGTGGACATAAGTATTTTGTGGAAATGTTATTTGGATATATCTGCCTCCTTTATTGTCGAGGCAGCAAAAGCGAGCTCGACCTCGACAACAGCCTCAGCCTCCTCAATCTGAACGTCAACAATATTTTCCATGTTTAATTTAAAGTTTATTAAATTTCACTTTTACTTCACTTTTATTTCACTTTTTTCCTCGCTTCGCTTTCACTTGTTTGTCCTGATTTGAAGACGTCGATTATCGATACTCGTAGTTATCGATAAATACGTTGAAATTTGAAATGCAACTACAGAATACTCATACTTGCGTTGAATTTTGTGAGCAGAAGAGCACCTTAAGGACTTTGTTTGTATGATTTTTGGTTTTGATTTGATTTGATGATTTTTTGTTATGCTATGGATATGCATTTAAAAATGTTTCAGTGCAACTACTGCCCAAAAATTTTTAAAACCAAGAGCAACCTGGCCCAGCACACTTTGGTGCATACAGGTGTAAGAAAGTTTAATTGCGGCTTTTGCCAAAAGGCTTTCAAGCAAAAGCCCCATTTGGCCAGGCATCTAAAAACCCATTCGGTATCTTCATCTGCATCTCCATCACCTCCACCAACCTCACCACCGTGAACACCACCACCGTTGATAGTGGATGAGGGTTCACCTGCACCAACCTCACCTGAAACTCCACCACCGTTGTGGTGGAGGAGGATCGGCCATTCTCTTGCATTCCGTCACCTGCTCCTGCTACCTCCTGCACCAGTGGACCTATCGCCACCTGAATCGCCATCACTTCATCAGGTTTTGCGCGGTGAAGCTCGAAACATAATAAGAGTCAGAGCAGAGCTACAGATCCTAATGGCGAAACACAGAAAATCCTGCTGCAATCCTCAATGCAGAGTGGACTATCGTCCTCATAGATGCAATTTATGCAGTGTTCGCTTTAGACGCAAAATTGACCCTAGGAGACATTACCGTACTACAAAGCACCACCGAAAGGCAATGGAAATGGAAGGAAATCCCAATTTTTGCATTCTGCAAAATCCCTATGTCCTCGCGTAAACAGCATATTCGGACGAAGGAGCACAAGCGAAATAGAGCCAGGGCCATATCTCGTTCACAGGCGCAGTCGCAAGGTGAAGGACCACTTAAGGATTTGGAGGAATCCTTGATTGCCGATGTGATTAAGTACATTAAACTAAGCATACCGATGGTGCGAGGTTTGACGAACGAAAAATATGATGACGACCAAATTGAGGCCGTCACCTTATTTTTCGTGCCTGCTGTAATAATAAATAAACAGCAGGTTATTGAAATTTGTAAAAAGTATTTTTAAGATTGTGTATATATATCCTTATCCATATCTATAAGTTTTAGTTTATAGATATATTGATAAGTTAAAATATAAGATACTTTATATTTCTAAGATAGTATCTATATTTATAAATCTGTACGCCCGACTGACAGACTGACATATTATCAAGCCACAGCGAAAACGGCTTATCGTACAGGTCTGATTTTTGGCATAGAACTTCGTTTAGTTAAGCAGGCGCTCACTAAGAAAGGAAATTTGAAAATTTTTCTCCAATCTATTGAAAAAGCCAATGAAAAGTTTGTATGCGCAAGTAACGGTTGTTGCGCTCAGGCAATGTTGAACGCGAGAGAGAGTGAGAGCGCGCTAAGTGCGTGTATATGTATGTGTGTGTTTTTTCACATAAACAAGCAAAAAACCTCATCCAATTGCATTGAATCTTATGGCTCATACAAAACACATCGATAACTTCAACAAAATGTTGATCGCGTTTCAAAATACTTTAATTGAAATTTCACAAAACTAACAGCCAAAAAAGGTGTGTTCGTGTTTTTGCTTTCACATGCACAAACAGCCATAAGCGACTGTCTTTTGTTAGAGATGGTACGTGACTTCAACAATTCTACACGAAAAGTGATGGAACACATGACGTGAGCAGTCTGCTAAAAATTAGTTGTCTCCTTATCTCATTTGCGAGTTTTTGTTAATTAACTAGGCTGTGAGCTGATAATGTAAGAGATTTATATCGATTGAAACACCTAAAATTTCATAACAACATTTTGCAATGAAAAATGTGTTTGACGGAAAAAACTAAACAGTGTTGCCAAAACAGCTTATTTTTCAATTTAGCTTTTTGCTGATAAAAATCAGAGGGCAGCGGGAACTGTGACCTTTATGAAAAATATATTTATTTGTTCCGCTTTTAAAAAAGAAAAGGTAAATTTGCTTCTAATTTTTCGCATTTATAAATAAAATGTCCTTTGACTGTTCAGCATTTACAAGACAGGAAGGGAATCATTTTTAATTCTGAAATTTTAACGCGACGCGAAAATTTGGTTGTGTCCGGTACGACGGGACGGGATAGAATTTAATATGCGTACAGATCACTGCTTTTTCCGCGGCTGGCTTAATCCTCTATTCCCAGATTGATTTATTTTAATCAACCGTAAATTCGAAACTGTCGAAGCTAATGAAGCCAATGATATTAAAAAAGAATTTGCTTTTTAACAAATAGATAATATACAAATACAGTGTTCAGAGAGCTATACAATTTTTTCTGCTTACTACGATTTTTTCAAAACTTGGACGCGGACGACGTCGCGGCGGGTTTAGCTAGTGTTCATATATATCCTTATTATCTATTATATCCAGTTGGGAATTGTAGGAAAGTAGATGTGAAAAATAGACAGCTGAACGTATGCAACACAAATTGATTTTCACAGAGCACTGCCAAACGGTGGTGGGTAATGATGATGCGTTTAGTTCACACAAAAATCATTTAATGAAATTTTCAGCTTCTGCTTGGGATTTGCAGCTCCATATTTCGTAAACAATTTGGAATGTCGCTTTGACGTCTTTGAGGAAGTTGTTGCCGTTGGATTGTCAAATAAATCAAATCTTTATACACAAAATTACAACAATGTAAAATCATAATGCACAGTTATTTTACTAAGTACATCCTGAAAACTGTGCGGAACTGCCAAAGCAATGCAGAAAGAAAACGTAGCTTAGACCTAAATAAGCCAACGGTTGGAATATACCAACTTCATTCCACTGGTCCTTCAGATAGTTATGGGTAGCATGTAGAATTTAAGCCAAAACTCGTAAAATGACAAGTTTTGGTAGCAATTGGCTGACAGTCCAAAATTTTGATTGTTTTGAATTAAATTAATAAAATTGTAAAAAAAGAAGAGAAAAAGTTTAAGAAATTTAATTTTTTACGATTTTACCGAAAATATACGTTTCTACGAGTTTTTATGACAGTGGGCCTATAACTATATGAAAGAGTAGTTTAATAAAGTTGGTTCGTTCTAGCATTTGGTATAAGCTACAACCCAAAAAATGACCGTGATATCAACCGCTCCTTCCATAGCACTTCTTCAATCGGGAAAGTCTTTATTACCACAAGGGATTTTTCAGGTTTTTATTTAAAAAAGTTTAAAATATTTGAAAAAAATGTTCTCAATTGTGTTGGTTTTTTTGTAAGTCCCCTTGGTCCCCTTAGTCATACAAAACAATCAGCGACTTTGTCAAGCCTTTGACAAATCCCAAATCCAGCCACTAAACAGCCATATTTTACGTACCCAAACTCCCATTCATTTGCCAAAGAGAATAATAAAAAGTCAACTTATTTACCTACGAAAAAATTACTTAGTTGGACTCTCTTTTTATATTTTTTTTGTTCGTGTTTTTGAGCTGTTGCAAAAACGTCTACGTTGTTGAAATTCCTTTTGCAAAATTGCCACGTGACACAAAGGCGTCTGGAGCACACACAGAGAACGCCTTTTATTGGTTGCCGCCCTTACCCAAAATACTATGCAAGAGTATGTTTTGTGTAAAATGGGGAAGAGTCATGGCACAATAGGCCCGAAAATGACGTTGCAACAATTAATGTGAACAGTTTTGCAATCGTCCTGCGGTGTCGTCGTCGAGTCGTCGTGATTTATAACGTGCATAAAATTTGTGGTCCTGGCAAGCACCTAAAATACAATGCCTGACAAAATTAGTCTAGCGTGGGCGTCTAAATATGTGGGATTGCGAGAGTTGGGCACGAGTGTTGGCTGTGATAGTTCTGGTTCGTGGTTCAATGTAAATAATGAAATGTTTTGAAAAATTATTGTTAAGGTTGACGATTTTATGTAACAACAACCTTTTATTCCATATTAAATGTTTTCATTTTAAAGCTAGGTATCGAGACACTCGAAATTTTTGCGCAGCGGAAATTGTTTGATAATTTCACGAGCCGCTCAGACAATGTAGTGTGACCAGGCAACAGCAAAAAATTCAGCTGTTGTTTATTTAAGAAATTGGCGGGTTAATTCAAATAAAATTAAAGAGTTAAGAGAATTGATAAAGAAAGTCACTGGGAGAAATTCAAAGGTCATAGACAATGCCATGGTCAATTTCATGGATGCATCTTTTGTGTGGCTGAAGGTATAAGCAGTGTCCCTTGTTATTGTATTGGCCTGCTTGAGCAGAACTTATTCCCTAAGACATACTGCTATAGCGACAACCCAAAACGCATCGAACGATTAGAATTAGCACATTAAGCCACAGCCAGCTCCATGCATATTAGTTGAATACCTAAAGGTAGCCACCGGAGCGGCTGGAGCAACAGAACCTATCACAGTAAACCGGAGAAAACACTGCTACAATGGGCTATGGAGACTGCTAAGGTTCAGTGCTGCTTGGCCGTGGGCTGTTGAGGCTACGGAGGTTTGTCCTCGTTTGGTGTGCACACATTAGGCGAATGGCATACCAACCACATCAAAGATTCTCAGCCACAAGTGATGCAGCGGCCGGAGCTGCCCGTATCAAAACGCTTTTTATTTGCCAGATTCCATAAAAATTGTAGCGACACTTTGATCAGCTCCACACGTTTGTCCACCTCGGAGCTCTCCAAATAATTGTAGCTTTGTTTCTTTAGTCTTCTTTGCTTTAACTTTTTTCATTGCGTGCTCAATTTTCGTAGGTACCTCTGACAATTATCAAACACAATTTATTAGCTGTTTTCAGGAAAACAAGTTGGCAGGTCCATGTTAATTATCGAAGCGAATTTCGAGTGTCTCGGTACTCGCTCAGAAAAAAGCGCTCTGACAATTTTCGCGAGCGGATTTCCTGAGCTATGTAATTAGATGGGCTCCGCAAAAATGGCAAAATGATGGCAAAAATGATGGGCGCAAAAATTTTGAGTGTCTCGATACCTAGCTTAAGGATCATTACTCTAAATGTGCCTTTTTTCCAAAATACTTCTTTAACTTTTAGGTACACTTCCTTAATTGTGTCTTTGTTTCAAAAGCAGTTTGCTGAAAGTTTAATACATAACTCGACTTATGCAGTTTTTTCAAAGGAAAATTTATTTCGTTTTTGAGACATGTATTCTTAGGTTTTATAATATTTCATAGATATATCGATTTACGCGGAAAAAGTCAAAAAATTAACTAAGCGAACAAGATATTTCAGAAATTTAAAGCCATATACTGAGTTTTCCGGTGTATGAAAGTCATTACTACCGCCATGACTCCGCCGCAAAATATTAAAGTTGCGATAACTAATTTGTGCTCGGGCACATCCATATGGAATATACATAATAATAGAATGGTAGAAAAAGAAGTCGTGCGTTGTAAAATTGTGACTACGGAAAATATTGTATAGATGATATTTTCTGATTTGGAAATATATCAAATGATATTAAATATATTTTAAATATATTACATTTAAAATATCGATATATCGATATAATTTATATTTTAATTTTTTTCCAAAAAAAGGTAATACTCTGCCCCAAAATAAAAAGATATAGTCTATATTAAGCAAACATTACAATATTTTCCATGAGATTCGAGTTTTTATGTATTATACACATTAAATACTTTTAGTTCCAATATTTGGATTTAAAAGACTTTTAAAAGACGCGTTGCTTTAAAAGATAGTCGCTCCGAAGGCACTGAGCTACCAGGGGTAATAAGATACCTTAGGGCCAGTCTAGATAGTCCCGGCATGGACAGCTTATGCGAATTCCAGAAGATTAAGGGACTACTCTCCCAGGCCTTTTAAAATCGACCTATTATGGGCTTTCAAAAAGTCAACACACGGGTTATCTGAATCTTCGACTTATGAAATCTGTAAAAATTTTAATAAAATTAATTATCATTTTTTTTCTCTATTTTTGGGAAGATTCATTGTTAATAAAAGTAAAACATACAAACTTTAATTTTTGACATACCGGGTTTTCTTGGGTAAATGTATCCAATTCGTTTAAAATATCATAAGTCGCGTCTTGGGGTAGGGCGAGATGTACATCTTTTTAAACCTAGGATCAAGATATGACGATTTCACTAGTATTATATTGGACTGAAGTGGCTTGAACCTTTTCTTCAATAGGTTACAAAGCGACTCTTTGGTAAGGACGCCCTCGTCAGATTCAATTTTAACAGAATTACCATACTGACAGTGACATAATATTCACCGCTTTTTTTCTCAGTTGCATCTTTAAATGGGCTCAAAAGGCTACAAAAATCACGGCAAATGTTTAATTCTTTACACGATAGCATTTTTGGTAGTTCTTTAACATATTCGGCTCTTTTTATAATAGCCGATTTCCATTTACGGGTGTTCTGTCATCCACGATTTTTCGATAAATTCCAAGAGGCGTTTCCACTGCGTTCGGTGTCCAATTCCGAGTCCACAACAGCTGATCTGGTCTGTTTGTTTACCTTTGTGCATCGATCAAAATAAATTTGAGTGACATTGAGCGTGTTCAGCAGCATAAATCGATGACAAAAAATCGACTATTTTTGTTAGATTGTGCTGCTGAACGGGCATGATGCGCAATCATGTTTGCTATTTTTCGTGATTGTGTTAGATGTGAATCTAACAAAGAAATAGTTTGTTAGAATTGCTTAATTATGATTTGTTATCGATAGCAAACAGCTGCCAGAAGTAAACAAACGTGGAATTTTGAGAAGGCAAATTCAAAATGAATGTGGAAATCTCTTTGTTTTTAATAAATGAATTGGCAGAGGATGTGGTTTCGCAAGTAGCTCACGGAAATTCGTGGAAGGCTCTGAAGACTATACTGGTTGTTGCGGAGGAGGAGGGAATCTTGAAAAGCCGCCGCTCCAAAAAGTAGAAGCCCCACGCGTAGTAACCACCTTATCAGGGTACATGGACACCTCAACATAGATTGTCAAGGCACCACCATTCAGCTCATCCCAAAAAAAGCATGACAGGGACGCCCATACACTCTGACAAGATAGTCACAAGGAATGAAACCCGGCGCCTGGTTACGGAAGAATGGTTCCGGCTTGCGCAGTAGCTAGGGTCACATGGTCCTCGTTTAACCAATCGAAAACATCTTACTTGTGGTCTTGGCCCTACCGGGTCACTGCCTCACAAGCATGCTGCACGCTTGGGCGTCGCTAGAGATGGGCTTGCGACGGGATTCCAGCGGGATCCGAGAGAAGTAGGGGATCAATACGACGATATTGAATTTAAATTTGTTGGTCTAATCTCTCTACTCTTAGCCCATTGCCACTTTGTTAAAATTAACATTTTTAGACCCTTCTTTGCGTGGTCAGGAGTCCTTTATAATAAAGGGACCCCCCCCCCGTTGGGGCGAGAAGAGCAAACGCGGCCCAAAATTTTTTTTTTTTTTTGTTTTTTGAAGAAAGCTTAAATGCAACTTGAAAGATAATTAAATTTTGCGTAATAATCAAAAAAGAAATATAGTCTAGGATATTTGGTTCTCGCACAACACGCATTTAAAGTTCACTTTTCGAACTCGATTTCAAGGAATTCATAAAATAGAGCATTTTATTGTATATTCGCCATCGTTTTTCATGAATATGAAACTTTTATGCGGATATGTGGCGATTGGAAGTGTTACTTTTGACTATTCTTAGTTCATTAGAATAAATAAAATTTTCATGAAAAAAATTTAATATTTTTTTTTAATTTTTGAAAAAAGTTCCAAAAAAACTACATTTTTTTGCTTATTGTTGGACATAAAGTAATCGCCCGCGCGCGATCGTTCTTTGAAATAAATTTTAAAAAAAGTTTCAATATTAAACTTTATGTCCTGAAAAAGTTAGCGTGCCCTTTTTTGCCTTTTTCTGAGAAAACTGAATTTTAGTAAGTGAAGTCATTTTCAAAATTCAATTATTGCCAGCCCTGGAACGTTCGCGCGCATGTTGAATGTCATTAATCAGCTGTTCTAACATCTGTTTTGTTTGTTTACTTTCTTGAAATTTGGGAGTAGATTAAATTTAAAAATTCTTTTCTATAAACTACCATGGAAAATTAAGCAGGCAGTGTTTAATTTAGTAATGTTATTGCCTGACTTGAAATGCCTATAAGAAGGTGGCAAGCCAGATCGGCAGAGGAAAAAGAAATTGTTGGCCAGACAAAAAATCGGATTCAGAACGAATTCAAGGAAAAACTAGGCTTACTTATTGATCTCCCGAAACCTGGATTTGGAAGTAGTAACTATAGTAACTTTGCTTGGCGATTTTTTCAAAGCGCAGAATTGCTGCAGAGATAACTAAGATAGACATCGATTTGCTTAAAATATTGCACACTATATTAATAGTTGTTTCATGCAACTATGATATTAATATAGACAAATTCAAAAATTATGCCTTGGAAACTGCTAGGCATTTCGTAAATTTGTACCCTTGGTACAATATGACCCTGACTTTGCATAAATTTTTTATTCATGGCCCGGAAATAATTAAATTTGCATTGCTCCCAATTGGTCAATTAACCGAGGAGGCCCAGGAAGGACGAAACAAAGATTTCAAGCTTTACAGAGAACATTTTTCGATGTTCTGAATAGAATGTTCATTACCTCGGATCCTCTAGTATCGATGCATTTCAAGAGACAGAAAAAAAAAATAAATCAAATGCCAAAATCAGCTTTAGATCTGTTAGAAAATGTACCTGAAGTTCAAGAGGAGTTCTCTAATTCAAGTGAAAGTAGCTATGAGGAATAAAGAAAATTGTTAAATATAATACGAAATTGGTTATGTTGTTTTTTATTAAAATTATCTCTAAAATCTAAAAAGTTTTAAAACTTTAACACGATTATTCCACCGAAAACTATAGGATATAGTCTTTCGACTGCAAACAAATAATTTCATGTTAATAATATTAGAAAAAAATCGTATTGGCCAGTTTTTAGCTTCCAATGTTTCGAAAAAAAAATTTATTTCGCAGAAACAATTAAAAAAATTTTTATTTCTAATTCTTAAAAAAAATTTTTCCACTAAATATTTCGAACTTTTAACTTTTTATTCAATACTTTAATCCTCTTAAAAAGATGGCATCAACAGTTTTTTGCTACAGGGCTCCGCTGAATTATGGCGCGATTTTGGCCTTTTCGCCCCACTGTGCGCCGGGGCTGGGCTTACAACAAAGTTAAAAACATTAACCGGCTAACCAAGTCTTAAGGAAAATTCAAGGGGAAGAGGTCAGTTCTTAATTATATTAAGCTGTTTGTTGTCAAAAATTGAAACCTTCCGCCAACAAAAATATATCGATAACTTTGTTGCCTAAAAATTCTAACAAGTTCGTTCACCAGCAGACTATCACTTTTTTTTTGATTGATGATTTTTGTTAGATGATTGGTGTATGCTGCTGAACACGCTCATTGTTTTGCTAAATGCAATTGAAAAGCAACAACTGCAGCTTATGCAGTTTTATAATAATCTTTTGCAACTGATGACTTTGCTACATAGTGTTTGTAAGTCACAAGCCATTTAATTAGTACTCCAGTTATAAATAATTTATTTGTTTCCTAGTCGATATGGTTGCTTTTGGGAGACCGACGTGCCTAAACATACATACGCATCGTGTGGAGGGGCAAACATTACAGATGTTACTCCAACTTTTGCCTCGGCTGGCAAAGCAAGACAATCCTTTCCGACTTGCAATCGCACTGAACAAGCAAATAGCCGTAGCTCCTTACTTGCTTGGTTTATCAGCGGAATATTGAACAATTTGGGAACTATTTGGTATATGCAAATCAAAGGTTGGCCAAATACTGATAGAGTTCTGCAACCAGGTGATATCTTATATGGATTTTGAATGTTTGCCACCGAGCTGCTTGACCGTTGAAAAGGTGAAAAACCGTATCCGCTTTCAGTGGACCAACCAGCAGTTTACCATTTGTCAAAGTCAAGGTGCGTTGTAGAGCGTGTTTTCGGGGGAACCCATTTAATTTTACTTAATCCTGTACAAAGGGATAACCTTTATATAAATAAATCAACAAAATATAAACATATTGCCCTTCATTTCTTTTACCGCCAATTGTTGTGCCAGCTGATTTTGCAGTCAAAAGTCTTATCGATATCGTTTTCTATCGTATTCATCGTATAAATATATAAGAAAACGAGTTGGCAGAACCAGCGTCCAAAGTGGACTCGACTTTTTTCTCTACCCCCTCACTACCCCCTCGGTCCACAACTGACATTTTTATACCCTGTACCCATTGAAAATGGGTAAAAGGGGATCATGAAGTTGTGCAAATGTATGTAACAGGGAGAAGGAAACATTTCCGACCCTATAAAGTATATATATTCTTGATCAGCATCAACAGCCGAGTCGATTTAGCCATGTCCGTCTGTCCGTCTGTCCGTCTGTCTGTATGAACGCGTAGATCTCCGAGACTATAAGAGATAGAGATACAAATTTTTGCATGTACGTAGGTATAGGCCGTACGCAGATCAAGTTTGTTTCAGATTTGCAAAATTTCCCCCCCCCCCCTTAAACCGCAAAAAACTGTCAGAGCCACAATTTTAAAGTTACAACATCGTCGCTTAATATATATTATCTTAGGCCTATAATCTATCTATTCTGAAAAGCACATTGAAATCTGAGCAAAAACACAGAAGTTATTAACGAAACAATTTTTGCACCCCCTCCCCCCACGCTTTGCTTTTTACGCATTACGTTTGCTGCTTGCGCCCGCGTGTGTGAGGGCGAGTTTGTGTGTATGTGTGCTTGTGTGTTTGTTTGTGTATATGTGTGTTTGTCAATTGTACAGGGTATTTTGAAGTCGAGCTAACTCGACTGCAATGGTCTTACTTGTTTTTGTATGGAGTTGGACTCGCGTTCTTCAATAAATGGACGCGGACTCTAACCCTGCTGTAGTAGAAACGCACTATAAGGTTGATTGCCACTTTATTTGCAAGACCCAAAAAAGGCGTCAACATATCAAGGCACGAATTACATCGCGTGTCAACGTTTTGCTGCAGGGTCTTAATACAACCTTCCGGAATTCCCTCATTAGCCTGGGCCTTTCGCAACTGGTCCATTAATGCAGGGCCTTCCTTTAATATGTCAAAAAAGTTTGTAAAATGACGAAATCTCCTTTACTGTGTCATCTACTACCAAGTGGATTGTTCACACCAAATTGGTCGGGTTACCGCTTGTTTTAATTACTTTTTCGCACAAATTACACTTAGCTGTGCCGTTTTTTATGTCGCTGTAATTAGCGTATATCACATTTGAATCCATTTTCTCTTTGCGTGCTTAGATCTTCGAGTGACCAACGCACAAATATCATAAAATATCCAAAAAAAAAATCGATATTCGATATTTGGACAAAAAAATCACGATATAAATAAATCAGTTTTAAAAAATATTATCGATATATTGATATATATATGGAGAGGGTATATTGAAATTGTTCAGATGTTGGTAACGCATAGAAGGAAGCATCTCCGACCACATAAAGTATATATATTCCTTATCAGCATGACGAGCTCAGTTGATATAGCCGTCCGTCTGTTTCTATGCTACCTCCTCCGTCTGTTTTAAAAGCAATCTTAACCAAACATTGCTTGAAGTCTTTTGGTACAAATACGCTGCACATTTGTCGGAAGCGGCCGGATCGGATGACTTTAGCATATAGCTGCCATAGGAACGATCGGTTAAAAAAAATGTTTGCTGCCATATAAAAAACTGGCAGGCATAGTTTTTTTTTCTATGTTATTAAATTAATTTTATATATTAATTTAAGCTTAGTCGTATAAGTCATGAAATTGAATGACATTTCATATCAATTTTTTCTCGGTGTATAACCTTATAATAGATATTGTAAGATGAAAACTCTGCCAGCTTTTATAATTATCAAGTTTGGTCTTTAAATTCTAAAAGCAGCCGTAGCCGGGAAAGCTGCAGACGCAAAAGCCAAAACTCATGGGTTCGAGTCCTGGCCAAGGAATGCGGGAATCCCAAGTGTGCAGTACCTGGTCTTTTATGCTCATAACTTAAGAACCGCCTTCCGATCTGTATCATTTTTTAGGCATATCGAAATAATGCTAATAACTATTTTTTAGTAGGTACAAATCTACAAAACAGTGGATGATATTAAGTTTTTATACTCTGTACCAAATCTACATAGAGTATATTAAGTTTGTGCAAAAGTATGTAACAGGGAGAAGGAATAATTTCCGACCATATAAAGAATATATAATCTTGATCAGCATCAACAGCCGAGTCGATATAGCCATGTCCGTCTGTCCGTCCGTCAGATCTCAGAGATGGTAAGAGATAGAATTTGGAAAAAACGTTATCAGGCCTGTTCCGAATTCCGAACGTTTTCAAAAAGTAAAAACGAAACGAAAACGAACGTTTTACTATTTGCTGTTCCCAATTCCGAACGATTTGGCTACGCTTTGACTTTTCGAACTCGGTTTCGAAGTCGCTTTCATAAACAGCTGGCTGACTGGCCTGCGCGCGTGTTTGTGTATATCGACAGCAGCCAGAGTTGGCATCATCGCTTTAATTTTAATTTACAAAGCTCTTATTCACACTTTAAGTCAATTTGTTTTTATTTAAAACAGTTTTTAATTGTTACATTTGAATATGTGATGTAAAATATGGTTAAATATAGCTAAATAAAATAGAAAAAGTGCTGACCGAATAGATTAATTTAAATAAAGCAACCCTAGCAGCTATCGATTGACGATTGAATTCGACTAAAACGTAAAGCGGAATTCAGAACAGCTCGGTTTGAAAACGACCGCTCGGTTTTGCTTTTCACGCTATATTTTATAGATGTTTATAAAAAAATGATTTTAAAATACACGTAAACTGTAAACATTTTAAGTAGTAATTCTAATCGATTTTAAAAATGTTCAATATTATTAAATTGATAAGTGTATAATTTTTGCGATTTATTTTAATGCTTTTAATAACAATTAAATTTCATTCTGCTGACTCTGCAGCACAACTTTTGAAAACGACAATTCTGGTCGATTTGCGGAATTCGGAACAGCAATCAACTCGATTTGCGACAATTCCACTCGTTTTCGGAATTCGGAACAGGCCTGTATATCTCCTACATCGGATAAGCGGTTCTCAAGTTATGAGCAAATAAGTAAATCACCCTCTCCCCACTCCTCCCACCCTTTCACAACTAACAACGCACAATCTTAGAGAGAGAGAGAAAGAGACTTAGAGATTAAGCTTCTACCCAGGTACGGAGTATGTTATAGTCGGGCTTGACCGACTTTCTCACTTGTTTTCTTTAAATTGCGGGGGCGGGTGGGTGTTGGTAAAAATAATCCTGATCTGCCTGCAAGTATAACAAGTTCTATCTATCTCTTACCATCTCTGAGATTTGTTTGTTCATAACATAACTATATCGACTCAGCTGTTGATGCTGATAAAGAATATATATATTTTGTAGGGTCGGGAATGATTCCTTCAACCTGCACAAACTTAATATACTCTGTGCACCTTTGGTACAGAGTATATAAATTAAAAGTGCAGACCATTTGTTTTTAAAGGGAAAAACTTTTGGGAGAATATCAAAGAGGAAAATTAAAAAATTTACAAACGTAAAATTTGGTATTTACTAAAGTTTGGTTTATATTGTATAATTCGCTGCGGGATTATTTTGGAATTATAAAGTTTGATTCATTTTAGTCTTTTTTTTTAAACAAATGAAGAGATAAGAAGTAAGAAATTATCAACATAACATATCAACTTAAACTCTTAGGAATCAAACAAACTAATTTTGCCAATATATCAATTCTTGAAATGAAACCTAATTCAAAAGAACTAGCTCCAATTTGTTGACTCAACGCACCTCTACTGATTGTCTGTTTGTGAATTTTTTTGGAGGGTGGAAATGTCGACGAGAATATAATTTATTAATAGTTGGCCAATGCAGTTTTCTCTAATAAGCCATGAATCTTCTCTCTTTCACTCCCTCTCTACGTTACTCCCCTACTATTTGTCTGCATATTTGAAAACTATTTTCATTACGTGATAATTTATGTGAGCTTTACAAATTACATAATCGTTGGTCATTTATGCAAATTAATTGGAAAACCTGAACGCAATTCCCTCGGTCTGCATTTCTTTCCTCCTTTAGCTCTGATACTCTTTCCCTTCTGTTACCAATTTGTTGCTTCTACTAAATCTGTTTTCCTGCATTTTTCTTGTCTTTTGGCATTTTGCAGTTTTTTCAATTTACAATAAAATTCAATAAGGTGTTGGGGACTTAATGGAGATTGACTGACAGCAACTGCCAAATGTGTTCCGGGCTTTGAACGGACGTGTGTGTGTGTGTGTGTGTGTGTAGGTAAGTAAATCCGAGTCTCGGTCTTAGCTTATCAGTACGTAGGTACGCCTTGTTGGCGCTTTGTCGGAAAAATTGCCATGAAATGCAATCGAGGGAAAAAATTGCTTCCCATGTCTAAAGTTAAAAATTGCATGAAAAGAAAATGTGTGAAAACATTTTGAAGGCTTTATAATATTCGCCGCAATTTGACGACAACGAAGTATTTTTAAAATATAATAGAGAGATTTTTCTTGTAAATTGTATTGTAACTTAATTTGAATAGTTTTTATACCCTGACAGAGGGTATATTAAAATTGTCCAGATGATTATAATGCATTAAAGGAAGCATCTGCACCCACAGAAAAACCTTTTTTGTTTTCAATGGTAGCGTCTTTATACACTTCAGTTACGAATATAATCGGGTTTCATACAATTTTTAGCAGATGGCAAACTAGTAACCAAATGGTTGTGGCTACGCAAAGTTAACTATTTAGCATTTTGGCTGGCTTGAGGTCGGTGGAGAGTTACAATTCAATGTAATCAACACAAATCAACAGAGATTAATTACAACAATTTGGAATAGCAATTGGTATGTCTGTACAACGATCGCTGTTTCAAAGATAACCACATCTTATCATCAGCAGACTTTTGTATTGCATATTCACATTCAAACGACCACACAGACTCCCTTATAAATCTTCATATCGCCGAATAACGAGTTTCCACCGACCTCAAGCCAGCCAAAATGCAAAAACTTTGACAAAAAACAGGTCGCTAAAACCCATATAAGTTAACTATTTAGTTTAAAACACAGATTAGGCTTTTGTTCGGTTTGTTAGAGACGGCGTGCTGTCGGTAAGAATGAGTGTCACAGATGTAAGATATTAAAAGGCGAGAGTATCGAACATCGATAGTTGTTAGTGATGTGTGAACCAGATAAATGAACAGGATCTGTGATTGAAACTGGATGAACTGGAACTGAAACCGCCACATGGTCAAAGTTGCGGCGCCATCTATTGCTGAGTATACGAAATAACTCAGCTTATATTGCTTAAATTTAACGAAAATAAAAAAGAAATGGTTTGAACTTAAGCCTTAGGTTTAACAAGATTAATCAACGATCTATCGGTTCAGCTCAATGCAACCATTAAAACCAACTTAGCTTGGACCAGAGCTGGGAATGCTGATTAAAATTTTTTTTCCATTAAATATTTTCACATAGCTAGATACTCAAGCACTAATCAACTATTTGATATAATTAGTTGTATGCTTCAATTACCACTAAATCCTGTTGAAATATGCTTACATTTTAGCTCAATTGTTTTTTCGATTTAATTGAATTTTAATTGAATATGATCACTAAAATTTAGAATTAGTTGAAAGTTCAAGCCTTCAGTCAATTATTAATGGCACTTGAACCCAGTCAAGTGCCAGCTGAAATTTATTTATTTAATTCCCTTCCATTAAAATTTAGCTTGGGATATTTCACACCAGCCAATTTTTAGTTGGGATTTTTCACACCAGCCAATTTTTAATTGAGAAATTTCCCTTCCATTAAAATTTCAATTGGGACTTTTCACAACCAGCCAAAATTTAGTTGGGGATTTTTATTTCAATTAAATTTTCAATTGGGACTTTTCACAACCAGTCAAAGTTAAATTGAGAAATTTTGTGTAAAAACAAAAGCAACTGTGTTCAACATGTTATTAGAACGCTGAAGTTTTGTATATTTTCCTAGTTTCAATGGCGAATAGCCGATAAGCGATACCATCGTAATTTGACTTATAGTTTGTATTGAATAACTTAAAATGCATTTTTATTGAATGAAAAATAAAAATGGTTTCGATATTGCCGACAGCGTCAAAAACCAAGATTTTGTTCCTTATGAAAATCTTGGGCATACGAGTATTTATTTCTTCAGCAGAGAACAATTTGGTGAAAAACTTGCAGGTACCCGGCGTGCGTTGCTACGCCCCGTTTGATCGACAACTTCTATTTACCTTTCTTCATGACAATTTAAATTTATACGTATAAAAATATTGCAAACGCTTAAATTCCATTGTACCGATTAATCAACACCTCCTAGTTACCCATCTAAACTCATTAAAAATTCGCAATTTTCTTGACCATTTGACTATTTTTATTTGCCCGCCGGTTTACACGTTTTTATAATAATCTAAACTCAAATAAAAGTTTTTGGAATTTATTTGATTTTGCAATTTTAGTTCTTTATTAATCTAAACTCTAATAAGAAGAAATTGAGCGATTTGTTGTCCCAAAGAGCGAATTCCAATGTGTTACAGTAGACGTTTCGAATATCGATAAGTGATACCAACATATTTTGACAAGTAGACAAATTGCATTACTTGAAAAGAGTTTTCCTTAAGCTTAGTACTCAGACAAACTAAATCGCTTTAGCTGGGTGTCAACTCCATATTTTGAAACCAACGGTAAGATTTTGCATTGCCCATGACTTCTACATTCCATGGATGATATCAAAAATATCTAAATATTAGCAAAAACAATTAACTAAATTCAAATGCAAGCAAATCAGCGCAGTGTAACCGTTTCACATTGCTTGGTATTTTGATGAGGGGTGGTATTTTGGCGTTGTACAGTCACACTGCATCGTCCGCTGGGTAACCCATCGGAAAAAGTTGTCAATTTTTTTAGCGGACGATTTAGTTGGTCTGAGTACTAAGCTTTAAACCAAACAAAAAAAATGGATTTCGATAGTGACGATAGCGTTAAGGACAAAGATTTTGTCCCTAATGAAAATCTTGGGCGGCTGTCTTACTTCTGCAGAGAACAATGTAGTTTCGGCTCCCTAAGTACTATGTAAGTAATATCAAATATAATAAACTAATGGTGAAGCGTGGTGTTAGCTTAAATTTACTTTAATATGTTAATAATAACACTAGTTTACAAAAATAAAAAAAAAAAAAATGACCCATTTCAGCTGAAATTTTTTCTTAGTATAGTTTGGAATGGTGATCTAAAAAATCGATTTCAAAAATTTTTTCATGGCTCCGTTTTTGAAATATTAATTTTTTAAATTTTTTTGGTAGGTACTCTTACATTTTAAGCCATAATTGTCAGATAGAGTCAAGTAAGAAATAAATCGAAAGGTAATGGAGCTGCCAATAATTGCGTGGAGCATTGTTTTTAAATCGGTTCAGTAGTTTGAATTCAATAACCAAGAATATTTCAAAAAAATCGATTTTTTGCTCGAAAATCCAAGAAATTTCATTTTTAAACGACTAGAAAAAATATAAAAAAATACAAAAAAATTATTTTTGTTTTTTCTACTTAAGAATCGCTCTTTTACGAAGAAAATACGGTATTTGTGAGGAAAATCGTGTAACACGTACCATAGATGGATCAAATTGAGTAGAGGAACTAACAGTCAAATTTGAGTATATTGTGTGTTTCCAAAAATTAACATTGTACTTTTCTTCGTTTTTTGGTCAAATTATGAAGTGAACGAAAAACCAGAACAAAAATAAAAATTAAAAACGGAACAAAAGTCGAAGCAAACGAAAATTTATTTTAAAATATTCAGGAAAATATCACATTTTTTTGCACTAAATTGCTTACAGCTCCTGTGTTTGTTCACATAGAAAAAATAAAAATAGTTTTTTTGGATTTTTTTATATTTTTTCCAGGCGACCAAAAATGAATTTTCGAGCAAAAAATCGATTTTTTCGATATATTTTTGAATATTGTAGTCAAACTAATGAACCGATTTAAAAACAATGTTTTACTCGATTACCGGCAGCGAAATAACCTTTCGATTCTTATCTTGCTTGACTCTATCTGACAATTATAAAGTGAGATATGGCTTAAAATGTAAGTGCCCCTACTACCAAAAATAAAAAAATTATATTTCAAAGACGGAGCCATGAAAAAATTTTTGAAATTGATTTTTGAGATCACCATTCCAAACTACACTAAAAAAAAATTTCAGTAGAAATGGGTCTTTTTGGCTGTAAACTAGTGTAATTTGCTTTTGTCTTGCCAAAATCAGAAAGTGGGCATCTGATCTTCTTTTTGACGGAAAATATTTTGCTTTACTTGGCAAGCAGTCACACACCCTTAAACGCAGTAGAGAACCCCGATTTTGTAAATATGTTTAAGGGTACAGAAATGGTAGTCAAAAGCAGGGGAACCATGACAAAAATATTAAAAGAATCCAACACAAATATGATTCTTCACATTAGGACACTCTTATGTGAACTGAAACGGGTACCTGCAAGTTTTTCACCAAATTGTTCTCTGCTGAAGAAATAAATACTCGTATGCCCAAGATTTTCATAAGGAACAAAATCTTGGTTTTTGACGCTGTCGGCAATATCGAAACCATTTTTATTTTTCATTCAATAAAAATGCATTTTAAGTTATTCAATACAAACTATAAGTCAAATTACGATGGTATCGCTTATCGGCTATTCGCCATTGAAACTAGGAAAATATACAAAACTTCAGCGTTCTAATAACATGTTGAACACAGTTGCTTTTGTTTTTACACAAAATTTCTCAATTTAATTTTGACTGGTTGTGAAAAGTCCCAATTGAAAATTTAATTGAAGTAAAAATCCCCAACTAAATTTTGGCTGGTTGTGAAAAGTCCCAATTGAAATTTTAATGGAAGGGAAATTTCTCAATTAAAAATTGGCTGGTGTGAAAAATCCCAACTAAAAATTGGCTGGTGTGAAATATCCCAAGCTAAATTTTAATGGAAGGGAATTAAATAAATAAATTTCAGCTGGCACTTGACTGGGTTCAAGTGCCATTAATAATTGACTGAAGGCTTGAACTTTCAACTAATTCTAAATTTTAGTGATCATATTCAATTAAAATTCAATTAAATCGAAAAAACAATTGAGCTAAAATGTAAGCATATTTCAACAGGATTTAATGGTAGTTGAAACGTTCAACTCTTTAAATCACTTAATTGTTTTTGGCTTGAAAATCTCCATTATTTAAAAAATCAATTTTTTTTTATTTAAGCGATGACTGATTAAAAAAACTAATCAGCATTCCCA